>OZ014523.1:82514495-83973870 GCA_963966055.1 Lathyrus aphaca
ACTATGAGTGGTCCCATGCCAGGGCTCAATTTTCTGGGATGCCCTTCACCATGGAAGATATACCTGGACCATCCTCAGCACCACCTCCTGTCACTGTCAGCTTAGAGGAGTTTGAGAATTTGAAGGAGAGAAATGAGAAGTTGACTCAGGCTCTGCAGAAGACCCTCTGGGAGAGGAATGATGGTCGGCTGGACATTGAGAGGTTAGAAAAGTTGAAGGTGGAACATCTAGCCAGGATTGAGAAGTCAGAAGACTACATCAAGAAGTCCAGGGTTGGGGAGCAGATCTTGAAGAATGCCTGCAAGGAAGCTCAGTTCCAGAAGGCCAGGACTGATTTGTATTTGAAAGAGAGTCAAGCTAGGTGGGTCAGGACAAGATTGAGCAGTTGGAATCAGGACAAGATTGAGCAGTTGGAAGCTAGTACAAAGGGGCAACAGGAAGCCCTGCTAGCAGCCTAGAGAGAGATCTCAAAGTTGAAGATTAGAGCTGGTGTGAAGAGGTCAAAGGACCAGAGTCAACACAAGAAGCTAGCTGCAGCTGTTACTACCAGGAATCTCCTTATCAGGAACCTTACAGAGCGTCCGGCTGATCCTGTGACTGAAGCACTTCTAAAGGAAGTTCAGGAGGATGAGTTTGGTCTTGGAGTCTGACTTTTGCTTGTTGTTGCTTTCATTTCATGTACTTTTACCTTTTATGTTGTATTTTTGACCCCTCAGAGGGCATGTTTTGTAAGAAACAAACTATGTATTATTCACTTTCTGTAATATATGTATTAGTTTGTTTTATCAGAGTTTCTTTCAAGCAACATCACAAGCATCTTCCTCAAGGGTCTGGAAAGGTCAAAACCAAGTGCCAAGCCGGATACCTTGGAAACAAATAGGCATACTGCATTGCATGCTAACCTTTGTTTGTTTTGTAGGTTTGTTTTGTTTTTGTTACTAACTCTGTTGTGATCTCAGGAACTATTGCTCGACGTCGGGTGTTCCCACTCAACCGTCCACACAGATATCCAACCCGCAACAACCTTCCGGGTATACAGATGGACCAGATACAACAGGACCTTACAGAGGTCAGGAACCAAATGGCCAACGAGAGGTTGGAAATGAGGAATCAGATGACACAATTTATGGAGGTGATGAATGGATTGGCACAGAGCCAAGAGAGATTGAGGGCTTTAGTAGAAAGGCAGACTCAGGAAGATCCCCATCTAGGGACTGGTGGGACAAGCAACAATGAGAGGGTTCAACCTCATATCAACCCACCTCTATTTGGACCCCACCTTCATCCAGAGATCAACATCCCTGCTAATGTACAAGGGAATGCTACTACAGGCAGAGTGCTGCAGGAAGACCCCCAGGAAGATCAGTTCACAGTGATGGGAGCTGGGGAAGAGGCCTATGACAGAAGGCTAGATGAAATTGCTGAAAAATTAAGGTCTTTGGAGTCTTAGAACTCTTTGGGTTTTGATGTTATGGACATGGGCTTAGTGGACGGGGTCAGGATTCCCCATAAGTTTAAACCACCGTGCTTTGAGAAGTACAACGGGACTTCCTGCCCACGGACCCACTTGCAATCCTTTCTGGGGAGGTTGAAGGCGTACACCATGGACGAGAAGCTATGGATGTTTTATTTTGAGGATAGCTTAACAGGAGCTTCAAGGGAATGGTACTCTCATCTGACCAGAGCAACCATCAGGTGTTGGAAGGACTTGGCTGAGGCCTTTATTAGACAATACTAGTATAATTTGGATATGGCACCCAATAGGACCCTCCTGATGGGAATGTCACAATCATCCAGGGAAAGCTTCCGGGAGTACGCCCAGAGGTGGAGACAGCTTGCTGCTGCTGTCCAGCCACCCATGTCGGAGAGGGAGATGGCTGATATGTTTATGAACACCCTCCAAGGGACATACATTGATAGGCTAGCTGCCTTTTCTTCTACCAGCTTTGCGGATGTCGTTATAGCTGGAGAAAGAATTGAGAGCCTATTAAAGATGGGCAAAATTTCTGACAACGGTGCCAGCTCTTCCAGCAACACAAGGAAGCCTTTTGTGGGCCCAAGAAGAACTGGTGAGACCAATGCTATCCATGCCAGCAGAGGCAGACCCCAATATGTTCATAGGTCTGTGGCAGCAGTCACCATTCCCGCTCCGGTTCATCCACAACCAGTTTATCAACCACAGCAACAGAATTATCAGCAACAAACTCAGTATCCTCCTCAGAGAAATTACAACAACACCAGCAACAACAATCAACAAAGACCATTTCAACAGAGACCTTCTCAGGCCAATAGGGTGATCGATCCGATCCCTATGCCTTATGCCACATTATTGCCACAACTCCTAAAACTCAACCTAGTTGAGCTAAGGACATTGGCACCTCCAGATCCTGCCAGTCTACCCAGAAATTATGATGCCAGCGCCAGATGTGATTTTCACTCAAATGCACCGGGCCACAGTACAGAGAAGTGCAGAGCTTTGCACATGAAGGTACAGGACTTGGTAGATTCTAAAGCTCTAAACTTCGCACCACCACCAAATGTTAACAAGAACCCTATGCCAAACCATGGTGGTCCCAGAATCAATGCTATTGAAGAAGACAAGCCGTCTTACTTGATAACTAGTGTGGGTCAGATTCGGACACCTTTGGTTGAGATTAAAGCTCAACTCCTTGAATGTCAAATATTCCCGGGATGTGAGCTAGGGTGTGCTTATTGCAACATTTCAGTGAATGGTTGTGAAAACTTGAGAGATGGTATAGATGGTCTCATCCAGAGTGGCCTGCTCCAAATCACAACGTCGATACCTACCAATCTAGCAATCTCCTTAACGACAATCCCCGAGTCTTCTACAACTGCAACAACCATTGTTCCAAACAACTCTTCAATCTCATCAACAAATGTTTCATCTGTTACTTCAACGGACCAGATATCAACAAACATCCCTTCTACAACTTCAGCACCCCTCCATTCAGAACCTCTTACAACAACAACACCCATTCATCCAATAATGTCTCCTACAACTACAGCAGCAAATGTCTCAACGGTTATAATTTATTATGATCCAGAAGTTAAAATTCGAGTGGGAGGGCCAAGTCGTTACTATTTGTGGAGAGGAAGATATTTTTGTTAGCCATCTGGCTACCTACAAATACATTGAGATGGATGGGGAGATCCACGAAACTATGAGTCAAGGGTTTGAGGCCTTGAACATAAATGAAACATCTGCTGTACCTGGAACCTCAATGACATCTTATCAACAAGCCCGGAAGGTTGTTGAAGAAGGGACTGCCCAAGGCTGGGGCAAATTGTTACCTGTGGAGAAGAAAGAGGATAGATTTGGGTTGGGTTACAAACCAACTCAACAAGATCAAGCAGAGGCTGCTAAGGAGCCCAACTTTGTTAGTGGGGGAATGCTCACCCCTGATGCTGTCAACAATTTGGAAGACGAGGATGAAGGCGACCGCGACCTGGAGAGTTGGATCCGTCCAAAGATCCCGGGGAGCAGTATCTCAAACTGGTCTTCCCAGGAAATTATAAGAGTTACTCCTGCAGAGTAATTATTATTTCCTGTATTTTTAAGCATGCATCAAGTCTTGCATCTTGCCCAAGATGACAAGACTCATTTTGTAATCGGGCCATCTGTAATTTTTGTGCAACAAGATTAATCAATGAAATATCAGACATCTTTTGCAAATGAGTCTTTTTCTTTTCCGCTCACTGTTTTTTTCATTTTTCTTTTTGTACAAAAAATAAATGGCAATGTTTTCAAAATGACGACTTTGTTTCACTTTTCTAAACAAAATTAAAATCAAATCACTAAAATGAACAAACTGAACCCTTGCAGAGTGTGCCTTCCAGACTGCACCGACAACAACACGGCTATGACTTCGTATGACTTTGACAATCCAATCAATCAAGCTGATGAAGGGGTTGAAGAAGATTACGAGCTTCCTGAAGAGCTAGCCAGATTGTTGAGACAGGAGGAGAAGGTTATCACCCCTCATCAGGAGGAGGTAGAGACGATCAATCTTGGTACAGATGAAGACGTGAGAGAAGTTAAAATCGGGGCCTGCTTACAAGACTCAGTGAAGAGACAACTGATTGACCTGCTTCAAGAGTATGTGGATGTGTTTGCTTGGTCTTATCAAGATATGCCAGGTTTGGACACCGACATTGTTGTGCACAAGCTTCCTTTAAGAGAAGAATGCCCGCCGGTTAAACAGAAACTGCGCCGTACTCGCCCAGATATGGCAATGAAAATCAAAGAAGAGGTACAGAAGCAGTGGGACGCCGGGTTCCTTGCTGTAACTAGCTATCTGCCGTGGGTTGATAATATTGTACCTGTGCCTAAGAAAGACGGCAAAGTAAGGATGTGTGTTGACTACCGGGATCTGAATAGAGCCAGCCCGAAAGATGACTTCCCATTACCTCACATCGATGTATTGGTGGATAACACGGCTCAGTTTTCGGTATTCTCCTTCATGGACGGATTTTCAGGATACAATCAGATCAAGATGTCTCCTGAAGACATGGAGAAGACAACCTTCATCACACCCTGGGGCACGTTCTGTTACAAGGTGATGCCATTCAGATTGAAGAATGCTGGTGCAACATATCAACGGGCTATGGTGACATTATTCCACGATATGATCCATAAAGAAATTGAATGTTATGTGGATGACATGATTGCCAAGTCCCTCACTGAAGAAGACCACCTGGTAAATCTGCTAAAGCTATTCAAGCGTCTGAGGAAGTACCAACTAAAGTTGAACCCCAACAAGTGCACATTCGGGGTGCGATCTGGTAAGTTGCTGGGTTTTATTGTGAGCGAGAAAGGGATTGAAGTTGACCCTGATAAAGTCAAAGCCATTCAAGAAATGCCTGCACCGAAGTCAGAAAAAGAAGTTCGAGGGTTTCTAGGTAGATTGAACTACATCTCAAGGTTCATATCTCACCTTACAGCAACCTGTGAACCTTTGTTCAAATTGTTGAGAAAAGAACAAACAGTCAGGTGGAACGAAGACTGTCAGAAGGCTTTTGACAAGATCAAAGAGTACTTGCAAGAACCTTCAATACTTATGCCTCCAGTTGAAGGAAGACCTCTGATCATGTACTTGACAGTATTAGAAGAGTCAATGGGGTGTGTGTTGGGCCAGCATGACGAGTCTGGTCGAAAAGAGTATGCAATATACTACCTAAGCAAAAAGTTTACCGACTGTGAACAACGTTATTCACTGCTCGAGAAAACTTGCTGTGCTTTAGCGTGGGCTGCTCGCCGACTGAGGCAGTATATGTTGACCCACACTACTTTGTTGATCTCTAAAATGGACCCAGTTAAGTATATTTTTGAGAAACCAGCACTTACCGGACGGGTTTCAAGATGGAAAATGATCCTCACAGAATATGACATCCAGTACACTTCTCAGAAAGCCATCAAGGGCAGTGTATTGTCTGAATATCTTGCTGAGCAACCTATTGATGATTACCAGCCTATGAGATTTGACTTCCCTGATGAAGACATCATGTTCATAAAAGCAAAAGATCATGAAGAGCCTATTCACACTGAAGGGCCTGATCCAGAAGAAGAATGGACTATGATGTTTGATGGGGCTGTTAATATGAATGGTCGTGGTGTTGGTGCAGTACTCATTACACCTAAGGGAGTTCACATGCCTTTCTCGGCAAAACTCACTTTCAACTGCACTAACAACGAAGCTGAATACGAAGCTTGTATTATGGGTCTTGAGGAAGCCATTGACCTCAGGATCAAGACATTGACTGTGTTCGGAGATTCAGCTCTGGTAGTTAATCAAACCAACGGCAAATGGTACACCCACCAGGATCATCTGATACCTTACAGGGATTATACAAGGAGGTTATTGACTTTCTTTACAACGGTCAAGCTTGAGTATATCCCTCGGGACGAGAATCAGTTTGCAGATGCTCTGGCTACCATTTCATCAATGATCAAAGTTCAAGCTGCCAACTTTGTACCGCAGATTTCAGTATCCAGACTTGACAAACCAGCGTATGTGTTTGCAGCAGATGTTGTCAAGGATGATAAGCCTTGGTTCCACGACATTAAGTGCTTCTTGAAGGATCAAACATACCCACCTGGGGCATCTTCCAATGATAAGAAGACTTTGAGAAGGCTTGCTAGAAGTTTCTTTCTAAACACTGATGGCTCCCTGTACAAAAGAAACTTTGATATGGTACTCCTCAGATGCGTTGATAGAACAGAAGCAGACTTGTTAATGCATGAAGTGCACGAAGGATCCTTTGGTACCCATGCAGGAGGGCATGCCATGGCAAAGAAATTGTTAAGATCAGGTTATTACTGGATCATAATGGATGCCGACTGTTGTGCCTATGCCAGAAAATGCCATAAATTCCAGATTTATGCGGATAAGGTGCATGTGCCTCCCAATCCTTTGAATGTGATGTCTTCACCCTGGCCCTTTGCCATGTGGGGCATTGACATGATTGGCAAGATTGAACCGACTGCTTCGAATGGCCACAGATTCATCCTGGTTGCTATTGACTATTTCACCAAGTGGGTCGAAGCAGCCTCCTATGCAAATGTTACAAGGCAGGTGGTAGCCCGATTTCTGAAGAGAGATATCATCTGTCGATACGGAGTTCCCGAGCGAATCATTACTGATAATGGTTCCAACTTAAACAACAAAATGATGGCGGAGTTGTGCCAGGACTTCAAGATCCAACACCACAATTCTTCTCCTTACAGGCCAAAGATGAATGGCGCTGTTGAGGCAGCTAATAAGAATATCAAGAAGATTGTGCAGAAGATGGTAGTTACATACAAAGACTGGCATGAAATGCTACCGTTTGCTTTGCATGGGTACCGCACATCAATCAGGACATCCACTGGGGCAACACCGTATCAGCTGGTGTATGGTATGGAAGCAGTCCTACCTGTTGAAGTTGAATTACCCTCCCTACGGGTACTAATGGATGTTAAGCTGAACGAAGGAGAATGGGTCCGGTCCCGATACGAACAACTGAGTCTGATCGAAGAGAAGAGATTGGCTGCAATCTGTCATGGGCAGTTGTATCAGAAAAGAATGAAGAGAGCCTTCGATCAGAAAGTCAGGCACCGAGGGTATCAAGTAGGAGATCTTATGCTGAAGAGAATCTTCCCTCCTCATACAGACCACAGGGGCAAGTGGACTCCGAATTATGAAGGACCATTTGTAGTAAAGAAAGTTTTTTCTGGTGGAGCACTGATGCTCAGCACCATGGATGGTGAAGATTTCCCGTCCCCTGTGAATTTGGATGCAGTTAAAAAATACTTCGCATAAAAAAAAATGACCCGCTGGACATAAAAACAGAATGTAAGTCCAGGCAAAAATAGGGCATCCCGGCGAGTCAAAAACAGAATAAAAGACTCGGGAAAAATAAGGGAAAATAAACAAAAAATGTACACCCGCTGAGTTGAAAAGCCGCATTGGACGACTCAGGCAAAAATGGGTATCCCGATGGATTGAAAACCCGTAAGGGCGATCCATGCAAAATAAGGGAATAAGCGAATAACTGCATTCTGAATTCGTCTGTATCCCTTACGACTCGGTAAACTTCGAAAGGATCGAGCTTCTGTCAGAATCAGCCTTCTTCAGAAAGCAAGATGAGAAGAACGTCAAATGTCATACGAGTCATAGCAGAAGGGAAGCTACTTGAAGCGTCGACAACATCGCCAGTATTTTGTTTCTCAATTTGTAACAATCTCCTCATTTCAGGGGATATGTTTCTTTGACTGTATCTTGCCAATTCAGGGCACATGAATTAATAAAATCAGATTTCCAGTCATGTTTCGTCTTGTATATTTTTATTTGCGAAAAATGTCTGATGTCTTTAAAATACTGTTTGCATAAATACAGATGCTTATCTTAATAAAATATATATAATAAAAAGTCACATGCTTGCAGGAAATATACTTACTCTCAGAAGTGTCTAAACTCCTATGACGGAATCCAGTAAAGGATACCTCGGGATTACTTGTGCGTTTCCCTATCTTTGCAGGATTGCAGGTATCCAAAACGCAACTTGGGGCATGAAAGCTTCGCTCCAACAAGCTGACAAATCAACACTCATTCTTAGCACCCCAAGTGTTTTTCCCCCCAGCTGAGTTTCCACTTGTTACTTCTCCCAGCCGAGGTGCCAATCATTCTTCCTCCTCAGCCAAGTACGAAAACCAGGGAACCATCTCCCCACAGAGCTTCAGCCTCTATCCGGAAGAGCAACACATGAAGGAATCACAACAGAGTGAAGAAAGCTTCTACAAACCCCAGCTGGGTCTCTCATTATCAGGATGGGTCTATCAGTGACCTATTCCCCCAAGCAGATACATCTCATCAGATCTACCAACGATCTCATCCCCAGCTGGGATGTCCATTTCAAGCAGATCAACCAGAGATCTTCGCAGCATCGGGATCCAAATCCCGGATTGGTATCCTTGCATAATCATAGCATTCACATCATATTCACCCACAAAACGTAGCAATCCGTTTAATACGGAGCATTACGGCAAAAATGAAACATATTGCATAATCATAAGCCATGTTTTGAATCAAACACTTGCGAGTAATGACAATCCATCAATATAACAGAATACCCTCAGATTCCCCCAGCAAAAACAGTTGCCTTACATTCCCAAACACCAGTATATACTCCTCATGGCACCCGTCCGTGTCATATCCCCTGCAGAAAGACAAAGACATCCTCTTTGCACTCACATACACTCATATATACATTTCCTTGACATCCGTCCGTGTCATTTTCCCCAGTGCAGTAATGTAAATACTTTATACATCAGTTATTTGTTTATACTATACTCTTCTCCTTTCGACACTCGTCCGTGTCACCCTCCCCAGCAGAATGAATACTCATATATAAATCACCCATACTTACTTATACAGATACCCGTCCGTATCTTGTATACACCATTTATATCCCCGCAGATTCGACACTAGTCCTTGTTCTTTGTTAACCCGTTGGTACTCGTCCGTACCATCATCTCAGAACATGCGTCAAGCGTTTGTTTCTACATGATACTCGTCCATATCATAGTCTTAAGGATGCTCGTCCGCACCTTTAATCCATACACTGTGTCAAACACCCTTGTGTCTTCCTGAATATAGACACTTGTCTGTGTCTACTATTCCCCAGAAGAGTCCTCTCAGATTCTTAACTCGTCCGTGTTCTCTGTTAACCAGTTGATACTCGTCCGTATCATCATCTTTGAACACGTGTCAGTATTTGTTTCTACCCGATACTCGTCCGTATCGTAGTCTTAAGGATGCTCGTCCGCATCTTTAATCTATACACAAACATCTAAACACTTATACCTTTTGTTTTTTGGATGTAAACACTCGTCCGTGTTTACTATTCCTCAGTAAATCACCAACAAAGCAAATTTCTTTTTATCTGACATTCGTCCTATGTCATGATAAACCCGGAGAGCAGCCGTACCCTGCTAGGTGGTCGTCCTCCACCTCTTGATGATCGTCCTTCATCATGCTCATCCGATGGCCGTCCCCATCGTTGATCTTCTGTCCGACATTCGTCCTATGTCGTGATATTTAGCAGCCGTCCCCTGCTAGGTGGTCGTCCTCCACCTTTTGATGATCGTCCTTCATCATTTTATCCAATGGCCGTCCCCATTGTTGATTTTGGTTATCTGGCATTCGTCCTATGTCATGATAAACCTTGAGAGCAGCCGTCCCCTGCTAAGTGGTCGTCCTCCACCTCTTGATGGTCGTCCTCCATCATGCTCGTCCTATGGCCGTCCCCATCGTTGACCTTTTATCCGGCATTCGTCCTGTGTCGCGATATTTTTGGCAGCCGTACCCTGCCAGGTGGTCGTCCTCCACCTTAGATGACCGTCCCTCATCTTATCCCCGACAGAGTAGTCGTCCCCTGCTAGGTGATCGTCCTTCACCTTTGATGACCGTACCTCATCACCTGTTTATTTCATTTATTCTGTAACCCGATGGCCGTCCCCGTCGTGGTCCCTTTTACTTTCCCTGATGATCGTCCTTCATCAGTTTAGCCCGATGGCCGTCCCCATCGTTGATTACTTTACTTTATGAACTTGATGGCCGTCCCCGTCATGTTTCATTAATCTCCAGAGAATTTTAGAGCTTTACTTGATGGCCGTCCCCATCATAATTCTTTTTATCCCCAGCATGTCGGCCGTCCCCGTCATTGCTTCATTTCCCGCACTTTTCAGCATGTCGGCCGTCCCCGTCATTGCTCTTTACCCAGCAGTCGTCCTCTGCTCGACGGTCGTCCTCCGTCGCTCACACTTTACAATATACTCTATTTTCTTTTACAATCTATATCCCTTTTCTTCTTCATTCTGTGAGTGCAAATTTTGGACTGTCTTTGGTATTCAACCACAAGTTATCTTGTTCGCCTGATAAGCCGTTGCTTACATCCTGCACAGCTAACTCATGTTTGAATAGGGGCAGCTGTAAACACCCCAAATTTTCCCTCACCCATTTCACACCATGGCTTGTGATCATTTCATATGCATAAACTCAATCATACCATCTCATATCACATTTTTGATTCACTGCATAGGTTCTAAGTCATCTGCATCTAGGGCTTGTGATCTGAGCAATCCAAGAGCTTCTTGAGCCACTCCAAAGGCCATCAATCACTTCAAAGGGGTCCATGTGTGTTCAAGTATCATATTATATCCTCTCAAAGTCAATAATGTCAAAGAATCACAAGAACTGAGAATGGTATGGAAACAGAGCCAGGCCTGACTGCACAGGTGACCTAAAATTAGGGTTTTGGTTTCAAAGGCCATAACTCCAAATTTTTTGGTCATTCTTGTTTCTATTGGCCTCTATATGGTATAGGGAGTATGCATATCAATTTTCATGAAGAAATTCCATAGGGAAGTCATCAGATCAAGAGTTGACTTTTCAAGCAAGTCAGTGCAAAATCAGGGCATCTGAGGCCCCCAATGACCCAACCAAAGGGCATTCTTCATCATTTTGATTGTATATGATCTTTATTTGATCATGGAAGATGTTGAAAGATCACAAAATTCAAGAATTTCAAGTTTTTGCAAAGTTGACTTTTTGGGCAAGTTTGACTTTTAATGAAATTGCCATTTTAGGCAACTTTTTCAACCTTTACTTTTTGATTCAAAAAAGCTTCAAATGGAAAAACTTTGGTCATGAAAGTTGTAGAATATATCTTTCCCTTTTCAAAAAGTACAAGAACATGACCTAATTCATTTTGGATCAAAAGTTATGGATTATCAAAGTTGGCAAAAATCACTAAATTTCAAAGTTTCTACCAAAGAAGTATTTTGCAAAATGACTTGATCAAGTGTTCTAAAGCTATCAAATGCACTTCTAATCCATACAACATGATCATGTGACATCTAAAGTTCAGAATGGACCAAAGAATTACACATTTTTATGGTTTATGGAACAAGATTTTTCATAAGAGGCAAAAGTGAACCAAGTTGCAAAACTCATCATAGCTTCTCATCCACTTGCTGGCTAGCTTGCTGATCAATCCTAGGCCTTTCCTCACATCATGCTGCACAGGACATGCCTTTTGTACTCAGCTAGCAAGTAGCCCATGCCCTTCTTACACAACTTTGACATTTTGGCAAAAGCACCCATACCAATCAATAAAGCACATGTCACTTATTCTGACCAATGACATTTGTTTATACAAAGAAAATGCAAGCCAAACACAACAAGAAGCAAGCCTGAAACACACAACAAGACAACATTCTCATTTTCCACCCTTTGTGCAAAAGCTTTCGAAAATCATCACACAAGTCACAAACACAAAAACAAACTTCACCAATCAACTAAACACACTTTCCTGATCACAAAGCACCCATCACCATTGTCTTAAAACCCCAGAATCAGAAACACGATTTCCTCACTCCACTGAACAGAACTTGTTCAATCTCTCAAACCAGCCCAAATAAACTTCAAACAAGCCTGGCAAACACTTTGGAGAGGTCATTGGAGCTGTTTAGAAGCAAGAAACTGGCCCAGAAGCTCCTGGTTTGAAAGCTTCGATTCAGGTAGCTATGGCATTTCATTTTTCCAGAACCTCTATTTCTTGTTTCTAAATGATAAAGCATGCTTCCCTGAGTTCACTGAACTTGTTACTTTTGAAAAAGATTGAGAAATGAGGTTGTATCGTGTTTCTGAAATTTTGGCAGTTTTTGATGTTTGATTCGTATCTTGATTTTGTGTTGAAATAAATGGATTTTGTTGCTGGATTATTGTTTAGGGATGTTAGTTTAGTTGATCTGGAGAGTTTGGCATGATTTCATGGCGTATTGAGGGAGATTGGGAGATGACCTAGCCGGAGAAGACGACCGGAACAGTGTTCCGGTCGCCTGAGAGTGATTAGGGCATGGATTAGGGTTTAATCAGTTAATTAGTGAATTTGAATGTCAGCCCTTGGATGTGGCGCCAAGTCTCTTCCCGCGCGGGTGAATTCAAACCTGGACCCTTGGATGCGCATACTTTTCTTTTTTCAGATTAATTTCATTTTATTTTTCCAATTAATTCATTTGTTTTCTCATATTTATTAAAAATAGCAAAACCTTTTTTAAAATTCTGAAAAAAATTGTACAAACTTTTATTTAATTTCAGAAACCAAAAATATTTTTATTTTTATTTTTTGCATTAAAAAATATTTTTAGATCATTTAAAAGTTTATTTTTAATTAATTAATGAGAATTAATTAATTAAAAATACTTTTAGGTATTTAAAAATCACCAAAAAATTCATGAAACCTTCATAATCATTTAGAAACATTGTCCAACCTTCAAACCAAATTTCTTTTTTGATCTTGATGTCTTTTGAGAATTTTTCATGGAATTAAAATCATTTCAAAGCATTATTTTGATCCAAACTTCAAAAAATCATTTCTGCCTAACCTTTGAGAGTTGGACCTTGATTCTTTTTGTATTGCATTTTGTTTAGCATGTAGTTTGTGAGATTAAATTGGTTTGATTTGATCTTTCATATTCCATTTGTTTGGCATTTTTCTTGTTAAGGTACCTTAAAACCCTAGAAAACTTAGAAAATTCATAACCCTAATTAGGTTAAGAGTTGGAACCTCTCCTTTGGACAGTGAGTTAGTATAGGATTAGGGTCCCTTTGGGTGCATTTTCAATTTTTTATCTTGATGTTTGCTTCTGATTTTGGTTTTGGTTTGATGCATTGATCATAAACCCTAATTTGAGCTTCCTTTTGCATCCATCTTGCATTTGCTTGCATAACATGACTTGCCATGACATTTTATGCATTCATTTGATTCATTAGACATCTTAAGATGTGTTGAAAGCATGTTTGATCATTGCATCATGTATTTGCCATGTTGTATGTCATTTGCATCTCATAACTTTTCATGTGTGTTCATGGTTCTAAACTTGCTCCATTTGCATTCTTTTGTTTGTATGATCATCCCCATGCCTTGTTTCATGTTTGTAGCATCTCATAACATCATTATCATCTCATATATGCTTCTGGTTTTGATTTGCATCATGCCATTTCATTCAATTTTGCATTGCATTGCATTTCTTTCATTAACTTTTTAGGTGGTAAGCAACTTTGAGAAGTGAATTTGCCTTCACTTCTCACAATTTCTTTTCATCTCTCTTATACATCCTTGATGCATTTTGCTTTGTGTTTGAGATTGAGCTTGCTCTTTCTTTCTCTTCTCACTTTCTTTCTTCAAGTGACTTGACTTCTTAAATGAAGCAAGTTACTTTGCTTCTCCTGATCCTTTCATCTGCTTCCTGGTGGTTCCATTGAAGACCTTTCTTGCTAACCTCACAAACCTTAGGGACAACCAAGCATGACAATGATTAGGGTTTTGTTTAGTCTCCCCCATTTAGATTTTACCTTTGTGTCTCATTGAGTCTTCTCTTCTCACCTCATAATCAGGGACTAAACCCTAAAGGCTTTAAGGCTTTGTGATTAAGTTTATGCCTGCATCCTTCTATTAGGATGGAGTGTATAACTTTAATCCTAAGTGTTAAACCCTTAATGTATTTAACTCCTCTAATCAATCCACTTAATGATCACTAAGACATCAAGCTTGTAACTTGGGCCTTGCATTAGGGTTCTAATTCTTCCTTAACTGGTTAAGAAGGACTAACCCTAGTGTTAATGGACAAGTCCCCCTCAAGTTGTCTTACAAATCATAAAAAACACTTCATCATCATATCATTAAATAAAATCCATTTAATAAAGGCTTTGTTTTGTCATGAGGTTAATCCCTAATCATGGATTAAGTTGAGGAGCTTTCCTCAGCTTAAACATTCTCATCTATTATCCTTCTATTAGGTTGGTGTAATGAGTCTGTTTAATCCCTGATTATGGCTTAATCTCATTACTCAACACTAAACAAAAACTCCAAAAACATCTAAATAATCACAAGTAGGTTAATGACCTTAATCCTACATCAAAAGGTGATTAAGTGTGAGACTCTGACTTCACACTTAAGGTATTCTCATTACCCCTAATCAGAGGGAAGATGTGATGAGTTTACTAACCCATTCGTTTAGGCTTAAGCTCATTAATCTATGACAAACTTCCAAAAGCAATAAAAGACTGAAAACTCAAAAACAAACAATAATCGTCTCCTCCGGGATTCTTTTCTCATCTCACTCACTCAAAAACGAGAACTCGCTTCTTCCGTCTAATGCAAGACAGTTTGCACCTGAGCCAGACAGGTCATACACTTGAGCATAGGCAAGTAAGCAGTTCACAAGTCAATTCATCTTTCAGTCTCTTTGGGTCGAACTACGGTGTTCTGACTTCCTCATTGCACGAGAGGATACGTAGGCATAACTTAACGGTTATCGAACAAAAGTCTCTGTATATTCCCCCTCTTTCAGCTTTATTCTTTTAGCCTCATATTCTTGAGCATTTCATTCTTGTTCCTGCATTGACACTGTATATATATTATACTTTGCACTTCTTTTACACTGACACCTGTACATCCTTTTCCAGCTCTTTTATACACAAATTGCACTGACACTACCCCTTTAAAACACAAATCTTTTAAGCGTGGATCCCGTCGAGTACGGCGGACAATCTGGGTGCTAATACCTTCCCAGGTTGTAACCAACCCCCTTTCTCAGTCTCTCTGGTTCTCAACCGTCTTATCCATATCTTTCTAGGTCTATGCAGCATTACCTTTCCTCCGGGATAAAAATGCCTAGCTGGCGACTCTTTTCATTCCCTGTGAGTTCACTCCTGTGTGTCCTCGCATCTCCTCTCGCCGACCGTTCGCATCTGTACCTTATTTGAGCCCGGTCTCATCTTTTGGGAGCGACAGTAACGAAAGTTATTTATATGAAGAAATCGAAACTGGAAAGTAACTTAATAAAGTATTAGTCTAATTCTACCGAATTCGTTCTAGTTAAACAATAACATACCGATTAACGGTTTAGCCAGACATATTAAATAAAAACAAAGAATGGTAGAAGGAGAAGAATTTCATGATATTAATAAATGCAATAATAACTAAACAATAAAGCATTAAAAATAGAAACCTAGTTGCAATATTCTTGATCAACCAAACTTGCATAAACTTAGAGACTAAAACAATTATTCAGTGGCTAGAAACAATTAAAATAGTGATAGCTTCCTAATGATGGAAACTATCGCTTGGAGTTGGTAAAGGAAAAATAAAGACGATGCTGGAAAATTAATTTGAACTTCAAATGGAAACGCGACAGAAATTCGGGACGTGAACGAAGCTCCCCTTGAGCTTTGCAGTGTCTTCTATTTATAGCTGGTAACTTTGGTTTGTTGAGAGTTTGAAGGAATAGAGGTAGCTTGGGCCTTGACTGATAAATTTGGACTGAGGCTGATTAGGGTAGAGATAATCCCTCTGTTGAACGAGAAGAAATCGTAACGCCTCTTTCTGTTTTGAATTTTGTTTCGTAAATAGGTTTCTGGGATTGGACTTGTGATGATCAACTTGCAAATGTGACGATCACCTTAGTGCTTGTGACGCTCAACTTAAAGCCATGACGAGCATCCTGGTTTTGTGACCATCGTATCTAATGGGTGATGGTCTCCCCACAATTAATTATGCAAAATCTCATTTTCTTCTTCTGTTTTGTTCTATTTTTCTCCATTTCTTGTCCAATAAGCTTCCTTTTCATATTTTGCCTCCAAATGTCAAGCTTAATCAAATATATGCAAAACAAACATAAAAATTGAATAATAGTGTTCAAAATGTGTAAATTAACAAGTTAAATGATCAGAAACCGTATTAAATAATCGATACAAATTCGAGTTATCAACATCATCCTCTCAATGAATGGCAAACACACTGTTTATCTCCATCCATTCATTCTAATAATAACATCGCCTTTTCCGACTTAAGGATAACTATATACCTCCAAAGGAAACACGTCAGGATACTCCACATATCATCAGCTCACAACTGGCCTAAAACATCGCTTTCCCCCCTTCACTAGGAAGCGAACAACAAGGACACCTGTCTGCCTCTATTCGAGAGTAACACCATTCTCCAAATAGTTGAATAGTCCATACAACACTCCATCTTATAGAGACACGATATCCCATCTCTCAACACCGGTAATATCCACGAGAAATATAAACCTCTCCCTCACTTATTTCATTCCCAACCTGCAATGGTAAACAAAACAAGTATCGACAGTGTTCTCACACACATGTCGCATACTAAAGACAACAAAACTACACAACATGGCCGGACAGACCAACCTGCTTTGATACCACTTTCTAAGACCCAAAATACTCCCCACAAATTTACATTTAAAATCAGTGTAAATAAAAATCATCATTTTATTTTGAGTGTCACAATCAACAAAACTCATGGCTCAGTGTGATACGTCTTACAAAATATTTTAAGTTGCAGTGGAAAACTTGAAAGAAACATAATGTAAGATTCATTTACAATATGTTTTTCTAAAATAAGTAAACAACAGAAATATCATCGACCCGACACCCCAAAGCACGTATCATAGTCGACTCATATAAGTGTGAAGTACACCGACTTTATCGACCTCCATTCTACTAATCCTGATCGTCTGCACGTTACCAACATAAGGGTAACATTCAAATAGATGAGGTGAGATACTTACATCATCAAAAGAGAAAGATAATAAGAATCAAGAAACTATCGAAAGTAAGATCACCACTTCACAACAACAACAACTAAACAAACACACCACAACACATATTAACACCATGCACGTCAACAACAACTTATGCAATGAGTCTCTACTTGACTCTATGCATGCGGTACCATAATTCAATCTCTATTTCAAGATCCAGTTCCTGTCGAAACTCTCAATCCGTATTTCATGGTCCAGTATGACCCATATTTCATGATCACACCCTCGTACGATCCTTATTTCATGATCTCACCATCCACTATGATTGTACAAAATCACGCTATCAATAACTATGCACAAGTTATGCACCATCAATGACAATATGCAACAACAATAAACATACAACAACTCATCACAAAAATGCTTTCATGCATTAACATCATCAACAACATACAACTACAGCGATTTCATGCATTAACATCATCAACAACATACAACTACAACAATCTCATGCATTAGCATCATTAATAACACATAACTGCATCAACAACATGTATCAACAACCTATAACAACACCTACCAACTACCACTACATGTGTCCACATCTACAACAACAACTTCTAGCAACATCAACAACATATATGAATAACATACAACAACACCTACCAATTACCACATCATATCACCATAACTACAACAACATATTACAACAACTTATCAATAACAACATACTATAACGACTTAACAACAACAACAACATCATATTACAACAATTTATCAACGACGACATATTATCGCAATTCAACAACAATGACAAATCATCACAACTCAACAACAACAACAACCACATATTACAATAACTTAATAAACACAACATATCATGTTAAAACATCAATGAATACATACACGAAACATTAATACACCATTATCATCATATAATTATTATTGTATCATAAACATCAACACTCCATCATTATATTCTAGCTCAACGTAAGCATCAATTAACCTTCAACACATAATTAACATCACAAAGTCGTTAGCAATTAATTATCATCGTCTATTCATCGAACTTCACTACAAACAACCTTATCGCATTACCTACACCTCTATATCAATATAAATAATTCCTATACATAGATTTACCATCCCTAGTCATAGGACATCACCATTCTCCCATTTAGAATGAGATTCATCATCTATAGCCACATGTCTTTAGTTCAATATACAACGGCTCACCTTCCAATATCAATTCATATTATTTAAATTTTTTCTAGAAACATGAGACTAATTTTAAATGAAAATAATTGTCTTAGCTTTGTACAGCTTCAAAATGCATGCAGATTGGACACCTGAAGCTCAAGATATGAATTTTCAAAGTTTTCGAAATAATGTTATTAGGAGCCACTTGCTGAGTGAGCTATTCACTGTCCCGACGAGTTTCTGCAATGACAGAACTTCTCCCACTGCGATTTCACACCTTTAAACTGTCTTATTAACCCCAATAATCTCCGTTCGAGTCCATTAACCCCTATCTAATACATATACATCAATCACATCAAACATCACAAAACAAATCATCGTATTCATCCAAATTCACTCAACCCCAAAACCTCTTATAAAAAAATACAACCTAATTCTCATTATAGAACCTTTAAGAGATGGAAGAATCCCACCCTTACCTTGGTTTCAACGAGAATTCTCTTATTCCCCGCAGATTCTTCTCTTCAAGCCTTTCACCTTCTCTTTCTTCTTCTCTCTATTCACGATCGATACATCGCTTCACACAAACACAATTCTCTTTTCTCTTTTCCTTAATTCCAACATAACCCTCTAGACCCAATCTATGGTCTTCCACATTTACCCTCACTATTTTCACCAAACGATCACCTTACCCTTATCTCTTTATTTTTCAAATTATTTAATTATTCACCAAATAATTATTCAATATAATATAATTCATATAATTAAATATCATATTGAAAAATATTTCTTCTTCCACACACAAAAATACCACAAATCCAATTTAATTAATTAAATAAAATTTGGGGCGTTACAGTTGATTGATCTAGATATAGTTGATCAGTTGCTATATTGAGTGTGAAGACATCTCAAATCAGATAGTCTAAATATTAAGTCTGAAGGAGAAGTATATTGAAGTGTTCAAGCTGCTGCATATGTCTGTGTTTTGGTCTGATATCTTGATGAACTACTGATGGATAATTACCTTGTGTTCCCATGTATGTGCATTACTATGAAGGGTGCCTTGAAATCTATAGTAATATATGAAGCTCTTTATGACTGAAACTAATGTCTGAAAAGATGTTAGAGCATCATGTGAGTAAGTGTCAAACACCTGCAGAAGATGAAGAAGAAGTAAGACTAATTGTCCTACCTTGTGTAAGAAGGTAATCTTATCTGACTAATAGTAAATTCCTTGATAGGAGATTTGGTATTTTTCTATTGTTGATGTGATGCATAAAGGTGGATACTTTGACGGGAGACTTAGTATTTATCTGAGAATTATGCGTATCTGCTGTCTGAATCTTATGGTTCAGAAAGTGTAATGAGTAACTAATGCTCATCTTCAGAAAGAGCTTTGGTTGTTCATGAAAGAGGGAGTTAAGAGTGCCATCTATGGTCTAATGTTGGATGCAATTGGAGTTTTGTTCTTCCCATGACAAGGGAGGTGTGCAGGATCATGAAGTTAGAATTGATAATAGGCAAAATACTCAAATTGGTCCCTTAATTCTACCTCTGAGTCCAATTTAATCCCTTATCTTTAAAAAGTTTCAAAGTGGTCCTTTAATTGTTCAAAAAGGACCACGTTAGTCCTTTCAATCCAATTTTCCCAAACGACGTTAATTTTTTACAAGGTGGCAGCTGATGTGGCACTTGGTTGCAAAAATTCCCAGAAAAATTCTAAAAATATTTGTGGAATCTAGGATTTGAACTCAGGTTCACTTGATTGCTACAAATCATATAAAACCACTACACCACTTCACACTTATTTATATTTACAACATAATGATTTGACTTTATTGTATAAGTTTTTTCTCTTTCTGTATCATCTTCTTCATTTCTACCTTTTTCTACCACCAACTTAATCATGAACCATCACTTGCTAAAGAGAAACTACATATATGATATGAGTAATGAATAGCAGAAAACCACATACAATTTAGGAAATTTTACCTAATAGAAAGCTCTGAATCAACTCACATGCAACTAGTCTCTTTAGTAAAACAGTTCCCACTGTTTATAGACAATGACTTCTCAGCTATATGCTCTCAAAACTCAAACATGAAAGAGATAGATCATAGACATGATAGAACTTCAGAAATTGATTTATTCTTCAATTCCCTTTGGCAGTATGAAGAAGCAAGCAATAGAACATATGATGAAAGGTCGCAATAGAAAACAATAATAAAAAGTAAGACAATCATTTCTAACAAAAAGAACACTCTTTCATCTCTTACCCTCATTTGAAACATGACATAACAAACAAACTAAACCTTGAGCATAAACTACAAGTTCATATTGTTGGCTTATTTGAGAATTTTCCATGTTTTGCAATAGAGAGAAAGCTCGTTTTTCATCTAAATCTTCACAAACATGGAAAGAAATATAAATGTGATGCATGTTTTCATACCGAAACTAAAACTTGATAACAAATTACACAATATATATAGTAACTACAAATTGTAACAAATTATAAGCAACATCAAACATAGAAATACATCAAAGATAACTAAACACACAAACAAACGCAGTAGTAATCTAACATGAAAATTAACATAACAAACTTGAGGATGGAAAACCTGAAAATTCAACTCCAAATTTTCTTCATTCCCCAAGCATAAACCGTTGAAACGAACCATTCCAAATACAATTCCTCACCTCGATCCCGCGAGAAACACATCAAGTTCTCAACCAATCATCTTCTAATCAAGCGAAAATAATCCCATACCAAATTGATTTACAAATTTAGGGTTTCAAAGGAAAGTCTTGAAGGATAAGGAAAATGAGGTTAACAATTTCAACGACGAGGATCAGAGGAAGCAGACGACGGCCTGTTATATACAGATACACCGCCATGCACCTCCTCCTCATCACCTCCAATTCGTGCTGGCACATGGAAACCAGAAAAGCTATCTGTAAACACCCCAAATTTGCCCTCACTCATTTCACCATGGCTTGTGATCTTTTCATATGCATAAAGTCAATCATAGCACCTCATATTGCATGTTTGCCTCACTGCATTAATTCAAAGTCATCTGCATCTAGGGTTTGTGATCTGAGCCATCCCTGGGCCATTTGAGCCACTCCAAAGGTCATAAATCACTTCAAAGGGGTCCATGTATGTTCAAAAATCATATCATATCCTCACCAAGTCAAGAAAGTCAAAAAATCACAAGAACTGAGAAAGGCATGGAAGCAGAGCCAGGTTTAATTGCACAGATGACCTAAAATTAGGGTTTTGGTTTCAAAGGCCATAACTCCAAATTTTTTTGGTCATTCTTGTTTCTATTGGTCTCTATATGGTATAAGGATCATGCATATCAATTTTCATGAAGAATTTCCATGGGGAAGGCATCTGATCAGGAGTTGACTTCTTGAGTAAGTCAGTGTAAAATCAGGGCATCTGAGGCCCCCAATGACCCAACCAAAGGGTGTTCTTCATCATTTTGAATGTGTATGATCTTTATTTGATCATAGAAGATGTTAGAAATTCACAAAATTGAAGAATTTCAAGCCATTTGCAAAATTGCCTTTTTGGGAAAGTGACTTGTAATGTAAACTTGCTATTTTGGGAAAGTTTTTCAACCTCCTCAAATTGATTCAAAAATGCTTCAAATGAGAAAAATTTGTTCATGAAAGTTGTAGAATGGATCATTCCATTTTCAAAAAGTACAAGAACTCATTCTAATTCATCATGGATCAAAAGTTATGGCTTTACAAAGTTGGGAAAAATCATGAAATTTCCACTTTTGGCACCAAAGAGGGATTTTTGCAAATTCCAATTCCAAGCATTTTCAAGACCTCTAAGTGACTTCTTTGCATCATTATAACATGTTACAACTTAGAAAAGTCAAGTTTGTGCCAAGATTTTTTTATTTCCATGCCTTGGATCACAAGTTGCATAAGGCATTTTTCATAAAGGCTACAAAATTAAAACTTTGCAAAAAGGGCCTCTCATGTTTGAATTGAACTCCAATTGGTACCAAAGCAGCATAACAACATTGCATAACTCATTTTGTCACATTTTGCCCAAAATATCACAAGTTTTCTTGCCTTGGTTCATGAGAAAATCCAAAGAGGGAAATGTGCAAGAACCTTGGAAACCCTTGATCAAGGCTAGCCAGCTCACAAAGTCATATCCAAAGGCCTTCATTGACTCAAGCTGAGGCAAGACACCCCTCTAGATCTCTTCTGTCCCAACCCATACTTGGAGTACACAAAATCTTGACTTTCTTGCATTTTGCCCATGCCAATCCCACAGTGCCACCACCAACTCTCTGCCCAATCAGAGTCAAATATGTCGACATCAAGCAACCCTAAACACACCATACACAAGCCAGAAGCTCCCACATTGCAGCACACACAAAAATCTGCCAAGAACTTCCCTTCTTCGAATCCATTCACACAGCCCTCAAACATCAAAAATTCCTCCACACACAAACCACAAATCACTCATAGAACAAAATCCACCCCCTGAAACTGCCTGAATCATCACCTATAAAGACCTCCATTTCTGCTACACCAGAGTTGGATCACTCAAACCAGCCACTCCCCAAGCTTTCTAAGCTCCATTCCATCATCAGGAGGTTCAAGGGAGAAGGATCGCACAAAGCTTGAGGCCAGAGAGCTCAGAATCAGGAAAGCTTCATCTCAAGTAAGAGGAAGAACATTTTTTCCAGAAGTTGATTTTTAAGTTCTTTTATGATGCTATGTGTTCTCCTGATCATGAATATGTGTTTATTTTCTGAAATGGTGAAGAAACCAGCATGTATATCATCTCTGAACATTTGCCCGTATTTTGTGTTTTGCTTCGATTCAGGCTGGTGAGTGAAAATAAATGAATTTGTGATGAGGGCTTAAGTTTAGATTGATGAGAGAATCATTTTGGTGGAAGAAATTTCATGTTTGGTAACCTGTAGAAGAATCTAGGGTTTATGCTCGCCGGAGAAGATGACTGGAACCACTGTTCCGGTCACCTGAAAATCATTTGCCCTAATTGTGTAATTAAGGAACTTTGAATAATGGCCTTAGGATCTTGCTTACCGCGCTCGATTGGATGGTTCAGATGGCTCATTAAGCCCTAATCCGTAATTAATTATTTAAATCCAGGATTAATTAAGTGTTAAATAAATATTAGTTAGGTTTGAACCTGGGCCGTAGGATTGCGCGCCAAGTCCACCCTCACAAACCCAGATCAAATCCTGGCCTCTCCTTTAAATTACTTTCTATTTTCTTTTATTTTATTTCATTTCTTTTTCACTTTATTTGCACGAATTATTTAAAATAGCAAATCCCATTTAAAAATTCTGGAAATTTTTGTCAAGCATTTCATTAATTTTTAGAACCCAAAAATATTTTTATTTTTATTTTTTGCATTAAAAATCATTTTTAAATCATTTAAATGTTTATTTTTAATTAGTTAATGAAAATTAATTAATTAAAAATACATTTAGGTATTTAAAAATCCCAAAAAAATTCAAATTGCATTTTAAAGCATTTAGAAACATTATCAAACTCTCAAAACAAATTTCTTTTTAGTTCTTGATGCATTTTGACAATTTACCATGGAATTAAATTCATTTTAAGGCAATATTTTTGTGCAAACTTTGAAAAATCCATCCTGCCTAACCTTTGAGAGTTTGATGATGGTTCTTCTTGCATTGCATCCTTCATGGCATGTCGTTTATAGGATAAATTTGGTTTGAATTGATCTCCCATTTTCAATTTGTTTTTGCATTTTTATGATGAGGTACCTTAAAACCCTAATTGACTTGAGAAATTCATAACTTTCACTAGGTTAAGAGTTAGGTCCCCTCCTTTGGGCAGTGAACTTGTACAGGTTTAGGGTATTTTTGATTGAATTTTCAATTTTTTATCATGTCATTTGCTTCTGATTTTGAATTTTGCTTTGTGTGTTGATCATAAACCCTAATTTGTGCCTTCCTTTGCATCCATCTTTCATTTGCTTGCATCCAACAACTTGCCATGACATTTTGTGCATCCATATGAATCATAATACATCTTAGGACATATTAGAATCATGTTTGATCATTTCATCTTTCATTTGCCATGTTATATGTCCATTGCATTTCATAAACTTTTCTTGAACTTCCATGGTTCAAGCATGCTTCATCTGCACCCATATCCTTGTATGATCATTCTCATGTCTTGCCTTGTGTTTGCATCCCCTTTTAGCATCATTAACATCATGTCTATGCTTCTGGTTTTGGTTTGTACCATGGCATTTCATCTCATTTGCATTGCATCTCATTTCTTTTGCTAACTTTTCAGGTGGTAAGTTATTTTGAGAAGTGAATTTGCCTTCACTTCTCACAATCTCTTTTCATCCCTCTTGTGTATCATTACTGCATTTTATCTTGTGTATTTGAGTGAGATTGCTCATTCATGTTCATCTTACTTTCTTTCTTCAAGCAACTTGTCTTCTTAAGTGAAGCAAGTTGTTCTGCTTCTCTTTGCTTCTTGCTCCTTTCATCTGCTTCCTTCCTGGTGGTTTCTCTGAAGATCTTCTTGCAAGCCTCATAAACCCTAGGAACATCCAAGCATGATAACAATTAGGATTTGATTAGTCCCCCCATTAGTTTTACCTTTGTGTCATCTTTGTGTCTTCTCTTCTCATCTCATAATCAAGGACTAAACCTTAAAAGGTTTTAAGGCTTTGTGATTAAGGTTATGCCTGCATCCTTCTCTTAGGATGGAGTGTATAACTTTAATCCTAAGTGTTAAACCCTTAATATGTTTAAATCCTTTAATTAATCCATCTAATAATAACTAAGACATCAAGCTTGTAACTTGGGGCTTGCATTATGGTTCTAATTCTTCCTTAATTGGTTAAGAAGGACTAACCCTAGTGTTAATGGACAAGTCCCCCTCAAGTTGTCTTACAAACCATAAAATCCACTTCTTAATATTACCATTAACTAAAATCCACTCTAATAAAGGCTTTGTTTTATCATGAGGTTAATCCCTAATCATGGATTAAGTTGAGGAGCCTTCCTCAGCTTAAATGTTCTCATCTATTATCCTTCTATTAGGATGGTGTAATGGGTCAATTAGATCCTTGATTATGGCTTAAACTCATTACTTAACACTAAACAAAAACTCCAAAAACATCTAAATAAATGCAAGTAGGCTAATGATCTTAATCCTACATCATGGTGATTAAGTGTGAGGTGTTTACTTCATACTTAAGGTATTCTCATTACCCCTAATCAGAGGGAAGATGTGATGAGTTTACTAACCCTTAGTTTAGGCTTAAGCTCATTTTCTTATGAAAAACTCAAAAAGCAATAAAAGATTGAAAACCCAAAAACAAACAATAATCGTCTCCTCCGGGATTCTTTTCTCATCTCACTCACTCACAAACGAGAACTTGCTTCTTCCGTCTAATGCAAGACAGTTTGCACCTGAGCCAGACAGGTCATACACTTGAGCATAGACAAGCAAGCAGTTCATCAGTCAATTTATCTTTCAGTCTCTTTGAGTCGAACTATGGTGTTCTGACTTCCTCATTGCACGAGAGGATACGTAGGCATAACTTAACAGTTATCGAACAAAAGTCTCTGTATATTCCCCTTCTTCCAGCATTATTCTTTAAGCCTCTTTATCTTGAGCATTTCACTTTTGTTCCTACACTGACACTTCTCTTATACACTTCACATTTCTTTAGCACTGACACTAGCATTCTTTCCAGCTTTGATACACAGATTGCACTGACACTACCCCCTTTAAAACACAAATCTTTTAAGCATGGATCCCGTCGAGTACGGCGGACAATCTGGGTGCTAATACCTTCCCATGTTGTAACCAACCCCCTTTCTCAGTTTCTCTGGTTCGCGACCGTCTTATCCATCTTTTTTTAGGTTTATGTAGCATTACCTTTCCTCCGGGATAAAAATGCCTAGCTGGCGACTCTTGTCTTCTGAGTTCACCCTTGTGTGTACTCTCCTCTTTCGCCGACCGTTCGCGTTTGTACCCCTTTTGACCCGGGTGTCATTTGGTGGGAGCGACAGCTTGGCGACTCTGCTGGGGAACCTTAAATTGCAACCAGGGTTTCTGGTTCTTTTTGTGGGTTCCTCCTAGCGCTTGTTTGATTTGTGTTTACTGGGGTGTTATGTGCTAATTGTGTTTATTTATTTGCTTTATTTACTGCTTTATGTACAGCTTTATTTATTACTTTCCTTTACAGTTTTTCATATTTCATACTGTCATTATCATTGCTGGATCTGGTTTCTGTTTTGGTGGGTGGGGTTCTATTGAGAGTTAAGGTCCTATACCTGGGACCTGAGTGACACCTAGGCTAGAGTGGTTCATGTTCTTTCCCATTCCATTTCGGTCTGGTGCGGGAATATGAAACACGGTTCAGATGTGGGTTTCTTCTTGAGAACTCTGTGCTACAGATTTCCTGTAGTGCTAGGGCTATCTGGGAAGCCTGCTAAGTCTGGATGACCTTTATTATGACCTTCAGAAACTGAGGTGAATTAGAGGAGGATCTTTTATGGTTATTGTAAACACTGTACCTCCGGGTTAGAAGTGTTTACACTTCTCATAACTGATCCAAGTCTGAGGATCCTTGTTCTAGAACACCACCTGTGAGGGGGTTGGGCTGTTTACAGGCTTGCAGGTACCATTGACCACATCATACCCTGTTACTATTTGGTTTTAAGAGTATCTCATTTTGGACAGTTCTTGTGATTTAACCCTGGACATGTGACTCTTTATTTGAGCCCCCCACCTTGGTTACTGGATTTCTGAACCTCCATCTGGACTTCTTGAACATACATGGACTTTATATCAAGACAGGCAGTCAGATCCAGCTTGATCACAAACCCTTGCATATCATTTGCATACATCATCATTGCATCATTTGACATTTGTTTATTTGTTTTTCAGGGTATCCATATTATATCTGGCTTGGTTTTGACCCCTCATCTGCATAGACCTCTGTTTCATCAGCTATCTGCTTCAGCTATTCTCTTCAGTTGTCTGCTTCAGTCATCTTCATCATCACCAGCATCAGCCTGTCAGTGGCCCATCTCCAGTACCAGTCTTGATCCTCATCAGCACTTGTCTTCAGCTCTTCATTAGCAGTCATGGCTCCCAGGAAGAGCAACATATCATACCATTTCTTTGAGCCTGTGCTGACTGGCATCAGGCAGGTCCAGTCACTTATCACCCCTGACCACATCCCATTATTCAGAGAGCATTATGGAGGTATCCTGGATATGGTTATGGACCTGGACCCTTCTCAGAGGAGCATGATCCACACATGCTTACAGTTCTATGACCCTCCTCTGAGATGTTTCACATTCCCAGACTTTCAGCTAGGACCTCTGCTGGAGGAGTTTTCATCATTGATTGGAGTACCTGTCAAGGGTGGTGTCCCCTTCAACCCAGAGATGACTTCTCCCAGCAATGGAGAAGTAGCAAAAGAATTGTACCTGGAGCCTGCTTTGATTGAACAGAATTTGACAACAAAAGCTGGGATCCCTGGTTTACACTTAGACTTCTTGATTTCCCAGGCCATCCTGAAGGCCTCTTTGGGAGAATGGATGGCAGTTTGTGCATTGCTAGCTCTCAGCATATATGGGGTCATACTATTTGCAGATGAGCCCAAATTTATCAGCAAGAATGCCATTCATCTTTTCCTTCTGAGGAACCCAGTACCCACATTGCTGGGAGATTTCTATTACTCCATTCATCAGAGGAATGAGAAACAAAGGGGGAAGTTGGTGAGATGCTGTGCTCCTTTGTTTCACACTTGGCTGCTCAAACACTTGCCTAAGACAGATGCCTTCCTGAATCCTCACCAACAGAAGAATTGGGCTAAGAGACTTATTGCTTTGACTTCAGATGACATCAGATGGTGCACCCAGAGCACCAAAGGCAAGGACATCATCACTAGCTGTGGGCAGTACCCAAATGTGCCTCTAATAGGAGTAAAGGGTTGCATCAACTACAATCCTTTGCTATTTAAGAGACAACTAGGTTATGCTTTGGTTCACCCTCCTAGAGTGCAAGATTTAGCTGAGACCCTGTATTGTGAGATAAAGCCTAATCTAGCTGCTGTCAGACAAGCATCCTGGGCTTGGGACAACATCCAGACAAAGGGGATGGCTATTCTTAGAAGGTGCAATAATGTTGCTTCAGCTCAGTACTATGATTGGTCTCATGCTAGAGCTCAGATTACTGGGATGCCTTTCACCATTGAGGATATATCTGGACCATCCACAACTCAGCCAGTAGCCACTGTCAGCCTGGAAGAATTTGAGAAGCTGAAGGAAAGGAATGAGAATCTGTCTCAAGCTCTGAAGAAGACTCTTTGGGAAAGAAGTGATGGTCGTCTGGACATTGAGAGGTTGGAGAAGCTTAAGTTGGAGCATCTGGCCAAGATTGAGAAAACAGAGGACTACATCAAGAAAGAAAGAGCTGGGGAGCAAATATTGAAGAACGCCTGCAAAGAGGACAAGTTTCAGAAGGCTAGGACTGATCTCTATCTACAAGAAAGTCAGGCTAGGTGGGTCAGGATCACTGAAGCCCGGACACAAGAAGATCAGAGAACTCAAGCCAGGATTGAGCAGTTAGAGGCCAATGAAAAGAAGCAACAGGAAGCTTTACTGGCAGCCCAGAAGGAGATTTCAGAGTTGAAGCTCAGGGCTGGTTTGAAAAGATCAAAGGACCAGGACAGGCACAAGAAGCTGACCGCTACCATTGCCACCAGGAACCTCCTCATCAGAAACATCACAGAGCATCCAGCTGGTCCAGTGACTGAGGCACTTCTGAAGGAGGTTAAGGAGGATGAGTTTGGACTAGATGTCTGACTTTTGATTGTTGTTATTTTCATTTGATGTACTTTTATTTTGTGTTGTATTTTGACCCTTCAGGGGCATGCGTTGTAAAACAAACTATGTATGATTCGCCATTTGTAATATATTTTAGTTTGCTTCCATTTTGGGGTTTTCTTTTCTCAACAACATCAAAAACATCTTCCTCGAGGTCTGGAAAGGTCAAAGCCAAGAACAAAGCCGGATACCTTGGAAAACAAATAAGCATACTGCATTGCATACTAACTTTTGCTTTGTTTTGTAGGTTCTTCCTTTATTATGTTTGTTTCTAACTCTGTTGTGTCTCAGGAAATATTGCTCGCCGCCGGGTGTTCCCTCTCAACCGTACGCACCGGTATCCTACTCGCAACAACCTTCCTGGTATCCAAATGGATCAAGTACAGCAAGACCTGACTGAGGTCAGAACACAAATGGCTAATGAAAGAGTGGAGATGAGAAACCAAATGGCCCAATTCATGACTGTAATGACTGGCTTGGCCCAGAGTCAGGAAAGGCTGAGGGTATTGGTAGAAAGAAAAAACCCCGAGGAACCTCATCCTGGGACTGGAGGGACTAGTAATAATGAGGGAGGTCAGCCTCATGTTAACCCACCAGTATTTGGACCTCATCTAGATCCGGAAGTCAACATCCCAAGAAATGTACAGGGCAACACTGCTGCAGGCAGGATCTTGCAAGAAGATCCTCAAGAGGAGCAGTTTACTGTAATGGGAGCTGGAGATGAAGTCTATGATAGGAGGTTTGATGAAATTGATGAGAAGTTAAGATCTTTGGAGTCTCAAAATTCCTTAGGCTTTGATGTAATGGATATGGGGTTAGTGGATGGGGTAAGGATTCCCCACAAGTTTAAACCCCCGTGCTTTGAGAAATACAATGGAACTTCCTGTCCACGAACTCACTTACAGTCCTTCCTGGGAAGACTTAAAGCATATACTATGGATGAGAAGCTGTGGATGTTCTACTTTGAAGATAGCTTGACTGGGGCTTCAAGAGAGTGGTATTCACACTTGACCAGAGCTACTATCAGATGCTGGAAGGACTTAGCTGAAGCCTTCATCAGGCAGTACCAATACAATCTGGACATGGCTCCTAACAGGACCCTCTTGATGGGAATGTCTCAATCCTCCAGGAAAAGCTTCAGGGAATATGCCCAAAGGTGGAGACAGCTTGCTGCTGCTGTCCAACCACCCATGTCGGAAAGAGAAATGGCCGACATGTTCATGAATACTTTGCAAGGAACATATATTGACAGACTGGCTGCCTTTTCTTCCACCAGTTTTGCTGACGTAGTTATAGCTGGAGAAATAATTGAAAGCCTATTAAAAATGGGCAAAATTTCTGATAATGGTGAAAGTTCGTACAGTAATCCCAGGAAGCCTTTTGTGGGACCTCGAAGAACCGGTGAGACAAATGCCATTCATGCCAACAGGGGCAGACCTCAGTATGTCCACAGATCAGTAGCAGCTATCACTATTCCAGCTCCGATTCCCCAACAATCAGCATATCAACCACAACAACCACATTATCAACAACAAGTTCAGTACCCGCCACAAAGAACCTACAACAACAACAACAATCAACAACAAAGACCTTTTCAGCAAAGACCGTCACAGGCAAACAGGGTGATTGACCCTATCCCTATGCCTTATGCCGCCTTATTGCCACAACTCATGAAACTCAACTTGGTTGAGTTAAGGACATTGGCACCACCAAATCCCTCCAATCTCCCAAGGAATTATGATGTCAACGCCAGATGTGCTTTCCACTCCAATGCACCTGGCCACAATACGGAGAAGTGCAGGGCCTTGCAAATGAAAGTCCAAGATCTAGTGGATTCTAAAGCCCTAAACTTTGCACCCCCTCCAAATGTCAACAAGAATCCTATGCCTAATCATGGCGGGCCAAGGATTAATGCCATTGAGGAAGACAGACCATCTACCTTGATCACCAGTGTTGCACAAATCCGGACACCTCTGGTCGAGATTAAAGCTCAGCTTCTAGAATGCCAGATGTTCCCCGGGTGTGAGCTCGGTTGTGGGTATTGCAACATTGCAGTCAACGGGTGTGATAACTTGAGAAGCGGCATAGATGGTCTTATCAAAGATGGCATCCTTCAGATCTCAACAACGGCGCCTACAAATCCAGCAATTCCTTTAACAACAGTTCCTGATTCCTCTACAACAGCAGCAACAATCATTCCTACCGACTCATCAATATCATCAGCAATGGCTCCGTCCATCACTTCAACAAATCAAATGTCAACAACCCTTTCTTCTACATCATCAGCATCCATTTATTCAACAGAATCTTCTACAACACCAGCAAGATTTAATGAAGATGTCTCCGCAGTTACCATCTACTATGATCCGTCAAATGTTCCTCCAAATAACAACCTTCAGCAACAAACTGTGGCACCTCCTGCCAGGTCACCAGTCACAATTTACTACGATCCGCACACCATTTCAATACCTTCCTCTGCAGCAGTCAGTCCAGTTACCATTACGGTGCCTAGACCAGTTCCATATGAAAGCAGTAATGCCATACCTTGGCATTATGGCTCTGATCTTTACTGCAATGGGGAGAAAATCACTTTGGATTCTTCAACCTCTTCTCCACAAATTGATAATGTTGGGGGAGGCAGAGGCTTCACCAGAAGCGGACGCCTTTTCGCCTCACAAGTGCAAAGACCTAACGCTGAAGCAGAAGCTGCTGCCAAAGCAAAGGGAAAAAGTGTGGTACCTGAAGAGCCAATTGTCAGAGAAACTCAGAAGACATCTTTTGAACAAGATGTAGACGAGTTTATGAGAATCATAAAGAGAAGTGATTACAAGGTGGTAGATCAGCTTCACCAAACTCCCTCAAAAATCTCCATATTATCCCTGTTGATGTGTTCTAAAGCTCACAGGAACACACTGTTGAAAGTCCTGCACGCAGCATACGTGCCAGAGGAGATTACCGTTAATCAGCTAGAAACTGTGGTAGAAAATGTCAACACCAGCCATGGACTGGGTTTTACCAATGCTGACTTAACAACTGAGGGACGTAACCACAACAAGGCTTTACACATCACTCTAGAATGCAAGGGTGCTGTTCTATCTCATGTACTGGTGGACACTGGGTCGTCACTCAATGTTCTACCAAAGAAAGCCTTGGTGAAGCTGGAGTACGATGGCTTGTGTCGCTCCCGAAGATTTGCATCCCGGTACAAGCGCGAACGGTCGGCGAAAAGAGAATGAGAACACACAGGAGTGAACTCAAAAAGACAAGAGTCGCCAGCTAGGCATTTTTATCCCGGAGGAAAGGCAATGCTGCATAGACCTAGAAAGACATGGATAAGACGGTTGCGAACCAGAGAGACTGAGAAAGGGGGTTGGTTACAACCTGGGAAGGTATTAGCACCCAGATTGTCCGTTGCACTCGACGGGATCCACACTTCAAAGATTTGTGTTTTAAAGGGGTAGTGTCGGTGCAATCTGTGTATAAAAGAGCTGGAAAAGGATGTACAGGTGTCAGTGTAAAAGAAGTGAAGTGTATAAGTGAAGTGTCAGTGTAAGAATAAGAGTGAAATGCTCATGATCATGAGGCTTAAAGAATAAAGCTGAAAAGAGGGGGAATATACAGAGACTTTTGTTCGATAACTGTGAAGTTATGCCTACGTATCCTCTCGTGCAATGAGGAAGTCAGAACACCGTAGTTCGACCCAAAGAGACTGAAAGGAAAATTGACTTGTGAACTGCTTACTTGTCTATGCTCAAGTATATGACCTGTCTGGCTCAGGTGCAAACTGTCTTGCATTAGACGGAAGAAGCGAGTTCTTGTTTATGAGTGAGTGTGATGAGAAAAGAATCCCGGAGGAGACGATTATTGTTTGTTTTTGTATTTTCATTCTTTTATTGCCTTTGGATGTTTGTCATAAGTTAATGAGCTTAAGCCTAAACCAATGGATTTAGTAAACTCATCACATCTTCCCTCTGATTAGGGGTAATGAGAGTACCTTAAGTGTGATGTCAGCTTCTCACACTTAATCACCATGATATAGGATTAAGATCATTAACCTACTTGTGATTATTTAGATGTTTTTGTGGTTTTTGTTTAGTGTTAAGTAATGAGATTAAGCCATAATCAGGGATTAAACAGACTCATTACACCATCCTAATAGAAGGATAATAGATGAGAATGTTTAAGCTGAGGAAGACTCCTCAACTTAATCCATGATTAGGGATTAAACCCATAACAAAACAAAGCCTTTATTAAGTGGATTTTAGTTAATGATAAGATGATGAAGTGATTTTTAGGGTTTGTAAGACAACTTGATGGGGACTTGTCCATTAACACTAGGGTTAGTCCATCTTAACCAATTAAGGAAGAATTAGAACCCTAATGCAAGGCCCAAGTTACAAGCTTGATGTCCTGATGATTATTAAGTGGATTGATTAAAGGAGTTAAACACATTAAGGGTTTAACACTTAGGATTAAAGTTATACACTCCATCCTAATAGAAGGATGCATGCATAAGCTTAATCACAAAGCCTTAAAGCCTTTAGGGTTTAGTCCCTGATTATGAGGTGAGAGGAGAGGACTCAATGATGACACAAAGGTAAAACTAAGTGGGGGGGCTAATCAAACCCTAATTATTGTCATGCTTGGTTGTTCCTATGGTTTATGAGGTTTTCAAGAAAGATCTTCAGAGAAACCACCAAGAAGCAGATGAAAGGAGCAAAGAGAAGCAAGGTAACTTGCTTCATTTAAGAAGACAAGTCACTTGAAGAAAGAAAGTAAGATGAAGAAGAAAAGGCAAGATCAATCTCAAACATAAGACAAAATGCAACAATGATGCATAAGAGGAATGAAAAGAGATTGTGAAGACAAATTCACTTCTCAAAGTAACTTACCACCTGAAAAGTTAGTGAAAGGAATGCAATGCAAAATGAGATGAAATGGGATGATGCAAACCAAAACCAGAAGCATGAATATGATGCTAATGATGCTAAGGGATGATGCACATATGAGGCAAGGCATGGGAATGATCATACAAACATATGGATGCAAGAGAAACATGCTTAGAACCATGAACATACATGAAAAGTTATGGAATGCAAATGACATACAACATGGCAAATGAAAGATGCAATGATCAAACATGATTCTAATATGTCCTAAGATGTATTATGAATCAAATGGATGCACAAAATGTCATAGCAAGTCATGGTATGCAAGCAAATGGAAGATGGATACAAATGAAAGCCCAAATTAGGGTTTATGATCCATACACAAAACAAAAATCAAAACCAGAAGCAAACATCAAGATAAAAATTTGAAAATGCATTCAAAGGAACCCTAAACCTATACAAACTCACTGCCCAAAGGAGAGGATCCAATTCTTAACCTAGTGTAAGTTATGAATTTCCTAAGTTGGCTAGGGTTTTAAGGTATCTTGTCAAGAAAAATGTCAAACAAAAAGGAAATGCAAGATCAATTCATGCCAATTTAACCCTATAAACTACATGCTAAATAAGATGTAATGCAAGAAAAACCATTGTCCAACTCTTAATGACTAGGCAGAAATGAATTTTTGAAGATTGGATCAAAATAATGCCTTGAAATGAAATTAATTCCATGGAAAATTGTCAAAAGACATCAAGATCAAAAAAGAAATTTAGTTTGAGAGTTGGACAATGTTTCTAAATGATTTTAAATGTCTCATGAATTTTTTTGTGATTTTTAAATACTTAAAAGTATTTTTAATTAATTAATTCTCATTAATCAATTAAAAATAAACTTTTAAATGATTTAAAAATAAATTTTAATGCAAAAAATAAAAATAAAAATGTTTTTGGTTTCTGAAAATTAATAAAAGCTTGAATAAAAATTTTCAGAATTTTCCAATGATTTTTACTATTTTTAAATAAATGAACAAAACAAATGAATTTAAATGAAAATGAAATTGAATTTAATGGGAAGTAAGCAGGATCAAGGGCCAGCATTCAAACTGGACGCGCGGGAGTTGACTGCGCGCGTCATCCAGTGGCTGAGATTCAAACTAATCTAATTAACATAATCTGAATTAATTAATTTAATTAAATATGATTAGGGTTTTAATGTGAGATCCTGTCCACTCAAATGCGCGCGGGTCAGCCCTAGTCAACTCATCCTACGCTTCACATTCAAACTTGCATTAATGACTCTGATTAGCCCTAAACAAATTCAGGTGGCCGGAGAAGACTTCCGGTCGTCTTCTCCGGCGAGACCTTCACCCAAACTCTCTAAAATCTTCACTAAATCATGCCAAACTCTCCAGATCAACTCATCTAAACCTCCTAAACAACAATCCAGCCCCAAAATTCATTTCTTTTTCGTGAATCATGAAGAACAAACAAAAATCCAGTTTTCGGGCAAAGTTTCAGACAAGCCATACAACCTCAAAACTTAATCATTTTCAAAAGTAAAAGGTTCAATGAACTCAGGGAAGCATATAGATAATTTTAGAAACAAGAAATGAGAGTTCTGGAAAAATGAATTTCCATGGCAAACTGAATCGAAGCTTTCAAATCAGGGACTTTCTGGCCAGTTTCTTGCTTCCAATCAACTCCAATGAACCTTCTGAGAAGCTTTCAATGCTTGTTTGAAGTTTATAATGGTTGGTTTGAAAGATTGTTGAAGTTCTGCTCAAAGAGGGGCAGAAGTCGTATTTTGGTTTCAGAGGGTTTCAGGCTATGGTGATGGGTGGTTTGTGATCAGTGGAACCTCTTGAGATCAATGGTGAAGTTTGTTTATGTTTTTGAAGGCTGTGCTGAGTGTTTCGAATGAAAATGCAAGTTGGAGAGATTTTGATAACTATGGCTTGGAGTGTGTTTCAGCTTGAAGTGTGTGGTGTGTTATGCTGGCTTTGGTCCATGTATCAGAAGGTGATAGGTCAGAAAGTTGTTGGTGGCCTATGGTGATTGGTATGGGTCTTTGGCCAAAATGTCAAACTTTGTGTAAGAGAGGTATGGGCTCATAGCTAGCCAAGGACAAATGGGGTGTCCTGCGCAGCAAGAAGTGTGGAGAGCCTTAGGATCATTTGTGGAGTCAGCAAGCAAGTGGATTAGGGTTTGAGTGAGCTTTTTCAACTTGCTTCATCCTTGGCCCTTTTGAAATTTCTTGTTCCACAAGTCATGAAAATGGGTGATCCTTTGATGCAATTTGACTTTTAGGTCTTGGTTCATGTTTGTATGAAGATTATAAGTCCATTTGATAGCACAATTTGCCTTGGCAAGTGATTTTGCAACTTTGCCTCTTTGGTGGAAAACTTGAAATTATGTGATTTTTCCCAACTTTGACAAGCCATAACTTTTGATCCAAAATGAATTAGGTCAAGTTCTTGTACTTTTTGAAAAGGGAATGATCCATTCTATAACTTTCATGACCAAAGTTTTTTCATTTGAAGCATTTTTGAATCAAAAAGCAAGAGTTGAAAAAGTTTCCCAAAATGGCAATTTTCATTATAAGTCAACTTTCTCAAAAAGTCAACTTTGCAAATGACTTGAAATTCTCCAATTTTGTGAACTTCCAACATCTTATATGATCAAATAAAGACCATACACAATCAAAATGATGAAGAACACCCTTTGGTTGGGTCATTGGGGGCCTCAGATGCCCTGATTTTACACTGACTTGCTCAAGAAGTCAACTCTTGATCAGATGCCTTCCCCATGGAATTTCTTCATGAAAATTGATATGCATGATTCCTATACCATATAGAGACCAATAGAAACAAGAATGACCAAAAAAATTGGAGTTATGGCCTTTGAAACCAAAACCCTAATTCTAGGTCATCTGTGCAGTTAAACCTGGCTCTGCTTCCATGCCATTCTCAGTTCTTGTGATTCTTTGATATTCTTGACTTTGAGGAGATATAATATGATGCTTGAACATACATGGATCCCTTTGAAGTGATTGATGACCTTTGGAGTGGCTCAAGAAGCTCTTGGATTGCTCAGATCACAAACCCTAGATGCAGATGACTTAGAAACAATGCAGTGAATCAAAAATGTGGTATGAGATGCTATGATTGAGTTTATTCATATGAAGAGATCACAAGCCATGGTGTGAATGGGTGAGGGCAAATTTGGGGTGTTTACAGCTTGGCACTGCATCCGAGTAATTTGGTGGTAAGAGCATTTGATGGCTCTAAGAGATCAGTGCTTGGGGAGATTGATCTACCTGTGATGATTGGCCCGCAGACTTTTAAAATTACCTTCTATGTGATGGACATTCAGCCGGCCTACAGCTATTTATTGGGTAGACCCTGGATCCATGCCGCTGGCGCTGTTATGTCTACCCTTCACCAGAAGTTGAAATTCGAGTGGGAAGGCCAGATCATCACCATCTGTGGGGAAGAAGACATCTTTGTTAGCCATCTGGCTACGTACAAGTACATAGAAATGGATGGGGAGATCCATGAAACTATGAGCCAGGGGTTTGAGGCCCTAAACATTAATGAAGCATCTGCTGTACTGGGAACCTCCATAACGTCATATCAGCAAGCCAGGAAGGTTGTTGAAGAGGGTACTGCCCAAGGCTGGGGCAAGCTGCTGCCCATGGAGAAGAAAGAGGACAGATTTGGGTTGGGTTACAGACCAACTCAACAAGATCAATCAGAGGCTGCCAAGAAGCCCAATTTTGTCAGCGGGGGAATGCTCACCCCGGATGCAGTAAACAACTTGGAAGACGAGGAGGAAAGCGACCACAACCTGGAGAGCTGGATACGTCCAAGGACCCCGGGGAGCCAAGTCCTTAACTGGTCTTCCCAGGAAATTATAAGGGTTACTCCTGCAGAGTAATTATTATTTCCTGTATTTTTAAGCATGCATCAAGTCTTGCATCTTGCCCAAGATGTCAAGACTCATTTTGTAATCGGGCCATCTTGTAATTTTGTGCAAACAGATCAATCAATGAATATCAGACATTTTTTTGCAAATGAGTCTTTTTCTTTTCCGCTCACTATTTTCCATTTTTCTTTTTGTACAAAAATAAAATGGCAATGTTTTCCAAAATGATAACTTCATTTCACTTTTTCTAAACAAGATTAAAATCGATCACTAAAATAAACAATCTAAACCCTTGCAGAAAGTGCCTTCCAGACTGCACCGACAACAACACTGCTATGACTTCGTATGACTTTGACAATCCAATCAATCAAGATGATGAAGGGGTTGAAGAAGATTATGAGCTTCCTGAAGAGCTAGCCAGGTTGTTAAGGCAAGAGGAGAAGGTTATCACTCCTCATCAGGAGGAAATTGAAACAGTTAATCTTGGTACGGAAGAAGACGTGAAAGAAGTTAAGATCGGGGTCTGCTTACAAGATTCAGTGAAAGAGCAACTGATTAACATGCTTCGGGAGTATGTGGATGTATTTTCTTGGTCTTATCAGGATATGCCAAGGTTGAACACCGATATCGTCATGCACAAGCTACCTCTGAAAGAAGACTGCCCACCGGTGAAACAGAAACTGCGCCGTACTCGCCCAGATATGGAAATGAAGATTAAAGAAGAGGTACAAAAACAGTGGGATGCCGGTTTCCTTGATGTAACTAGCTATCCTCCTTGGGTTGCTAATATTGTACCTGTGCCTAAGAAAGACGGCAAGGTGAGGATGTATGTGGATTACCGGGATCTGAACAGAGCCAGCCCAAAAGATGACTTCCCTTTACCTCACATTGATGTATTGGTCGACAATACGGCTCAGTTCTCGGTGTTCTCCTTCATGGATGGATTTTCAGGATACAATAAGATCAAGATATCACCTGAAGACATGGAGAAGACAACTTTTATCACACCCTGGGGAACGTTCTGTTATAAGGTGATGCCATTCAGACTGAAGAATGCGGGTGCAACTTATCAACGGGCTATGGTAACATTATTCCATGACATGATCCACAATGAAATTGAGTGTTATGTGGATGACATGATTGCCAAGTCCTTTACAGAAGAAGACCACCTGGTAAATCTGTTGAAGTTATTCAAGCGTATGAGGAAGTACCAACTGAAGTTAAACCCCAACAAGTGCACATTCGGGGTGCGATCTGGTAAGCTGCTGGGATTTATTGTAAGTGAAAAAGGGATTGAGGTTGACCCTGATAAAGTCAAAGCCATTCAAGAAATGCCTGCACCGAAGTCAGAAAGAGAAGTTCGGGGGTTTCTAGGTAGATTGAACTACATTTCACGGTTCATATCTCACCTTACAGCAACCTGTGAACCTTTGTTCAAGCTGTTAAGAAAAGAACAAACGGTCAGGTGGAACGAAGACTGCCAGAGGGCTTTTGACAAAATCAAGGAGTACTTGCAAGAGCCTCCAATCCTCATACCTCCAATTGAAGGAAGACCTCTAATCATGTACTTGACAGTATTAGAAGAGTCAATGGGGTGTGTGCTGGGCCAGCATGATGAGTCTGGTCGAAAAGAGTATGCAATATACTACCTAAGCAAAAAGTTTACCGACTGTGAACAACGTTATTCACTGCTCGAGAAAACTTGATGTGCTTTAGCGTGGGCTGCTCGCCGACTGAGACAGTATATGTTGATCCACACTACCTTATTGATCTCAAAGATGGACCCAGTTAAGTACATTTTCGAGAAGCCAGCGCTTACCGGACAGGTTGCAAGATGGCAAATGATCCTCACAGAATATGACATTCAATACACATCTCAGAAGGCCATCAAAGGCAGTGTATTGTCTGATTATCTCGCTGAGCAACCCATTGATGATTACCAGCCTATGAGATTTGACTTCCCTGATGAAGATATCATGTTCATAAAAGCAAAAGATCATGAAGAGCCTATTCACACTGAAGGGCCTAACCCAGAAGAAGAATGGACTATGATGTTTGACGGGGCTGTTAATATGAATGGTCGTTGTGTTGGTGCAGTACTCATTACGCCTAAAGGAGTTCACATGCCTTTCTCGGCAAAACTCACCTTTAACTGCACTAAAAACGAAGCTGAATACGAAGCTTGTATTGTGGGTCTTGAGGAAGCCATTGACCTCAGGATCAAGACTTTGACTGTGTTCGGAGATTCAGCTCTGGTAATTAATCAAACCAACGGCAAATGGTACACCCACCAAGATCATCTGATACCTTATCGGGACTATACAAGGAGGTTGTTGACTTTCTTCACAACAGTCAGGCTTGAGTATATCCCCCAAGATGAAAATCAGTTTGCAGATGCTCTGGCTACCATTTAATCCATGATCAAAGTTCAAGCTGCCAACTTTGTGCCTCAAATTGCAGTATCCAGACTTGACAGACCAGTATATGTATTTGCAGCAGATGTTGTTAAAAATGATAAGCCTTTGTTCCACGACATTAAGTGCTTCTTGGAGGATCAAACATACCCACCCGATGCATCTTCCAATGATAAGAAGAAGTTAAGAAGGCTAGCTGGTAGTTTCTTCCTGAATACTGATGGTTCCCTGTACAAGAGAAACTTTGATATGGTACTCCTCAGATGCGTTGACAGGACAGAGGCAGACTTATTGATGCACGAGGTGCACGAAGGGTCCTTTGGTACCCATGCAGGAGGACATGCAATGGCTAAAACGTTGTTGAGATCAGGCTATTACTGGATCACAATGGATGCAGACTGTTGTGCTTATGCCAGAAAATGTCATAAATCGTGCATGTGCCTCCGAATCCTTTGAATGTGATGTCTTCACCCCGGCCCTTTGCCATGTGGGGCATTGATATGATTGGCAAGATTGAACCGACTGCTTCAAATGGCCACAGATTCATTCTAGTAGCCATTGACTATTTTACCAAATGGGTTGAAGCAGCTTCCTATGCAAATGTCACGAGGCAAGTGGTAGCCCGATTTCTGAAAAGAGACATCATCTGTCGGTATGGAGTGCCCGAGCGAATCATTACTGATAATGGTTCCAACTTGAACAACAAAATGATGGAAGAACTATACCGGGAATTCAAGATCCAACACCACAATTCTTCTCCTTACAGGCCAAAGATGAATGGCGCTGTCGAGGCAGCTAATAAGAATATCAAGAAGATTGTGCAGAAGATGGTGGTTACCTATAAAGACTGGCATGAAATGATACCGTTTACCTTGCATGGGTACCATACGTCAATCCGAACATCCACTGGGGCAACACCGTATCAGCTTGTATATGGTATGGAAGCAGTCTTACCTGTTGAAGTTGAACTACCCTCTCTGCGGGTATTGATGGATGTTAAACTGAATGAAGCAGAATGGGTCCGATCCCGATACGAACAACTAAGTCTGATTGAAGAAAAGAGATTAGCTGTAATCTGTCATGGGCAGCTGTATCAGAAAAGAATGAAGAGAGACTTCGATCAGAAAGTCAGACTCCGAGAGTACCAAGTAGGAGATCTTGTGCTGAAAAGACTCCTCCCTCCTCATACAGATCACAGGGGCAAGTGGACTCTGAATTATGATGGCCCGTTCATAGTAAAGAAGGTTTTCTCTGGTGGAGCACTGATGCTCAGTACTATGGATGGTGAAGACTTCCTGTCCCCTGTGAATTCAGATGCAGTTAAAAAATACTTCGCATAAAAGTGACCCACTGGACATAAAAACAGAATGTAAGTCCAAGCAAAAATAGGGCATCCCGGCGAGTCAAAAACAGAATAAAAGACTCGGGCAAAAATAAGGGAAAATAAATAAAAATGTACACCCGCTGAGTTGAAAAGCCGCATTGGACAACTCAGGCAAAAATGGGTGTCATGGTGGATCGAAAACCTGAAAAGGCGATCCACGCAAAATAAGGGAATAAGCGAACAACTGCATGCTGAATTCGTTTGTATCACTTACAACATGGTAAGCTCCGAAAGGTTCGAGCGTCGGTCAGAACCAGCCTTCTTCAGAAAGTAAGATGGGAAGAACGTCAATGTCATACGAGTCATAGCAAAAAGGGGAAGCTCCTTGAAGCATCATCAACATTGCCAGCACCTTTTTGTCTTTCAATTTGTAACGATCTCCTCATTTCAGGGGATCTGTTTCTCTGACTGTATCTTGCCAATTCAAGGCACATGAATTAATAAAATCAGATTTTCAGTCATGTCTCGTCTCGTACATTTTATTTTCGTTTGCAAAAATGTCCGATGTCTTTAAGATATTGATTCACATAAATACAAATGTTTCCTTTCTAAAGAATACATGCTTACAGGAAATATGTTTGCTCCTGGGATTGCCTAAACTCCTATGACAGAATCCAATAAGGAATATCTCAGGATGCTTGTACGTATCTTAGTCTTTACAGGATTGCAGGTGTTCAAAGCACAACATGGGGCGTGAAGGCTTCTCCCCAGCAAGCTGTCTAATCATTATCCACTCAGTCTGTCTCCCGATTAGCACCAGAGGTGTTTTCTCCCCAGCTGAGTTGCCAGTCATCTTTCCTTCTCGGCCGAATGCAAAGACCAGGGAACCATCTCCCCACGAAGTTTCAACCTCTATCCAGAAAAGCAATACCTGAAGATCTCACAACAGAGTGACGAAAGCTTCTACAAACCCTAGCATGGTCCCTCATCACCAAGATAGGTCTATCAGTGACCTATTTCCCCACGCAGAGTCATATATGACAGATCTATCAATGATTTTATTCCCAGCTGGGAAATCCACTTCAAACAGATCAGCCAGAGATCTCCACAGCAGCAGGATCTGAATCCCGGATCGGTATCTTTGCATAATCATAGCATTCGCATCGTATTTTCCCCACAGGGCGTAGCATTCCGTCTAATACGGAGCATTACGGCAAAAATCAAACATATTGCATAATCACAAGCCATGGGTCGAACTGAACACTTGTAAATACTGACAACCCATCAGACAATATACAGAATATTTCCCCAATTCCTCACCGGAGGGCCAAAACATTTCCCTTAGAGATACACACTCCCTTTGGCACTCGTCCGTGTCATCATTCCCCAGTAAAGTCGCCCGAGCATTCTTTACAAACAGACGACTCATATATTACAAATGCTTCCCGACACTCGTCTGTGGCATATCCCCAGCAGAAAGCCAAAGCGTCCCCTTTGCACTCGCAACATATGTGTACATATCTATACAATTCCCTAACACTCGTCTGTGTCAACCCCCCCAGCACAGTTGCCTAAGCGCTCTGGAAATCAAATACTTGTCTATAATACACTTTTTCTGGCACCCGTCCGTGTCATACTTTCCCTAGAAAGTTGAGTACTCTTCTGTGTCTCATTCATCACTGTTTACTTATACGGATACTCGTCCGTATCTTGTATATACCACTTAAATCCCCTCAGAATCAACACTCGTCCGTGTTCTTTGTTAACTAGTTGGTACTCATCCGTATCATCATCTCTGAACATGCGTCAGCGTTTGTTTCTACTGATACTCGTCCGTATCATAGTCCTGAGGATGCTCGTCCGCATCTTTAAATCTATACACCGTGTCAAACACTTATATTTTCTTGAATTTAGACACTCGTCTGTGTCTACTATTCCCCAGAAGAGTCCCCCAGCAAACCCCGATGATTTATTTTCTTTTTATCTGACATTCGCCTTATGTCATGATATTTTCGGCAGTCGCGCCCTGCCAGGTGATCATCCTTCGCCTTTTTGATGATCGTCCTTCATCATCCCTGCGGAGTCTCTATCCACTAGAACCCCTTCCTATCCGAAATTCGTCCTATGTCGTGATATTTTTAGCAGCCGTCCCCTGCTAGGTGATCGTCCTTCACCTCTTGATGATCGTCCTTCATCATTTTATCTGATGGCCGTCCCCATCGTTGATTCGGTTATCTGACATTCTTCCTATGTCATGATACCTTTCAGCAGCCGTACCCTGCTAGGTGATCGTCCTTCACCTCTTGATGATCGTCCTTCATCATGCTTATCTGATGGCCGTCCCCATCGTCGACCTTTCTATCCGACATTCGTCCTATGTCGTAATATTTTCGGCAGCCGCGCCCTGCCAGGTGATCGTCCTTCACCTTAGATGACCGTCCCTCATCTTATCCCCAACAGAGCAGCCGTCCCTGCTAGGTGATCGTCCTTCACCTCTGATGACCGTACCTCATCATTTATTTCATTCATACCTTGAACTTGATGGTCGTCCCCATCATTCACTTTACCTTTAATCCCCAGAGAATCTTTGTTGATTTATTTTGATGGCCGTCCCCATCATAATCTCTTATATGCCCAGCAGTCGTCCTCTGCTCGACGGTCGTCCTCCGTCGCCCGCACTTTATAAATATACTTTATTTTCTTTTACAATCTATATCCCTTTTCTTCTTCATTCTGTGAGTGCAAATTTTGGATTGTCTTTGGTATTCAACCACAAGTTATCTTGTTTGCCTGTTAAGCCGTCGCTTACATCCTGCACAGTTAACTCATGTTTGAATAGGGGCAGCTGTAAACACCCCAAATTTGCCCTCACTCATTTCACCATGTCTTGTGATCTTTTCATATGCATAAAGTCAATCATAGCACCTCATATTGCATGTTTGCTTCACTGCATTAATTCAAAGTCATCTGCATCTAGGGTTTGTGATCTGAGCCATCCCTGGGCCATTTGAGCCACTCCAAAGGTCATCAATCACTTCAAAGGGGTCCATGTATGTTCAAACATCATATCATATCCTCACCAAGTCAAGAAAGTCAAAAAATCACAAGAACTGAGAAAGGCATGGAAGCAGAGCCAGGTTTAACTACACACATGACCTAAAATTAGGGTTTTGGTTTCAAAGGCCATAACTCCAAATTTTTTTGGTCATTCTTGTTTCTATTGGTCTCTATATGGTATAAGGATCATGCATATCAATTTTCATGAATAATTTCCATGGGGAAGGCATTTGATCAAGAGTTGACTTCTTGAGAAAGTCAGTGTAAAATCAGGGCATCTGAGGCCCCCAATGACCCAACCAAAGGGTATTCTTCATCATTTTGAATGTGTATGATCTTTATTTGATCATAGAAGATGTTATAAATTCACAAAATTGAAGAATTTCAAGCCATTTGCAAAATTGCCTTTTTGGGAAAGTGACTTGTAATGTAAACTTGCTATTTTGGGAAAGTTTTTCAACCTCCTCAAATTGATTCAAAAATTCTTCAAATGAGAAGACTTTAGTCATGAAAGTTGTAGAATGGATCATTCCCTTTTCAAAAAGTACAAGAACTCATTCTAATTCATCATGGATCAAAAGTTATGGCTTTACAAAGTTGGGAAAAATCATGAAATTTCCACTTTTGGCACCAAAGAGGGATTTTTGCAAATTCCAATTCCAAGCATTTTCAAGACCTCTAAGTGACTTCTTTGCATCATTATAACATGTTACAACTTAGAAAAGTCAAGTTTGTGCCAAGATTTTTTTATTTCCATGCCTTGGATCACAAGTTGCATAAGGCATTTTTCATAAAGGCTACAAAATTAAAACTTTGCAAAAAGGGCCTCTCATGTTTGAATTGAACTCCAATTGGTACCAAAGCAGCATAACAACATTGCATAACTCATTTTGTCACATTTTGCCCAAAATATCACAAGTTTTCTTGCCTTGGTTCATGAGAAAATCCAAAGAGGGAAATGTGCAAGAACCATGGAAACCCTTGATCAAGGCTAGCCAGCTCACAAAGTCAGATCCAAAGGCCTTCCTTGACTCAAGCTGAGGCAAGACACCCCTCTAGATCTCTTCTGTCCCAGCCCATACTTGGAGTACACAAAATCTTGACTTTCTTGCATTTTGCCCATGCCAATCCCACAGTGCCACCACCAACTCTCTGCCCAATCAGAGTCAAATATGTGGACATCAAGCAACCCTAAACACACCATACACAAGCCAGAAGCTCCCACATTGCAGCACACAAAAAAATCTGCCAAGAACTTCCCTTCTTCGAATCCCTTCACACAGCCCTCAAACATCAAAAATTCCTCCACACACAAACCACAAATCACTCATAGAACAGAATCCACCCCCTGAAACTGCCTGAATCATCACCTATAGAGACCTCGATTTCTTCTACACCAGAGTTGGATCACTCAAACCAGCCACTCCCCAAGCTTTCTAAGCTCCATTCCATCATCAGGAGGTTCAAGGGAGAAGGATCGCACAAAGCTTGAGGCCAGAGAGCTCAGAATCAGGAAAGCTTCATCTCAGGTAAGAGGAAGAACATTTTTTCCAGAAGTTGATTTTTAAGTTCTTTTATGATGCTATGTGTTCTCCTGATCATGAATATGTGTTTATTTTCTGAAATGGTGAAGAAACCAGCATGTATATCATCTCTGAACATTTGCCTGTATTTTGTGTTTTGCTTCGATTCAGGCTGGTGAGTGAAAATAAATGAATTTGAGATGAAGGCTTAGGTTTAGATTGATGAGAGAATCATTTTGGTGGAAGAAATTTCATGTTTGGTAACCTGTAGAAGAATCTAGGGTTTATGCTCGCCGGAGAAGATGACCGGAACCACTGTTCCGGTCACCTGAAAATCATTTTCCCTAATTGTGTAATTAAGGAACTTTGAATAATGGCCTTAGGATCTTGCTTCCCGCGCTCGATTGGATGGTTCAGATGGCTCATTAAGCCCTAATCCGTAATTAATTAATTAAATCCAGGATTAATTAAGTGTTAAATAAATATTATCCAGGTTTGAACCTGGGCCGTAGGATTGCGCGCCAAGTCCACCCTCACAAACCCAGATCAAATCTTGGCCTCTCCTTTAGATTACTTTCTATTTTCTTTTATTTTATTTCATTTCTTTTTCATTTTATTTGCACGAATTATTTAAAATAGCAAATCCCATTTAAAAATTCTGGAAATTTTTGTCAAGCATTTCATTAATTTTTAGAACCCAAAAATATTTTTATTTTTATTTTTTGCATTAAAAATCATTTTTAAATCATTTAAATGTTTATTTTTAATTAGTTAATGAAAATTAATTAATTAAAAATACATTTAGGTATTTAAAAATCCCAAAAAAATTCACATTGCATTTTAAAGCATTTAGAAACATTATAAAACTCTCAAAACAAATTTCTTTTTAGTTCTTGATGCATTTTGACAATTTACCATGGAATTAAATTCATTTTAAGGCAATATTTTTGTGCAAACTTTGAAAAATCCATCCTGCCTAACCTTTGAGAGTTTGATGATGGTTCTTCTTGCATTGCATCCTTCATGGCATGTAGTTTATAGGATAAATTTGGTTTGAATTGATCTCCCATTTTCAATTTGTTTTTGCATTTTTATGATGAGGTACCTTAAAACCCTAATTGACTTGAGAAATTCATAACTTTCACTAGGTTAAGAGTTAGGTCCCCTCCTTTGGGAAGTGAACTTGTATAGGTTTAAGGTATTTTTGATTGCATTTTCAATTTTTTATCATGTCATTTGCTTCTGATTTTGAATTTTGCTTTGTGTGTTGATCATAAACCCTAATTTGTGCCTTCCTTTGCATCCATCTTTCATTTGCTTGCATCCAAACACTTGCCATGACATTTTGTGCATCCACATGAATCATAATACATCTTAGGACATATTAGAATCATGTTTGATCATTTCATCTTTCATTTTCCATGTTATATGTCCATTGCATTTCATAAACTTTTCTTGAGCTTCCATGGTTCAAGCATGCTTCATCTGCACCCATATCCTTGTATGATCATTCTCATGTCTTGTCTTGTGTTTGCATCCCCTTTTAGCATAATTAACATCATGTCTATGCTTCTGGTTTTGGTTTGTACCATGGCATTTCATCTCATTTGCATTGCATCTCATTTCTTTTTCTAACTTTTCAGGTGGTAAGTTATTTTGAGAAGTGAATTTGCCTTCACTTCTCACAATCTCTTTTCAACCCTCTTGTGTATCATTACTGCATTTTATCTTGTGTATTTGAGTGAGCTTGCTCATTCATGTTCATCTTACTTTCTTTCTTCAAGCAACTTTTCTTCTTAAGTGAAGCAAGTTGTTCTGCTTCTCTTTGCTTCTTGCTCCTTTCATCTGCTTCCTTCCTGGTGGTTTCTCTGAAGATCTTCTTGCAAGCCTCATAAACCCTAGGAACATCCAAGCATGATAACAATTAGGATTTTATTAGTCCCCCCATTAGTTTTACCTTTGTGTCATCTTTGTGTCTTCTCTTCTCATCTCATAATCAAGGACTAAACCTTAAAAGGTTTTAAGGCTTTGTGATTAAGGTTATGCCTGCATCCTTCTCTTAGGATGGAGTGTATAACTTTAATCCTAAGTGTTAAACCCTTAATATGTTTAAATCCTTTAATTAATCCATCTAATAATCACTAAGACATCAAGCTTGTAACTTGGGCCTTGCATTATGGTTCTAATTCTTCCTTAATTGGTTAAGAAGGACTAACCCTAGTGTTAATGGACAAGTCCCCCTCAAGTTGTCTTACAAACCATAAAATCCACTTCTTAATCTTACCATTAACTAAAATCCACTCTAATAAAGGCTTTGTTTTGTCATGAGGTTAATCCCTAATCATGGATTAAGTTGAGGAGCCTTCCTCAGCTTAAATGTTCTCATCTATTATCCTTCTATTAGGATGGTGTAATGGGTCCATTAGATCCTTGATTATGGCTTAAACTCATTACTTAACACTAAACAAAAACTACAAAAACATCTAAATAAATGCAAGTAGGTTAATGATCTTAATCCTACATCATGGTGATTAAGTGTGAGGTGTTTACTTCATACTTAAGGTATTCTCATTACCCCTAATCAGAGGGAAGATGTGATGAGTTTACTAACCCTTGGTTTAGGCTTAAGCTCATTTTCTTATGACAAACTCAAAAAGCAATAAAAGATTGAAAACCCAAAAACAAACAATAATCGTCTCCTCCGGGATTTTTTTCTCATCTCACTCACTCACAAACGAGAACTTGCTTCTTCCGTCTAATGCAAGACAGTTTGCACCTGAGCCAGACAGGTCATACACTTGAGCATAGACAAGCAAGAAGTTCATCAGTCAATTTATCTTTCAGTCTCTTTGAGTCGAACTACAGTGTTCTGACTTCCTCATTGCACGAGAGGATACGTAGGCATAACTTAACAGTTATCGAACAAAAGTCTCTTTATATTCCCCTTCTTCCAGCATTATTCTTTAAGCCTCTTTATCTTGAGCATTTCACTTTTGTTCCTACACTGACACTTATCTTATACACTTCACATTTCTTTAGCACTGACACTTGCATTCTTTCCAGCTTTGATACACAGATTTCACTGACACTACCCCCTTTAAAACACAAATCTTTTAAGCGTGGATCCCGTCGAGTACGGTGGACAATCTGGGTGCTAATACCTTCCCAGGTTGTAACTAACCTCCTTTCTCAGTTTCTCTAGTTCGCGACCGTCTTATCCATCTTTTCTTAGGTTTATGCAACATTACCTTTCCTCCGGGATAAAAATGCCTAGCTGGCGACTCTTGTCTTCTGAGTTCACCCTTGTGTGTACTCTCCTCTTTCACCGACCGTTCGCGTCTGTACCCCTTCTGACCCAACGCACCCAATGCACCCAACGCACCCGTCTGCCGTCGATAATCAGCAGTAATAAACGTCGGCGCATCTATCCAACCACGAACTGAAGGACTGTAACTGGACTGAAGGGTCCCCTCTGAGAAAGATAATGATTCTCACCATACATCACCGCCGGCGAAGGTGAAGGAGTATGAAACAAAAAACCTCCACCTGAAGCATTATCATTATGATTATGATTACTACCACCACCACCAATACTACCAATATGTTCATTTGTTCATCAGTTAGAAGTATCCATTGTTGTTGAGGTAGTTAGTGGTAGAAAAAGGTAGAAATGAAGAAGATGATACATAAAGAGAAATAACTTATACAATAAAGTCAAATCATTATGTTGTAAATATAAATAAGTGTGAAGTGGTGTAGTGGTTTTATATGATTTGTAGCAATCAAGTGAACCTGAGTTCGAATCCTAGATTCCACAAATATTTTTAGAATTTTTCTGGGAATTTTTGCAACCAAGTGCCACATCAGTTGCCACCTTGTAAAAAATTAACGCCGTTTTGGAAAATTGGATGGAAAAGACTAACGTGGTCCTTTTTGAACAATTAAAGGACCACTTTGAAACTTTTTAAAGATAAGGGATTAAATTTGACTCAGAGGTAGAGTTAAGGGACCAATTTGAGTATTTTGCCTTGATAATATTATTAGAATTTTGTGAAGATTTCTTTACTTAAGGAATATTGTCATCCTTGGTATAACTGTAAGGTGTAGTTCTGAACTATTTCTTCTGAGACTTCATACATTGGCAAGTTTGATGTCTTTGGAGAAACATTGGAAGGTTCTCATCAATGTGTAATATTGGTAGGAATTACTGCAAAATCAACCGAATTGAGGTTGTTTATTAAAACTTGGTTGGTGAATCAAGTCTATGAGAGCATGGAACTCTTGTTTTGTTAAGGAAGGGGGTTCTTTCAAGTGGAAGAAGAAGGAGCTGAGTTCAACAGCTGGATATGGAATGATAATATTCAAACATCTAGTTCAACATCAGAATCTAAATTGGTAAAGTGGCACATCAATTTAAGATAGAATGATCTACAGAGATTGAATGCTTCAAAAGAACTGTTATCTTGACAGTTTGTTGGAGATCAATCTTGTTGATTAGGATATCTTTGAAATATTTCTGATAAACATGAATAATACAAAGTGTGTGTAAACACCCCAAATTTTCCCTCACTAATTTCACACCATGACTTGTGATCTTTCATTTTTGGCATTAGCATAAGCATACCACCTCATATTGCTTGTTTGTTTCATCTGCATAAGTTCAAGTTCATCTGCATCTAGGGTTTGTGATCTGAGCAATCCAAGATTCCATCTGAGCCACCCCAAAGGCCTCAAAGAATTCCAAGAGGGTCCATGTGTGTTATACCCTCATATTATACTCCTCAAAGTTCATGGAAATCAAGAAATCACAAGAACTGGCAAGGCATGGAAGCAAAGCTAGGGTTTTCACTACACAGATGACCCAAATTAGGGTTTTGGTTTCAAGGGCCTTAACTCCATATTTTTGGGCCATTCTTGTTTCTATTGTTCTTAAGATGATATAAGGATCATGTGTACCAAGTTTGATAAAGAAATTCATTGTGGAAGTCATATGTTCATTGGGTAACTTCTTGAGCAAGTTAAGTCAAAATCAGGGCATTTAAGGCCCCCAACAATGGAACCAAAGGGGTATTTTCATCAAATTGAAGTTATATGATCTTTATTTGATCTTAGAAGAGGTTGGAAGTTCACAATATTGAAGAATTTTGAGCCATTTGCAAACTTGCCAAAAATGGAAATGACTTGTAATGGAAACTTTCCATTTTGGGAAAGTTTTTCAACCTCCTCTTTCTCAACCAAAAATGCTTCAAATGAAAAATTATTGGTCATGAAAGTTTTTGATTAGGTCTTTCCCTTTTCAAAAAGTACAAGAACATGTCTTGATTCATCCTAGAACTCAAGATATGGCCTTTGAAAGTTGGCAAACATCCTAAAATTTCAAGTTTCATGTCAAAGAGGGATTTTGCAAAATGGCATGTTCAAGCATTCTAATGACCTCTAATCAACTTCTACACTTCATAACATGCCTATGTGACTTCTAAACATCAGAATTGGCCCAAGAATTTGGCATTTCCATGACTTGATTCACAAGAAACTTCAAAGAGGGAATTTTGCAAAACCTATGGTATCTCTTCATCTAAGTGATCCAGCTGCATAAAATTGATCCAAGGGCCATCCATGAACTCAACTGAGGCCAAGACACCCCTAAAGTCAAACCTGCACCATGCCCATACCTCAAGTACACAAAGTTGACAATTTTGCATTTCCTTCCATACCAATCAAACTGAGCCACCACCCACTCTCTGACCAATCACAATCTCTTATGCAAACCCTAAGGACCTCATTCCATAACACATTGAAGCGTGAAACACCTTGGAGCTCAGATTTCACAAAATTATCAAAAACCTTCCCTTCTTCGAAACTCAAAACACAACCATCAAACTTCAAAACAAACTTCACCAATCATCTTCAAATCACTCATAGGACACAAAACATCCCTCACCATGGCCTGAAACCCCCAAAATCATAAATACGATTTCTGAATTATCAGAACCAAACATCTCAAACCAGCCAAAACAAACTTGTTCTAAGCCTTTCAGAAGCACAAGGGGGGTCATTGGAGTGGTTTTGCACAAGAGAGGAGGTCAAAAAGCTCCAAACTGAAAAGCTTCAACTCAGGTATACCTCAAGAACAAATTTTCCAGAAACCTTCTTTTAAGTTTTAGAATGATTCTACATGTTCTCTAGATCACTCTGATATGTTTAGTTCTGAAAATGATTGAGAAATGAGTATGTATGGTTGTTCTGAAAGTTTGCCCGAAAATTTTGTTTGATTCGATTCTTGCTTATGATGAAATATAAATGTTAAATGGTGATGGATTCTTGTTTGGGGAGGGTAGTAGACCATTTCTGGAGCTTTAGAGGTTCTAATTTGACCTAGGGAAGAAGTTGGGATTTTGAGGGTTAGTTGTCTGAAAATCATTAAAACCCTAATTAGGGTTAGTTGTCCAGATTGATTTCCCACCCTTGGATCTTGTTTAGGTTAGCGCGCGTACGGCTCAGATTAGTTCACTTAAGTTAATTTCTGATTAATTAATTTAATCAAAATCATTTAGCCAGTTTGAATGTGGACCACTGAATTGCGCGTCAGTCAATTCCCTCCTTTTCCATTTGAATCTGGGCCATCAGATCTGCATACTTTTCCATTTAATTCATTTTAATTCATTTTTCTTTCTCATTTTATTTAAAATACCAAAAAGCTTTCAAAAAATATTTCCTTTTGAATTTTTGTTTCAAATATTTTCTTAATCAGAAAATGATTTTTATTTTATTTTTTGCATTAAAAAAGTATTTTTAAAATATTTAAATGTTATTTTTAATTAATTAAAAATACATTTAGGTTTCTAAAAATCACCAAAAAAATCATAAAGCATCCCATTGCATTTAGAAACATTTTCAAACTCTTCACACAAATTTGTTTTTAGGTTTGATCATAACTTGAGAATTTTCTTTGAATTAAGGGTCATTTAAACCATATTTTTGGTCACCTGAAAATCATTAAAACCCTAATTAGGGTTAGTTGTCCAGATTGATTTCCCACCCTTGGATCTTGTTTAGGTTAGCGCGCGTACGACTCAGATTAGTTCACTTAAGTTAATTTCTGATTAATTAATTTAATCAAAATCATTTAGCCAGTTTGAATGTGGACCACTGAATTGCGCGTCAGTCAATTCCCTCCTTTTCCATTTGAATCTGGGCCATCAGATCTGCATACTTTTCCATTTAATTCATTTTAATTCATTTTTCTTTCTCATTTTATTTAAAATACCAAAAAGCTTTCAAAAAATATTTCCTTTTGAATTTTTGTTTCAAATATTTTCTTAATCAGAAAATGATTTTTATTTTATTTTTTGCATTAAAAAAGTATTTTTAAAATATTTAAATGTTATTTTTAATTAATTAAAAATACATTTAGGTTTCTAAAAATCACCAAAAAAATCATAAAGCATCCCATTGCATTTAGAAACATTTTCAAACTCTTCACACAAATTTGTTTTTAGGTTTGATCATAACTTGAGAATTTTCTTTGAATTAAGGGTCATTTAAACCATATTTTTGAACCCTAACTTGAAAAAATCTTTTCTGCCTAACCAAGAAGAGTTTGAAGATGATTATTTTTGCATTGTTTTGTGCATAGCATGTAGTTTATAGGTCATTTATCTCATGAATTTATCTTCCATTTTTGAATTGATTTGCATTTTCCTTTGAGAATCACCCAAAAAACCCTAGAAACTTAGGAAAATCATAACGTTTGATTGGTTAGGCTTCTGACCTTCTCATTTGGGGTGTGACCTAATATGGGATTAGGGTTTGTTTGAGCTTGATTGCAAATTTTTATCATGTCATATCCTTCTGTTTTGTTCATTTGCATCTCATACTTCCATATAACCCTAATTTCTCATGTTCATTTGCATTCATCTTGCATATGCATCCATACATGAACTTTCCATGACATTTCTTGCATTCTTATGTCATATTAGACATCTTAGGACATGTTAGAACCATGATTGATCATTTCTTCATCCATTTGTCATGTGTTGCATTCATTTCATTTCATAAACTTTCATGTGTTTTCAAACTTCAAAGAATGCTTACATGACATCTCATTCTTGTATGATCATTCATGTACATTTGGTATGCCTTTGCATCATCTTACATGACATACACATTGCATAAACACTTCTGAATTTGGTCATTTCATCTCATATCATTTCATTTCATTTCATTTCTTTATGCTTCATACTTTATGCATTCATGCTAACATTCCCAGGTGGTAAGTTACTTTGAGAAGTGAATTTTCCTTCACTTCTCACTTCTTCTTATTTCTTTCATTTGCATCTTGCTGACTTCTTTGAAGTGAACTTGTTCACTTGTGTTCTTTCTCTCTCACTTTCTTTCTTTAAGTTACTTACCTTCTTCAGTGAAGTGAGTAACTTATTCTTCTGCTTCCTCTTCCTTTCATCTGCTTCATCCATTGGTGGCTTCCTTGAAGATATTTCTTAAGCCTTACAATCCATAGGAACATCCAAGCATGGCAATAATTAGGTTTTTGATTGGTCCCCCATAGATTTTACCTTTGAGTCTCCTTGAAGTCCCTCTTCTCATCTTCATAATCAGAGACTAAACTCTTAAATTGTAGGACTTTGGAATTAGGGTTATGCCTGTATCCTTCTATTAGGATGGAGTGTATAACTTTAATCCTAAGTGTTAAACCTTAATTTGTTTAAACCTCTTAATCAAATCATCTTAATAATCACTAAGACTTCATCTTGTAACTTGGGCCTTACATTAGGGTTCTAATTCTTCCTTTATGGTTAAGAAGGACTAACCCTAGTGTTTAGTGGACAAGTCCCCCTCAATTTGTCTTACAAACTATAAAACCTACTTCTTAATCTCATCCCTTAATTAAAATCCACTTAATAAAGGTTTGTTATATAATGAATTTAATCCCTAACCATGGATTAAGTTTAGGTATCTTCCTCAGCTTAAGTGTTCTCATCTATTATCCTTCTATTAGGATGGTGTAATGAGTTCACTAATCTGTGATTAGAGATTAAACTCATTACTTAACATTAAACAAGAACCCAAAAACATCTAAATAATCAAAATTAGGTTAATGATCTTAATCCTACATCATCATGGCAATTAAGTTGAGATGCTTATCTCATACTTAAGTATTCTCACTATCCTTAATCAGGGAGGATACAATGAGTTTACAAACCCTTGATTTAGGCTTAATCTCATTAACTTATGAAAAACACCAAAAAACAATAACAAAACTGAAAACATAAAAACAAACAATAATCGTCTCCTTCGGATTCGTTTCTCATCACACTCATTCATAAACGAGAACTTGCTTCTTCCGTCTAATGCAAGACAGTTAGCACTCGAGCCAGACGAGTCATACACTTGAGCATAGGCAAGTAAGCAGTTCACAGTTAATTTATCTTTCAGTCTCTTTGAGTCGAACTACGGTGTTCTGACTTCCTCATTGCACGACAGGATACATAGGCATAACTTAACTGTTATCGAACAAAAGTCTCTTTGTCTTCCCCCTCTTTCAGCATTCCCTTTAAGCCTCAGTTCCTGAGCATTCACCTTTTGCACTGACACTTGTATATTCTCTCCTAGATTTTGCACATAGATAGCACATACATTCACCCCTTTAAACACAGTCTTTTAAGCGTGGATCCCGTCGAGTACGATGGAAAATCTGGGTGCTAATACCTTCCCAAGTTGTAACCAACCCCCTTTCTCAGTTTCTCTGGTTCGCAACCGTCTTATCCATCTTTTTTCTAGGTTTATGAAGCGTCACCTTTCCTTCGGGATAAAAATGCCCAGCTGGCGACTCTATTTAGTTCATTCCTTTTTCTCCTTTCGCCGACCGTTCGCGCTTGAACCGGGATGCAAATTTTGGGAGCGATAGCTTGGCGACTCTGCTGGGGACCCTTTTTATTGCAACCAGGGCTTCTGGTTCTTTTTGTGGGTTTCTCCTAGCGCTTGTTTGATTTGTGTTTACGGGGGTGTTATGTGCTACTTGTGCTTATTTACTTATTGCTTTATTTATTGCTTTCTGTACAACTTTATTTATTGCTTTCATTTACATTTTTATGCATTTCATACTGTTATCATCATCTGTGCTGGATATGTGCTTACCTTGGTGGGAGGGATTTTGAGTGATTAAGGTTCCATACCAGGAACCTAAGTGACACATAGGATATAGTGGCTTCATATTCTTTCCCATTCCATTTCGGTTTGGTGCGGGAATATGAAACACGGTTCAGATATGGGTTTCTTCTTGAGAACTCTGTGCTATGGATTTCCTATAGTACTGGGGCTATCTGGGAAGCCTGCTAAGTCTGGATGACCTTTTATGACCTTCAACATCTGAGGTGAATTAGAGGAGGATCTTTTATGGTTATTGTAAACACTGTACCTCCTGGTTAGAAGTGTTTACACTTCTCATAACTGATCCAAGTATGAAGATCCTTGTTCTAGAACAATACATGTGAGGGGGTTGGGATTTTTACAGGTTTGCAGGAACCCTTGGCCTCATCATACCTTGTTGACTAGTTTTGTTAAGGTTGTATCATTTTGGACAGTTCTTGTGAAAACCCTGGACTTGTGGCTCTTTATTTGAGTCCCCCACCTGGTTACTGGTTTCCTAATCCTCCATCCGGACTTATGAACACACATGGACCCTATCAAGGCAGATAACAAATCCAACACTTGATCACAAACCCTTTGCATATCATTTTGCATACATCATTTTGCATCATTTAACATTTGTCTATTTATTTTATAGGGTATCCACATTTTATCTTTGGTTTGGTTTTGACTTGTTCTACTGCTCAAATTCCTCCAGCCATCTTCATTAGAGATTCCTGCCAGCACCTTCATCAATTTATCTTCATTAGAGACTCTTCTCAAGTTGTCTTCATCAGAGACTCTTCTTCAGCATCTTTTTCAGTGACCTTCATCAGCAGTTACTCTCAGTCTTCCTCACCAGCATCCATTATCAGCATGGACACATCCAGGAAGAGCAACATCACCTATCATTTCTTTGAGCCCATTTTGACAAGCATCAGACAGATCCAGCCTCTCATCACTCCTTATCATGTCCCTTTATTCAGGGAACATTATGGAGGCATATTGGACATGATCATGGACCTAGACGCATCCCAGAGGAGCATGATCCACACTTGCTTGCAGTTTTATGACCCTCCTCTCAGATGTTTCACTTTCCCAGATTTTCAGCTAGGACCATTGATGGAAGAGTTCTCCATGTTGTTAGGTGTCCCTATCAGGAGAGGGATTCCTTTCAAACCTGAGATGGTTGCTCCCAAGAATGAAGACATAGCTAAGGTCTTGCACTTGGAGCCTACCCTCATTGATCAGAGCATGACCACCAAGGCTGGGGTTCCAGACCTTCACATAGATTTCTTGATCTCCCATACCACCTTGCATGCTGCAGCAGGAAAGTGGGATACTGTTTGTGCACTCTTGGCACTCAGCATATATGGAGTTATCTTGTTTGCAGACGAGCCAAAGTTTGTAAGCAAGAGTGTTATTCACCTGTTCTTGTTGAGGAATCCAGTCCCCACCCTGCTTGGAGAATTTTACTATTCAGTGCACCAAAGGAATGAGAAACAAAGGGGAAGATTAGTCAGATGCTGTGCACCCCTCTTCTACTGTTGGTTGTTAAGACACTTGCCGAAGTCAGACACTTTCCTGAATCCTCATCAACCAAGGAACAGGGCTAAGAGATTGATTGCCCTTACATCAGAAGACATTAGATGGTGCACTCAGAGCACCAAGGGCAAAGATATCATTACTAGCTGTGGGCAATATCCCAATGTACCTTTGATTGGTGTAAAAGGTTGCATCAACTACAACCCTTTGCTTTTCAAGAGGCAATTAGGGTATGCCTTGGTACATCCCCCAAGAGGGCAAGATTTGACAGAAACTCTCTATTGTGACATCCAGCAAAACTTTGCCATTGTCAGACAAGCTGCCTGGGCTTGGGACAATATTCAGACTAAGGGGACAGCTATCCTTGGCAAGTGCAACAATATAGCCTCAGCTCAGTATCTTGATTGGTCTCGTGTCAGGGGAAAGATCACCCGTATGCCATTCACCTTAGAGGATGTACCTGGTCCATCAGTAGTGGAACCTGCAGTTACTGTCAGCCTAGAGGAGTTTGAGAAATTATAGGAAAGGAATACTCAACTCTCTGAAGCTTTGAAGAAGACCCTATGGGAGAGGAATGACAGCCTTCTGGATTATGAAAGGTTAGAGAAGCTCCGGATTGAGCACTTGACCAAGATTGAGAAGTCAAATGACTACATCAGAAGGGCTAGAGCAGGGGAGTTAGTGCTGAAGAATGTTTGCAAGGAAGCTAAGACTCAGAAGGCCAGAGCTGAGCATTACTTAGAGGAGAGTCAGGCTAGGTGGATCAGGATCACTGAGGCCCGGGCACAGGAAGATCAGAGAACCCAGGCTAAGATAGAGCGGCTGAAGGCTAGTGAGAAGAAGAATCAGGCAGTTTTGTTGGCAGCACAGAAGGAAATCTCTGAGTTGAAACTCCGGGCGGGGTTGAAGAGGTCAAAGGATCAGGATAAGCACAATAAGTTGACCAGTGCCATTGCCACCAGGAACCTTCTTATCAGGACCATCACAGAGCACCCAGTTGGCCGAGTAACTGAGGCTCTCCTGAAAGAAGTCAGAGAGGATGACTATGGACTAGATGTTTGATTTCTCTATATTTGTACCTCCTTTTGTTTGTACTTTGGATTTTGTTGTTGTATTTTGACCCACCATGGGAAATTTTGTTGAAATCAAACTATGTATCTCCACATTTTAATAATATATGGTTTGTATTATTTTTGTGGGCCTAATCTCTCTTCAACATCAGCATTTCCTCGAGGTCTGGAAATGTCAAAACCAAAGAACCAAACCGGATACCCTTGGAAGACAAATAGGCATCCTGCATTGCATACTAACATTTTCTCTTTGTTTCAGGTTTTTGTTTTTGTTGTTGTTTCTCACTTTGTTGTGGTTTCAGGAAACATTGCTCGTACAATAGTGTTCCCCGTCAATAGAGTGCACCGGTATCCGACAAGAAACAACCTTCCGGGATTACAAATGGATCAGGTTCAGCAGGACTTGACTGATGTGAGGACCCAAATGGCCAATGAAAGGACAGAGATGAGGGCCCAAATGAATCAATTTATGGCAGTGATGGCTGGTTTGGCTTAGAGCCAGGAGAGACTGAGAGAGTTAGTCGAGCGGAAAACTCCTGAGGAAAACCATCCAGGTATAGGGGGTACCAGCAACAACGATCACATACAGCCTCGTACTGGTCCCCCAGAGTTTGGACCTCATTTGAACCCAGACATCAATGCTATAAGGAACACCCAAGGTAACACTGGAGGGAGGGCCTTGCAGGAAGACCCTCAGGAAGAACAGTTTACTGTGGTTGGGGCTGGAGACGAAGTTTACGATCGTCGATTGGATGAAATAGCAGAAAAGCTAAGGTCTATTGAATCCCAAAACTCTATGGGTTTCAACGTCATGGACATGGGATTAGTGGAGGGGGTTAGAATTCCTCACAAGTTCAAACCTCCTTGTTTTGAAAGATACAATGGCACATCCTGCCCATGTACCCATCTCCAATCTTTCCCGGGGAGATTGAAAGCCTACACCATAGATGAGAAACTATGGATGTTTTACTTCGAGGATAGCTTGACAGGGGCATCCCGGGAATGGTACTCACACTTGACCAGGGCCACAGTTAGAAATTGGAAAGACTTGGCTGAAGCTTTCATCCGTCAATATCAATATAATCTGGACATGGCTCCAAACAGAACCCTTCTGATGGGAATGTCACAGTCTTCCCGTGAAAGCTTTAGAGAGTATGCCCAAAGGTGGAGGCAACTAGCTGCTGTTGTACAACCTCCGATGTCAGAAAGGGAGATGGCAGATATGTTCATGAATACTCTCCAGGGTACCTATATTGACAGATTGGCTGCATTTTCTTCCACCAGCTTTACAGACGCGGTGATAGCTGGGGAAAGAATTGAGAGCTTACTAAAGATGGGAAAGATATCCGACAACGGTGCCAGTTCAAGCAGTTCAAGGAAGCCATTTGCTGGACCCCGTAGATCTGGTGAAACAAATTATGTACATATGGGAAGAGGTAGACCCCAGTATCTGCCAAGATCAGTTGCTGTCGTCACTATTCCTGCTTCACCTCCTCAGTACACTCAACAACCACAACACTTTCCTCAACAGCCACAGTTTCCTCAACAGAGATCCTACAACAATAATAACAACAACCAACAACAACTCCCTTTCCAACAGCGGCCATCTCAGATTAACAGGGTAATTGACCCTATTCCAATGTCATATGCCACATTGCTGCCACAACTCCTAAAGCTCAATCTTGTTGAGTTGAGGACATTGGCTCCACCTGATGCTCAGAACCTTCCGAGAAATTACGATGTCAATGCTAGGTGTGCTTTTCATTCAAATGCACCTAGTCACTCCACGGAAAAATGCAGGGCTCTGCATATGAAGGTCCAAGATCTGGTAGATTCAAAGGCCCTGAACTTTGCACCACCTCCCAATGTCATGAAAACTCCTATGCCAAGCCACAGTGGGCCAAGGATTAATGCTATAGAGGAAGGCTCGCCCATGAGTTTGATTGAAGATATTGCAAGTATTCAGACACCTCTGGCAGAGGTTAAAGCTCAGCTTTTGAAATGCCAAGTGTTTCCAGGTTGTGAGGCCTGTTGTGAGTCTTGCAAGATTTCCGTGAATGGGTGCGCAAGCTTGAGGAATGGCATCAATGGCTTGATCAAAGAAGGCATTATGAAAATAACCACAACAGCTTCTACAACACCAGCAACTCCTTTTACAAAGACAAATGATTCTTCTACAACTGCAACAACCATTGTTCCTACCGACTCGTCTACAACTTCAGCAACCACTTCTTCCATCACTTCAACATACAACAATTCATTTGCACCTGCTTCTACAACTTCAGCAATCACCAATAATGATATCTCCACAGTTACTATTTACTATGACCCTACAACGGTCCCGGATTCCAACAATTATCAACAACAATCTCAGCAACAATTTCAGTAACAACCAAGCTTCAGCCAATCATCACCACCAACAACCAGAAGTCCTGTCACCATCTTTTTTGATCCACAAACAATAACGGTTCCCACCTCTGCTGCAGTTAGTCCAGTCACCATCACGGTGCCAAGGCCTATTCCATATGATAAAGACAATGTTGTACCATGGCACTATGGTGCAGACCTTTACTGCAACAGAGAAAGAGTCCTTCTCGATTCTTCGGTTCACACCCCCCAAGTGGATAATGTCGGGGGAGGCGGAGGCTTCACCCGAAGCGGATGCCTCTTCGCGTCACAAGCTCCAAGAACCAACACTGAGGCAGAGGCTGTTGCCAAAGCCAAAGGGAAAAGTGTGGCACCTGAAGAATCTGTACCAAAAGAGACTCATAAATCATCCTTTGATCAGGATGTGGATGAATTTATGAGGATAATTAAAATAAATGACTACAAAGTTGTGGATCAGATCCACCAAACTCCTTCTAAGATCTCCATCTTATCCCTGCTGTTGTGTTCCGAAGCTCATCGGGATGCATTACTCAAGGTCTTGCACGCTGCCTATGTGCCGGAGGAGATCACAGTGAATCAGCTTGAGACAGTAGTGTCTAATGTCAATACTAGCCATGGGCTAGGTTTCACCAATACTGACTTGACAACGGAAGGACGTCACCACAACAAAGCTTTACACATCACCCTAGAGTGTAAAGGAGTTGTGCTCTCTCATGTTCTTGTAGACACTGGGTCTTCACTCAATGTCTTGCCGAAGAAAGCTCTAGTCAAGCTCTAGTCAAGCTTTACACATCACCCTAGAGTGTAAAGGAGCTGTGCTCTCTCATGTTCTTGTAGACACTAGGTCTTCACTCAATGTCTCTCCGACCAAGAAATCTGGTGGTCAGGGCTTTTGATGGCTCCAAGAGGTCTGTTCTTGGAGAGGTGGAGCTGCCTGTGATAGTCGGTCCGCAGGTCTTTCAGACTACTTTCTATGTGATGGACATACAGCCGGCCTACAACTGTTTGTTGGGTCGACCATGGATTCACGCTGCTGGCGCAGTTACGTCGACCCTTCACCAGAAATTGAAATATGAGTGGGAAGGACAGATTATCACAATCTGTGGTGAAGAGGACATCTTTGTTAGCCATCTGGCTACATACAAATACATTGAGATGGATGGTGAAATCCATGAAACCATGAGCCAAGGGTTCGAGGCTCTGAATGTCAATGAGGCGACTGTTTCACCACAAAATTTGACCTCACCTAGACAAGACATTGTGTACTAAGGTGTCCCAAGAGGTTCACAAGGTTCATAAGGTATCTCAAGAGGTTCACAAGGTTCACAATTGGTCAGAAAGTTTGACAATCCCCTCAGACAAAGCATCCTCCTAAGCAATGCATCCTAAACTAGGGTTTTGGATTTCATCAGGCTAAATGGACTTCCAAGGCCTCAAATGAGCTTCATAGCATCCTATATGTCTTCAAAAATCCCTATGTCAAGTTTCAAGGCTTTCCCAAAAGGTTTGCTCAGTCAGATGATCATATATGCAAAAATCAGTCAAAGTAGTTAAAAAAGTCAAACTAAGGTCAACTGTGGTCAAACCAAAGTCAAACTTCATGATTTTTTTGCCAACATCAAGTATATGAAGTAAAATTCATCATTTGATCAAAGGTTGATCATGATTCATCAAGGAGATTTCAGATCATCAAGAATCAGGAGTTTCTAAATTACGGTTTTCACAGGAAAAGTCAACTGAACTTTGACCAGCCATAACTTTCACATACTTCATCAAAGGTTTTCCATCCAAAGCTCATTTTGAAGGAAATTGAATTATCTACAACTTTGTGTCTCACAAGCCAAGCCCACAAATGCTTCATTTGGAAGGTATGAGCTAAGACATTATAGGTACTTTTAAAAGTCAACATCTTCCAAAGGGCATAATTTGAAAATGGTAAAGGATATGGACATGAGACCAAAGAGGTTGGTTAGAGGACTCTCTAAGCTTTCCAAAATGTTCACGAACACCTTCATAGCCTTAAAATTGAGGGATTTGTGCCTTTGCAAAGTTGGGAAATTTTTGAGAAGTATATTGAGCAAATGGGGTCTTAGAATCAATTTTTTCCAAATGGGCCTACCATTGTGCAACCCAATCCTTACAATATCATCCCACACGACCTAGTGACAAGAAATTCTGATTTTTTATATTTTATTTGATATTTATTTGAATTTTATTTTAAATCAAAATAAAATCTAAAAATAAATATTTGGACATGATTCTTCTTCTAGAAATTCATCAATGCTGTTTAACATGATTGGATCTTGTGCAAATTCGTGCTAGACCAGATTGGTATACAAATATTTGATTTTTTCATATTTTTTGATCATGACATTCCTTTACACTCAAGGCATTCAAAAAGCCCAAAGATCCACAAACTCTTGACCTAATTTACATCACTATAAGTTCACAAACCTATTACAAGCAAAAGGGACAAATTTCCAGCCTCCAAGAACATCATTCAACCTTCAAATTTTCAAGGAAAAGTCACATTCGAATTTTGATCTAGAGACCTTTTCAAGATCAAATAAAGGTTGCAAATCATTCTTGGAAGATCACATAATGTTTCTGGATCACTAAAACATCCATTATGGCATCGAAACTCCATAACCGAATTCTTCATATTCATGTTTTTTTGCTTTTTTCGATTTCATATGTATGATTGGTTTTAAGTATATTTGACATTTGTTTTGTGTTTATGAGGTTACAAGGAATGTTTCTGGGCACTTAGATCAAAGTTTCATGACCGGAATACGAAAACGCCATAGTTAGGGTTCCTAAGCTTCAAAATTGGGAACTTTGGTTAGACATAATTTCAGGGCCAATTGATAGCTTAACAAGACTCCTGGATCATTCTTTAACTAATTTGCATTGATAGAATCAATTTATATTGCTTGAATAATGTTTTGTCAAAACGCAGGAACTATAGTGACGGACAAGTCGTCACTAAAGCCTTTTGCTACGGGCAAAACTATAGCTATATGTTAACCAAACGGATGAGTGAAGAAGATGAAGCTTGGCGCGAAAATCTGTTTTGAATATTTGTTTTATTTTATTATGTTTTGTTTAGGTTATATTATCACAACGCGCTGGCAGCTCAGTTGTCAAGGCATGCGTGTGTGTGAGTGTGAGAACCAGGGTTCGAATCTAGCCGCATGCCATTTTGTTTTAATTTCATTTGTTTTTTTGCAGGATTACAATATAGGGTATGCGTTGTACATAGCTTATACCAGCGCGTGCTAGCTCAACTGGTTTTGTATGTTGTTGTTGAGGTAAAGGACTTGGGTTCAAATCCCAGGTCCTATCTTTTTAGGTATTTTTCTCATGTTTTTCTTATTTTTCTAATTTCTTTATTTTTTGATTTAAAATAATATAATTAAATTATTTTCTAAATTAATAACCAATAGTATATTTATAAATATTATATTTTCTAAAAATTCATAAATTATTTTCTTAATGTTAATTATTTGTATTAATTTTATAATATGTTTATATATAATTATTATAGATTTTGTAAATAAATAAAAATTGTATTTTAATTATAATCAAAAACCCTAATTTTCTTAATTTAAATTCTAACCCTAATTTTTCTTCTAACCCTAAAAATTAACTTAATTTTTCTAAACCCTAATTATTAATCTTAATTTTTATTAATATGTAAATAATTTATTATTTTGTTTATTATTATTAAATTTATTATATTTTCTTAATTAACCTTTAAAAATTTCTAATATTTGTTTAACCTAAAAATAATTTATCTTTTGAATTTTTATTCTCTTTATTTATTATTCTAACCATTATTTTTATTATTATTTTATTATTGCTAATATTTTGTGATTCATTTATTATTCTTATTATATTTATTATTATCATTATTATTTTTATTATTATGTAACTGCTAAAGCCATGTAATATTTGTAGGTTTTACTTTATATCTTTATTTTATTTTGTAATTATTTTATTATATGGTTAGTAATCTTAGGGTGTGTATAACCTATATGTAATTAAATTGAACTTAGAAAATTAATTTAAATAAGATAAATACATGAATACAAACACTCACACACGTAAGTCGATCTTTGATCGCCATCTTGCACTTCCTAGGTTACCCCTCTTAGTTGCCTTAAATATGGTCAAGTCCCTCGAATATAGGGGTGTCTTAAGCAAAGTCCCTTCATAAAAATCATCAAGTCCCTACAGTTTAAAAGATCAAGTCCCTTCGAGGTTGCCTACGGAATAATGATCTTGTCCCTTTGAATAAATGATGATAGTCCCTACGAATTGCTAAAGACATCCCTTTAAGTTGCTTTCTATGACCATACGATGACCCTACGCTTGTCCCTTAACATCCAAGGTAATGACTACCTATTCCTTAATAATAGGGATAGTCTTACCATTGAAAGAACATACGAGAACACGAAAGACTTAATCTAGGGTAGGTACCTCATAGTTACTTGCTCACACTTTTCAAAATTACTTTTACACCTCATAATTTCTAAACTAGGCTTTGTATACACCCATACGAGGGTCATTACCAAGTACTTAAAGAAATTTTTCTAATCACACACTACACTTTCCAAAAACAATTTAAGTGAGCTAAGTAACTAAGAGCCCATGGATAACCATGGATATAAAGGGTGCTAACACCTTCCCTTTATATAACCTACCCCCCGAACTCAAGTCTTTTAAAATAGGTCTTTCCTGTTCTTTTATGTCCTTTCCATTTGGATAAAATAAAAGTCGGTGGCGACTCTTGCTATCCGCAACATGACTAAAAGTCAGTTCTCCCACCGTGTTACAGAACTGGCGACTCTGCTGGGGAGTTACTAAGTAAAAGAGGGGTACCCTTAGGAATTATATCATTTTAAATTTGTTTGCTTTGTTTGCTTTACTTTACTTGTTAGGGCTCTTATGTGTGAAAGATCTTAACCCGGATCTAGTGTACCTTAGGTAAATGCCAATAGACCAAGGAAACTGTACGGTGTATACCGATATAGTTGATCTGGTGGCCATAGTTAGTGTGACTTCTTGGTTGGTGCTTATGTTCCTTAAGTAAGTTGAGGATAATATGAGGCTGCCATATGTTGTCAAAACACTAACTAACTTTTAGAACCTTAGTTATCCCATTTTGGCCTTTAGAAAGTAGTGAGATAGCCGGCTTTGGTGAAGACTGAAGTTGGTTGATACTCGATACTACACTCATTGAGATCCTAAACTTGGAGGGTTTTGGTTGGCAAGTAAGTTGCCTACTGAACAACCACCCTTGGGAAGGATCAATGATATTGAGATCCCTTAGAACCTGGTTCTTTTGTAGGAAAGGATGAACCATCTAAACATCAAGGGAGGGTACTCATCTTTAAACCTCATGCAAGCCTTCAAACCTAGGGCTATTGTGTGACTTGTTTGTGTGTGCCACATGTTTGTGATTGAGCATAACATCATAACATCATCATGCATCATAAGCATAACATTTTCACTAACCATTTCAAGGACCATAGGATTTATCTTTGTTCTTTGTTGCAGGTCATGGCTTCTGCTTGTAGGAATACTATCCGGATCAACTTTGTAGGGATACCTCCTAAGCTTAAGGAATTGGTCTCTCAGGTTTCTGGAAACTCCCAGTTCATCAAGAGGCATGGTCACCTACTGGATCTAGTCACTTCAGGGTTCAATGAAGACATGATGAGTGTCCTGTTTCAGTTCTTTGACCCTAAACATCATTGGTTCACATTCCCCGACTATCAGCTGGTTCCTATAATGGAAGAGTTCTCCAAGCTACTGGGTATACCTATCCTTGATCAGAGACCCTTCACAGGCTTAGAGAAAGAGCCTAAACCTAAAGCCATTACTGCAGCCTTACATTTGAAGAAATCAGACATTGTCCTTGAAACAAGAAGTGGAGTTAAGGGTATCCTTGCTAAGGTATTGATGGAGAAAGCTCAAGTGTTCCTGAAGGCTATGAGTTATGATGCTTTTGAGGAGATCCTAGCCCTATTATGAGAAAGAGGGAGGTAGTCTTCATGATACTGTAGAAGATTCTGATTCTGAGGCGAACTATTATCATGATCCTGCTAGTGAGGAGAAGTACAAGATGTTGGTAGACAGAATGAACGCTATGGAACGACAAAAATCTTCTGGGCTTGATTTTGAAGATTTGAGTTTAGTTTCTGGAGTGGTTATACCTATTGGCTTCAAGGTTCCTTTTTTTGTGGTGTATGATGGTGTTTCATGTCCTAAACTGCATTTGAGATCCTATGTCTGGAGGATTCAACCACATACTGCTGACAAGAAATTGTGGATTCATTTCTTCCAAGAGAGTTTATCTGGAGCTCAATTGGAATGGTATTATCAACTTGAAAGTGTTAATATTCATGATTGGAATGATCTTGATGAGGCCTTCTATAGGTAATACCAATATAATGTTGATTTAGCACCAACTCGCATGCAGCTCCAAAGCATGTCTATGGGTGCTAAGGAGAGTTTCAAAGAGTATGCCTATAAATGGAGAGATCTGGTTGGCAGAGTTCAACCTCCTCTGATTTACAGGGAGCTGGTGGATATGTTTATGAGTACGCTGGATGGTCCTTTCTATAGTCACCTCATTGGAAGCTCATCATCTGGTTTCACTGAGCTGATAATGATTGGAGAGCATGTGGAAAGTGGTATAAGAAGTGGTAAGATACAGGTGGGTGCCTCTTCATCAAGCACTTCTAAGAAGCCCCCTAGTGGAAAAAAGGAATCTAATGCTGTGTATGGTCAACATAGTCGTAACAGGAGTCACCAATCTGTGGGAGCAATTCACATCTCCAATCCTGCCCCTACAGCACTAGAGCAACAATAAAATAATCAACAGAAGCCTAGAAGACAATTCACTAAGATCAACATGTCACTGGCCCATGCCTTGCAACACATGTTGAAAGGGGAGCTAATTACTTTAAGGGATCCTCCTCATAATCCTAATACATCCTCTCCTCGGTAAAATCCTAATGCAAGATGTGCATATCATTCTAATAGTCATGGACATGACACCAACAACTGCTGGGTGTTGAAAAACAAGATTCATGACATGATCGAAGCTGGGGAAATTGAATTTGACCCTCATGGGACCCCAAATGTGATCACTGCTCCTATGCCCAATCATGAGAAGACTGTTAATGCTGTTGATGAGGTTTCCTATGTTTCCTCAGTAGCAGAAGTGACTACTCCTCTACCTATTATCAAGAAGAAGCTGGTGCAGGCTGGGTTCTTTCCAGGTTGCAATGAAGACTGTTTTTACTGTGCCTATAAACCTGATAGTTGCTGGAAGTTGAAGGATGGTATTCAACACCTCATGGACAATTACATTATATTGCTTGAGAGAACTCCTTCGGTTGAAAGTATGTATGAACATCTGACTCGAAGCACGAAGCTTGAAGATGTAGCTATGGTTGATAAAGTACCAGTGAAGATTACCTCCAAAGGTCCTGTCAGGATTACATCCAAAGGACCAGTGAAGATTACTGCTGAAGGCCTTGTGAAGACTGTTGCTGAAGCTAGAGTGGCTCCCATGATCATTACCACTCCTGGCCCTGTTCCTTATACTTTTGATAAATCTATACCCTGGAATTATGGTTCTGATGTATATATCCATGGTGTCAAACAAGAGCCTTTTACTGATGCACCTGTTACTGATGTTAGCCTTGATGTGGACAACATTGCTGGATCTAGTAAGGTCACCAGAAGTGGGAGAATCTTCTCCCCTCAAGATACCTCTAAAAGTGCGGTTACTCCAACTCATACCTCTAATTCTGGGCCAAGTACTGATGCCCGGGGCAAAGGTCCTGTGATTGAACTTGTGCAAGCTGAAGCACCAACTGCTGAAAATATCTCTAAACAGATGGAGGAAGTACTAAAGATCATTCGCAAAAGTGCTTATCATATTGTTGACTAGTTGGGGCATACTCCCTCCAAAATCTCCATGTTATCTTTGCTGCCGTATTCTGAGGCCCATGCTAAAGCCTTAATAAAGTTCTTAAAGGCTGCTCATGTGCCAAATGAAATTTCTGTGGATCAATTTAAAAATTGTGTTGCACATCTGACTAGTGATAATGGTCTGGGCTTTTCTGATGTTGATCTGACTCCTGCCAAGAGAAACCATAACAGAGCTCTGCATATCTCCATTGAATGTAGAGGCACTACTTTGTCTCATGTACTGGCGAACAATGGTTCTTGATTAAATGTGCTCCCTAAAGAGGTTCTGGACAAGCTCAGTCCTGAAGATGTTGTGTTAAGGCCAAGTAATGTGGTGGTAAGGGCCTTTGATGGTTCAAGAAGAGTGGTACATAGAGAAGTAGACCTCCCAATCAAAGTAGGCTCTCAAGTCTTCAACTCTACTTTCTATGTGATGGATATCCGTCCTGCGTATTCTTGTCTGCTTGGGCGCCCCTGGATCCATGGGGCAGGTGCTGTGACTTCCACCTTGCATCAGAAGTTGAAATATCCGGTGAAAACAAAATTGTCACTGTCTATGGTGAAGAAGAGTACATGGTTAGCCATGTGAATACTTTCAAATATGTAGAAATTGAGGGTGAAATGGTTGAAACTCCGTGTCAAACATTTGAAGTTGTTCCTTGCTCTACTCCTGTTCCTCAGTCTGTCCCCGCTTCTGAAAGAGCTCCTGTGGTTACTAGAATACCTCCTGCAATGGCCTCCCTCAAAGATACTAAGGCTGTGGTTGAAAAAGGTGGTTGTGCTATTTGGGGTCAGCTTCCTAACATCCCTTACAAGTCTGACAAGTTTGGTTTGGGTTTCACTGCAGAATCTCAGAAGGCTGTTCGTCGTGCTCGTGTTGTTCGTATCACTAATCAAGGGGTCGTAAGAGATCAAATCAATGTCGTGGGTGACCATGATGAAGACTACAACCTGGATGATTGGATCTTTCCTACCATGGGTGATGGGCTCAACAATTGGAAGGCTAAAGACGTTATTCCTATCTCCTTTAGTCAGGAGTAAAAATTATTACTATGTTTTGTTTTAAATTTGTAATTTCGAATAATAAAACCTTTTAAGCCTTGTGTCTTGCCCGGGGCACAATGGTATGCTTGTTTCGGGATGTCATTTCATTTGCATACTTCATTCAATAAAATCAATGGACGTTTCGTTTTCGTAAATATTGTGCTCCTTGTCTTTCTTTTATTATTATTTCTGTTTTATCAGCTATGTGTTCTTACACACACCCACATCACTAAAATGCAGATCCTCATCCACTCTGGATCCTGTTGATAACAGTTCTACTATTGCCAATTATAATTTCGAGAATCCGATCTATCAAGATGAAGATGGAAAGGAGGAAGATTGTGAAGTACCTGTAGAGCTTGCTAGGTTGTTACAACAAGAAAAGAAAGCTATACAACCACATGAAGAGACAATCGAAGTTGTGAATCTGGGAACTGAGGAAAACAGGAAAGAGGTCAAGATAGGGGCTGAATTAAAGGATGGTGTTAAGAACAGATTAATCCAGATGTTACGTGATTATGTGGAGATCTTTGATTGGTCGTATGAAGATATACCAGGGTTGGATACTGACACTGTGTTTCACCGTCTGCCGGTAAAAGAAGACTGTCGTCCAAAGAAGCAGAAGGTTCGTCGCATGCGTCCTGAAATGTCAGAAAAGATTAAAGCAGAGGTGATGAAACAATTTGATGCAGGATTCTTAGCTGTGACTTCTTATCCTCAATGGGTTGCAAACGTGGTACCGGTACCTAAGAAGGATGGTAAGGTACACATGTGTGTGGATTACAGAGATTTGAATAAGGCCAGTCCTAAAGATGACTTTCCACTTCCACATATTGATGTTTTGGTAGACAACACTGCTAAGCATAAGGTATTCTCTTTCATGGATGGTTTCTCTGGTTATAATCAAATTAAGATGGCACCAGAAGATATGGAGAAGACTACATTTGTTACACAATGGGGAACTTTTTGTTATAAGGTGATTCCATTTGGTTTGAAGAACGCTGGGGCAACATATCAGCATGCTATGGTGGCTTTGTTTCATGATATGATTCACCATGAGATAGAGGTATATGTGGATGATATGATAGACATGTCCCAGAATGAGGAACAACACCTTGATCACCTGCACAAGTTGTTTGAGAGGTTGAAGAAGTATAAACTGAGATTGAATCCAAACAAGTGTACTTTTGGAGTTAGATCTGGTAAACTCATGGGTTTCATTGTCAGTGGAAAAGGTATTGAAGTGGATCCTGCAAAAGTAAAAGCTATACAAGAGATGTCTGCTCCCCGTAATGAGAAGGAAGTCAGAGGTTTCTTGGGACGACTGAATTACATTGCAAGATTTATTTCCCAACTAACTGCTACCTGTGAGCCAATCTTCAAGTTGTTGAAGAAAGATCAGGTAATGGAATGGAATGACGAGTGCCAGGTAGCCTTTGATGAGATCAAAAAATACCTCCAAGAACCTCCAATTTTGATGCCACCAGTTGATGGAAGGCCCTTGATTATGTACTTAACAATATTAGACAACTCAATGGGGTGTGTGTTGGGGAAACATGACGAGTTTGGTCGAAAAGAGCAGGCAATATACTACCTTAGCAAAAGGTTTACCGACTGTGAAACAAGATACTCACTGCTCGAGAAAAATTGATGCGCTTTGGCATGGGCTACTCACCGACTAAGACAGTATATGTTGACTCATACTACCTTGTTGATTTCAAAGATGGATCCAATCAAGTACATATTCGAGAAACCTGCTCTCTCCGGACGAATAGCGAGATGGCAAATGATTTTAACAGAATATGATATATAGTATACCACTCAGAAAGCCATTAAGGGCAGTGTGTTAGCTGATCATTTAGCTCATCAGGCAGTGGATGATTATCAGTCTATGAATTTTGAGTTCCCGAATGAAGACATTATGGTTGTTACTAAAGAACCTGGACCATATGACGGACCTGAACAAGGATCCCGATGGACTATGGTTTTTGATGGAGCTTCTAAAGCGTTTGGTAATGGTGTTGGTGTTGTGATCATTTCTCTTGAAGGTTGTCATACCCCAATTAATGAAAGACTTTGTTTCTATTGTACCAATAACATGGCTGAATATGAGACATGTATCATGGGTATCAAAGCAGCCATTGAGATGAAGATTCAGTTTCTGGACATATATGGAGATTTAGCCCTGGTAGTTAGTCAGATTAAAGGAGATTGAGATACCAAGCATGCAAATCTCATTCCTTATAGAGAGCATGTGTTGTCTTTGATCCCATATTTTGAAAATATTACCTTTGGACATATTCCACGAGGAGAGAATCAGTTAGCAGACGCTTTAGCCACCATGGCATCTATGTTTGAGATTAGTTTGGATGATGAAGCTCCCAAGATCACTATTGATAGATTTGAGAAGCCTACATATTGTAATGAGATTGATACTGAAGGAGTAGAGGGAAAGCCTTGGTTCTATGAAGTGAAAAGATATCTTGAAGCTCAGGAGTTCCCTGAAGGGGCATCTGTCAATGATAAGAAGTTTTTGAGGAGGTTGTCTGCTAAGTTCTTCTTGAGTAATGGAATTTTGTACAAGCGCAATCATGATTCGACTTTGCTTCGTTGTGTGGATAAGAAGGAAGCAACATAAATTATGGAAGACATGCATGATGGGATCTTTGGTACTCATTCTAGTGGTCATACCATGGCAAAGAAGATATTGAGAGCAGGTTACTATTGGTCTACCATGGAAGCTGACTACTATCAACATTCCAAAACATGTCACAAGTGTCAGATTTATGCTGATAAAGTGCATGTACCTCCAGCTCCGTTGAATGTGTTGACTGCTCCTTGGCCTTTTGTCATGTGGGGCATTGATATGATTGGTGAGATCAAGCCTACTGCTTCCAATGGGCATCGTTTCATCTTGGTTGCCATTGATTACTTTACAAAGTGGGTGGGGGCAGCCTCATTTGCATCTGTTACTAAGAATGTTGTGGCTCGGTTCATTAAGAATAATCTCATATGTAGGTATGGCATCCCTGAAAGGATTATCACAGACAATGGCTCTAATCTGAACAACATTATGATTACTGATCTCTGCACGCAGTTCAAGATTAAGCATCACAACTCTTCTCCGTATCGTCCAAAGATGAATGGGGCAGTAGAAGCTGCTAATAAGAATCTCAAGAAGATTCTACAGAAGATGACTGTTACGTATAAGGATTGGCATGAGATGTTACCATTTTCTCTTCATGGTTATCGTACTACAATACGTACTTTAACAGGGGCAACCCCATTCTCCTTAGTCTATGGTATGGAAGCAGTTCTGCCCATTGAAGTTCAGATCCCTTCCTTGAGAATCGTGAAGGATGAAGATGAGTAGATTCAGACTCGACTTGACCAGATAAATTTGATTGATGAGAAAAGGCTGGCAGCTGTTTGTCACGGTCAGATGTACCAGAAACGGATGATCAAAGCTTTTAATAAGAAGGTTAAGCAAAAGGTATATTAGACTGGAGACTTGGTAATCAAGCGTATCATATTACCACAGGGTGATCCTAGGGGAAAGTGGCCTCCTACATATGAAGGACCATTTGTAGTCAAGAGGGTATTCTCAGGAGGTGCCATGATGCTTACTACTATGGATGGTGAAGATTTCCTACAACCTGTGAACGCAGACATAGTTAAAAATACTACGCATAAAAAAAAGACCCGCTAGGTTGACTGGCCTAGGCAAAAATAAGGGCATCCCGGTGAACCAAAAAGGTTCGGGCAAAAATTAGGGATATATATAAAAAAATGTACACCCGGTAAGTCGAAAACTTGAAAAGGAGGCTTGGGAAAAAAAGGGTATCCCGGTGGATTGAAAACCTGAAAAGGCAATCCAAGCAAAAGTTAGGGATTAAAGCGTATGACTATGTCTCGTTGGATCACTCATGTAACTCCAACTATTTGTGCTACCAGGATCAAGTACTAACAGATAAAGATCAATCCAATCATTTCCATCTCAACAACAAGGGATGGGATACTTGAAGATAATGGCAATAGTAGAATTGGAACTCAATAGGATTATTTTTCACATAGCTGTTTTTCTTTGTTTTTGTAAAAAAAACTTTTGTGACGAATTCCTCTTACTAGGATTTCTATCTCCTTGTACAAACTTGCATGTGTATAGGCCACTTTCTAAATAAATAAAGTCTCGTCTTTGAATTCAAATTTACTTTTACCTTGTTTACTTAAACGAAAAACGTTCATTGGTTGTGTTTGAATGTATGTATGCTTTTGAATATGATTGATGTTTACTAGAAATGAATAAAATGCAGTAATAGTATTTACTAAGGACGAACGAGGGTAGGAATTCAACGAAGCATCGCCGGTTCATCCCCATGGAGTAATCTTTACAGATATCCTTACGGAACTCTTCAAGTAATATCTTATACTTCCCACTCAACGAAGTCTTCAAGCAGTTTCATATCCTCCGAAGAATTAAGTCTCCCGGATTTATGTCCATCTCTTTTATCCTCAGTCAGGATACTCAGGAACTTATTCCTTCAGTAAAAAGCACGACGAACGAAGACGGGAGGTTCTGTGTACCATATTATTAAACAAGACGGGATCGAAGTCCCCATGTTCCTTAGCAACGAACCGAGATTTATTTTCCCTAGCCAGCAGTTGTTATACAGAGATACCCAGACACTTCAGGCTACATGATTCATACATACATCATTTACACCATATCACAGCATACGCATCCATAATGCATATGAAATTTTTACTTAAGTGCATCATGCCATACATGCATACATCAAACAATCTTGCATAAACTAACATTTCCTTTTCAGGATAGTTGCAAATAGATAAACACTATCAACGCCTCGAAACAGTTCAGAGACGATCTATACGAAGATCTAGTGCTGATATTTAATTCAGAGATAATCGTTACGAAGATTCATTTCTGATGATCAATACTCAAGTTGCCCTTGGAAGGGTACGTAAATGGTCTATACGAAGATCTAGTACTTAATCCAGGATCTTGCCAGAAGAGATAATCGTTACGAAGATTTGTTTCTGATGGTCAATTATCTTTGGGATAGTGTGTAAATAATTTATACGAAGATCTAGCGCTTAATCCAACAGATTCTTTCAGAAGAAGTTCAGGGATAATCGCCACGAAGATTTAATCCTGATATCCTTTTTGTCCTTGGGAAGGTATGTAAATGGTCTATACGAAGATCTATTACCTAATCCGGGATATTTCCAGAAGAGATAATTGCTACAGAGATTTATTTCTAATGGCCTATGCAACAATTTATCTATGGGATGGTACATAAATGATCGATACGAAGATCTTGCACTTAGCCCAAGATATTACCAAAAGCAATTCAGAAACAATCTCCACGAAGATTTGATTCTGATGCTTAAATTAAAGTATGTTCCTAAAGATGGTTCAGAGCTGATCTATACGAATATCTGAATACTGACACCTAATGAAGGATATTCTTTTCCCCCAGAGATAATGCAGAGACGATCTATACGAAGATCTAGTGCTGACATTCAACTCAAACCATATTACAGGAATGATTCAGAGACGGCCTATACGAAGACCTAGTACTGATATCCAGTGACAACATGAAGATACTATCACCTTCTGATATTATGGATGGCATCTATAAGCCCATCTCTAGTTCCTCTGAGTGGCGTCTTTAAGCCCACTCCAGCATATACAACCAATTTACAGTATTACTTTACGCACCGACGAGTGCAAATTTTTGGGCTTTTGTGTTCAATCCCCTTCAACCTTCCAAGTCACAAATGGCACACATGTCAATCTAACTCCTCATGTTTCAGAAAATTGAACAGGGGCAGCTGTTGCACCCCAAAATTTTCCCTCACCTAGACAAGAAATTGTGTACTAAGGAGTCCCAAGAGGTTCACAAGGTTCACAAGGTATCTTAAGAGGTTCACAAGGTTCACAATTGGTCAGAAAGTTTGACAATCCCCTCAGGCAAAGCATCCTCCTAAGCAATGCATCCTAAACTAGGGTTTTGGATTTCATCAGGATAAATGGACTTCCAAGGCCTCAAATGAGCTTCATAGCATCCTATATGTCTTCAAAAATCCCTATGTCAAGTTTCAAGGCTTTCCCAAAAGGTTTGCTCAGTCAAATGATCATGTATGTAAAAATCAGTCAAAGCAGTTAAAAAGTCAAACTAAGGTTAACTGTGGTCAAACCAAAGTCAAACTTCATGATTTTTTTTCCAACATCAAGTATATGAAGTAAAATTCATCATTTGATCAAAGGTTGATCATGATTCATCAAGGAGATTTCAGATCATCAAGAATCAGGAGTTTCTAAATTAGGGTTTTCATAGGAAAAGTCAACTGAACTTTGACCAGCCATAACTTTCATATACTTCCTCAAATGTTTTCCATCCAAAGCTCATTTTGAAGGAAATTGAATTCTCTACAACTTTGTGTCTCACAAGCCAAGCCCAAAAATGCTTCATTTGGAAGGTATGAGCTAAGACATTATAGGTCATTTTAAAAGTCAACAAAAAGTCAACATCTTCCAAAAGGCATAATTTGAAAATGGTAAAGGATATGGATATGAGACCAAAGTGGTTGGTTAGAGGACTCTAGAAGCTTTCCAAAATGTCCAAGAACAACTTCATAGCCTTAAAATTGAGGGATTTGTGCCTTAGCAAAGTTGGTAAATTTTTTAGAAGTATATTGAGCAAATGGGGTCTTAGAATCAATTTTTTCCAAATGGGCCTACCATTGTGCAACCCAATCCTTATGATATCATCCTACACGACCCAATGACAAGCAATTCTGATTTTTTATATTTTATTTGATATTTATTTGAATTTTATTTTAAATCAAAATAAAATCTAAAAATCAATATTTGGACATGATTCTTCTTCTAGAAATTCATCAATGATGTTTAACATGATTGGATCTTGTGCAAATTCGTGCTAGACCAAATTGGTATACAAATATTTGATTTTTTCATATTTTTTGATCATGACATTCCTTCACACTCAAGGCATTCAAAAAGCCCAAAGATCCACAAACTCTTGACCTAATTTACATCACTATAAGTTCACAAACCTATTACAAGCACAAGGGACGAATTTCTAGCCTCCAAAAACATCATTCAACCTTCAAATTTTCAAAGAAAAGTCATATTCAGATTTTGATCTAGAGACCTTTTCAAGATCAAATAAAGGTTGCAAATCATTCTTGGAAGATCACATAATATTTCTGGATCACTAAAACATCCATTATGGCATCGAAACTCCATAATCGAATTCTTCATATTCATGTTTTTTTGCTTTTTTCGATTTCATATGTATGATTGGTTTTAAGTATATTTGACATTTGTTGTGTTTATGAGGTTACAAGGAATGTTTCTGGGCACTTAGATCAAAGTTTCATGCCCGAAATATGAAAACGCCATAGTTAGGGTTCCTAAGTTTCAAAATTGGGAACTTTGGTTAGACATAATTTCAGGGCCAATTGATAGCTTAATAAGACTCCTGGATCATTCTTTAACTGATTTGCATTGATAGAATCAATTTATATGCTTGAATAATATTTTGTCAAAACGCAGGACCTATAGTGACGGACAAGTCGTCACTAAAGCCTTTTGCTACGGGCGAAACTGTAGCTATATGTTAACCAAACAGATGAGTGAAGAAGATGAAGCTTGGCGCGAAAATCTGTTTTGAATATTTGTTTTATTTTATTATGTTTTGTTTAGGTTATATTATCCCAATGCGCTGGCAGCTCAGTTGGCAAGGCATGCGTGTGTGTCAATGTGAGAACCAGGGTTCGAATCTGGCCGCAGGCCATTTTGTTTTAATTTCATTTGTTTTTTTTGCAGGATTACAATATAGGGGATGCGTTGTACATAGCTTATACCAGCGCGTGCTGGCTCAGCTGGTTTTGTATGTTGTTGTTGAGGTAAAGGACCTGGGTTCAAATCCCAGGTCCTATCTTTTTAGGTCTTTTTCTCATGTTTTTCTTATTTTTGTTATTTCTTTATTTTTTGATTTAAAATAATATAATTAAACTATTTTCTAAATTAATAACCAATAGTATTTTTATAAATCTTATATTTTCTAAAAATTCATAAATTATTTTCTTAATGTTAATTATTTGTATTAATTTTATAATATGTTTATATATAATTATTATAGATTTTGTAAATAAATAAATAATGTATTTTAATTATAATCAAAAACCCTAATTTTCTTAATTTAAATTCTAACCCTAATTTTTCTTCTAACCCTAAAAATTAACTTAATTTTTCTAAACCCTAATTATTAATCTTAATTTTTATTAATATGTAAATAATTTATTATTTTGTTTATTATTATTAAATTTATTATATTTTCTTAATTAACCTTTAAAAATTTCTAATATTTGTTTAACCTAAAAATAAATTTTCTTTTGAATTTTTATTCTCTTTATTTATTATTCTAACCATACTTTTTATTATTATTTTATTATTGCTAATATTTTGTGATTCATTTATTATTCTTATTATATTTATTAGTATCATTATTATTTTTATTATTATGTAACTGCTAAAGCCATGTAATATTTGTAGGTTTACTTTATATCTTTATTTTATTTTGTAATTATTTTATTATATGGTTAGTAATCTTAGGGTGTGTATAACCTATATGTAATTAAATTGAACTTAGAAAATTAATTTAAATAAGATAAATACCTGAATATAAACACTCACACACGTAAGTCGATCTTTGATCGCCATCTTGCACTTCCTAGGTTATCCCTCTTAGTTGCCTTAAATATGGTCAAGTCCCTCGAATATAGGGGTGTCTTAAGCAAAGTCCCTTCATAAAAATTATCAAGTCCCTACAGTTTGAAAGATCAAGTCCCTTCGAGGTTGCCTACGGAATAATGATCTTGTCCCTTCGAATAAATGATGATAATCCCTACGAATTGCTAAAGACATCCCTTTAAGTTGCTTTATATGACCATACGATGACCCTACGCTTGTCCCTTAACATCCAAGGTAATGACTACCTATTCCTTAATAAAAGGGATAGTCTTACCATTGAAACAACATACGAGAACACGAAAGACTTAATCTAGGGTAGGTACCTCATAGTTACTTGCTCACACTTTTCAAAATTAATTTTACACCTCACAATTTCTAAACTAGGCTTTGTATACACCCATACGAGGGTCATTACCAAGTACTTAAAGAAATATTTCTAATCACACACTACACTTTCCAAAAACAATTTAAATGAGCTAAGTAACTAAGAGCCCATGGATAACCATGGATATAAAGGGTGCTAACACCTTCCCTTTATATAACCTACCCCCCGAACTCAAGTCTTTTAAAATAGGTCTTTCCTGTTCTTTTATGTCCTTTCCATTTGGATAAAATAAAAGTCGGTGGAGACTCTTGCTATCCGCAACATGACTAAAAGTCAATTCTCCCACCGTGTTATAGCGACGACTGAAGTATTTGCTGCATCCCAGGAGGATAGGATGGGTACTTCAATTGTCTTCTATCAGCAAGCCCGGAAGGTTGTTGAAGATGGAAATGCCTAAGGCTGGGGCAAGCTGCTACCAGTGGAGAAGAAGGAGGACCGATTCGGTTTGGGTTACAAACCATTATGACAAGATCAATCAGAGGCTGCTAAAGAGCCCAAGTTCATCAGTGGAGGGATGCTCACCCTAGATGCTGTTAACAACCTGGAAGACGAGGCGGAAAACGACCTCAACCCGGAGAGCTAGATTCGTCCAAGGATCCCGGGTCACCAAGTTCTTAACTGGTCTTCCCAGGAAATTATAAGGGTTACTCCTGCAGAGTAATTATTATTTCCTGCTTTTTTTAGCATGCATCAAGTCCTGCATCTTGCCCAAGGTGTTAGGACTCATTTTGTAATAGGGCCATATTGTAATTTTGTGCAAATGAATTATCAATGAATATCAGACATCTTTTGCAAACAAGTCTCTTTTTCGCTCGCTGTCTTTTCATTTTTCACTTTTGTACAAAACAATAAAATGGCAATGTTTTCAATATAAATAAACTTCATTTTTTACAAGATTAAAATTGATCACTAAAACGAACAAATCTCAACCCTTGCAGAGATTACCCTCCAGATTGCACCGACAACAGCACTGCTATGACCTTGTATGATTTCGAAAATCCAATTAATCAAGCTGATGAAGGGGTTGAAGAAGACTATAAGTTACCTGAAGAGTTTGCCAGGTTGTTGAGACAAGAAGACAAAGTGATCACTCCTCATCAGGAGGAGGTTGAAACAATTAATCTTGGTACCGAAGAGGATTTGAAAGAAGTGAAGATTGGGGCCGGTATGCAAGCTTCAGTAAAAGAACAGCTTATCAACATGCTTCGAGAATACATCGAAGTCTTTGCTTGGTCCTATCAAGACATGCCAGGTCTAGATACAGATATTGTTATGCACAAGCTGCCCTTGAAAGAAGATTGCCTTCCAGTGAAGCAAAAGCTATGCCGTACTCGCCCAGATATGGCCATGAAGATTAAAGAAGAAGTACAAAAACAGTGGGACGCCGGTTTCCTTGTTGTAACTAGTTACCCGCCGTGGGTTGCTAACATTGTACATGTGCCTAAAAAGGATGGTAAAGTATGTATGTGTGTAGATTACCGGGATCTGAACAGAGCTAGCCCGAAGGATGATTTCCCATTACCTCACATTGATGTATTGTTCGACAACACAACTCAGTCCTCAATATTTTCTTTTATGGATGGTTTTTCTGGGTATAATCAAATCAAAATGTCACCCAAAGACATGGAGAAAACCACCTTCATTACACCCTGGGGCACTTTTTGTTACAAGGTAATTCCTTTTGGACTGAAGAATGCCGGTGCGACTTATCAACGTGCTATGGTAACGTTATTCCACGACATGATCCACAAAGAAATTGAATGCTACATGGATGACATGATTGCCAAGTTCCTTACTGAAGAAGACCATCTGGTAAATCTGCTGAAGTTGTTCAAGCGTCTGAGAAAGTATCAACTGAAGCTAAACCCCAACAAATGAACATTCGGGGTACGGTCCGGTAAACTGTTGGGGTTTATCGTAAGTGAGAAAGGAATTGAAGTTGATCTTGACAAAGTCAAAGCCATTCAGGAGATGCCGGCACCTAGAACTGAAAAGGAAGTTCGGGGTTCTTAGGTAGATTGAACTACATCTCAAGGTTCATATCTCATCTTACTGCAACCTGCGAGCCCCTGTTCAAATTGTTAAGAAAGGAACAAACGGTCAGGTGGAACGAAGATTGTCAGAAGGCTTTTGACAAGATCAATGAGTATTTACAAGAGCCTCAAATTCTCATGCCTCTAGTTGAAGGAAGACCTATGATAATGTACCTGACAGTATTAGAAGGGTCAATGGGGTGTGTGATGGGCCAGCATGACGAGTCTGGTCGAAAAGAGTATGCAATATACTACCTAAGAAAAACGTTTACCGATTGTGAACAACGTTATTCACTGCTCGAGAAAACTTGTTGTGCTTTAGTGTGGGCTGCTCACCGACTAAGACAGTATATGCTGACTCACACTACCTTGTTGATCTCAAAAATGGATCCAGTCAAGTACATATTTGAGAAGCCAACACTTATCGGAAGGGTTGCGAGATGGAAAATGATTCTGCCAGAGTATGACATTCAGTACACATCTCAAAAGGCCATCAAGGGCAGTGTACTGTCTGACTATCTAGCTGAGCAACCCATTGATGATTACCAGCCCATGAGATTTGACTTCCCTGATGAAGACATCATGTACTTAAAAGCAAAAGATCATGAAGAGCCAGTTCAAACCGAAGGGCCTGACCCGGAAGAAGAGTGGACTATGATGTTTGATGAGGCTATCAATATGAATGGCCGTGGAGTTGGTGCAATGCTTATTACACCTAAAGGATTTCATATGCCTTTCTCGGCAAAACTCACCTTTGCCTACACTAAAAACGAAGCTGAATACGAAGCATGTATCATGGGTCTTGAGGAAGCCATTGACCTCAGGATCAAGACATTGAATGTATTCGGAGATTCAGCTTTGGTGATCAATCAAACCAACGGCAAATGGTACACTCACTGGGAGCATCTGATTTCATACCGCGACTATACGAGGAGATTATTGACTTTCTTCACAACAGTCAAACTTGAGTATATCCCTCGAGACGAAAATCAGTTCGCATATGCTCTAGCTACCATTTCCTCCATGATCAAGGTTCAAACTGCAAATTATGTGCCTCGGATTTTGGTATCCAGACTAGACCGACTAGCATACGTATTCTCTATGGATATTGCTAAAGATGACAAGCCTTGGTTCCATGACATCAAATTCTTCTTGGAGGATCAAATGTACCCACCTGGGGCATCATCCAATGATAAGAAGACATTAAGAAGGCTGGCTAGTAGTTTCTTCCTTAATGTTGATGGTTCATTATACAAGCGAAACTTTGACATGGTTCTACTCAGATGTGTTGATAAGAAAGAAGCAGACTTGCTGATGCACGAGGTGCATGAAGGATCTTTCGATACCCATGCTGGAGGACATGCAATGGCTAAGAAATTATTACGATCAGGTTACTATTAGATCACAATGGATGCAGACTGTTGTGCCTATGCCAGAAAATGTCACAAATGCCAGATTTATGCAGACAAAGTGCATGTGCCTCCAAATCCTTTGAATGTGATGTCTTCACCTTGGCCCTTTGCCATGTGGGGCATTGACATGATTGGAAATATCGAATCGACTGCTTCAAATGGCCACAGATTCATCCTGGTAGCCATTGATTACTTCACCAAATGGGTTGAAGCAGCTTCATACGCAAACATCACCAGACAAGTGGTAGCCAGATTCCTAATAAGAGACATCATTTGTCGATAGGGAGTACCCGAGCGAATCATTACTGATAATGGTTCCAATTTGAACAACAAAATGATGGCAGAACTGTGCCGGGACTTCAAAATCCAACATCACAACTCTTCTCCTTACAGGCCAAAGATGAATGGCGCTATTGAGGCAGCTAACAAAAACATCAAGAAGATTGTGCAAAAGATGGTGGTTACTTATAAAGATTGGCATGAGATGCTACCATTTTCCTTGCATGGGTATGGAACCTCAATCAGAACATCTACTGGGGCAACACCTTATCAGCTTGTGTATGGTATGGAGGCAGTCCTACCTGTTGAAGTTGAGCTACCCTCCTTACGGGTACTGATGGATGTAAAGCTGAACGAAGCAGAAAGGGTCAGATATCGGTACAATCAACTGAATTTGATCGAAGAAAAGAGATTAGCTGCAATTTGTCATGGACAGTTATATCAGAAAAGGATGAAGAAAGCCTTCGATCAGAAAGTCAGACTTCGGGAATACCAAGTAGGAGATCTTGTGCTGAAAAGACTCCTTCCTCCTCATACAGACCACAGGGGCAAGTGGACTCCAAATTACGATGGTCCATTCATAGTAAAGAAAGTTTTCTCCGGAGGAGCACTGATGCTCACTACTATGGATGGTGAAGATTTCTTATCCCCTGTGAATTCAGATGCAGTTAAAAAATACTTCGCATAAAGTGACCCGCTGGACATAAAAACAGAATGTAAGTTCAGGAAAAAATAGGGCATCCCGGCGAGTCAAAAACAGAATAAAAGACTCGGGCAAAAATAAGGGAAATTTGAAAAAATGTACACCCGCTGAGTTGAAAAGCCGCATTGGACAACTCAGGCAAAAATGGGTATCCCGGTGGATTGAAAACCCGAAAGGGCAATCCACGCAAAATCAAGGAAATAAGCGAACAACTGCATTCTGAATTCGTTTGTATCACTCACCACACGACAAGCTTCAAAAGGACAAAGCATCAGTCAGAATCAACCTTCTTCAGAAAGCAAGATGAAAAGAACGTCAAGGTCATACATGTCATAGCAAAGGAAATTCACCTGAGCATCGTTAACTTTGCCAGCACTTTTACTTTTCTCAATTTATAGCAATCCCCTCATTCCAGGGGATTTGTTTCTTTGACTGTATTTGCCAATTCAGGGCACCCAGATTAATAAAATCAGAATTTTTCAGTCACATCTCTTTTTGTACATTTTTGTTTCGTTTGCAAAATGTCCAATATTCATGATATGGTACTTGCATAAAACAAATGAGCCATTTTTAATAAATGCTTGCAGGAAATATATTTATTTTCAGGAATACCTAACTCCTATGACAGAATCCGGTAAGGGGTACCTCAGGATGCTTGTGCGTTTCTTTTGTCTTAACAGGTTGCGAGTGTTCAATACACAACATGGGGGATATCAAGCATTACTTTTAATTTTTATTTTTATTTTTCACATTTTATTTTCATACAATTATTTAAAATAGCAAAAATATTTCTAAAATCATCATTTTCTGCATTTTCATTTCAAATATTTTTCAAAACTCAAAAACATTTTTATTTTTAATTTTTGCATTAAAAATTTATTTTTAAATCATTTAGAATCATTTAAAAATTCAAAATTTATTTTTAAAATTTTTTGCATTCTTAGGCATTTAGAACAATTTACAAACCCATCACACAAATTTCTTTTTAGGTTTGATCATGTTTTCACAATTTTCTTTGAATTAGGGTTTATAAAATTCACATTTTTCTAACCCTAACTTGAAAAAATCATTTCTGATCAACCATGATGAGTTTGCATTTGATCCTTTTTGCATTGTTTCATACTTTTCATCTAGTATCTAGGTTATTTAACTCATAATTTTGCATTGCATTTTCAAATTGTTTAGCATTTTTCATGAAGAACCACCTAAAAAACCTAGTTAACTTAGAAAATTCATACCTTTGCCTAGGCTTAGCTTCTGACCTCCATCCTTGGGGAGTGATCTTGTGTGTGTGATTAGGGTTTGTTTGATTTCATTTTCAAATTTTTATCATGTGTATTCCTTCTATTTTGACCATGTGCATCTCATACATTCATAAAACCCTAATTTTCTATGTTCATTTGCATTCATCTTTGTATGCCTTCATCATGTGAACTTTTCATGACATTCCATGCACTTGTATGTCATCCTAGACATCTTAGGACATGTAAGAACATTGCTTGATCATTTCTTCATTCATTTGGTATGCTTTGCATTCATTGCATTTCATGTATGTTCATGCATTTTTCAAGCTCCTAACATGTTTGTTTTGCATCTCATCCCTTGTATGATCATTCATATGCATCATATTTGACTTTGCATTATCTCATGACACATTTACATTGCATGATTGCTTCTATTATTGGTCATTGCATCATTACTTGTTGCATTTCATTTCATTTATTTCCTTATGCATCTCATACTAACATTTCAGGGGCTTATGGTAAGTTGTTTGGGATGTGGATTTGCCTTCACATCCCACCTTTTCTCATCTTTTCATTTGCATCTTTTATATGTCTTTAAAGTGAACTTGCTTCATGTGTGCTCTCTCTTGCTCGTTTCTCTTTCTCTTAGGTTACTTATCATCTTCAGGAAGTAAGTAACCTATTCCCTTTCTTCTTCTCTTTTCATCTGCTTCTCTTCCTTGGTGGCCATCTGAAGATTTCATGAAGATCTTTCTTTAAGCCTCACAAACCATAGGAACATCCAAACATGATAATTTTAGGGTTGTACATAGTCTCCCCTAGTCTTTTACCTTTGAGTCTCCTCGAGTCTCTCTTCTCATCTCATAATCAGAGGCTAAACACTTAAAGCTTTAGGACTTTGAATTAGGGTTATGCATGTATCCTTATCTTAGGATGGAGTGTATAACATTAATCCTTAGTGTTAAACCTTTAATTTGTTTACACCTCTTAATCAAAACACCTAATAATGATTAAGACTTAATCTTGTAACTTGGGCCTTATATTAGGGTTACATCTCTTCCTTATGGTTTAGATGGACTAACCCTAATGTTTAATGGACAAGTCCCCCTCAAGCTAGTCTTACAAACATAAAAAAACACTTCTTAATCTCACCTTTAATTAAAATCCACTTAATAAAGTCTTGTTATATAATGAATTTAATCCCTAACCATGGATTAAGTTGAGGAGTCTTCCTCAGCTTAAGTGTTCTCATCTATCATCCTTCTCTTAGGATGGTGTAATGAGTTCACTAATCCCTGATTAGAGATTAAACTCATTACTTAACACTAAACAAAATCCAAAAACATTTAATAATAACCAAAGTAGGTTAATGATCTTAATCCTATATCATCATGGTAATTAAGTTGAGATCTTCATCTCATGCTTAAGTAGGCTCATTATCCCTAATCAGGGGTGATATAATGAGTTTACAAACCCTTGATTAAGGCTTAAGCTCATTATCCTATGCAAAACACCAAAAACAATAAAAAACTGAAAACACAAAAACAAACAATAAACGTATCCTCCGGGATTCTTTTCTCATCACACTCACTCTGAAAAAGAGAACTCGTTTCTCCCGTCTAATGCAAGACAGTTAGCACTCGAGCTAGACGAGTCACACACTTGAGCATAGACAAGTAAGCAGTTCACAACAAATCATCCCAGTCTCTTTGAGTTGAACTACGGTGTTCTGACTTCCTCATTGCACGAGAGGATACATAAGCATAACTTAACAGTTATCGAACAAAAGTCTATTTGCTCCCCTCTCCTTCCATCTCTCATTCCTTAGCCTCAGTTTTGAGCACTCACTTTCTTCTTTGCACTGACACTTTGTACATCCTTTTCTCCCTAGCTTTTTATGAACATTTTAGCACATACACTATCCCCCTTTTAAACACAATCAAGTAAGTGTGGATCTCGTCGAGTACGACGGACAATCTGGGTGCTAATACCTTCCCAGGCCGTAACCAACCCCTTTCTCAATTTCTCTGGTTCGCAACCGTCTTATCCATACCCTTCCAGGTTTATGCAGCATTACCTTTCCTTCGGGATAAAAATGCCTAGCTGGCGACTCTATTCAACTTCAACCTCCAACATCGCCGACCGTTCACGTTTGCACCGGGACGAAAGTCCGGGGAGCGACACTTATAATCTCCCCCTTTGGAAAATTTTGACTAAAAAAATATATAAAAAAACATTAGACTTCAGCAGCAAAAACAAAAACACCATTCACCTATTTGTTCAGTGGAAAAAACAGCAGTGGACAAGGAGTATAAATTCTTGAAGTCTTGGCCAAACCAATCCATTATGACCTCTCTCCATTCAGGTTCTACAGAACCCTTCCTCCCAAGGTTTTGAACATTCTCCATCAAGAAGATCAATAGTGACATAAGAGAACAATCTTCCATTCCCTTATGTAACTCAGAACACAAGTCACAATTGTGCTCTTCAACTCAGGACACAAGTTATAAAGACTAGCATTCAACATCCATCTCGACATCCTGATATCCCTCATACAAGAACATAACAGATGTAGCTGTTGTGACAACAGCTCAAAACACACCATTTGTACACACTTTTTCTCCCCCTTATTAGCCAATATTTGGCAAATACAACCCTCACATCACCACACCGACGAATTATTCATCTACACACAAAAGAACCCCATTAGAAGAAAAGTTGAAAAATACTCACATGTTAATGGAGGACAACTACGCTTCTATAAATAGGGAGCAAAGACTCAGATAGTAACGAATTATTCTTGAATAAAGAAGTGTTCTTGGTCCAAGATATTTATGATAGGAGCAAAAACTTCTGCACCATTAAATAAGGATCGCAAAAATATAGACCTTGACCAACTGACTTGCTCTCCCAAAATAAACGGACCAATACCAAACAAGCATGAATAAACCCGCGTTTCACATTTTTCTGCTAGCATCGTCCACTGTTATTCCTTGAAAGGAAACAATACCCACAAGTTTTGAAACATGTTATGACATCCAACCATATACTGTCTACCAGTAGTGCAACAATATGGTTCACAACTCCTTGAGAATCCAACATAAACTGCAGAAGGCAAATTTATTCCATATAACCTTTTGGACACTTAGGGCACTCCACATCTGGATCACAAGGACATACACACCACAACTAAGTAAGAAATATTATAGAAAATCCCCTTAACTTCACAAATCCAACTGCATAGAATTGTAACATACTCCCCTGGTCTAGGATACTACATGCTTCTTTGCACTTTAATGAAAGGAAAACATAAGACACATCTTCATGTCTTCAAGAGCTCACCCTTTGTTCAATTTCCAATTGAACACATTCACTTCTTGTACCAAAGCACACCTGATTCCTTCTTGGTTTGTTATTACCACAAACTACAAAAGCTAAACCTCTTCTAGCACAAAGGTCCTGACACTAGGCCAACATAATATCTTTGCAGTCTTTTAGCCTTACAATCTAAATAAAACACATCCAAACTAATTCTAACATTAGAATGAATGTCCACAATCAGACTTCCAAGCAATCAATACCTGATCTACTTCAGTCTACTCTACATGTTTCTTCTAGACAAATAATTTACTTCATCATTCTCCCATATGATAAGGTAGGATAAAATTAGAAACCATGTAGACAAACACCCCAGATAATGTCCTAACACTTAGTTAGAACATCTTCCAAACACCAAGACCTTATTACTAATAGTTTTGATGTGCTCCACCAACTGGACTTACTATAGAATAGTAATCCAAGAACTGAAAATCTTCAACAACACTGTGCCACCAGCTTGAATCAGAAATCCAGAAAGAGAGATAAACTCTCATCCACCTTCAAGAAGAACAAATCTCCTTGAGTCTTCAGCTTATCAATCTTTTTCGCAAGAGCAACTTGTTACAAGATAATCCTCAAGACCAACCAGCTGCCACACTCTGATTATCTTGATTCTTCGAATCCAATATAGAGATTAACCAATTTCCACAATTTGATCACCTCATTTATGAATCCTCTTATGTAAAAGCCAATTTCCACACTTTGTTGTCTTCACGTTTGTCAGAATTCTCATAAAAATATTCTGATCTACTTGTTGTAAATCATCCTACCTTTAATTGATGTGCCACTTCACCAATTGAGATTCTGATGTTGAACTAGATGTTTGAACAATATCATTCCACATCCAGCTGTTGAACTCAGCTCCTTCTTCTTCCACTTGAAAGAACCTCCTCCCTTAACATAACAAGAGTTACATGCTCTCATATAAGTGATTCATTAACCAAGTTTGAGTAGACAACCTCCATTTTGTTGATTTTGCATAAATTCCTAGCAATATCACATATTGATGAGAAACTCCCACTATTTCTCCAAATTCTTCAAACCGGCAATTGTCTGAACCTTCAGAAGGAATAGTTCAGAACTACACCTTGCAGCTATACCAAGGATGACACTTCTCCTTGAGTAAGGAAATCTTCATAAAGTCCTGATGATTTATCAATTATAACTTCATGATTATACACACCTTCCTTGTCATGGGAAGAACAAAACTCCAGCTGCACCTCCCAAATAACAATCTGCATTCTTGCATCCATAGACCATAGATAACACTTCTTAACTCCCCCTTGCAAGAACAACCAAAGCTCTTTCTAAGGATAAGCATCAGTTATTCTGTACACTTTCTGAACAATAAGATTCATACTGTAGATATGCATACTTCATAGATAAATACTAAGTCTCCCGTCAAAGTATCCACCTTTATGTAACATGTAAGCAATAGACAAATACCAAGTCTCCTATCAAGGAATTTACTATTGGTTAGATAAGATTACCTTCTTACATAAGGTAAGTCATGAGTCTGACATCTTCTTCTTTTGTAGGCATCCGACACCTTCTAAGATGATGTTCTAACATTCTTTCAGACATCAGTATCAGTCACATACACCTTTACACAAACACATGCAGGTGAACATGGGGAAGTCAACCATCAGTAGTTGAACAGATAAAAAAACACAGACATATGCAGCAGCTGAGACACTTCAACAGACTTCTCCTTCAGACTCAGTATTCATAGTGTCTGATTTGAGATGTCTTCACACACAATATATCAACTGATCAGCTATATACACATCAGTCAACTCCACCAGTTGACACAACTTGACCTTCATGTACAAGGATTCTCTCTGAAATAATACTCCTTGAAGCTCAGATACTTCACTCTTGTAGCAAGGACCAGAAATAAATTGTCCTCAGAAGAACTAGACATGTTGATCACTCCTTGATCAACACACAGAGCTTAGAGAAGTTCCAGGGCCAGAACCTTCTTTGACACACCATATTGATGCCTCCTCTTCCATATCAGGAGTAGGTTCCAAAAACGTGTAATATGACCACAATAGTTTAGCACCCATGATGCGTGTTTTCGCAAGTATACAAATTGCGTCAGAGTAATGCAAAAGATTATCGATCCCATAGAGAGCAAACGTCGATCTATCGGTATCTATTGTTATGGTGTTTATCTAAGGCAGAACAAATTAGGGGTTTACAAGTGTGCGGTAAAAGTAAAGAGAAATAAATAACAGAAATATAAGATTCAAATAAAACAACAGGCTTGAATGTAATTAGCATAGTCGGGCAACATTTCAATGCATGTAAATGGAACTGCTTATGGGGCAGTATTTTCTACTTTATGAAAAGAATTAGTTTAACAAGAATTAACGCTTTCGTGTATTCAGAACCAAGTTTAACCCCTAAACAAACCCTCTTATTGTCACTTATAAAAAGGCGTGCATTGCGTTAGAGTTGAAAAACCTATTTTTAAGAAACGTAATTTCTCGACAAAGTTGAAAATTATTTTGAACTGAAATTTCTAAACAAAAGAGGTTCAGGAGAACCAGATTTTAACTCACTGATGCGTCCGAAAATAACTTTAAAATTGTTTTTCTCAAGTACTAGATATTCCTACTTAACTGAGCAAAGCGCTTTCGCTTCCTTTGAACAGTTGAGACTAAAGAAGTTTACAAAAGGTTGGTCGGCTTTCGATCTTACCCAAAAAAATTAAGGTTCAGAAAACTTGCATTAAAGATCAGAACAACCCATAAGCATTTCTATCGACACATTGAGTGGAATGTTACTTTGACTATGACCGTTACATTTTAACCTATAAAGACTTAGCCAGACATGATGGTTGGAGGGAACATATTAATTTTTACCATGCTTAAATTAAAGTCTTTTGAATTTAAATTTTTAAAAAGTAAACAAGACAAATAAGTAAATGAAAGATAAAGCGATTGCGGAAATTAAATGGAAATAAAGGCAATGTAATAAATAAGAACCTGCTCTAAATCAGAGAGTTTAAATCTGGTACAGGACTGGAAAAGGAAAATGGCGGCAGGATTAACTTCCACCAAGTTGTCCAAACTTTGATTACAGACTCAATCACACAAATGTAATAACTTCCCGATATGAGAAGATTATCACGTACAAGACTCGATTAATTTATGCCTAGAGTGTTTGCAACTAAAATTTGGATGCCTGAAAACAAACAAGGAGCCTTCTATTTATAGGCTAAGAAAAAAGCAAGAAAAGACAAGGATGCCCCCAACTCCTTTTGGTAGGGAAAAGCATTCGCCAAAGGTGGCGGCCGCCCCCCCCCCCACATGGCACCTACCATGTGAACCAAGGTGGTAATGGGAGTTGGGAGAGGCAGTTCTTAGCAGTTGGTGTGTCTTATTTTTATGGCTTACCCTATGGTGGCCGCCATGGAGGGTGCCATGTGTGCAATTCCTTCAAAAGTCGACTCTTTGCTTGTTTTTCTTCGTTTCTTTGCGAATGGCCCTGGAAACACCTAGGATCTGAAAACAAAACAAAATACAAGAATAATACAAGGAAATGGTAATGAAAATACAAACAAACATGTGCAATATGAGTAAAAAATGCAGTGTTATTCAGTGTTATCAAATTCTCCCACACTTAGACCTTTGCTTGTACTCAAGCAAACACTTTAAAGCTTATGAAGTAATCAATGGATGATTCGGGCAAAAAGGGCTTCTAAGTTCAAGGCAGGATGAAGAGGTAGGTACTAACTAAATGAAGCAAGGGTATCATAGTAACACTTTTCCATGGACACGGACATAGACTTCGCTCCTATACAAACCAATTCATACTACCCCACAGTACTTAGGCCTAATTTTCATCTCTTTGGGTCCTTTTCATTCAGGCGCAATCACATTAAGCCTGTTATCCGTACATACTCATAGTAAAGTGATCGGTTAGTGATTCTTCTCTAGTCATGGGGTTCTGGTACACAAGTGGGTGTAACCCATTTTATTGACCCTATTTTAGTCGCGGGGGATCAGATCGTAATCAACCCTACCGAGTTCAGCACCAGATACCTATGAACCGACTGACAAAGGGTGGCTCTTTATTCTTTTTATTTTTTTTATTTTTCTATTTCTTTTTCTTATTATTATTTTTTTCTTATTTTTAGAGAAGCAAAAGGAAGGATTAACTTATTTTCACCGGTGTGCTACATAGAGCATGCTTAGGCCGGAGCTGACTGCTAAGATAAACTACTTAAGGACATATTCAAAAATGAAGATTAAGGCCACAATACATGGGTATTCGGGTAGATTCTATAATCACAAAGCCTATGGTGTTAAAACGACATTGATGTTTCAAAAGGTTTTCCTCGTTATCATAATCCTAACTCGTACCTGTCTTTAATCCCAAATTTTCATAAAAAAAATACCTTTTCTATTCTTTATTTTTTTTGGTGGGGCTAAGGAAATGGGAAAAATAGAGGTACACTACACAGATGACTTGTCAAGCACATGTACACTTAAAAAATAAAACAAGATATCCTAAAAAGCGGTAAAAGTAAATAAAGTGCGGGAAAGCAAAAATAGAACAAGTAAAGTCTCCTCCCACACTTAAATCGAACATTGTCCCCAATGTTTCGAAATAAGGAAGAGAAGATAAACCTGGTGGGTCTATGGCATGTTGTTGATAGTCCCGTCACCAGGTGGTGAGCGCCTAGGGCGACGAGATCTGCTTCGGTGACGATCGCCCTGAGAAGCAGCGAACTCGTCAAGTCTGGTGTTCAGGGATGCTTGGGATTGCATGATGGTGTTGATGTCTTGGCTTTGATGCTCTTGCAAAGTCATATAGGCAGCCAGCTGCTGCTGAATCAAGGAGAGCAAGTCATCATGTCTCGCCTCTCAGGCTAGCTACTCGCGCCACATCTTCTCAGTGATATAGAAACTGGGAGCGGTACCTGCAGATGGGTGAGAGGAAGATGGTGAAGTGTGTGTAGGTGGCATATCATGATCTAGGGGCTGCTCATACTGGTCAAACTCGGTGTCGGTGTCGTGTCCGTCCCCGACAGGAAGGTTAGGAGGAACTGGACCTGTAAAAGGTGGAGCTTGTAGGTGGTAGGTCTAATTTCTCTCTACTCGTACATCAGTACGTCTAATGCAAGGCAATACAACAGATGGGATAGCCACACGATGAACCATAAGTTGATAGCCCCCTTCTCTCCTTTACTTGCATAATCTCATATCTTTCAGAAATTTTAGGTTTATTATGCAAGGAGGGAGTGGTGCTAATGTGGCTATCTCGATGTCAAAGCTAAGGGCCCTAGCAATAAATGTGATCAATCCTCCAAAAGCAATGGTTCTTGTACTCATAGAAATAGCAGTCATATGTGAAATCATAAAAGGAACAACATTAATCTGCTTGTTTGTGAGGCACCCTTCCAAGAATAGTAAATCTCTAGCATTCACCTTGTTTGAATTCTCCCGGCCAAATATAGTACAAGCTAACATGAGACGAAAAACGCGGATGGTCGGGTTATGGATCCTTGAGGCAAGGATTCCTTCGAAAGAGGTAGCCGTATGATTTGACAACCTATTCCAGAAGGAAAATGCTTCAGCGGACCATTCGGAATCCAAAGGTGCTTCACAAACAGCGTTATCACCAAAAAGTACTCCTAAGCGGGTTGCTAGTTCGTCGATTGTGAGTTAGTATTCAACATTGAATATCTGGAACTTCACTATGCCGACTATGCTAGCAGTGTTAGAACTAACAGTTTAAATGAGGTAACACAAAAATTCCCGAGTTAACCTTTCGAAAGATGGTTCCATTATAGAAAAAATATCATGTATCCCTAACACATCTACCAGATAAAAGACACTATGGTAAATACCCAGAGAATAGAGATAATCAACATCAACATACTGAGTCGAGAGGATCTCTCAATTTTGAAATTTATCCAAGAGTTTCCATTGTATTTCTCCGGGTTTGCCTTCATGTAGTATGTATCCTTCAAACTCCATTGAAGTCTTTGAAGAAGATGAAAAATAGGGTTTGTGGAGAAATGGGAAAATTGGAGAAAGCATGGGGTTTTTATGGGTGATTTTGAAAATGGAATTTGGAAATGATATGAGAATGGTGAGTGGGTTGCAAAGTTTGGAACATTTTGGAAGTTTATGGGAGCTTTTGGAAGTCAAAAATGGGGTTTTTAGGGAATAAGATGATGAAAATGGGAGTTTTGGTGGTTCTGTCCCGCATATATAACCAGACCCCATGGTGGGCGCCATGGTCTATATGGCGGGCGCCACTTGTGTAAAAAGGTAGTGGGCCGGTTCTTTCCTTGTTTTGGTTTGGGCCTTCAATCTTTTCCTTCTTTTTGGTGCGTGAATAGCATGTTTTGAGCAGTAGTCGGTTAGGATAATATAATTAGCATTGTGTGAACTTAATAGCATAATTAATAAACATAGAGAAAAATAAAAATAGTAATGATAAAAATAAATAAATTGAAAAAAGCATATATATATATATATATATATATATATATATATATATAAATACACACACACACACACACACACACACACACATATATATATATATATATATATATATATATATATATATATGTGTGTGTGTGTGTGTGTGTGTGTGTGTACGGAGATATGTCAAAGCAAATAAGCAAAATGCATAGAAACTGTAATGGTAAAAACGTAAGTTTGGAAATGCATAATCATGATAGTAAATAATGCAATAATAATATCATCATGATGAAGGGTGCTCCTCAGGCTCATCTGAATGATGCAGTGCTAAAATCTCGCGGTGTAACTCAACTATATCCTGATATAACTCGTTAGCCTCAGTAGCATGGGTCAAGTCTGATACCTGGATCTACAGAATAAGATCAGTCACAGCCTGATGAAGTCCAGCGATCTCCTGGCAAAGCTCTGCCAACTAGGTGTACACATTTGGCCTTCGTAGAGAAAAATTATTCGACAACACTATAGTCCTGGGTGAAGGAGGAGTAGGGATGTACTCTGGGACTAGGAGAGGTCGAGGTCCGTCAACTGTCTCTCCATAACCTTCTAAGGCATAGCTCTAGTTGGATGGGTCATGGACGCTGGTCATAACGGGGTCAGGCAAAGTAAAATAGTGAATAGTCTCACCGTCGATCAAGAATCTGAATGGAGAAGGGTGAAACGAACTCCTTCGCATTAATCCTCGAACTAAACAGAAGTCGATGTCCATCATAGTGTATCCACAGTAAGCGGTCAGATGTTATAACTTGCGGTCGAGGCCCAATGCAGAAGCAATATGGGTGACAGTTCCTCCCACATGTATGGTGCCCTCTGAAGATCTGGCAGCGCCTCTGAGGGTACCATACATGTGGGAGGAGCACGACTGATTCACACAGAAAAGGAAGAAGATCTACTCCTTAGTGATGTGGTGTTCATAGTCTGGTCTCCCAAGGAATGTGTGAGCAACAATTATCTGAAAGTACCTGAGAGTAGGATAATGAATAATGTAAGAAAACTGGGTGTCGGGATCAGGGCTCCCTCCACCTAAAATGTTGCTCCAGAACTTCTCAATGTCCCTGCTCATGAAATATCACATAGGCAGCTCAGCGATAGAATCATTAGTGGTCTGGAAACCTAGAAAGTCACTAAAATCGTTATGGGTGAAGGAGTACTCCGTCCCAAATAGTCTAAAGATGACATTACCGTCTGTGCCCAAGTATGGCTCATAGATGAAAGAGCTAAGAAACTCCTAGGTGAGGTTCATGTAGGCATGGTTCAGATCATCAACATATTTATCCCACTTGAGTTGGGTGCATAGGTATCTGATGTTGGGCTCTATACCCAAGGATTCTATGAATGCCTGGTCGGGATAGCGGGTAGGTGCCATGGGGAGAAGCGAAAGAGCCGCATAGCACTGCCTCTGAGCATCGTCTCAGAAGGTAACGTGCAAGTCATCACCGGGCTGCATCCTGAAAGTAAGGGTTAGAGAATGGATCCTGAAAAACATAAAACATCATGAAAGGTCATATATAACTGTACAAATTGAGAGAATGTAAAGTACAATAAGGAAAGTAAATAAAAATTCTAATAATAAATAAAACGTGGGTTGCCTCCCAGGAAGCGCTTATTTAACGTCGTTAGCTTGACGAGTTGAATTCATTCATCTGATGTGGGTACTGGTGGATCAGTCAAGGTGTATTCGGAGTAGTATGTGGGGATGTCACCTCCTTCGTAGTGTTTTAGCCTCTTCCCATTTACAATTAATGGACAGAAATAGTTTTTCTTGATTTCGACCGCCCCGAATTTTAGGACTTTAGAAACCTCGAAAGGGTCTGTCCACCTTGATCGTAGCTTTCCAGGAAAAAGTTGCAATCTGGAATTGAAAAGGAGAACAAGATCTCCTATTTTGAAACTTTTCTTAATGTTTTTATTGTCATGCCATGCTTTGGTTCATTCTTTGTATATAATGGCATTTTCATAGGCAGATTATCGAAGTTCTTCTAGTTTGTGAATGTCAAGGATGTGTTTCTCACCGACTATCAAGTAATCCAAGTTCAAGGTTTGAATGGCCCAATAAGCTCTATGTTCTAACTCGAATGGTAAGTGATAGGATTTTCCATAGATTAATTGGTAAGGGTTCGTTTCAATGGGAGTCTTATAAGTTTTTCTATAGGCCCACAGTGCTTCTTGGAGTTTCTGGGACCAATCTTTTCTAGATATTGAAACTGTTTTCTCTAGGATCTGTTTAATCTCTCTATTGGATATCTCCACATGTCCACTAGTTTATGGATGGTATGGTGTCTCTACTTTGTGCTTAACTCCATATTTTCTCAAAATTTTGTAAAAAATTCTTGATATGAAGTGTGATCCTCCATCACTTATGACGAGTCAGGGAACTCTGAATCTAGGGAATATGTAGTTCTTGAACATCTTAATGACCACTAGAGTTTCGTTCATGCGTGAATCTATGGCTTTGATCCATTTGGACACATAGTCAATGGCTACTAAGATATACTTGTTTCCTAGAGAGGATGGAAAAGGTCCCATAGAGTTGACCCCCCAAACGTCAAAGATTTCTACTTCTTGGATGTTTCTTAAAGGCATATCGTATCATCTTGATATATTTCCGGTGCGCTGGCATGGGTCACATCTTGTTATGAAAGCATGAACATCACGCCACATTGTAGGCCAATAAAGGCCAGCTTACAGAATTTTAGCGTGAGTTTTGGATGTGCTTATGTGTCTGTAAACACCCCAAATTTGCCCTCACTAAGTTCACACCATGGCTTGTGATATTTGCATTAGTTCAATCATACCACATCATATTGCATTTTTGCTTCATTGCATTAGTTCAAGTTCATCTACATCTAGGGTTTATGACTTGAGCCATCCAAGATCCATATGAGCCACTCCAAAAGGTCTCAAATCACTCCAAGAGAGTACATGTGTGTTCTATCACCATATTATATCCTCCAAAGATCAAGGAAGTCAAAGAATCACAAGAACTGGCAAGGCATGGAAGCAGAGCTAGGGTTTAACTACACAATTGACCTAAAATTAGGGTTTTGGTTTCAGAGGCCATAACTCCAAATTTTTTGGTCATTCTTGTTTCTATTGGTCTCAATATGTTATAAGGATCATACATACCAAGTTTGATGAAGAAATTCATTATGGAAGTCATATGATCACTGGGTATCTTCCTGAGCAAGTCAGAGCAAAATCAGGGCATCTGAGGCCCCCATCAATGGAACCAAAGTGGATTTTTCATCAAATTGAAGTTATATGGTCTTTATTTGATCATTGAAGTGCTTATAAGTTCAAAAATTTGAAGAAAAGTGAGCAAAACCAAAAGTTTCCAAAAATGGAAATGACTTGTAATGTAAACTTTCCATTTTGGGAAAGTTTTTCAACCTCCTCTTTCTCAACCAAAAATGCTTCAAATGAAAAATTGTTGGTCATGAAAGTTGTAGATTGGATCATTCCCTTTTCAAAAAGTACAAGAACAAGATCTAATTCATTTTGGAACTCAAGTTATGGCTTTCCAAAGTTGGCAAAAATCACATAATTTCAAGTTTCATGCCAAAGAGGGATTTTTGCAAATTCAAGTTCTAAACACTTTCAAGACCTCTAAATGACTTCTTTGCATCATTACAACATATTGCAACTTATCAAAATCAGAATTGCACAAAATTCACAAAGGTTCATGCCTTGGATCACAAGCTTCCATAAACCATTTTCCATAAAATTCAAAAAAGGGAATTCTTGCAAGAATGATTGCCAAGGGTTGGTATGACTTCTAATTGGTCTCAAAACATCATAACAACATCACATGATTCATTTTGATGCAAATGGCCCAAGAATTCACGAGATTTCATGCCTTGGTTCACAAGAAACTTCAAAGAGGGCAAAATGCAAAACCTATGCCATCTTGCTATCCAAGCCATCCAGCTGCATTCTTTTGATCCTATGGCTCACCATAAACCATGCTGAAGCAAGACACCCCATTGAACCACTTCTGTTCAAGCCCATGCTTGTGGTACACATACTTTTGACTTTTTGCATTTTCACCCATACCAATCAAGCTATGACATTACCAACTTTCTGACCAATCACAATACCTTATACAAATCAAAAGCAATCCAAAACACACCACACACAAGCTGAGAACCTCCCACAACTCAGGATTCACAAAACTTGCAAAAAACTTCATTCATTCGAAACTCTCTGCCCAGCCATCAAACCTCAAAACCAACTGCACCATTCATTCAAAAAAGCTTCATAGAGCATAAACCCCCCTTCACTTCGCCCTAAAAGCCCCTGAAACTCAAACACGATTTCTGGTGCAGCAGGAACAAAACCCTCAAACCAAGCCATACAAACTTGTTCTAAGCTTCATATCATCCTCAGGAGGTTCATAAGAGCTGACTTGCACCAAAGAAGGATCCAGAAAGCCCAAAATCAGAAGGTTCAATCTCAGGTATACCTCAAGAACGTTTTCTCCAGAAACTTGTTTTTAAGTTCTTGAATGATTCCATGTGCTCCCCTGATCATGGGGATGTGATTATTTTTGAAAATGGTTGAGAAACTAGGATGTATGCTTGCTCTGAAATTTTTGACCTAGAAATTTTTTGCTTCGATTTGGCTTTTTGATGCATGATAAATGGATTTTGTTTGGGGATTTAGGTTCAGTGATGTGTGGGGATCATTTCTGTGCAAAAAATTAGAAGTTTTGATGCTTATATGAGTTGCTGGTTTTTTTGCCTCGCCGGAGAAGATGACCGGAACACTGTTCCGGTCACCTGAAAGAGATTAGGGCTAATCCCATTAATTAGCTGAGTTTGAATAATGGCCCTTAGATCCTAGGTTTACCGCGCGTACGAACGGCCCAGATCATGTGTTTAAACCATAATCCACCATTTTATTAATTAATTAGGATTAATTAGTTTAATTAAATCAGAATCCTTCCTGACCATTAAAAAACGTGCCAGCCAACCCTCCATCTCCCAACTTTGAATCTGGAGCCTTGGATCAGCATACCTTTCATTAAATTCATTTTATTTCACATTTTTCTTATTTATTTTGTACGAATTTTTAAAAATAGTAAAAATCATCAAAAAATTCTGAAAATATTTATCAAACATTTTATTAATTTTTAGAAACCAAAAATATTTTTTATTTTCATTTTTTGCATTTAAAAAATATTTTTAAATCATTTAAATGTTTTATTTAATTAATTAATGAGAATTAATTAATTAAAAATACATTTAAGTATTTAAAAATCACAAAAAAAATCAAAGAACACTCTTGGACATTTAGAAACATTTACAAACTCACCATACAAATTTCTTTTTGGTTTTGATCATGCTTTAACATTTTTTCAATGAATTAGGGTTCTTAAATTTGTTCATTTTTAACCCTAACTTCAAAAATTCATAACTTTTAAACCAAGTTGAGTTTGTGAATGGTTATTTTTGCATTGTTCTATGCATGGCTTCTAGCATCCAAAAACATTTTTGTTTCATTTTTATCTTTCATTTCCAATTTGTTTGGCATTTTACATTGAGGATCACCCAAAAAACCCTAGAAACCTAGGAAATTCATAACTCCTTATAGGTTTAGCTTCTGACTTCCCCCTTTGGATGGTAACCTAGTATAGGATTAGGGTCCCTTTGAATGCATTTTCAATTTTTTATCTTGTCATTTGCTCCTGTTTTTGAGTTTTGCTTTCCATGTTGCATGTAAACCCTAATTTCTCATCTTCACTTGCATTCATCTTGTATATGCTTGCATTCATGAACTTGCCATGACATTTTGTGCATTCACATGACATATAAGACATCTTAGGAAATATTAGAATCATGTTTGATCATTGCATCATCCATTTTCCATGTTTTGTATCCATTTCATTTCTTATGCATTCATGAACTTTCATGCTTCCTTTATGCTTCATTTGCATCCTCATTACTTGTATGATCATTAACATCTCTTTACATACATTTGCATCATCTCTTAGCATCATTTGCATCATAAATATTCTTCTGGTTTTGGTTTGCATCCTTGCATTCATTCCATTTTCATTTCATTTCATTTCACTAACTTTTCAGGTGGTAAGTTACTTTGAGAAGTGAATTTGCCTTCACTTCTCATAATCTCTTCTCATCTCTCTTATGCATTCATTGCTGCATTTTGTATTTGTATTAGAGTTAGCTTACTCATTCATGTTCCTTCTTCACTTTATTTCTCCAAGCAACTTATCTTCTTAAGTGAAGTAAGTTGGCTTGCTTCTTTTGCTTCTCCTCCTCTCTTTCTTCTTCCTTGGTGGCTTTTCCTGAAGATCTCTTGCAAGCCTCATAAACCCTAGGAATACCCAAGCATGATCATAATTAGGGTTTGATTAGTCCCCTCATTATTTTTACCTTTGTGTCATCTTTTGTGTCTTCTCTTCTCATCTCTTAATTAGGGACTAAACCTTAAAGGTTTTAAGGCTTTGTGATTAAGGTTATGCCAGCATCCTTCTCTTAGGATGGAGTGTATAACCTTAATCCTAAGTGTTAAACCCTTAATGTGTTTAAATCTCTTAATAAATTCATCTAAAAATCACTAAGACATCAAGCTTGTAACTTGTGCCTTGCATTAGGGTTCTAATTCTTCCTTAATTGGTTAAGAAGGACTAACCCTAGTGTTAATGGACAAGTCCCCCTCAAGTTGTCTTACAAACCATAAAATCCACTTCTTAACCTTACCATTAACTAAAATCCACTCTAACAAAGGTTTGTTTTGTCATGAGGTTAATCCCTAATCATGGATTAAGTTGAGGAGCCTTCCTCAGCTTAAATGTTCTCATCTATTATCCTTCTATTAGGATAGTGTAATGGGTCCATTAAATCCTTGATTATGGCTTAAACTCATTACTTAACATTAAACAAAAAAACTCCAAAAACATCTAAATAAATGCAAGTAGGTTAATGATCTTAATCCTACATCATGGTGATTAAGTGTGAGGTGCTTACTTCATACTTAAGGTATTCTCATTACCCCTAATCAGAGGGAGGATGTGATGAGTTTACTAACCCTTGGTTTAGGCTTAAGCTCATTCTCTTATGACAAACAAAAAAAAAGCAATAAAAGATTGAAAACTCAAAAACAAACAATAATCGTCTCCTTCGGGATTCTTTTCTCACCTCATTCACTCATAAACGAGAACTTGCTTCTTCCGTCTAATGCAAGACAGTTTTCACCTGAGCCAGACAGGTCATACACTTGAGCATAGACAAGTAAGCAGTTCACAAGTCAATTTATCTTTCAGTCTCTTTGAGTCGAACTACGGTGTTCTAACTTCCTCATTGCATAAGAGGATACGTAGGCATAACTTAACTGTTATCGAACAAAAGTCTCTGTATATTCCCCCTCTTCCAGCATTATTCTTTTAAGCCTCATTGTCTTGAGCATTGCATTCCTTCCTTACACTGACACTCCTTTTCTTCACTTCACACTTCTTTCCAGGACTGACACTTGCATTCTTTTCCGGCTTTTGCACACAGAATAGCACTGACACTACCCCTTTAAACATAAACTTTCAAGCATGGATCCCGTCGAGTACGACGGACAATCTGGGTGCTAATACCTTCCCAGGTTGTAACCAACCCCCTTTCTCAGTTTCTCTGGTTCGCGACCATCTTATCCATTTCTTCCCAGGTTTATGCAGCATTACCTTTCCTTCGGGATAAAAATGCCTAACTGGCGACTCTTTTCAGTTCATCTTCATGTTCTCTCTCCTTCGCCGATCGTTCGCGTCTGTACCCCTCTTGGCCCCTGTATCATCAGGCGGGAGCGACAGCTTGGCGACTCTGCTGGGGACCCTTATACTGCAACCAGGGCTTCTGGTTCTTTTTGTGGGTTCCTCCTAGCGCTTGTTTGATTTGTGTTTACTGGGGTGTTATGTGCTATTTGTGTTTATTTATTTTTCTTTATTTATTTCTTTATGTACAACTTAATTTATTGCTTTCTTTACAGTTTTTTATACATCATACTGTCACTATCATTGTGCTGGATCTGGTTTTCTTTGGTGGGTGGGGTTTCATTGAGAGATTAAGGTCCTATAACTGGGACCTGAGTGACACCTAGGCTAGAGTGGTTCATGTTCTTTCCCATTCCATTTTGGTCTGGTGCGGGAATATGAAACACGGTTCAGATGTGGGTTTCTTCTTGAGAACTCTGTGCTACAGATTTCCTGTAGTGCTAGGGCTATCTGGGAAGCCTGCTATGTCTGGATGACCTTTATTTTGACCTTCAGAATCTGGGGTGAATTAGAGGAGGATCCTTTATGGTTATTGTAAACACTGTACCTCTGGGTTAGAAGTGTTTACACTTCTCATAACTGATCCAAGTCTGAGGATCTTTGTTCTAGAACATTACATGTAAGGGGGTTGGGTTGTTTACAGGTTTGCAGGAACCCTTGGCCACATCATACCCTGTTATTGTATTGTTTAAGAATACTTCACTTTGGACAGTTCTTGTGATTAACCCTGGACATGTGACTCTTTATTTGAGTCCCCCACCTTGGTTACTGGATTTCTGAGCCTCCATCCGGACCTTTGAACATACATGGACCTTATACCAAGACAAATAATCAGATCCAGATCTTGATTACAAACCCTTTCATATCATTTGTGTAGATGTTTAGAATTGGCAGAATTTTTGACCAACAAGAAATATTGAATTCAGTTCAGAATGTCCTATCAAATGTTGGGACATTATCAAACAGAGTATATGAACTTATTTCAGGATGTCACACCAGATGTTGGGACATTGTGTAAATGACTTAAGTTCAGTTTTTCAGGATGTCCCAACAGATGTTGAGACATCTCAAACCTGCTACCAGAATTAATTAATGACTAACTGATCTGAGATATTTAAGGAGAGTTATCTGGAATTAATTATGGATGGATAAAAACAGAACAAGGCGCATCTGTAGGAAGTTTTATTATGAGGATTCAGATTAATCAGAAGAACTAAATCACCTAGAATCTAGGAAGTAACAAACCCTAATTCAAGGTGGAAGCTGCATGTGTTTTAGGACTGGATTAACCTACAGAAAGCCCAAATTACAAACACCTATTTAATCAACAGAAACTCAAAGAATTGAGTACGAATTTCAGAAGACAAAATAGGGTGTTGTGTTTTTAATAGCAGGTTGTTTTTATTGTACCACTTTATGAGCTTTTAAGCATAAGTGCATTTGTGACTTGATTGAAACTGTGAAGTAAGATCAAGCTGTATTGTTTGAAGAATGTCTTCAATTTTATTAAACTTGTAAACAAGATCACTGTGTGATTGAGGGGGAGTGAGTTGGTACTCATATCTAAGTTGTGTCTTAGGTAGAAATTGCATTGGGTAGATATTAAGTGAAAGATTAAACTGGGTTGTTTAAGTCTAGAATTAATATTACTTATAGTGGATTTCCTCCTGGCTTGGTAGCCTCCAGATGTAAGTGTGGTTATACACTGAACTGGGTTAACAAACTTCTGTGTTGTTTAATTTTCTTGCACTTTAAGTTTTGGTTAAATCTGTCAAGTGTTGGGACATCTCATAGGACATCTCATACCTGATCACAGAATTTCAATTGGCATCAGAGCAGGCACCCTGCCTGTTTATACTGGGTGAGATCTAGGGAATACAAATTCTGGAAACAAGGACAGAGATATAGGATCAGTAAATAGACCACCTATACTGGATGGATCTAATTATGACTACTGGAAACCAAGAATGATTGCATTCTTAAGATCACTTGACAACAGGGCCTGGAGAGCAGTCAACATTGGATGGGAACATCCTATCCAAGACACCAAAGATGGATCAAAAGTGTTGAAACCTGAAGAAGAATGGAGTAAAGAGGAAGAAGATTCAGCACTAGGCAACTCCAAGGCCTTAAATGCTTTATTCAATGGCATTGATAGGAACATATTTAGACTTGTGCATCACTGTGAGCTGGCCAAAGATGTGTGGGACACTCTCAAAACAACTCATTAAGGAACATCAAAGGTAAAAATGTCAAGACTTCAACTTCACCACCAAGTTTGAAAACTTGAGAATGAAGGAAGATGAGTCAATTCATGAATTCTACATGAACATCTTAGATATAGCCAATACTTCTGGAGCCTTGGGAGAAAAGATGACTGATGAAAAGCTTGTAAGAAAGATTCTCAGATCTTTGCCAAAAAGATTTGACATGAAAGTCACAGCAATAGAAGAAGCTCAAGACATATGCACAATGAAAGTTGAAGAGCTCATTGGTTCCCTTCAAACATTTGAGATGGGAATGAATGACACAAATGTAAAGAAGAACAAAAGCATAGCCTTGGTGACAAATACTGATGAAGAAGAAGATGATAAATCAGAAACTGGTGAAAGCTTATCAGACAACATTGCTATGCTTGGAAGACAATTCAAAAAGATTCTCAGAGGAATGGAAGGCAAATCCAAACCCAGTGGAAGATACACAAACTCTTCTGAGAACAAAAGATCTTATGATGCTAACAGAAGATCAAATTATGATGAAAAGACCAGTCAAGAAAAAGGAATTAAATGCCATGGATGTGAAGGATATGGACACATCAGGAATGAATGTCCTACCTACTTAAAAAGGCAAAAGAAAGGACTCTCTGTAACCTGGTCTGATGAAGACTCAGGAGGTGATTCAGAAGAAGAATCAGCTAAGCATATCACTGCTCTAGCTGGATTATGTGAATCTGAAAGTGAATCCAGTGATGGGGAGCTTACTTTTGAAGAACTTGAGCAAGCATACAAAGATCTATACAAAAGAAGCACTGAAATATGCAGTGAGGTTATAAATCTAAAGAAGCAGAATGAGGCACTAGAAGATGAAAAAGCAAGTGATCAAGAGATCATTGACACCTTGAAAAGTGAAGTAAGTCTTCTCAACTCCAAGTTGGAACACATGTCCAAATCTGTTAGAATGCTGAACAGCAGCTTAAGTACACTGGATGTTATTCTCAACAACAATAAGCATTCAGGGGATAAAAGTGGACTGGGATTTAACAGAGTACATAAAGATGAAGCTAGCTCTAGCAAAACTACTTCAAAATCCATACAGTCGAACAAGATGTCCCAACAGATGCTTCAACATCAGGAAAAGAACACAAAGTCAAACATAATGTTCCAACAGATGTCTCAACATTCTGAAAAGAACAAAATGAAGAAGAAGTATCAAAGATGGAGATGTCATCATTGTGGAAGATTTGGACATATCAAACCTCATTGTTATAAGCTGCATGGATATCCAAATCAGATGTATCAGCAACCTTCTAAGCAGAAAACAGAAGTTACCAAGAAAGTGCTGCATAGACATCAAAGAAATCAGCAACCTCCTAAGCAGAAGACAGAGGTCATCAAGAAGGTATGGAGACCAAAAGCTAGCATTCAGGCTGATCAAAGCTACATACCCAAGAACAAGATCAACAATCAATCTTGGAGATCTACTGATGAACAATACACAGGGCAGAGGCATCAAAAGAAATCTCAACTCAAATGGTCAAAGAAAAGTGTTGCATATATAGCACATACATCACTAAGAGTATCAGCTAAAGAAGACTGGTAGTTTGACAGTGGATGTTCAAGACACATGACTGGATTGAAGAATCTGCTAGTAAACTTAAAGTCACATTCATCCAGATATGTAACCTTTGGAGATGGAGCTAAAGGAGAAATCAAGGGAGTTGGGACCTTGGACTGTCAAGATGTTCCAAGACTAGATGATGTGCTGCTAGTTAAAGGTTTAACTGCTAACCTGATCAGCATAAGTCAATTATGTGATCAAGGGTACAATGTAAACTTTACCAAAACTAAATGCATAGTGACTAACAAAGAACAAGAGGTTGTCATGAAAGGAGCCAGATCTAAAGACAACTGTTACATGTGGGAATCTCAAGACTTCAGTCTCACTTCAACTTGCTCTTTAGCTAAAGAAGAAGAAGTGAAACTATGGCACCAAAGACTAGGTCATCTTCATTTCAGAGGCATAAAGAAAATAATATCTATGGATGCTGTAAGAGGTATTCCTAAACTGAAGATTGATGATGGCAAAATATGTGGTGAATGTCAAATAGGCAAGCAAACCAAGATGTCCCATCCAAAGCTCCAACATCTGACAACTTCCAAAGTTTTGGAACTATTGCATATGGATCTTATGGGACCTATGCAGGTTGAAAGCCTTGGTGGCAAGAGGTATGCCTATGTGGTGGTTGATGACTTTTCAAGGTATACATGGATAAATTTTATCAAGGAAAAGTCTGATATATTTGATGTATTCAAAGACTTATGCCAAAGAATACAAAGGGAAAAAGCCAGCTGTGTGATCAGAATAAGAAGTGATCATGGAAAAGAATTTGAGAACCAAAAGTTATTAGATTTCTGCTCTTCAGAAGGAATCAATCATGAATATTCTTCACCAATCACTCCTCAATAGAATGGGATTGTTGAGAGGAAGAATAGAACTATTCAAGAATCAGCAAGAGCTATGATCCATGCTAAAAAGTTACCTTTGTACTTCTGGGCTGAAGCTATGAACACAGCTTGTTACATCCACAACAGAGTTACTCTAAGGAAAGGAACTTTGTCCATAATCTATGAAGTCTGGAAAGGCAGAAAACCCACAGTTAAGTACTTCCATGTGTTTGGAAGTAACTGTTATATTCTGGCAGATAGGGAGCAAAGAAGAAAAATGGATCCTAAAAGTGATGAAGGGATTTTTCTTGGATACTCTATAAACAGCAGAGCATATAGAGTATTTAATTCTAGAACCAAGGTTATCATGGAGTCTATAAATGTGATAATTGATGATGCTCCTACAGATGTCCCAGAAGATGTTGGAACATCTGCTGATATCAAGATTGAAGCTGAAGAAAAGAGTGATCATTATGACTTCACTCAAACTGATGCAAGGATAGAACAATCCAGCAAACCTCCCTCCATCAGAATACAGAAGGATCATCCCAAAGATTTGATAATTGGTGATCCCAACAAAGGTGTAAGCACTAGATCAAGAGAAGTGATTTCAGGTTCCTGTTTTGTTTCTAAAATAGAACCTAAAAACATCAAGGAAGCTCTTACTGATGAATACTGGATTTGTGCTATGCAAGAGGAATTAGGTCAATTCACAAGGAATGAAGTGTGGAATCTTGTTCCTAGACCTGATGACATAAATGTGATTGGAACAAAATGGGTGTATAAGAACAAGTCAAATGAACAAGGAGTTGTTACAAAGAACAAAGCTAGACTTGTAGCTCAAGGATACACACAAATTGAAGGAGTAGACTTTGATGAAACCTTTGCACCAGTAGCAAGGCTTGAATCAATTAGACTACTTTTGGGAATTGCTTGTATTTTAAAGTTCAAGCTATTTCAAATGGATGTGAAAAGTGCCTTTTTAAATGGTTATCTTAATGAAGAGGTATATGTAGAACAGCCTAAAGGATTTGTTGATCCAAGCTGTCCAAATCATGTATACAAACTAAAGAAGGCTCTTTATGGTCTGAAGCAAGCTCCAAGAGCATCGTATGAAAGGCTGACTACTTTTCTTGTCAAGCAAGGGTACAGGAAAGGAGGAATTGACAAAACCTTGTTTGTTAAAGATGAAGAAGGAAATGTCATGATTGCTCAAATATATGTAGATGACATTGTCTTTGGTGGGATGTCTGACATGATGGTCAAACATTTTGTCAACCAGATGGAATCTGAATTTGAAATGAGCCTAGTAGGAGAATTAACCTACTTTCTTGGACTGCAAATAAAGCAAATGGAAGACTCCATGTTCATTTCCCAAAGCAAGTATGCCAAGAACATAGTCAAGAAATTTGGAATGGAAAAGGCTACTCATAAGAGAACTCCTGCCCCCACACATTTAAAGCTAACTAAAGATGAAAAGGGTGAGAATGTAGATCAAAGCATATACAGAAGCATGATTGGAAGCTTGTTATATCTGACTGCTAGCAGACCAGACATAGAATTTGCAGTAGGTGTATGTGCAAGATATCAAGCTGATCCAAAAGTCAGTCATCTTAATCAAGTCAAGAGAATTCTGAAATATGTTAATGGTACTTGTGACTATGGCATAATGTATTTTCATGGATGTAAACCAATTCTCACTGGCTTCTGTGATGCTGATTGGGCTGGAAGTGCTGATGACAGAAAAAGCACTTCAGGAGGATGCTTCTTTCTAGGAAACAATTTGATTTCTTGGTTCAGTAAGAAACAAAATTGTGTATCCTTATCTACAGCTGAGGCTGAATATATAGCAGCTGGAAGCAGTTGTTCTCAGTTGGTTTGGATGAAGCAAATTCTCACTGAGTACAATGTCCCACACGATGTCATGACATTGTACTGTGACAACTTAAGTGCAATTAACATATCAAAGAATCCTATCCAACATAGCAGGACCAAGCATATTGATATCAGACATCATTTCATCAGAGATCTTGTAGAAGAAAAAGTGATTTCATTGGAACATGTAGCTACAAATCTACAGTTGGCTGATATCTTTACCAAAGCATTGGATGCTACACAGTTTGAGAACTTAAGGGGAAAATTGGGAATCTGCTTATGTGATATTTAGCAGTTATGGAGATGTGCCAACATGTCATATGACATTGTGTGGCATAAGCACCAGATGGCAACACCAGTCTGGTCAAGAACCTTGGGTATTCCATTCCTAATAATTTTCAATGTAACGGCTACTTATATAATAACAGCTTGCATTCAGCTATCCATATTCTCATCATACTATCAAAAGCGAATTGCATTATCTAGCTGTTCTTCAGAAATCATCAACCCTAAAACTCTTCATCCATCTTCTTTGAAAATGTCTCAAAACCCTAACATTCCTGAAGAAATTCTCAACAAAGAAGATGTGGTTCATGCAACCCCCATTTCTGTGGTACCCATGGAGTCAACCCCATTGGACGAAATCAGAGGAAGTGTTCCTCATGCTAAAAAGCCAAGAACTCCAAAAAGAGCAAAAGATCAAGTCTGCAGCAAATCCAAAGGCATTCCTTCACCAGCAAACATACCTCAAAAATCTTCTGAATATGTGGATGCTTCCATAAAGGAGTTGGTAACCAAGATCCTATCTGAGCAAAGAGTGGTAAGTGGCATTTCTATCCCTCTGAACACCATGCCTGCCCCTCAAGAAGATCAACAAACTCAGGCTGCAAAGGACACTCCTGCTCAACAGGATGTCCCAATAGATGTTGAAACATCTGAGGATCAGCAAAAGACCTCATCTGATGCTGCTGTTGAAACATCTGAGGACCAGAAAAAGGCCTCAAATGATAGTGATGAAGAAACATCTGAGGACCAAACCAAGGCCTCTACTGAAGAGCACATCTCTGCTGATCCACCAGCTGAAGAGGAGACTGCTCAATCTCCTCCTGTGGTGAACCTAGAGCATGATTCTGAAACAGAAATCATTGCCTCTGTAAAGCCTAGCATAGCCAAAAGGCTCAGGACTAGGAAAGAAAAGATGCAAGCAGGACATGCAATTCCTAAGAAGAAGCAAGCTACCCCAAAGAAAGACAAAGACAAAACTGTCTTTGGTCCTACAAAACAATGGAGCAAAGTCCAAACACAAAAGAGGAAAGCTGTCACTCCTTCAGACTCAGATGTTGAAGCAGATGTCCCAACATCTCCTCCAAAGAAGAAACCAGCACCCTCTAGGGCATCAACTGCTGTTCCAGAAGCTCCCTTGGACAACATCTCATTTCATCATGTTTCAAGTGTAAACAGATGGAAGTTTGTGTACCAAAGGAGGGTAGCACTTGAAAGAGAGCTGAGCAGTAATGCACTTGAGTGCACTGAATTAATTGATCTCATATCTGCTGCTGGTCTCTTCAAAACAGCCTCCAACCTATCTCTGCTATGAGCTTCTTGTCAAAGAATTCATAGTCAATCTTCAGGAAGATTGTGCCAATGGTAAGTCTGCTGAATTTAGAAAAGTTTTTGTTAGAGGCAGGTGTGTAGAGTTCTCTCCTCAGATCATCAACAATTCCTTGGAAGAGAATCTGATGGTCCAAATGAACTAGGGAAGACTGATAACCAGGTCTGCAAGGTTATCACTGCTAACCAGGTCAAAGCTTGGCCAGTTAAAGGAAAGCTCTCAGTGAGCAGATGTTGAAGCACCCTCTGGGACATCTGCAGGTCCTTCAAATGCAAAGTCTCCAATCTCCAAGGCTGCATTGATTGCTGAACTGAAGAGCACTTGCAAAGAACTTGAAGCAAGGAAGCAGAAGCTTGAGGAGATTATCCAAAGGCTGGAGAGTGAAGGTGATCAGAAAGCTGCTTCTTCTGATGAGGAAACTGAGGATGATGAAGAAACTGAATGTGAGGAGTCTGAGTGAATAACTGTATGTGAGGACAAATGTAATGACAGCTGCATTGTAATTTAGAATTAGTCTCTTTGGCCCCAAAATTTGTGTCTAACAAGGGGGAGAACAACAACAACAACAATGTATGATGCTGTTTAGCTATGAATGAAAAACTTCTGTCTGTTTCTGACTGTTTGTTTCTGAACTGAATCAGTGTGTTTTAATAAATATTTCTGTTGCAACTAGACTGGATACATGTATGTTTGAGGGGGAGTAATCTCAAATATGATTCAATAGAAAAGTAATGCTATACTCTGATAAAAGAACTTCTGTTGCACTCTGAAAAATCAGAAAAGAATGTTAGCCAAAAATTAGCCAAAGGGGGAGTTTGTAGATGTTTAGAATTGGCAGAATTTTTGACCAACAAGAAATATTGAATTCAGTTCAGAATGTCCTATCAGATGTTGGGACATTATCAAATAGAGTATAAGAACTTATTTCAGGATGTCACACCAGATGTTGGGACATTGTGTAAATGACTTAAGTTCAGTTTTTCAGGATGTCCCAACAGATGTTGAGACATCTCAAACCTGCTACCAGAATTAATTAATGACTAACTGATCTGAGATATTTAAGGAGAGTTATCTGGAATTAATTATGGATGGATAAAAACAGAACAAGGCGCATCTGTAGGAAGTTTTATTATGAGGATTCAGATTAATCAGAAGAACTAAATCACCTAATATCTAGGAAGTAACAAACCCTAATTCAAGGTGGAAGCTGCATGTGTTTTAGGACTGGATTAACCTACAGAAAGCCCAAATTACAAACACCTATTTAATCAACAGAAACTCACAGAATTGAGTACGAATTTCAGAAGACAAAATAGGGTGTTGTGTTTTTAATAGCAGGTTGTTTTTATTGTACCACTTTATGAGCTTTTAAGCATAAGTGCATTTGTGACTTGATTGAAACTGTGAAGTAAGATCAAGCTGTATTGTTTGAAGAATGTCTTCAATTTTATTAAACTTGTAAACAAGATCACTGTGTGATTGAGGGGGAGTGAGTTGGTACTCATATCTAAGTTGTGTCTTAGGTAGAAATTGCATTGGGTAGATATTAAGTGAAAGATTAAACTGGGTTGTTTAAGTCTAGAATTAATATTGCTTATAGTGGATTTCCTCCTGGCTTGGTAGCCTCCAGTCTGTCAGAGACTTACCTTCAGATTTTCAGTCTATGATCTTCATCAGCATCTGATTTCAGCTTCTTCACCAGCACTCATGGATATTCCAAGGAAGAGCAACATATCTTACCACTTTTTTGAGCCCATATTGACTGGTATCAGGCAGGTCCAGTCACTCATCACACCTGACCACATCCCACTGTTTAGAGAGCACTATGGGGGTATTTTGGACATGGTCATGGATCTTGATTCTTCTCAGAGAAGCATGATCCACACATGCTTGCAGTATTATGACCCTCCACTTAGATGCTTCACCTTTCCAGACTTTCAGATAGGGCCTCTGTTGGAAGAGTTTTCTTTGTTGATTGGAGTGCCTATCAGAGGAGGGATCCCCATCAACCCAGAGATGACTGCTCCCAGAAGTGAAGAGATAGCAAGGGCATTGCACTTGGAGCATGCCCTTATTGAGAAAAACATGACAACAAAAGCTGGGATTCCTGGTTTACATCTGGACTTCTTAATTTCTCAGGCCATCCTGAAGGCTACATTGGGAGAATGGAGGGCAGTCTATGCACTTTTAGCCCTCAGCATATATGGGGCTATATTGTTTGCAGATCAGCCTAAATTTGTAAGTAAGAATGCCATCCACTTGTTCCTGCTGAGGAACCCTGTGCCTACATTGCTAGGGGATTTTTACTACTCCATCCATCAGAGAAATGAAAAGCAAAGGGGGAAGTTGGTCAGATGTTGTGCTCCCTTGTTCTACTCTTGGCTACTCAGACACCTGTCTAAGTCAAATGCTTTCTTGAACCCACACCAGAAGAAGAATTGGGCCAAGAGGTTCATTGCTTTAACATCAGATGATATCAGATAGTACACCCAGAGCACCAAAGGCAAGGAGATTATTACCAGCTGTGGGCAGTACCCTAATGTGCCTCTGATAGGAGTAAAAGGTTGCATCAACTACAACCCTTTGATGTTTAAGACACAATTGGGATATGCCTTGGCTCACCCTCCCAGAGGACAGGATTTAGCTGAGACCCTATACTGTGAAGTGCAACCTAATTCAGCTGTTGTCAGGCAAGTTGCCTGGGCTTGGGACAACATCCAGACCAAAGGGACAACCATCCTTGGAAGATGTAACATGTTGCTTCAGCTCAGTACTCAGATTGGTCCCGTACTAGAGCTCAGATTACCAGAATGCCTTTCACCTTGGAAGACACACCTGGACCATCTACAATACAGCCTGCAACATCTGTTAGCCTGGAGGAATTTGAAAAGCTGAAAGAGAGGAATAATCAGCTATCTGAGGCCCTGAAGAAGACTCTTTGGGAAAGAAATGACGGTATTCTGGAAATTAAAAGATTGGAAAGACTCAAGACTGAGCATCTGTCCAAGATTGAAAGGACAGATAACTACATAAGGAAAGCAAGATCCGGGGAGAAGATATTGAAGAATGCCTGCAAGGAGGCCAAGATTCAGAAAGCTAGGGCTGAGCATTAACTGGAAGAGAGCCAGGCTAGGTGGATCAGGATCACCGAAGCTCGTGCACAAGAAGACCAGAGGACTCAAGCCAAGATTGATCAGCTAGAGGCCAATGAGAAGAAGCAGCAGGAAGCTTTATTGGTAGCTCAGAAGGAGATATCAGAATTGAAGCTCCGAGCGGGATTAAAGAGATCAAAGGATCAGGACAGGCATAAGAAGCTGACCAATTCCATTTCTACCAGGAACCTCCTCATTAGGACCATTACAGAGCACCCAGCTGGTCCGGTGACTGAGGCACTCCTAAAGGAAGTTAGGGAAGATGACTATGGACTGGATGTCTGATTCCTCTTGCTTGTATTTCTTTTTTTTATGTACTTTTCCTTTTGTTGTATTTTTGACCCACCATGGGCTTGTGTTGTAAACAGACTATGAATTTTCGTTATTTGTAATATATCAATTTGTTTTATTCTGATGGGCTTTCTTTCAACATCATCCAAGCATCTCCTCGAGGTCTGGAAAGGTCAAAACCAAGAACCAAACTGGATACCTTGGAAAAAAATAAGCATACTGCATTGCATACTAACATTTTCTTTGTTTTGTAGGTTTTTGTTATTATTTTTTTCTCACTTTGTTGTGCTTTCAGGAAACATTGCTCGTCGCCGAGTGTTCCCTGTCAACCGCACACACCGGTACCCAACACATAACAACCTTCCAGGCATTCAGATGGATCAGGTACAGCAGGACCTAACTGAAGTAAGAAATCAGATGGCAAACGAAAGGGTCGAAATGAGAAACCAAATGTCTCAGTTTATGGCTGTGATGACTGGCTTAGCCCAGAGCCAAGAGAGGTTGAGAGAACTGGTAGAAAGGTAGACGCCTGAAGAGCCCCACCTTGGAACAGGAGGAACCAGCAATAATGAACGAGGGCAGCCCCGTATTGACCCACCAGAGTATGGGCCCCATTTGAATCCAGATGCTAATGGCACAAGGAATGTTCAAGGTAATACTGCTGGGGGCAGAATCCTGCAAGAGGATCCCCAAGAAGAACAATTCACTGTTATTGGGGCTGGGGATGAGGTGTATGATAGAAGACTGGATGAGATTGCTGAAAAGCTGAGGTCTTTGGAATCCCAAAATTCTTTAGGCCTTGATGTAATGGATATGGGGCTGGTAGATGGGGTGAGGATTCCCCACAAATTCAAACCCCCTTGCTTTGAGAAATATAATGGTACCTCATGCCCGCGTACTCATCTATAATCCTTCTTAGGGAGACTCAAGGCTTATACCATGGATGAGAAGTTATGGATGTTCTATTTTGAGGACAGCCTGACTGGAGCTTCGAGAGAATGGTATTCGTATCTGACAAGGGCCACCATAAGATGTTGGAAAGATTTGGCCGAAGCCTTCATCCGGCAATACCAGTATAACCTAGACATGGCCCCCAATAGAACTCTTCTAATGGGCATGTCTCAGTATTTAAGGGAAAGCTTTCGGGATTATGCTCAGAGGTGGAGACAGCTTGCTTCTGCTGTCCAGCCACCCATGTCCGAACGGGAAATGGCTGACATGTTTATGAACACCTTGCAGGGAACTTATATTGATAGACTTGCTGCTTTCTCTTCCACCAGTTTTGCTGATGTAGTTATAGCCGGTGAGAGAATTGAGAGTCTTTTGAAGATGGGCAAAATCTCTGACAATGGTGCAAGTTCCTCCAACAACCCCAGAAAACCTTTTTCAGGACCCCGAAGGGCGGGTGAAACAAATGTTATCCATGCAAACAGGGGCAGACCCCAGTATTCTTACAGATCAGTAGCAGCTGTTACTATCCCGGCTCCGGTTCCACAACAACCATCATATCCTCAACAACAACAACATTATCATCAACAGTCTCATTTTCCGCAACAAAGAACTTACAGCAATAACAACAACAACCAACAGCAGCGCCCCTTTCAATAGAGGCCATCTCAGGAAAATAGGGTGATTGACCCCATTCCTATGCCTTATGCCGCTTTACTGCCACAACTCCTGAAGCTCAACCTGGTTGAGTTAAGGACGTTGGCTCCACCAGATCCTCTCAATCTCCCAAAGAATTATGATGCCAATGCCATGTGTGCCTTTCACTCCAACGTACCTGGTCATAATACTGAGAAGTGTAGAGCCTTGCAAATGAAGGTTCAAGATCTGGTCGATTCCAAAGCTCTCAATTTCACACCTCCTCCGAATGTTAACATAAATCCTATGCCTAATCATGGTGGGCCTAGGATTAATGCCATAGAAGAGGACCAACCATCTGCACTAATTGATAATGTTGCACAAATTCAAACATCGTTGGCAGAAGTCAAGACTCGACTCTTAAGATGCCAAGTGTTCCCAGGCTGTGAGGTTTGCTGTGAATTGTGCAAGGCTGCTATTAATGGTTGTGAGAAGCTAAGGTTTGGCATAGATGGCCTCATCAGAGATGGAATCCTGCAAATTACTACAACAGCTCCTTCAACAACTCTTTCTTCAGCAACAATGGATTCTCCTACAACATCAACAATTCTTCCTTCAGCAAATCTTCCTACAACTGCAACAACTATCATTCCCACTGATTCATCCACAACACCAGCAATCACTCCATCCATTGTTTCAACAGATCAGAGTTCAGCAACATTTACTTCTACAACATCAACACCCATTTTATCAACGGAAACGCCTACAACACCAGCAAACACTAACGAAGATGTCTCAACGGTCACGATCTATTATGACCCGGCAAATGTTCATCCCAACAACAATTTCCAACAACAAACTGCAACACCTCCTGTCATATCTCCAGTCACAATCTACTATGATCTGCATACCATCATAATTCCTTCCGCTGCAGCAATCAGTCCGGTCACCATTACGGTACCTGGACCTGTTCCTTATGAAAACAGTAATGCCATACCTTGGCACTATGGTTCCGATCTCTACTGCAATGGAATGAAGATCACTCTAGATTCAGCAACCTCTCCATCACAAGTTGACAATGTTGGGGGAGGCGGAGGCTTCACCATAAGCGGACACCTTTTTGCCTCACAAACACCAAGACCCAATGCTGAAGCAGAAGCTGCTGCTAAGGCAAAAGGGAAGAATGTGGCACTTGAAGAGCCAACTGTTAAAGAAACTCCGAAGACATCTTTTGAACAAGAAGTGGACGAGTTCATGAGAATAATCAAAAAGAGTGATTACAACGTGGTGGACGAGCTTCATCAAACACCCTCCAAAATCTCTATATTATCACTGTTAATGTGTTCCGAAGCCCATAGGAATGCATTGTTGAAGGTCCTGGACGCAGCATACGTGTCGGAAGAGATTACGGTTAATCAGTTGGAAATAGTGGTTGCAAATGTTAACACCAGTCACGGACTGGGCTTCACAAATGCTTATTTAACGACGGAGGGACGCAACCATAATAAGGCTTTACACATCACCTTAGAGTGCAAAGGTGCTGTTCTTTTTCATGTGCTGGTGGACACTAGGTCTTCGCTCAATGTCCTCCCAAAGAAAGCCTTGGTGAAGCTAGAGTATGATGGTCTGGCATTACGTCCAAGTAACTTGGTGGTGAGAGCATTTGATGGCTCTAAAAGATCAGTGTTTGGAGAGATTGATTTACCTGTGTTGATTGGCCCACAGACCTTTAAAACTACCTTCTTCGTGATGGACATACAGCCGGCCTACAGCTGTTTGTTGGGTAGACCCTGGATTCACGCCGTTGGTGCTGTTACATCTACCCTTCACCAGAAGTTAAAATTTGAGTGGGAAGGCCAGATCATCACAATCTGCGGGGAGGAAGATATCTTTGTTAGCCAACTGGCTACTTACAAATACATAGAAATGGATGGGGAGATCCATGAGACTATGAGTCAGGGGTTTGAGGCCCTTAACGTTAATAAAGCAACTGTTGTGTCTGGAACTTCCATCACCTCATATCAACAGGCCCGGAAGGTTGTCGAAGAGGGTACCGCTCAAGGCCGGGGCAAGCTGCTGCCAGTAGAAACGAAAGAGGACAAATTCGGGTTGGGTTACATACCAACTCGACAAGATCAACCAGAGGCTGCAATAGAGCCCAAATTTGTCAGCGGGGGAATGCTTACCCCGGATGCTGTGAACAGTCTGGAAGACGAGGAAGAAGACGAACGCAACCTGGAAAACTGGATACGTCCAAAGATCCCGGGGAACCAAGTCTCAAACTGGTCTTCCCAGGAAATTATAAGAGTTACTCCTGCAGAGTAATTATTATTTCCTGTCTTTAAGCATGCATCAAGTCCTGAATCTTACCCAAGATGTCAGGGCTCATTTTGTAATCGGGCCATCTTGTATTTTGTGCAAACGATCAATTAATGAATATCAGGACATCTTTTGCAAATGAGTCTCTTTTTTCCCGCTCACTGTTTTTCATTTTTCATTTTTTGTACAAAAATAAAATGGCAATGTGTTTCAAATTAATAACTTCATTTTCACTTTTTCTAAGCAAGATAAAATTGATCACTAAAATGAAAAAATCTAAACCCTTGCAGAGAGTGCCCTCCAGACTGCACCGACAACGACACTGCTATGACTTCATATGATTTCGACAATCCGATTAATCTAGCCGATGAAGGGGTTGAAGAAGATTATGAGCTACCTGAAGAACTAGCCAGGTTGTTAAGCTAAGAGGAGAAGGTTATCACTCCTCATCAGGAGGAAGTTGAGACAGTTAATCTTGGTACCGAAGAAGACTTGAAAGAAGTGAAGATCGGGGCCCGTCTGCAAGATTCAATGAAGGAACAACTTATTGACATGCTTCGAGAGTACGTTGATGTCTTTGCTTGGTCCTATCAAGACATGCCAGGTCTGGATACCGACATTGTTATGCACAAGCTGCCTCTAAAGGAAGACTGTCCTCCAGTAAAACAGAAGTTGCGCCGTACTCGTCCGGATATGGCTATGAAGATAAAAGAAGAGGTACAAAAACAGTGGGACGCCGGTTTCCTTGCTGTAACTAGTTACCCCCCGTGGGTTGCTAACATTGTACCTGTGCCTAAAAAGGATGGCAAAGTACGGATGTGTGTGGATTACCGGGACCTGAATAGAGCTAGGCCAAAAGATGATTTCTCATTACCTCACATTAATGTATTGGTCGACAACATGACTCAGTTCTCGGTGTTCTCCTTCATGGATGAATTTTCAGGATATAATCAGATCAAGATGTCACCTGAAGACATGGAGAAGACAACTTTCATCACACCCTGGGGCATATTCTGTTATAAGGTAATGCCATTTGGACTGAAGAATGTTGGTGCCACTTATCAACGGGCTATGGTAACATTATTCCACGATATGATCCATAAAGAAATTGAATGTTATGTGGATGACATGATTGCCAAGTCCCTCACAGAAGAAGACCACTTGGTAAATCTGTTGAAGCTATTCAAGCGTCTGAGGAAGTAATAGCTGAAGCTAAACCCCAACAAATGCACATTCGGGGTGTATTCCGATAAGCTGCTGGGGTTCATTGTAAGTAAAAAGGGAATTGAAGTTGACCCTGACAAAGTCAAAGCCATTCAAGAGATGCCTGCACCGAAGACAGAAAAATAAGTTTGAGTGTTTCTAGGTAGATTGAACTACATTTCAAGGTTCATATCTCATCTTACAACAACCTGTGAGCCCTTGTTCAAGTTGTTAAGAAAAGAACAAACGGTCAGGTGGAATGAAGACTGCCAAAGGGCTTTTGACAAAATCAAGAAATACTTACAAGAACCTCCAATCCTTATGCCTCCAGTTGAAGGAAGACCTCTAATAATGTACTTGACGGTATTAGAAGAGTCAATGGGGTGTGTGCTGGGCCAACATGACGAGTCTGGTTGAAAAGAGTATGCAATATACTACCTAAGCAAAAAGTTTACCGACTGTGAACAACGCTATTCACTGCTCGAGAAAACTTGTTGTGCTTTAGCGTGGGCTGCTCGCCGACTAAGGTAGTATATGTTGACCCACACTACCTTATTGATCTCAAAGATGGATCCAGTCAAGTACATATTTGAGAAGCCAGCACTCACCGGAAGGGTTGCAATGTGGCAAATGATTTTGACAGAATATGACATTCAGTACACATCTCAAAAGGCCATCAAAGGCAGTGTACTGTCTGACTATCTGGCTGAGCAACCCATTGATGATTACCAGTCAATGAGATTTGACTTCCTTGATGAAGACATCATGTTCATAAAAGCAAAAGATCACGAAGAGCTTGTTCACACTGAAGGGCCTGACCCAGAAGAAGAATGGACAATGATGTTTGATGGGGCTGTTAATATGAATGGTCATGAAGTTGGTGCAATACTCATTACACCTAAGGGAGTTCACATGCCTTTCTCGGCTAAACTCACTTTTAACTACACTAACAACGAAGCTGAATATGAAGCTTGTATCATGGGTCTTGAGGAAGCCATTGACCTTAGGATCAAGACTTTGACTGTATTCGGAGATTTAGCTTTGGTAATCAATCAGACCAATGGCATATGGTATACTCACCAGGAGCATCTGATTCCATACTAGGACTATACGAGGAGATTGTTAACTTTCTTCACCACAGTCAAACTTGAGTATATCCCTCGAGATGAAAATCAGTTTGCAGATGCTCTGGCTACCATTTCATCCATGATCAAAGTTCAAGCTGCCAACTTTGTGCCTCGGATTTCAGTATCCAGACTTGACAGACCAGCATATGTATTCTCAATAGACATTGCTAAAGATGATAAGCCTTGGTTCACTATGCCAAAAATGTTTTTTAACAGCGCATCTTAGACAGCGCTTTTAAAAGAAAGCGCTGTCTAAGGTTAAAATAAAAATAAAACACAGAAAATGTTCTAAAAAATTATGAAAGCGCTGTCTAAGGGGGGGGGGGGGGGTCTTAGACAGCGCTTTCTGAAAGCGCTTTTAAATATAGACCTTAGTCAGCGCTTTAGAGAAAGCACTGTTTAAAGTCTTTCAATTAAAAAAAATTTAAAACCAAAAGCGCTGTCTAAGGGGGGGGGGTTTAGAAAGCGCTTTTGGGAAGCGCTGTCTAAGGCATATCTTAGAAAGCGCTTTCCACAAAAGCGCTGTCTAAGGTCTAATTAAAATTAAATTTCAGACTTCTATTTTCGTTCTCAGTTCTTTTTGTTTTCCCTCCTGCGAACAAACCCCTCCAGCGAACCCTAACAACGAACTAGAATACATTGTAATCATTCGGTTTCAGTCATTGAAAGTGTTTGAAGAATCGGTTTCAGTTCGTCATTTCTACTGCGGTATGTTCGTCATTTCCTAACATTTTCATTCATTCGGTTTCAGGCATTGCAAGTGTTTGAAGAATCTTTCATTTCTGAAAGTGTTTGAAGAATCGTTCATTGCGGTATGTTCTTCATTTTTTCATTTCTTCGGTTTCAGTTCTGATTTATCATGCTCTGTTATTTAGGGAAATATCAGTATTTGTAAATAACTTCATCAAGAAAAAGGAAATTAAGTGATAAGCATGATAGAATAGCTTATGTAAAATAGAAAAAGGAAATATCAGTAGCATAGAATAGCTTATGATAGCTTATGATAGAATAGCTTATGATAGAATATCATGATAGAAAAAGGAAATAGCTTATAGCTTATGATAGAATAACTTATGATAGAATAGCATGATAGAATAGCTTATGAATAGAAAAAGGAAATAACTTATGATAGAATAGCATGATAGAAAAAGGAAATATCAGTATTTTGAAATCAAGATTCAATTATGGTTTATGTAAAATAGAAATAGATGTGAAATTGACAGGTTGATTAATAGTTAACATATCACTAGCATAGAGAACGAACTCTAATATAGTTATAGGTATAGTTATAGGTATATTGTAATAGAAAAAGTTTGATTCTTGTAATATAAAAAATGAAAGTGATGAGGTAATTAAAGTTGGTATATTGGCGTATCGGATACGTTATTGAAGTTTATATTAACATTGGTTATGTATTTTCGTCTGGATTGATTGTTTACTTTAATAAGTAGGAAAACCATGGATAAAACATGGATCTGTGCCGATCGAATGACCAAAGAGTACGAGAGTGGGGTTGCGGAATTCGTTAAGTATGCTGTTCAACACGCTGAAAACCCCAGACAAATGCATTGTCCTTGCTTGCGTTGTTGTTATATTGGTAAGGTTGACGCACATGGATTGAAATCGCATTTGCTGAGGCATGGAATTGATCAAAGTTATCAGTGTTGGATATTTCATGGTGAGAAAATTAATGAGAATGTTGAATCGAGTGGAAAAAGTAATACGACCTATGCTTCATACGACAAAGACACAGAAACATACGATTGTGATCGAGTTGAAGAGATTGTAGAAGCACTGGAAGAAGATCTTCATGATTGTCCTGAAATGTTTGAAAGGATGGTAAGTGATGCAGAGAAAACGTTGTATAAAGGTTGCACTAAATTCTCAAGACTTTCTGCGGTATTAAAGTTGTACAACTTAAAGGCGGGCAATGGATGGTCGGATAAAAGTTTTACAGAGTTGTTGGGCCTTATGAGAGAAATGCTACCGGATGATAATGTTCTTCCTAATCGAACCTATGAGGCAAAAAAAATGTTGTGCTCTATTGGCATGAGCTATGATAAGATACATGCTTGTCCTAACGATTGCATTTTGTTTCGTAACGAATATGCAACGTTAACTGCGTGCCCTAAATGTGGTTTGTCTCGATATAAGAAAAGATTATCTCCCGCAAAAGTCTTATGGTATTTTCCGATAATTCCGATATTTAGGCGCATGTTTCGTAGTGAAACCGATGCAAGACATCTTACTTGGCATGCAGATGAAATAATTATTGATGGAAAGTATCGGCATCCGGCTGATTCACCACAGTGGTCGAAGATTGATAATGATTATCCTGAGTTTGGATCAGAAGCAAGAAACCTTCGATTGGCATTATCTACTGATGGAATGAACCCACATGGTCTTCAAAGTATCTCACATACCACATGGCCTGTGATTCTTATGATTTATAACCTACCTCCGTGGCTATGTATGAAGCGTAAGTACATGATGTTATCTATGTTAATCTCTGGGCCTAAACAACCATGGAATGACATAGACGTATACTTGACACCTCTGATCGAAGATTTAAAGATTTTGTGGGAGAACGGTGTGGAGGTTTATGATGGATATAGGAAAGAAAGTTTCAATTTGAGGGCGATGTTGTTTGGCACAATTAATGATTTTCCAGCATACGGGAATCTATCTAGGTATAGCATTAAAGGTCAACGTGCGTGTCCTGTTTGTGAAGACGGAACCGATACGATTCGATTGGAACTTTGCCAGAAGAATGTGTTTCTCGGTCATCGTAGATTCTTACATTCTAAACATCACTATCGTGGGTGGAGAAAAGCATTCAATGGAGACACCGAACATCATAGAGCTCCACCCGCATTGTCAGGTGAACAAATTTTTGAAAAGGTGAAAGATGTGCGTACTGAGTTTGGCAAGCCTTTTGCACATAAGATTGTGAAAGGTGGGTGGAAGAAAAGGTTGATATTTTTTGAATTTCCATATTGGAAGTCTTTGTACGTGAGACATTTTCTTGATGTTATGCATATTGAAAAAAACGTATTTGAAAGTGTTATCGATACATTACTCAATATAAAAGGCAAGTATAAGGATGGCCTTAAAGCAAGGGAGGACATGTTAAAAATGGGAATGAGAACTGAATTAGCACCCGTGAAGAAAGAAAGACGAACATATCTACCACCTACTGCTTTTACTTTATCTAGAAAGGAGAAAAAAAATTTGTGTAAGTCTCTGAGTGAAGTTAAGGTTCCAGAAGGATACTCATCTGATATCAGAAGACTCGTTTCTATGAAAGACCTCAAGTTGAAGAATTTGAAGACACATGATTTCCATGTTATAATGGAACATTTTCTACCGATAGGTATACGTTCTATTTTGCCAGAAAAAGTAAGAAGTGCCATAACTAAATTGTGTTTTTTCTTTAGGTCAATTTGTAGTAAGGTGATCGATCCCGAGATCTTACCAACACTACAAAAAGATATTGTAATTACCTTGTGTGAGCTTGAAATGTATTTTCCTCCGTCTTTTTTTGACATAATGGTTCATTTAGTTGTTCATCTTGTGAAAGAGACACAGTTGTGTGGACCAGCTTATATGAGATGGATGTACCCTGCTGAACGGTATATGAAAATATTAAAAGGGTACGTGAAATCCCGAAGTCAACCAGAGGGTTGTATTGTTGAACGATACATTGTTGAAGAAGCTGTTGAGTTTTGTACTGAATATTTGTCTAACGTTCAATCGATTGGACTCCCCAGAGCTCAGATTTTCGACAAAATGGAAGGTAAAAAATTAATTGGGAATAAAATTGTGACAATATCAAGGGATGAACGGGATCAAGTTCATTTGTATGTTCTGCACAATAATAATGAGGTTGAGCCATATGTTGAAATGCACAAGGATGTACTCCGAAGGTTAAATCCGAACAGAAATGAAAATTGGATAGTTATAGAGCACAATCAAAGTTTCATACAATGGTTGAAGGATCATATTTATTTGAAGTGCTCTTCAGATCCTTCTTCGGTAACAGAAAGGTTGAGATGTTTGGCATATGGTCCAAGTTTGCATGTGTTTTCTCATAGCGCATATTCAATTAATGGATACACATTTTATACCAAAGAACAAGATGATAAAAGTACTATGCAAAATAGTGGTGTCACCGTGCTAGCTGAAGCAATGCATATATCAAGTATGAAGGACTTAAACCCCAAATATGCAAATTTGTCATATTTTGGAGTTATTGAGCACATTTGGGTGTTTGATTACGAGAAGTTTCAGATTCCCATCTTTGGTTGCAAGTGGGTGAATAGTAGTGACATACGAATGGATAAGTCTGGATTTTTGCAAGTTGATCTTACTAGGGTGGGGTACAAAGATGAACCTTTTATTCTAGCATCTCAAGCTAAACAAGTGTTCTATGTGAATGACCCGAAGAGTACAAAATGGTATATAGTGCTTTTCTCTAACAAAGTGACTGATGATAGCGGTGTCGATCAATGTGATATTGATGTTGAGAATGAGTCATGCATTAGACGGAATGAGTTGAATAGAAATGATGAAGTTGAGGATCTTATACCGGATGAGTCATGTATAAGAAACGATCATAATGAGGGAATTTGGATCAATTCATCCGTACGCATTGCTAAGAAACAAGTGATTAATATTCCAACAAAGAAAAGAAAGAGATGTTAGTGACTTAGGTAAATTATCCATGGTTTCTTTATTTTTATTTTTTTCAATTGCTTTGATTATAAGTTATATCTGATAATGCATGATTTCATTATATTTTTGTTTTCAATTGCTTTGATTATAAGTTATATCTGATAATGCATGATTTCTTTATTTTTTTGTTTTCAATTGCTTTGATTATAAGTTATATCTGATAATGCATGATTTCGTTATATTTTTGTTTTCAATTGCTTTGATTATAAGTTATATCTGATAATGCATGATTTCTTTATTTTTTTGTTTTCAATTGCTTTGATTATAAGTTATATTTGATATTTGATGGTTTCCTTGGTTTATTACAGGTTAGACATGGCTGATGACCAACATGAGGAAGTTAGTAAAAAAGTATCCGCGGAAGAAGAAATTCGAAGAGGCATCACAGTAATGAGAAGGGTGGTCCAAGGAAGATCTCGAGGCATCATACTAGATGTCTATTGGAGCAACCAGGGACAGCTTATAGAACCTAATGGGCATACCTTAACTAGTTTTATCGGTGCACTAGTAAGGAATGAAATTCCCATTACATGTGATGATTGGAGAAACAAAGAGCTGAATGAGTCCAAAGAAAAAATTTGGAGTGAGATAAAAGTACAATCATTTGGCCCTTAATTATACGGTATCAATTATGTTTTTTCAATTACCGATACTAACTATCAATCTGTATGTTTTTCTTAGCGATGTTTTAACATCGAAGAAGAAAGAAGAGGTTTTTGTATGAAATTGCCCGGAAAGCTTCTAAGAGGGTTTCGAACATTTTTATCATCCAAGTTCCTTAGGGATGCGGATGGTAATTATGTGGATGCGGAGCTTCCTAAAAAATATGAAAGTTTGATATCGACTGAAGAATGGGAAGCTTTCAAATCCAAAAGACAAGACCCGGTTTTTCAAAGAATAAGTGCTACAAATCGGGAAAGAGCATCAAGTCCCGCATATCCGTACCGAAAAGGACGTGTCAGATATGGACGCTTAGAACAATCCATGGTAAGTATTTATAAATTGCGATAACAAATTTGTTCATCATATATTAGTTTTATCTGATCAAATTGTATGACTTAATGTGTAGCTGCAGAAGGAGGAAAGTTCAGAAACATCTCTTCCTGCACATGTTTTGTGGAAGGAAGCCCGTGTGGGCAAATCTGGAGTTCCTCAAGAAGAAGTTTTACACGTATACCAGAAATGTGTAAGTATAACATTTTTTCATTAATTGAATAACATTTTTATACACAAATATTTTACAAGTATACGGTATTCATCTGATTTTTCAGGAGGAGCTATCTCAGTCTTTATCTCCCGATGATACTAGGAGCATACTTAGTCGGGCATTAGATGTCCCTGAGTATTCTGGTCGGGTGAGGGGTAAGGGATTTGGAGTCACTCCGACCTCCCTGAGTATTAAAAAAGGAAAGGCTCCTAGTAATCGGGAGCTTCATGCAAGATTGGAAGCCATGCAAGCTGAGCTTGATGCATTGAGGAGAGAAAGAGAGGCTAGCGCCTCAACAGTATACAGAGATGCTTCGGACAAAGACAGTATCAACTGTACCTTTCAGTCGAACATTCCAGAGGTAATTACATATAATTGTCTTAAATTGAACTATTTGCTTAAATTATGTATTTGACATATATACACATTAACGATTTCTTGTTATTACTCCACACTAGAGAGCTCCCTGCTGGATGTTTGAAGGTATCAGTTGATATTGCAGTTGAGCCGAATGCAGCATTACCATATCCTAGCGATGATTCAGATGCAACAACGGTGCACGAAGCAGTAGGTTCGTTTGTTGCATGGCCGACAAACCTCATATGCGTAGGATATGAGGTATGCTTAAAACTTATGTTAACTTTAATGTGTATATTCAAAGTTTAAAATTTATGCTTAAAATTTTACGTACATATTTTCCTTGGTTATGTTAAATAGACTCCCACAAAATCCAAATCAAAAGATAATGCGATTCCACGGTATACCGAGTCCACGGTTTCAAGAAAAGAGGTAATATACAATTATATGACATATATTCATGGAAGTTGTTACATTCTTAATTTGATCTAACAATTTATATGACATGTAGCTTCAAGAAAATGAGGTTAGCAATGCCTCCGCACAACAAAAAAAGGAGGTTAGCAACGCCTCCGCACGGGTAAAAAGTGCTGGTGCTAAGAAGACTGTAGCTAGGAAAAAACCTACCACCAAGTATAGGTCGTGCCTCAGGACATTTCTAGAGATGACCGATATACCGACCGGAGGTTTTCGGACTGTACATATGGAGGTAGGAATTTTCGGCTTTGATTACGACCAAATGATTGGTAATGAGGACTTCATGCAAGTTTTTGGTCGTGAAGAAATTGGCGTCACCGTTGTCAATACATATGTTAGGTAAATCCGGTCTACTTTGTTTTATTAATTAAACAACTTATGTTAATGATGTTTACATAATGTTAATCCGGTTTACTTTATGTTTCACAAGAGGTGTGTAATGTTAATGATGTTTTTATATTAGGTTTTTGTATGACAAATTGATGCGCCCCAATGGTTTGGACGTGTCATTCGGATTCTTAGCACCCGTGACCGTCAACTTAGGTTTAATCTTAAGTAGACCGGATACCGTGACGGAGTACGTTCTTCGGATCCTCATGGACAATAAAGATGCGGAGAAGTTGTTTTTTATACCGTTTAATACCGGGTTAGAATTTCATTCTAAATTCATCTATTATAATTATTTTCCAAGTTACCATCTAACATTTGCCTAATCATTACAGTGGACATTGGTTGTTGCTTGCAATCAATCCTAAGTGAGAATGTTCAAAAATTTTCTTAGTTTATGTGAATTGTTCTAATTGCTTCATTTTTATTTTATTAGCGTCCTACAAGCTTTTCGGGCCCAACGAGATATCCAAACCTCAAGGAGGGGCGCCAACTCCATTACATGGATTAAAGTGGCGGTATATTTTTAATTACCACATTTTTTATTATATTAGTGATGACACTTGATAAAACTTAGGATTTATAATCCATATTTTTTTTTCATATGTAGTGTCCTCAACAACGTAATCAAATAGATTGCGGGTATTTCATGTTGAGGTTTATGCGAGATACTCTTGTTTTGGGCCGATTAGAGATTCCCACCGATGTATGTATTTCTAACTTATGAGTTATTTTTATATTTACACATATCTCATATAATTAAATAGTTGAAATTAATTCAAAATATGTTATATTATTATGTAGTACTTTGATGAATTCAAGTGTGCATTTTATACAAAGGATCAAGTGGACGAAATCAAAGAGGAGTGGTGTCAATTCATGATAAAGCTCAATGTTTGTTCATAAATTTGTGTAATTAATGTGTACATTTGTAGTATATGTAATGACTTGTAAATGTGTACATAAATTTGTATATATTTTGATACATTTAAGGCAAAATTGGTTTGAATTGGTATATATATATATATATATTTGTTAGCCAAAAATTGGTAGAAAAAGGCCAAAATGGCATATATAAAATGTGATAATTGTCTGCCAAAATCTAGTTGAAAACAGGTAGAAATTCTGGTTTATAAACCTGGATAAAATGTGGTTTAAACAAAAGCTTAAAAAAATTTCGTATACCTTAGACAGCGCTTTTGTAAAAAGCGCTGTCTAAGGGGGGGCTTAGAAAGCGCTTTAGGCAAAAGCGCTGTCTAAGGGGGGGGGCTTAGACAGCGCTTTTGAAAAGCGCTGTCTAAGGTATACCTAAGAAAATTAAAATAGGAGGGGCTTAGAAAGCGCTTTTGGCCAAAGCGCTGTCTAAGGGGGGGCTTAGACAGCGCTTTTCAAAAGCGCTGTCTAAGGTATACCTAAAAAATTTAAAATAAGAGGGTCTTATAAAGCGCTTTTGGCCAAAGCGCTGTCTAAGGGGGGGGCTTAGACAGCGCTTTTAAGATTTAAAAAAGCGCTGTCTAAACCTTTAGCAGCGGAGGTTTAGACAGCGCTTTAAAGCGCTGTCTAAGGCTAAAAAAAGCGCTGTCTAAGGTCTTGTTTGTTGTAGTGGTTCTATGACATCAAATGCTTCTTAGAGGATCAAACATACCCACCTGGGGCATCATCTAATGACAAGAAGACATTAAGAAGGCTAGTTGGTAGTTTCTTCCTGAACGCTGATGGTTCCTTGTACAAAAGAAACTTTGACATGGTGCTTCTCAGATGTGTTGATAAGACAGATGCAGACTTGTTGATGCATGAAGTGCATGAAGGATCTTTCGGTACCCATGCTGGAGGACATGCCATGGCTAAGAAATTACTACGGTCAGGCTACTACTGGATCACAATGGATGCAGACTGTTGTGCTTATGCCAGAAAGTACCACAAATGCCAGATTTATGCAGACAAAGTGCATGTGCCTCCGAATCCTTTGAATGTGATGTCTTCACTCTGGCCCTTCACCATGTGGGGCATTGACATGATCAGAAAGATTGAGCCGACTGCTTCAAATGGCCACAAATTCATCCTGGTAGCCATTGATTATTTCACCAAATGGGTTGAAGCAGCTTCGTATGCAAATGTCACCAGGCAAGTGGTAGCCCGATTCCTGAAGAGAGACATCATCTGTCGGTATGGAGTGCCCGAGCGAATCATTACTGATAATGGTTCCAACTTGAACAACAAAATGATGGCAGAACTATGTCGGGACTTCAAAATCCAACACCACAACTCTTCTCCTTACAGGCCAAAGATGAATGGCGCTATTGAGGCAACCAACAAGAATATCAAGAAGATTGTGCAAAAGATGGTGGTTACATACAAAGACTGGCATGAGATGCTACCATTTGCCTTGCATGGGTACCGTACATCAATCAGAACATCTACTGGGGCAACACCGTATCAGCTTGTGTATGGTATGGAGGCAGTCATACCTGTTGAAGTTGAAATACCCTCGTTACGAGTACTGATGGATGTCAAGTTGAATGAAGCAGAATGGGTCCGTTCTCGGTACAATCAACTGAATCTGATAGAAGAAAAGAGATTAGCTGCAATCTGTCATGGGCAGTTATATCAGAAAAGAATGAAGAAAGCATTCGATCAGAAAGTCAGGCTTCGGGAATACCAAGTAGGAGATCTTGTGCTGAAAAGACTCCTTCCCCCTCATACAGACCACAGGGGCAAATGGACTCCGAATTACAATGGTCCATTCATAGTAAAGAAAGTTTTCTCTGGTGGAGCACTGATGCTCACTACTATGGATGGTGAAGACTTCTTATCCCCTGTGAATTCAGATGCAGTTAAAAAATACTTCGCATAAAATGACCCGCTGGACATAAAAACAGAATGTAAGTCCAGGCAAAAATAGGGCATCCCGGCGAGTCAAAAACAGAATAAAAGACTCGGGCAAAAATAAGGGAAAATCAAAAAAATGTACACCCGCTGAGTTGAAAAGCCACATTGGACAGCTTAGGCAAAAATGGGTATCCCGGTGGATTGAAAACCCGAAAGGGAGATCCACGCAAAATAAGGGAATAAGCAAACAACTGTATTCTGAATTAGTCTGTATCACTCACAACATGGTAAGCTTCGAAAGGTTAAAGCATCGGTCAGAATCAGTCTTTCTTCAGAAATCAGGATGAGAAGAACGTCAAGGTCATACGAGTCATAGCAAAGGGAAGCTCACTAAAGCGTCTTCAACATTGCCAACACCTTCATTTTTCTCAATTTGTAACAATCTCCTCATTTCAGGGGATTTGTTTCTTTGACTGTACTTGCCAATTCAGGGCACCCGAATTAATAAAATCAGATTTTCAGTCACATCTCGTCTTGTACATTTTTTATCCCATTTGCAAAAATGTCCAATATCCCTGATATAACGTTTGCACAAAATTGAATGTGCCTTTCTAATCACATGCTTGCAGGAAATATATTACTTACTCCCGGGAGTGTCTAAACTCCTATGACGGAATCCGGTAAGGGATACCTCGGGGTACTTGTACGTTTTCTTTGTCATAACAGGATCGCAGGTATTCGGCACGCAACATGGGGCATGAAATATTTTCCCCAGCAAAGTTGCTAAATCATTATTTCCTCAGCACATCTTTCAAGTAGCACCGGGAATGCCCTCTCCCCATCAGAGTTGTCGGGCATCACTTCTCCAGCACATCTTTCAGAGCAGTACCAGAAGGTGCTCATTTCCCCAGCTGAGTTATCAGATAGTATCATCCTCAGTAGGATCCCCACAGAAATCTCTAGGAAGATCGTTCAGTGATCTTTTTCTTCCCCAGCCGAGTGCTAGACAGAGAACCATCTCCCCACAGAGCTCCAGCCTCTCCCAGAAGAGCAAATGTCTGAATTTCCCGCACAACAAAGTGACGAAAGCTTCCACATCCCCAGCTGGGCTCCTCATTATTAAGATAGGTCTATCAGTGACCTATTTCCCCAATCAGAGTCATACATCTTATCAGATTTACTAATGATCTCATCCCCAGCTGGGATATTCTTTCAAGCAGATCAGTCGGAGATCTCCACAGGCAACGGGATCCGAATCCCAGATCGGTATCTTTTGCATAATCATAGCATTTACATCATATTTCCCCTCATAGGGTAGCATTCCGTCTAATGCGGAGCATTACGGCAAAAAGTCAAACATATTGCCTAATCGCAAGTCAGGTTTTGAATCAGTCACCTGTAAATACCAACATTCCATCAACAATGTATATAAAGACTCACAGTCCCCGTGGAAAGCCAAAGCGTCCCTTTGCACTCCTAAAATACAGATACATACTCCTTTTGGAACTCGTTCGTGTCATCTTTCCCCAGTAAAGTCACCAAAACACTCTCTACAGACAGATACTTATACATAACCCGTTTGTCCCGACACTCGTCTGTGTCATCTCACATATCCCCAACCAAAATCCAAAGCGTCCCCTTTGCACTCACAAATGCATGTTCATATATACTCGTCTCGACACTCGTCTGTGTCATCTCAAATCATCCCCTGCAGATATACCTATACACTCTTTGGACACTCGTCCGTGTCACCACTCCCCCATCATGGTTGCCTGAACACTTATTGTAAACCAAACACTTATTATAGTACACTCTTGTCAACACCCGTCCGTGTCATCCTATCCCCACAGATCACTAGATTACCTTTTACACTCAAGATCATGATTTATATACTTTCTCTTTCAACACTTGTCCGTGTCACACTCTCCCTAGCAAGTTGAACACCCATCTGTGTCTCACTCATGCTTATTTTTACTCGTACAAATACTCGTCTGTATCTTGTATACACCACTTATCTCCCCTCAGATTCAACACTCGTCCGTGTTCTTTGTTAACCAGTTGGTACTCGTCCGTATCATCATCTCTGAACATGCGTCAAAGTTGTTTCTATCGATGCTCGTTCGTATCGTGGTCTTAAGGATGCTCGTCCGCATCTTTAATCTATACACAGTGTCAAACACTTATACCTTTTATTTCTTGGATGTAAACACTAGTCCGTGTTTACCATTCTCCAGCAATTCCCCAGTAAAAAACAAATTTTCTTTTACTATCTGACATTCATCAAATGTCATGATACTTTCGGCAGCCGTACCCTGCCAGGTGATCGTCCTTCACCTTTAGATGACCGTCCCTCATCATTCCCCCGGCGGAGTCTCCATTATTGGAACCCCTTTCTATCCGACATTCGTCCTATGTCGTGATATTTTAGCAACCGTCCCCTGCTAGGTGATCGTCTTTCACCTCTTGATGATCGTCCTTCATCATTTTATCTGATGGCCGTCCCCATCGTTGATTTTGTTATCTGACATTCGTCCTATGTCATGATAAACCCCGAGAGCAGCCGTACCCTGCTAGGTGATTGCCCTTCACCTCTTGATGATCGTCCTTCATCATGCTTATCCGATGGTCGTCCCCATCGTCGATTTTTTCTATCCGGAATTCGTCCTATGTCGTGATATTTTCGGCAGCCGTACCCTGCCAGGTGAACGTCCTTCACCTTGGATGACCGTCCCTCATCCTTATCCCCAACAGAGCTGCCGTCCCCTGCTAGGTGATCGTCCTTCACCTTTGATGACCGTCCCTCATCATTTATTTCGTTAACCCGATGGCCGTCCCCATCTTTGTTTACCTTTACTTTGCCAACCTGATGGTCGTCCCTATCATTGACTTTACCTTTAAAATCCCCAAAGAACCTTGTTATTTTATTTGATGGCCGTCCCCATCATGATCTCTTTATTTCCCCAGCATGTCGGCCGTACCCGTCACCGCTTTATCCCCAGCAGTCGTCCTCTGCCCGATGGTCGTCCTCCATCGCCCGCACTTTATAATCATACTATACTTTCATCTTACAATTTATATCCCTTTTCTTCTTCTCCCTAGTGAGTGCAAATTTCGGACTGTCTTTGGTATTCAACCACAAGTTATATTGTTTGTCTGTTAAGCCAGGCGCTTACATCCTGCACAGCTAACTCATGTTTGAATAGGGGAAGCTGTAAACACCCCAAATTTTCCCTCACTAAGTTCAAACCATGGCTTGTGACCTCTCATATTTGCATTAGTTCAATCATACCACATCATATTGCATTTTTGCTTCACTGCATTAGTTCAAGTTCATCTACATCTAGGGTTTGTGACTTGAGCCATCCAAGATCCATCTGAGCCACCCCAAAAGGTCTCTAATCACTCCAATAGGGTCCATGTGTGTTCTATCACCATATTATATCCTCCAAAGATCAAGGAAGTCAAAGAATCACAAGAACTGGCAAGGCATGGAAGCAGAGCTAAGGTTTAACTACACAGATGACCTAAAATTAGGGTTTTGGTTTCAGAGGCCATAACTCCAAATTTTTTGGTCATTCTTGTTTCTATTGGTCTCAATATGTTATAAGGATCATACATACCAAGTTTGATGAATAAATTCATTATGGAAGTCATCTGATCACTGAGTATCTTCCTGAGCAAGTCAGAGCAAAATCAGGGCATCTGAGGCCCCCATCAATGGAACCAAAGTGGATTCTTCATCAAATTGAAGTTATATGGTCTTTAATTGATCATTGAAGTGCTTATAAGTTCACAAATTTGAAGAAAAGTGAGCAAAACCAAAAGTTGCCAAAAATGGAAATGACTTGTAATGTAAACTTTCCATTTTGGGAAAGTTTTTCAACCTCATCTTTCTCAACCAAAAATGCTTCAAATGAAAAAATTTTGGTCATGAAAGTTGTAGATTGGATCATTCCCTTTTCAAAAATTACAAGAACAAGATCTAATTCATTTTGGAACTCAAGTTATGGCTTTCCAAAGTTGGCAAAAATCACATAATTTCAAGTTTCATGCCAAAGAGGGATTTTTGCAAATTCAAGTTCTAAACACTTTCAAGACCTCTAAATGACTTCTTTGCATCATTACAACATATTGCAACTTATCAAAATCAGTATTGCACAAAATTCACAAAGGTTCATGCCTTGGATCACAAGCTTCCATAAACCATTTTCCATAAAATTCAAAAAAGGGAATTCTTGCAAGAATGATTGGAAAGGGTTGGTATGACTTCTAATTGGTCTCAAAACATCATAACAACATCACACGATTCATTTTGCTTCAAATGGCCCAAGAATTCACAAGATTTCATGCCTTGGTTCACAAGAAACTTCAAAGAGGGCAAAATGCAAAACCTATGCCATCTTGCTATCCAAGCCATCCAACTGCATTCTTTTTATCCTAGGGCTCACCATAAACCATGCTGAAGCAAGACACCCCATTGAACCACTTCTATTCCAGCCCATGCTTGTGGTACACATACTTTTGACTTTTTGCATTTTCACCCATACCAATCAAGCTGTGACATTACCAACTTTCTGACCAATCACAATACCTTATACAAATCAAAAGCAATCCAAAACACACAACACACAAGCTGAGAACCTCCCACAACTCAGGATTCACAAAACTTGCAAAAAACTTCATTCTTTCGAAACTCTCTGCCCAGCCATCAAACCTCAAAACCAACTGCACCATTCATTCAGAAAAGCTTCATAGAGCATAAACCACCCTTCACTTTGCCCTGAAAGCCCCTGAAACTCAAACACGATTTCTGGTGCAGCAGGAACAAAACCCTCAAACCAAGCCATACAAACTTGTTCTAAGCTTCATATCATCCTCAGGAGGTTCATAGGAGCTGACTTGCACCAAAGAAGGATCCAGAAAGCCCAAAATCAGAAGGTTCAATCTCAGGTATACCTCAAGAACTTTTTTTCCAGAAACTTGTTTTTATGTTCTTGAATGATTCCATGTTCTCCCCTGATCATGGGAATGTGATTATTTTTGAAAATGGTTGAGAAACCAGGATGTATGCTTGCTTTGAAATTTTTGACCTAGAAATGTTTTGCTTCGATTTGGCTTTTTGCTGCATGATAAATGGATTTTGTTTGGGGATTTAGGTTCAGTGATGTGTGGGGATCATTTCTGGGCAAAAAATTAGAAGTTTTGATGCTTATATGAGTTGCTGGTTTTTTTGCCTCGCCGGAGAAGATGACCTCCGGTCACCTGAAAGAGATTAGGGTTAATCCCATTAATTAGCTGAGTTTGAATAATGGCCCTTAGATCCTAGGTTTATCGCACGTACGAACGGCCCAAATCATGTGTTTAAACCCTAATCCACCATTTTATTAATTAATTACGATTAATTAGTTTAATTAAATCAGAATCCATCCTGACCATTAAAAAACGCGCCAGTCAACTCTCCATCTCCCAACTTTGAATCTGGAGCCTTGGATCAGCATACCTTTCATTAAATTCATTTTATTTCACATTTTTCTTATTTATTTTGTACGGATTTTTAAAAATAGTAAAAATCATCAAAAAATTCTGAAATTTTTTATCAAACATTTTATTAATTTTTCAGAAACCAAAAATATTTTTATTTTCATTTTTTGCATTTAAAAAATATTTTTAAATCATTTAAATGTTTTATTTAATTAATTAATGAAAATTAATTAATTAAAAATACATTTAAGTATTTAAAAATCACAAAAAAATTTAGAGAACATTCTTGGAAATTTAGAAACATTTACAAACTCACCATACAAATTTATTTTTGGTTTTGATCATGCTTTGACATTTTTTCAATGAATTAGGGTTCTTAAATTTGTTCATTTTTAACCCAAACTTCAAAAATTTATAACTTTTAAACCAAGTTGAGTTTGTGAATGGTTCTTTTTGCATTGTTCTATGCATGGATTCTAGCATCCAAAAACATTTTTGTTTCATTTTTATCTTTCAATTCCAATTTGTTTGGAATTTTACATTGAGGATCACCCAAAAAATCCTAGAAACTTAGGAAATTCATAACTCCTTCTAGGTTTAGCTTCTGACTTCCCCCTTTGGATGGTAACCTAGTATAGGTTTAGGGTCCCTTTGAGTGCATTTTCAATTTTTTATCTTGTCATTTGCTTCTGTTTTTGAGTTTTGCTTTCCATGTTGCATGTAAACCCTAATTTCTCATCTTCACTTGCATTCATCTTGTATATGCTTGCATTCATGAAATTGCCATGACATTTTGTGCATTCACATGACATATAAGAAATCTTAGGACATATTAGAATCATGTTTGATCATTGCATCATCCATTTGCCATGTTTTGTATCCATTTCATTTCATATGCATTCATGAACTTTCATGCTTCCTTTATGCTTCATTTGCATCCTCATTACTTGTATGATCATTCACATGTCTTGACATACATTTGCATCATCTCTTAGCATCATTTGCATCATAAATATGCTTTTGGTTTTGGTTTTCATCCTTACATTCATTCCATTTTCATTTCATTTCATTTCCTTTCACTAACTTTTCAGGTGGTAAGTTACTTTGAGAAGTGAATTTGCCTTCACTTCTCATAATCTCTTCTCATCTCTCTTATGCATTCATTGCTGAATTTTGTATTTGTATTAGAGTGAGCTTGCTCATTCATGTTCCTTCTTCACTTTCTTTCTCCAAGCAACTTATCTTCTTAAGTGAAGTAAGTTGGCTTGCTTCTTTTGCTTCTCCTCCTCTCTTTCTTCTTCCTTGGTGGCTTTTCCTGAAGATCTATTGCAAGCCTCATAAACCCTAGGAATACCCAAGCATGATCATAATTAGGGTTTGATTAGTCCCCCCATTAGTTTTACTTTTGTGTCATCTTTTGTGTCTTCTCTTCTCATCTCTTAATCAGGGACTAAACCTTAAAGGTTTTAAGGCTTTGTGATTAAGGTTATGCCTGCATCCTTCTCTTAGGATGGAGTGTATAACCTTAATCCTAAGTGTTAAACCCTTAATGTGTTTAAATATCTTAATCAATTCATCTAATAATCACTAAGACATCAAGGTTGTAACTTGGGCCTTGCATTAGGGTTCTAATTCTTCCTTAATTGGTTAAGAAGGACTAACCCTAGTGTTAATGGACAAGTCCCCCTCAAGTTGTCTTACAAACCATAAAATCCACTTCTTAACCTTACCATTAACTAAAATCCAATCTAACAAAGGTTTGTTTTGTCATGAGGTTAATCCCTAATCATGGATTAAATTGAGGAGCCTTCCTCAGCTTAAATGTTCTCATCTATTATCCTTCTATTAGGATAGTGTAATGGGTCCATTAAATCCTTGATTATGGCTTAAACTCATTACTTAACATTAAACAAAAATACTCCAAAAACATCTAAATAAATGCAAGTAGGTTAATGATCTTAATCCTACATCATGGTGATTAAGTGTGAGGTGTTTACTTCATACTTAAGGTATTCTCATTACCCCAAATCAGAGGGAGGATGTGATGAGTTTACTAACCCTTGGTTTAGGCTTAAGCTCATTTTCTTATGAAAAACAAAAAAAAAAGCAATAAAAGATTGAAAACTCAAAAACAAACAATAATCGTCTCCTTCGGGATTCTTTTCTCACCTCATTCACTCATAAACGAGAACTTGCTTCTTCCGTCTAATGCAAGACAGTTTGCACCTGAGCCAGACAGGTCATACACTTGAGCATAGACAAGTAAGCAGTTCACAAGTCAATTTTTCTTTCAGTCTCTTTGAGTCGTACTATGGTGTTCTGACTTCCTCATTGCACGAGAGGATACGTTGGCATAACTTAACTGTTATCGAAGAAAAGTCTCTGTATATTCCCCCTCTTCCAGCATTATTCTTTTAAGCCTCATTCTCTTGAGCATTGCATTCCTTCCTTACACTGACACTCCTTTTCTTCACTTCACACTTCTTTCCAGCACTGACACTTGCATTCTTTTCCAGCTTCTGCACACAGAATAACATTGACACTACCCCTTTAAACACAAACTTTCAAGCGTGGATCCCGTCGAGTACGACAGACAATCTGGGTGCTAATACCTTCCCAGGTTGTAACCAACCCCCTTTCTCAGCTTCTCTGGTTCGCGACCGTCTTATCCATTTCTTCCCAGGTTTATGCAGCATTACCTTTCCTTCGGGATAAAAATGCCTAGCTGGCGACTCTTTTTAGTTCATCTTCATGTTCTCTCTCCTTTGCCGACCGTTCGCGTCTGTACCCCTCTTGGCCCCTGTGTCATCAGGCGGGAGCGACAGTGTCCCCCATAGGGTGCTGAGTAGAAATGTTCTATGATATTTCTTACCTCTTTTCCTGGAACACAGCGGCGGAAAATTCCATCAGTACCTCTTTTGAAAAGGAGTGGCTCGTCCCAATAAAATTGCTTTATATCATTAAAGAACTTTTTCTTCTGTTGGTAGCTGAGGTCGGGAGGCGTTATATTTGCAGTAAGATAATTAACAAAATCTACATACCAAGATATATTACTTACCGCTAAAGATCTCTCAGAATTTCCAAAAGTTTCTATATTAATTTCTTCAATGGCATCTAACCTGGCTATCAACCTGTCATAAGCAAAATTATCGTTTATAGGTACTATATCTGGTTTCAAGAATTCTAGCCTAGAAAGGTGATCGACAAGTACATTTTTCGTTCCTTTCTTATCTCTAATATCAAGGTAAAATTCTTGTAGTAAGAGTATCCATCGAAGTAATCTAGGTTTTGCATCTTTTTTACTGAGAAGGTACCGAATAGCACCATGGTCTATATAAACTATGATTTTAGCTCCAACTAGATAAGATCTAAACTTGTCTATGGCAAAAACTATGGCTAGGAGTTCCTTTTCAGTGGTTGCGTAATTAACTTGTGATGCGTCTAAGGTTCTACTGGCATAGTAACTCACATGTAACTTTTTATCGGTTCTTTTTCCTAGGACTGCACCTACAGCGTAATCACTAGCATCACACATGTTTTCGAAGGGTTTAGTCCAATCTGGTGGTTGTGTAATAGGTGCTGAAATTAAAGCTTGTTTTAAAAGGTTGAATGCTTCGTTGCATTTTTCATCAAAAATGAATTCGGCATCTTTCATTAAAATACCGGTAGGAGGTTTGGTTATTTTAGAGAAGTAATTTAGAAAGCGCCGGTAGAATCCAGCATGTCCAAGAAAACTTCGGACTTCCCTAATTTTTTTAGGTGGTTTTAGGTTTTCTATAACCTCTATCTTGGCCCTATCTACTTCAATACCCTTCTCAGAAACAATGTGTCCTAAAACTATACCTTTGGTAACCATGAAGTGGAATTTTTCCCAATTTAATACTAGGTTTACTTCTACGCATCTCTTCAAGATCTTTTCAAGGTTGACTAGGCAATTGTTGAAGTTAAACCTGCAAACTGAGAAGTCGTCCATGATAACTTCCATAATCCCATCAAGATAATTAGTGAAGATTGACACCATGCAACACTGAAAATTCGCTGGAACATTATAGTGTCCGAATGGAATTTGCCTATAGGCAAAAGTTCCATAAGGGGCATGTGAAAGTTGTTTTATCTTGATCTTTTGGGTGTATAGGAATTTGGAAAAATCTTGAATATTCGTCAAGGTAACAAAAGTAAGAATGTCTAGATAGACGTTCAAACATCTGATCTATAAATGATAAAGGGAAATGGTCTTTCCTAGTTGCTTTGTTTAATTTTCTGTAATCTATGCACATACGCCATCCTCCTTCTATCTGTTTTGCTAAGTGTTCGCCTTTTTCGTTTTGAACGACTGTGATGCCTCCCTTTTTAGGTACTACATGCACAAGGCTTACCCACTTATTGTCTGAGATCTAATAAATTATCCTTTCTTCCAATATCTTAAGAACTTCTTTCTTAACTACTTCACTCATTATAGGGTTTATCCTTCTCTGATGTTCTCTCGAAGTTTTCGCATCTTCTTCAAGTGAGATTCGATGCATACACACAAATGGGCTTATTCCTTTTAGGTCAGATATGATGTATCCTAATGTTGAGGGGTATTTTCGCAAGACATCTAAGAGTTGGTTTGTTTAGATTTTGTTTAGGATGGCACTAACTATAACTGGTCGGCCCATGTCCTCGTCTAAAAACTCATATCTTAGATTCTTGGGTAATTATTTAAGTTCTAAGGTTGGTTTCTTTGGGCTTGGTATAAGATCTAGGGTTAGCGATAAACATTTGAAAAGGTCATCATCGATGTAGGGTTCCACACATGCTCGTCTTCCAATATGGGTGTTGAGGGTAGCTTGATTCTTTCTATAGGTTCTTCTTTATCGAGTTCCCTAACACATTCATCAATGATATCTATTGCATAACACGCATCTCCTATCACTGGTTCCATAAGGAATTTTGCAAGAACAAATTCTATCTTTTCATTTCCTACCTCAAAAGTTAATTTTCCTTTCTTGACATCTATTATGGCTCCTGTTGTTGATAAGAATGGTCTACCTAGGAGGATTGTAATTTTGTTATCTTCTTTAGTGTCCATGACAACAAAGTCGGTAAGAATAAACAACTATCCTATCCTAACTGGGATATCATAATATGCCTACTGGATATTTGATGGATTTGTCGGCTAACTAAAGAGACATCTTAGTAGGTTGCATTTCTCCTAGTTTTAATCTTTCACAAACCGCTAGGGGCATTGAACTTACACTGGCTCCTAAGTCCAGGAAAGCTTTATTTATGACATGATTCCTCAAAATACATGGTATGGAGAAATTTCTAGGATCTTTGTCTTTTTTGGAAAGTTTATTCTCGAGAATGGAATTACACTCCACTGGTTTTGGATCGTCAAGTCTACGTTTGTTGGTAAGGATGTCTTTCAGGAATTTAGTATAAGATGGTATTTGGGTGATGGCTTCTGTGAAAGAAATTTCTACATGGAGTTTTTCTATCATTTTAATAAATTTCTGGAATTGATCATTGATCTTGGTTTGTTTGAGTCTTTGTGGATAGGGTATTGGTGGTTTGTATGGCGGGGGTGGTACATAAGTTTCATCTATAACTTCTCCTTTATCTTGATTTTGTTGTTTTTCAGTTTCTACTGGTTTCTCTACTTCGCCTATGGGTGTGATAACACTAAATTTCACCGTATTTCTGACTCCGATTTCGCATGCATTCTTAGGTTTTATTGTTATTTTGTTATGTTATTACTTTGTTTTTCTTTATTTTCAGGTTTTCTATGCAATCAGGGCTTAAATCGAGAAGAGGAGCCAAAAAGGAGTGGAAACGGACGAAAACCAAGAAATTTAGCTTTTTACACTTACGGCATCCGCCATGACTGGCGCCATGGGGTCTGCCATGACGTGGCCACGTCTCAATACCACTCCACAACTGCCAAGACCCACGATCCCAAGTTTCTTCATCCGTTTGCTCTCATGGCGGGCGCCATGGCCTTGTGGCGGGCGCCACAAGGCAAAAGTGGTTCCCTCCACTTTTTAGTGGAGGGGGGCATCCTGGTCTTTTCTCATTTAAGATTTGCCTATAAATAGGACTTTAGAATTTCGTTTTCTTCATCCAAACTTAGAATCTCTTAGGCATATATCAGTTTTAAAGTAGTTATCATTCCACATCGGGGTGTTACTGCAATCGAGTGATCGAGTTTGTATACGTCTGTGTGATCGAGTTTTGGAGCACTCTGGGAGGAAGTTAATCCTGCCGCCATTTTAATTCCAGTTCGTATTTTATTTTTCCGCATTCGCTTTACTTTTATTTATTTCCCGCACTTGCTTTACTTTATTTATTTCCCGCACTCGCTTTACTTTTATTAATTTCTCGCACTCGCACTACTTTCGTTTATTTTCCGCACTCGCTTTAAATACCTTTATTTCTCGCACTCGCACTACTTTTATTTACTTTCTGCACTCGCACTAATTACTTTTATGAAAAATTATTAAAATAACTTTTACTTTACTATGTCTAACTAAATCCTAAAGGTTAGAATGTAAGGATCGTAATTAAACCAGTAATCCGTACAACTGTTCGTAGGAACACTTAAGGGCTATTTTAAATTTCAATTTAAGTTCAATTATTTTTAACTATTTCAAAAACAGCTAAAAGCGCTTTGTCTAGTTCATTAGGAATTTTTATATTAAAAAGAAAAGAGATTTTAAAATGATTTTCAGACGCGTTAAGAAGTTTAGAGTCTGGTTCGTGAGAACCTCTTTTTGTTAAGAAATCCAGGTTAAAGTACTTTTCAACTTAGTCAAGATACTATATTTCTTAAAAATAGGTTTACTACTCTAACGCAGTACGCACCTTTTTATCTGTGACAATAGGAGGGGTTGATTAGAGGGTACAACTCGGTTCTGAATACGCGAAAGCGACAATTCCTGTTAAATTAGTTCTTTTCAAAGTGGAAAACATTGCCCATAAGTAGTTCTATTAACAAGTACCGGATTACCAATTGATTATGTGAATTACATTCGAGCCTGTCTTTATTAATTGTTTAAAATTATTATTTTATTTACCATTGCACACTCCTTAAAACCCTTATATTCAGTCGCCTTAGATACACACCATAACAAAAGGTACGATAGATTGACACTTGGTCTCTGTGGATTCGAAAATCTTTTATATTACTCTGACGTGTTTGTACACTTGCGAAAAACACGCATCAAGTTTTTGGCGTCGTTGCCGGGGACCAATTTCGTCAAATTTCATACCTTGTAGTTATACCGTTTAGACTAAGGTTGTTACCCACCAGTCAATGCGAAAGACTCGCAGTGCCGGAAGTTTAGTAGACCCTCTAGCGGAACCTGAACGTTACGCTCGCGCACGTTTTTTTCCCCATAGGAATAGGAGAGCTATGGCTGAAGATTAAAACCGAAAACCTCTTAAGGACTTCGCCCAACCATCAAACGAGGAACCTAGTTCCAGTATAGTAAACCCTGCTATCCCAGCCAATAATTTTGAACTTAAACCATCCCTGCTGCAATTAGTGCAACAGAGACAATTCGCAGGTCTTGCTACTGAGAACCCAAACCAACATTTTAAAAACTTTCTTCAGTTAGTGTAAACACCCCAAATTTTCCCTCACTCATTTCACACCATGGATTGTGATTCTTTTCATTTGCATAGATTCAATCATAGCATCTCATATTGCATTTTTGCTTCACTGCATTGGTTCTAAGCCATCTGCATCTAGGGTTTGTGATCTGAGCCTTTCCTGATCCATTTGAGCCACTCCAAAGGTCATTAATCACTTCAAAGGGGTCCATGTATGTTCAAGCATCATATTATATCCTCACAAGGTCAAGAAAGTCGAAGAATCACAAGAACTGAGGAAGGCATGGAAGCATAGCCAAGTTTAACTGCACAGATGACCTAAAATTAGGGTTTTGGTTTCAGAGGCCATAACTCCAAATTTTTTGGTCATTCTTGTTTCAATTGGTCTCTATATGTTATGAGGATCATGCATATCAATTTTCATGAAGAAATTCAATGGGGAAGGCATCTGATCAAGAGATGACTTCTTGAGCAAGTCAGTGCAAAATCAGGGCATCTGAGGCCCCCAATGACACAACCAAAGGGTTTTCTCCATCATTTTGATTGTGTATGATCTTTATTTGATCATATAAGATGTTATAAGTTCACAAAATTGAAGAATTTCAAGCCATTTGCAAAGTTGCCTTTTTGGGAAAGTGACTTGTAATGAAAACTTGCCATTTTGGGAAAGTTTTTCAACCTCCTCTTTTTGATTCAAAAATGCTTCAAATGAAAGAACTTTGGTCATGAAAGTTGTAGAATGGATCCTCCAATTTTCAAAAAGTACAAGAACTCATTCTAATTCATTTTAGATCAAAAGTTATGGCCTTGCAAAGTTGGGAAAAATCATGAAATTTCACTTATGCACCAATGGAGGAAAGTTGCAAAACTTCATGCCAAGGCCAATTGTGACTTCAAATCAACTTCTAAGCATTACACAAACATAAGTCATGACCTAAAATTCAGAATGCACCAAAGAATTGCTCATTTTCATGCCTTGATCATTAAGAAACTTCAAAAGGGCCAAACTTAGTGAAATTTGCAAAACCTCCCACAACTCCTCACAAACTTGCTTTTTGGCCTCAATCTGAATTCCATGGTTGCCCTTGATCCTTGCTGCGCAGGACACCCCATTGTCCTTGGCCTGCCATGACCCATACCTCAAAGGACACCTAACATTGACTTTTGGCAAAATGGACCATATCAATCAAGCTGAGCCACACCAACTACTCTGACCAATCACAGCTTCACATACATGCCTCATGGATCATTTCTCACACAATCTTGGAAGCTGAAACCTCCCATAACACAGCATTCTCCAAAATCCCTCTTTATGCATTTTTCTTCGAATCTCAATACACAAGCCTAAAACCTCAAAACAAACTTCACAGAATCAATCACCATGATCCTCTGATCATTTCCCAACCATCATTTGATCCTGAAACTACCCCAAACAGAAATACGATTTTCCACTCCCTTTGGACAGAACTTCATCAATCTCATAAACCAGCCATAAGAAATTCCAAACAAGCATTGCAAACTTCTCAGGAGGTTCATTAAAGGCATCTTGGACCAAAGAAACGGCCAGAAAGCTCCAAAAGCAAAAGCTCCATCTCAGGTATACTCTTGAAACTTTTTTTCCAGAACTTGTTTCTTTAGTTATAGAATGGTAGAGCATGTTCCACTGATCACAATGAACTTTGAATGATGAAAAATGGTTGAGTTTTGAGGATGTATGCGTGTTCTGAAAATTTGTTCAGTTTTAGGTTTTTGATTCGAATCATGTTGTTGATGAAAAATAAATGAAGTTTGGTGTTTGATTCTTGTTCCTTGATGTTTGTTGAGTGATTCTGGAGCTTTAGGGGGCTTGGGGTGAGGTTTTGAGAGAGATAGCATTTTTCAGGGGAGAGTGTGGCTGGAGAAGATGACCGGAGGTCATTTCCGGCCACCTGAAAGTCATTAATGGCTTAATCTGGATTAGGGCTTGGTTTGAATGTGAGCCATAGATCTTGTTGACCCGCGCGCGAATGGACGAACCAGATGCATCATTAAACCCTAATTCTGATTTATTAATTTAATTAATTGAGATTAAATTTGAATTTAGCCAGAATCAATCCTAGCCACTGAATAGCGCGCGGGTCAACTCCCTCCAAATCCATTTGAATCTCAGCTCTTGGATCAGCCTACTTTCTTTTATTTAAATTTTTATTTCATTTTCTTTTCATTTAACTTGCACGAATTTTTAAAAATAGAAAAATGCATTAAAAAATTCTGAAATTTTTTGTCAAACCTTTTGTTAATTTTCAGAATCCAAAAATATTTTTATTTTTATTTTTTGCATTAAAAATTATTTTTAAATCATTTAAATGCTTATTTTTAATTAGTTAATGGAAATTAATTAATTAAAATAGCATTTAGGTATTTAAAAATCACAAAAAAAATTCACATTGCATTCTAAAACATTTAGAAACATTATCCAACTCTTCACACAAATGTATTTTTGGTTCTTGATGTACTTTGATAATTTTCATTGGAATTAAAGTTATTTAAAGGCAATATTTTGTCCCTAACTTGAAAAAATTCATTCTGCCTAACCATGAAGAGTTTGATGATGGTTCTTCTTGAATTGCATCCTTCATATCATGTAGTTTCTAGGGTAAAATTAGTTTGAATTTATCTTTCATTTTCAATTTGTTTTGCATTTTTCATTGTGAGGTATCCCAAAACCCTAGTTGACTTGAGAAAATCATAACTCCCATTAGGTTAAGGGTTAGGTCCCCTCCTTTGGGCAGTGAACTTGTGTAGGGTTAGGGTTCCTTGGATCCCATTTTCAATTTTTTATCATGTCATTTGCTTCTGATTTTGAATTTTGTGTTGTATGTTATGCATAAGCCCTAATTTGTGCCTTCACTTGTATCCATCTCTCATATGCTTGCATTCAAGAACTTGCCATGACATTTTGTGCATCCACATGATTCATAAGACATCTTAGGACATATTAGAATCATGTTTTATCATTGCATCATTCATTTGACATGTCATACTTTCATTGTATTTCATAAACTTTCATGAACTTTCATGGTTCAAAGCATGCTCCATATACCTCCATTCTCTTGTATGCTCACATATATGCATCTTGTATAACTTTGCACCATCTCTTTACATCATTTGCATCATGTGTATGTTTCTGACTTTGGCCTTTGCCCATCCATATGCATTGTTTCATCTCATTTCTTCCCTTATGCATCTTGTACTAACTTTTCAGGTTAATGATAAGTTTGTTTGGGAGGTGGATTTGCCTTCACCTCCTACCTCTTCTCACCTTATCATTTTACATCCTTGCTGCATTTTTACTTGTTTTTGAGTGAGCTTGCTCACTTGTGCCTCTCTTCCCTCTTTTCTCTTCTCATCTCATCTCTTTTCTATCTTGTTCCTCCTTGGTGGCCTTTGAAGATCTCTTTCTTTCTTAAGCCTCATAAACCCTAGGTATAACCAAGCATGATCACAATTAGGGTTTGATTAGTCCCCCATTTAGTTTTGCCTTTGTGTCATCCTTGAGTCTTCTTTTCTCATCTTTTAATCAAGTACTAAACCTTAAAGGTTTTAAGGCTTTGTGATTAAGCTTATGCCTGCATCCTTCTATTAGGATGGAGTGTATAACTTTAATCCTAAGTGTTAAACCCTTAATGTGTTTAAATTCTTTAATTAATTCAGTTAATAATCACTAAGACATCAAGCTTGTAACTTGGGCCTTTCATTAGGGTTCTAATTCTTCCTTGAATGGTTAAGAAGGACTAACCCTAGTGTTAATGGACAAGTCCCTCTCAAGTTGTCTTACAAACCATAAAATTCACTTCTTAATCTTATCATTAACTAAAATCCACTTAATAAAGGTTTTGTTTTGTCATGAGGTTAATCCCTAATCATGGATTAAGTTGAGGAGCCTTCCTCAGCTTAAATGTTCTCATCTATTATCCTTCTATTAGGATGGTGTAATGGGTCCATTAAATCCTTGATTATGGCTTAAACTCATTACTTAACACTAAACAAAAATACCAAAAACATCTAAATAATTACAAGTAGGTTAATGATCTTAATCCTACATCATGGTGATTAAGTGTGAGGTGCTTACTTCACACTTAAGGTATTCTAATTACCCCTAATCAGAGGGAGGATGTGATGAGTTTACTAACCTTTGGTTTAGGCTTAAGCTCATTAGCTTATGACAAATACAAAAAGCAGTAAAAGACTGAAAACACCAAAAACAAACAATAATCGTCTCCTCCGGGATTCTTTTCTCATCTCATTCACTCACAAACGAGAACTTGCTTCTTCCGTCTGATGCAAGACAGTTTGCACCTGAGCCAGACAGGTCATAAACTTGAGCATAGACAAGTAAGCAGTTCACAAGTCAACTTATCTTTCAGTTTCTTTGGGTCGAACTACGGTGTTCTGACTTCCTCATTGCACGAGAGGATACGTAGGCATAACTTAACGGTTATCGAACAAAAGTCTCTGTATATTCCCCTCTTTCCAGTATTATTCTTTGAACCTCATAGTCTTGAGATTCATACTCATGTTCTTACACTGACATCTCTCCTATACACTTCACATTTCTTTTACACTGACACTTGCATTCTTGCCAGCTTTGATACACAGAATAGCACTGACACTACCCCTTTTAAACACAAATATTTTAAGCGTGGATCCCGTCGAGTACGGCGGACAATCTGGGTGCTAATACCTTCCCAGGTTGTTACCAACCCCCTTTCTCAGTTTCTCTGGTTCGCAACCGTCTTATCCATCTTTTTCTAGGTTTATGCAGCATTACCTTTCCTTCGAGATAAAAATGCCTAGCTGGCGACTCTATTCATTCATTTCCTTTTCTTTCTGAGTTCACCCTTGTGTGCTTCTCCTTTCGCCAACCGTTCGCGTTTGTACCCCTCTTGGCCCTGTGTCATCAGGTGGGAGCGACAGTTAGCAGAAACCTTTAAAACCAATGGAGCTCCTCCTGAGGCGATACACTTAAGATTATTTCCCTTTTCCCTCAGAGATAAAGATCTATCATGGTTAGATTCCCTTCCAACCAATTCTATAACAACTTGGGAAGACCTTAGAAAGGTATTCCTTGCTAGATATTTCCTCCCAAGTAAGACCGCTCTTCTTCGAAACCTAATAACCATATTTACCCAACACCAAGGAGAGTCATTGTTCGAAGCCTGGGAGAGATATAAAGAGCTATTAAGAGCATGCCCACTGTCGCTCCCACCAAATGACACACAAGTCAGATGGGGTACAGACGCGAACGGTCGGCGAAAAAGGAGAGAGAACACACACAAGGGTGAACTTAGAAGACAAGAGTCGCCAGCTAGGCATTTTCATCCCGGAGGAAAGGTAATGCTGCATAAACCTGGAAAAAATATGGATAAGACGGTTGCGAACCAGAGAGACTGAGAAAGGGGGTTGGTTACAACCTGGGAAGGTATTAGCACCCAGATTGTCCGCCATACTCGACGGGATCCACGCTTAAAGATTTGTGTTTTAAAGGGGTAGTGTCAGTGCAATTTGTGTATCAAAGTTGGAAAGAATGCAAGTGTCAGTGTAAAATAAATGTGAAGTGTATAAGAGAAGTGTCAGTGTAAAGAAGGAATGAAATGCTCAAGACTATGAGGCTTAAAGAATAATGCTGAAGAGGGGGGAATGTACAGAGACTTTTGTTCGATAACTGTTAAGTTATGCCTATGTATCCTCTCGTGCAATGAGGAAGTCAGAACACCGTAGTTCGACTCAAAGAGACTGAGAGATAAATTGACTTGTGAACTGCTTACTTGCCTATGCTCAAGTGTATGACCTGTCTGGCTCAGGTGCAAACTGTCTTGCATTAGACGGAAGAAGCAAGTTCTCGTTTGTGAATGAATGAGACGAGAAAAGAATCCCGGAGGAGACGATTATTGTTTGTTTTTTATGTTTTCAATCTTTTATTGCTTTTGGATTTGTCATAAGTTAATGAGCTTAAGTCTAAACCAAGGGTTAGAAAACTCATCGCATCCTCCCTCTGATTAGGGGTAATGAGAAAACCCTAAGTATGAAATAAACACCTCACACTTAATCACCATGATGTAGGATTAAGATCATTAACCTACTTGCAATTATTTAGATGTTTTTGTTGCTTTTATTTAGTGTTAAGTAATGAGTTTAAGCCATAATCAAGGATTTAATGGACCCATTACACCATCCTAATAGAAGGATAATAGATGAGAACATTTAAGCTGAGAAAGACTCCTCAACTTAATCCATGATTAGGGATTAACCTCATGACAAAACAAAACCTTTATTAAATGGATTTTAAGTTAATGGTAAGATGAAGAAGTGATTTTTACGGTTTGTAAGACAACTTGAGGGGGACTTGTCCATTAACACTAGGGTTAGTCCTTCTTAACCAATTAAGGAAGAATTAGAACCCTAATGCAAGGCCCAAGTTACAAGCTTGATGTCTTAGTCATTATTAGGTGGATTGAATAAAGGGTTTAAACACATTAAGGGTTTAACACTTATGATTAAAGTTGTACACTCCATCCTAATAGAAGGATGCAGGCATAACCCTAATCACAAAGCCTTAAAACCTTTAAGGTTTAGTCCTTGGTTAAGAGCTGAGAAGAGAAGACTCAAAGATGACACAAAGGTGAAACTAAATGGGGGACTAATCAAAACCCTAATTATTATCATACTTGGAAATCCTAGGGTTTTTGAGGCTTAAGAGAGAAAGAAATCTTCAAAGAGCCACCAGGGAGAGAAGCAGATGAAAGGAGGAAGGAGCAAAGAGAAGCAAGACAACTTGCTTCACTTAAGAAGGCAAGTTGCCTGAAGAAAGAAGATAAGAGATGAACATGAATGAGCAAGCTCACTCTAATACAAAGATAAAATGCAGCAAAGATGCAAGAGAGATGAGAAGAGATTGTGAGAAGTAAAGGCAAATTCACTTCCCAAAACAACTTACCACCTGATAAAGTTAGCAAAAGAAATGAAATGTAATGCAAATGAGATGAAATGTCATGATGCAAACCAAAGTCAGAAGCATAAACATGATGTTGATGATGCTAAGGGATGATTCAAACACATGGCAAGAGATGAGAGTGGTCAAACAAGCATAAGAATGCAAATGAAGCATGCCTTGAACCATAAAGATTCATGAATGTTTATGAAATGAAATGAACATACAACATGGCAAAGTAATGGTGCAATGATCAAACATGATTCTAATATGTCCTAAGATGTCTTATGAATCATGTGGATGCACAAAATGTCATGGCAAGTCATTGAATGCAAGCAAATGAGAGATGGATGCAAAGGAAAGCACAAATTAGGGTTTACATACAACATGCATCACAAAAATCCAAAACCAGAAGCAAATGATAAGATAAAAAATTGAAAATGGGATCAAAGGAACCCTAAACCTACACAAGTTCACTGCCGAAAGGAGGGGATCCAACTCTTAACCTAGTGCAAGTTATGAATTTTCTAAGTCAATTAGGGTTTCAAGGTACCTCACAAAGAAAAATACAAAACAATTGAAAATGCAAGATCAATTCAAACCAATTTTATCCTATAAACTACATGCTATGAAGGATGCAATGCAAGAAGAACCATCATCAAACTCTCAAGGGTTAGGCAGAATGGATTTTTCAAAGTTTGAACCAAAATATTGCCTTAAAATGAATTTAATTCCAACAAAAATTGTCAAAATGCATCAAGAACAAAAACGAAATTTGGTTTGAGAGTTTGATAATGTTCCTAAATGTTTTAAAATGCAAAGTGAATTTTTTTGGAATTTTTAAATACCTAAATGCATTTTTAATTAATTAATTTTCATTAACTAATTAAAAATAAACATTTAAATGATTTAAAAATAATTTTTAATGCAAAAAATAAAAATAAAAATATTTTCGGGTTCTGGAAATTAATGAAATATTTGACAAAAATTTTCAGAATTTTTAAATATGATTTGCTATTTTTAATAATTCGTGGAAATAAAATGCAAAACAAATAAAATTAAAATGAATTTAAAGGAAAAAAGAGAAAGTCAGCTAATCTGAGGGCTGAGATTCAAATTCAAGGAGGCGGGAGTTGACTGCGCGCGCGAACAAACGGCCAGAATTCAAACTCTCTTAATTATGATTAAACCTTAATCCTGAGCCCTAATCACTTTCAGATGACCGGAACAGTGTTCCGGTCATCTTCTCCGGCAAGCCATTTTTTCTATCTCACTCAATACGCATCAAAACCTCACTAAACTCTCCAGAATCAATATATGAACATCATTAAACATAAACCCTACAACAAACATCATTTATTTTTCGTGAATCAAGAGAAACAAACAAAATCATTTTCACGGGCAAACTTTCAGACAGTCAATACATGTTTGTTTCTTGACCATTTTCAAAACCAAACACATCCAGATGATCAGTGCAACTCATAGAATCATTTTATAACAAGAAATTAGAGTTCTGGAAAAAATGTTCTTGAGCTCACCTGAACTAGAGCTTTCGAAACAGGGACTTTCTGGCTGCTTCTTTGGTCCAAACAAGCTCCAATGATCCTCCCCAGAAGTTTGTGATGCTTAACTGGAGTTTATAGGGTCTCTAGAGGAAGTTTGAAGAAGCTCAGGTCAATGGAGGAGGGAAATCGTGTTTTTGATGTGGGAGGTTTCAGGCCAAAACAATGGTTGGGAAATGATCAGAGGATCATGGTGAGTGATTTGGTGAAGTTTGTTTTGATGTTTGAAGGCTGTGTTTTGAGATTCGAAGCAAAATGCATAAGAGGTCAGTTTTGGGAACTATGGCTTGTGGGATGTTTCAGGCTGTGTTGTGTTATGTCTTGAGTCTCTTTTGGTACATGTATCAAGTTGGGATAGGTCAGAGAGTTGTTGATGGCCTAGCTTGATTGGTATGGGTCTTTTTGCGTAAAGTCAACTTTTTGTGTAAGAGAGGTATGGGCCATTTCAGTCAAGGTACAATGCATGGCTTGGCTGCAGCTTGAATCAAGGAGAACCATGGAAATGAATTTGAGGCAATGCAGCAAGTGGATTAGGGTTTGTGAGAGGTTTTGCAACTTTCACAAAGTTTGGCCCTTTTGAAGTTTCTTAATGCACAAGTCATGAAAATGGGCAATTCTTTGGTGCATTCGGATTTTTAGGTCATGGTTCATGTTTGTGAAAAGGTTAGAAGTCACATTGAAGTCACATTTTGCCTTGGCAAGAGGTTTTGCAACTTTGCCTCTTTGGTGTAAAACTTGAAATTATGTGATTTTGTCCAACTTTGGCAAGCCATAACTTTTGATCCATAATGAATTAGAATGAGTTCTTGTACTTTTTGAAAATGGAATGATCCATTCTACAACTTTCATGACCAAAGTTTTCTCATTTGAAGCATTTTTGAATCAATTTGAGGAGGTTGAAAAACTTTCCCAAAATGGCAAGTTTACATTACAAGTCACTTTCCCAAAAAGGCAATTTTGCAAATGGCTTGAAATTCTCCAATTTTGTGAACTTCTAACATCTCCTATGATCAAATAAAGATCATACACTCTCAAAATGATGGAGAACACCCTTTGGTTGGGTCATTGGAGGCCTCAGATGCCCTGATTTTTCCCTGACTTGCTCAAGAAGTCAACTCTTGATCAGATGCCTTCCCCATGGAATTTCTTCATGAAAATTGATATGCATTATCCTCATATCATATAGAGACCAATAGAAACAAGGATGACCAAAAAATTTGGAGTTATGGCCTTTGAAACCAAAACCCTAATTTTAGGTCATATGTGCAGTTAAACTTGGCTCTGCTTCCATGCCTTTCTCAGTTCTTGTGATTCTTTGACTTTCTTGACTTGGTGAGGATATGATATGATGTTTGAACATGCCTTGACCCCTTTGAAGTGATTAATAACCTTTGGAATGGCTCAAATGGCTCAGGGATGGCTCAGATCACAAACCCTAGATGCAGATGACTTTGAACCAATGCAGTGAAACAAAAATGTGGTATGAGATGCTATGATTGAACTTATGCACATGAAAAGATCACAAGCCATGATGAAAGGGGTGAGGGAAAATTTGGGGTGTTTACAGCTGCCCCTATTCAAACATGAGTTAGCTGTGCAGGATGTAAGCAACGACTTAACAGGCAAACAAGATAACTTGTGGTTGAATACCAGAGACAGTCCAAAATTTGCACTCACAGAATGAAGAAGAAAAGGGATATAGATTGTAAAAATAAAATAAAGTATACTTATAAAGTGCGGGTGACGGAGGACGACCGTCGGGAAGAGGACGACTGCTGGGGATAAAGCGATGACGGGGACGGCCGACATGCTGGGGATAAGAAATTATAATGGGGACGGCCATCAAGAATTTCTGGGGATTATAGGTAAATGATGGGGACGACCATCGGGTTCAAGGCTAAATGACATAAATGATGAGGTACGGTCATCAAAGGTGAAGGACGATCACCTAGTAGGGGACGGCTGCTCTGTTAGGGATAAGATGAGGGACGGTCATCTAAGGCGAAGGACGATCACCTGGCAAGGTACGGTTGCCAAAAAGTATTGCGACATAGGACGAATGCCGGATAAAAAAGGTCGACGATGGGGACGGCCATCGGATAAGCATGATGAAGGACGATCATCAAGAGGTGAAGGACGATCACCTAGCAGGGTACAGCTGCCCTAGGGTTTATCATGACATAGGGCGAATGTCAGATAACAAGATCAACGATGGGGACGGCCATCAGATAAAATGATGAAGGACGATCATCAAGAGGTGAAGGACGATCACCTAGCAGGGGACGGCTGCTAAAAACAACACGACATAGGACGAATGTCGGATAAGAAGGGGTTCTAATGAATAGAGACTCCACTGGGGGTGATGAAGGACGATCATCAAAAAGGTGAAGGACGATCACCTGGCAGGGTACGGCTGCCGAAAAGGTATCATGACATAGGACGAATGTCAGATAGAAAGGAAACAATTCACTGGGATTTGCTGGGACTCTTCTGGGGAACAGTAGACACAGACGAGTGCCTATATTCGAGAGACGAAGGTGTAAGTGTTTGACACTGTGTATAGATTAAGGATACGGACGAGCATCCTTAAGACTATGATACGGACGAGTATCTGTAGAAACAAACGTTTGATGCATGTTCAGAGATGATGATACGGACGAGTATCAACTAGTTAACAAAGAACACGGACGAGTGTCGAATCTGAGGGGATATAAGTGGCATATACAAGATACGGACGAGTATCGGTATGAGTATAAATTGATGAGTGAGACGCAGACCAGTGTTTATCCTGCTGGGGAGAGTGGGACACGGACGGGTGTCGGAAAAAGTGTATTATGAACGAGTATATGGTTCTCAAATGTTTAGGTAACCATGTTGGGGATGGTGACACGGACGAGTGTCACAGAATTGTATATATATGTATTTGTGAGTGCAAAGGGGACGCTTTGGCTTTCCGCTGGGGAAATGACACAGACGAGTGCCAAAAGGAGCATGTATCTGTATTTGTGAGGGTAAGGGAAAATGCTTTGGATTTCTGGTGAGGAATTAGGAAATATTCTGTATGTTGTCTGATGGATGGTCATTTTTACAAGTGTTCAGTTCGACACATGGCTTATGATTATGCAATATATTTGATTTTTGCCGTAATGCTCCGTATTAGACGGAATGCTACGCTTTGTGGGGAAAATATGATGCGAATGCTATTATTATGCAAAGATACCGATCCTGGATTCGAATCCCGCTGCTGTGGAGATCTCTGGCTGATCTGCTTGAAGTGGGTATCCCAGCTGGGGATGAGATCATTGGTTGATCTGATACATATGACTCTGCTTGGGACAATATATCGCTGATAGGTCTTTCTTAGTAGCGAGGGACCCAACTGGGGTTTGTAGAAGCTTTCGTCACTCTGTTGTGAGATCTTCAGGCGTTGCTCTTCTGGATAGAGGTTGAAACTCTGCGGGGAGATGGTTCCCGGTCTTTGCACTTGGATGAGGAGGAATGATGACCAGCATCTCAGCTGGGGAGAGAGCAACTCCGGTGCTAATCGGGGGGTAGACTGAGTAGATAATGATTAGACAGCTTGCTGGGAGAAGCTTTCATGCCCCATGTTATGCTCTGAACACCTGCAATCCTGTAAAGACAAAGAAACGTACAAGCATCCCGAGATATTCCTTATTGGATTCCGTCATAGGAGTTTAGGCAATCCTAGGAGCAAACATATTTCCTGTAAGCATGTATTCTTTAGAAAGGAAGCATCTGTATTTATACGAATCAATACCTTAAAGGCATCGGACATTTTTGCAAACAAAAATAAAATGTATGAGACGAAACATGACTGAAAATCTGATTTTATTAATTCATGTGCCTTGAATTGGCAAGATACAGTCAGAGAAACAGATCCCCTAAAATGAGGAGATCGTAACAAATTGAAAGATAAAAAGGTGCTCAAAATGTTGATGACGCTTCAAGGAGCTTCCCTTTTTGCTATGACTCGTATGACATTGACGTTCTTCTCATCTTGCTTTTTGAAGAAGGCTGGTTCTGACCGACGCTCGAACCCTTCGGAGCTTGCCAGGTTGTAAGTGATACAGATGAATTCAGAACGCAGTTATTCGCTTATTCCCTTATTTTGCGTGGATCGCCCTTTCGGGTTTTCAATCCACCGGGATACCCTTTTTTGCCTGGGTTGTCCAATGTGGCTTTTCAACTCAGTGGGTGTACATCTTTTATTTTTATTTTCCCTTATTTTTGCCCGAGTCTTTTATTATGTTTTTGACTCGCCGGGATGCCCTATTTTTGCCTGGACTTACATTCTTTTTTTATGTCCAGCGGGTCATTTTTATGCGAAGTATTTTTTAACTGCATCTGAATTCACAGGGGACAGGAAATCTTCGCCATCCATAGTACTGAGCATCAGCGCTCCACCAGAGAAAACTTTCTTCACTATGAACGGACCATCATAATTCGGAGTCCACTTGCCCCTGTGGTCTGTATGAGGAGGGAGGAGTCTTTTCAGCACAAGATCTCCTACTTGGTACTCTCGAAGTTTGACTTTCTGATCGAAGGCTTTCTTCATTCTCTTCTGATACAGCTGCCCATGACAGATTGCAGCTAATCTCTTTTCTTCAATCAGACTTAGTTGTTCGTATCGGGATCAGACCCACTCTGCTTCGTTCAGCTTAACATCCATCAATACCCGTAGAGAGGGTAGTTCAACTTCAACAGGTAGGACTGCCTCCATACCATACACAAGTTGATACGGTGTTGCCCCAGTGGATGTTCTGATTGACGTACGGTACCCATGCAAAGCAAATGGTAACATTTCATGCCAGTCTTTATATGTTACCACCATCTTCTGTACAATCTTCTTGATATTCTTGTTAGCTGCCTCTACAGCGCCATTCATCTTTGGCCTGTAAGGAGAAGAATTGTGGTGTTGGATCTTGAAGTCCTGGCATAGTTCTGCCACCATTTTGTTGTTCAAGTTGGAACCATTATCAGTAATGATTCGCTCGGGCACTCCATATCGACAGATGATATCTCTCTTCAGAAATCGGGCTACCACTTGCCTCGTAACATTTGCATAAGAAGCTGCTTCAACCCACTTGGTAAAATAGTCAATAGCAACCAAGATGAATCTGTGGCCGTTTGAAGCAGTTGGTTCAATCTTGCCAATCATATCAATGCCCCACATGGCAAAGGGCCAGGGTGAAGACATCACATTCAAAGGATTCGGAGGCACATGCACTTTATCCGCATAAATCTGGCATTTATGACATTTTCTAGCATAAGCACAACAGTCTGCATCCATTGTGATCCAATAATAGCCTGATCTTAGCAACTTTTTAGCCATTGCATGCCCTCCAGCATGGGTACCAAAGGATCCTTCGTGCACCTCGTGCATTAATAAGTTTGCCTCCGTCTTATCAACACATCTGAGGAGTACCATATCAAAGTTTCTCTTGTACAAGGAACCATCAGTATTCAAGAAGAAACTACCAGCAAGCCTTCTTAATGTCTTCTTATCATTGGAAGATGCCCCAGGTGGGTATGTTTGATCCTCCAAGAAGCATTTGATGTCATGAAACCAAGGCTTGTCATCTTTAACAACATCTGCTGAGAATACATATGCTGGTCTGTCAAGTCTGGATACTGCAATTTGAGGCACAAAGTTGGCAGCTTGAACTTTGATCATGGATGAAATGGTAGCAAGAGCATCCGCAAACTGATTCTCATCTCGAGGGATATACTCAAGCTTGACTGTTGTGAAGAAAGTCAACAACCTCCTTGTATAATCCCGATAAGGTACCAGATGATCTTGGTGGGTGTACCATTTGCCGTTGGTTTGATTGATTACCAGAGCTGAATCTCCGAACACAGTCAAAGTCTTGATCCTGAGGTCAATGGCTTCCTCGAGACCCATAATACAAGCTTCGTATTCAGCTTCGTTGTTAGTGCAGTTAAAAGTGAGCTTTGCCGAGAAAGGCATGTGAACTCCTCTAGGCGTAATGAGTACTGCACCAACACCACGATAGTTCATATTAACAGCCCCGTCAAACATCATCGTCCATTCTTCTTCCGGGTCAGGCCCTTCAGTGTGAATAGGCTCTTCATGATCTTTTGCTTTTATGAACATGATGTCTTCATCAGGAAAGTCAAATCTCATAGGCTGGTAATCATCAATGGGTTGCTCAGCAAGATAATCAGACAATACACTGCCTTTGATGGCTTTTTGAGATGTGTACTGAATATCATATTCTGTGAGGATCATTTTCCATCTTGCAACCCGTCCGGTAAGAGCTGGCTTCTCAAATATGTACTTAACTGGGTCCATCTTTGAGATCAATAAAGTAGTGTGGGTCAACATATACTATCTTAGTCTGCGAGCAGCCCACGCTAAAGCACAGCATGTTTTCTCGAGCAGTGAATAACGCTGTTCACAGTCGGTAAACTTTTTGCTTAGGTAGTATATTGCATACTCTTTTCGACCAGACTCGTCATGCTAGCCCAGCACACACCCCATTGACTCTTCTAATACTGTCAAGTACATGATTAGAGGTCTTCCTTCAATTGGAGGCATAAGGATTGGAGGCTCCTGTAAGTATTCCTTGATTTTGTCAAAAGCCCTCTGGAAGTCTTCGTTCCACCTGACCGTTTTTTCTTTTCTTAACAGCTTGAACAAGGGTTCACAGGTTGCAGTAAGGTGAGATATGAACCTTGAAATGTAGTTCAATCTACCTAGAAACCCCCGAACTTCTTTTTCAGTCTTAGGTGCAGGAATTTCTTGAATGGCTTTGACTTTATCAGGGTCAACTTCAATCCCTTTCTCGCTTACAATAAATCCCAGCAACTTACCAGATCGCACCCCGAATGTGCATTTGTTGGGGTTTAACTTCAGTTGGTACTTCCTCAGACGCTCGAATAACTTCAACAGATTTACCAGGTGGTCTTCTTCTGTGAGGGACTTGTCAATCATGTCATCCACATAACATTCAATTTCTTTGTGGATCATGTCATGGAATAATGTTACCATAGCCCGTTGATAAGTGGCACCAGCATTCTTCAGTACGAACGGCATCACCTTATAACAGAACGTGCCCCAGGGTGTGATGAAAGTTGTCTTCTCCATGTCTTCAGGTGACATTTTGATCTGATTGTATCCTGAAAACCCATCCATGAAGGAGAATACCGAGAACTGAGCCGTATTGTCAACCAATACATCAATGTGAGGTAAAGGGAAGTCGTCTTTCGGGCTAGCTCTGTTCAGGTCCCGGTAATCCTCACACATTCTCACCTTGCCATCTTTCTTAGGCACAGGTACAATATTAGCGACCCATGGCGGGTAACTAGTCACAGCAAGGAAACCGGCATCCCACTGTTTTTGTACCTCTTCTTTGATCTTCATTGCCATATCCGGGCGAGTACGGTGTAGCTTCTGTTTTACCGGTGGGCAGTCTTCTTTTAAAGGCAGCTTGTGCATAACAATATCGGTGTCTAACCCTGGCATATCCTGATAAGACCAAGCAAAGACATCCACATACTCCCGAAGCATGTCAATCAATTGTTCTTTTACTGAATCCTGCAGGCAGGCCCCGATCTTAACTTCTTTCACATCTTCTTCCGTACCAAGATTAACTGTTTCAATTTCCTCCTGATGAGGGGTGATAACCTTCTCCTCTTGCCTTAACAACCTGGCTAGCTCTTCCGGAAGCTCGTAATCTTCTTCAACCCCTTCATCGGCTTGATTGATTGGATTGTCAAAGTCATACGAAGTCATAGCTGTGTTGTTGTCGATGCAGTCTGAAAGGCACTCTCTGCAAGGGTTTAGATTGTTTATTTTAGTGATCAATTTTAATCTTGTTTAGAAAAAGTGAAAGATGAAGTTATTTATTTTGAAAACATTGCCATTTTATTTTTGTACAAAAAGAAAAAATGAAAAGACAGTGAGCGAAAAAGAGACTCGTTTGCAAAAGATGTCCGATATTCATTGATTGATCTATTTGCACAAAATTACAAGATGGCCCGATTACAAAATGAGTCTTGACATCTTGGGCAAGATGCAAGACTTTGATGCATGCTTAAAAATACAGGAAATAATAATTACTCTGCAGGAGTAACCCTTATAATTTCCTGGGAAGACCAGTTAAGGACTTGGCTCCCCGGGATCCTTGGACGTATCCAGCTCTCCAGGTTGCGGTCGCTTTCCTCCTCGTCTTCCAAATTGTTTACAGCATCCGGGGCGAGCATTCCCCCGCTGACAAAATTGGGCTCTTTGGCAGCCTCTGATTGATCTTGTTGAGTTGGTTTGTAACCCAACCCAAATCTGTCTTCCTTCTTTTCCACGGGCAGCAGCTTACCCCAGCCTTGGGCAGTACCCTCTTCAACAACCTTCCTGGCTTGCTGATAAGACGTCATGGAAGTTCCCATTACAGCAGATGCTTCATTAATGTTTAGGGCCTCAAACCCCTGGCTCATGGTTTCATGGATTTCTCCATCCATTTCAATGTACTTATACGTAGCCAGATGGCTAACAAAGATGTCTTCTTCCCCACAGATGGTGATGATCTGGCCTTCCCACTCAAATTTAGACTTCTGGTGAAGGGTAGACGTAACAGCGCCAGCGGCATGGATCCAGGTTCTACCCAACAAACAGCTGTAGGCTGGATGAATGTCCATCACATAGAAGGTAATTTTAAAAGTCTGCGGGCCAATCATCACAGGCAGATCAATCTCCCTAAGCACTGATCTTTTAGAGCCATCGAATGCTCTCACCACCAAATTACTCGGATGCAATGCCAAGCCATCATACTTCAGCTTCACCAAGGCTTTCTTTGGTAGAACATTGAGCGATGACCCAGTGTCCACCAGTACATGAGATAGAACAGCACCCTTGCATTCCAAGGTGATATGTAAAGCCTTGTTGTGGTTACGTCCCTCAGTTGTTAAGTCAGCATTGGTAAAGCCCAGTCCATGACTGGTGTTGACATTTGCTACCACGGTTTCTAGCTGATTAACAGTGATCTCCTCTGGCACGTATGCTGCGTGCAGGACTTTCAATAATGCATTCCTGTGAGCTTCTGAACACATCAACAAGGATAATATGGAGATTTTTGAGGGAGTTTGGTGAAGCTGATCCACCACTTTGTAATCACTTCTCTTTATGATTCTCATAAACTCGTCTACATCTTGTTCAAAATATGTCTTCTGAGTTTCTTTGGTAGCCGGCTCTTCAAATACCACACTCTTTCCTTTTGCTTTGGCAGCAGCTTCTGCTTCAACATTAGGTCTTTGCACTTGTGAGGCAAAAAGGCGTCCGCTTCTGGTGAAGCCTCCGCCTCCCCCAACATTATCAATTTGTGGAGAAGAGTTTGAAGAATCCAAAGTGATTTTCTCCCCGTTGCAGTAAAGATCAGAGCCATAATGCCAAGGTATGGCATTACTGCTTTCATATGGAACTGGTCCAGGCACCGTAATGGTAACTGGACTGACTGCTGCAGAGGAGGGTACTGTGATGGTGTGTGGATCGTAGTAAATTGTGACCGGTGATCTGGCAGGAGGTGCCACTGTTTGTTGCTGAAAGTTGTTATTTGGAGGAACAATTGATGGATCATAGTAGATGGTGACTGCTGAGATATCTTCATTAATTTCTGCTGATGTTGTAGAAGATTCGGCTGAATAAATGGATGCTGATGTTGTAGAAGGAATGGTTGTTGATATTTGATCTGTTGAAGTGATGGAATGAGCCATTGCTGACGATATTGATGAATCAGTAGGGATGATTGTTGCTGCTGTTGTAGAAGAATCAGGAATTGTTGTCAAAGGGATTGCTGGATTTGTAGGCGCCATTGTTGAGATCTGAAGTATGCCATCTTTGATAAGACCATCTATGCCGCTTCTCAAATTATCACACCCATTGACCGCAATGTTGCAATACCTACAACCGAGTTCACACCCCAGGGAACACCTGGCACTCTAGAAGCTGAGCTTTAATTTCGACCAGAGGTGTCCGAATTTGTGCAACACTAGTGATCAAGGTAGATGGTCTGTCTTCCTCAATGGCATTAATCCTCGGCCCGCCATGATGAGGCATAGGATTCTTGTTGACATTTGGAGGGGGTGCAAAGTTGAGGGCTTTAGAATCTACCAGATCTTGGACTTTCATTTTCAAGGCCCTGCATTTTTCCGTATTATGGCCAGGTGCATTGGAGTGGAAAGCACATCTGGCGTTGACATCATAATTCCTTGGGAGATTGGAGGGATCTGGTGGTGCCAATGTCCTTAACTCAACTAAGTTGAGTTTTAGGAGTTGTGGCAATAAGGCAGCATAAGGCATAGGGATAGGGTCAATCACCCTGTTTGCCTTTGATGGTCTTTGCTGAAAGGGTCTTTGTTGTTGATTGCTGTTGTTGTTGTTGTTGTAGGTTCTCTGTGGTGGGTACTGGGCTTGCTGTTGATAATGTGGTTGTTGTGGTTGTTGATATGCTGGTTGCTGAGGAATCGGAGCTAGAATAGTAACAGCTGCCACTGATCTGTGAACATACTGAGGTCTGCCCCTGCTGGCATGGATGGCATTTGTCTCACTGGTTCTTCGAGGTCCCACAAAAGGCTTCCTGGGATTACTGGACGAACTTGCACCATTATCAGAAATCTTGCCCATTTTTAATAGACTCTCAATTCTTTCACCGGCTATAACTACGTCAGCAAAACTGGTGGAAGAAAAGGCAGCTAACATATCAATGTATGTTCCTTGCAGAGTATTCATGAACATGTCGGCCATTTCTCTTTCCGACATGGGTGGTTGGACAGCAGCAGCAAGCTGTCTCCACCTTTGGGCGTATTCCCTGAAGCTTTCTCTGGAGGATTGAGACATTCCCATCAGAAGGGTCCTGTTAGGGGCCATGTCCAGATTGTATTGGTACTGCCTGATGAAAGCTTCAGCTAGGTCCTTCCAGCATCTGATTGTAGCTCTGGTCAAGTGCGAATACCACTCTCTTGAAGCTCCAGTCAAACTGTCTTCAAAGTAGAACATCCACAACTTCTCATCCATAGTATATGCTTTAAGTCTTCCCAGAAAAGACTGCAGGTGAGTTCGTGGACAAGAGGTTCCATTGTATTTCTCGAAGCACGGGGGTTTAAACTTGTGGGGGATCCTTACCCCATCAACTAACCCCATATCCATTACATCAAAGCCTAAGGAATTTTGAGACTCCAGAGATCTCAACTTCTTAGCAATTCCATCAAACCTCCTATCATAAACTTCATCTCCAGCTCCCATTACAGTAAACTGCTCCTCTTGAGGATCTTCTTGCAAGATCCTGCCTGCAGCAGTGTTGCCTTGTACATTTCTTGGGATGTTGACTTCCGGATCTAGATGGGGTCCAAATACTGGTGGGTTAACATGAGGCTGACCTCCCTCATTATTACTAGTCCCTCCAGTCCCAGGATGAGGTTCCTCGGGGGTTTGTCTTTCCACCAATGCCCTTAGCCTCTCCTGACTCTGGGCCAAGCCAATCATTACAGTCATGAATTGAGCCATTTGGTTCCTCATTTCCACTCTTTCATTAGCCATCTGAGTTCTGACCTCAGTCAGGTCCTGCTGTACTTGATCCATTTAGATACCAGGAAGATTGTTGCGAGTAGGGTACCGGTGCGTACGGTTGGGGGGGAACACCCGGCGGCGAGCAATATTTCCTGAAGCACAACAGAGTTAGAAACAAACAAAATAATGACAAAACCTACAAAACAAAACAAAAGTTAGTATGCAATGCAGCATGCTTATTTGTTTTCCAAGGTATCCGGCTTGGTTCTTGGTTTTGACCTTTCCAGACCCCGAGGAAGATGCTTTTGACTTTGTTGAGAAAATAAATCCCAAAAATGGAAACAAACTAAAATATATTACAAATACTGAACAATACATAGTTTGTTTTTACAACACATGCCCTTGGAGGGTCAAAATACAACACAAAATGAAAAGTACTTCAAATGAAAACAGCAACAATCAAAAGGTCAGACATCAAGTCCAAACTCATCCTCCTTAACCTCCTTCAGAAGTGCCTCAGTCACTGGACCAGCCGGATGCTCTGTGATGTTTCTGATGAGGAGGTTCCTGGTGGCAATGGCAGTGGTCAGTTTCTTGTGCCTGTCTTGGTCCTTTGATCTCTTCAATCCAGCCCTAAGCTTCAACTCTGAAATCTCTTTTTGGGCTGCCAGCAAAGCCTCCTGTTGCTTCTTCTCATTAGCCTCTAGCTGTTCAATCTTGGCTTGAGTCCTCTGATCTTCTTGTGTCCGGGCTTCAGTGATCCTGACCCACCTAGCCTGACTTTCTTGCAGATAGAGATCAGTCCTAGCCTTCTGAAGCTTGGCCTCTTTACAGGCATTCTTCAATATTTGTTCCCCAGCTCTTGCTTTTTTGATGTAGTCCTCTGTTTTCTCAATCTTGGTCAGATGCTCCACCCTAAGCTTCTCCAACCTCTCAATGTCCAGACGACCATCACTCCTTTCCCAAAGGGTCTTCTTCAGAGCTTGAGACAGATTCTCATTCCTTTCCTTCAGCTTCTCAAATTCTTCCAGGCTGACAGTTGCTGCTGGCTGAGTTGTGGATGGCCCAGGTATATCTTCAATGGTGAAAGGCATTCCAGTAATCTGAGCTCTAGCATGGGACCAGTCATAGTACTGAGCTGATGCAACATTATTGCACCTTCCAAGAATAGCCATCCCTTTTGTCTGGATGTTGTCCCAAGCCCAGGATGCTTGTCTGACAGCAGCTAGATTAGGCTTTATCTCACAATACAGGGTCTGAGCTAAATCTTGCACTCTAGGAGGGTGAACAAAAGCATAGCCGAGTTGTCTCTTAAACAGCAGAGGATTGTAGTTGATACAACCCTTTACTCCTATCAAAGGTACATTTGGGTATTGCCCACAGCTGGTGATTATGTCTTTGCCTTTGGTGCTCTGGGTGCACCATCTGATGTCATCTGAAGACAAAGCAATAAGTCTCTTAGCCCAATTCTTCTGTTGGTGAGGGTTTAGGAAGGCATCTGTCTTAGGTAGGTGTTTGAGCAGCCAAGTGTGAAATAGAGGAGCACAGCATCTCACCAATTTCCCTCTTTGTTTCTCATTCCTCTGATGAATGGAATAATAGAAATCTCCCAGCAATGTGGGTACTGGGTTCCTCAGAAGAAAGAGATGAATGGCATTCTTGCTGATAAATTCGGGCTCATCTGCAAACAGTATAACCCCATATATGCTGAGGGCTAGAAGTGCACAGACTTCCCTCCATTCTCCCAAAGAGGCCTTCAGGATGGCCTGAGAAATCAAGAAGTCTAAGTGTAAACCAGGGATCCCAGCCTTTGTTGTCATATTCTGCTCAATCAAAATAGGCTCCAGGTACAGTGCCTTTGCCACTTCTCCATTGCTGGGAAAAGTCATCTCTGGGTTGAAGGGAATCCCACCCCTGACCAGTACTCCAATCAATGATGAAAATTCCTCCAACATAGGTCCTAGATGAAAGTCTGAAAATGTGAAGCATCTCAAAGGAGGATCATAAAACTGCAAGCATGTGTGGATCATGCTCCTCTAAGAAGGGTCCAAGTCCATAACCATATCCAGGATACCTCTATAATGTTCTCTGAATAACGGGATGTGGTCAGGGGTGATAAGTGACTGGACCTGCCTGATGCCAGTCAACACAGGCTCAAAGAAATGGTATGATATGTTGCTCTTCCTGGGAGCCATGACTGCTGATGAAGAGTTGAAGACAAGTGCTGATGAAGATCAAGACTGGTACTGGAGATGGGCCACTGATAGGCTGATGCTGGTGATGATGAAGATGACTGAAGCAAACAACTGAAGAGAATAGCTGAAGCAGATAGCTGATGAACAGAGGTCTATGCAGATGAAGGGGTCAAAACCAAGCCATACATAATGTGGATACCCTGAAAAACAAATAAACAAATGTCAAATGATGCAATGATGATGTATGCAAATGATATGCAAGGGTTTGTAATCAAGCTAGGTCTGATTATCTGTCTTGATATAAAGTCCATGTATGTTCAAGAAGTCTAGATGGAGGTTCAGAAATCCAGTAACCAAGGTGGGGGACTCAAATAAAGAGTCACATGTCCAGGGTTAAATCACAAGAACTGTCCAAAATGTAGTACTCTTAATCAAAACAAGTATCAGGGTATGATGTGGCTAGTGGTACCTACAAACCTGTAAACAGCCCAACCCCCTCACGGGTAGTGTTCTAAAACAAGGATCCTCAGACTTGGATCAGTTATGAGAAGTGTAAACACTTCTAACCCGGAGGTACAGTGTTTACAATAACCATAAAAGATCCTCCTCTAATTCACCTCAGTTTCTGAAGGTCATAATAAAGGTCATCAAGACTTAGCAGGCTTCCCAGATAGCCCTAGCACTACAGGAAATTTGTAGCACAGAGTTCTCAAGAAGAAACCCACATCTGAACCGTGTTTCATATTCCCGCACCAGACCGAAATGGAATGGGAAAGAACATGAACCACTCTAGCCTAGGTGTCACTCAGGTCCCAGGTACAGGACCTTAAACTCTCAATGAAACCCCACCCACCAAAACAGAAACCAGATCCAGCAATGACAGTATGAAAGTATGATGTATAAAACTGTAAAGAAAGCAATAAACAAGACTGTACATAAAGCAAAAACATAAATACATAAACACACATAGCACATAACACCCTAGTAAACACAAATCAAACAAGTGCTAGAAGGAACCCACAAAAAGAACCAGAAGCCCTGGTTACAATATAAGTTTCCCCAGCAGAGTCGCCAAGCTGTCGCTCCCACCAAATGACACACAGGTCAGATGGGGTACAGACGCGAACGGTCGGCGAAAGAGGAGAGAGAACACACACAAGGGTGAACTCAGAAGACAAGAGTCTCCAGCTAGGCATTTTCATCCCGGAGGAAAGGTAATGCTGCATAAACCTGGAAAAAATATGGATAAGACGGTTGCGAACCAGAGAGACTGAGAAAGGGGGTTGGTTACAACCTGGGAAGGTATTAGCACCCAGATTGTCCGCCGTACTCGACGGGATCCACGCTTAAAGATTTGTGTTTTAAAGGGGTAGTGTCAGTGCAATTTGTGTATCAAAGCTGGAAAGAATGCAAGTGTCAGTGTAAAATAAATGTGAAGTGTATAAGAGAAGTGTCAGTGTAAAGAAGGAATGAAATGCTCAAGACTATGAGGCTTAAAGAATAATGCTGAAGAGGGGGAATGTACAGAGACTTTTGTTCGATAACTGTTAAGTTATGCCTACGTATCCTCTCGTGCAATGAGGAAGTCAGAACACCGTAGTTCGACTCAAAGAGACTGAAAGATAAATTGACTTGTGAACTGCTTACTTGCCTATGCTCAAGTGTATGACCTGTCTGGCTCAGGTGCAAACTGTCTTGCATTAGACGGAAGAAGCAAGTTCTCGTTTGTGAATGAATGAGACGAGAAAAGAATCCCGGAGGAGACGATTATTGTTTGTTTTTTATGTTTTCAATCTTTTATTGCTTTTGGATTTGTCATAAGTTAATGAGCTTAAGTCTAAACCAAGGGTTAGCAAACTCATCGCATCCTCCCTCTGATTAGGGGTAATGAGAAAACCCTAAGTATGAAATAAACACCTCACACTTAATCACCATGATGTAGGATTAAGATCATTAACCTACTTGCAATTATTTAGATGTTTTTGTTACTTTTATTTAGTGTTAAGTAATGAGTTTAAGCCATAATCAAGGATTTAATGGACCCATTACACCATCCTAATAGAAGGATAATAGATGAGAACATTTAAGCTGAGAAAGACTCCTCAACTTAATCCATGATTAGGGATTAACCTCATGACAAAACAAAACCTTTATTAAATGGATTTTAAGTTAATGGTAAGATGAAGAAGTGATTTTTATGGTTTGTAAGACAACTTGAGGGGGACTTGTCCATTAACACTAGGGTTAGTCCTTCTTAACCAATTAAGGAAGAATTAGAACCCTAATGCAAGGCTCAAGTTACAAGCTTGATGTCTTAGTCATTATTAGGTGGATTGAATAAAGGGTTTAAACACATTAAGGGTTTAACACTTAGGATTAACGTTGTACACTCCATCCTAATAGAAGGATGCAGGCATAACCCTAATCACAAAGCCTTAAAACCTTTAAGGTTTAGTCCTTGGTTAAGAGCTGAGAAGAGAAGACTCAAAGATGACACAAAGGTGAAACTAAATGGGGGACTAATCAAAACCCTAATTATTAACATACTTGGAAATCCTAGGGTTTGTGAGGCTTAAGAGAGAAAGAAATCTTCAAAGAGCCACCAGGGAGAGAAGCAGATGAAAGGAGGAAGGAGCAAAGAGAAGCAAGACAACTTGCTTCACTTAAGAAGGCAAGTTGCCTGAAGAAAGAAGATAAGAGATGAACATGAATGAGCAAGCTCACTCTAATACAAAGATAAAATGCAGCAAATATGCAAGAGAGATGAGAAGAGATTGTGAGAAGTGAAGGCAAATTCACTTCCCAAAACAACTTACCACCTGAAAAAGTTAGCAAAAGAAATGAAATGTAATGCAAATGAGATGAAATGTCATGATGCAAACCAAAGTCAGAAGCATAAACATGATGTTGATGATGCTAAGGGATGATGAAAACACATGGCAAGAGATGAGAGTGGTCAAACAAGCATAAGAATGCAAATGAAGCATGCCTTGAACCATAAAGATTCATGAATGTTTATGAAATGAAATGAACATACAACATGGCAAAGGAATGGTGCAATGATCAAACATGATTCTAATATGTCCTAATATGTCTTATGAATCATGTGGATGCACAAAATGTCATGGCAAGTCATTGAATGCAAGCAAATGAGAGATGGATGCAAAGGAAAGCACAAATTAGGGTTTACATACAACATGCATCACAAAAATCCAAAACCAGAAGCAAATGATAAGATAAAAAATTGAAAATGGGATCAAAGGAACCCTAAACCTACACAAGTTCACTGCCCAAAGGAGGGGATCCAACTCTTAACCTAGTGCAAGTTATGAATTTTCTAAGTCAATTAGGGTTTCAAGGTACCTCACAAAGAAAAATACAAAACAAATTGAAAATGCAAGATCAATTCAAACCAATTTTATCCTATAAACTACATGCTATGAAGGGTGCAATACAAGAAGAACCATTATCAAACTCTCAAGGGTTAGGCAGAATGGATTTTTCAAAGTTTGAACCAAAATATTTCCTTAAAATGAATTTAATTCCAACAAAAATTGTCAAAATGCATCAAGAACAAAAAATAAATTTGGTTTGAGAGTTTGATAATGTTCCTAAATGTTTTAAAATGCAAAGTGAATTTTTTTGGAATTTTTAAATACCTAAATGCATTTTTAATTAATTAATTTTCATTAACTAATTAAAAATAAACATTTAAATGATTTAAAAATAATTTTTAATGCAAAAAATAAAAATAAAAATATTTTTGAGTTCTGGAAATTAATGAAATATTTGACAAAAATTTTCAAAATTTTTAAATATGATTTGCTATTTTTAATAATTCGTGGAAATAAAATGCAAAACAAATAAAATTAAAATGAATTTAAAAGAAAAAAGAGAAAGTCAGCTAATCTGAGGGCTGAGATTCAAATTCAAGGAGGCGGGAGTTGACTGCGCGCGCGAACGAACGGCCAGAATTCAAACTCTCTTAATTATGATTAAACCCTAATCCTGAGCCCTAATCACTTTCAGATGACCGGAACAGTGTTCCGGTCATCTTCTCCGGCAAGCCATTTTTTCTATCTCACTCAATACGCATCAAAACCTCACTAAACTCTCCAGAATCAATCTATGAACATCATTACACATAAACCCTACAACAAACATCATTTATTTTTCGTGAATCAAGAGAAACAAACAAAATCATTTTCACGGGCAAACTTTCAGACAGTCAATACATGCTTGTTTCTTGTCCATTTTCAAAACCAAACACATCCAGATGATCAGTGCAACTCATAGAATCATTTTATAACAAGAAATTAGAGTTCTGGAAAAAATGTTCTTGAGCTCACCTGAACTAGAGCTTTCGAAACAGGGACTTTCTGGCTGCTTCTTTGGTCCAAACAAGCTCCAATGATCCTCCCCGGAAGTTTGTGATGCTTAGCTGGAGTTTATATGGTCTCTAGAGGAAGTTTGCAGAAGCTCAGGTCAATGGAGGAGGGAAATCGTGTTTTTGATGTGGGAGGTTTCAGGCCAAAACAATGGTTGGGAAATGATTAGAGGATCATGGTGAGTGATTTGGTGAAGTTTGTTTTGATGTTTGAAGGCTGTGTTTTGAGATTCGAAGCAAAATGCATAAGAGGTCAGTTTTGGGAACTATGGCTTGTGGGATGTTTCAGCTGTGTTGTGTTATGTGTTAAGTCTCTTTTGGTACATGTATCAAGTTGGGATAGGTCAGAGAGTTGTTGTTGGCCTAGCTTGATTGGTATGGGTCTTTTTGCATAAAGTCAACTTTTTGTGTAAGAGAGGTATGGGCCATTTCAGTCAAGGTACAAGGCATGGCTTGGCTGCAACTTGAATCAAGGAGAACCATGGAAATGAATTTGAGGCAATGCAGCAAGTGGATTAGGGTTTGTGAGAGGTTTTGCAACTTTCACAAAGTTTGGCCCTTTTGAAGTTTCTTAATGCACAAGTCATGAAAATGGGCAATTCTTTGGTGCATTCTGATTTTTAGGTCATGGTTCATGTTTGTGCAAAGGTTAGAAGTCACATTGAAGTCACATTTTGCCTTGGCAAGAGGTTTTGCAACTTTGCCTCTTTGGTGTAAAACTTGAAATTATGTGATTTTGTCCAACTTTGGCAAGCCATAACTTTTGATCCATAATGAATTAAAATGAGCTCTTGTACTTTATGAAAAGGGAATGATCCATTCTACAACTTTCATGACCAAAGTTTTCTCATTTGAAGCATTTTTGAATCAATTTGAGGAGGTTGAAAAACTTTCCCAAAATGGCAAGTTTACATTACAAGTCACTTTCCCAAAAAGGCAATTTTGCAAATGGCTTGAAATTCTCCAATTTTGTGAACTTCTAACATCTTCTATGATCAAATAAAGATCATAAACTCTCAAAATGATGGAGAACACCCTTTGGTTGGGTCATTGGAGGCCTCAGATGCCCTGATTTTGCCCTGACTTGCTCAAGAAGTCAACTCTTGATCAGATGCCTTCCCCATGGAATTTCTTCATGAAAATTGATATGCATGATCCTCATATCATATAGAGACCAATATAAACAAGGATGACCAAAAAATTTGGAGTTATGGCCTTTGAAACCAAAACCCTAATTTTAGGTCATCTGTGCAGTTAAACCTGGCTCTGCTTCCATGCCTTTCTCAGTTCTTGTGATTCTTTGACTTTCTTGACTTGGTGAGGATATGATATGATGTTTGAACATGCCTGGACCCCTTTGAAGTGATTAATAACCTTTGGAATGGCTCAAATGGCTCAGGGATGGCTCAGATCACAAACCCTAGATGCAGATGACTTTGAACCAATGCAGTGAAACAAAAATGTGGTATGAGATGCTATGATTGAACTTATGCACATGAAAAGATCACAAGCCATGATGAAAGGGGTGAGGGCAAATTTGGGGTGTTTACACCCACATCATGGCTTAGATAATTGGCTAATCATTCAAACCTTCTATAATGGACTTCATTATAACACTAAGATGACCATCGACGCTGCCGCTGGTGGCGCACTGATGAATAAACCTTACCCTGAAGCTAGTGACCTTATCGAAGATATGGCCCAAAACCATCAATCATGGGGAGTAGAACGAGCAACAGTGGAAAATAAGGAAGCCCAAGGAGGAATACATGAGCTAAGCTCTATGGACATGATGCAAGCTAAAATGGACGCATTGGCCCTTAGAGTCGAACATATGTGTACAACTCCGAATACTGTAGCCGCAGTTTCGCCGAGTTGTGAGATATGTGGGATGTAAGGACACCAATCCGCCGAATGCAATCTGTTAAATGAGACCAATCCGGAGCAAGTGAACTACACCCAAGGGAACCTATTTTCAAACACATATAACCCTGGATGGAGGAATCACCCAAACTTCTCCTATAAAAATAATAACCTTATCCAAAATACCGCACCTCCGAGACAACAAGGTTACCAAGCCCCAAGAACAAATCAACCTATGCAACCTATACCACCAAATCCGAGCCTTGAGAAAATTGTGGAAACTTTTATCACCGCTCAAACACAACAAAACAAAGAGTTCATGAACCAAAACGTCCATGTTAACGAACTAATTACCCAGTTAGGAACCAAGGTTGACCAAATTATTACTCACAATAAGATTCTTGAAACCCAGATCTCTCAGGTAGCTTTAAACCAAGCCCCTCAAACTACACCTGGAGAACAGTTCCCTGGACAACCTCAACAAAACCCGAAAGGGCAAGAAAATGCCATTACTCTATGAAGTGGAACTGCTTATAAGGAACCTTCTAACCCTAGATTAAGTGAGCCCGAAACTTCTGAGAGAAATGAGGATAAGGAACCGTAGGAATCTGAAAACCTGGAAAGTCAAGAGAAAGGAGAAGAACCTAAAAACAAAACCTATGTACCACCACCGCCATCCAAACCACCAATACTATACCCTCAAAGATTAAAGAAAAGCCAAATCGATAATCAGTATCAAAAATTCGTTAAGGTTATAGAAAAACTTCACGTAGAAATCCCCTTTACAGAAGCCATCACCCAAATACCTTCTTACGCTAAGTTTCTCAAAGATATACTTACAAATAAACGTAGACTTGAAGATCCGAAACCCGTGGAATGTAATTCTATTTCCGAAAATAGGTTAGCAAAGAAAGATAGAGATCCCGGAAATTTTTCCATTCCTTGTATTTTAGGGAATCATGTCATCGAAAAAGCTTTTCTAGACTTAGGAGCTAGTGTGAGCTTAATGCCTTTAGCAGTTTGTGAGAGATTAAACTTAGGAGAATTACAACCTACTAAGATGTCACTTCAATTAGCCGATAGATCCGTTAAATACCCTATAGGCATACTAGAAGACGTCCCTGTTAGGATAGGTCAGTTGTTTATACCTACTGATTTTGTTGTCATGGACATTAAAGAAGATGACGACATACCAATCCTCTTAGGTAGACCGTTCTTATCGACTGCTGGAGCCGTAATAGATGTTAAAAAAGGGAAACTAACCTTTGAGGTAGGTGACGAAAAGATAGAATTTGTCCTTTCGAAATTTCTTATGGCACCTGTAATAGGAGATGCTTGTTATGCCTTAGATATAATTGATGAATGCATTAGGGAATTAGAACAAGAAGAATAAATTGAATCTATAAAATTGCCATCAACCCTTATTTGGGAAGATGACAGTTATAAAAAACCCTACATTGATTATAACCTTCACGAATGTTTATCTCTTACCCCAGATCTTATGCCTTGCCCTATGAAACCAACCGTAAAACTTAAGGAACTACCTAAAAACCTGAGATATGAATTTCTTGATGAAGAAATGAACCGTCCAGTTATAGCCAATGCTACCTTAAACTAAGAGGAAACCAACCAATTGTTAGATGTTTTACGAAGGTACCCCTCAGCCTTAGGATATAAGATCTCAGATCTAAAAGGAATAAGCCCATCCGTATGCATGCATCAGATTTTGCTTGAAGAAGATTCAAAACTCTCCAAAGAACACCAACGAAGAATAAATCCTATAATGAGTGAAGTAGTTAAGACTAAAGTTCTTAAGTTACTAGAGGCAGGTATAATATATCAGATCTCGGACAGTAAATGGGTGAGTCCTATGCATGTAGTACCTAAAAAGGGAGGCATCACAGTCGTGCAAAACGAGAAGGGTGAACCTGTAGCAAAAAGAACTGATGGAGGTTGGCGTATGTGCATAGACTATAGAAAATTAAATAAAGCAACTAGGAAGGACCATTTCCCACTACCATTCATAGACCAAATGTTGGAGCGCCTAGCCAGACACTCTTACTTTTGTTACCTAGATGGATATTCAGGATTCTTCCAAATACCTATTCACCCCGAAGATCAAGAAAAAACTACCTTTACATGCCCTGTTGGAACTTTTGCCTACAGAAGAATGCCTTTTGGACTCTGTAATGCCCCTTCCACTTTCCAACGCTGCATGATGTCTATCTTTGCAGACTATTTAGATGGAATCATGGAAGTATTTATGGACGATTTCTCAGTTTGTGGATCCGATTTCAAAAATTGTCTTATCAACCTTGAGAAAATCATGGAAAGATGTGTGGAGGTAAACCTTGTGCTAAATTGGGAAAAATGTCATTTCATGGTCACCGAAGGGATTGTTTTAGGACATATAGTTTCCAAAAAAGGTATAGAGGTAGATAAAGCTAAAATAGAAGTCATAGAGAATCTAAAACCGCCGAAGACTATCAGGGAGATAAGAAGTTTTCTTGGACATGCCGGATTTTACCGACGTTTTATCAAGGACTTCTCCAAAATAACAAATCCCTTAACTGGTCTTTTGATGAAAGATGCTGAATTCATCTTCGATGAAAAATGTACTAAAGCATTTAATCTTCTGAAGCAAGCTCTGATTTTAGCACCTATAATGAAACCCCCTGATTGGTCAGAACCGTTTGAGATAATGTGTGATGCTAGTGACTATGCTGTAGGAGTCGTTCTAGGTCAGAGAAAAGATAAAAAGTTACACATAATTTATTATGCCAGTAGAACCCTAGACGCTGCAAAGCTCAACTACGCAACAACCGAAAAAGAGCTCCTAGATGTAGTTTTCGCCATAGACAAATTTAGATCTAATCTAGTAGGAGCCAAAATTATAGTTTACACCGACCATGCTGCCATTCGTTACTTACTAAGTAAAAAGGATGCCAAACCTAGGTTACTTCGATGGATTCTATTACTGCAAGAGTTTGATTTAGATATCCGTGATAAGAAAGGCACTGATAATGTAGTGGCTGATCACCTTTCTAGGCTAGAATACCTGAAACCTTACTTAGTGCCCATAAATGATGATTTTGCCTATGATAGACTGATATCCCAACTAGAAACTTTTGAAGATGATAACCCAGGCCCACATGAGCATTCTCATAAATCCTTAGCTATAAGTAATGTACCTCGGTATGCAGACTTTGTTAATTACCTAGCCGTTGACATCATACCCCCGATCTAAACTACCACCGGAAGAAGAAGTTCTATAGTGATGTGAGAAACTTCTATTGGGACGAACCATTTCTTTTCAAGAGAGGTAAAGATGGAATTTTCCGCCGTTTTCTTCCAGAAGAAGAGGTACATAATATAATTGAGTATTGTCACTCTGCACCCTATGGTGGACATGCAAGCACATCTAAGACCTACGCCAAGATTCTTTAAGCTGGCCTATTTTGGCCTACCATGTGGCGTGATGTCCATGCTTTCATTGCCAAGTGTGACAGATGCCAACGTACAGGAAATATTTCAAGACGTAATGAAATGCCTCTAAGAAATATCCAAGAAGTAGAACTCTTCGACGTATGGGGTATATACTTTATGGGACCATTCCCACCATCTTTAGGAAATCAGTATATCTTAGTAGCTGTTGACTACATGTCTAAATGGATTGAAGCTATCACATTACCCACAAATGACACCAGAGTAGTCATCAAATTGTTTAAAAACTATATATTTCCTAGGTTTGGAACCCCCCGTTTAGTCATAAGTGATGGAGGATCACACTTCATATCGAGAATATTTGATAAACTTTTGAGTAAGTATGGAGTTAAGCATAGAGTAGCAACACCATACCACCCACAGACCAATGGACAAGTGGAAGTATCTAATAGGGAGATCAAACAAATTCTTGAGAAGACTGTCTCTATATCTAGAAAAGATTGGTCGCAGAAACTTCAAGAAGCATTGTGGGCCTATAGAACCGCTTTCAAAACCCCTATAGGGACAACCCCTTATCAACTAGTCTACGGAAAATAATGTCACTTACCTTTTGAGTTGGAGCATAAGGCCTATTGGGCCATCAAAACTTTAAATTTGGATTACTTAACTGCTGGTGAAAAACGTATCCTTGATATCCACAAATTAGAAGAGCTCAGACAATCTGCCTACGAAAATGCCATCATATACAAAGAAAGAACAAAATCTTGGCATGACAAAAGAATCATAAAAAAAGACTTCAAAATAGGTGATCTTGTTCTTTTGTTCGATTTTAGGTTACGACTTTTTCCAGGGAAGCTTCGTTCGAGATGGACTGGCCCTTTCGAAGTATCTAAGATTCTAAGATCTGGTGCTATCGAAATCAAGAACCAAACATGTAAACCGTTCATCGTCAATGGACATAGGTTGAAGCCCTACGAAGGAGGTGAAATCCCAACAACATACACCTACCATACTCTTAGTGATCCACCATATCCTTCAAATGATGTATAAAATCTGGTCTTCGAGCTAATGCCGTTAAACAAGCGCTGCATGGGAGGCAACCCATGGTTTTCTTATTTACATACTTTTTATTTATTTTTACTTTATTTTAATTTGTTTACTTTATTATTCTGTCAGGACTAACGATTGAATGTTTTATGTGATTTCAGGACTTGTTTGCTAACCTTGTGCAGAATGCAGAACCCCGATGACATGCACGTGGCCTTTAGAGACGGCGCACAGAGAGAGCGTTACTATGTCCACATGAGACGCCCTATGGCACCTACGAGGTACCCTGACCAAGATTGCATGGATGCCTTGACGATATGAACAACACTTACAGGAACTTGACTCTAGAGTTCCTCAGCTCGTTTCATTATGATCCTTGGGCTGGACCCGATGGACATGTTGTTTTCAGGTTGTTCGGGACTGACTACTCCTTCTCTCACAAAGAGTTTGGTGATTTACTAGGTTTTCAGACTACTCCTGATGCTATTCCAGAGACACCGATGGGGTATTTTATGAGCAGAGAAGTGGAAAAGTTTTGGTCTAACATCTCAGGTGGAGGGAGCCAAGATCCTTCCACTCAGTTTTCTCAGGTAATCCACAAACCTGCGTTAAGGTACTTCCAGATGATTCTAGCACATTCTTTACTCGATTTGCCAGATACAGAGACTCTGCTGAGTGAAGAGGAGATTTTCCTACTGTTTTGTGCGACTCAGTCATGCCCAGTTGCTTGTGGCAACTTTCTATTGAAGGGCCTTGCTAGTGTCGCCAGATCATCTGTAGGCATTATACATGTCGGTGGGATTGTTACACAGATTGCTACTGCATTGGGTTTGTCCCGCAAATTATTGCACCTCGGGAACTTCTGCTGCTACACCACCCTGGATGTTGACTTTTGTCTTGACAGAGGACTGATGAGGAGGGCCTCTTTTGAGCCCAACACGTTTAGATTACTGATCGACAGCGAAGTGATACATTACTTTACATTACCAGACCCGCTGATGACCAGTGTCCAGGACCCTGCTAATTGGAGTTATGCTTTAGAGGGTTATGGAGAGACTATCGAAGTGCCAAAATCACCTCCCGCCGCTGAGTACACTCCTACACCTCTTTCTCCCCGAATCACTGTTATGTCTAATAATATGTCTTTGCAGCCGCCTGATCTACAGACCTAGATTTATGAGCTTCGTAAGGAGATTTCCCTGCTCAAGCAGGAAGTAGCGGACTTGGCATTACAGATCGAGGTATCTGATCTCACTCATGCCTCATAGGCTGATGCTCTATATCAGGATATTGAAGAGTTTCGGAGGGAGATAGCTGAGATTCGTGGATCAAACCAGGAAGAGAAGCCTACCACATGATTCGTTTATACTGACGTTATTACCCTAGTATTTAATTTCTTTTTTATGCTTTATTTTATTTCTCGCATCTCTAGACATATTTTATATTATTGCATTTATTACATTTTCTTTTTCATGTACTTTGATTTTATCTTATATATTATTTCATGCACTAATCTCATTTTTTTCTCTTTTGTTTTGTTTTATTTTATTTTATTTTTGTCGAGTAAAGAAAAAAAATATAAAGACAAAAATATTTTTATTTTTGTCTTCATAAAAAACTATGCAAGCTTTGTGCCTTAGAAGAAGAAAGAAAACGCTATCTGGACCCCCGAAGAAAAAAAGGTACGCGAAGCCCACATGCATTTTTCACAACAACTGACGGACAACATGAGCTTCATGCAGCAATCACGATTGGTTTCGGATCGTGCCTACAGTAATGTTTGTCGTGCCTTGACCGACATCACATCAGAGCAGGCCCGTCAGCGAGAAGTTAACCGCCGGCACTACCAGCTTATGGAGGCCACTCAGGGTTCCATCCTAGGTAACCTTCGAGAGGTCCGGGGTGCCCAGCCTGCCTTATCGGCACGACATGACCGGAGGGACCAGCAACGCAGTAGATCCCGTTGTTCCAGACCATCACAACAGGACGGCGAGGGCACCGGTGCTCCTCCACAGTAGTTTTCCAGGTTACCCTCCTTATCTTATTTCGAAACATTGGGGACAATGTTCGATTTAAGTGTGGGAGGGGATTTTATTGCTTTCTGTCATTTCCCTTTCTAGTTATTTATTTGCCTTCTGTTATTTCCCTTTCCAGTAAGTTATCTAGTTTAACTTTTCTTAGATAATGCATGTGTCTGACGAGTCACTAGTATAATGTATTTTTAGTACATCCTCATTTTTTCCCATTTCCTTAGCCTTACCAAAAAAATTTAAAAAAGAAAACAATGTTGTTTCACATGTTTTTTGGGCTTTGAGACAGGTTTGGATTAGGATGTGGTGACTTAGGTCAACTTTTTGAAACATCAGTACTAGTGTAGCACCATAGACCTCTTGAATATAGGAATCACTCCTAAACCCCGCACACCATGGCCTTTATTATCATTCAAAAAATTGTCCTAAGTAGTTTATTCTAGCCGCCAGCTCCGGCCTAAGCATGCTCTACGTAGGGGGCCGATGAACATAAGTGAATGATCCAGTGCTAAATAAAAATGAAAAAGGAAAACTCTGGGATAGGTGACCCTTACAAAGTCATTTAAACCGAAAAAAGAGAAGAAATTTTTTTTTTGCCACAAAAAGAAAAAATTGCAGTCACCTATTGTTAGTTGGTTCAGAGGTATCTGGCACTGAACTTGGTAGGGCGGATTACGATTCGATCCCCCGCTGCTACATTTAGGCAAAATAAAAACGGGTTTACACATGCTTATGTGCCAGAAACCTTATGTTATGGATCAAAATCACTAACCGATCATTCTACTATGAAGCATGTACGAATAACGGGCTTAATGTGATTGCGCCTGAATGAAAAAGACCCAAAAAGAGATGAGAAGATAGGCCTAGGTATTGTGGGATGACATGGGGTGGTTAATATAGGATTGAAGTCTGTGTCTGTGTTATTATGGTACCCTTGATTCACTTAGTTAGTACCTGTCACTGCATCCTGACTTGAACTTAAAAGCCCTTTAGCCCAAATCGCGTGTTGACACCAGTTTTCTTCATTTTTGAGCTTTTAATGTTTGCTTGAGGACAAGCAAAGGTCTAAGTGTGGGAGGATTTGATAACACTAAATTTCACCGTATTTCTGACTCCTATTTCGCATGCATTCTTAGGTTTTATTGTTATTTTGTTATGTTATTACTTTTTTTTCTTTTTTTTCAGGTTTGCTATGCAATAAGGGCTTAAATCGAGTAGAGGAGCGAAAAAGGAGTGAAAACGGACGAAAACCAAGAAATTCGGCTTTTTACACTTACGGCATCCGCCATGGTTGGCGCCATGGGGTCTGCCATGACGTGGCCACGTCTCAAGACCACTCCACAACTGCCAAGACCCACGATCCCCACTTTCTTCATCCATTTGCTCTCATGGCGGGCTCCATGGCCTTGTGGCGGGCGCCACAAGGCAAAAGTGGTTCCCTCCACTTTTTAGTGGAGGGGGGCATCCTGGTCTTTTCCCATTTAAGATTTGCCTATAAATAGGACTTTAGAATTTCGTTTTCTTCATCCAACTTAGAATCTCTTAGGTATATATCAGTTTTAAAGTAGTTATCATTCCACATCGGGGTGTTACTGCAATCGAGTGATCGAGTCTGTATACGTCTGTGTGATCGAGTTTTGGAGCACTCTGGGAGGAAGTTAATCCTGCCGCCATTTTAATTCCAGTTCGTATTTTATTTTTCCGCATTCGCTTTACTTTTATTTATTTCCCGCACTCGCTTTACTTTATTTATTTCCCGCACTCGCTTTACTTTTATTTATTTCTCGCACTCGCACTACTTTCGTTTATTTTCCGCACTCTCTTTAAATACCTTTATTTCTCGCACTCGCACTACTTTTATTTACTTTCCGCACTCGCACTAATTACTTTTATGAAAAATTATAAAAAGAACTTTTACTTTACTATGTCTAACTAAATCCATAAAGGTTAGAATGTAAGGATCGTAATTAAACCAGTAATCCGTACAACTGTTCGTAGGAACACTTAAGGGCTATTTTAACTTTCAATTTAAGTTCAATTGTTTTTAACTATTTCAAAAACAGCCAAAAGCGCTTTGTCTAGTTCATTAGGAGTTTTTAGATTAAAAAGAAAAGAGATTTTAAAACGATTTTCGGACGCGTTAAGAAGTTTAGAGTCTGGTTCGTGAGAACCTCTTTTTGCTAGGAAATCCAGGTTAAAGTACTTTTCAACTTAGTCAAGATACTATATTTCTTAAAAATAGGTTTACTACTCTAACACAGTACGCACCTTTTTATCCGTGACAATAAGAGGGGTTAATTAGAGGGTACAACTCGGTTCTGAATACGCGAAAGCGACAGTTCCTGTTAAATTAGTTCTTTTCAAAGTGGAAAACATTGCCCATAAGTAGTTTTATTAACAAGTACCGGATTACCAATTGATTATGTGAATTACATTCGAGCCTGTCTTTATTAATTGTTTAAAATTATTATTTTATTTACCATTGCACACTCCTTAAAACCCTTATATTCAGTTGCCTTAGATACACACCATAACAACAGGTACGATAGATTGACACTTGGTCTCTGTGGATTCAACAATATTTTATATTACTCTGACGTGTTCGTACACTTGCGAGAAACACGCATCAGGGTGTAACACTTTTCTTAGAAGTTTCAGGGTCATTTAATGTCAGGTTAGGTGGTCCATTATAAGCAGTGCCACTTCGTAAGGTAATGGCATTAGCTTTCCCACGAGGGTTTTGTTGAGGTTGTCCAGGAAACTGTCCTCCAGGAGTAGTCTGGTGTGCTTGCTTTAGGGCTACCTGGGAGATTTGGGTTTCAAGCATCTTGTTGTGGGTGGCTATTTGGTCTATCTTAGTTCCTAGTTGGGTAATCATTTCGTTTACATGGATATTCTGATTTAGAAAATATTTATTTTGCTGGGCTTATGCTGTCATAAAGTTTTCCAAAACTTTTTCAAGATTTGGCTTTGGTGGCACAACTTGCATAGGTTGGTTTAACCTAGGTGCTTGAAAAATGGATGGTCTCGGAGGTGCAGAGTTTTGGATCGGATTGTTATTTTTATAGGAGAAGTTTGGGTGATTCCTCCATCCAGGGTTATAAGTGTTTGAGAATGGGTTACGTTGGGCCTAGTTGACTGGGTCTGGGTTGGTTTCGTTTAACAGATTGCAATCCGCTAATTGGTGACCATTAGTTCCACATAGTTCGCATTCTAACAAAACTGATGCTGCAACGGTTAGGTTTGTGTACATATGATCAAGTTTAAAGGTCAGAGCATCCATTTTGGCTTGCATCATGTCCATAGAGTTTATCTCATGTATACCTCCTTGGGTTTCTTTCTTTTCCACTATTGCCCTTTCTGTCCCCCATTGATAATGGTTTTGGGCCATCTCTTAAATGAGAGCACAAGCTTCAGGGTAATATTTGTTCATCAGAGCGCCACCAGCGGCAACGTCGATGGTCATCTTGGTGTTATAGTGAATCCCATTATAGAAGGTGTGTATGAACAACCATTGTTCCAAACCATGGTGTGGGCATGTCCTTAGTAGGTCTTATATCTCTCCCAAGCCTCAAAGAGTGATTCTCTTTTGTTTTGAGTAAATATGGTTATTTGGCTCCGGAGAACAACTGTTTTACTCGGGGGAAAATATCTAGCAAGGAATGCCCTCCTAAGGTCTTCCCAAGTTGTTATGGAATTAGCTAGAAGGGAATCTAACCAAGTACGGGCTTTATCTCTAAGGGAAAAGGGAAACAGTCTTAAACGGATCACCTTAGGGGTAGCACCGTTGGTTTTGAAAGTATCTGCCAATTGGATAAAAAATATTAGGTGTTGATTTGGGTTTTCTGAAGGCAGACCTGCGAATTGGTTTTGTAGTACTATTTGCAATAAAGAAGGTTTTAGTTCGAAATTATTAGTTGGTATGGTAGGGTTAACTATACTAGAGCCTTTTTCTTCGTTGGAAGGTTGAGCGAAATCCTTAAGAGGCCTTTGGTTACGATTTTCGGCCATAGTTTATTTATTTTGGCGAAGAAAAAGAGGTGTGCGAGCGTACCATTCTCATTCCACTAGAGGATCGGGTACACTATTGGAGCTACGAGTTTTTCGTATCAACCAGTTCGTGAAGCCTTAGTCTAGACGGTGTAACAACATAGTTCGAAATTCGGCGTAATTGGTCCCCGACAATGGCGCCAAAAACTTGATCCTTGTGTTTGCAAGTATACGAATCACGTTAGAGTAATACAAAAGATTATCGATCCCACAGAGACCAAACGTCGATCTATCAGTATCTATTATTACAATGTTTATCTAAGGCAGAAAAAATCAGGGATTTCCAAGTGTGCGGTAAAAGTAAAGAGAAATAAATAACAGAAATATAAGATTCAAATAAAACAACAGGCTTGAATGTAATTAGCATAGTCGGGCAAAATTACAATGCATGTAAATGGAACTGCTTATGGGGAGTATTTTCTACTTTCTGAAAAGAATTAGTTTAACTAAAACTGTCGCTTTCGCGTATTCATAACCGATTTTAACCCCTAAGAAAACCCTCTTATTGTCACTTATAAAAAGGTGCGCATTCCCTTAAAAGCTGGCTTTTTTCTCGTTTTTCTTCGTTTCTTCGCGAATGGCCCTGGAAACGCCTAGGATCCAAAAAAAAAACAAAATACAAGCATAATACAGGAAATTGGTAATAAAAATACTAACAAACAAGCGCAATCAGAATAAAAAATGCAGTGTTATTCAGTGTTATCAACCCAAGCATCTATACAGGCAGTCCTTAGATAGAAGAATCATGCCTAATTTTGTTGTGATGTTCTATCATAGGATAATACATCATTCCAAGGATCACACAAAGAGATCTACATACAAGAGATAGGTTTGTTTAAAACAATATTCAGATCTCTAAACAACCATTTCTCTTTACAGTGCCTTGAGTGGATTCGGAAAAAAATCTCCAAGTATCATTAGCACAGTTGACAGAAGCAGATAGACATATACCCCCAATATCATATGATATATCTCCAGAGAAGAGAAACCTTCTCAAACAAAAGGAGTTATCAGATGGATAAGCAGCGTATATAAACTCCTCAAAAACTTCAAGTGTCACAAATTAGCCCTTCCAATATCTCCAGGTGACACCAACAACCATAGGTTTGAAAATAAATCAAACCTATCACATCAGCAGCACACCACCACGCTACCACAACAGAATAGTCCATCCTCCACTTCTAGGGAGCCTTCACACAACAACCAGCTTTTCAGTAGTTCACTTCTACCTTGACCATCAACCAAAAAGTACCCCCCTTGGATCTAATCCAGAAACAGACTAGGATGCCTGCTCTGATACCAATTGAAATTCTGGTATGACAGACTCAGATATCGAATATGATGTTGAGATATCTTATATGTTACATATAAACATGGAAAGACACAAACAAAAGTAATTTAAATTTTGATATATCATCTTCAAACATTCTTCAGGATGTTTAGACATCTGATATGACATTCTGCATACATACTGCATAAAATAAACTAAAAAGATGTAAATAACACATTCAAATTGTTAACCCAGTTCGATGCTAACTCATCTACTCTAGGGGCTACCAAGCCCGGAAGAAAATCCACTATGTAGTATCAATTCAAAGACTTCTCAGCAAACACCTTCAATTTAAAGTCTTCTCACTTAGTCACTACCCGTGAAACTTCTACTTAGGAACTCCTAAAAATGAGAAACCCATCCTCACTTCCAATCTCCGCAATGATGTCTCACAGTCCCAAATATCAATTGTTGTTATTGACGGCTCTTTACCTACACAACAATTCAAAATAGAAGCCACACTTCCATGAAAATAACTCAGAGTTTCTTACAAGCTTCCTCCAAGAACAATCCACCTCTTACTTAGCAGCTTCGAGGTTTACAAACAGCCATAACATTGTTCCTTGTTGCGTACGGCTGCCACAAGAACACAACCCTAATGATATGTCTATTACATTTCCCGTTGGTTGGTTAAACCTAGGTTACAAGGTTTCTTTTTATAACCTATTCCCAACTGGATTTGGGCCTAAAAAATACAGCAAATCAGTTGCTGCAATAATGCAGAAAAAATCTGCTAAAATATAAAAAGATCTTAAAATCAACAACTCCCTAAAATATCTCTGAATATAGAAACTCTATATTTTTCAATATTTGAAATCCGTCTTCAATGCATATTTGATTCTTCAAGATCTTTTACAATCAACGCCACTTGGATTGATTTAAATATTCAAAATAATATATTTCTATTGAAACCAAAATAGAAACTTTAATCAATCTTCAACAGTTCATGATGTTGAATGAACTGTCTTGACATCTTCTTCGACATGTTGATCCAGATGTTGAAACATTTCAACACAACATGTTTGGGAGCACAAAAGGAATCTTTGCTTAATGTAATCTTTATTTTGCAAATATCTTGTACATAATACATTACTGCTATATTTGTTTTACAAAATTCATGTCAGTCCTAAAAAGTACAAAACTTATAGAATAATTCACCGAGGTTACACATATTATAACCCAACGAGTGTTATTGGTAATATTTGTGTTTGGGCTATTATGGCTAGGTTGTATCACGTGGGACAACTTATTTTGATTTAAGGTTAGTTGGGTAGGTGGGTTTGTCAAAGGGTTAAGGGTATTATGTTGGGGTAAAGAATTTTGAAAGCATTCATTTGGAGTAATATTTGACTTTAATGTTGCGACATTATTAGTCTTGGAGGATATGTGGTAATTTAAATTTGTGGTATCTTTGATGTGGGGTGAGGAAAAGTGGGAACTTGGTGGGCCCATCAGAGTGTAACATTGAGTGATATTATTATTGGGATTCAGTGAGTGTAGGTTAGGATAGGGATTTTGTGGAAATAGTGATTGGGACTCATTAAAAGCCGTAGAATTAATGCTGATAGGTGTTAGGTTAGGTGGTTTTATGGCAATTAAAGATGTTGGCATATGGGAAGGCTAGAATTGACTAGGGGTTAAATGAGCAGAATATTCTGTCGGGTGGCTGTTATGATTTATTAATAGGCTATTACAAAAAATTTCCTTCAGATTTTGTTGTGTAACGGATCCAGGAACATGGAAATTATTATTTAATAATTCACCATTAAAAGAAGTAAATGCAGATGTTTTCTCATGAATTGCCAATGCACGTGGGTGCCTTCCACTTTGATTCTCAGTTTCACTCGCTTCTCTAGGGACGCTTCCTGCACGGATTCGAGACTCATTATTACTACTGGTCTTCTCCTTACCACCTTCATACTCCTCCTTCGGCCATCTAGAAGTCGGACCACCATTGTTTCTTCTGTTCTCCGTCTTGAGATCAGCCGACCACTCACGGACTCCATTATCCTTTTCCATTACGAAACGAACTTCACATCGATGCTCTAAGTGCCCAAGAATTCTACAAATAAAGCAGAAGAGACTAAGTTTCTCATACTTGAAATTTACTATGCACTAATCCCCTCCTTTATTTTTAACTCTTGTATGCTTCTTCAAAGGACTCCTGACATCAATTTTAATTCTCAATCGCATGTACTGCCACCAGAAACTTGTATTGTTGTTCTTGTCATACTCTACAAACTCCCTGATAAAATTTGCAATAGTTTTCCCTACTTTTTCCATCATTAGACCCGCGGGTAGGTTTTGCATTTGAACCCAGAAATCCACATAGTGTAAAGGTATGTTTTCAATTTGTACTCCCATCTACACTCTCTCAATAATCAGAAGATGATTATCATAAGACCAGGGACCACCCTTATGTACTGCTTCCTTATCCAGATGATGAGCAAAGTGAAATAAGAAGAGAACATCATTAGCTTGCTTGATTGTAACTCCTTTCACTAGACACCAAATATCCGCCTTTCTAACTTTCATTGACTTTACATGGATCGGTCTGTCACACATAAATCTTCCTATAAGGCACCATCGTAAATCACCCCCTTCTTCATCGTCATCCCCCACGTCGAAGCAAAACCCTTCCTCCTTTTCACCTTCCTCGTGGATAGAGAGCCCTTCAATATTAGGACCTGACATTCTAAAAGGAACACTGATTTAAAAATAGAGATTTAAATTCTGAATTGTAACTAAGATTTAGTTGAACCAAAAACCAGGAAAAGATCAAACTTCTCAAAAGAGAAGAAAACTCTCAAACCCTACAGAGGCTAGGAAAAATTATGATTTTATGACACTACTTAAAGAAAATAGATTTGTAAATGATCATTGAAACTAAATAGTGAAAAATTGAATTTCAACTTTTTTTAATATTTCATTAATTAAATAATATCAATCAACTATGGTGTGCAACATAAAAATGTATGAAATGAGGATTTCTAATTCCCCCTTTATTAATTTAGTTCAAATGTATTAAAATACCTTATTTTTTCTTATTACTTTTAAGTTATGTTCTTTTCCTACCAATGGTTGGATTTTATTTAATTAGAGATATTATATTAGTTAAAATTGAATAAAGAATGAGGATTAAAATTTATTACATATATTATATTAGTTTTTCCAAGTGATATTAAATATATATTAAACACAATAAAATAAACAAAATTTCATGATAATTGTTTTTATAATTTTATTTATCAGCAAAATAAATTTTTCAAAAAATATTTACATAGAAATATACACATTTTATTTTAACTTACCAAAAATTACTATTTATATAAATTGAAATAACTTTATTATTGATTCAAAATAATTTATTAATATTGTCTAAACAAAAAAAAATTATATACGAGAAAAAATACATTGTTGATTCAAGTATTTTTATATACAGGAACAACTTTACTATTGATTCAAATATTTTTATATATGGGAAAAATTTATTGTTTTAAATATGAACAACTTTAGTATTGATCCAAATGTTGAATAACAAAAATTTGTTGACCAGTTTTTTCAAATATTGAGTAGATATTTAAAAATTGTATTTTTGATATTGATGTTTACCTTTCATCTTTTACACGTAATACTAATTCAAATTAAATTAACGTAACACGTGTGTAGGTACAAGTTTTCAACTTCCTATTTTTTCAACTTCCTATTTTTATGATAGTCTGAAAATAAATTCGAGTCTGAAACAATATACCACCCAAAAAAACGTAACACGTGTGTAGGTACAAGTTTTCTACTAGTTATTTTTAATGCAACATACATTAAAAACTTCAAAAAAAAAATGTACCCCATGCGTAGGTACAAGTTTTCTACTAGTTATTTTTAATGCAACATACATTAAAAGCTTCATAAAAACATGTACACACATTTATTTTTCTCTATAGTGCACATTAAAAAACTGAAAAGAAGGACACGAGACTCGTTTGAATGCTAGTGAATATAATATAATTTATCACAATAATTTGAACATGTTTTTTTTTCATTAATAGTTTAATTATTGGTGCAAAAGAGGACAAAACTAGTCCAAGGGAAAAACAAACTAACTACGTAGATAATCAAACATTTTTAGACATACAAATTTTCAGAGGTATCATAGAAAATATTTCTTATTCCTATTAGAGGTAACCTCTACCATTTATTTTAAGGAAAGATAAAAACATACATCATAATATAATAATTAATTAGGTGGATCATATAACTTATTGTTGCATATGCATTTCCATATTACCGGCTTGGACTCTGTTTCTGGTTTCAACCCCGTTTCTTGTGGTGGCGCTGCCACAATGAAAGGTTTGCAAGGAGTACACTTTTCACAACAGTTTATGCAATTTGGAGGATCTGACCCAATTTTACTAAAAACCTTTCTCGATAACAATTCCGTAAATTCATCTGATTTTATTTGAGGCACAAACTTCTCTTCAGTTTTCTCAATACGCTGGAAAAAACACGACAATTAATTATAAACTATGAATAATGATATAGAAGTTTAAATTCAAAAATATTAAGAATTAACTATATTATAATAGTTATAATAATAATAATAATTAATTTTTTACCTTGAATTAATATCAAAGAATAATACAGCTAATAAATATTCGAAAAACCATATACATTATAAAATAGTAATAAGGAGGATGATTGGATATACCTGAATATCTATATCATATTTGATAATCATAGGACGACTAATTTCTACGATAAAAAATTAGAAGGTATTAATAAAATGAAGATGCAATATAAATATAATATTTAATGCATTAAACCATTAATAAATTATTTTAAAGATAATGAAAATCCAAAGTAAATATTTAAGAAAATGCTTATGACTATAATTAAAAACAATATAAAATATATTTATAAATTTTATACTCCCAATGTATATGCATCAAATTTACATAAAAGTAGTGTTAAGTTAAAAATATATTGTGAGATGAGAAGAATTAGAGAAGTAATATAAAAGAATTGATACCTTCAGATGTAATGGATGAGGCAATAGTAGAACTGAAGATCACTGTCACCAAGATAATTGTGACAAAATAAAATTGGATTTTGATCATTAACATTGGAAAATTTCTCATCCTAATTATGAAAGTATTAAACTCTACTCTTTTTTCTTTTGTTAGTTGAAAAAGAACACAACATTTACCTCTCTCTCTCTCTCTCTCTCTCTCTCTCTCTCTCTCTATATATATATATATATATATATATATATATATATATATATATATATATATATATATATATATATATATATATATATGATTACATTATGTCATAAAATACCATTTTTATACCAATACAATATTAAATGATATGTTTTACAACATTATTTTTATACCAATACAATATGATATGATATTGACTAAGAACAAACTTTCTTTCATTTAAATAATTTAATTTAAAAAATTAATAAGCTGAGATATAGTAAAATATAAATACAAAATTAAATAATTTTAATATTAAATTAATAATTTTTTTTCAAAAAAAAAATTAAAATAAGATTACATAACAGTAAAATATTTTTTAAAAAATTCAAAAATATGAATGAATATTAAGTCTAAAATTTTAAATGTACACCGCGTGAAAATATTAACAGTGTCAATTTTTATAAATTTTATTTTAACATTAATTATTTATATGTTGAGGATAATGATATTAATTCAGAAATTTACAACAACAAAAAATTGTACTATGTAATATTGGCAAATCAAATTTTATTATGAATACGAAAGGTGCATTATGACATTATTTTATTGAACAATGCTATTTAGTACAAATGAATTTGAAGAAGAAATGTAAGAATGCACAAATATCATTATGTTAGAGATTAATTTTAAATTGATTTTAAATTTAACTTCCTTTTTAATAGAGATCATGGGGTAGTGGTGATAATGAATGGTTGAGATTAATTCTTGCATTTCTTGTTTTCACCTTTTCTTACGATTAAACATTTTCCAATTTTATTATATCTGTTTTGGTTATGTATACCTTTATATAAAGAGGATACACTCTTTTGGTATGACTTATTTCCTTTCCATTTTTACCCTTTAACTATTTTTTAAATCTCAAATAAATTATTTAAAAAACTCAACCACCACATATTCTAAAACCACCAAATATTCTCAAAGATAACTACCTAATATATAACTTTTTTATTAGAAAATCCAGAGGGTTTAATTAGAGTGGATCCACGTATCTTTTTCCATTAAGAATATATGAGGTTTATGTTAACATAAGATTTGTTATATCAAATGATTTAATGTGTACTTATTAATTTGTGATAATATCCAGTGTAATATTTTAACGCGGAGTATAGTTTCAGTTTGTGGAGTATTTAAATATATTATATCATTTACCTAAGGTTTATTAAAATATTACTTAATTCCAATGTGAATATACTTTACGTAATGTATAAGCATTAAATATTTTAAACACCATGATGTTCTATAATATTAAAATGTTCAAATAGAACAAATAAATAATATAATATATTTATGTATATTATATTTGTTTTGGTTATCTATACCCATATATAAAGAGGATACACTCTTTTGGTATGGCTTATTTCCTTTTCATTTTTACCCTTTAACTATTTTTTAAATCTCAAATGAATTATTTAAAGAACTCAACCACCACATATTCTAAAACCACCACATATTCTCAAAGATAACTACCTAATATATCATTATTTTATTAGAAAATTAAGAGGGTTTAATTAGAGTGGATCCACATATCTTTTTCCATTTAAGAATATATCAGGTTTATATGAGGTTTATCTTAACATAAGATTTGTTATGTCCAATGATTTAATGAATACTTATCAATTTGTTATAATATCCGGGGTAGTATTTTAACGCGGAGCATAATTTCAGTTTATGTAATATTTAAATATATTATATCATTTACCTAAAGTTTATTAAAATATTACCTAATTCCATTGTGAATCTACTTTACGTAATGTATAACCATTAAATATTTTAAACACCATGATATTCTATAATATTAAAATTTTCAAATGGAACAAATAAATAATATAATATATTTATGTAAATTATATTTGTTTTGGTTATCTATACCTATATATAAAGAGGATACACTCTTTTGATACGACTTATTTCCTTTCTATTTTTACCCTTTAACTATTTTTTAAATCTCAAATGAACTATTTAAAAAACTCAACCACCACATATTCTAAATTCACTACTTATTCTCAAAGATAACTACCAAATATAAAAAAAATTATTAGAAAATCCAGAGGGTTTAATTAGAGTGGATCCACGTATCTTTTTCCATTAAGAACTAGTATGATACCCGTGCATTCGCACGGGTACCCGTCAGGGATGTTCAGTTGTTACCAAGATTGATATTTTTTTTAAAAGACCTTAAAAATCAGAAAGAACAATAATTATTACCTTAGAAAAAAATGTCAATTGATTAGTTCAAACAGAAAAATGATACTAAAAAATAATATAAGAAACCTCTATTAAAAATAATATAATAAAAATTATATTATTAGATGAAATGAAGATTAGTGTAATTTACATATGAATGGAGGGTGATCCAAAATAAAACTAGTTGTAAATGATATAAATAAGTGGGATATTGTAAATAATATAAATCATAATTTTTATTAAATAAATTGTTTACTTCATAATTTATGTACATTTTGCATATACATTTAAATATAAATGAAATGAAAAATATATTTAAAAAACTAATAACACATAATAAAAACCATTAAAATGATAATGTTTAAAGATGTTGTTTAAAGAATATAAACATAAATATATGAAATAGTTTTGAACATTAAAAAGTAAATAAAAAGTAAAAGTAAAATAGAATTTGTATAAATCAGATTATAATTAAAATTAAAAAGAAAATATTTAGTTTATAATATATGAAGAGGTGTGCATGTATCCAAAATAAAACACTAAAACGATGCAATGGTTACTAAACTTGTTGTAGTGTATTTAAAATGGGTAAAGTCAATCTTGTTCCTACGGAACTCTCGGAAAAGCAGAACAAACCTCGAAGTACTTGCAATGGCACAATGGGAGAGATGTTGTACCGAGAACCTCATCCGACGATGTCGTCAAGATCATGCCCTCCGATGATCATGGAGGATGAAGTTTCAATCAGAGATAGATTCTTCAAATGACTCAGAGAGGTTGAAATCTATTTCATGTTCATGTGGGTCGTTGCATGAAACACATCAGTTTCAGGTTTATGATGTTTTGCCTCTTTTGTTTTTTTATGCAGAATTAGTGAAGAAACAAATATTGGGATGCATAACAACTTGCTTGAATCGGAAGTGAATGCGGCAAGGTAAACCATGGTGTTCATTCTACTTAGTAACAGTTAGGGTTTTATTGTTGATATATTAAATTTCTTGTATCATGATGCTCTGTTGTTGGGTGGTTAATTTCTATAATGATTCTCTGTTATTTAGACATGTTTTAAAGGAATATGTTCATATTTAGTTTGGTGTTCTTAGGTTGTTAGATTTGGGTTGCTTCTGGTCGTATTGGGTGCGGTGAAATCTGTGTTCAATTTTTACTCCAAAATCATTAAGATTGACAAATTTTACTTATATGTTTCTTATTCAGGGAGTTGTTAGTTAACAACTCATGTTGGATTATGGTTGTTTTAATTGAGTATATTGTCAGATGTAATTCATTTATAATGTCGTACCAATGATAGTAACTTAAACCAAACAACAATTGAATGTCATAATATCGAATATCATTGAAATTTCCAAGGCTGTTGTTCCACAATTGTTTGTTGGTTTTAATTATGAGTGGAAAAACAAAGGTAAAAATAAACATTATTTTGTAGTGATTAGTGTTCAGATTACTAAATTTACTTGGTTTTCTACATCATGCATCCAAGAAGACTTTCCCATATACCCCCACACCTATACCTGTACCCCCACAATTTTTAAAAAATGTCCATTTTAACCTTAAAATATTTTATTATATTATTATTTTTTTTTTTTACCATTTGTGTCAGACCGTCAGATTAAAGTAAAAATTTGTCCAAAAATAGACGTTCCGGAAGACTTTGGGGATGAGTTCCGGTACGTTAATTAACATACCGGAAGACTTTATGTAAGTCTTCCGGTATTGTGATGTTTGTTCACCGGAAGACTTAATAAAAGTGTTCCGGTACGGAAGACTTTTATTAACTCTTCCGGTATCAATGAATATGTGTACCGGAAGACTTTATGTAAGTGTTCCGGTATTGTAAGAGTACAATACCGGAAGACTTTCATAAAGTCTTCCGGTTTGATTTTTTTTTATTATTTTAGTTTTTTTTATTCATTTTTTAAAAAAATATTTTTATTTTGTAGGTGCAGTACCTTTATACGAAAAAGAACCGATATGTGTGAATACATCAGATGTATTTACAACGACAGAGAGATTTGGTACACGAGAAGAGGTGATAAGATGGGTCAAAGACACCGGATTACGAAATAAAGTGACGGTCGTCATCACTCATTCAGATACACAAACAGGCAAGAGAGGAAGAAAGAACAAAATAATATTTGGTTGCGATAAAGGTGGGAAATACAAGGATATTCGTAGTGGAATAGAAAGTGCGACCAAAAAATGCGGATGTCCATTTAAGATCAGGCCAACTCCGACAAAAGATGGATTTGGATGGAAGATTGATGTAAAATGTGGCGTTCATAACCATGATTTACCCGATAGATTAGAAGGTCACTCATTTGTTGGTAGGTTGACAGCGGATCAGAAGCAACATGTTGCTGATTTAACAAAGAGAAAGGTTGCACCCAGAAATATATTGCATTCCTTGTACGAGCGAGATCCAGATTGTGTCACTCGTATCACACAAATATACAAGCAAAAGAGTATGATGGAAAAAGAGATAAGAGGTCCTAGAAGTGAGATACAACATTTGTTTAAGCTTATCGAGGCTGCAGGTTATGTTTATTGGAGTAGAAAAAGAGATGACTCTGAAGTTATTAAAGATATATTTTGGGCACATCCAGATTCAGTTAAGTTGTTGAATATGTTTCCTATTGTGTTAGTTATGGATAGCACTTATAAGACAAACAAATACAGACAACCTTTGTTTGAAATTGTTGGCATGACATCTACCGAGTTGACTTTTGCTGTCGCATTTGCGTATATTGAGTCTGAGCAGACTGAGACTTTTTGTTGGGTGTTAGATAAGCTTAAAAAATTGTTTGTGAAGAAAGATTTATTTCCACAAGTTATGATGACAGATAAAGATCTTGCTTTGATGAAAGCCATTGAGACTGTGTTTCCAAGGACAAATAATTTGCTATGTCAGTTTCACATTAACAAAAATGTTGGTGCAAAAAGGAAACTATTAGTGGATCCTGATATGCAGGAGTCAATTGGCAAATTATGGACGGATGTTGTATGGGCTAGTGATGAGGTTGAGTATGCACAACATTTAAAAGAACTTGAGAAAGAGTGTGTTGATTGTCCTAAATTTTTTGAGTACGTGAACGACACATGGTTGACACCACATAGACAAAGGTTTGTTTGCGCATGGATTAATCGAGTCCTACATATGGGTAACACGACGACTAATCGGTATGTTTTCATTTAGATTCCAAAATATACTTTTTGTGAATTTTGTATTTTTCTTACTTAGTTTAAATATGTATTATTATAGGGTTGAGTCTGCTCATTGGAAGTTAAAGCAGATGTTGGGTAACAGTATTGGTGACATGGTCAAATGTTGGGAGGCCATGAATGACAACTTAAAGATACAAATTAGCAACATTCGAGCTTCTTTTCAAAAGAGTGTGTATGAAGTTGCACATGTCCATTCAAGTCCATTTTACACATATTTACGTACTTCAGTGTCGCGAGCTGCATTGAGGCGCGTTGCTGAAGAGTTAAATAGAGTTGATTATATTGGAACTAACAAAGACAGATGCTGATGTACTCTTAGATCCACCTATGGATTACCTTGCGCGTGTGAGTTGGCAGGGTATAGAATTAGTGGTATTCCGATACCAATTGAGGCTGTGCATGTACATTGGAGGAAACTAAGTATGGAAATTAAGTTGGAAGAAGACTTAGATGAGGAATCAGATGTAGGTATGAAATCTGCAATGGATGAGTTATGGAAAAGGTATAGGTCACAAGATGTTGTTGGAAGAAGGGCATTACATAGTAGGGTTTATGAACTTGCATTTCCCACAACGACTTCTTTGTTAGCACCACCTGAAAAAATAAAGACAAAAGGTGGAGTCAAGAAAAAAGACAAAAAACCTGAAGGGTATGATGTTTAAAGGGATCCTTCGTATCATGAATATGTTGATCAAGCATCACAATCTTCACAACGACAATCTCAACCATCACAAAATTCAAAAAAGAAATCTCAACCATCTCAACCATCACAACCTGTGAAAAAGAAGTTAAAATTAGCACAAACTTCACAATCATCTAAACGGTTCATCCTTCAATTTCCTTATCATATTAGGTCATTTATTGATGACGTTGTCAACGTAATGTCAGATGGTAATTGTGGATTTTGAGTGATTGCTTCATTGCGGGGTTATGCTGAAGATGGTTGGCCCATGGTTCATCGGGAATTAGAATTGGAAATTATACATAATGAAAGATCAGCTTTATATGCCAATTTATTTGCTGATCGGTTAGCTGAAGTGAGAGATTCTTTGAAGATAGAGGGAAATGGTTCTCAACCAATAAATAAATGGTTGACTCTACCAGATATGGGTTACGTGATTGCGAATCGGTATAACGTGGTACTTGTCTGTCTAGGAGTCGAATGTTTGACTTTCTTCCCTATGACAACTACATTCTCACCGAATGTCTCATTTTATTGCATTGGATTTGTAAACTCAAATCATTGGATTCAGGTAAACATTGTTATAATTTGATATTATTAGTAAATTATTTGAGTAACATTAAATATTGTATTGTTTAATTTTGAATATAGGTTAACATGAAAGAAGGATTTCCATTGCCACCAGTGACAACAGATTGGAGGAACTTTCGTTCTCCAACAGCAACATCGTGGATGGTAGGATTTGCTGCGCGTCTACAACATTGGCAACAACTTACGCCTATATTACAAACACATTATAAATTATAAACTATGTTATTCATTTTTATTCATGAATTATATTATATGTTTTAATTTCATTATGTTTTTCATTTTTATTTTCACTTAAATAACATATAACATAAATTGGATTCAGGTAATCATTTTTATTTTGTCGAAAAACTATAAATAACATATAACATAAATATCAGTTCAAATGTCAATATATTAAGAAACAAAGTCTAAGAAATAATATGACATAAACAAAACTATACATCACTGTGAACGAGCAATACGTAAAGCTGCAAACAGATCAGCAAAATGTGGATCATCCTCTTCAGCTGCATTCTGCTGAAGGTAGCGATGAATCAAGGTAGACACAGAACCCCATGCAGGATCAGATGGTCCCGCATCTTAATCAGGAATAGATGCAACTGGCGGCTCATCATAGGTAGGAGGTACCAATCGAGGATGCGAAACACGATAATACCACTCAAGGTATCCATCCTCTACCTCAAATGGGATAGTCGCCCGTGCAGCAGAACGAATCACCTGGCCAACGCTCTGGGTGTAACTAATCCACTCAATATCAATATCACCAGCCATCCTAGGATCAATGGGTGCAGGTGGAATGGACAGAAGGTATCCAAACTGTCGAAGACACCTGTCAGGCATGTATGGAACAATAGTATCTCCCCACAGTTCTGAGCAGGTATCCAATTCTCTCCTTTTTTCCCAAGTGTAGGAAAATACTCGTGAATCCAGCACTGTTAAAAAAACAATAACATAATAATTAAATATAACATAATGAACATAATAAAATTAAAATTAGACTTAAAAGAAAATCAATAAACTAAATTTAAATATATAACTTTAACATAAGAAAATCAATAAACTAAATTTAAATATATAACTTTAACATAATAAACTGAATTTAAATATATACCTGTAGGAGAGTCGGATAACCACCAAGCTGTTTGCAACTAAACATAGACGCATCTCCAAGAAACCTATACAATGTCACCAATGCAGCTGTTGCCCAACTATAGTTGGACAACGCATCCAGGTCCCTAAATAATGCCAAGTATCGCGCCTCCACGAGTATAAATGACTTATCCGCAAAGATGGTGCAGCCCACTAACACCATCAAATAACATCTGGTCGCAAATGCCCATGATGAAGCTGCTCGATGCTCTACGAATCGATCATATAACCACTCTATCTTGAAGTACGAACCTCTGCACTCACGAACCTGGAAAAGTGCCACTCTCGATGACACTCCAAGATAGTCAACTGCCCACTCAATGGCTAGCTCCTCACTGATGGGTTGAGGGTTCCAGAATACCCCCTGATAGGCAAATGAAGCAGACATGCCACATCATCTAGAGTAATCGTCATTTCACCGAACGGCAGGTGAAATGAAGATGTCTCTATATGCCATCTCTCCACAAATGCAGAAACCAAGTTTGCATCAATCTTCTTCAAACTCGATCTCTGTAAGGAAGATAAACCGGATCTAGATATGATACCCTCAATCTCCGGTGGAAGCTGCTGTGGAACCATCTGGGTCAACTTCAACCCATGTCCCGCCACCTTCAATTCCTTCTTTGCCCCTCTCTCCTGAAATCAAATTAGATAAACAAATTAGATAATTTCAGTTATTATTCAAAACTAAATAATTATAATTTCCTTATCTCACCAAACCATACACGTCTCGCCACGTGATGCTCGTACGAAACCAAAATATTGGTATCGTACGGACCACCAGGATACCCCACAGGGTCAGCTGCAGCTGCAGATGTACCAGCATCATCTGCGCGTGTCCTACTCGTATCGCCCCGTCCCATCGATTGCACTGGTATCCTCCCATCTCTGCCGCGTGATCGCACCACTGGAAAAAAAAACAAAAAAACAATTATTTAATAAAAAAAAATTCCGGAAGACTTTCTTCAAGTCTTCCAGTACACACAAAACAATTCCGGAAGACTTCATCAAAGTCTTTCGGTAGGCAATTTAAAAAACATCATTCCGGAAGACTTTGATGAAGTCTTTCGGTAGTCATTTAAACCATTCCGGAAGACATTCATAAAGTCTTCCGGTACCGGAAGACTTTCACAAACTCTTCCGGTACACAATTTTCCATTCCGGAAGACTTACTTATAGTCTTCCGGTAAACACGTACGAAGATCAAAATTTTTTTTCTCTCTGTAACATTTGGACGAATGGTAAAAATGAAAAGTAAATTTGATTTATTAACTATTTATATGAGGGCAATTTGGTCAAAAAAAATTGCTATGGGGGTATGGGATTAACTGGGGGGTGTGGGGTAAAGTCTTCTGCATCCAAATGCTGAAAATTTATATCTAAACATGAGACATGATGATTATCACTCAGTCCTGTTAACGTTCCCCTATTGTGTTTTTCATTATTCTTTCACACTGAAACAATAAACATTGTTGTTTCTGCAGTTCTGATGGAAACATGAGAGAAAAGGTTGCCCGGTGCGTTAGAAAAATAGTAGAGTGCTTCAAAAAAGGATAAGATAGTTTTATAAATTTGTATATTCAAGATATGAAAAATGTTTGTTGTGTTGTTGAATGGCTTACCAGTCGAGATCAAAACATGGTTTCAAGTTTCTAATATCAGGATTTCATATTCATTCTCTACAATTAATTCAGTCCAAACTAAAGCTTGATTATGAGTTGAAAAGTTACAGTTGAAAAACAGACACTTTAAACAATTATTAAAAACACTCAGACCATTTCCTTTAATAAAATTATAGTATTGCCGTAAATAATTATGTTTCGCATTTTCAAAGGCCAGTACAACTACAGTTTAGAGTTAGCCTTGTAACTCATGTTCATTTAACTCATATTTCATTCAGAAACTCAATGATGTATGATACTCATATGTCATATATGAAATGGTTTTTGCTGCGATTAGAAAACATATAATCAAACTTATGTGGTGATATGCTTTGTGTATTGTAGTTGTCATCCCAATATAGTGTCCATATTTTACACAGCCGCTGAACCTTAAAAATCTGAAGAAAAAACTAGAAAATATATGAGAAAAAACTTATAAAATTTATTCAAAACAGAATGTATGTTAGTTTGTTCAGTGCCTGCTAAGAGTATAAATCAGAATGCCTTGTTCAAAACATATAAGCTTTATTCAAAACAGAAAAAACTATGATGGCAAGAGTATAAATGGTAAGAATATAAATCAGAATCATGTTAGCTATATTTGATTTCTTTTGTTTCAGTGCAGAATGTATGTTAGTTTGTTCAATTCCTAGTAATCATACATACAATGCCTGGTAATCAATAAGAATATGCGTTAAGGTCTCTTTTGTGTTTGCAGGGCTGGTGAAAAGGATGCAGGATAGCGGCCCGAAAAAAGGATAAGGTAACTGTGTTACGATTCGAATTGCAATTAGATTTGAAGCTGCAACTATAAAAATCAACATACTACTGGAGTTGCTGGTATTTAACACCAATATTTATGAAAACGAAGTATAAATGATAATTATGACTTTGATTTGCAGGGAAACTCCTCCATTACTTGAGCATCAAGTAAGTGGTAACCAACACAGAAATGTTGAAGAAAAATATCTTGGTATGTTATGCATAATTTAATTCCAAAAATGTCTTTCTATATTATAAGGACTATAATGTATTGTTAATGTTTGTGTGAATATGTAGAAAATTCCAGCAATTATCAGGAAATGCTTGTGGGAACCTTTTGAGATCATCAGTCTGTGGGACTCGGACAAATCTGTCCCGTATTATTGTAACGTGAAGAAGACTCCAAAAAAGATGGAAAAGTATTTGTTGGGAGAGTGGTACGATTTTGAAAAAGATAGAGACATAAGAGATGGTGATAGGTTGCATTTCTCGATTCGGTATCCTCTGGCCTAAGAAATAGTTATTTTAGTGGAGATGGGGAATGCTAGTTAATTAGTTAGTTGCCTTTAAGTTTGTTTTCAGATCTTAGTTAGATGTTTTCATATGAAATGTTTTGGGAATTTTATAAGCATGAACCTTGTTTCCAACTTCAAATTAGTTTAATTTGAATTATAATTCTACATATTTATCTAAGGTTTTCTCATTAGTTGCATTGGTAGTTCAATTATCCTGAGTTACTATTAGCTCATTGTTGGGGTACTTTTAATTTGCTCAGTTGTTGGTTGTTAATTTATGTTAGGCGCATTGGTTATGTTAATGTTACGCATACATATCAGACTCTTAAGCCTTATTTCAAAATCAAATTGAATCCTATAATTCAATCTCAAATTCATACCATACAGATCTAAATCAATTCCTCCATAAAATTTTCAAAACAAAAATGAATAAATCAATATTGGATTATATGTGCAATCTGTAATTAATTTTAGCCTTATCAAAAAATTATGAAATATAAAAAAAGTCAATAGTAAAAAAGTTTTCAATTTTTTAAAATAGAAAAATAGATTGTTTTAATTTGAATTAATGAGCCAATTTTCATTATCAGCTAATTAAATATAAAAAACTTCATTAAAAAATAGATTATTTTATTTTGAATTAATGAGGCAATTTTCAGTACATTAAAATATCACACTTAATGAATACATAGTATTCCAAATTATTTTTAACAATAGCTACCATTACAACTCTTTTTATATTTATTTGTATTTATATGTGTTTTATTTAACATGCATTTTTTTGGAAACATAAAAGTATACAAAAGAAAAAACTTAATACAATAATGACACAATAAAATTATATAATAAAATTATGGCCAAAACTCCCGCGTTTCATCAAATAAAACTATACAAATAAAACCGATTAAATAATGAATCAATAAAAGCGCTAGTTTTACTTTAAAACTCTGTTATGTTACAGACAACTAACAACATAAAAGCGCTAGTTTACATCCCTCTGATTGCATCTCTTCTTCCTCTCCAAAGACAACAACACAACCCTAACGCACCACAACAACATGCATTACTTGGATGGAAGAATTCGTTCAATATCGATTGAAATCTTAAGCGAGTATGATTCTAAACACTTCCATCACTTGCTTAAATCCTTCGTGACATGTCTTGATACATATTTGTTACATCCATTACAAATCATCTTCGGATCCGATACAGACCAAGAATGGGTTAATGCAAGAATCAAGGAACTCGCGGACAAGGTGTTAGCTGAAAAAAACGTGAACCCAAAGACTACAAGGAAGAAAAACATGAAAAAGGAAGATCATCGACGTGCGAAATTGGTAAACGCTGCAGGATCATCTAGAAAAAAGACACATGAAGACAGTTCTAACCCGAAAAAGAGGTAATTTTTATGAAAATTGCATTGCATGCAACCAACAACCTTAATTTACCCACTATCGGAATTTGAGACCGACTTTTGTTTGTACAACGTGTTCAAAAATAGCTCGTGATATTTGTTGCTTCTGATTTCATAAATTAGACATTTGGTAGATATCAAATATAAGTATTTCCAAATTTTGAATTTGTATTATACCTGGTTTAATTGGTTTTGATATCATGAGTTAATAAATTTCATTTTGTACTGATATCCCGAGCATGACACCTAACTGTGAAAGAATTTAGAACAATCGTTTTTGCTTAATATATTAATTCTGAGACAATTTTGTTCAGTTTGTTGTTGTTCGAGTGTATCTCAATATTGATCATGAACCATGTACTTTACCATATATGTACTTCATATGTCAGCATAGTGGAATATATGTTATTGTCTCATAATTTCGATATTTAGAAGCTGGATGAAATTCTGTTTTTTCATGTTTCAATCAAATTGTATATTTTATATATTGGTTTCTATACTTAATGTCGCAGGAATGAGGCTACTGGAAAACTTATAGGAAAGTCAGAAACACAAAAGATAATACACGAAGCAGTGTGCACCAGGGATGTCGGTGCTCCACATACTCAGAGGTAAAGGAATTTTCTTGTATGCATGACAATTGGTTGTTTAATTTGGAAGAATGCATGTTTTATTCATACCATATTTATCACACAATGGTGTTTTATTTGCAGCCCCATCAAAACACCTTATCACACAAAGAATTGGTTATGGCTAAGCACGCATTCTATCATCAATAGGTCGTATAAAATCTGTCGTATCGATAGGGAATGGAGAGAGAAGTAAGACAGTGTAAGATCCTGATATCAAGAGATGGTTGAAACGGTTGAGCTTCCAGGTGATGATCACGTTGTCCGCCAAGAATGCAAATGGATACGACTGGTTAACAACACAGAGATTATCCGTTAAAATGTCTTTGTAAGTTACGTTCATAGTAAAATGATATGGTATAAAATTGTATTCGTAAAAATGCTAATCCAAGTGTGTTTGTATTTTTTCTGTAGCAATTTCCTATGGGCATAATAAAGAAATGTTTCCCCGGCCCCCAGACTTCGATAGAACTCTATGATTTTGATTTTGATGCTACATACCAATGTGTGCTAAAGAAGCGCAAGGATAAGGCTGAGATGTACATCTGCAGCGAATGGTATGAGTTCGCAGAAAATCGGGCATTGAGTGAGGGTGATGTGTTGTCCCTCTCAATTCAGTATCCTCCCGCATCTCGTCTGTCAGTTTCGTGCAAAAACATTGTTGCATGTAGGAACATATTTTCAAACTAGAAGGCGTACTCGTGCGTTGATGTGGGTCTCTTGGGTGTTTTGGGTTCAAATTTGGTATTTTGTAGGTAGTGGAATGCTTATTTTTGGAATATTTAATGGAATGATTTGTAATATCTTTGTGTAGGCTGTTGAAATAACCTTAAGTGTTTATGTTGAAGTTACCACTACAAAACAATGTTATGTTTAATATGAATTTCACTTAATTCATACCACTTTTCCCCATAAATATTTGGAACTGTCATATTGAGAAAGCTTGCTACAATGCCGGGTGAATGCATAATTAACACTCAAAAAATTTATCAGTACTATTGTTGGGAATAAAAATTGAAACATGTCTTATTTCCCTTAAGAGCGTATTCATACCAACTCATTTGAAATGCACCTACTTGTAGGCAACATAAAATTTCTCTGTATTTTTAAGACAAAAACATACAAATGATGCTTGCCCTGTTTAATAAAGTCATCAGGTGTCTATGTAAGAGTGTATTTGTGAGGTTGCAAACAACATAGTATTGCTATTTTGGTTTTAAAAACAATGCAATAAATGGGTCTGTATGAAAAAAACCAATTACACATTTAACTATTACGTAAACAAAATGTAAAAGATGAATTCAATGCAAAGAGAAACACACAAATGCATATCAACTTAATCTCATATGTTATTGAGAACCTCTTTGTAAACGACGTTTGTAGTGGTTCCTTTGAGCTTGCCCTTGTCGTCACGAACCAATATTTTGATTCCTTGTTTGGTTGTGACCCTTGATAGTGTGACATATATTTGACCGTGTGTGAATACATATCTTCGCAAGTAAAGTCCCACCATATCCAAAGATTGGCCCTGAGATTTGTTAATAGTCATTGCATATGAGACCATTAATGGGAATTTTTGTATATTTAGTTTGAATGGCCAAGGGGACTGTGAGGGTGATATATCCATTAGAGGGATGTAAACTAAATTTCCAAAACCCTTTCCACCCATTATTTTAGCTTCAACAAAATGGGTTGCCATCTTTGTTATAATTAGCCTTGTACAGTTACACAAACCTTCTTCCTAATCAATGTTTCGCATTAACATAACAGTTGTTCCATCTTTTAAATTTATGTGATGGTTAGGAAAACCAGACGTTAACATGGAACTAAGAAACTCTGGCATGAGGATTTCAACTACAGTGGGGTCATGAATTTCAGAGTTATCAACTGAATTAAAACTGTAGTAATGACGTATCTCTCCGACATATCAAACATAAATATATCAGTGTCCTGAAAAGAAACATATAAAATATGGAATTGGAAGGGGATTAGGCAAATAACCTGGAATCAAGGCAAGAAGGTGGTCATTTATCTCATCAACAACTTCTAAGATAGAAGCGAGAATTGCTCGACCTTTCAGATAATCGTTAGATACATAATTATGAATGAAATTAGGGTATATACTATTGACAATGCCAACAATAGGATCGTCAAAGTCCATTATTAAAAGTTCGGGGGTATCTCAATTTCAGCAACACCGTCGTTTGGTTAAGAAACTTTGCCTTCACCAATCCTTAAAAGCCAATTAGAAAACTCTGTAATCTCTCTTTTATCTTGTTCGCTCGGACCATAATGCAACCGCATGTTCTGTGTTAAAGTGAAGACCTGAACTGAAGGCCATATATAAGAAGCATTTATTGTAGAGTGTACAGTATCAGAACGAGTACCTCTTGGAACAACAGGAAAAATCTATCGAAAATCACCACCAAATACAACCACCTTGCCACCAAACACATCGTCAGAGTTACCGTCTTTACATGTCACATCCCTCAAAGTCCTATAAAGTGCTTCTAAAGAATTATTATGTGCCATGGGTGCTTCATCCCATATAATAAGTTTTGTTTGCCTAAGAATAATTATCCAAGGTTGGCACAGGTATCTTGAACTTATAATGTGCAGTTCTACCCGTAGGTAATAAAAGAGAAGCTATTCCACTTGTTGCAATAGTTAAACAGATATCATGTATGGACCTCAAATTACTTGCAAGCGTCCTCCACGTGTATGTTTTACTTGTACCACCATAACCATGTAAGAAGAAAACACCACCCTTTTGCGCCTCCACAAACTCCATAATTCTTTCGTATATACCTCGTTTCTCATTTGATAAAGAGTTTATAACATAAAACATCTAGCATTACTGATAAAAAGTCTTGAAATGAAATAAGAAGTAACAGTAACAATAACAATGGAAATAGATAAAACATGGTAGTAATCATGAATTCAAATCTTATTACCGACGCAACGTAATTATGTTCATCGTATATGAGTCTATTGCCTAGCTGCTGCAGAACATACCCATCTGGATATGGAATTGGTTTAAAATCTGTGAGACTCCTTCAGTTTTCCTGAAGCAGTTTTTCAACTTCGATTAATGTCAAATTCTGTAATTCGGCTTTCGTTAATAGAAATTATGTAAGCATTCATATGGGAAAACAAAGATTATGACTAATAATAAATTAATGACAAACTTGTTAGAAACATACAAGATATTACGTAAACCAATATTTTGAAACATAGTACATAATATTTTGATGTGTTTAAACTTGGATTTTGAGCCAATTGTCTTTGGGTATTCAACACACCATCCGCTAGTAGAACCCAAGATTCTTTCCAAACATGGGCATGCCGATTAACAGCAACTGACAAATGCATAACCACAAAAAGTTTCCGGAGAAAATGACCCCATTCACTCGCCTCTTTGTTAGATAAAATGAATTCTATATCGTCTTCAAGAAAGCCCAGTGCAAAACATGCATCCCGAAATGTATCAAATTGGGTGTCACCAACTTTGAAAATTTCCTCATAAGTCATTGGTCCTTTAACTACCGTCAACATCATCCGCAGGTAAAACAATTCTCCAGTGCTTGGTGGAACTCATATCAAATGACCGATGGTGAACCCCTTTTTGTGAGGCCTCCACATTCTTTTCTTCTTATCATAAACAAAGTTTTATACAAATTGGCTGCAATTCAACGACCGGGCTTCTTCGTATTTCCCATTTGCAGCCAGCCAAGCGGTAAACATGGATTCGATGACACTTGCAGTTTCCAAAATATTTTCCATTCGATCGTGATCGATGTAGTAAATTGTTTTCTCGCCTACAAAATGATAGAATATACGTTTGACCGCATGTTTCTGGCCATGAATCTTGTAAGAGTAAATTCTCCAGGATGTCTCACTCGGGGAGACATACATGCAGTCCAGATATTGTTTGATTTCATCAATCGGGTCATTGTCATTCCTTGAAATCTTTGTTGTGATTCTATAAAAACCTTTGTGAATATATTTGAAAATATATTTGATGGATGTACTTTGGTTACACCATTCCATATTATGTGCATGGTATTTCAAAAACAGTCTTGTATTGTAAGGTATCACATGTCGATTGTCCAGCGAGATTCCCTTCTTTTGAATAACATGGGAGTTTGATCTTCTTCTTTAAAGTGGATAACCATCAATATCAACAACTGTGTGTTTAATGAACTTCTTCTGGAAGTATTTCGAGCATTTCCTATTTTTCATACACGGTGAGTTCATCAGAGACAACCCACATGGTCCATGCATCATGTGTGCCTTAACCAAATTATATAAAGTTTGATGCATAATAGGCTCTGGAATTTCCGTGCAAATGATGTTGTCTATGTCCGAAGGTGTTGAATATTTGCTCTGAGGATGCAAGAAGATCAAAATGTGTGCATGCGACAATCCTCGCTTTTGAAATTCAATCGTGCACATAACTGAAACGATAATATCTAGTTAACGGTTCCTGCCATAAGGAAAATAATAATTGAAAAATCACATAATTAAATAAAGAATACTACTTACATGCCAAGGCTTTTCCGAGAACATGGTGTTTTGTAATATCACGCATGAGTTTGTCAAACTTAATTTTGAAAACTTTGGTAATAATATTCGGTCGATCGTGCAGCTTTAACCCAATTCCAGACAATGCACGTGTGATATATGGCCAAGTGGGGTTGCAAGTAAAGGTAACAAACAAATCATGGAAACCCAACCTACTTGAAATGGCCATTCCATCAAAATACGGTTGATCCATGTATCTTTTGCTACCAACAAAAGTAGACGGTAAAACTACATGTTTGCCTCGCTTTGGTGGTTGATTTGGTTGAACAACACCATATTGATCATTCAGTTTGTTATACTTACCAGCTCTTAACGTTGATTGATTGTCCTGCAACCAATTAAGGCATTCATACTCCATCATTGCATAACCGTTGAACAAGAACTTATGAAATAGGCATCTCGAGTGAAGTAAGGTTTTTGCCTCTTTCTGGCGTTCCTGCAATTGGAATGATAGCCAATATTTGATGGAATGACGGTTTCTTCTATAAACTGCAGTTTCATGTTCATATTTCTTCAATATATTTTTCCTGTATCCATCTTCACCATACAAAAATATGATAGGGTATTAATATGCTAAGTATGTAGCATGAAACTCATCAATGCGTTACAAATGACCATTGCGTGCTTGAATGATGATGTCTCTTTTAGAAGCAGAGTCAATATCTCCAAAAATGAGATCATCAACTTCTGACATCGTCAATGTGTTGTAGAAACGACCATCTTCGGGTCTAAGAAACTATTGGCCTTCAGAAGATCCCTTGTCGTTCTAAAAACCTTGGCATGAACATTGAACTCATCTAACATAGACTTCAACTTAGTCACAATGTCCCTCCGGACAACTTTATTGTCACTGTATATTAGGTAAGATGTGAAAACTTAAAACCTAAAATGTGACATGAAGTATGTATTGCTAACTAATTACAGATACCTGAAATAGTTCAGTCTGTTATTGACTTCGTTGTCGGTGTCATAAATATATAGCTGAGCATATTGCGGACGATGTCCAATTTTAGGTAGTAAAGTACCTATGCGATGAAAGGTTTGACCGTGCAATATTAAGGTGGGCGGGCCTCCGATCTTCGCGTAGGTTTTGTCAAATTTCATATTATGATAAGTAAAAGAAAACATGGCATTGTAAGTATGAATGTTGTTCTGATAGTTTTTACTCTATGTACATGTACCATTATACAGAAGATGTCGCAACACTTATGGTGGCTCTTGTAGGAAGGGGAGTATAATTTTTCCACCACCGCAACAACAATGGAACTTAGGCATGGTAGAATGGCGCGATTTTCATATGTGTTCTTGATACCACATGTAGGCTTGACAATGTGGACATTCCCATATACGGTCTCCTATATCAGAATACTCTACATAGTGGAAAAAATGATAATCAGATGAAATAGTTAATGAATAGTTGCAAAGGTTTGAGATATCAAATGTACCCTGCAGATGTTGCTCAGTTAACAGTTCATCATCCATGTTGCCATTGGAGTCAGAAGTACCACTCAAACCGGATTCGTCATCAGAATTAGACACTGCATCATATGAATGTTGTTATTCTGCTGTAATATCAGGAGTTGAATCTTCAGTGGAGATTCCGGGATTAGACGTAGATGTGTGACTCGTGATACAACTCAGTTGAATGGTAGCAGTCACGAATTGTTGTGAACTTCCAAGCAATCTAATTTTTTTAGCCACGGGTGGTTCTTAGAGATATCTCGGCAATGGTCCACAGTTTATTAAATTAGAATTGCTGGCTAAAAGAGGTGTACATGGACCAGTGAATGGGGCCTGATTAGGAATAACATCGTGTTACTGGCCCTCGGTGCAATTTTCGTTATTTGAATAACTACGGGATAGTTTTTTGTTACTTAGATTTAGCTCCCTTCTAATTTTCCAAGTTTCATTGTTAGTAGAACAAACGGTATCAATTGGTGTACTGGATGAATGAACTGAAATAGAAGGCAATAAACCAGAAACATAACCATGTGTATGTACTTTAGTCGTTTGCCGGGTATGTACAGCATAACAAACATTTTTCTTCGCTGTCAAAATAAGCTTCCTCCTACGTCTAGCAATTGCATATTGAGTCTTGTTGTTTTGAATGAATATTGACTCCATATTCAGAAAACGAAATCGGAAATTTCGTTACTGTATGAAACCTCCCTTCCACTGATGGTGCACCTGTGATCATCTTGTTCAAGTAATCAAAAAGTATTAGTTTTTAATTATACATGCAATGTGTGCACAGAAAAGTTGTATGAAGGAAACGTGTATACTACGTTTGGAAATTAACGCATATGAGCAATGGTTTAGGAGAGAAACTGTTTATAATATGCATCTATATCTAAATATGTGTAAGGAAAAACAATGATAACTGTTTATTATACCATTAGATAAGCAGTATGATTGGCCATGTGGGTCATATAAAAGTAACTAACCACTATAAAATAAGTAACTACCAGTATGTCTCCCTACATTATTTATAAAAAACAATGTTTACTATTATTTACGCATTATTTCTCAATGGTATCTATTTGCTCATTCTAAAATTCCTAATTTATGAGATGTACACGCTCATGACACTGCACGCGGTTTCCATAGAACATGCTTACATGTGGACAACGAATTACAGATCTTACTTAATGTAGGATGCAGCTAAACGATGTAGGTGTAGATAAAGTTGGTGACCAAGATACCACTGCTGCTTATAACCACATGATATTTTGAATTCTCTGGAATCTTGCCTTCTACATGGAATTTTATTTGTGGTTATGCATTAGTGAAAGTTGGTTTTGAACAAAACTGATGTGTGGTTGACTTTTTTCACTAAAATGTCACTCAACTTGTGAATAAAACTGATTTGTGGTTGAATACATTCAGTTAAATGTGAATCAAACTCCAAATTTGTGACTGAATCACTTTTATAGACAAAAACTAAAGATTATAAATTACGATAGAATTAAGTTTGGATACAAAAATTCGATAATAGTGATGTAGGAATACAATAGTATGGCAATGGTAAAGTAACAAAATCAAGTCTTATAAAATATACTGCATTATGAATAAATACGTGACATTGATATACACAAATCGCAAATGATAAAGTCGATATAAATGGATAAAAGGAAAACATAACGATGATACGAAAACATTACAACCGAAGCAAATAAACAAACTATAGCTACAACTATCCCTTTTTCTCCGTTTTGATGATCTTGTGGAGCTTAGTGGAAGACAGTTCTCCCTCAGACAGTCCTCCAACAATCATTGATTCACTTGATCCATCAGGAACCTGTCACTTAGTAGTCGGAGTTTTTGGATCAGGGTTATGCTTAGATGTAATCTCAAGATCCTATTGCACAATCGAATATAGTTAAGTAACACAGTATATGAAACAATATATGTTATTTACATTCCTAATTAAATTCACATAGGGCGTGATCATTGGTTTAATTATTACCGTAACAAAATCAACATCCTCCGGTGCTTCAGTTTTCGCCTCATCAACACTCTCTTTAATCTAAAGATAATCCAGACAATTGGCAATGTTCAATATACATTAACACAACACAACCAAACAAAAGTATATCAGAAATTAAATAGTGCTAAGTGGACAAAACCTGCATCAGCTCCGATGTTACAGCCACGACCTTCTCTGTTTCCTTTTTTGTTGTGATCATAGTAGGATCAATACCGGGATACATGTTAGAAAGTCAGCAAATCTTAAGAATTCCAAGGGAGTAATAATAAGTTATACCTGTAACATAGTATCCCAAGGAGCCTTAAGTTTTTTAATGACAGGGTCGTCTCTCAGAAGCATAACAACCGAGCAATTTTTCCATAGCGGATGCCACTTAACTTTAAAAGCCATCTCCAAATTCAACATAGCATCAAGTTCCAGTGGAAACTCTAGTGGATCATGAATTCCAGTCTACCGGATGTAGCAATAGGATTAATATGACAACACAGTTCGACAATGATATTATAATCCTTTTCAAATAAATAACAAACCTGAATCATTGAATCACACATCTGAGCAGCCGATAAATCCAAAAGCTGTGAACATTCTCTGTCCCAGAAAACAAAGTTGCAGGTTTTCCCTGCGTACCATACTTCAATTTCTATCTTATACATGAGATATGTTCAATTTCATTCGATAAGAATTAGTATCATTTGTTGCTTCATACACATAAGGACCTAACTTTCAACATAATGCTTACAATAGATCATAGGCAACCATACCTAAATATCTCAGCTTCGGTGGAATGACATCTCACAAAGATATGGGGCCTTGTCACTGTGTGAAACCCTCAGGCATAAATGGGAAGCTCGATAATACCACCCAAATGGAGATGCTACTAAAATTTTGGTTTTGGAAATAGTAGCAAAAAACGTGATCTATAAAAACCGTACAAAACATGATTTGTTGAGTATTTTCAGAGCCTTGTGAGGAAAGCTGAGAATTACAGCTTAGTTGTCCTGACACACTAACCACCAAATCTTTGGGAATTCTGCATAATATTGATTCAATTAATACAAATACATGAGAATATAAATCAATACATTGGTAATAATAAAGTATACATGTCGATAAACTCTTTGATTGGAAGTAAATCGTTATCGAGGGACAACATGGTAACATTGTAAGTGTTTGTGACAAATAAGGGGAACTTTCTCACATAAAGGAAATAATAGTTAAGTGTGAGTATTAAATAGGTTTTTCGCTATTCAGTGCAACTGATAAAGCAACTAATCTTCTTCCTTAACCTTTGCATATTGAAGCATAACCACTATTGGAACAGAAGCATTGACCCGATCCTGGGTGAACTTGACGAATTGGTCGGCATACCATTCCCAAAGAGTGCAGTTCACAGTGTTGTTGATGCACAAAGAGTACATGAAAGTCAGATACGAAACATAGCTACATATCAGAATGTCGGGAATTAATAGCAAAATACTTGTGGTCACGTAACAGTAAATTAAATTGTTGCGTTTTTGCCCCTGACTGTGTCTGCGAAAATCCAATCGTATCAACCATTCTAATGATGTCTGCATAAACAACAAAATCAAATAATATATTTAAATCTACATTGCCCTCAAATGACAAAACCAAAACATAAATAATATATTGTAACTCTACATTACCCACAACTGACAAAACCAAAACAGAAACACATGGAAAATCGTACACACTTACCTATCAGGACATCTTTCTTGAACTTTCTGGTGATGATATCACCAAAACTTGTAAACTTCAGTGGTTTAACAGGTATTTTGTGTTTATTATCATCAACAATGGACGTACCTCCGGTAAACTTCAACATAAACCTGAACTTTGAAATTTGCCACGGTACATGTATGGTTTAATTAAAGTTTTTCATAGAAATAAGACATATGGCCCGTTGTTACAACGACATGGATATAAGAAAAACTCAAATGAATTATTTACAAAACTAAACCACCACATATTCTAAAACCACCACATATTCTCAAAGATAACTACATAATATATAATTTTTTTATTAGAAAATCCAGATGGTATAATTAGAGCGGATCCACGTATCTTTTTCCATTAAGAATATATCACGTTTATATGAGGTTTATGTTGAGCATAAGATTTTTTATATTCAATAATTTAATAAATACTTATCAATTTGTGATAGTATCAGGTGTTGTATTTTAACGCAGAGCATAGTTTCAGTTTGGGTAGTAATTAAATATATTATATCATTTACCTAAATTTTATTAAAATATTACCTATTTCCAATGTGAATATACTTTATGTAATGTAAAACCATTAAATATTTTAAGCACTATGATGTTCTATAATATTAAATTTTACAAATGGAACAAATAAAAAATATAATATATTTATGTATATTATATCTGTTTTGGTTATCTATACCTATATATCTATACCTATATATAAAGAGGATACACTCTATTGGTATGACTTATTTCCTTTCCATTTTACCCTTTTAACTATTTTTTAAATCTCAAATGAATTATTTAAAAAACACAACAACCACATATTCTAAAACCACCACATATTCTAAAAGTTAACTACCTAATATATAATTTTTTAATTAGAAAATCCAGAGGGTTTAATTAGAGTGAATCCACGTATCTTTTTCCATTAAGAATATATCAGGTTTATATGAGGTTTATGTTAACATAAGATTTGTTATATCCAATGATTTAATGAATACTTATCAATTTGTGATAATATCCACTGTAGTATTTTAACGCGGAGCATAGTTTCCGTTTGTGTAGTATTTAAATATATTATATCATATACCTAAGGTTTATTAAATTTCAATGTGAATATACTTTACGTAATGTATAACCATTAAATATTTTAAACACCATGATGTTCTATAATATTAAATTTTTCAAATAGAACAAATAAATAATATAATATATTTATGTATATTATATTTGTTTGGGTTTCTATACCTATATATAAAGAGGATACACTCTTTTGGTATGGCTTATTTCCTTTCCATTTTTACCCTTTAACTATTTTTTAAATCTCAAATGAATTATTTAAAAAACTCAACCACCACATATTCTAAAACCACCGCATATTCTCAAAGATAACTACCTAATATATTTTTTTTTTATTAGAAATTCTAGAAGGTATAATTAGAGTGGATCCACGTATCTTTTCCCATTAAGAATATATCAGGTTTATATGTGGTTTATGTTGAGCATAAAATTTGTTATATCCAATAATTTAATAAATACTTATTAATTTGTGATAATATCCAGTGTTGTATTTTAACGCGGAGCATAGATTCAATTTGGATATTAATTAAAAATATTATATCATTTACCTAAAGTTTATTAAAATATTACCTAATTATAATGTGAATATACTTTATGTAATGTATAACCATTAAATATTTTAAACACCATGATGTTCTATAATATTAAATTTTTCAAATGGAACAAATAAAAAATATAATATATTTATGTATATTATATCTGTTTTGGTTATCTATACTTATATATAAAGTGGATACACTCTTTTGGAATGGCTTATTTCCTTTCCATTTTTACCCTTTAACTGTTTTTTAAATCTCAAATTAATTATTTAAAAAACTCAACCACCACATATTCTAAAACCATGTTTTTTAAATCTCTTATGTTCTTATATGAATTTAAATGATCTTCCACTTAGAATGCAACTAATAAGAGTTTTCTAATTTTTGAATTTCTATTAAGTGTACTACCTCTCAATGTAACTTGAGAAGTTTCTTGTTTCGTGGAAATGACAAACCATCATGGATTTTCCTTCGACATGAATGGTTTGATATGAGAGTATGTCCAACTATGTGATTGATATCTATAGCTATATATAAAGAGGATACAAATTTTTGAGGTAGTACACTTAATAGAAATTCAAAAATTAGAAAACTCTTATTAGTTGCATTCTAAGTGGAAGGTCAGTTAAATTCATATAAGAACATAAGAGAGGGGGGAGTGAATATTAAAAATTTAATACATAAATAGTTTAAATTAAAATCAAAATTAAATTAAAAATACACATTTATATTTTGATGTGTGTGCGCATTAATAAAAACAGATAAACGGGCACAGGAATCTAACATAAAGAACTTCAAAAACTATCAATTGATTGGAAAAAATCGGGTAAATAAAGATATATTACAATGTTCCTTTCGGTGTTCATAATAAAATTCAATTTACTAATATTATAAAGTACAAATTTATTTTTGTAAAATTCTGAATTAAGATCATTAGTCTTATCAAATAAATAGTTAATGTTAAAATCAAATTTATAAAAATTGACACCGTTCATATTTTCATTCGGTGCACCTTAAAAAAAGCGGACAAACGGGCACGGGAGGGCCCGTTTGGACGCTAGTATTATATTATTTATTTGTTCTATTTGAAAATTTAAATCATATAGAACATCATGGTGTTTAAAATATTTAATGGTTATACATTACGTAAAGTATATTCACATTGAAATTTAATAAACCTTAGGTAAATTATATAATATATTTAAATACTACACAAACTGAAACTATGCTCCGTGTTAAAATACTACACTGGAGATTATCAAAAATTGATAAGTATTCATTAAATCATTGGATATAACAAATCTTATGTTAAATAAACCTCATATAAATCTGATATATTCTTAATGGAAAAAGATACGTGGATCCACTCTAATTAAACCCTCTGGATTTTCCAATAAAAAAATTATATATTAGGTAGCTATCTTTGAGAATATGTGGTGGTTGAGTTTTTTAAATAATTAATTTGAGATTTAAAAAACAGTTAAAGGGTAAAAAGGGAAAGGAAATAAGCCATTCCAAAAGAGTGTATCCACTTTATATATAAGTATAGATAACCAAAACAGATATAATATACATAAATATATTATATTTTTTATTTGTTCCATTTGAAAAATTTAATATTATAGAACATCATGGTGTTTAAAATATTTAATGGTTATACATTACATAAAGTATATTCACATTATAATTAGGTAATATTTTAATAAACTTTAGGTAAATGATATAATATTTTTAATTAATATCCAAACTGAATCTATGCTCCGCGTTAAAATACAACACTGAATATTATCACAAATTGATAAGTACTTATTAAATTATTGGATATAACAAATCTTATGCTCAACATAAACCACATATAAACCTGATATATTCTTAATGGAAAAAGATACGTGGATCCACTCTAATTATACCCTCTGGATTTTCTAATAAATAAAATTATATATTAGGTAGTTATTTTTGAGAATATGTGGTGGTTTTAGAATATGTGGTGGTTGAGTTTTTTAAATAATTCATTTGAGATTTAAAAAATAATTAAAGGGTAAAAATGGAAAGGAAATAAGTCATACCAAAAGAGTGTATCCTCTTTATATATAGGTATAGAAACCCAAATAGATATAATATACATAAATATATTATATTATTTATTTGTTCTATTTTAAAATTTTAATATTATAGAGCATCACGGTGTTTAAAATATTCAATGGTTATACATTACGTAAAATATATATTCACATTGAAATTTAATAAAACTTAGGTAAATGATATAATATATTCAAATACTACACAAACTGAAACTATGCTCCACGTTAAAATATTACATTGGATATTATCACAAATTGATAAGTATTCATTAAATCATTGGTTATAACAAATCTTATGTTAACATAAACCTCATATTAACCTGATATATTCATAATGGAAAAAGATACATGGATCCACTCTAATTAAACCCTCTGAAATTTCTAATAAAAAATTATATATTAGGTAGTTATATTTGAGAATATGTGGTGAATTTTTAAAATAATTAATTTGAGATTTAAAAAACAGTTAAAGGGTAATAAAGGAAAGGAAATAAGCAATTCCAAAAGAGTGTATCCACTTTATATATAGGTATAGATAACCAAAACAGATATAATATACATAAATATTTTATATTATTTATTTGTTCTATTTGAAAAATTTAATATTATAGAACATCATGGTGTTTAAAATATTTAATGGTTATACATTACGTAAAGTATACTCATATTCAAATTTAATAAACCTTAGGTAAATGATATAATATATTTAAATACTACACAAGATGAAACTATGCTCCGCGTTAAAATACTACATTGGATATCATCACAAATTGATAAGTATTCATTAAATCATTGGATATAACAAATTTTATGTTAACATAAACCTCATATAAACCTGATATATTCTTAATGGAAAAAGATATGTGGATCCACTCTAATTAACCCCTCTGGTTTTTCTAATAAAAAAATTATATATTTGGTAGTTATCTTTGAGAATATGTGGTGGTTATAGAATATGCGGTGGTTGTGTTTTTTAAATAATTTATTTGAAACTAGCGTCCAAACGGGCACTCCCGTGCCCGTTTGTCCGCTCTTTAAAGGTTCACCGCGTTAAAATATTAATAATGTTAACTTTTATAAGTTTGATTTTAATATAAACTATTTATATGATGAGGTCTAGAATATTTATTCAGATACTTACAAAAAAAATTGTACTATATAATATTTTCAATTTAAATTCTCTTATGAATGCCGAAAAGCACGTACTTTGCAATAAGCAATGATATTTTTAGGTTTTGCTCAAATAGACCTAAAGTCAATATGCTAATAATATTATTACATTTAAAAAATAGTAAACAAAAATATTCTAAATTTATTCAATAAGTGAAGCATACAAAGTACAATTAACAACAATATAAAATATTTGTTTATATTTTAGTATATACACTCGTCAAAATAGAAACAGATATATATATACATATGGCTTTCTAGCATTCCGTTATTTTAATATGCACACACGTATAAATATAAATGGTATTTTTTGTAATCTCTTTCCAAATTAAAATAATATATAATCGTACATGAGAAAATGATAATATAATAGTTTGCTTTAGTGCCGCCGTCATGAACATGCTTTACTCCTTATTCCAAAATTTTCCATCTCTTAATTTTCTTCTTCTCCTTTTCCTACGGACATTATCTTCACCCTGATATGTTTTAGTATTAAATTTCTTTTTTAATCATGTGAAAGCCATAAATAATTTTCTTAATATATTTATTTTATTAAGCTGCTAGTTATCAATGGCTTAATCACATTTGATTATTGGCTCTGAAAATTACCAAAGTAATACACTTGATAAACATATATTTACCTTCAGATTCTTTAATCATTCTTTCCATTTATTATTTGACTTCTGCTAATCATACTCATGTCACCATACATCATGGATTGCAAGTATTAGATGTTATAAACAGAAATATGATAACGAAAACATACAATTTTTTTCTTGTATTTCAATTTACTTTTATCCCTTTTTTGTGAACATAAAATGCTTCCCTTTATTTTCTCTTAATTTGTAACTACATCATTTTTTTTTTATAAATCATTTAAAAAGAAATGCAAATAAACAAACGATGTTGTCATTGTTATTCTCCCTGTTGTTGTTGTAATATAACCATGTTAAATGAATATTCAATTTAAACCAAAAGAATAAAATGTAAATGTAACGAAAAAAATTATGTATAAGAGTAAAAACATAAAGGAAAAAACTTTTTGGTTTACACTAAAAGTTTAAAAGGAGTATGGTTATATGTCATTATTTTATTAACACATAAATGGACACTTTTTTAATCTTTATTATATGATTGTTATTCTTTTATACTAATGATCACCTCATATGTTAAACTTATTTTTCTATTCTAACATAATTAAAATATTTTTAATCTCATAAATGAAACGAAATCATAAATTAAAAACTCAATTTCATGAAAATTGCATCAAAATTCTTGAATTCTTAAAGAATCCGGATATCTTAGGGTATGTTTGGATTGATGAAATAGAATTAGATGATATGAAATAAATGGTGTAAATTTAAAGTTTCATTGTTTGGATTGATTAAATTTTCATCGTTTTCATTCCATCATTTTCTATCATTTTTTGTACCCTCCGATTTTGGTGGAACGACAAAGTCTCTTCATTCCATCTTGAAACACCAAAACGATGGAATAACAATTTTATTTCATTCCATTACTCCGCTCCGTTAATTTTATTAAATCCAATAAACTATAAAAATATAAAATGAAATGAAAAAAAGAAATAGAATTGAAGCATACAATAGTAAAAAAAAGTTAAAGAATATAAAATATAAAGGATAAATTAAAAGATTTATTAAAAAATAACTCAACAATATGAACAATTCATTCACAATATGATCTTTAAAACAAACAAAAAAAAAGGATCAAATTATATATTAGGTAGTTATCTTTGAGAATATGTGGTGGTTGAGTTTTTTAAATAATTCATTTGAGATTTAAAAAATAGTTAAAGGGTAAAAATGGAAAGGAAATAAGTCATACCAAAAGAGTGTATCCTCTTTATATATAGGTATAGAAACCCAAACAAATATAATATACATAAATATACTATATTAATTATTTGTTCTATTTGAAAATTTTAATATTATAGAACATCATGGTGTTTAAAATATTTAATAGTTATACATTACGTACAGTATATTCACATTGAAATTTAATAAACCTTAGGTAAATGATATAATATATTTAAATACTACACAAACTAAAACTATGCTCCGCGTTAAAATACTACATTGTATATTGTAACACCCCAAAATTTGCCCTCTCAATTTCATGTCATTTAGCATAACCTTTCATACACTGCATTGCATTTAGATCATAATTGCATCATAAGCATATTTGAACATACATCTCCATTAAACTATTATAGGTTGCGACTGAACTTTATTTTGTCATGTGACACGTGCACAAGAATCTCAAAAGAAGCCAAAGTTCTCGGTTGATTCAGAGCAGTTTAAGCGTAATATCAATTTTACGGTGCAGTTTGCAAAAGTTGTATCTCTTGCCCAAAAATATGTTGTGGCCTGAAATTCAATGGTAAGAACCGTTTCGGTATTCTCTATAACTTTCGTGTTTGTCTCGGAGGCCAATTCATCAAGGAAAGTGGCGGGTGTTATTTGTTTCTGAAATTTCGGTTTCGCCGATTAACTGTGCTAGCGGTATTCAAGAGTTTGTAACTTCTGATTGGATCAAGATTTCTAAGAGATTCATATTCCAAAAGTTTCGTCTTGATATCCTTTCCAACTTTCGTGTTTTGGCCGAGAACTAATTCTTTGAATAAGATCTCCGAATGTGCGAGTTTTCAGAGTCGATATAGTGAAAGACAGTGCTGAACCTGTGAGCTTTGAACACTAAAAAATTCATAACTCTCAGCTTGTTCATCAGATTGATATCGCTCCAGCGCCTAAAATTTTGTTTAGATGATATCTTTATTCCGTGAATTCAGTTTGGGTTAGGTCCAAGGGGAAGGATCCCGAAAATCTGAATTACCAGTGGAGTTCTTTGATGCAGTGCACTGTCTGCCAGATTTTGTAAAATTCATAACTTGGTCAATTTTCATCGGATTGTGTCCGTTCTTGAAGCATTGGTTCACAAATTTTATCATCTTCAAGTTCCAAGGCAAGCTCAAGTTCGAACGATGCCCCGAAGATTTTTGTTTTGGTTTATTTCGCAAAACTGAAGTGTTGAACCGAAGAAAAAAGTTGAAAGTGGTTTCACGAGAAAATTCATATCTCCCTCGTCGTTTGTCCGATTGAGCTCACATTTTAACACGAGGTCACTGACTCATAGATCTACAACTTTTTTGACAAAGTCAAGTCGAGGTTATGCTCCTAAAAGGTTGACCTCGTCACGTTTTCAAGTAGCGGACACCAAATAAGCCAAAAAAAAACAACTTATTCAGTGAGGTCTTGCAGCTTAAACGTATCGATCGCACTCGATTTTGATCGTATGACATCCGTTCTTTTTGCGTTGCAACCGTGATTCAGAGGCGGACGATGTTGTGGAAGGCTCAGAGTCAAAAAAGTTTGTCGAAGACAATGTTATTTTCACTTAAGCCGAAATTCTACCTTTTGCCTTTCATTTTACACTCCACTATATATTCTTTTAACCCACAATTTGTCTCATAACTTCAATCACAATTTACAAACACCAAAAACTCTCAAAAACTCTCTAAATAATCAAAGTTCATTCTCTCAACTCTTTCTCAAGAACACAACAACAACTTCATCAAGAACTCAAGAACTCAAGAACACAACAATTCCGATCAAGCTTCCGGTAGCCGGACCACCGTGAACCACCACCTCCGGTCAACTCCGCCACTGCGCGACCACCATTTTCCGCCTCCGGAAGCCATGCGGCCTCCCCCCCTATCCTTCGTTCACGATCGCGTCTCACTTCCTCCGGATTCACAATTTCTTCGTCGATTCTTCATTCGATAAGCTTCTTAAACTTTAATTCATGAATAATTGTTAAATTGTTTCTTGAATTGAATTGTCAAGTTGATTTAATCTTGTGGAGATTATGTGCATTAATTCTTGAGTTGATTATAGATTGTTGATTGATGCTTGATTAGTTGATCCTAATAATTGTTGTGGTGCATAAGTGAAAATGCTTGTTAAAATTGACATAGAATAATCGGTGCATGTAAGGTGTTTGACAAAATTCCTAGGAGAGCTCATTATTGTGACTTGATATTGATTGAAGTGCTTGACTTTTGAATTCATGCTTATTTCAATGTGCAAATTCGGAATAGGATAGATCGATGCCTAATCGATGATGTTGTTCATGTGTCGCGTGTCGAGAATTTATTTTGGTCATAACTTCCTAACCGTAGCACGTTTTCGCGAATGTGAGTAGTGTAAATTGACTTTGTTGATTATTCCGGAGTCATTGGTAAACTTTTTAGTCGATTTCGGACAATTTTTTTCGGCTATTTCGCTACTGTCAGCCGACGAAATCGACCAAAAATTCCCACTTCCAAGCGGAATTTTCAAAAATCGATTGCATATTTGAATCCGTTGGCACGTTTGCAAGTTACCATGTGATTTTCGTTCAATTCCAAGTCGGTGATTTTTGACGCGTTTTTTCCGTTTTAAGGCTTTTTAAGTCCGGTTTGGTGCGATTTTGATGCATTGATCTTTATTTGACTTGTACTTATTTTTGTTGATCATTTGTCATTCATTGCATGTAAATTTGCTTGATTCCGATTTGAGTTTGCATGTTGTTTAAATTAGTGCATAGGTACTGCCCCGTTTTGAAACATACATTTCAATGCATATCCACGACTCGTATGCTCATATTTCTACTTGATTTTGAGTTGTGAGGCATAGGTGCAACTCCCGGTTGCACCTCTTTTTGGTTTCTAATACGTTTGTTGAGTTTATGTAAGATTCTCGAAGGATCTTGACGACGTTCGCTTGGTTGGTATTCCACTTTATTTGTGGGATACTGTTTGGTTTCAAATGATATTTTGTGTCGTTGTTTTGTCTGGATTGTGTTGTGTGCAGGGCATTTGTGTGGTCGCATCCGATTTTCATATCTTGAGTGATTTATTTTAACTCCGATGACTTGAGCTTATATGGGAAATGTGATGTCCGACTTGCTTTGTTTGTGGATGCTAGCTTTTTTGAGTGGACCTTTGGGTTTCTATTTTCTGTTTAGCTTGTTGGCACTTCAGATTTACATCCTCGCAGTATAGTTTCTTATCTGATTTACTATTTCCGCACTTTATCGCTTACATAGGCTGGAGTCCCGACCATTTCTTTTTGGTGGGCATTTTCTGGAAGTCCTCCTTCAGAGGTTCTGTATGTGTTTGTTTATGTTTGTGTAAAGACCTCAAAAGAGGCGCCCCATCCCCATTCCCCTTTATAAGACCTCGAAGAAGGCAGGCAAAAAGGGCTCGTAATCAGCCTCACACTATCATTGAGTCTTTCATTAGCTCGCACTTCGTGTTGATGCTTTTGGATAAAGTCCATCTTACTCTTGTCCGGTCAGTCTGTGGAAGAGGATCTCACTTTCTGGATCCCCATGCTTTGTGTAGCTCACGTCCGTTGACATTGATGCTTTGTGCTTGTATGCACATGATATTTCTCCCATTATGTTCTTACTTGGCGATATGATACCATGTATAGACATACTCTTTTCCCACAGACACGAGCTCGAGGGGATCTCCTTGCTTCGTGTACCCATCCTGCCCGATCCTCGATATCGTGGTTAGGTGTCACCCCTATTTTTGTCCTGCTTTGATCCTCCATATTGTTGCTAGGCCTTCTCTTTGCCACTGTAAAGACATAATCCACAAGTGGATGTTTGCTCGAGTGATGTGGATACTCCTCGAGCTTGTTTGCTTATTTGTGTGATGCGATCGTTTCCCCATTGAATTGTTATGCTTTGTATAGTTTCTCGTTTGCATGTTAACTTAGGTAGCACGGTTCCTTCGTCTAGGACTACCTTTTTTGCATGAGTATTCCTAAAACACAAATCAAACTCTTTGTTTTCTTTTCATAAGAACATGTCAGTTCCTTCTACTCCAGGTGCGTGAGTCTCGAAAGGTCGAGCAGCCGGTAGAACGTGACCTTAACATTGTTCAACTAAAAAACAAAAACAAACAAAAGTAGTTAGTCGAACTACGTTAACTCTGATTCCTCAAAAGAGATACGTAGGCAGTGGGGTAGAGCCTATCTGAGCATAACACTTTCTTTTCCCTATGTTAGTTTCCCTTTCCTTCACCATTACTTTGCTTTTGCTTTCCATATGCTTTTAATGTTTAATTGTTTAGCTAATCTTTGTTTTGTAGGGGGTTATGGTAAGTCATGTGTGTGGGAGGGTATCCCACATACAACTTCTTCCTTCATCTCTTTATGCTTTCATGTTGTGATTGCTTTAACATTGTGCTTTATTTACTTAACTTCACCACTCCCGCTTTAGAAATAACTTAGCTTCTTTAGAGAAGTAAGTTGTCTTCTATGTCCGTCTTCTTCTCCTTTTCTTCTTCTTCTTCTTTTCTTTCCTTCTTCTTCATTGGGATAGACTTCAAGCCACATTAACCTAGGTTCATCCATGCATGATAACATTAGGATTTGTTAGTCCCCCTTTAGTTTTTACCATTTTTCTCATTTGGTTCTTTTCTCTTCTCATCTCAAAACAAAACCTAAAAAACACTTAATAAGGATTGAAGTGGTCTGCTATGCAATAGCCTTATTCCATGGGGCACTTGTAGTTTTCCCATCTTGGGATAGTACAAGTTTGTCTAGCATGATGCACAAGTCTGATCATGAGACCATCTTCATGAAGAAAACTTAAAAAACACACTTCTTCACAAAAGCTACAAAAAACACTTAATAAATTCAACGAGTTAGTGAGCTTAGGCCCTAATCTCTGGAATTAAGTTTTGGGGATCTTCTCCTTACTTGAGTGTGCTTGTTCTATTATTCCATCTTGGAATGTAGTAGCATGTACACATTCCATGGAAAAGAGCTTGAGTTTACTTCCTTGTGAAACACTCATAAAAAACACTGGACAAAGAATAAGCATCTCCTTCGGGACTTCTGTTCTCATCTCACTAGCTCCTTACGTACGAACTTGCTCCTACTTGTCATTTTGCAAGACGGTAACGCACTCGTCGTCCGAGCCTGCAACACCTGAGCATTGATATAGGCAGTTCAAGCCTTAATTCACAAGCAATCTTTTCCACCCCTAGTTAGGGGAACTACGGCGACTCTGATCCTCATGTCTAGATGAGGTACGTAGGCAGCGGGGTATGGCCCGTTCGAGCACACTCTTTTATTTTCCCTATATTTTCCCCCTTTTTTTTCTTTTCTTATCCAGTTCCAGTCTTTCTTTTACAGTATCTTTCATTTCTTCACCCTTTGAAACAGTTTCTATGCAAGCATGGATCCCGTCGGGTACAGTGGATGATATGGGGTGCTAATACCTTCCCAGGTCGTAACCGACTCCCGAACCCAGTTACTTTGGTTCGCAGGACCTTTGTCCTTCCTTTCTTTTCTTCTGGTTTGTACAACATTACCATTCCCATTCCTTTGGGATAAAAATGTCTAGTTGGCGACTCTACCTTCTTCTGCGCCACGTTCGTGTTTGTACATGGATGGAAATCCAGGGAGCGATAGATATTAACACAAATTGATAAGTATTCATTAAATCAATAGATATAACAAATCTTATGTTAACATAAACCTCATATACGCCTGATATATTCTTAATGGAAAAAGATACGTGGATTCACTCTAATTAAACCCTCTGGATTTTCTAATAAAAAAATTATATATTAGGTAGTTAACTTTTCTAATATGTGGTGGTTTTAGAATATGCGGTGGTTGTGTTTTTTAAATAATTCATTGAGATTTAAAAAATATTTAAAGGGTAAAAATGGAAAGGAAATAAGTCATACCAATATAGTGTATCCTCTTTATATATAGGTATAGATATATAGGTATAAATAACCAAAATAGATATAATATACATAAATATATTATATTTTTTATTTGTTCCATTTGTAAAATTTAATATTATAGAACATCATGGTGCTTAAAATATTTAATGGTTATACATTACATAAAGTATATTCACATTGGAGTTAGGTAATATTTTAATAAACTTTAGGTAAATGATATAATATATTTAAATACTACACAAACTGAAACTATGCTCCGCGTTAAAATATTACGCTGGATATTATCACAAATTGATAAGTATTCATTAAATCATTGGTTATAACAAATCTTATGTTAACATAAACCTCATATTAACCTGATATATTCTTAATGGAAAAAGATACATGGATCCACTCTAATTAAATCCTCTGGAATTTCTAATAAAAACTTATATATTAGGTAGTTATATTTGAGAATATGTGGTGGTTGAGTTTTTTAAATAATTAATTTGAGATTTAAAAAATAGTTAAAGGGTAATAAAGGAAAGGAAATAAGCCATTCCAAAAGAGTGTATCCACTTTATATATAGGTATAGATAACCAAAACAGATATAATATTCATAAATATATTATATTATTTTTCTATTTGTAAATTTTAATATTATAGAACATCATGGTGTTAAAAATATTTAATGGTTATACATTACGTAATGTATACTCATATTGGAATTTAATAAACCTTAGGTAAATGATATAATATATTTAAATACTACACAAACTGAAACTATACACCGCGTTGAAATACTACTCTGGATATTATCACAAATTGATAAGTATTCATTAAATCATTGGATATAACAAATCTTATGTTAACATAAACCTCATATAAACCTGATATATTCTTAATGGAAAAAGATATGTGGATCCACTCTAATTAAACCCTCTAGATTTTCTAATAAAAAAATTATATATTAGGTAGCTATCTTTGAGAATATGTGGTGGTTGAGTTTCTTAAATAATTAATTTCAGATTTAAAAAACAGTTAAAGGGTAAAAGTGGAAAGGAAATAAGTAATTCCAAAAGAGTGTATGCACTTTATATATAGGTATAGATAACCAAAACAGATATAATATACATAAATATATTATTATTTTTATTTGTTCCATTTGAAAAATTTAATATTATAGAACATCATGGTGTTTAAAATATTTAATGGTTATACATTACATAAAGTATATTCACAATGGAATTAGGTAATATTTTAATAAACTTTAGGTAAATGATATAATATTTTTAATTAATATCCAAACTGAATCTATGCTCCGCGTTAAAATACAACACTGAATATTATCACAAATTGATAAGTACTTATTAAATTATTGGATATAACAAATCTTATGCTCAACATAAACCACATATAAACCTGATATATTCTTAATGGAAAAAGATAAGTGGATCCACTCTAATTATAACCTATGGATTTTCTAATAAATAAAATTATATATTAGGTAGTTATCTATGAGAATATGTGGTGGTTGAGTTTTTTAAATAATTCATTTGAGATTTAAAAAATAGTTACTGGGTAAAAATTGAAAGGAAATAAGTCATACCAAAAGAGTGTATTCTCTTTATATATAAGTATAGAAACCCAAATAGATATAATATACATAAATATATTATATTATTTATTTGTTCTATTTGAAAATTTTAATATTATAGAACATCATGGTGTTTAAAATATTTAATGGTTATACATTACATAAAATATATATTCACATTGAAATTTAATAAACCTTAGGTAAATGATATAATATATTTAAATACTACACAAACTGAAACCATGCTCCGCGTTAAAATATTACGTTGGATATTATCACAAATTTATAAGTATTCATTAAATCATTGGTTATAACAAATCTTATGTTAACATAAATCTCATATTAACCTGATATATTCTTAATGGAAAAATATACATGGATCCACTCTAATTAAACCCTCTGGAATTGCTAATAAAAATATATATATTAGGTAGTTATATTTGAGAATATGTGGTGGTTGAGTTTTTTAAATAATAAATTTGAGATTTAAAAAACAATTAAAGGGTAATAAAGGAAAGGAAATAAGTCATTCCAAAAGAGTGTATCCACTTTATATATAGGTATAGATAATCAAAAAAGATTAAATATACATAAATATATTATATTATTTATTTGTTCTATTTGAAAAATTTAATATTATAGAACATCATGGTGTTTAAAATATTTAATAGTTATACATTACGTAAAGTATACTCATATTGAAATTTAATAAACCTTAGGTAAATGATATAATATATTTAAATACTACACAAACTGAAACTATGTTCCTAGTTAAAATACTACATGGGATATTATCACAAATTGATAAATATTCATTAAATCATTGGATATAACAAATCTTATGTTAACATAAACCTCATATAAACCTGATATATTCTTATTGGAAAAAGATACGTGGATCCACTCTAATTAAACCCTCCGGATTTTCTAATAAAATAATTATTTATTAGGTAGCTATCTTTGAGATTATGTACTGGTTTTAGAATATGTGGTGGTTGAGTTTTTTAAATAATTTATTTGAGATTTAAAAAACAGTTAATGGGTAAATATTAGAAAGGAAATAAGTCATTCCAAAAGAGTGCATTCACTTAATATATAGGTATAGATAACCAAAACAGATATAATATACATAAATATATTACATTTTCTATTTGTTCCATTTGAAAAATTTAATATTATAGAACATCATGATGTTTAAAATATTTAATGGTTATACATTAAATAAAGTATATTCACATTAGAATTAGGTCATATTTTAATAAACTTTAGGTAAATGATATAATATTTTTAATTACTATCCAAACTGAATCTATGCTCCACGTTAAAATACAACACTGGATATTATCACAAATTGATAAGTATTTATTAAATTATTGGATATAACAAATCTTACGCTCAACATAAACCACATATAAACCTGATATATTCTTAATGGAAAAAGATACGTGGATCCACTCTAATTATACCCTCTGGATTTTCTAATAAATAAAATTATATATTAGGTAGTTATCTTTGAGAATATGTGGTGGTTGAGTTTTTTAAATAATTCATTTGAGATTTAAAAAATAGTTAAAGGGAAAAAATGGAAAGGAAATTAGTCATACCAAAAGAGTGTATTCTCTTTATATATAGGTATAGAAACCCAAATAGATATAATAGACATAAATATATTATATTATTTATTTGTTCTATTTGAAAAATTTAAAATTATAGAACATCATGGTGTTTAAAATATTTAATGGTTATACATTACGTAAAATATATATTCATATTGAAATTTAATAAACCGTAGGTAAATGATATAATATATATAAATACTACACAAACTAAAACTATGCTCCGCGTTAAAATATTACGTTGGATATTATCACAAATTGATAAGTATTCATTAAATCATTGGTTATAACAAATCTTATGTTAACATAAACCTCGTATTAACCTTATATATTCTTAATGGAAAAAGATACATGGATCCACTCTAATTAAACCCTCTGGAATTTCTAATAAAAAATTATATATTAGGTTGTTATATTTGAGAAAATGTGGTGGTTGAGTTTTTTAAATAATTAATTTGAGATTTAAAAAACAGTTAAAGGGTAATAAAGGAAAGGAAATAAGCCATTCCAAAAGAGTTTATCCACTTTATATATAGGTATAGATAACCAAAACAGATATAATATTCATAAATATATCATATTATTGTTCTATTTGTAAATTTTAATATTATAGAACATCATGGTGTTTAAAATATTTAATGGTTATACATTATGTAAAGTATACTCATATTGGAATTTAATAAACGTAAATGATATAATATATTTAAATACTACACAAAATGAAACTATGCTTCGCGTTAAAATACTACACTGGATATTATTACAAATTGATAAGTATTCATTAAATCATTGGATATAACAAATTTTATGTTAACATAAACCTCATATAAACCTGATATATTCTTAATGGAAAAAGATACGTGGATCCACTCTAATTAAACTCTCTGGATTTTCTTATAAAAAAATTATATATTAGGTAGTTATCTTTGAGAATATGTGGTGGTTATAGAATATGCGGTGGTTGTGTTTTTTAAATAATTTATTTAAGACTAGAGTCCAAACGGGCACTCCCGTGCCCGTTTGTCCGCTCTTTAAAGATGCACCGCGTGAAAATATTAATAATTTCAAATTTTTTAAATTTGATTTTATTATAAACTATTTATATAATGAGGTCTAGAATATTTATTCAGATACTTACAAAAAAAATGTACTATATAATATTTTCAAATTAAATTCTCTTATGAATGCCAAAAAGCACGTACTTTGCAATAAGCAATGATATTTTTAGGTTTTGCTCAAATAGACCTAAAGTCAAGATGCTAATAATTTTATTACATTTAAAAAATAGTAAACAAAAATATTCTAAATTTATTCAATAAGTGAAGCATACAAAGTACAATTAACATCAATATAAAATATTTGTTTATATTTTAGTATAAACACTCGTCAAAATAGAAACAGATATATATACATATGGCTTTCTAGCATTCTGTTATTTTAATATGCACACACGTATAAATATAAATGGTATTTTTTGTAATCTCTTTCCAAATTAAAATAATATATAATCGTACATGAGAAAATGATAACATAATAGTTTGCTTTAGTGCAGCTATCATGAACATGTTTTATTGAGCTGCTAGTTATCGATGGCTTAATCACATTTGATTATTGGCTCTGAAAATTACCAAATTAATACACTTGCGCGGACATGCACACTAAGTGCATATCTTTGATATTCTGTTAAGATCAAATGGCAAACAAAAAAAACAAATGAATAATGCATAAAACATACATATTATATAGAACATCAACATATAAAGCATGCATCGAACCGAAAATTGGTGACAATTATCACTTAAATTAGTACGATAATTATTGTCCACAAAAGAAATTGAAAGAAAATTTGATGACAAAATATCTTACCATCATTTTTATTGTTAAATTCAAAGAATAAGAAATCAAAACTGAAATATGGAGAAAATAAATAAAAATTGATAAACATTTATTTACCTTCAGATTCTTTAATCATTCTTTCCATTTATTATTTGACTTCTGCTAATCATACTCATGTCACCATACATCATGATAAGTTTTCCAAACAAATATTCATGTTTTTTTGTTGCTATTTTTCAATAATCTATAATTTTACACCCAATCAAAACTTTAATTGATTTCTACAAACACAAAAATTAGACTCCGCGACAAACTATGGATTGCAAGTATTAGAGGTTATAAACAGAAATATGATAAAGAAAACATACAATTTTTTCTTGTATATCAATTTACTTTTATCCCTTTTTTGTGAACATAAAGTGATTCCCTTTATTTTCTCTTAATTTGTAACTACATCATTTTTTTTTATAAATCATTTAAAAAGAAATGGAAATAAACAAACGATATTGTCATTGTTATTCTCCCTGTTGTTGTTGTAATATAACCATGTTAAATGAATATTCAATTTAAAACCAAAAGAATAAAATGTAAATGTAAAGAAAAAAATTATGTATAAGAGTAAAAACATAAAGGAAAAAACTTTTTTGGTTTATACTAAACATTAAAAGGAGTATGGTTATATGTCATTATTTTATTAACACATAAACAGACACTTTTTTAATCTTTATTATATGATTGTTATTCTTTTATACTAATGATCACCTCATATGTTAAACTTATTTTTCTATTCTAACATAATTAAATTATTTTTAATCTCATAAATGAAACGAAATCATAAATTAAAAACTCAATTTCTTGAAAATTGCATCATAATTCTTAAATTCTTAAAGAATCCGGATATCTTAGAGTATGTTTGGATTGATGAAATGGAATTAGATGATATGAAATAAATGGTGTAAGTTTAAAGTTTCATTGATTGGATTGATTAAAGTTTCATCGTTTTCATTCCATCACTTTCCATCATTTTCTATCATTTTCTGTACCCTCCGATTTTGGCGGAACGACAAAGTCTCTACATTCCATCTTGAAACACCCAAACGATGGAATAACAATTTTATTCCATTCCATTACTCTGCTCCGTTCATTTTATTATATCCAATAAACTATAAAAATATAAAATGAAATGAAAAAAAGAAAAAGAATTGAAGCATACAATAGTAAAAAAAAGTTAAAGAATATAAAATATAGAGGATAAATTAAAAGATTTATTAAAAAATAACTCAACAATATGAACAATTCATTCACAATATGATCTTTAACACAAACAAAAAAAAGGATCAAATTATATTACAAATTCAGGAAAAAGGGAAATAAGAAAGAATAAAAAAAGAATGAAGGAAAACCGAAATAATAATAATTAATAGAATAAAAAGTACAATAAGATAATAGAAGTTTTAAAATCCAATGGTAATATACTGTAAACGCAAGTGATTATAATTAGCGAAAAAAACTATGAAGAAGAAAAAAGTTTCGACATTTCTATGTTTTCACTCTCTTAATTATCAGTTGCACCCAGTTACTATTTTTTGGGTATTAATATTTTGGTAACCATTTTTCATCTCAATGAACGTGATAATACAGTTTAAATAAGTTATGTTGAAAGACAGTTTTACTTTTAAATCTTGTCAATTATAACTATTCATTTCTAACAGGTTTAAATTTTATTAATATTTAAATGTGTAAAATTTGATTTTGTAACTGCTAACTACAAAGATGAAACTAGAAACGGATGGAAGTTACAACACTATTATTTTTAAATTTCTGTTTATTTATTAAAAAATAAAATAAAGGGTATTTTAGGAACTAAAATAGTCCATTCCAAAAGGATGTATCCCCTTTATATATAGTATAGATTTATTAAAAAAATAAAATAAAGGGTATTTTAGGAACGAAAATAGTCTACTCCAAAAGGATGTATCCCCTTTATATATAGTATAGATTTAAAAAATAGTTAAAGGGTAAAAATGGAAAGGAAATAAGCCATAACAAAAGAGTGTATCCGCTTTATATAAAGGTATAGATAACCAAAACAGATATAATATACATAAATATATTATATTTTTTATTTGTTCCATTTGTAAAATTTAATATTATAGAACATCATGGTGCTTAACATATCTAATGGTTATTACATAAAGTATATTCACATTAGAATTAGGTAATATTTTAATAAACTTTAGATAAATGATATAATATATTTAATTACTACCTGATCGTACCTTGAGATCAGGATCCGATATGGGATGCGTCGAGCGTTGTTGATGGATGGTTGATAAGGAGAGTAGGGGGTGTACCTGCAAGGCACTCCGATGCTAAAGTAAGAGACTGAGCAAAGAGCATTTAAGTAAGAAAATTAAGATGAGAGAATTGAATATCTGGCCCTCTCCTATGAGAGGGATTATATACTGGTCCAAGAGGGTGTTCATTGGCCCAGAATATTGGGCGTGGATCGCGGATCCCGCAATAATCGATGGTGATTAGGAACTAGCCGTTGGGGCGAGAAAGATTCTGCTCGACAGATCTGTTGCCCGACAGGGGAGTTATCTGACCGTGGGTAGGTCGATCAGTTGGTTTCATATTCCGAGCATGGCCGGGTTTTCCGGGCCGCTGGGCTGCGAGACAGGTATGGTCCAATCCTGATGTTTGGGCCAATCCGGAACAGGAGCCCCCAAGTCGTTGCTTTCGGTCGAGGAAGTGATGACTTGAAGTTAGCTCGATGCTCGAAAATACTGGCGAACGTCGGGGATCGACTTTTCGGGCACCCAGATTATAGGTCGGCGTAGGGGAAGTAGAAACGAAAAGGTGGCATGTTTCGGGATTCGTGCCAATTTAATGTTCTGACGGCTATCATAGGGCCTAGCGCGTAGGTCATTATTGCCTAGGGATAGGGATCACGCTTCAGTGCACGTGCCCTTTTCCCTATAAATAGTGAGGCTGTGCCACAGAAACAACTTTTCGCTTCGTCTTCTTCCTCCCTTGGCTGCTCGCGTAACTGCCTGTTGTTTACTTCCGCCGATCTCCGTACGCCGTCGTCGACCACCGCACTTCCCAAAATAGTTATTTGCAATGGCATCACAAGCTCAAGGTTAGATTTTTGTTCTTCTTTTTTAGACTTAGTTTTTGAGAAGGAGTGATGCATGCGGTTTAGGACTTGGTTTTATCGGTAGATTAGGGTAATGTAGAGATTTTAGGTTTTAGTAGTAGTTGTATTCCGCCTATTCTGGATTCTGGTTCACGGTGGGTGGTGATCTCGGTCGACACTCGACCGAAGCTAGGGTTTTACGTCCCTTTAAGCGTTGAATGTTTGTCACGAACGTCAATCGCTCAGGGCTGTCGCTCCCGAAGATTTGCATCCCGGTACAATTGCGAACGGTCGGAGAAAAAGGAGAGAATGAAGGTGAAGTGAATATGAATAGAGTCACCAGCTAGGCATTTTTATCCCGAAGGAAAGGTAATGCTGCATAAACCTAGAAAGAGATGGATAAGACGGTTGCGAACCAGAGAAAATGAGAAAGGGGGTTGGTTACAACCTGGGAAGGTATTAGCACCCAGATTGTCCGTCGTACTCGACGGGATCCACGCTTACAAGATTGTGTTTAAAGGGGTAGGTGTATGTGCTATCTGTGTGCAAAATCTGGAAAAGAATATACAAGTGTCAATGCAAAAGGTGAATGCTCAGGAACTGAGGCTTTTAAAGAATGCTGAAAGAGGGGGAAGAGACAGAGAATTTTGTTCGATAACAGTTAAGTTATGCCTATGTATCCTCTCTTGCAATGAGGAAGTCAGAACACTGTAGTTCGACTCAAAGAGACTGAGAAGATTGATTGGTGAACTACTTACTTGTCTATGCTCAAATGTATGACTCGTCTGGCTCGAGTGCTAACTGTCTTACATTAGACGGAAGAAGCGAGTTCGCGTTTGTGAATGAAGGTGATGAGAGAAGAATCCCGGAGGAGACGTTTATTGTTTGTTTTTGGTGTTTTCAGTTTTGTTATTGTTTTTGGTATTTTGCATAAGTTAATGAGCTTAAGCCTAAATCAAAGGTTTGTAGGCTCATTATATCTTCCCTGATTAGGGATAATGAGCATACTTAAGTATGAGATAAGCATCTCAACTTAATTACCATGATGATGTAGGATTAAGATCATTAACCTACTTGTGATTATTTAGATGTTTTTGGGTTTTTGTTTAGTGTTAAGTAATGAGTTTAATCTCTAATCACAGACTAGTGGATTCATTACACCATCCTAATAGAAGGATAATAGATGAGCACACTTAAGCAGAGGAAGATACCTCAACTTAATCCATGGTTAGGGATTAAATTCATGACAAAACAAGCCTTTATTAAATGGATTTTAATTAAAGGGTGAGGTTAAGAAGTGGATTTTATGGTTTGTAAGACAACTTGAGGAGGACTTGTCCATTAAACACTAGGGTTAGTCCCTCTTAACCATAAGGAAGAGATAGAACCCTAATGTAAGGCCCAAGTTACAAGTTAATGTCTTAGTGATTATTAGATGAATTAATTAAGAGGTTTAAACAGATTAATGGTTTAACACTTAGGATTAAAGTTATACACTTCATCCTAAGATAACGATGCAGGCATAACCCTAATTCCAAAGTCCTAAAACCTTAAAGGTTTAGTCTCTAATGATGAGATGAGAAAAGAGACACAATGAAGAATAAAAGGAAAAAGTCTAAGGGAAACTATCAATCCTAGAAGTTATCATGCTTAGGCATCCTATGGTTTTGTGAGGCTTAAAAGGAGAAGTCTTCAAGGAAGCCACCAAGGAGAAGCAAGATGAAAAGAAGGAGATGAGGAGAAGAAGAAAGGAAGAGAAGCACAAGTGAGGCAAGCCCACTCAGAGACAAACAAAAATGCAGTAATAATGCAATGTGAAGAGATGAGAAGAGGTGGGAGGTGAAGGCAAATCCACCTCCCAAACAAACTTACCATTAACCCTGAAAAGTTAGTACAGGATGCAATATGAAAGGAATGAAATGAAATGAAGCAAATGTAAGTGAAAATACCAAGACCAGAAGCATGTACATGATGCAAATGATGCTATGATATGATGCAAAGGCATACAAGATGCAGGTGTGTGTTCATACAAGAGGATGAATGCAAATGAAGCATGTAAGAAGCATGAGAACACATGGATGTTCATGAAATGTAATGGATGCAAGGCATAGCAAATGTATGAATAAATGATCAAGAAATGTTCAAGCAATGTCTTAAGTTGTTTAAGATGGCATACAAATGCTTGGAATGGCACGTCAAGTTCATATGTTCATGCAATGCAAGGGAAGATGCAAGAAAAGATGCAAAATTAGGGTTACATGGCAACATGAGATGCAAATGACCAAAACAGAAGCATATGACATGATAAAAAATTGCAAATGAGCTCAAACAAACCCTGATCCCATATGATATCACACCCCAAAGGAGAAGGTCTAACTCTTAACCTATTGAAAGTTATGATTTTTCTAAGTTTGCTAGGGTTTTTGGGTGCTTCAAAAGGAAAAATGCAAATCAAATTGAAAATGCAAGATAAATTCATGCCAAAAATATCCTAGATACTACATGATATGTGTAAAACAATGCAAAAAGAACCATCTTCAAACCCTTCATGGTTAGGCAGAAAAGATTTTTCAAAGGTTAGGGTTAAAAAATGTGATTTTATGAACCCTAAATTCAAAGAAAATTGTCAAGTTATGATCAAAACCAAAAATAAATTTGTATGAAGGGTTTGAAAATGTTTCTAAATGTGTTAATATGCAACATGATTTTTTTGGTAATTTTTAGAAACCTAAATGCTATTTTAATTAATTAATTTCCATTAATTAATTAAAATAAACATTTAAATATTTTTAAAAATACTTTTTAAATGCAAAAAATAAAATAAATATTATTTTTGGATAAAGAAAAATATTTAAAGCTAAAATGCAGAAAACGATATTTTTAAAATGATTTTTGATATCTTAAATAAATTAAACAAAAGAAATGCAATAAAATGAAATAAAAATAATTAAAATGGGAAGTATGAAAATCCAGTGGCTGAGATAATTTGGTGGGAATTGACCACGCGTGTAAATGAAGGGCTGGGATTGGTTCTAGCAAGATTCAAATTAATCCTAATTAATTATCCTAATTAAGTGGATTAGGGTTAAGTGGATTCATCTGGACCATTCATACGCGTGCGGGAAACAAATCCAAGGGCTGAAATTCAAACCAGCCTAATTAATGTGGTTTTGCCCTAATCACTCTCAGGCGACCGGAGAAGACCTCCGGTCGTCTTCTCCGGCAGCCTCCTCCCCTGAAACTCCGCAAAACCTCGCCCCAGGCCCTCTAAAGCTCCAGAATCACTCAACAAACATCAAGGAACAAGAATCCACAAACAAAAACAATTTATTTTGCATCAAAAGAGAGAATCAAGCAAGAACATGTTTCACGGGAAAAGTTTCAGAAGTCAAATACATGCTTGTTACTCAACCATTTTCAAAACTAAACACATCAGCATGATCAGGGAAGTTCATAGATTCATTTAGAAACTTAAAAACACATTTCTGGAAAAAAGTTTGAAGATGGCTACCTGAGCTGGAGCTTTCACTTTTGGAGCTTTCTGACCTCTTTCTTTGTGCAATAAACCTCTAATGGCTTCCCTTGAGTGAATGGAAGGCTTAGAACAAGCTTGCAATGGCTGGTTTGAGAGATTGCATCTCAGCTGCACCAAAATCGTGTTTCTGATTCTTGGGGTTTTAGGGCATGGCAATGGTTGGGAAATGATCTGGAGGATGTATGGAGATGATTGGTGAAGTTTGTTTGAAGTTTTGATGCTTGAGCAGGGAGAATCGAAGAAGAGAATTTTTGAGGGATTTTTGGTATTCTTGAGCTTGGGTGAGTTTCAGGCCAATGTGTTATGTGTTTTGTGTTCCATAATGTTTGCATATGATGTCTTGATTGGTCAGAGAGTGAGTGGTGGCCTTGCTTGATTGGTATGGGGTGATTTGCAAAAAGTCAAGCTTAGGTGTACTTCAAGTATGGGCACGGGTCAGAGCTGGATTTGGGCATGCCTGGCCTCAGCTGAGATCAAGGAAAGCTTATGGATTAGATTTGATGAGCTGGAACACATGGAACTAGGGTTTGTATGAGTTTTGCATATTTTCCCTCTTTGGTGTATCTTGTGATTCAAGGCATGAAATGATCCAAGTCTTGGGCCAATTCTGAGTTTTTGAAGTTGCTTGATCATGTTATGAAGTATTTGGGCACATTAGAAGTCATTAGAAGCCTTGGCAAGTGGTTTTGCAAAAATCCCTTTGGTGCATTCTTGAAAATTATAGGATTTTATCCAACTTTGAAGGATCATAACTTGAGTTCCATAATGAATTAGAACATGTTCTTGTACTTTTTGAAAAGGGAAAGACCTAATCTACAACTTTCATACGGCTCAAAATTCTTCAATCTTGTGAACTTCCAACCTCTTCTAAGATCAAATAAATATCATAGAACTTCAATTTGATGAAAATACCCCTTTGGTTCCATTGTTGGGGGCCTCAGATGCCCTGATTTTGACTTAACTTGCTCAAGAAGTTACCCAGTGAACATATGACTTCCACAATGAATTTCTTCATCAAACTTGGTACACATGATCCTTATAAAATCTTAAGAACATTAGAAACAATAATGGCCCAAAAATTTGGTGTTAAGGCCTCTGAAACCAAAACCCTAATTTTGGTCATCTGTGTAGTGAAACCCTAGCTCTGCTTCCATGCCTTTTCCAGTTCTTGTGATCTCTTGCCTTTCATGAACTTTGAGGAGCATATTATGATGGTAGAACACACATGGACCCTCTTGGTTAGCTTCAAGACCATTGGGATGGCTCAGATTGATTCTTGGATTGCTTATATCACAAACCCTAGATGCAGATGAACTTGAACTATGCAGATGAAACAAATATGCAATATGAGGTAGTAATGCTTATGATAATGCAAAAATGAAAGATCACAAGCCATGGTGTGATATGAGTGAGGGCAAATTTGGGGTGTTTACAGGGGCTTCTGCTCGGAAACTTGTTTTCGGGCTGCTGCGCGCCCTTTAGCTCTATAGGTAGTGGAAGGGTGGATTTGATATTCTGATCGAATTCACTGACGCCTTTCCTATACTTTTCAGGTGGAAACGTGCTCGTAGATCCCCTTGACATTTCCTCTGAGGGGAGTTCATCGGAGGACTCGGGCTCTTCTAAAATTGTCTCGTTTGGCTCTGAGAGTTCTTCAGGAGATTCGGAAGCGACCGAAGTGAATGACGTCGGGGAAGTCTCAGGGGAAGAGGTCGATGTTCCTGAGGCTATGCAAGAAGAAGCTAGGGTGTTGGCCCCCCAAGGAATGGGTTGTCGAAGATTTATTGGATAAAGTTTCTTTGTTCGCCCGACCGCGAGCGGACCCTCTGCAAGTAGTGGGGGGATCCCAATCACTGAGGAGTCACCTGCCTGGGCGATGATGACCGTATCTTCTCGGATTTCGGTGGGAGGAAGTTCGTTATGTATGAATATGCTATCACGACTTTGGGGATTAAGATGCCCTTCAGCGACCTAGTGTGCTCGGTACTGGGTTATTTGGGGGTAGCCCCTTCGCAGCTGCATCCCAACTCCTACGCTTTTATGAGGGAGTTTGAGATGACATGCGAGCACCTGGGGACGGGGGATACCCTTCCCCTCTTCTTTTGGCTATTCTCTTTGCAACGCCAGGTGGGGCGTGGAACCGCTCAGAAAGGGTCCATCTCATTCAAGCAGCGGGCTAAGATTTTCAAAGCGCACTCGGAGTCAATCAGGTCGTTCAAAGGTGACTATATTTTAATAGAGCCTTTGACTAAAGGAGCGACCAGGTTGATCAGTTTCGTGGGCGATGACACTGATGAGAATGACGTGCCTTGGTTGGACGCTGAAGGTCGACCGATTCGTATGAGGATCTGGAGGTTTCCCTTCTCTTGGGAGCACAGTCACTACGGTAAACTGGTGTGTGACTTCGTGCAAGTAAGGGATAATTTGGGCGAGGACGATGCAATCAGCTTTGAAGAATTTCGCAAGTTGGTATCATCTTTTACTCCGATCCCTTTGGTCGACGGGGAAGGGAAGGTGATGATGGCCTCGGACGAGGGGGAGGTTGTGGATCGTTCGTTGATTGATGTTACATCCCTTTTGGCCTCTAAAAACGGGCAAGAGGTGTCTGAGTTATTTGATATTTCTTGCTTTTATTTTGTTCTTTGTATGTTGTGCTTTTATGCTCGTGATTGGTTTGATCCTCGTTTCCTTTATTTTACAGGTTCGATGAAGTCGCTGGAAAAAATCCAGGAGAGGGTAATGCAGGGCAACAAACGGAAGGCCAGGACTATCCAGACTAGAATGGTCGAAAATGATACTAGTGGTTCTGGTTCGGGCCCATCTTTCGAGGATCTTCGGGCGTCTCTTCGGGTTCGACCCTCAAAAAACATAAGGTTTAAGCGGTTGTTACTGATCTGACGACGAACGCCCCCGCAAAGCCAAAGCATCCCTTACCTTCGTGCTTCGTGCAACGGAATTTCTTTGAATGCACAACTATGGAGGTCGACCGGGAAGATTCGTTGTACCTCGAGCAGATGGATCGTCCTTCCTGGAGGCTATCATTGGTGCAGGATGCCAGTGCGATGATGCGGATGTTGTTGATGGCATCCATGTTTGCTGAAGAAAGTTCCGGGCAGAAGCTTGAAATTAAGCGACTGAAGACTCTCTTGGCCGCCTCTGAAGAGAAAGCGAAGAAAGCTGTCGAGGATACTGAGGCTGCGACTGCGGAGCTGGTGGTGCGGGCGGACGCTATCGCCAAGCTGGAGAGGGACAAAAAGAAGGCAGTCGATCAAAATAGGAAGCTGAGAGAGACCTTCTTCCCTAAGGATGACGAGGATGAGGACACCAAGGGGTTGATGAGTCGGGCGAAATTTTCTAGCGCGACTGGATCAGGACCTCGAGGATCTGAGGGACTCGTCTAAGTTGAGTTTCCAGAATGCTGTGGACCAGATAAAGGCCATCCATCCCGAGCTGAACCTCGAGACTGACCAAATCAACTACCTGTATAAGGTTGAAGATGGCCGGATTATGGTCCCTGATTATATGGTCATGGACGATTCTCGATCTGGGAAGTCTGAGCAGTCGATCCATCCAGCCGTCCAACGACTTCCGAATGAAGACCAGCCTGGGGGGCAAGAGGGTGAGGGTAATTAGGTCGGCCTGCGAGCCTAAATTACTTGTAATTTTAAAATCTTGTTTGGAGGACTTGGTCCCTTTTTTGTGTAATCTTGAACAAGTCGGCCCTTAGGGGTCGCACCTTTTTTATTAATGTCTCCGACCTCGGTGGTCGTTTTACACTTTATGCAACATTTTTTATTACGTATATGATTACTCGTCCGTCAGAGGACTTCCGTTTTAAATGTTTATTTTTTGTTAAGTGTTTGATGCTCGTGTTATTGTCACGAGGGTTAGATGTAATTGGGCAAATACGGGGTATGTGTTTGTAATCCGTCAGTTTGGGGGACCGGTCAGATGCTGGAGGCTGGCTCCTGATCAGTGCCCGAGTCAAGATAATGGCTCGGGCTCTGAGGCTTGAACGTCCCATCACGAGCTTGGGTTCTTCCTGATCGTGGTACATAGGCGATGTCGGACTCGGTTGAGTATCCGCCCGTGCAACAATCATCTTCTTCTTCTCGAAGAAGACCCTGATAATCATATTATTTGGGCTCCTGTGCTTGCACCTGGGCACGCAGGTTAAGTCGGACCTGTTGCTCCTCGTTTGGTAGCCGAGAAAGGTGAGTTTGCTATTAACTGTAATACTGTTTGAGCTTTTCGGCGTTCCACGGCCAAGCGAGCTCTTCCCCGTGAAGATTTTCTAAGTAGTAGGCCCCATTTTCGGTCTTTGCCCGGACACGATATGGGCCTTCCCAGTTCAGCGTCAGTTTTCCTTCGCGGGAATCTCTATGATTCCTTCTTAAAACAAGACTTCCCACTTCGAATGCCCATCTTATGACCTTAGAGTCATGTCGAGCTGTTATTTTCTGTTTAAGAGTGGCCTCTCGGAGAGCAGCTTCTGATCGGATTTCTTCGACCAGATCAAGCTCCTCTCTTAGAGTTTCGGAGTTGGTGTCCTGGTCCATTGGGGACTCTGTTCCTCTGGACTGGACGTGTATTTCTATAGGAATTACTGCTTCGATCCCATATGCCAACCGGAATGGAGATTCACCGATCGTTGAGTGGGGAGTGGTTCTATATGCCCAAAGTACGCTGTGTAGCTCCTCGACCCAGTGTTTCTTGTGCTTGTCCAATCTTCGCTTTAGACCTCTCAGGATTACCCTATTTGCGGCTTCCGTTTGTCCGTTGGTTTTGGGATGCTCAACTGAAGCAAAATGCTGTTTTGTTCCTACCGAAGCAACAAATTCTTTGAAATGTCTATCGGTGAATTGGGTTCCGTTATCTGTTACAATGGCGAGCGGCACTCCGAACCGAGCTAGGATGCTCCTCTTAATGAAGCGTAGTATGTTGAGTGCAGTGATCTTGGCTAAGGCCTCAGCCTATATCCATTTGGTGAAATAATCGACGCCCACAATGAGGTATTTACTTTGGCCGGATCCGACGATGAATGGCCCTAATATATCCATCCCCCACCATGTGAATAGCCATAAGGAAGATAGTGATTTTAGCTCGGTAGGGGGCGCTACGTGCACGTCCCCATGTCATTGGCATTTGTCGCATCTTTTTACGTGCTCTTTCGCGTTGTGCTGGAGTGTCAGCCAATAGTATCCTGCCCGGAGGATCTTTCGGGCTAACGATCGTCTGCCCGGGTGCTGTGCGTTGATTCCTTCATGGACTTCCCTTAGTACGTGTGGGATGTTCTCTTCCTCTACGCACCTGAGGAGTGGCATGGAGAAACCTCGGCGATACATACGTCCACCGACTAAAGTGTACGAGCATGACCTTCGACGCACGGTACTGGCCGCTTTCAGGTCTGCTGGTAATTCATCCTTGGTCAAGTAGTTAAACACTGGGGTCATCAAGCAGTTGGCGTCGCCCACGAGATTAAAGTCAAGGTGGGTTGAAGATTGTCCGATGCTTGGTCGGGGGAGCACTTCTTGTATGTCTGACTTGTTGTTTCCCTTTCTTTTAGTGCTTGCCAACTTGGAAAGGATATCAGCTCGGGTATTATTTTCTCGTGGGACGTGTTTGACCTCTATGTTTGTGAATTGTTTTAGCTTGTCCCTGACAAGGGCCAAATATTCAGCCATATTGTCGTTTTTGGCCTGGAAATCTCCTCGGACGTGGTTGGCGACCAACTGGGAATCCGTGTATATTACGATTTCTTCTGCCTCCAAGTCGGTCGCGAGTCGCAGGCCGGCCAGGAAGGACTCATACTCCACCTGGTTGTTGGATGTGGGGAAGGAAAAAGTTAAAGATACTTCGATGATGTTTCCTTCCTCGGTTTCCAGAATAATCCCAGCTCCACTACCCGCCGGGTCGGATGTTCCGTCTACGAAGATGGTCCATTTGGACAGAGATTTCGGCTCTTGCTCGGTGAAAGTGAGTTCTGCCACAAAGTCGGTCAGTGCTTGAGCCTTGAGAGCTTGTCTCCCTTCAAATCTGATATCGAACTCGAACAGTTCAAACGACCATTTTAACATTCGCCCGACCATGTCTGGCTTTCCGAGTAATTGCCTTATGGGTTGGTCTGTTCTTACGATAATAATGTGGGCTAAGAAATAATGTCGTAGTCTTCTGGCTGCAAAAAGGAGGGCAAAGGCCACCTTTTCTACCTAGAGGTACCGAAGCTCAGGGTCGTGCAACGCCTTACTTGTAAAGTAAATAGGTTTCTGCCCATCGGGTAGGTCGCGGACGAGGGCTACGCTTACGGCCTCATTCGCTACAGCTAGATAGAGGTAAAGGGTCTCCCCTTCGTTGGGCTTGGACAAGACTGGGGGCTCAAACAATGCTTTTTTCAAGTGGGACAAGTCCTGCTCGCACTCCTTCGTCCATTCAAAGGCAGACTCTTTGCGGAGGAGTTTGTAAAACGGGAGGGTGTGCTGAGCGAATTTTGCCACAAACCGGGCGAGGGAAGCGAGGACCCCGTTTAACGATTGTATGGACTTCTTAGAATCTGGGGTAGGAAGTTTTGTGAATGCCCGACATTTGTCAGGGTGTGCTTCAATACCTCGTTCGATTAAATAGAATCTGAGGAACTTCCCTGCCCGGACCCCAAACGTGCACTTCTCGGGATTGAAACACATTTTGCATTTCCGGGCTTGATCAGACACTTTTCGTAAGTGGAATGCATGATCCATCTCTTGCTGAGATTTGACTATCATGTCGTCCATGTATACTTCAAGCATGTCCCCGATTTCTGTTCGAAATACCTTGTTCATCATGCGCTGATAGGTCGCGCCTGCGTTTTTTAAACCAAATGGCATAACGTTATAATAATAGTTGCCCGATTCGGTCATGAAGGTCGTGTATTTTTTGTCGGACACGGCTATAGGGATTTGATTATACCCTGAGTAGGCGTCCATAAAGGACAACAGTTTGAAACCGACCGAACTGTCGACCAATTTGTCAATGTTGGGCAAAGGATATGCGTCTTTCGGGCAAGCCCGGTTAAGATCGGTATAGTCAACACACATTCTCCATTTTCCATTAGACTTTTTATCAAGTACAACATTTGAGAGCCAGGTTGTATACCTGGCCTCAGTTACAAAATTTGCCTCTGGGAGGTCTTTAACAGCTGACTCGGCCGCTTTGGTTTTCTCGGTTGACTGCTTCCTCCTACGCTGGGCGACCACTTTGTGTGTTGGATCGATGGAGAGGTGATGACAGGCCGACTCGGGGTCGAGCCCTGGCATTTCTGCGGTGCTCCAAGCAAACAGATCGGTGTTTCCCATGAGGCATGCCTCCAATTGTCGTTTCGCCAAGTCGGGCAGATGGGCTTCGATCTTAACGCACCGAACTATATCATCTCCCAAAGGAATTAGCTCGAACTCTCCGTCAGGAATTGGCCGGGACAATGGATCGGTCAACCTCCGAACGCCCTCGTCTTCATCTGAGAACCTGCAATCCAGATTGATTGAATCGACCTGGGGAAAAGCCTTGGATGTTTACGGAGTATCTGAAGGTGTCGGGGCAGATGGGTTTGGTTGGTAAGATATCGAGCTGAGACCCCAGGACGCTGCTTCAAAGCATCGGCGAGCAGCTTCGTGATCAATTGGTCAAATTTCCTCTTCACAGATCCAACCGTGATTTTGTTAAATCCTCCCCCGAGATGACCATTGTAGAGGGAAAGGTTTCCCACAGATTGTGGGAGGAAAAATACCCTAGATTCTCTGTGTGGTCGGGCAGGAAGAAATCCTCCGGGGGGTAGATGCTCAGAGCAATTTGCATGTTCTCATCTGATGGTATGGGTACAACCTCTTCGATCTTCTGAGCCTCCTGCGTCTCTTGGCGAGGGGCGTCTCTTGATTTAGTAAACTGCTTGAGGTGCCCGTCTTTAATAAGTATCTCGATTTCATCTTTGAGATGGATGCAGTCTTCAGTATTATGACCGTAACTCTTGTGGAATCTACAATACTTCGTCTTGTCCGTGCCCGGTTTATTAGGCAACTGCTTTGTGAAGCGTACTCCCGTTTTCCTGAACTCCGAATTGGCACATTCGGACAAGATCTTCTCTCTTGAGACCAGGAGAGGGGTATATTCATGAAACCAACCGAAGGGTCCTCTGTGCTCCCGCGATTCACGGGAGCGATCCTCATTTCTTTTGTCTCCTCCCCGACGAGATGTCGAGGGTTCATCGACTTTGGAGGGTTTAGAGTCTTCACGACGCCGGGCATCGCAGATGGAGCTAACAACCTGCTTTTCCTCGTATTGGATGTAAGCTTGGGCTTTTAACAAGAAGGCGTCAAGGGTAGCTAGGGTCTCGATGCCGACCGCACAATGGAAGTCGGTCGACGGGCGCAAACCTCGCTCCAGTAAATACTTCTTCATGTCGTCCGTGGTGGATACCTGGACCGCTTCTTTGTTGAACCTCTCGATATAGGTTCGCAGAGGTTCGTCTTTCCCCTGGATGATTGCTTCGAGCGATGCTTCTGTTTTCAGGTGGCGTCTAGAAGCGGTGAAGTGTTTGGAAAACGTATGTCCGAGCTGTTTCCAGGAAGTGATGGACTCTGCTTCGAGGCTTTTGTACCACGTCATCGCACCTTTCCTTAGAGTTGTAGGAAAGAGGCAACATTTTATTGCCCCACGCATCCCTCGGTAGTCGAGCAAAACATCAATATTCTCGATATGCTCGTCAGGATCAGTGGTCCCATCATACGAGCCTAAGGGTGGACGTTTCTCTAAACCCCGTGGGAGTTTAGTAGCCATGATTTTCGACGAGAGGGGGCCCCTGGTGTCCTCATCATCACTGGAATTGAATGAAGGAGACTTGGGTGCGTGCTTCTTGGTTCGCCCGGGTGACGCAGATCTTGATATGCTCTTTCTTGACTTTCTTAGTGACCGAGATCGCCTTCTTGGAGGGGATGACCGAGGAGGACACGAGCGGGACCGTTTGTTACTAGTGGATTTATCATTGCATCCTTTCCTCTTCCTTTTAGGAGGGGAAGGACTACGTCTTCCTCGATATCTCGCGGGGGATCGGGACGGTCGACGATTGTTGTCCTCGAGACGGGCAATCTTCTCACCGTGGGCGAGGAGCAACAAATTCATCTGGTTGAGAATCTCAGTCAGCGCGGCAAAGTCAGATCCTGAAGGTGTTAGAGGAAGGAGGACCTCCTGGCGACTTTCTAGAGGCTGGTCGCGATCGGGGAAGGTGAAGTTGTCTTCCCATCTGGGCGGTCCTGCACGGTTTCTCCGTGCGGAGGATTATTAGCATTGCTCTCACGTTGCATGAGGAGCATACCATTGTTCGCCCGATTATCTAGATTGTTGTCTCGAGCAGCCATGGATCTTGGTAAAAGACTTTGGTTCTTGAAGATCTTGAGGGAGAAGAACGGGGAAATCCGTGTTTCCCACAGACGGCGCCACCTGATTGTACCTTGAGATCAGGATCCGATATGGCTGGCGTCGAGCGTTGTTGAAGTACGGTTGATAAGGAGAGGAGGGGATGTACCTGCAAGGTATTCTGATGCTAAAGTAAGAGACTGAGCAAAGAGCGTGCAAGTACGAGAATTAAGGTGAGAGAATTGAATACCTGGCCCTCTCCTATGAGAGGGATTATATACTGGTCCAAGAGGGTGTTCATTGGCCCAGAATATTGGGCGTGGATCGCGGATCCCACAATAATCGACGGTGATTAGGAACTAGCTGTTGGGGCGAGAAATATTCCGTTCGACAGATCCGTTGCCCGAAAGGGGAGTTATCCGACCGTGGGTAGGTTGATCAGTTGGTTTCTTATTCAGAGCATGGTCGGATTTTCCGGGCCGTTGGGCCGCGAGACAGGTATGGCCCAATCCTGATGTTTGGGTCAGTCCGGAACACTACCCAAACTGAAACTATGCTTCGCGTTAAAATACAACACTGGATATTATCACAAATTAATAAGTATTTATTAAATTATTGGATATAACAAAATTTATGCTCAACATAAACCTCATATAAACCTGATATATTCTTAATGGAAAAAGATACATGGATCCACTCTAATTATACCCTCTAGATTTTCTAATAAAAAAATTATTTATTAGGTATTTATCTTTGAGAATATGTGGGGTTGAGTTTTTTAAATAATTCATTTGAGATTTAAAAAATAGTTAAAGGGTAAAAATGGAAAGGAAATAAGCCATACCAAAAGAGTCTATCCTCTTTATATATAGATATAGAAAGCCAAATAGATATAATATACATAAATATACATAAATATACTATATTATTTATTTGTTCTATTTGAAAAATTTAATATTATAGAATATCATGGTGTTTAAGATATTTAATAGTTATACATTACGTAAAGTATATTCACATTGAAATTTAATAAACCTTAGGTAAATGATATAATATATTTAAATACTACACAAACTGAAACTATGCTCCACGTTAAAATACTACACTGGATATTATCACAAATTGATAAGTATTCATTAAATCATTGGATATAACAAATATTATGTTAACATAAACCTCATATAAACCTGATATATTCTTAATGGAAAAAGATACGTGGATTCACTCTAATTAAACCCTCTGGATTTTCTAATAAAAAAATTATATATTAGGTAGTTAACTTTTAGAATATGTGGTGGTTTTAGAATATGTGCTGGTTGTGTTTTTTAAATAATTCATTTGAGATTTAAAAAATAGTTAAAGGGTTAAAATGGAAAGGAAATAAGCCATACCAATAGAGTGTATCCTCTTTATATATAGATATAGATATATAGGTATAGATAACCAGATACAATATACATAAATATATTATATTTTTTATTTGTAAAATTTGTAAAATTTAATATTATAGAACATCAAGGTGCTTAAAATATTTAATGATTATACATTACATAAAGTATATTCACATTGGAATTATGTAATATTTTAATAAACTTTAGGTAAAAGATATAATATATTTAAATACTACACAAACTAAAACTATGCTCCACGTTAAAATATTACGTTGGATATTATCACAAATTGATAAGTATTCATTAAATCATTGGTTATAACAAATCTTATATTAACATAAACCTCATATTAACCTGATATATTCTTAATGGAAAAAGATACATGGATCCACTCTAAAAAAACCCTCTGGAATTTCTAATAAAAAATTATATATTAGGTAGTTATATTTGAGAATATGTGGTGGTTGAGTTTTTTAAATAATTAATTTGAGATTTAAAAAACAGTTAAAGGGTAATAAAAGAAAGGAAATAAGTCATTCCAAAAGAGTGTATCCACTTTAAATATAGGTATAGATAACCAAAACATATATAATATACATAAATATATTATATTATTTATTTGTTCTAATTGAAAAATTTAATATTATAGAACATCATGGTGTTTAAAATATTTAATGGTTATACATTACGTAAAGTATACTCATATTGGAATTTAATAAACCTAAGGTAAATGATATAATATATTTAAATACTACACAAACTGAAACTATGCTCTACATTAAAATACTACACTGGATATTATCACAAATTGATAAGTATTCATTAAATCATTGGATATAACAAATCTTATGTTAACATAAACCTCATATAAACCTGATATATTCTTAATGGAAAAAGATACGTGGATCCACTCTAATTAAACCCTCTGGATTTTCTAATAAAAAAATTATATATTAGGTAGTTATCTTTGAGAATATGTGGTGGTTATAGAATATGCGGTGGTTGTGTTTTTTAAATAATTTATTTATAGATTTAAAAAATAGTTAAAGGGTAAAAATGGAAAGGAAATAAGCCATAACAAAAGAATGTATCCGCTTTATATAAAGGTATAGATAACCAAAACAGATATAATATGCATAAATATATTATATTTTTTATTTGTAAAATTTAATATTATAGAACATCATGGTGCTTAAAATATTTAATGGTTATACATTATATAAAGTATATTCACATTGGAATTAGGTAATATTTTAATAAACTTTAGATAAATGATATAATATATTTAATTACTACCCAAACTGAAACTATGTTCCGCGTTAAAATACAACATTGGATATTATCACATATTGATAAGTATTTATTAAATTATTGGATATAACAAATCTTATGCTCAATATAAACCTAATATATTATTAATGGAAAAAGATACGTGGATCCACTCTAATTATACCCTCTGGATTTTCTAATAAAAAAATTATATATTAGGAAGTTATCTTTGAGAATATGTGGTGGTAGAGTTTTTTAAATAATTCATTTGAGATTTAAAAAATAGTTAAAGGGTAAAATTGGAAAGGAAATAAGCCATACCAAAAGTGTGTATCCTCTTTATATATAGGTATTGAAACCCAAAGAGATATAATATACATAAATATATTCTATTATTTATTTGTTTTATTTGAAAATTTTAATATTATAGAACATCATGGTGCTTAAAATATTTAATGGTTATACATTACGTAAAGTATATTCACATTGAAATTTAATAAACCTTAGGTAAATGATATAATATATTTAAATACTACACAAACTGAAACTATGCTCCGCGTTAAAATACTACACTGGATATTATCACAAATTGATAAGTATTCATTAAATCATTGGATATAACAAGTCTTATGTTAACATAAACCTCATATAAACCTGATATATTATTAATTGATAAAGATACGTGGATTCACTCTAATTATACCCTCTGGATTTTCTAATAAAAAATTATATATTAGGTAGTTAACTTTTAGAATATGTGGTGGTTTTAGAATATGTGGTGGTTGTGTTTTTTAAATAATTCATTTGAGATTTAAAAAATAGTAAAAAGGGTAAAAATGGTAAGGAAAGAAGCCATGCCAATATAGTGTATCCTCTTTATATATAGGTATTGTTCTGGGCAGGCCCAACTTCCAGAATTCGGCCAAGCAAAGTGACATTGTGCCACGCCCGTAGTGAGCATAACTCCACGAGAAAGGAAACTGCCAGAGCCTCCTCGGAATCACCTGTCCTTGATCATCGAGTCTGGGCTTGTCATTTTCATCGGTATCTATCCCCAAGAAACTCAGTGCCCTCACAGCTTCTGCGCTTGCCGGTTTAATCGAAAAGTAATCCGTCTTGAAAGCCTGGATAGACTCTGAGTGAGCTTTGAAGATCTTGGTCTGTTGTTTGAAAGAAATAAATCTCTTTCGGTCGGTCCCCCACCCTACCTGGGGCTGTAGTGAGAACGGACGGAAGAACAAGGGAAGCATGGCCCCAACACCCAAATGGGCGCACGTTACCTCGAACTCTCTCAAAAACGCGTAAGAGTTGGGATGCAGCTGAGACGGAGCCACACCCAAGTGCCCGAGCACAGTACAAACAAGGTCGCTGAAGGGCAAGGTTCCCCCTAGGACCGAAGTCGCATACTCATACATCGAAAACTTGCGGCCACCAAAATCTTAAAATACACGGTCATCATCCCCCGGGCAGGTGACGACCAAATCCTCTGGATCGCCAACAGTAGGCAAAGGCTCCGTGCGAGGCCTCGAGAATGATGACACTTTATCGAGCAGGTCTTCCACTACCCATTCTTCGGGCGCGATTATTATGTCTTCCAGACATCGAGGGGAATCTGCCATCTCTCCCGAGTCAGGGGCTCATTCCTCCATCGTGGTCGCGTCTGACTCTCCCGACGAGCTTCCGGAGTCAGAGGGAACAGATGCGGAAGAACCAGAGTCTTCCGAGGATACCTCCTCCGAGGAGATATCGAGCGGGTCCATAAGCGAATTTTCACCTGAAAAGTAGAGGAAAGGCGTCAGTGAATTCGATTAAGAATATCAAATCCACCCTTCCACCGCTCAACAAGTGAAAAGGCGTGTATCGGCCCAGGAATAAGATCCCGAGCCATAGCCCCCGGCTAGCCACCGCTCAAGGCGATGGCCAACGCCCGACAACGGCGATGATACGATCAAAACCTAGGTGCTTAACAGGTCCTAGATCAAAATCGACCAGGACCATCGTTGACCACGAATTAGGGTTCGTAGTCGACGAGCAACGGTGACAGAAGATCTTTAATCTACTTATTTTAAGCCTAAACTACCGGAAAATCTATCCTATGCCACATGCATTGCTAAATATCAAGCCTATGACTAATATAAACGCAAATAAGAGCCGTACCTGGAGCTTGGGAGGCCATTTGCAGAAGAAATTAGCTTGGAAGGCGGTGGTCGACGGATGGAGACGGTGGTCGACGGCTGAGAACGACAGTTGACTTGCGAGCAATGCACTGGAGAAGAAGGCGAAACGAAAAAGCTTACAGAATGCCTTGGGTTCCTATTTATAGGGAAGGGAACACGTACAGAAACGCGTGACCCCTACCCCTAGGCAATAATTACCTACGCTCTAGCCCCTATGCTAGCCGTCAGAACATTAAATAGGCGCGAATTCCCAGACATGCCAACGTTTCATTTCATATTCCCCCTTTGTCGAGTGACGGAACAATTGCCCGCCTGCCGAGGGTCATCGACGATAACTCCCTGGTCCGCACACAAAATATACCAGACGCACTGCATACGCCTTAGGCACAAAACCATCACTAAGTCACCACTCCTCCGCAGGAGCAACGACTTGGGGGGCTCCTGTTCTGGGAAGGCCCAACTTCCAGAATTGTGCCAAGCAAAGTGACATTGTGCCACGCCTGGCGTCGAGCACAACGCCAAGAATAAGGGTCCTTGTCGACCAAAGCCATACCGACTAGGACGAAGTCCCCCAACGGCTAGTTTTGACCGTTACCTATTCGTGCGGATTCCACGATCCGCGCCAAACAGTTTGAACCAATAATCACCCACTTGGACATGTATATAAACCCTCTCATTTGAGAGGATCAGGTATTCGATTCTCTTACCTTAATTCTCGTACTTGCTTACTCTTTACTCAGTGTCTTACTTCAGCATCGGAGTGCCTTGTAGGTACACCCCCTCCTCTCCTCATCAACCGTCCTTAAACAACGCTCGACGCCAGCCATATCGGATCCTGATCTCCAGGTACGATCAGGTATAGATAATTAAAATTTAAATCAAAATTAAATTAAAAAACATGTTTGTACTTTGACGCGTGTGCACACTTAAAAAAGAGAACAAATGAAGTGTTTGTTTGTCCGCTTTTTTATATGAGGGCGCGTCAACACATAAATGTATTTTTATATTTAATTTTGGTCTTAATTTAAATAATTTATTTAATATATTTTGCTATTTATATTCATGTACAATCACTTAAATGAAATGTTGGGAGGTTTCATGTTTGTCTGTTTTTTTTAACTCGCTTAGGACGTTAAATAATTAATGTTAAAATCAAACTTATAAAAGTTGACATCATTAATATTTCTATGCGGTCCACCTTAAAAAAGCGGAAAAACGGACACGGGAGTGTCCGTTTGAACGCTAGTATCATATAATGGATTTTGTAACATTTAAGAAATCTTAATATATATAAAGAGGATACACTATTTTGGATGGATTATTTTAGTTCCAAGAATATCCTTTATTTTCCTTTTTAATAAATTAAAAATAATAAAAATAATAGTGTTGTTAATAACTTCTATTACTTTTAACTTTAAATAACCCATTACTTTTAACTTCCACTAACTTTCCTAATAACTTACATAATAATTTTCAATAACCCACTACTATTAACTTTTGTGTTTATTATTTAATCTCTCTTCTATCAATGTGATTTTTTCTCTTTCAATTCATCTGATTATTATTATTTGATTTTTTTTATGGTTCGTTTTTACTTCTTTTTTTTAATTAAAGAATCTATTTATTCAACATGAACATGAAGTTTGATCTCTAAGTGTAAAGTGGTAAACTATTAAATTCTCATTTTTTTTTAATATATCAAATATTTTTTTTTACAATTATCTTTAATCATTGCATATAGGTTAATGAGATGTTGAACGAATACCAAATTAACTGATTTAGAGAAGATGGCGATGAAAAAATAAAAAGAGTAAAAATAGATTGAAATTTAATTAATTTAATATTTAATCTAATTTGAAATTTTTTGTTTTATTGTATGAGAAATGTCATTAGTGTGAAAATCCTAATATATTTGTTGTTATTGTTTTGCAGAAGCTTCGGTCGTTGGTTATTGTGAAAAGGTCCTAATATATTTGATTTGATTTTTGTGGAACCATATAAATCTATTTGGTTTGATTTTTGTATAACTACTTCAATTTATTTAATTTAATTTGTTTTATTTGTGTTAAAAATTTAATTTTGTGCTACTATATGATTTTTTTTCTTTTTGTTTAGTAAGAAAAGTGTTTACTCATTGATTGTAGATATTTTGATAAAATCTATAGAAGGTGATGCGATGTGTTAAAGGGAGAATGATTCTTGAGAAGATTGGAAAAAGTAGAATTTCCAAATTCAATTAACAAGAAATTTAGTTATGATTACGATATTATGAAGATGCTTTGGAATTACAAGCTTTTATATTTTGATTTTAATTATAATTTATTTCTTAAATGTTACAAAATCCATTATATGATATGATATGATATGATATGATATGATATGATATGATATGATATGATATGATATGATATGATATGATATACTTGTCTTTGTCTTGAAGGCTTTTAGAGTCGAGACTCTAACTTTGATCTAGCATTTTAAGATTCACTGCAATTGATAATTTGTGATGGAGTGAAGTTTCAATGGATATCATGTAGGATACCACACGATGGCAAAAAACACAATTGCACAATCATGGGATAGATAATCCTTATCTTTTTCTAAGTTATCTTTTTTATCAAATAAAATAAAACTCTCATATTATAGGTAGATTGAATGTAAATTTATTATTTTTTTTGTACGTCGACTTAATTAAGTTGTTTATCTGACCTTATTTTGTAGGATATTTAGAAATGAATGCACACCTTATAGATACAAAAGTGTTGGAACATAAGAAAATGGAATAAATGTTCTTTTAAAAAAGTTACATAATATATTTTTAGAGGTGTTGTGTTTTACTCTACAAATGTTGAATTTTGGTTCATTTATTCAGCTCATAGATAATTTTTTTACGTTCTTAAATTTGGATAAGGGTTTTTATTTATAGTTTATTTTTGGTTGAAAATCCTTGAAAAGTATTCATTACATTTTTTCTGCTTACTAAGAGCTTTTACTTTTGAAGAAAAAAAAAAGGAATACGTTTGGTTGGGTTTAAAGCTAATGCCTGCTAAACCAATTAATTTTAAGGACAGTAAGGCATTAAGTTGTATGTGGTTCAGGATAACAAATTCAGAGTGATTGCTTCATTGTAAGTTGTTATTAAGAAATGACAATCGATTATCTATAACTATATAGGAAAGATATAAAGAATTTTGGGTTAACTATCTTTCTTACCTATTTTGTCCTTTAAAATATAGTTTATTTATTTTAGTAAAAATAAAAGGCTAATAAAAAGTGCAGTTATTTTAGAGAATTATCTTAACGGCCAATAAGAATCTATAATTTCTACAGAGGTTGTTTTTTCAATTTATTTTATAAATCTCTCAAAATATAATTGTTTCAATACAAATTGGTGACAAGTAAATAAAAATTGTTTATTTAATACATTTAATATATGTAGAAATTAGATAAAACATGTTCATATATGATGATGTTTTATAATTTATGGCGATGAGAAAATAAATGATAAACATAAAAAAAGAAAAAGAAGCAAAGTAGTCCTATATTAACCATTGTCTTTCAGCTTTTAATAAATGTTTTTAAATGGTAAAGAAAGACATATGCGTTTTAAATATGAATTAGAAACACATAATTGGACAGAGTTACAAATTGGTAAATGTATTAAATTTCTACATATATTAAATGTATTAAATTATAAAACATCATCATATGAACATGTTTTATCTAATTTCTACATATATTAAATGTATTAAATAAACAATTTTTATTTACTTGTCACCAATTTGTATTGAAACAATTATATTTTGAGAGATTTATAAAATAAATTTAAAAAACAACCTCTATAGGAATTAAAGATTCCTCTTGGGTGTTAAGATAATTCTCTAAAATAACTGCCCTTTTTATTAGTATTTTATTTTTACAAAAATAAATAAACTATATTTTAAAGGACAAAATAGGTAAGGAAAACAGTTAGCTCAATATTCTTTATATCTTTCATAGATAGTTATAGATAATGTATTGTCATTTCTTAATAACAACTTACAATGAAGCAATCGCTTTGAATTTGTTATCCTGAACCACACACAACTTATTCCTCTTTTTTTCTTCAAACGTATTCCTCTTTTTTTCTTCAAAAGTAAAAGCTCTTATTAAACAGAAAAAATGTAATGAATACTTTTCAAGGATTTTCAACCAAAAATAAACTATAAATAGAAAACCCTATCCAAATTTAAGAAAGTAAAAAAATTATCTATGAGCTGAATAAATGAACCAAAATTCAACATATGTAGAGTAAAAAACAATACCTCTAAAAATGTATTATGTAACTCTTTTAAAAGAACATTTATTTCATTTTCTTATGTTCCAACACTTTTGTATCTATAAGGTGTAAACACCCCAAATTTGCCCTCACCCATTCACACCATGGCTTGTGGTCTTCTCATATGCATAAACTCAACCATAGCATCTCACACCACATTTTTTGGATTCACTGCATTGATTCAAAGTCATCTGCATCTAGGGTTTGTGATCTGAGCAATCCCTGAGCCATTTGAGCCACTCCAAAGGTCATCAATCACTTCAAAGGGGTCCATGTATGTTCAAGCATCATATTATATCCTCTCAAAGTCAAGAATGGCAAAAAATCACAAGAACTGAGAATGGCATGGAAGCAGAGCCAAGCTTGACTGCACAGATGACCTAGAATTAGGGTTTTGGTTTCAAAGGCCATAACTCCAAATTTTTTGGTCATTCTTGTTTCTATTGGTCTCTATATGGTATAGGGATCATGCATATCAATTTTCATGAAGAAATTCAATGGGGAAGGCATCTGATCAAGAGTTGACTTTTTGAGCAAGTCAGTGCAAAATCAGGGCCTCTGAGGCCCTTAATGACCCAACCAAAGGATGTTCATCATCATTTTGATTATGTATGATCTTTATTTGATCATAGAAGGTGTTGGAAATTCACAAAATTGAAGAATTTCAAGCCATTTGCAAAGTTGACTTTTTGGGAAAATGACTTGTAATGGAAACTTGCCATTTTGGGAAACTTTTTCAACCCTTGCTTTTTGATTCAAAAATACTTCAAATGGAAAAACTTTGGTCATGAAAGTTGTAGAATGGATCATTCCCTTTTCATAAAAGTACAAGAACTCATTCTAATTCATTTTGGATCAAAAGTTATGGCTTGTCAAAGTTGGCCAAAATCACATAATTTCAAGTTTTCTACCAAAGAGGCAAAGTTGCAAAATCCCTTGCCAAGGCAAATTGAGCTTTCAAATGGACTTCTAAACTTCACACAAACATGAACCAGTGTCTAAAGATCAGATTGCATCAAAGGTTTGGCCATTTTCATGACTTGTGGATCAAGAAATTCCAAAAGGGGCAAAAGTTCACAAAGTTGCAAAACCTATCATAAACCATAATCCACTTGCTGCATTGCCTCTAGACCTTTTCCATAGATTTCCTTGATTCAAGCTGAGCCAAGACAAGCCAAAAAGCAAGCTGTACCATTGCCCATACCTCAAGTACAAGTCAAGTTGACATTTTGGCAACTTGCCCATACCAATCACAATAGGGTACACCAACTCCTCTGACCTCTCTAGTTGTGATAAGTGGACCAAAGACAGCATAACACACAACACACACAAGCCTGAAACATATCATAAGCCATAGTTCCAAGTTTATGCCTCATATGCAAAACCATTCGAAACACACAGCACAAGCTTCAAACACACAAACAAACTTCACAAAACATCTCAGCACATCCTCCTGATCATTTCCCTGCCCTCATTCATCCCTGAAACCTCCTAAATCAGAAACAAGATCCTCACCCCTCACTGAACAGAACTTCTGCAAACTCACAAACCAACCATTATAAACTCCAACCAAGCTTCATAACTTCATCAAGAGGACCATTGGGATCATTTTGAGGCAAAGAGGCAAGCAGAAAGCTCTTGGGTTGAAAGCTTCGATTCAGGTAGCCATGGAAATTCATTTTTCCATAACTCTTATTTCTTGTTTCTAAAATGATCTACATGCTTCCCTGAGTTCACTGAACCTTTTATTTTTGAAAATGATTGAGTTTTGAGGTTGTATGCTTGCTCTGAAACTTTGCCCGTGAAATACCTTTTGCTTTGATTCTTATGATTCAGTGAAAATAAATGGATTTTGGGGTGGGGTTTAGGTTTAATGATGTTTAAGGAGTGAATCTGGAGATTTTGGTGAAGTTTTGATGCATAGGGAGTGAGATAGCATGAACACCCTGCCGGAGAAGATGACCGGAACACTGTTCCGGTAACCTGAAAATGTTTAGGGTTCAGATTAGGGTTAATGACTTAATTAGCGTAGTTTGAATGTGAGCCGTCTAGATGCGCGCGCTGGTCAATTCCCTCCCTTTCTTGTTTGAATCCTGGCCCTCAGATTTGATTACTTCATTTAATTCATATTTTTTATTTCATTTAATTTCATTTCTTTTCCTCATTTAATTTAAAATAGCAAAAATGTTTAAAAAATTATGAAAATTTTTGTCAAGCTTTTCATTATTTTTCAGACACAAAAATATTTTTATTTTTATTTTTTGCATTAAAAATCATTTTTAAAACATTTAAAAGTTTATTTTTAATTAGTTAATTAAAATTAGTTAATTAAAAATACTTTTAGGTATTTAAAAATCACAAAAAAATTCTTGTAACATTTAAAAACATTTAGAAACATTGTCCAACTCTCAAACCAAATTTCTTTTTTGTTATTGTTGCCTTTTGATCATTTTCAATGGAATTAAATTCATTATTAGGCAATATTTTGTGCCAAACTTCAAAAATTCATTTCTGCCTAACCATTGAGAGTTGGACAATGATTCTTTTTGCATTGCATCTTGCATAACATGTAGTTTGTAGGATAAAATTGGCATGAATTGATCTTGCATTTTCAATTTGTTTTTCATTTTTCTTGACAAGGTACCTTAAAACTCTAGCAATCTTAGAAAATTCATAACTTTCACTAGGTTAAGAATTGGTTCCCCCCCTTTGGGCAGTGAGTTTGTATAGGTTTAGGGTTCCTTGATCCCATTTTCAAATTTTTATCGTGTCATTTACTTCTGGTTTTGAATTTTTGCTTTGTGTGATGCACATAACCCTAATTTGTGCTTTCTCTTGCATCCATCTTCCATTTGCTTGCATACCATGACTTGCAATGACATTTTGTGCATCCATTTGATTCATAATACATCTTAAGACATATTAGAATCATGTTTGATCATTACATCTTTCATTTGCTATGTTGTATGTCATTTGCATTCCATAACTTTTCATGTATGTTCATGGTTCTAAGCATGTCTCTTTTGCATCTTTATGCTTGTTTGATCATTCTCTTGCCTTGACCCATGTTTGCATCATCTCTTAGCATCATTAACATCATACTTTTGCTTCTGGTTTTGGTTTGCATCATCACATCCCATCTCATTTTGCATTTCATTCCATTTCTTTACTAACTTTTCAGGTGGTAAGTTGCATTGAGAAGTGAATTTGCCTTCACTTCTCACAATCTCTTTTCATCTCTCTTATGCATCATTGCTGCATTTTATCTTGTGCTTTGGATTGAGCTTGCTCATTCTTGTTCATCTTACCTTCTTCCTTCAAGCAACTTGCCTTCTTAAGTGAAGCAAGTTGTTTTGCTTCTCTCTTCTTCTTCCTCTTTCTATCTTGCTCCTCCTTGGTGGCCTTTGAAGATTTCTTTCTCCCTTGAGCCTCACAAACCCTAGGACCTCCAAGCATGATAATAATTAGGGTTTGATTAGTCCCCATTTAGCCTTTACCTTTGTGTCTCTTTGAGTCTTCTCTTCTCATCCCATAATCAGGGACTAAACCCTAAAGGCTTTAAGGCTTTGTGATTAAGTTTATGCCTGCATCCTTCTATTAGGATGGAGTGTATAACTTTAATCCTAAGTGTTAAACCCTTAATGTGTTTAAATCCTTTAATCAATTCACCTAATAGTCATCAAGACATCAAGCTTGTAACTTGGGCCTTGCATTAGGGTTCTAATTCTTCCTTAATTGGTTAAGAAGGACTAACCCTAGTGTTAATGGACAAGTCCCCCTCAAGTTGTCTTACAAACCATAAAACTCACTTCTTCATCTTATTATTAACTAAAATCCATCTAATAAAGGCTTTGTTTTGTCATGAGGTTAATCCCTAATCATGGATTAAGTTGAGGAGCTTTCCTCAGCTTAAACATTCTCATCTATTATCCTTCTATTAGGATGGTGTAATGAGTCTGTTTAATCCCTGATTATGGCTTAATCTCATTACTTAACACTAAACAAAAACAACAAAAACATCTAAATAATAACAAGTAGGTCAATGATCTTAATCCTACATCAAAGGTGATTAAGTGTGAGATACTGACTTCACACTTAAGGTATCCTCATTACCCCTAATCAGAGGGAGGATGTGATGAGTTTACTAACCCATTGGTTTAGGCTTAAGCTCATTAACTTATGACAAACTTTCAAAAGCCATAAAAGACTGAAAGCACAAAAAACCAACAATAATCGTCTCCTCCGGGATTCTTTTCTCATCTCACTCACTCATAAACGAGAACTTGCTTCTTCCGTCTAATGCAAGACAGTTTGCACCTGAGCCAGACAGGTCATACACTTGAGCATAGGCAAGTAAGCAGTTCATCAGTCAATTCATCCTTCAGTCTCTTTGAGTCGAACTACGGTGTTCTGACTTCCTCATTGCACGAGAGGATACGTAGGCATAACTTAACAGTTATCGAACAAAAGTCTCTGTATATTCCCCCTCTTCCAACATCATTCTTTAAGCCTCAATATCTTGAGCATTTCACTCTTATTCTCACACTGACACTTCACATATACACTTCACACCTCTTTTACACTGACACTTGCATTCTTTCCAGTTTTGATACACAGATTGCACTGACACTACCCCTTTAAAACACAAATCTTTTAAGCGTGGATCCCGTCGAGTACGGCGGACAATCTGGGTGCTAATAACTTCCCAGGTTGTAACCAACCCCCTTTCTCAGTCTCTCTGGTTCGCAACCGTCTTATCCATATCTTTCTAGGTTTATAAAGCATTACCTTTCCTCCGGGATAAAAATGCCTAGCTGGCGACTCTTGTCTTCTGAGTTCACCCCTGTGTGTTCTCATCCTCCTTTCGCCGACCGTTCGCGTCTGTACCCCTTCTGACCAGAGGTGTCATTTTGGTGGGAGCGACAACTTGGCGACTCTGCTGGGGACCCTTATACTGCAACCAGGGCTTCTGGTTCTTTTTGTGGGTTCCTCCTAGCGCTTGTTTGATTTGTGTTTACTGGGGTGTTATGTGCTAATTATGTTTATATAGTTGCTTTATTTATTGCTTTATGTACATTTTGTTTATTGCTTTCTTTACAGCTTTATATATCATACTGTCATACTGTTATCTGGCTGGATCTGGTTTTGCTTTGGTGGGTGGGGTTCTACTGAGAGTTTAAGGTCCTATACCTGGGACCTGAGTGACACCTAGGCTAGAGTGGTTCATGTTCTTTCCCATTCCATTTCGGTCTGGTGCGGGAATATGAAACACGGTTCAGATGTGGGTTTCTTCTTGAGAACTCTGTGCTACAAATTTCCTGTAGTGCTAGGGCTATCTGGGAAGCCTGCTAAGTCTGGATGACCTTTATTATGACCTTCAGAAACTGAGGTGAATTAGAGGAGGATCCTTTATGGTTATTGTAAACACTGTACCTCCGGGTTAGAAGTATTTACACTTCTCATAACTGATCCAAGTCTGAGGATCTTTGTTCTAGAACACCATCTGTGAGGGGGTTGGGTTGTTTACAGGTTTGCAGGAACCCTTGGCCACATCATACCCTGTTACCTATTGTGTTTAAGAATGCTTCACTTTGGACAGTTCTTGTGATTTAACCCTGGACATTTGACTCTTTATTTGAGTACCCCACCTTGGTTACTGGACTTCTGAACCTCCATCTGGACTTCTTGGACATACATGGACTTATATCAAGGCAGTAATAAGACCCAGCTTGATCACAAACCCTTGCATATCATTTGCATACATCATCATTGCATCATTTAACATTTGTTTATTTGTTTTTCAGGGTATCCATATTACATTCTGGCTTGGTTTTGACCCCTTCATCTGCATAGACCTCTATTTCATCAGCTATCTGCTTCAGCCATCTTCATCAGTTGCTTGCTTCAGTTACCTCCATCATCATCCTCAGCCTATCAGTGGCTCATCTCCAGTACCAGTCTTCACCATCAGCATCTGTTTTCAGCTCTTCATCAGCAGTCATGGCACCCAAGAAGAGCAACATTTCATACCATTTCTTTGAGCATGTGCTGGCTGGCATCAGGCAGGTCCAGGCACTTATCACTCCAGACCATATCCCATTATTCAGAGAACATTATGGAGGCATCCTTGATATGGTTATGGACTTGGACCCTTCTCAGAGGAGTTTGATTCACACTTGCCTACAGTTCTATGATCCTCCTTTGAGATGCTTCACTTTCCAGAATTTTCAGTTGGGACCTCTGTTGGAGGAATTTTCATGATTGATTGGAGTACCTGTCAGGGGTGGTATCCCCTTCAACCCAGAGATGGCCTCTCCCAGCAATGAAGAAGTGGCAAAAGCACTGTATTTGGAGCCTATTTTGATTGAGCAGAACATTTCAACAAAGGCTGGAATTCCTGGCCTACACTTGGACTTTCTAACTTCTCAAGCCATCCTGAAGGCCTCCTTGGGAGAATGGAAGGCAGTTTGTGCATTGTTAGCCCTCAGTATATATGAGGTTATACTTTTCGCAGATGAGCCCAAGTTTGTCGGCAAGAATGCTATTCATCTCTTCCTTTTGAGGAACCCAGTGCCCACCTTGCTGGGAGATTTCTATTATTCTGTTCACCAAAGGAATGAGAAGCAGAGAGGGAGGTTAGTAAGGTGTTGTGCTCCTCTTTTTCATACCTGGCTGCTTAAACACTTACCCAAGACTGATGCTTTCTTGAACCCTCACCAACAGAAGAATTGGGCTAGGAGACTTATTGCTTTAACTTCAGATGACATCAGATGGTGCACCCAGAGCACCAAAGGCAGGGACATAATTACTAGCTGTGGGCAGTTCCCCAATGTACCTCTGGTAGGAGTGAAGGGTTGCATCAATTACAATCCTTTGCTGTTCAAGAGACAATTGGGCTATGCTTTGGTCCACCCTCCTAGAGTGCAAGACTTGGCTGAAACCCTGTATTGTGAGATAAAGCCTAATCTAGCTGTTGTCAGACAAGCATCCTGGGCTTGGGACAACATCCAGACCAAAGGGATGGCCATTCTTGGGAGATGCAATAATGTGGCTTCAGCTCAGTATTATGAATGGTCTCATGCTAGGGCTCAAATTTCTGGGATGCCCTTCACCATTGAGGATGCACCTAGACCATGCACAGTACCACCTCCAGCCACTGTCAGCTTGGAGGAATTTGAGAAGCTGAAGGAGAGAAATGAGAATCTGTCTCAAGCTCTGAAGAAGACCCTCTGGGAGAGGAGTGATGGTCGTCTAGACATTGAGAGGTTAGAAAAGCTTAAGGTGGAGCATCTAGCCAGGATTGAGAAAGCAGAAGACTACATCAAGAAATCAAGAGCTGGAGAGCAAATATTGAAGAATGCCTGTAAAGAGGCCCAGTTTCAGAAGGCTAGGACTGATCTCTATCTGAAAGAAAGTCAAGCTAGGTGGGTCAGGATCACTGAAGCTCGTACTCAAGAGGATAAGAGAACTCAGGCCAGGATTGAGCAGTTGGAGGCTAATGAGAAGAAGCAGCAGGAGGCTTTGCTGGCAGCCTAGAAGGAAATCTCAGAATTGAAGCTTAGGGCTGGTGTGAAGAGGTCAAAGGACCAAGACAGGAACAAGAAGCTGACTGCTGCTATTGCCACCAGAAACCTTCTTATCAGGAACATTACAGAGCATCCGGCTGGTCCTGTAACTGAAGCACTTTTGAAGGAGATTAAGGAGGATGAGTTTGGTTTAGATGTTTGACTTATTTGCTTGTTGTTATTTCCATTTCATGTACTTTTCTCTTTTATGTTGTATTTTGACCCTTCAGGGGCATGTGTTGTAAAAACAGACTATGTATTATTCACCATTTGAAATATATCTGTTAGTTTGTTTTATTAAGTTCTCTTTCTCTCAAGCAACATCAAAGCATCTTCCTCAGGGTCTGGAAAGGTCAAAACTAAGTGCCAAGCCAGATATCTTGGAAACAAATAAGCATACTGCATTGCATACTAACCTTTTGTTTTGTTTTGTAGGCTTTTGTTTTGTTGTTACTAACTCTGTTGTGATTCAGGAATTATTGCTCGCCGTCGGGTGTTCCCTCTCAACCGTCCACACTGATATCCTACTCGCAACAACCTTCCTGGTATCCAGATGGATCAAGTACAACAAGAGTTGACAGAGGTCAGAACCCAGATGGTTAACGAAAGGTTGGAGATGAGGAACCAAATGACCCAATTCATGGAGGTAATGAATGGCTTGGCTCAAAGTCAAGAAAGATTGAGGGCATTGGTAGAAAGGCAAACCCCGGAAGAACCTCCTCTAGGAACTGGAGGAACAAGTAACAATGAGAGAGTTCAGCCTCATGTTAATCCACCAGTATATGGGCCTTATCTACATCTGGAAGTCAACATCCCAGGTATTGTGCAAGGAAATACTACTGGAGGAAGGGTTTTACAGGAAGACCCCCAGGAAGAGCAGTTTACTGTGATGGGAGCTGGGGATGAAGTCTATGATAGGAGGCTTGATGAAATTGTTGAGAAGTTGAGATCTCTGGAGTCTCAAAATTCCCTAGGCTTTGATGTGATGGATATGGGGTTAGTGGACGGGGTAAGGATTCCCCATAAGTTTAAACCCCCGTGCTTCGAGAAGTACAACGGAACTTCCTGTCCACGAACTCACTTACAGTCTTTTCTGGGAAGACTCAAAGCATATACTATGGATGAAAAGCTGTGGATGTTTTACTTTAAGGACAGTTTGTCTGGGGCTTCAAGGGAGTGGTACTCTCACTTGACCAGAGCTACTATCAGGTGCTAGAAAGACTTAGCTGAAGCTTTCATCAGGCAGTACCAATACAATCTAGACATGGCTCCTAACAGAACCCTTCTGATGGGAATGTCTCAATCCTCCAGAGAAAGCTTCAGGGAGTATGCCCAGAGGTAGAGACAGCTTGCTGCTGCTGTCCAGCCACCCATGTCGGAAAGAGAAATGGCCGACATGTTCATGAACACCCTGCAAGGGACATATATTGACAGGCTAGCTGCCTTTTCTTCCACCAGCTTCGCTGACGTAGTCATAGCTGGAGAAAGAATTGAAAGCCTTCTGAAGATGGGTAAGATTTCTGATAATGGTGCAAGCTCGTCAAGTAATCCCAGGAAGCCTTTTGTGGTACCAAGAAGAACCAGTGAGACAAACGCCATTTATGCCAACAGGGGCAGACCTCAGCATGTCCATAGATCAGTAGCAGCTGTCACTATTCCAGCTCCAATTCCTCAGCAACCAGCATATCAACCACAACAACAACCACACTATCAACAGCAAGTTCAGTATCCGCCACAGAGAAACTACAACAACAACAACAACAATCAACAGCAAAGACCTTTTCAACAAAGACCATCACAGGCAAATAGGGTGATTGATCCAATCCCTATGCCTTACGCCGCTTTATTTCCACAACTCCTGAAACTCAACTTGGTTGAATTAAGGACATTGGCACCTCCAGATCCTTCCAATCTTCCAAGAAATTATGATGTCAACGCCCGGTGTGCTTTTCATTCCAATGCACCTGGCCACGATACGGAAAAATGCAGGGCTTTACAAATGAAAGTACAGGATCTAGTGGATTCTAAAGCCCTCAACTTTGCACCCCCTCCAAATGTCAACAAGAATCCCATGCCCAATCATGGAGGACCAAGAATTAATGCTATTGAGGAAGATAAGCCATCTTTCTTAATCACCAGTGTTGGGCAGATTCGGACACCTCTGGTAGAAATTAAAGCTCAGCTCCTAGAATGCCAGATGTTCCCCGGGTGTGAGCTCGGTTGTGGGTATTGCAACATTTCGGTCAACGGGTGTGATAACTTGAGAAGCGGCATAGACGGTCTTATCAAAAGTTGTATCCTTCAGATCACAACATCAGCGCCTACAAATCCAGCAATCCCTTTGACAACAATTCCTGACTCTTCTACAACTGCAACAACAATCATTCCAACCGATTCATCAATATCATCAACAATGGCTCCGTCCATCACTTCAACAAATCAGATGTCAACAACAATTTCTTCTACAACATCAGCACCCATCTATTCAGCAGAATCTTCTACAACGCCAACACAAATTAATGAAGATATCTCAGCAGTCACCATCTACTATGATCCATCAAATGTTCCTCCAAACAACAACTTTCAACAACAAATAGTGGCACCTCCTGCCAGATCACCAGTCACCATTTACTACGATCCGCACACCATTTCAGTACCTTCCTCTGCTGCAGTCAGTCCAGTTACCATCACGGTGCCTGGACCCGTTCCATATGAAAGCAGTAATGCTATCCCTTGGCATTATGGCTCTGACCTTTACTGCAACGGAGAGAAAATCACTTTGGATTCTTCAACCTCTTCTCCACAGATTGATAATGTTGGGGGAGGCGGAGGCTTCACCAGAAGCGGATGTCTTTTTGCCTCACAATTGCAAAGACCTAATGCCGAAGCAGAAGCTGCTGCCAAAGCAAAGGGGAAGAGTGTGGTATTTGAAGAACCAACCATCAAAAAAACTCAGAAGACGTCTTTTGAGCAAGATGTAGACAAGTTTATGAGGATTATAAAGAGAAGTGATTACAAGGTGGTGGATCAGCTTCACCAAACTCCCTCAAAGATCTCCATATTATCCCTGCTAATGTGTTCTGAAGCTCACAGGAATGCATTATTGAAAGTCCTGCACGCAGCATACGTGCCAGAGGAGATTACAGTTAATCAGCTAGAAACTGTGGTAGCAAATGTCAATACCAGTCATGGACTGGGCTTTACCAATGCTGACTTAACAACTGAGGGGCGTAACCACAACAAGGCTTTACACATCACTCTAGAATGTAAGGGTGCTGTTCTATCCCATGTACTGGTGGACACTGGGTCTTCACTCAATGTTCTACCAAAGAAAGCCTTAGTGAAGCTGGAGTATGATGGCTAAGCATTACGTCCGAGTAATTTGGTGGTGAGAGCTTTCGATGGCTCTAAAAGATCAGTGCTAGGGGAGATTGATCTGCCTGTGATGATTGGCCCGCAGACTTTTAAAATTACCTTCTATGTGATGGACATTCAGCCGGCCTACAGCTGTTTGTTGGGTAGACCTTGGATCCATGCCGCTGGCGCAGTTACGTCTACCCTTCACCAGAAGCTGAAACTCGAGTGGGAAGGTCAAATCATCACCATATGTGGGGAAGAGGACATCTTTGTTAGCCATCTGGCTACGTACAAGTATATTGAGATGGATGGAGAAATCCATGAAACCATGAGCCAGGGGTTTGAGGCCCTGAACATTAATGAAGCATCTGCTGTACTGGGAACCTCCATGACGTCTTATCAGCAAGCCAGGAAGGTTGTTGAAGAGGGTACTGCCCAAGGCTGGGGCAAGCTGCTACCTGTGGAGAAGAAGGAGGACAAATTTGGGTTGGGTTACAAACCAACTCAACAAGATCAATCAGAGGCTGCTAAGAAGCCCAACTTTGTCAGCGGGGGGATGCTCACCCCGGATGCAGTGAACAACTTGGAAGATGAGTCGGAAGATGAGCGCAACCTGGAGAGCTGGATACGTCGAAGGATCCCGGGGAGCCATATCTCAAACTGGTCTTCCCAGGAAATTATAAGGGTTACTCCTGCAGAGTAATTATTATTTCCTGTATATTTTAAGCATGCATCAAGTCTTGTATCTTTCCCAAGATGACAAGACTCATTTTGTAATCGGGCCATCTTGTAATTTTGTGCAAACAGATCAATCAATGAATATCGGACATCTTTTGCAAATGAGTCTTTTTTCTTTTTCGCTCACTGTTTTTCATTTTTCTTTTTGTACAAAAATAAAATGGCAATGTTTTCCAAAATGATAACTTCATTTCACTTTTTCTAAAACAAGATTAAAATCAATCACTAAAAGGAACAATCTAAACCCTTGCAGAGAGTGCCTTTCAGACTGCACCGACAACAACACAACTATGGCTTCGTATGACTTTGACAATCCAATCAATCAAGCTGATGAAGGGGTTGAAGAAGATTGTGAGCTTCCTGAAGAGCTAGCCAGGTTGTTAAGGCAAGAGGAGAAGGTTATCACTCCTCATCAGGAGGAGGTCGAAACGGTTAATCTTGGTACGGAAGAAGATGTGAAAGAGGTTAAGATCGGGGCCTGCCTGCAAGACTCAGTGAAAAAGCAACTGATTGATACGCTCCGGGAGTATGTGGATGTGTTTGCTTGGTCTTATCAGGATACGCCAGGGTTGGACACCGATATTGTCATGCACAAGCTGCCTTTAAAAGAAGACTGCCCGCCGGTAAAACAGAAACTGCGCCGTACTCGCCCAGATATGGCAATGAAGATCAAGGAAGAGGTACAAAAGCAGTGGGACGCCGGGTTCCTTGCTGTGACTAGCTATCCACCGTGGGTTGCTAATATTGTACCTGTGCCTAAGAAATATGGCAAGGTGAGGATGTGTGTAGACTACCGGGATCTGAACAGAGCCATCCCGAAAGATGATTTCCCTTTACCTCACATTGATGTATTGGTGGATAATACGGCTCAGTTCTCGGTATTCTCCTTCATGGACGGATTTTCAGGATATAATCAGATCAAGATGTCACCTGAAGACATGGAGAAGACAACTTTCATCACACCCTGGGGCACGTTCTGTTACAAGGTGATGCCATTCGGACTGAAGAATGAAGGTGCCACTTATCAACGGGCTATGGTAACATTATTCCATGACATGATCCATAAAGAAATTGAATGTTATGTGGATGACATGATTGCCAAGTCCCTCACGGAAGAAGACCACCTGGTAAATTTGTTGAAATTATTCAAGCGTCTGAGGAAGTACCAGTTGAAGTTAAACCCCAACAAGTGTACATTTGGGGTACGGCCTGTTAAGCTGCTGGGATTTATTGTAAGTGAGAAAGGGATTGAAGTTGACCCTGACAAAGTCAAAGCCATTCAAGAAATGCCTGCACCAAAGTCAGAAAAAGAAGTTCGAGGGTTCCTAGGTAGGTTGAACTACATTTCACGGTTCATATCTCACCTTACTGCAACCTGTGAACCCTTGTTCAAGCTGTTAAGAAAAGAACAAACGGTCAGGTGGAACGAAGACTGCCAGAGGGCTTTTGACAAGATCAAGGAATACTTACAAGAGCCTCCAATATTTATGCCTCCAGTTGAAGGAAGACCTCTAATCATGTACTTGACAGTATTAGAAGAGTCAATGGGGTGTGTGTTGGGCCAACATGATGAGTCTGGTCGAAAAGAGTATGCAATATACTACCTAAGCAAAAAGTTTACCGACTGTGAACAACGTTATTCACTGCTCGAGAAAACTTGTTGTGCTTTAGCGTGGGCTGCTCGCCGATTAAGGCAGTATATGTTGACCCACACCACTTTATTGATCTCAAAGATGGATCCAGTTAAGTACATATTTGAGAAGCCAGCACTTACCGGACGGGTTGCAAGATGGCAGATGATTCTCACAGAATATGACATCCAGTACACATCTCAAAAAGCCATCAAGGGCAGTGTATTGTCTGATTATCTTGCTGAGCAACCCATTGAGGATTACCAGCCTATGAGATTTGACTTCCCTGATGAAGACATCATGTTCATAAAAGCAAAAGATCATGAAGAGCCTGTTCACACTGAAGGGCCTGACCCAGAAGAAGAATGGACTATGATGTTTGACGGGGCTGTTAATATGAATGGTCGTGGTGTTGGTGCAGTACTCATTACACCTAAGGGAGTTCACATGCCTTTCTCGGCAAAACTCACTTTCAACTGCACTAACAACGAAGCTGAATACGAATCTTGTATTATGGGTCTTGAGGAGGCCATTGACCTCAGGATCAAGACTTTGACTGTGTTCGGAGATTCAGCTCTGGTAATTAATCAAACCAACGGCAAATGGTACACACACCAGGATCATTTGATACCTTACATGGATTATACAAGGAGGTTATTGACTTTCTTTACAACGGCCAAGCTTGAGTATATCCCTCGGGACGAGAATCAATTTGCAGATGCTCTTGCCACCATTTCATCCATGATCAAAGTTCAAGCTGCCAACTTTGTACCTCGGATTTCAGTGTCCAGACTTGACAGGCCAGCATATGTGTTCTCAGCAGATGTTGTTAAAGATGATAAGCCTTGGTTCCATGATATTAAGTGCTTCTTGGAGGATCAAACGTACCCACCTGGGGCATCTTCCAGTGATAAGAAGACTTTAAGAAGGCTAGCTGGTAGTTTCTTCCTGAATACCGATGGTTCCCTTTATAAGAGAAACTTTGATATGGTACTCCTCAGATGCGTTGATAGAACAGAAGCAGACTTGTTGATGCACGAGGTGCACGAAGGATCCTTTGGTACCCATGCAGGAGGGCATGCAATGGCCAAGAAGTTGCTAAGATCAGGATATTACTGGATCACAATGGATGCAGACTGTTGTGCCTATGCCAGGAAATGCCATAAATGCCAGATTTATGCGGATAAGGTGCATGTACCTCCCAATCCTTTGAATGTGATGTCTTCACCCTGTCCCTTTGCCATGTGGGGCATTGATATGATTGGCAAGATTGAGCCGACTGCTTCAAATGGCCACAGATTCATCCTGGTTGCCATTGACTATTTCACCAAGTGGGTCGAAGCAGCTTCCTATGCAAATGTTACAAGGCAAGTGGTAGCCCGATTTCTGAAGAGAGACATCATCTGTCGGTATGGAGTGCCCGAGCGAATCATTACTGATAATGGTTCCAACTTGAACAACAAAATGATGGCAGAACTGTGTCGGGACTTCAAGATCCAACACCACAATTCTTCGCCTTACAGGCCAAAGATGAATGGCGCTGTTGAGGCGGCTAATAAGAATATCAAGAAGATTGTGCAAAAGATGGTGGTTACCTATAAAGACTGGCATGAAATGCTACCATTCGCCTTGCATGGGTACCGTACGTCAATCAGAACATCCACTGGGGCAACACCGTATCAGCTTGTTTATGGTATGGAAGCAGTCCTACCTGTTGAAGTTGAGTTACCCTCCCTACGGGTACTAATGGATGTTAAGCTGAACGAAGCAGAGTGGGTCCGGTCCCGATATGAACAACTGAGTCTGATTGAAGAAAAGAGATTAGCTGCAATCTGTCATGGGCAGCTGTATCAGAAAAGAATGAAGAAAGCCTTCGATCAGAAAGTCAGGCTCCGAGAATACCAAGTAGGAGATCTCGTGCTGAAAAGACTCCTCCCTCCTCATACAGACCACAGGGGCAAGTGGACTCCGAACTATGAAGGGCCATTCGTAATAAAGAAAGTTTTCTCCGGTGGAGCACTCATGCTCAGTACTATGGATGGTGAAGACTTCCCGTCCCCTGTGAATTCAGATGCAGTTAAAAAATACTTCGCATAAAATGACCCGCTGGACATAAAAACAGAATGTAAGTCCAGGAAAAATTAGGGCATCCCGGCGAGTCAAAAACAGAATAAAAGACTCGGGCAAAAATGAGGGAAAATAAACGAAAAATGTACACCCGCTGAGTTGAAAAGCCGCATTGGACAACTCAGGCAAAAATGGGTATCCCGATGGATTGAAAAACCGGAAGGGCGATCCATGCAAAATAAGGGAATAAGAGAACAACTGTACTCTGAATTCATCTGCATTACTTACAACTTGGTAGGCTTTGAAAGGTTCAAGCGCTGGTCAGAATCAGCCTTCTTCAGAAATCAAGACGAGAAGAGCGTCAAATGTCATACGAGTCATAGCTAGAGGGAAGCTCCGTGAAGCGTCGTCAACATTGCATTTACTTTTTGTTTCTCAATTTGTAGCAATCTCCTCATTTTAGGGGATTTGTTTCTTTGACTGTATTTGCCAATTCAGGGCACATGAATTAATGAAATCAGATTTTCAGTCATGTTTTGTCTCGTACATTTTATTTTCATTTGCAAGAATGTCCGATGTCTTTAAAAAACTGATTGCATAAATACAGATGCTTTTCTTCTAAAAATACGTGCGTGCAGGAAATATACTTACTCCCGGGAGTGTCTGAACTCCTATGATGGAATCCGGTAAGGGATACCTCTGGATTACTTGTGCATTTCTCTGTCTTTTCAGGATTGCAGGTGTTCAAAGCACAACATGGGGCATGTAAGCTTCATCCCAACAAGCTGGCAAATCATTACCTACTCAGTCTTAGTACCGGAGGTGCTTTCTCCCCAGCAGAGTTGCCAGTTGTTACTTCCTCTGCAACCAAGTACAAAAGCCAGGGAACCATCTCCCCACAGAGCTTCAGCCTCTATCCAGAAGAACAATAACCTGAAGATCTCACAACAGAGTGAAGAAAGCTTCTACAAACCCCAGCTGAGTTCCTCATCACTGAAATAGGTCTATCAGTGACCTATATCCCCAAGCAGAGTCCCATGTGTCAGATCTACCAATGATCTCATCCCCAGCTGGGATGTCAACTTCAAGCAGATCAGCCAGAGATCTTCGCAACAACGGGATCCGAATCCCGGATCGGTATATTTGCACAATCATAGCATTCGCATCATATTTTCCCCACAGAGCGTAGCATTCTGTCTAAAACGGAGCATTACGGCAAAAATCAAACATATTGCATAATCATAAGCCATGTTTCTGAATCAAACACTTGTGAATACTAACAGTCCGTCAGCAATATACAAAAACTCCCCAAATTCCCCGACAGAGAACCAAGGCATTTGCCTTACACTCATAAATACAAATGCACACTCCTTTTGGGCACTCGTCCATGTCATCATTCCCCCAGTAGAGTTGCCCGAGCAAACAGACATTTATATTACAGATACTTCTTAACACCCGTCCGTGTCGTATCCCCAGTAGAAAGCCAAAGCATCCTCTTTGCACTCATAGATACATATACCTATACAGATTCCCTGACACCCGTCCGTGTCACCTTCCCCAACGTAGCTACCTAAACACTTTGTAAACCATACACTTGTTTATAATACGCCTTCTCTGACACTCGTCCGTGTCACACTCCCCAGCAAGTTAAGCACTCGCCTGTACACCACTCATACTTGTTACTCCTGTTTCACTCATACAGATACTCGTTCGTATCTTGTATACATTACTTATACATCCTTAGATTCGACACCCGTCCGTGTTCTTTGTTAACCGGTTGATACTCGTCCGTATAATCATCTCAGAACATGTGTCAGCGTTTGTTTCTACCTGATACTCGTCCGTATCATAGTCTTAAGGATGCTCGTCCGCATTTTTAATCCATACACGTGTCAAACACTTATATCTCCTTGAATTTAGACACTCGTCTGTGTCTACTATTCCCTAAAAGAGTCCCTTCAGAATCAACACTCGTCCGTGTTCTTTGTTAACCAGTTGGTACTCGTCCGTATCATCATCTCAGAACTTGCGTCAGCGTTTGTTTCTACAGATACTCGTCCGTATCACGGTCTTAGGGATGCTCGTCCGCATCTTTAATCTATACACAACGTCAAAACACTTATACCTTTTATTTCTTTGATGTAAACACTCGTCCGTGTTTACTATTCCCCAGTAGGTCGCCAGCAAAGCAAAACTTCTTTTCTATCTGACATTCGTCCTATGTCATGATACCTTTCGGCAGCCGTACCCTGCCAGGTGATCTTCCTTCACCTTTGGATGACCGTCACTCATCCTTTCCTCAGTGGAGTCTCCATTATTGGAACCCTTTTCTATCTGGCATTCGTCCTATGTCGTGATATTTAGCAGCCGTACCCTGCTAGGTGATCGTCCTTCACCTTTTGATGACCGTCCTTCATCATTTTATCCGATGGCCGTCCCCGTCGTTGATCTTGTTATCTGACATTCGTCCTATGTCAAGATAAACCCTAAGAGCAGTCGTACCCTGCTAGGTGATCGTCCTTCACCCCTTGATGATCGCCCTTCATCATGCTTATCCGATGGCCGTCCCCATCGTCGACCTTTTATCCGGCATTCGTCCTATGTCGCGATACTTTTGGCAACCGTACCTTGCCCGGTGATCGTCCTTCACCTTAGATGACTGTTCCTCATCTTATCCCCAACAGAGCAGCCGTCCCCTGCTAGGTGATCGTCCTTCACCTTTGATGACCGTACCTCATCATTTATGTTTACCTGTAATCCCCAGAGAGTCTTATAGCTTTATTTTGATGGTCGTCCCCATCATAATCTCTTATATCCCCAGCATGTCGGCCGTCCCCGTCATTGCTCCTTCCCCAGCAGCCTTCCTCTACTCGACGGTCGTCCTCCGTCGCCCACACTTTATATACATACTTTATTTTCTTTTACAATCTATATCCCTTTACTTCTTCATTCTGTGAGTGCAAATTTTGGATTGTCTTTGGTATTCAACCACAAGTTATCTTGTTTGCCTGTTAAGCCGTTGCTTACATCCTGCACAGCTAACTCATGTTTGAATAGGGGCAGCTGTAAACACCCCAAATTTTCCCTCACCCATTCACACCATTGCTTGTGGTCTTCTCATCTTCATAAACTCAACCATAGCATCTCACACCACATTTTTTGGATTCACTGCATTGATTCAAAGTCATCTGCATCTAGGGTTTGTGATCTGAGCAATCCCTGAGCCATTTGAGCCACTCCAAAGGTCATCAATCACTTCAAAGGGGTCCATGTATGTTCAAGCATCATATTATATCCTCTCAAAGTCAATAATGGCAAAAAAATCACAAGAACTGAGAATGGCATGGAAGCAGAGCCAGGCTTGACTGCACAGATGACCTAGAATTAGGGTTTTGGTTTCAAAGGCCATAACTCCAAATTTTTTGGTCATTCTTGTTTCTATTGGTATCTATATGGTATAGGGATCATGCATATCAATTTTCATGAAGAAATTCAATGGGGAAGGCATCTGATCAAGAGTTGACTTTTTGAGCAAGTCAGTGCAAAATCAGGGCATCTGAGGCCCTCAATGACCCAACCAAAGGATGTTCATCATCATTTTGATTATGTATGATCTTTATTTGATCATAGAAGGTGTTGGAAATTCACAAAATTGAAGAATTTCAAGCCATTTGCAAAGTTGACTTTTTGGGAAAATGACTTGTAATGGAAACTTGCCATTTTGGGAAACTTTTTCAACCCTTGCTTTTTGATTCAAAAATGCTTCAAATGGAAAAACTTTGGTCATGAAAGTTGTAGAATGGATCATTCCCTTTTCAAAAAATTACAAGAACTCATTCTAATTCATTTTGGATCAAAAGTTATGGCTTGTCAAAGTTGGCCAAAATCACATAATTTCAAGTTTTCTACCAAAGAGGCAAAGTTGCAAAATCCCTTGCCAAGGCAAATTGAGCTTTCAAATGGACTTCTAAACTTCACACAAACATGAACCAATGTCTAAAGATCAGATTGCATCAAAGGTTTGGCCATTTTCATGACTTGTGGATCAAGAAATTCCAAAAGGGGCAAAAGTTCACAAAGTTGCAAAACCTATCATAAACCATAATCCACTTGCTGCATTGCCTCTAGACCTTTTCCATAGATTTCCTTGATTCAAGCTGAGCCAAGACAAGCCAAAAAGCAAGCTGTACCATTGCCCATACCTTAAGTATAAGTCAAGTTGACATTTTGGCAACTTGCCCATACCAATCACAATAGGGCACACCAACTCCTCTGACCTCTCTAGTTGTGATAAGTGGACCAAAGCCAGCATAACACACAACACACACAAGCCTGAAACATATCATAAGCCATAGTTCCAAGTTTATGCCTCATATGAAAAACCATTCGAAACACACAGCACAAGCTTCAAACACACAAACAAACTTCACAAAACATCTCAGCACATCCTCCTGATCATTTCCCTGCCCTCATTCATCCCTGAAACCTCCTCAATCAGAAACACGATCCTCACCCCTCACTGAACAGAACTTCTGCAAACTCACAAACCAACCATTATAAACTCCAACCAAGCTTCATAACTTCATCAAGAGGACCATTGGGATCATTTTGAGGCAAAGAGGCAAGCAGAAAGCTCTTGGGTTGAAAGCTTCGGTTCAGGTAGCCATGGAAATTCATTTTTCCAGAACTCTTATTTCTTGTTTCTAAAATGATCTACATGCTTCCCTGAGTTCACTAAACCTTTTATTTTTGAAAATGATTGAGTTTTGAGGTTGTATGCTTGCTCTGAAACTTTGCCCGTGAAATACCTTTTGCTTTGATTCTTATGATTCAGTGAAAATAAATGGATTTTGGGGTGGGGTTTAGGTTTAATGATGTTTAAGGAGTGAATCTGGAGATTTTGGTGAAGTTTTGATGCATAGGGAGTGAGATAGCATGAACACCCTGCCGGAGAAGATGACCGGAACACTGTTCCGGTCACCTGAAAATGTTTAGGGTTCAGATTAGGGTTAATGACTTAATTAGCGTAGTTTGAATGTGAGCCATCCAGATGCGCGCGCTGGTCAATTCCCTCCCTTTCTTGTTTGAATCCTGACCCTCAGATTTGAATACTTCATTTAATTCATATTTTTTATTTCATTTAATTTCATTTCTTTTCCTCATTTAATTTAAAATAGCAAAAATGTTTAAAAAATTATGAAAATTTTTGTCAAGATTTTCATTATTTTTCAGAACACAAAAATATTTTTATTTTTATTTTTTGCATTAAAAATCATTTTTAAAACATTTAAAAGTTTATTTTTAATTAGTTAATGAAAATTAGTTAATTAAAAATACTTTTAGGTATTTAAAAATCTCAAAAAAATTCATGTAACATTTTAAAACATTTAGAAACATTGTCCAACTCTCAAACCAAATTTCGTTTTTGTTCTTGTTGCCTTTTGATCATTTTCAATGGAATTAAATTCATTATTAGGAAATATTTTGTGCCAAACTTCAAAAATTCATTTCTGCCTAACCATTGAGAGTTGGACAATGATTCTTTTTGCATTGAATATTGCATAACATGTAGTTTGTAGGATAAAATTGGAATGAATTGATCTTGCATTTTCAATTTGTTTTGCATTTTTCTTGACAAGGTACCTTAAAACCCTAGCAATCTTAGAAAATTCATAACTTTCACTAGGTTAAGAATTGGTTCCCCCCCCTTTGGGCAGTGAGTTTGTATAGGTTTAGGGTTCCTTTGATCCCATTTTCAAATTTTTATCATGTCATTTACTTCTGGTTTTGAATTTTTGCTTTGTGTGATGCACATAACCCTAATTTGTGCTTTCTCTTGCATCCATCTTCCATTTGCTTGCATACCATGACTTGCCATGACATTTTGTGCATCCATTTGATTCATAATACATCTTAAGACATATTAGAATCATGTTTGATCATTACATCTTTCATTTGCTATGTTGTATGTCATTTGCATTCCATAACTTTTCATGTATGTTCATGGTTCTAAGCATGTCTCTTTTGCATCTTTATGCTTGTTTGATCATTCTCTTGCCTTTCCCCATGTTTGCATCATCTCTTAGCATCATTAACATCATACTTTCGCTTCTGGTTTTGGTTTGCATCATCACATCCCATCTCATTTTGCATTGCATTCCATTTCTTTACTAACTTTTCAGGTGGTAAGTTGCATTGAGAAGTGAATTTGCCTTCACTTCTCACAATCTCTTTTCATCTCTCTTATGCATCATTGATGCATTTTATCTTGTGCTTTGGATTGAGCTTGCTCATTCTTGTTCATCTTACCTTCTTCCTTCAAGCAACTTGCCTTCTTAAGTGAAGCAAGTTGTTTTGCTTCTCTCTTCTTCTTCCTCTTTCTATCTTGCTCCTCCTTGGTGGCTTTTGAAGATTTCTTTCTCCCTTGAGCCTCACAAACCCTAGGACCTCCAAGCATGATAATAATTAGGGTTTGATTAGTCCCCCATTTAGCCTTTACCTTTGTGTCTCTTTGAGTCTTCTCTTCTCATCCCATAATCAGGGACTAAACCCTAAAGGCTTTAAGGCTTTGTGATTAAGTTTATGCCTGCATCCTTCTATTAGGATGGAGTGTATAACTTTAATCCTAAGTGTTAAACCCTTAATGTTTTTAAATCCTTTAATCAATTCACCTAATAATCATCAAGACATCAAGCTTGTAACTTGGGCCTTGCATTAGGGTTCTAATTCTTCCTTAATTGGTTAAGAAGGACTAACCCTAGTGTTAATGGACAAGTCCCCCTCAAGTTGTCTTACAAACCATAAAAATCACTTCTTCATCTTATTATTAACTAAAATCCATCTAATAAAGGCTTTGTTTTGTCATGAGGTTAATCCCTAATCATGGATTAAGTTGAGGAGCTTTCCTCAGCTTAAACATTCTCATCTATTATCCTTCTATTAGGATGGTGTAATGAGTCTGTCTAATCCCTGATTATGGCTTAATCTCATTACTTAACACTAAACAAAAACAACAAAAACATCTAAATAATCACAAGTAGGTCAATGATCTTAATCCTACATCAAAGGTGATTAAGTGTGAGATACTGACTTCACACTTAAGGTATCCTCATTACCCCTAATCAGAGGGAGGATGTGATGAGTTTACTAACCCATTGGTTTAGGCTTAAGCTCATTAACTTATGACAAACTTTCAAAAGCCATAAAAGACTGAAAGCACAAAAAACCAACAATAATCGTCTCCTCCGGGATTCTTTTCTCATCTCACTCACTCATAAACGAGAACTTGCTTCTTCCGTCTAATGCAAGACAGTTTGCACCTGAGCCAGACAGGTCATACACTTGAGCATAGGCAAGTAAGCAGTTCATCAGTCAATTCATCCTTCAGTCTCTTTGGGTCGAACTACGGTGTTCTGACTTCCTCATTGCACGAGAGGATACGTAGGCATAGCTTAACAGTTATCGAACAAAAGTCTCTGTATATTCCCCCTCTTCCAGCATCATTCTTTAAGCCTCAATATCTTGAGCATTTCACTCTTATTCTCACACTGACACTTCACATATACACTTCACATATACACTTCACACCTCTTTTACACTGACACTTGCATTCTTTCCAGTTTTGATACACAGATTGCACTGACACTACCCCTTTAAAACACAAATATTTTAAGCGTGGATCCCGTCGAGTACGACGGACAATCTGGGTGCTAATACCTTCCCAGGTTGTAACCAACCCCCTTTCTCAGTCTCTCTGGTTCGCAACCGTCTTATCCATATCTTTCTAGGTTTATGCAGCATTACCTTTCCTCCGGGATAAAAATGCCTAGCTGGCGACTCTTGTCTTCTGAGTTCACCCCTGTGTGTTCTCATCCTCCTTTCGCCGACCGTTCGCGTCTGTACCCCTTCTGACCAGAGGTGTCATTTTGGTGGGAGCGACATAAGGTGTGCATTCATTTTCAAATATCCTACAAAATAAGGTTAGATAAACAACTTAATTAAGTCCACATACAAAAAAGTAATGAATTTACATTAAATCTACTTATAATACGAGAGTTTTATTTTATTTGATAAAAAAGATAACATAGAAAAAGATAAGGATTATCTATCCCATGATTGTGCAATTGTGTTTTTTTGCCATTGTGTGGTATCCTACATGATATCCATTGAAACTTCACTCATCCATCACAAATTATCAATTGTAGTGAATCTTAAAATGCTAGATTAAAGTTAGAGTCTCGACTCTAAAAGCCTTCAAGACAAAGGAAAATATATCATATCATATAATGGATTTTGTAACATTTAAGAAATAATTATAATTAAAATCAAAATATAAAAGCTTTTAATTCCAAAACATCTTCATAATATCGTAATCATATCTAAATGTCTTGTTAATTGCATCTGGAATATTCTACTGTTGACAATCTTCTCAAGAATCATTTTCCCTTTAGCACAACGCATCACCTTCTATAGATTTAATCAAAATATCTACAAATCAATGAGTAAACACTTTTCTTACAAAACAAAAAGAAAAAAATCATATAGTACCACCAAATTAAATTTTTAACAGAAATAAAACAAATGAAACTAAATAAATTGGAGTAGTTATACAAAAATCAAACCAAATAGATTTATATGGTTCCACAAAATCAAATCTAATATATTAGGAATTTTTCACAATAACCAACAGACGAAGCTTCTGCAAAACAATAACAACAAAGATAATTTAATATGGTATTCGTTCAACATCTCATTAACCTATTAAATTAATTAAATATTAAATTAATTAAATATTAAATTAGTTAAATTTCAATCTATTTTTACTCTTTTTACTTTTTCTTCACCGTCTTCTCTAAATAATTTAATATGGTATTCGTTCAACATCTCATTAACCTATATGCAATGATTAAAGATAATTGTAAAAAAAATTGATATATTAAAAAAATTTGAGAATTTAATAGTTTACCTCTTTATACGTAGAGATCAAACTTCATGTTCATGTTGAATAAATCGATTCTTTAATTATAAAAAAAAAAGAAGTAAAAACGAACCATAAAAAAATCAAATAATAATAATAGTCATATGAATTGAAAGAGAAAAAATCACATTGATAGAAGAGAGATTAAATAATAAACACAAAAGTTAATAGTAGTGGGTTATTGAAAGTTATTATGTAAGTTATTAGGAAAGTTAGTGGAAGTTAAAAATAATGGGTTATTTGAAGTTAAAAGTAATAGAAGTTATTAACAACACTATTATTTTTATTTTTATTTTATTTATTAAAAAAGAAAATAAAGAGTATTTTTGGAACTAAAATAGTCAACTCCAAAATGGTGTATTCTCTTTATATATAGTATAGATAAAACATCATCATATGAACATGTTTTATCTAATTTCTACATATATTAAATGTATTAAATAAACAATTTTTATTTACTTCTCACCAATTCGTATTGAAACAATTATATTTTGAGAGATTTATAAAATAAATTTAAAAAACAACCTCTATTGCAATTATAGATTCCTATTGGCCGTTAAGATAATTCTCTAAAATAATTTCACTTTGTATTAGTATTTTAATTTTACAAAAATAAATAAACTATATTTTAAAGGACAAAATAGGTAAGAAAAACAATTAGCCCAATATTCTTTATATCTTTCATAGATAGTTATTGTTGGAATGATGTTAATTTGGAGTAGGAGTTGGAATGATTTATTGACATTAAATGGGCAATAAACGCACACAAAGTAGAACTAATATGAAAGTGAATTTGAAAAGATTCATTTTAGTCCCACATAGGAGGGAATACAAATATTAGTATTGTTTATATAATCCAACATGGACAATTGGGATTGGGCCCCAAGGGGCACCCAATTTTGTAAAAGGAGTGAGGACACACCCATGAGCATCTAGACACACGCGCGCGCCGCCGCCGTCTGTCCGGCCGGCTCGGTTTGGTCTAAATGAATTAATTTTTTGAACCCGAATTTAACAATAATTAATGATAATTAATTAACAAATTCGGTAGAAATTAAATAATTTTATTTAATTATTTAGTAGAAAATTAATTAATATTTAATATTAATTAATTACGAAATGGTGACGTGTCACATTCCAAATTGCCAAGTATTAACCTAAGTTTTGACTGACTCCAATTCAATAACCGCCAGTTTTGACTGGGACAATCCACTCTCCCACATTTCTCTCCACGATCTGCTTCGTTCACTTGAATTCGCTGCCTATAAAAACAGGTTTGCACTTCATTTGTGGTTGCACCGAAATATTGATTTTTGTCCTTCTCTCTTTGCTCTCTTCATCTAAATTACATTTCTTTTTCTTGACTGACTTTTTAACCAGATACTACGATTGGTTTGATAACCATCTAAAGGTGTAATTTCTAGATCGATTTATCACCCTACAACTGATAGATCGTATTTCAACGGGCTATTTTATCCTAGAGACGTTGTTGTAAATTCGACTGCATTGCATACTTTTGGCAGTACGACGAAACGACTTACAGAAAGCGACCTAGTATGCGACTCATCCCGATAATTTCTCTGTGCCATTTTGAATTTTTCAAAACCGAAAGTAACAATTTTAAGACGTTTTCATAACTGCCATGGCAACTGAGGAAGTTATCGGTACTACTGCGGTCACTTCTATTTCTGACAAACTGTTTAAGTTTGAGGGATCCAATTTCAAACGTTGGTAAGCTAAGATGAAATTTTTCTTAACATTGAAAAAGGCTTCCCACGTTCTGACTGAGGATATCCCGGTTATCCTTTTTGGATCTGCTGAACTACCTAATGGTAAGTCACTTGCAGAATCAGACGGGACTTCCCAAACGCCTGAATCAGATGTTGCAAAAGCTAAGGCTGCAGCAGATGACTTACAGCTCAGGAAAGAAATCGCCCTATTGCACGAGAATGATTATTTGTGCAAAAATCACATTCTGAACAGTCTTGCTAATGACCTGTACGACTACTACAGTAGCTACAAGACCGCTAAACAGGTTTGGGAGGCACTGCAAAGGAAATATGATACTAAAGAAGCAGGTGCGAAGAAATATGCTGTCAGCCACTATTTGAACTACAAGATGGTGGATGAAAAGTCTGTGGAAGCTCAAAGCCACAAAATTCAGAAAATTGCTCATGAAATTATTACAGAAGGTATTCCCCTCAATGAATAATTTCAAATTGCTGTTATCATTGACAAACTGCCCCCTGGTTGGAAAGATTTCAAAAATTTACTTCGTCACAAAACAAAAGAATTTTCAATCGAGAGTCTGATTACTCGTCTCTGAATTGAAGAGAAAGCTCGGAAACAAGATCAGAAAGATGAAGTCTTAGTTGTTTCTAACAACAAAAAGAGATTCGATGCAGTTCTGAAGCATACGAGCAAACCTTTAAAGAATCAGAACCGCAATGTTGCAAACTGAATTAAGAATGGGAAACCCTCTAGGGCCCCATCTGCTCTATTTGCTAGGCAACAATCTCCACCTCAAAGAAATGATGCTCCGATTTTCTCTTGCTACAATTGTGGAAAACCGGGTCATATGGCAAAAAAATGTAAGAGCAGGCCTAAACCTGTTGCTGGCTCAAATGCTCAGGTTAACCTGACTGATGAGCAATTCATTGCTATGATCACTGAAGTCAACATGGTTGGTGGAAGTGATTGTTGGTGGATAGACACCGGCGCCACTCGTCATGTCTGCTATGATCGTGTTATGTTCAAGACATACATGATTGTTGAAGATAAGAAAGTGTTGTTGGGAGATGCTCACATCACTAACATTGCTAGAATTGGAGATGTATAGCTGAAGTTCACCTATGGAAGGACTTTGATCTTGAAGGACGTCATGCACGTTCCTGAAATTAGGAAGAATCTTGTTTCTGGTTTTCTTTTGAATAAGGCTGGGTTTAGTCAAACTATAGGGGCAGATTTGTACACCATCACTAAGAATGGTATTTTTGTTTGGAAAGGGTACGCCACTGATGGCATGTTTAAGTTGAATGTTGAATTGAATAAAACTTCTCCTTCTGTTTACTCCTTGTGTGATTTTAATATTTGGCATGGTAGACTTTGTCACGTTAATAAGTGAATTATTTCTAAAGAAAGAATAGAACTCTTACTGAACTTGTTGTTGCAATTATGTGAAATTCTGGTGTTGCACCTCATTGGTAGGGGGAAAGTTTATTGACTGTTTACTATGTCCTGAATAGAGTTACCAAGTCAAAAAGTAAGATCTCACCTTATGAGATATTAAAGAAAAGACAACCAAATTTGTCTTATTTGAGAACTTGGGGCTGTCTGGCTTATGTCAGGATTCCGGATCCGAAACGAGTTAAACTCTCTAGTAGAGCATATGAATGTGTATTCATTGGGTATGCAGTTAATAGTAAGGCATATAGGTTTTATGATCTAAATGCCATAGTGATCATAGAATCAAACGATGTTGAATTCTATGAAGACAAATTTCCTTTCAAATCGAGAAATAGTGGAGGCACCCAATCGAGTCACATTCCTGTGATAAAAAGTACTGAAAGCAGCGACAATGTAGAAACAGAACTTCGAAGAAGTAAAAGAGCAAGAGTTGCTGAAGACTATGGGCCCGATTATGTGGCTTATAATGTTGAAGAAGATCCAGTAAATCTTCAAGAAGCATTTTCCTCTATGGATGCAGATTTATGGCAAGAAGCTATTAATGATGAGATATATTCTCTAGAGTCTAACAAGACTTGGCACTTGGTAGACTTACCTCCTGGTTGCAAACCGATTGGTTGTAAATGGGTTTTGAAAAATAAACTAAAACCTGATGGTACTATTGATAAATACAAGGCTTGCCTTGTAGCCAAGGGTTTTAGACAAAAAGAAAATATAGATTTCTTCGACACATTTTCTCTAGTCACTAGAATTACATTCATTAGGGTACTCATTTCAATAGCTACTATTTATAACTTATTAGTACACCAAATGGATGTTAAAACAACTTTTTTAAACGGTGACTTAGAAGAAGAAATCTATATGGAACAACCAGAAGGTTTTGTGATCCAAGGACAAGAAACCAAGGTCTGTAAGTTAGATAAGTCTCTGTATGGACTAAAACAAGCTCCTAAACAATGGTATGAAAAGTTTGATAACTTAATGATTATTAATGGGTATAAAGTGAATGAAAGTTACAAATGCATTTATTACAAATCTGATAATCGCATTTGTACTATCATATGTCTATACGTAGACGATCTACTCATATTTGGATCAAACATTCAGGCCATTAATGATACGAAATCATTGTTGTGCAATAACTTTGATATGAAAGACCTCGGAGAAGCAAGTGTGATCCTGGGTATCAAGATCACAAGATCTGAACAAGGAATTTCTTTGGATCAGTCTCATTATGTGGAGAAGATCTTAAAGAAATATAAATACTTCGACTGTAAACCTGCGTGCACACCTTATGATCCAAGTGTGAAACTATTTAAGAACACTGGAGAAAGTGTCAGACAAACAGAATATGCGAGCATCATTGGTAGTCTTAGGTATGCCACTGATTGTACTAGACCCGACATTGCATATGTTGTAGGATTATTATGCAGATTTACTAGTAAGCTGAGTAACGAGCATTGACAAGCTATTGAGCGAGTCATGAGGTACCTTAAAAGGACTATGGACCTCGACCTACACTATCAGAAATTTCCTGTTGTACTAGAAGGGTATAGTGATATAGATTGGAACACCTTATCGGATGATTCCAAAGCTACTAGTGGCTATATATTTAGTATAGCTGGAGGAGCTGTATCTTGGAAATCAAAGAAACAGACCATCCGGGCTCAAACCAAAATGGAGCCTGAAATGATAGCACTAGCTACAGCTAGTGAAGAAGCAAGTTGGTTAAGATGCTTGCTAGCTGAGATTCCTTTATGGGAAAAACGTATGTCAGCTGTGTTGATCCATTGCGATAGTACCGCGACTATTGAAAAAGTTGAGAACCGTTATTATAATGGTAAAAGATGTCAAATTAGAAGAAAACACAACACAATTAGAGATTGTATCTCTAAAGGAGCAGTGAGAGTGGATCATGTACGCACTGATGAAAACTTAACGGATCCTTTGACGAAAGGATTAGCTAGAGAGAAAGTCCATAATACATCCAAGAAGATGTGACTAATGCCTATAAAGAGATGATTTACTCATGATGGCAACCTGTCGCTCCCCCGCAAAGACACCCGGTCAAATAGGGTACAGACGCGAACGGTCGGCGAAAGGAGAATAAAGTGAAGATGAATAGAGTCGCCAGCTAGGCATTTTTATCCCGAAGGAAAGGTAATGCTGCATAAACCTGGAAAGATATGGATAAGACGGTTGCGAACCAGAGAAACTGAGAAAGGGGGTTGGTTACAACCTGGGAAGGTATTAGCACCCAGATTGTCCGTCGTACTCGACGGGATCCACACTTAAAAGATTGTGTTTAAAGGGGTAGGTGTATGTGCTATCTGTGTGCAAAAGTTGGAAAAGAATGTACAAGTGTCAGTGTAAGAAAGTAAAGTGAAATGCTCAAGAATGAGGCTTTAAAAGAATGTTGAAAGAGGGGGAAGACACAGAGACTTTTATTCGATAACAGTTAAGTTATGCCTACGTATCCTCTCGTGCAATGAGGAAGTCAGAACATCGTAGTTCGACTCAAAGAGACTGAAAGATAAATTGACTAATGAACTGCTTGCTTTCCTATGCTCAAGTGTATGACTTGTTTGGCTCAAGTGCTAACTGTCTTGCATTAGACGGAAGAAGCAAGTTCCCGATTATGAGTGAGTGTGATGAGAAAAGAATCCCGAAGGAGACGATCATTGTTTGTTTTTGTGTTTTTAGTTTTTTATTGTTTTTGGTGTTTGTCGTAAGTTAATGAGCTTAAGCCTAAACCAAGGGTTTATAAACTCATTATATCCTCCTTTTGATTAGGGATAATGAGAATACCTTAAGTATGAGATAAACATCTCAACTTAATTACCATGATGGTGTAGGATTAAGATCATTAACCTACTTGTGATTATTTATGTTTTTTGGGTTTTTTGTTTAGTGTTAATTAATGAGTTTAAGCCATAATCAAGGATTAGTGAACTCATTACACCATCCTAAAAGAAGGATAGTAGATGAGCACACTTAAGCTGAAGAAGATACCTCAACTTAATCCATGACTAGGGATTAACCTCATGACAAAACAAGCCTTTATTAAAGTGGATTTTAATTAAGGGTAAGATTAAGAAATGAGTTTTATGGTTTGTAAGACAACTTGAGGGGGACTTGTCCATTAAACACTAGGGTTAGTCCTTCTTAACCAATAATGGAAGAATTAGAACCCTAATGTAAGGCCCAAGTTACAAGTTAATGTCTTAGTGATTATTAAGATGGATTGATTAAGAGGTTTAAACAAATTAAGGGTTTAACACTTAGGATTAAAGTTATACACTCCATCCTAAGAGAAGGATGCAAGCATAACCCTAATTCCAGAGTCTTAAAACCTTAAAGGTTTAGTCTCTAATGATGAGATGAGAAGTGAGACACAAAGAAGACACAAAGGTAAAAGCTAAAGGGGGACTAATCATAACCCTAATTATTGTCATGCTTGGATGTTCCTATGTTTTGTGAGGCTTAAAAGAGATCTTCAAAGAAGCCACCAATGGAAGAAGCAGATGAAAGGAGGAAGAAACAGATGAATAAGTTACTTACTTCATTGAAGAAGATAAGTGACTTAGAGAAAGAAGGTGAGAGATGAACATGAATGAGCAAGCACACTCTAATACAATGAAAAAATGCAGCAAGGATGCATATGAAGAAAATGAAGAGAAATGAGAAGGGAAGGCAAATTCACTTCTCAAATTACTTACCACCTGAAAATGTTAGCATAAAGAAAGAGATGAAGTGAAATGAAGCATATGAAATGACAAAGAAACAAAACCAGAAGCAATAACATGATGCAAATGATGCTATGAGATGATGAAAAGGCATACCGAGTGTTATGAATGTTCATACAAAGAGAATGAATGCAAATGAAGCAAATGGGAAACATGAAAACACATGGATGTTTATGAGATGAAATGGATGCAAAGCATAGAAAATGTATGAAGAAATGACCAAGCAATTCTCAAGCAATGTCTTAAGATGTCTAATATTGCATACAAGTGCTTAGAATGTCATGGAAAGTTCACATGTTCATGCAATGCAATGTAAGATGCAAGTATTGATGCAAAATTAGGGTTACATGAAAGGATGAGATGCAAATGATCAAAACAGAAGCAATTCACATGATAAAAATTTGCAAATGAGCTCAAACAAAACCTAACCCCATATGATATCACACCCCAAAGGAGAAGGTCTAACTCTTAACCTAAAGGAAGTTGTGATTTTTCTAAGTTACCTAGGGTTTTTGGGTACCTTAAGAGGAAAAATGCAAATCAATTTGAAAATGAAAGATAAATTCATGAAACAAATATCCTAGAAACTACATATTATATGGAAAACAATGCAAAAAGAACCATTATCAAACCATTCATGGTTAGGCAGAAAAGAATTTTCAAAGTTAGGGTTCCACAAAGGGAATTTTATGAACCCTAAATTCAAAGAAAATGTCAAAACATGTTCAAAACCAAACAAAAATTGTATGAATGGTTTGACAATGTTTCTAAATGTCTTAGGATGCAATGTGAATTTTTTTATGATTTTTGGAAACCTAAATGGTATTTTAATTAATTAATTTCCGTTAATTAATTAAAATAAACATTTAAATATTTTTAAAATGATTTTTTAATGCAAAAAATAAAAATAAAAATGTTTTTGGATGAAGAAAAATATTTGGAATTAAAATGCAGAAGGAAATATTCTTACGATTTTTCTAAGTATTTTAAATAAAATGCACAAAATAAATGAATAAAAATGAATTAAAACTCAAATAAAATGAAAGTAAGCTGATCTAAAGGCCAGGATTCAAATGCCAGTTGACTGCGCGCGCAGATGAGTGGGTGAGATTGCTTCGGATTAAATAATCCTGATTAAATTAATTAATTATAATTAGAGTTAAGTGGATTGATCTGGGCCTTACATGCGCGCGGGAACTAAGATCCAAAGGTCCAAATTTAAACTTGACTAATTAACCCTAATCACTAACCCTAATTATTTTCAGGTGACCGGAGCTAGCTCCGGTCATCTTCTCCTGCAATACCTCAACATCAACTTCTTCCCTAGGCCATTTCCAGAGCTCTAAAGCTCCAGATCACTACCCCATATCTCCCTAAGCCTGAATCAAACCTTAAAACTAATTTCTAATGGCTCATGAACAAGATACGAATCAAAACTCAAAAATGCCAAAACTTTCAGAAACACGATACAGGCTCAATACTCAATCATTTTCAAAACCAACAAGTGCAGTGTGATCAGTGAAGCATATAGATCATTTCTATAACATAAAAAACAAGTTCTGGAAAAAAGTTTGAAGGTGGCTACCTGAGTTGAAGCTTTCACCTCTGGAGCTTTTAGACCTCTTCTCTTGTGCAAATCCACTTCACTTGACCTCCTGATGATGTTGCAATGCTTTGATAGTGTTTAGAATGGCTGGATTGAGTGGTTGCACCTCAACTGGTCTGAAATCGTGTTTGTGTTTGGCTGGCTTTTAGGGCTTGGTAATGGTTGGGAAATGTTCTAATGATGACGGTGAGTTGAATGGTGAAGTTTGTTTGAAGTTTGAGTGGCTGGATATAGTGTTTCAAAAGTTTGAAGCTTGAAGGTGATTTTGTGAAACTTGGCCTATGAGATGATCTGAGCTCCAATGTTAAGTGAAGTAGCTTGCTTTGAGTCCACATAACTGATAACACTAAATTTCACCGTATTTCTGACTCCGATTTCGCATGCATTCTTAGCTTTTATTGTTATTTTGTTATGTTATTACTTTGTCTTTCTTTTTTTCAGGTTTTCTATGTAATCGGGGCCTAAATCGAGAAAAGGAGCGAAAAAGGAGTGGAAAAGGACGAAAACCAAGAAATTCAGCTTTTTACACTTACGGCATCCACCATGGTGGGCGCCATGGGGTCTGCCATGACGTGGCCACGTCTCAAGACCACTCCACAACTGCTAAGACCCACGATCCCCACTCTCTCATTCTACATTAGTCTCATGGCAGGCGCCACAAGGCCAAAACTTTTCCCTCCACTTTTTAGTGGATGGGGCATCCTGGTCTTTTCCTGCTTTTTGTTTTCCTATAAATAGGGCCTTAGATTTTCGTTTTCAATCATCCAAACTTAGAATCTCTTAGGAATATATCAGTTTTAAAGCAGTTATCATTCCACATCGAGGTGTTACTGCAATCGAGTGATCGAGTCCGTATACGTCTGTGTGATCGAGTTTTGGAGCACTCTTGGAGGAAGTTAATCCTGCCGCCATTTTAATTCCAGTTTGTATTTTATTTTTCCGCATTGCTTTACTTTCATTTATTTTCCCTCACTTGCTTTACTTTCTTTTATTTTCCTGCACTCGCTTTACTTTTATTTATTTCCCGCACTCGCTTTACTTTCGTTTATTTCTCGCACTCGCTTTAAATACCTTTATTTCTCGCACTTGCACTACTTTCATTTACTTTCCGCACTCGCACTACTTTTATTTACTTTCCGCACTTGCACTAAATTACTTTTATGAAAAATTATAAAAAGAACTTTTACTTTACCATGTCTAACTAAATCCATAAAGGTTAGAATGTAAAGATCGTAATTGAACTAGTAATCCGTACAATTGTTCGTGGAAACACTTAAGGGCTATTTTATCTTTCAATTTAAGTAATTGTTTTTAACTATTTCAAAAACAGCCAAAAGCGCTTTGTCTAGTTCATTAGGAGTTTTTAGATTAAAAAGAAAAGAGATTTTAAAACGATTTTCGGACGCGTTAGGAAGTTTAGAGTCTGGTTCGTGAGAAATTCTTTTTGCTAAGAAATCCAGGTTAAAATACTTTTCAACTTAGTTAAGATACTATATTTCTTAAAAATAGGTTTACTACTCTAACGCAGTATGCACCTTTTTATCCGTGACAATAGGAGGGGTTGATTAAAGAGTACAACTCGGTTCTGAATACGCGAAAGCGACAGTTCCTGTTAAATTAGTTCTTTTCAAAGTGGAAAACATTGCCCATAAGTAGTTCTATTAACAAGTACCGGAATATCTATTGATTACGTGAATTACATTCGAGCCTGTCTTTATTAATTGTTTAAAATTATTATTTTATTTACCATTGCGCACTCCTTAAAACCCTTATATTCAGTTGCCTTAGATACACACCATAACAACAGGTACGATAGATTGACACTTGGTCTCTGTGGATTCGACAATCTTTTATATTACTCTGACGTGTTTGTACACTTGCGAAAAACACGCATCAAGTTTTTGGCGCCGTTGCCAGGGACTAATTTCTTCAAATTTCATACCCTATAGTTATACCGTTTAGACTAAGGTTGTTACCCACCGGTCAATGCGAAAGACTCGCAGTGCCGGAAGCTTAGTAGACCCTCTAGCTGAACTTGAACGTTACGCTCGCGCACGTTTGTTTTTCCATAGGAATAGGAGAGCTATGGCCGAAGATCAAAAACGAAGACCTCTTAAGGACTTCGCTCAACCATCAAACGAGGAACCTAGTTCTAGTATAGTAAACCCCGCTATCCTAGCTAATAATTTTGAACTTAAACCATCCCTGCTGCAATTAGTGCAACAGAGACAATTCGCAGGTCTTGCTACTTTGAACCCAAACCAACATTTAAAAAACTTTCTTCAGTTAACAGACACCTTTAAAACCAATGGAGCTCCTCCTGAGGCGATACGCTTAAGATTATTTCCCTTTTCCCTCAGAGATAAAGCTCTATCATGGTTAGATTCCCTTCCACCCAATTCTATAACAACTTGGGAAGACCTTATAAAAGTATTCCTTGCTAGATATTTTCCCCCAAGTAAGACCGCTCTTCTTCGAAACCTAATAACCAGATTTACCCAACACCAAGGAGAGTCGTTGTTCGAAGCCTGGGAGAGATATAAAGAGCTATTAAGAGCATGCCCACATCATGGCTTAGAGAATTGGCTAATCATTCAAACCTTCTATAATGGACTTCATTATAACACTAAGATGACCATCGACGCTGCCGCTGGTGGCGCATTGATGAACAAACCTTACCCTGAAGCTAGTGCCCTTATCAAAGATATGGCCCAAAACCATCAATCATGGGGAGTAGAACGAGCGACAATGGAAAAGAAGGAAGCCCAAGGAGGAATACATGAGCTAAGCTCTATGGATATGATGCAAGCTAAAATGGACGCGTTGGCCCTTAGAGTCGAACATATGTGTACATCTTCGAATATTGTAGCCGCAGTTTCGCTGAGTTGTGAGATATGTGGGACACAAGGACACCAATCTGCCGAATGCAATCTGTTAAATGAGACCAATCCTGAGAAAGTGAACTACACCCAAGGGAACCCATTTTCAAACACATATAACCCTGGATGGAGGAATCACCCAAACTTCTCCTACAAAAATAATAACCCTATCCTAAATACCGCACCTCCGAGACAACATGGTTACCAAGCCCCAAGAACAAATCAACCTATGCAACCTGTACCACCAAGTCCGAGCCTTGAGAAAATTGTAGAAAATTTTATCACCGCTCAAACACAACAAAACAAAGAGTTCATGAACCAAAACGTCCATGTTAACGAACTAATTACCCAGTTAGGAACCAAGGTTGATCAAATTATTACTCATAATAAGATGCTTGAAACCCAGATCTCTCAGGTAGCTTTAAACCAAGCCCCTCAGACTACACCTGGAGGACAGTTCCCTGGACAACCTCAACAAAACCCGAAAGGGCAAGCAAATGCCATTACTCTACAAAGTGGAACCGCTTATAAGGAACCTTTAAACCCTAGATTAAGTGATCCCGAAACTTCTAAGAGAAATGAGGAGAAGGAACCAGAGGAATCTGAAAACCCGGAAAGTCAAGAAAAAGGAGAAGAACCTAAAAACAAAACCTATGTACCACCACCGCCATACAAACCACCAATACCATACCCTCAATGATTAAAGAAAACCCAAATTGATAATCAGTATCAAAAATTCGTTAAGGTTATAGAAAAACTTCACGTAGAAATCCCCTTTACAGAAGCCATCACCCAAATACCTTCTTACGCTAAGTTTCTCAAAGACATACTTACAAATAAACGTAGACTTGAAGATCCGAAACTTGTGGAATCTAATTCTATTTCCAAAAATAGGTTAGCAAAGAAAGATAAAGATCCAGAAATTTTTCCATTCCTTGTGTTTTGGGGAATCATGTCATCGAAAAGGCTTTTCTAGACTTAGGAGCTAGTGTGAGCTTAATGCCTTTAGCAGTTTGTGAGAGATTAAACTTAGGAGAATTACAACCTACTAAGATGTCACTTCAATTAGCCGATAGATCCGTTAAATACCCTATAGGCATACTTGAAGACGTCCCTGTTAGGATAGGTCAACTGTTTATACCTACTAATTTTGTTGTCATGGACATTAAAGAAGATGATGACATACCAATCCTCCTAGGTAGACCGTTCTTATCGACTGCTGGAGCCGTAATAGATGTTAAAAAAGGGAAACTAACCTTTGAGGTAGGTGACGAGAAGATAGAATTTATACTTTCAAAATTTCTTATGGCACCTGTAATAGGAGATGCTTGTTATGCCTTAGATATCATTGATGAATGCATTAGGGAATTAGAACAAGAAGAAGAAACTGAATCTATAAAATTTCCATCAACCCTTATTTTGGAAGATGACAATTATAAAAAACCCTACATTGATGATAACCTTCATGAATGTTTATCTCTTACCCCAGATCATATGCCTTGCCCTATGAAACCGACCGTAAAACTTAAGGAACTGCCTAAAAACCTGAGATATGAATTTCTCGATGAAGATATGAACCGTCCAGTTATAGTCAGTGCTACCTTAAACCAAGAGGAAACAGACCAATTATTAGATGTTTTACGAAGGTATCCCTCAACCTTAGGATATAAGATCTCAGATCTAAAAGGAATAAGCCCATCCATATGCATGCATCAGATTTTGCTTGAAGAAGATTCAAAACCCTCCAGAGAACACCAGCGAAGAATAAATCATATGATGAGTAATGTAGTTAAGACTGAAGTTCTTAAGTTACTAGAGGCTGTTATAATATATCAGATCTCGGACAGTAAATGGGTGAGTCCTGTGCATGTAGTACCTAAAAAGGGAGGCATCACAGTCGTGCAAAACGAGAAGGGCGAACCTGTAGCAAAAAGAACTGATGGAGGTTGGCGTATGTGCATAGATTATAGAAAATTAAATAAAGCAACTAGGAAGGACCATTTCTCATTACCATTCATAGACCAAATGTTGGAGCGCCTAGCCAGACACTCTTACTTTTGTTACCTAGATTGATATTCAGGATTCTTCCAAATACCTATTCACCCCAAAGATCAAGAAAAAACTACCTTTACATACCCTGTTGGAACTTTTGCCTATAGAAGAATGCCTTTTGGACTCTATAATGCTCCTACCACTTTCCAATGCTGCATGATGTCTATCTTTGCAGACTATTTAGATGGAATCATGGGAGTATTTATGGATGATTTCTCAGTTTGTGGATCTGATTTCAAAAATTGTCTTATCAACCTTGAGAAAATCCTGGAAAGATGTGTGGAGGTAAACCTTGTGCTAAATTGGGTAAAATGTCATTTCATGGTCACCGAAGGGATTGTCTTAGGACATATAGTTTCCGAAAAAGGTATAGAGGTAGACAAAGCTAAAATAGAAGTCATAGAGAATCTAAAATCGCCGAAGACTATCAGGGAGATAAGAAGTTTTCTTGGACATGCCAGATTTTACCGACATTTTATCAAGGACTTCTCCAAAATAACAAAGCCCTTAACTGGTCTTTTAATGAAAGATGCTGAATTCATCTTCGATGAAAAATGTACTGAAGCATTTAATCTTCTGAAGCAAGCTCTGATTTCAGCACCTATAATGAAACCCCCTGATTGATCAAAACCGTTTGAGATAATGTGTGACGCTAGTGACTATGCTGTTGGAGCCGTTCTAGGTCAGAGAAAAGATAAAAAGTTACACGTAATTTATTATGCCAGTAGAACCCTAGATGCTGCACAGCTCAACTACGCAACAACCGAAAAGGAACTCCTAGCTATAGTTTTCTCCATAGATAAATTTATATCTTATCTAGTAGGAGCCAAAATTATAGTTTACACCGACCATGCTGCCATTCGTTACTTACTAAGTAAAAAGGATGCCAAACCTAGGTTACTTCAATGGATTCTATTACTGCAGGAGTTTGATTTAGATATCCGTGATAAGAAAGGCACAGATAATGTAGTGGGTGATCACCTTTCTAGGCTAGAATACCTGAAACCTGACTCAGTACCCATAAATGAAGATTTTGCCTATGATAGACTGATAGCCCAACTAGAAACTATTGAAGATGATAACCCAGACCCACATGAGCATTCTCATAAATCCTTAGCTGTAAGTAATGCACCTTGGTATGCAGACTTTGTTAATTACCTAGCCACTGACATCATACCCCCCGATCTAAATTACCACCGGAAGAATAAGTTCTACAGTGATGTGAGAAACTTCTATTGGGACGAGCCAATTATTTTCAAGAGAGGTAAAGATGGCATTTTCCGCCGTTGTGTTCCAGAAGAAGAGGTACATAATATAATTGAGCATTGTCACTCTGCACCCTATGGTGGACATACAAGCACATCTAAGACCTACGCCAAGATTCTTCAAGCTGGCCTATTCTGGCCTACTATGTGGCGTGGTGTCCATGCCTTCATTGTCAAGTGTGACAGATGCCAATGCACAGGAAATATTTCAAGACGTAATGAAATGCCTCTAAGAAATATCCAATAAGTAGAACTCTTTGACGTATGGGGTATAGACTTTATGGGACCGTTCCCACGATCTTTCGGAAATCAGTACATCTTAGTAGCTATTGACTACGTGTCTAAATAGATTGAAGCTATCGCCGCACCCACGAACGACACCAGAGTAGTCATCAAATTATTCAAAAACTATATATTTCCCAGGTTTGGAACCCCCCGTTTAGTCATAAGTGATGGAGGATCACACTTCATATCGAGAATATTTGATAAACTCTTAAGCAAGTATGGAGTTAAGCATAGAGTAGCAACACCATACCACCCACAGACCAATGGACAAGTGGAAGTATCTAATAGGGAGATCAAACAAATTCTTGAGAAAACTGTCTCTATACCATGGACGAGAAGTTATGGATGTTCTATTTTGAGGACAGCCTGACTGGAGCATCAAGAGAATGGTATTCGCATCTGACAAGGGCCACCATAAGATATTGGAAAGACTTGGCCGAGGCCTTCATCCGGCAATACCAGTACAACCTAGACATGGCCCCCAATAGAACTTTTCTAATGGGCATGTCTCAGTCTTCAAGAGAGAGCTTTCGGGACTATGCTCAGAGGTGGAGACAGCTTGCTGCTGCTGTCCAACCACCCATGTCAGAAAGAGAGATGGCTGACATGTTTATGAACACCTTGCAGGGAACTTATATTGATAGACTTGCTGCCTTCTCCTCCACCAGTTTTGCCGATGTAGTTATAGCTGGTGAGAGAATTGAAAGTCTTTTGAAGATGGGAAAAATCTCTGACAATGGTGCAAGTTCCTCCAGCAACCCCAGAAAACCTTTTGCAGGACCCCGAAGGGCGGGTGAAACAAATGCTATTCATGCAAGCAGGGGCAGACCCCAGTATTCTCACAGATCAGTGACAGCCGTCACCATCCCGACTCCAGCTCCACAACAACCACTTTTTCCTCAACAACAACAACAACATCACTATCAGCAACAATCTCATTTTATACAACAAATAACTTACAACAATAATAACAACAACCAACAATAGCGTCCCTTTCAACAGAGGCCATCTCAGGCAAATAGGGTGATTGACCCAATTCCTATGCCTTATGCTTCTTTATTTCCACAACTCTTGAAACTTAACCTGGTTGAGTTAAGGACGTTGGCTCCACCAGATCCTCTCAATCCCCCGAAGAATTATGATGCTAATTCCAGGTGTGCCTTTCACTCCAACGCACCTGGTCACAATACCGAGAAGTGTAGAGCCTTGAAAATGAAGGTTCAAGATCTGGTCGATTCCAAAGCTCTCAATTTCGCACCTCCTCCAAATGTTAACAGAAATCCTATGCCTAATCATGGTGGGCCCAGGATTAATGCCATAGAAGAGGACCAACCATTTGTATTGATTGATAATGTTGCACAGATTCAAACACCATTGGCAGAAGTCAAAGTTCAACTTGTAAGAGGCCAAGTGTTCCCGGGCTGTGGGGCCTACTGCGAATTGTGCAAGACTGCTATTAATGGTTGTGAGAAGCTAAGGTTTGGCATAGATGGCCTCATCAGAGATGGAATTTTGTAGATTACTACAACAGTTCCTTCAACGACTCTTTCTTCAGCAACAATGGAATCTCTTACAACATCAACAATTCTTCCTTCAACAGATACTCCTACAACAACAACAACTATCATTCCCATTGATTCGTCAACAACTCCAGCAATCACTTCATCCATCATTTCAACAGATCAGAGTTCAACAACATTTTCTTCTACAACATCAGCACCCATTTTACCAACAGAAACGCCTACAACACCAGCAAAAGCTAATGAAGATGTCTCAACGGTCACGATTTATTATGACCCAGCAAATGTTCATCCCAACAACAATTTCCAACAACAAACTGCAACACCTCCTGTCAGATCTCCAGTCACAATCTACTACGACCCGCATACCATCATAGTTCCTTCCGCTGCAACAATCAGTCCGGTCACCATTACGGTACCTGGACCTGTTCCTTATGAAAGCAGTAATGCCATACCTTGGCACTATGGCTCTGATCTCTACTGCGACGGGAAGAAAATCACTTTATATTCATCAACCTCTTCACCACAAGTTGACAATGTTGGGGGAGGCGGAGGCTTTACAAGAAGCGGATGCCTTTTTGCCTCACAAACACCAAGACCCAATGCTGAAGCAGAAGCTGCTGCTAAAGCAAAAGGGAAGAATGTGGTATCTGAAGAGTCAACTGTTAAAGAAACTCCGAAGACGTCTTTTGAACAAGAGGTGGACGAGTTCATGAGAATAATCAAGAAGAGTGATTACAAAGTGGTGGACCAGCTTCACCAAACACCCTCCAAAATCTCCATATTATTACTGTTAAAGTGTTCCGAAGCCCACAAGAATGCATTGTTGAAAGTCCTACACGCAGCATACGTGCCGGAAGAGATTACTGTTAATCAGTTAGAAACTGTGGTTGCAAATGTCAACACCAGTCATGGACTGGGCTTTACAAATGCTGATTTAACAATGGAGGGACGCAACCATAACAAGGCTTTGCGCATCACCTTGGAATGCAAAGGTGTTATCCTTTCTCACGTACTGGTGGACATTGGGTCTTCGCTCAATGTTCTCCCAAAGAAGGCCTTGGTGAAGTTGGAGTATGACGGTTTGGCATTGCGTCCAAGTAATTTGGTGGTGAGAGCATTTGATGGCTCTAAGAGATCGGTGCTTGGAGAGATCGATTTACCTGTATTGATTGGCCTGCAGACCTTTAAAACTACCTTATTCGTGATGGACATACAGCCGGCCTACAACTGTCTGTTGGGTAGACCCTGGATTCACGTCGTTGGCGCTGTTACGTCTACCCTTCACCAGAAGTTAAAATTCGAGTGGGAAAGCCAGATCATCACCATCTGCGGGGAGGAGGATATCTTTGTTAGCCAGCTGGCTACTTATAAGTACATAGAGATGGATGGGGAGATCCATGAGACCATGAGTCAGGGGTTTGAGGCCCTCAACATTAATGAAGCAACTGCTGTATCTGGAACTTCCATCACTTCATATCAACAGGCCCGGAAGGTTGTTGAGAAGGGTACCTCTCAAGGCTGGGGCAAGCTTCTTCTAGTTGAAAAGAAAGAAGACAGATTCGGGTTGGGTTATAGACCAACTCGACAAGATCAACCAGAGGCTGCAACGGAGCCCAAATTTGTCAGCGGGGGAATGCTAACCCCGGATGCTGTGAACAATCTGGAAGACGAGGAAGAAGACGAACGCAACCTGGAAAACTGGATACATCCAAGGATCCCGGGGAACCAAGTCTCAAACTGGTCTTCCCAGGAAATTATAAGAGTTACTCCTGTAGAGTAATTATTATTTCCTGTCTTTAAGCATGCATCAAGTCTTGCATCTTGCCCAAGATGTCAGGGCTCATTTTGTAATCGGGCCATCTTGTATTTTGTGCAAACGATCAATTAATGAATATCAGGACATCTTTTGCAAACGAGTCTCTTCTTTTTTCCCGCTCGCTGTTTTTCATTTTTCATTTTTTGTACAAAAATAAAATGGCAATGTTTTTCAAAATAATAACTTCATTTTCACTTTTTCTAAGCAAGATAAAACTGATCACTAAAATGAACAAATATAAACCCTTGCAGAGAGTGCCCTCCAGACTGCACCAACAACGACACTGCTATGACTTTGTATGACTTCGACAATCCGATTAATCAAGCCGATGAAGGGGTTGAAGAAGATTATGAGCTACCAGAAGAGCTAGCTAGGTTGTTAAGGCAAGAGGAAAAGGTTATCACTCCTCATCAGGAGGAAGTGGATACAGTTAATATTGGTATTGAAGAAGACTCGAAGGAAGTAAAGATCGGGGCCCGTCTGCAAGATTCAGTGAAGGAACAACTTATTGACATGCTTCGGGAGTATGTGGATGTTTTTGCTTGGTCTTATCAGGATATGCCAGGTCTAGATACTGACATTGTTATGCACAAGCTACCTCTAAAAGAAGACTGTCCTCCAGTAAAACAAAAGTTGCGCCGTACTCGTCCGGATATGGCCATGAAGATAAAAGAAGAGGTACAAACACAGTGGGACGCCGGTTTCCTTGCTGTGACTAGTTACCCGCCGTGGGTTGCTAACATTGTACCAGTGCCTAAGAAGGATGGCAAAGTACGGATGTGTGTGGATTACTGGGATCTGAACAGAGCTAGCCCGAAAGATGACTTCCCATTACCTCACATTGATGTATTGGTCGACAATACGACTCAGTTCTCGGTATTCTCCTTCATGGATGGATTTTCAGGATATAATCAGATCAAGATGTCACCTGAAGACATGGAGAAGACAACTTTCATCACACCCTGGGGCACATTCTGTTATAAGGTAATGTCATTCGGACTGAAGAATGCGGGTTCCGCTTATCAACGGGCTATGGTAACATTATTCCACGACATGATCCACAAAGAAATTGAATGTTATGTGGATGACATGATTGCCAAGTCCCTCACTGAAGAAGACCACCTAGTAAATCTATTGAAACTATTCAAGCGTCTGAGGAAGTACCAGTTGAAGTTGAACCCCAACAAATGCACATTCGGGGTACGTTCCGGTAAGCTGCTGGGATTTATTGTAAGTGAAAAGGGAATTGAAGTTGACCCTGATAAAGTCAAAGCTGTAACACCCCATTTTCTACCCACGAATTATAACAACAAAATTAGAGTCGTAAAATTTCTACAATGGGTTATTACATAGTCAACTTTAAACAATTCCTACTTTAAGGAAATCATAACAATACGTAACACTTTTTATTAATTCGACAAAATAATATCATTCACTCAAGTAATTCAACTTCATAAATTCTTACGCAGCGGATTCATAAAATAGTTCTTATTATTTTTAAGCAAAATAATAATAACTTATAATAGAAATAAGCAACCATAAATTCTTCAAATAATCAAAATTTGGAATAATTAAAAGATCACAAGCAGACATGCGACAATCCCCCCTTGAGTGCTACGTATCAGAGCGACTGACCACCGACTCGACCAAAAGTAATCGGCTACTTCTCAGGATTACCTGCACGTTGTCACATAATGACAACATTCAACAGAAAGGGTGAGTTACGATAATTATAATAAGTATATGAACAACAATACAGAAAATTAAGGATCGAACTCAACCACCACTTTCCAAATTAAATTAAATATCAATACAACAAACCAATAAAATGCGACTTTAATGAGACTCGACTAGTTATGCATGTGGTACCATTCGGAGTAAAACTCCCAACTTAAAATTGCCAATTTATCGAGGCATCAAGGCATGAGCCTTCAACTTTCAACTTTTTGCCAATCCAGGCCAACGTGGTGTGAGCAACGGCTCCGACAAAATGCATGTGACATAAATGACATACACGACTTTAAAACTCAAACGAAATAACAACAATAGCAACATAACAACGTTTTCAACATAATCAACTTATATTCATCTTTGGCTTATCAAGCCTACAACATAGCAACTTTACGACTAACCGTGATCGAAATAAATTATCAACTCAGTTGTACTTATGGCAACATTTTACAAAACTTGAATTTTCTATATTCTGTTACAAACTATCTGTCACAGAAAGTATGCTGCTACTACTATTTGTCTATCAAATTCCTAAGCCTGCAACCTCCTACTAAATTACATAACACAGTACTATTTTTAGCACAGGTTTCTTACTAATTGTGCTATCTATAATTAAATTGCTAAACCTCATTACCATTATATTTCTACTTAACTTACTACTTCATAATTTAGAAATTCCTATAATTTATATTTTAAATCATAAAATAGTTTGGATTATTAATGAAGTTAATTATATAAAAATAAATATGAAACTGAATTAAATGGAACCCCTCCCCCCACCCACATGAACAGGGTGGCCTGCGCCACCCTTGCTATACAACATTATGGCAGGCGCCATATTATATGGCCACCAAAGCCAAGCATATGGCCTGCGCCACTATGCTCCTCACACACATAGAATGTGTGGTCCCCACCCACCTAAGTATGGCCCACGCCATACCATGTGAGGGGAAGCATGGCCCGCGCCATGTGTTCCACCCCACCCACATGTATCTCTCATGGCCCGCGCCATGAGGCACTTAGCAACTAGGTGGCCTGCGCCACCCTTTAGTTAATGGGTGTGGCCCGCGCCACCTTCCAGTTTACACTATCGGTCCGGTTTATCATTCCCAAAAACCAACGAAAATTGTTTTTTTTTCCAAGCATTTTAATACAATCCAGTAACAGTAACAACCAGCAACATAAACCACTCAACTTTTAAATCCACAATTCAACAATCAAAACAACTAATTTTGTAATCAAACCTTCTAATTCATAATATACAGATTTCACAACCTAACTACCAAATCAACCCCAAATTAACGTATTGCAATTCACACCCGATTATAAAGATCGAACCCACCCTTACCTTATTATTTTGGATCTAAGGTTTCTCTAAGAATCGGATTCCAGAAATTTTCTTCTCCTTCCCTCCTTGTTCGTACAACAGTTCTCCAATTCCTCTTCTGCTAACTTCTCTCCACTACTGTTTCTTTTCTTTTTGTTTCTATTACTTATTTTATTTTCTCTTTATTAAATTAATTAAATATCCTAATTTCTAATGGGCCTAATATAACACCTCTCATTTTACTAATTAGCACACAATGATAAGCCCACTTACTCAAATAACACCACAATTATATTATTATTTCTTATAATAATTTCTACTACTTTCGACTAAATTTCCGACTTATCGATTAAATTAGCTACAACATTAAATATTCCGATTAACCACAATAATTACTTAAATATTAAAATAATAAATTATTATTTGGGCGTTACAACTCTCCCCCACTTAGAATATTTTTGTCCTCGAAAATGTACCTGCTTCAAACAGCTCAGGATAGGAGTCTCGCATCTTGCTCTCCAATTCCCAGGTCATGCTTTCGCCCGTAGCTCCCAACCAAACGACTTTGACCAACACAATCTCCTTTCCTCGAAGAGTCTTTGTTTCACGATCTTCAACTCGTACAGGCTTTGTCTCCACTGTTAGATTATCCCGCACTTGCACATCATCCATACTAACCACATGAGACGGATCTGAGACATACTTCCGAAGCTGCGACACATGGAATACATCATGCAAATTCGAAAGATTTGGTGGTAAAGCCATCCGATAAGCAACTTTTCCAACTCGTTCCATGATTTGATACGGACCAATGAAACGAGGAGTGATCTTTTTAGACTTCAAAGCTCTCCCAACACCGGTCACAGGCGTGACTCGCAAAAACACATGGTCACCAGCTTGAAATTCTAAATCCTTCTTTCGCTTGTCATGATAACTCTTCTGCCTACTCTGAGAAGCTTTCATCCTTTCTCGGATAAACTTCACTTTTTCGGTAGTTTCTCGGACTAACTCTGGTCCAAGTACCACACCCTCACCAGATTCATGCCAACACAGCGGAGTTCTACACCTACGACCATACAATGCTTCAAAAGGCGCCATTCCGATACTAGAATGGTAACTATTATTATATGTGAACTCAATCAATGCAAGATAAGTGTCCCACGAACCTCCTTGCTCAAGAACACAAGCTCTCAGCAAATCTTCCAATGACTGAATAGTTCTCTTAGTTTGGCCATCGGTTTGAGGATGATATGCCGAACTCAACCTCAACTTAGAACCCAACGAATCTTGCAGACTTTTCCAAAATTCCAACGTACACCTCGGATCTCTATCCGACACAATACACAGAGGAACACCATGCAACTTTACAATTAGTCGGATGTAAATCTCTGCCAACTTCGCAATTGGATAAGTGATGTTAATAGGTATGAAGTGAGCCTATCAACGATCACCCAAATAGAATCATGCCCTCTCAAAGTAACAGGCAGCCCCGTTACAAAGTCCATAGAAATGCTATCCCATTTCCATTCTGGAACTTCTAACGGTTGCATCAATCCAGCAGGCTTCTGATGCTCAATCTTCGACTTCTGACAAATTAAGCATGCATACACAAAACGAGCCACATCTTCTTTCATTCTGGGCCACCAAAATATTTTCTTCAAATCCTGATACATTTTAGTAGCTCCTGGATGAATACTCAAACTGCTTCTATGACCCTCTTCAAGAATACTTCTTTTCATAACCGCGTCATCAGGAATACAAATTCTTTCACCTAATTTCAACACACCTCTCGCATCAATCTTAAAGTTACTCTCCTCTGATTGACTACAACGATTAAGGATATCTACTAATTTTACATCCAATTTCTGTGCCTCTCGGATACTATCCATAAAATCATTATTAATCTTTAGCATTCCTAGCATTACACTCTGCGGAGTCACTTCGCAAACCAAACTCATATCACGAAATTGTTCAATTAATTCCAACTCCTTAATCATCATTGCTGACACATGCAAGGTCTTCCTACTTAAAGCATTGGCCACAACATTTGCTTTACCGGGATGATAATTCAAACCGAAATCATAATCTTTAAGCAATTCTAACCAACTACGTTGTCTCATGTTCAGTTCTTTCTGATCAAATAGATACTTTAAACTTTTATGATCGCTGAAATTTTCGAATCTGGAACCATAAAGGTAATGCCTCCAGATCTTTAGCACAAACACCACAGCAGCAAGTTCAAGATCATGCGTAGGATAGTTCTTTTCATGAATTCTTAACTGTCGCGACGCATAAGCAATTACTTTATTATTTTGCATAAGCACACCTCCTAAACCCATCAATGAAGCATCACAATAAATTACAAACGGTTCCTCCGGATTTGGCAAAGTCAAAACCGGCGCCGACGTCAATCTCCTTTTTAATTCACTAAAACTCTCTTCGCACTGAACACCCCACACAAAAGCTTTGCCTTTACATGTTAATTTAGTTAACGGAAGTGCTAACCTAGAAAATCCTGCAATAAACCTTCTATAATATCCAGCTAATCCCAAAAAGCTTCTAATCTCGGTAGCCGACTTAGGAGTCTCCCATTGCAATACAGCTTCTACCTTAGAAGGATCCACTGCAATACCTTTTCCTGAAATTACATGGCCTAGGAAACTGACTTCTCTTAACCAAAACTCACACTTGGACAGCTTCGCATACAATTTCTTATCTTTCAAAACATTCAACACTAATCTCAAATGTTCCTTGTGCTCTCCTTCGGACTTAGAGTAAATTAAAATATCATCAATAAATACTACCACAAAATGGTCCAGATAAGTATGAAAAATACGATTCATGTATTCCATAAATACTCCCGGCGCATTAGTCACACCGAAGGGCATCACAGAATACTCATAATGTCCATACCGAGTTCTGAATGATGTCTTCTGGATGTCCTCATCTTTCACTTTGATCTGATGATAGCCCGATCTCAAATCAATTTTACTGAACACACAAGCACCCACTAATTGATCCATCAAATCATCTATTCTCGGTAGTGGATACTTATTCTTGATCGTTACCTTATTCAATTGTCTATAATCAATACAAAGCCTCATACTACCATCTTTCTTCTTTACTAGCAACATTGGAGCTCCCCACGGCGACACACTTGGTCTTATAAACTTTTTCTCAAGTAAGTCTTCCAATTGTTTCTTTAATTCATACAATTCAGATGTCGACATACTATACGGTGCCATCGAAATAGGCCTAGTACCAGGTACCAGATCAATAGTAAATTCAACTTCCCTCTCTGGCGGCACACTAGGAATCTCATCAGGAAAAACTTCAGGGAATTCTTTCACTACTAACAGTTCATCAATTTTAGCTTTATTTTCCACCGACAACGTCGCCATCAAGGAAAACATCTGAGCTTCCTCTTTCATCAATTTTCTCAATTCTCTGAAAGGTAATAAGCCAACTCCTTCCTCTTCAGGAGTGGAAAACCTCACCGACTTATGATAACAATTTATATGGACATAATTATATTCTAACCAGTTCATACCAAGAATTACATCCATCCCATCCAATGGCAAACATACTAAATCAACATAGAAATCTTTATCGAAGATCGATAAAGGACACTTTAAACATACCAATGAAGTAGCTATTGATCCCTTAGCTGGGGTCTCAACAATCAAATTACCACCCAAAGCAGACAATTTTAAACTCAGGCTTCGAGCACAGTTAGCAGAAATAAAACAGTGTGTAGCACCGGTATCAATGATAGTAATTAAAGGAGTGCCATTTATGAAACATGTACCTCGGATAAGTCTGTCCTCACTGGAGGTTTGAGTTCCGGTCAATGCGAACACCTTTCCAGTTTGAGATTTCTTTGGCTTCTGACACTGACTTCCAATATGCCCTTCTTCACCACAATTAAAACAAATCATTTCCTTGTGCTTGCAATCAGCTATTGCATGCCCAGTCTTACCACAGCGAAAACACCTCTTTACTTCAGCAGTGCATACATTACTCTTATGACCAGCTTGACCACATTTGAAGCAAACTATACCAGCAGGAGCACCTCCCCCACTAGCTCTCTGAGCCGGAGCAGCTCTTTGTTTCCCTTTTCCAACAGAAACATCATACGACTTACCACGATTTTGATGTTGCTTGCCTCTGCGATCACTGACAACCTTGTAATGAGCATTGTTGTCCTCTTCAAATATCCTACGGCTATCAACCAATTCAGTAAAAATGCGTATCTTCTGATACCCAACAACCTTCTTAATTTCTGAGCGCAACCCGTTTTCAAACTTGATGCACTTTGAAAATTCAGCACCAGCACCAGTGTAATGAGGATAAAATTTGGACAACTCCACAAATTTTGCAGCATAATCTGTGACAGACATGTTTCCTTGCTTCAGCTCAAGGAACACAATTTCTTTCTTACCACGAACATCTTCCGGATAATACTTTCTCATAAATTCCCTACGAAATACATCCCAAGTAATGACTTCACCTGCCGCAGTCAACCTCTCATGAGTCTCTAGCCACCAGTCATCAGCTTCGACTGCTAGCATGTGAGTACCATACCGAACCTTCTGAGCGGGAGTGCAATCCATAACACGGAAGATTCTCTCTATCTCTTTCAACCATCCCAAAGCTGCATCTGGATCATGCTTCCCTTTAAACACCGGCGGATTCTCTCTTTGGAAAGTCGCCAAGCTACGTGATCCAGCATCTCCACCAGCATTTGGCAAGTTCTGCACAGCTTGTGCCATTGCTTGCATTGCGGCAGCCATCGCAGCGTCATTTCTCCCATCCATTTCAACTTATCACTACAACACAACTAAAAGTTAGATTAGTAACAGTACACAATTGTTAGACAGTAACGACACGACAACTGGCCGGACAGACCGACCTGCTCTGATACCACTAATGTAACACCCCATTTTCTACCCACGAATTATAACAACAAAATCAGAGTCGTAAAATTTCTACAATGGGTTATTACATAGTCAACTTTAAACAATTCCTACTTTAAGGAAATCATAACAATACGTAACACTTTTTATTAATTCGACAAAATAATATCATTCACTCAAGTAATTCAACTTCATAAATTCTTACGCAGCGGATTCATAAAATAGTTCTTATTATTTTTAAGCAAAATAATAACAACTTATAATAGAAATAAGCAACCATAAATTCTTCAAATAATCAAAATTCGGAATAATTAAAAGATCACAAGCAGACATGCGACAATCCCCCCTTGAGTGCTACGTATCAGAGCGACTGACCACCGACTCGACCAAAAGTAATCGGCTACTTCTCAGGATTACCTGCACGTTGTCACATAATGACAACATTCAACAGAATGGGTGAGTTACGATAATTATAATAAGTATATGAACAACAATACAGAAAATTAAGGATCGAACTCAACCACCACTTTCCAAATTAAATTAAATATCAATACAACAAACCAATAAAATGCGAATTTAATGAGACTCGACTAGTTATGCATGTGGTACCATTCGGAGTAAAACTCCCAACTTAAAATTGCCAATTTATCGAGGCATCAAGGCATGAACCTTCAACTTTCAACTTTTTGCCAATCCAGGCCAACGTGGTGTGAGCAACGGCTCCGACAAAATGCATGTGACATAAATGACATACACGACTTTAAAACTCAAACGACATAACAACAATAGAAACACAACAACGTTTTCAACATAATCAACTTATATTCAACTTTGGCTTATCAAGCCTACAACATAGCAACTTTACGACTAACCATGATCGGAATAAATTATCAACTTAGTTGTACTTATGGCAACATTTTACAAAACTTGAATTTTCTATATTCTGTTACAAACTATCTGTCACAGAAAGTATGCTGCTACTACTATTTCTCTATCAAATTCCTAAGCCTGCAACCTCCTACTAAATTACATAACACAGTACTATTTTTAGCACAGGTTTCTTACTAATCGTGCTATCTATAATTAAATTGCTAAACCTCATTACCATTATATTTCTACTTAACTTACTACTTCATAATTTAGAAATTCCTATAATTTATATTTTAAATCATAAAATAGTTTGGATTATTAATGAAGTTAATTATATAAAAAAAATATGAAACTGAATTAAATGGAACCCCCCCCCCCCCCATTAACAGGGTGGCCTGCGCCACCCTTGCTATACAACATTATGGCAGGCGCCATATTATATGGCCACCAAAGCCAAGCATATGACCTGCGCCACTATGCTCCTCACACACATATAATGTGTGGTCCCCACCCAACTAAGTATGGCCCACGCCATACCATGTGAGGGGAAGCATGGGCCGCGCCATGTGTTCCACCCCACCCACATGTATCTCTCATGGCCCGCGCCATGAGGCACTTAGCAACTAGGTGGCCTGCGCCACCCTTTAGGTAATGGGTGTGGCCCACGCCACCTTCCAGTTTACACTATCGGTCCTGTTTATCATTCCCAAAAACCAACGAAAATTGTTTTTTTTTCCAAGCATTTTAATACAATCCAGTAACAGTAACAACCAGCAACATAAACCACTCAACTTTTAAATCCACAATTCAACAATCAAAACAACTAATTTTGTAATCAAACCTTCTAATTCATAATATACAGATTTCACAACCTAACTACCAAACCAACCCCAAATTAACGTATTGCAATTCACACCCGATTATAAAGATCGAACCCACCCTTACCTTATTATTTTGGATCGAAGGTTGCTCTAAGAATCGGATTCCGGAAATTTTCTTCTCCTTCCCTCCTTGTTCGTACAACAGTTCTCCAATTCCTCTTCTGCTAACTTCTCTCCACTACTGTTTCTTTTCTTTTTGTTTCTATTACTTATTTTATTTTCTCTTTATTAAATTAATTAAATATCCTAATTCCTAATGGGCCTAATATAACACCTCTCATTTTACTAATTAGCACACAATGATAAGCCCACTTACTCAAATAACACCACAATTATATTATTATTTCTTATAATAATTTCTACGACTTTCGACTAAATTTCCGACTTATCGATTAAATTAGCTACAACATTAAATATTCCGATTAACCACAATAATTACTTAAATATTAAAATAATAAATAATTATTTGGGCGTTACAAAAGCCATCCAAGAGATGCCTGCACCAAAGACTGAAAATGAAGTTCGGGGGTTTCTAGGTAGATTGAACTACATTTCACGGTTCATATCTCATCTTACTGCAACTTGTGAACCCTTGTTCAAGTTGTTAAGGAAAGAGCAAACGGTCAGGTGGAATGAAGACTGCCAAAGGGCTTTTGACAAAATCAAGGAATACTTACAAGAGCCTCCCATACTTATGCCTCCAGTCGAAGGAAGACCTCTAATAATGTACTTGACAGTATTAGAAGAGTCAATAGGGTGTGTGTTGGGCCAGCATGACGAGTCTATTCGAAAAGAGTATGCAATATACTACCTAAGCAAAAAGTTTACCGACTGTGAACAACGTTATTCACTGCTCTAGAAAACTTGTTGTGCTTTAGCGTGGGCTGCTCGCCGACTAAGGCAGTATATGTTGACCCACACTACCTTATTGATCTCAAAGATGGATCCAGTCAAGTACATATTTGAGAAGCCAACACTTACCGGACGGGTTGCAAGATGGAAAATGATTCTCACAGAATATGACATTCAATACACATCTCAAAAAGCCATCAAGGGCAGTGTACTATCTGATTATCTTGCTGAGCAACCCATTGATGAATACCATCCCATGAGATTTGACTTCCCTGATGAAGACATCATGTTCATAAAAGCAAAAGATCATGAAGAGCCTATTCACACTGAAGGGCCTGACCCGGAAGAAGAATGGACGATGATGTTTGATGGGGTTGTTAATATGAATGGTCGTGGAGTTGGTGCAGTACTCATTACACCTAAAGGAGTTCACTTGCCTTTCTCGGCAAAACTCACCTTTAACTGCATTAACAATGAAGCTGAATACGAAGCCTGTATCATGGGTCTTGAGGAAGCCATTGACCTCAGGATTAAGACTTTAACTGTATTCGTAGATTCATCTCTGGTGATCAATCAAACCAACGACAAATGGTACACTCACCAGGAGCATCTGATTCCATACCGGGATTATACGAGGAGATTACTGACCTTCTTCACTACAGTCAAACTTGAGTATATCCCTCGAGATGAAAATCAGTTAGCAGATGCTCTGGCTACCATTTCATCCATGATCAAAGTTCAAGCTGCCAACTTTGTGCCTCGGATTTTAGTATCCAGACTTGACAGACCATCATACGTATTCTTTGTAGACACTGCTAAGGATGACAAGCCTTGGTTATATGACATAAAATGCTTCTTAGAGGATCAAACATACCCACCTGGGGCATCATCCAATGATAAGAAGACATTAAGAAGGCTAGCTGGTAGTTTCTTCCTGAATGCTGATGGTTCGTTATACAAGAGGAACTTTGACATGGTACTTCTCAGATGTGTTGATAAGACAGAGGCAGACTTGTTGATGCAATAGGTGCATGAAGGATCTTTTGGTACCCATGCTGGAGGACATGCAATGGCTAAGAAGTAACTACGGTCAGGTTATTATTGGATCACAATGGATGCAGATTGTTGTGCTTATGCCAGAAAGTGTCACAAATGCCAGATTTATGCAGACAAGGTGCATGTGCCTCTGAATCCTTTGAATGTGATGTCTTCACCCTGGCCCTTCGCCATGTGGGGCATTGATATGATTGGAAAGATCGAACCAACTGCTTCAAATGGCCACAGATTCATCCTGGTAGCCATTGACTATTTTACCAAGTGGGTTGAAGTAGCTTCATATGCCAATGTCACCAGGCAAGTGGTAGCCCGATTCCTGAAGAGAGACATCATCTGTCGGTATGGATTGCCCGAGTGAATCATTACTGATAATGGTTCCAACTTGAACAACAAAATGATGGCAGAACTATGCCGGGACTTCAAAATCCAACACCACAATTCTTCTCCTTACAGGCCAAAGATGAATGGCGCTGTTGAGGCAGCTAACAAGAATATCAAGAAGATTGTGCAAAAGATGGTGGTCAGTTACAAAGACTGGCATGAAATGCTACCATTTGCCTTGCATGGGTACCGTACCTCAATCAGAACATCCACTGGGGCAACACCATATCAGCTTGTGTATGGTATCAAGGCAGTCCTACCTGTTGAAGTTGAATTACCCTCCTTACGGGTATTGATGGATGTCAAGTTGAATGAAGCAGAATGGGTCCGATCTCGGTACAATCAACTGAATCTGATCGAAGAGAAGAGATTAGCTGTAATTTTTCATGGGCAGTTATATCATAAGAGAATGAAGAAAGCCTTCGATCAGAAAGTCAGGCTTCGGGAATACCAAGTAGGAGATCTTGTGCTGAAATGACTCCTCCCTCCTCATATAGACCACAGGGGAAAGTGGACTCCTAATTATGATGGTTCGTTCATAGTAAAGAAAGTTTTCTCTGGTGGAGCACTGATGCTCACTACTATGGATGGTGAAGATTTCTTATCCCCTGTGAATTCAGATGCAGTTAAAAAATACTCCGCATAAAAAAACCCGCTGGACATAAAAACAGAATGTAAGTCCAGGCAAAAATAGGGCATCCCGGCGAGTCAAAAACAGAATAAAAGACTCGGGAAAAAATAAGGTAAAGTAAAGAAAAATGTACACCCGCTGAGTTGAAAAGCCGCATTGGACAACTCAGGCAAAAATGGGTATCCCGGTGGATTGAAAACCCGAAAGGGCGATCCACGCAAAATAAGGGAATAAGCGAACAACTATATTCTGAATTCGTCTGTATCACTTACAACACGACAAGCTTCGAAAGGTTAAAGCATCGGTCAGAATCAACCTTCTTCAGAAAGCAAGATGAGAAGAACGTCAAGGTCATACGGGTCATAACAAAGGGAAGCACTAAAGCGTCGTCAACATTGCCAGCATCTTCACTGTTTCTCAATTTTGTAACAATCTTCTCAATTCAGAGGATTTGTTTCTTTGATTGTATTTGCCAATTCAGGTCACACAAATTAATAAAGTAAGATTTTCAGTCACACTCTGTCTTGTACATTTTATTTCACTTGCAAAAATGTCCGATATCTCTGATATAATGTTTGCATAAAAACAGATGTGCCTTTCTAAACACATGCTTGCAAGAAATATATTACTTACTCCCGGGAGTGTCTGAACTCCTATGATGGAATCTTATAAGGGATACCTCGGGATACTTGTGCGTTTCTTTTTCATAATAGGATTGCAAGTATTCAGAATGCAACATGGGGCATGAAATGTTTTCCCCAACAATGCTGCCAAATCATTATTTCCTAGGCACATCTTCCAGACAGCACTAGAAATGCTCTCTCCCCATTAGAGTTGCCATGCATCACTTCTCTAGCACATCTTTCAGAGCAGCATCAGAAGGTGCTCATATCCCCAGCTGAGTTATCAGATATCATCATCCTCAGCAGGATCCACAGAAATCTCTAGGAAGATCGTTCAGTGATCTTTCTCTTCCCCAGCCGAGTGCTAGACAAGGAACCATCCCCCCACAGAGCTCCAGCCTCTCCCAGAAGAGCAATGTTTAAATTTCCTGCACAACAAAGTGACAAAAGCTTCCACGTCCCCAGCTGGGCTCCTCATTACCAAGATAGGTCTATCAGTGACTTATTTCCCTAAGCAGAGTAATATATCAGATTTATCAATGATCTCATCCCCAGCTGGGATATTCTTTCAAGCAGATCAGTCGGAGATCTCCACAACAGCGGGATCCGAATCCCGGATCGGTATCTTTGCATAATCATAACATTCACATCATTAATCCCTCAGAGCGTAGCATTCCGTCTAGTACGGAGCATTACGGCAAAACTCAAACATATTGCATAAATCACAAGTCAGGTTCGAACCCGTCACCTGTAAATACCAACATCCCATCAGCAATGTATATAAAGACTCACAATCCCCTGCAGAACGTCAAAGCGTCCCTTTGCACTCCTCAAATACAGATACATGCTCTTTTTGGCACTCGTCCGTGTCATCTTTCCCCAGTAAAGTTACCAGAACATTTTCTACAAACAGATACTTATACATAACATATCCTTCTCGATGCTCGCCCGTGTCATCTCAATTTCCCCAGCAGAAAGCCAAAGCGTCCCCTTTGCACTCACGAATACATGTTCATATTTACTCTTCTCGACACTCGTCCGTATCATCTCATATCATCCCCTGCAGATATATTTATACACTTTCCTGACACCCGTCCGTGTCACCACTCCCCAACATGGTTGCCTAAACACTTATTGTAAACCAAACACTTGTTTATAATACACTCTCATTGACACCCGTCTGTGTCATCTTATCCCCACAGGTCGCCAAAATACCTTTTACATATAAGTTCATAACTTATACACTTTCTCTTTCGACACTCGTCCGTTTCATACTCTCCCCAGCGAGTTGAACACTCGTCTGTGTCTCACTCATATTTATTTTCTTTACTCATACAGATACTCGTCCGTATCTTGTATACACACTTATGTCTTCTCAGATTCAACACTCGTCCGTGTTCTTTGTTAACCAGTTGATACTCGTCTGTATCATCATCTCTGAATATGCGTCAGCATTTGTTTCTACCGATACTCGTCCGTATCATGGTCTTAAGGATGCTCGTCCACATCTTTAATCTATACACAGTGTCAAAACACTTATACCTTTTATTTCTTGGATGTAAACACTCGTCCGTGTTTACTTTTCCCCAGCAAATCCCCAGCAAAATTTCTTTTCTTCTATCTTGACATTCGTTCTATGTCATAATATTTTCGGCAGCCGTACCCTGCCAGGTGATTGTCCTTCACCTTTTGATGACCACCCCTCATCATTCCCTCAGCGAAGTCTCCATTATTGGAACCCCTTTCTATCCGACATTCGTCCTATGTCGCGATATTTTAGCAACCGTCCCCTGCTAGGTTATCGTCCTTCACCTTTTTGATGATCGTCCTTTATCATTTTATCTGGTGGTCGTCCCCATCGTTGATCTTGTTATCTGACATTCGTCCTATGTCACGATATTTTAGCAGCCGTCCCCTGCTAGGTGATCGTCCTTCACCTTTTTGATGATCGTCCTTCATCATTTTATCCGGTGGTCGTCCCCATCGTTGATCTTGTTATCTGACATTCGTCATATGTCATGATAAACCCCGAGAGCAGCCGTACCCTGCTAGGTGATCGTCCTTCACCTCTTGATGATCGTCCTTCATCATGCTTATCCGATGGCCGTCCCCATCGTCGATCTTTTCTATCCGGCATTCATCCTATGTCGTGATACTTTCGGCAGTTGTACCCTGCCAAGTGATCGTCCTTCACCTTGGATGACCGTCCCTCATCCCTGTCCCCAACAGAGAAGCCGTCCCCTACTAGGTGATCGTCCTTCACCTTTGATGACCGTCCCTCATCATTTATTTCATTAACCCGATGTCTGTCCCCATCATTGCCTTTACTTTTAATCCCCAGAGAACCTTGTTACTTTACCTGATGGCCATCCCCATCATGATCCCTTTACTTCCCCAGCATGTCGGCCGTACCCGTCATTGCTTTATCCCCAGCAGTCTTCCTCTGCTCGATGGTTGTCCTCCATCGCCCGCACTTTATAATCATACTATACTACCTTTTACAATCTATATCCCTTTTCTTCTTCACCCAGTGAGTGAAAATTTTGGACTGTCTTTGGTATTCAACCACAAGTTATCTTGTTTGTCTGTTAAGCCGTCGCTTACATCCTGCACAACTAACTCATGCTTGAATAGGGGCAGCTGTAAACACCCCAAATTTTCCCTCACTAAGTTCACACCATGGCTTGTGATCTTTTTCATTTGTATTAGTTCAATCATATCACATCATATTGCATTTTTTGCTCCACTGCATTGGTTCAAGTTCATCTGCATCTATTGTTTGTGATCTGAGCAATCCAAGGTCCTTCTGAGCCACTCCAAAGACTATCAATCATCTCAAGAGGGTCCATGTATGTCCAATCATCATATTTTATCCTCCAAAGATAAAGGAAGTCAGAAAATCACAAGAACTTGCAAAGCATGGAAGCTGGGCTAGGGTTTAACTGCACAGATGACCTAAAATTAGGGTTTTGGTTTCAGAGGCCATAACTCCAATTTTTTTTGTCATTATTGTTTCTATTGGTCTTAATATGATATAAGGATCATGTATACCAAGTTTTATGGAAAACTTCATTGTGGAAGTCATTTGATCAATGGGTAACTTCCTGAGCAAGTCAGAGCAAAATCAGGGCATCTGAGGCCCCCATCAGTGGACCCAAAGTGGATTTTTCATCAAATTGAAGTTATATGGTCTTTATTTGATCATTTAAGTGTTTATAAGTTCACAAATTTGAAGAAAAGTGAACAAAACCAAAAGTTGCCAAAAATGGAAATGACTTGTAATGTAAACTTTCCATTTTGGGAAAGTTTTTCAACCTCCTCTTTCTCAACCAAAAATGCTTCAAATGAAAACTTGTTGGTCATGAAAGTTGTAGATTAGATCATTCCCTTTTCAAAAAGTACAAGAACAAGATCTAATTCATTTTGGAACTCAAGTTATGGCTTTCCAAAGTTGGCAAAAATCACATAATTTCAAGTTTCATGCCAAAGGGGGATTTTTGCAAAACCTCTTGCCAATTCATATTGTGACTTCAAATTGACTTCTAATCATCATACAAACATTATGCAATGCCTAAAGCTCATAATTGGCCCAAGAATCTCACATTTTCATGACTTGCACATGAAGAAATCCAAAAGGGGCCAAAACTTCATGAATTTGCAAAATGGTATAAAACCTCTCATCCACTTGCCACATCTCATCAAATCTGATTCACAAACATTCCTTGATCTCAGCTGAACCAGGACATGCCCAAATCCCAGCCTGCCACTTGCCCATACCTCAAGTACAACCAACCTTGACTTTTTGCATTTTCACCCATACCAATCAGCATAGCCCACACCAACTATTCTGACCTATCACAGCTTCACATACATGCCTTATGGAACTCATTTCACACAAGAACCAGACCTAAATCCTCAGCATTGCCCTAGTTCACAAAAATCCCCTCCTTTGCATTTTGCTTCGAAACTCTCAGCACACTCAACAAAACTTCAAACTTCTTCCACCATTCATCTTCAAATCAATCACTGATCACAAACCTCCCATCAAAACAGTCTGAAACCACCTCAAACCAAAATACGATTTTCATCACCTCTGAACTAAAACCTTCAAAACACTCCATACAAACTTGTTTCAAGCTTACCAGAAGCATCAAGGGGTTCATTGGAGTGGAAAAGCATAAAGAAGGAGGCCAGAAAGCCCAGAACTCGAAAGCTCAAACTCAGGTAGCATGATGAACTTTTTTTCCAGAACCTTGTTTTCTAGTTAAAATGTTGTTCTATGTGTTGCCCTGATCATAGGGATATGTTTATTTTCGAAAATGAGCCAGAAACAAGCATTTCATGTTGCTCTAAAACTTTTGCCCTAAACTTGTTCTTCTTTGATTCTCTTTGTGTGGGTGAAATAAATTGTTTTTGTTCATGGATTATTGTTGTTTGATGTTAGAGGATGAATTATGGAGATTTTGGCATGTTTTTATGGCCTAGGGAGTGAGATAGAGATTTTTCAGGGTAGATGTGGCCGGAGAAGATGACCGGAGGTCATTTCCGGCCACCTGAGAGTAATTAGTGCTAATTAGGGTTAGGGTTCCATGTTTGAATCTGGGCCCTTAGATCCTTCTTCCCGCGCGTGATTGTGTGGACCAGATTGTGTCATTAGCCATTAATTAGGTTTATGTAATTAATTAATTCAGTTTAGTTAAGTTTGAATATGAGTCGTCCAGATGCGCGCCAGTCAACAGACCTCAAGCCCAGAATCAATCCCCACCATCCATTCAGCATACTTTTGTTTAATTCATATTTTTATTTCATTTTTCTTATTTATTTTATACGAATTTTTAAAAATTGTAAAAAATCATCAAAAATTCTGAAAATCTTTATCAAACATTTTATTAATTTTTCAGAAACCAAAAATATTTTTATTTTTATTTTTTGCATTAAAAAAGTATTTTTAAATCATTTAAATTTTTTATTTAATTAATTAATGAAAATTAATTAATTAAAAATACATTTAAGTATTTAAAAATCACCAAAAAAATCAGAGAACATTTTTAAACATTTACAAACATTTACAAACTCACCATACAAATTTCTGTTTTGGTTTTGATCATGCTTTGACATTTTTCAATGAATTAGGGTTCTTAAATTGTTCATTTTCTAACCCTAACTTCAAAAATTCATAACTTTTAAACCAAGTTGAGTTTGTGAATGATTCTTTTTGCTTTGTTCTATGCATGTTTCCTAGTTTCTAACAACATTTTTTGTTTCATTTTTACCTTTCATTTTCAATTTGTTTGGCATTTTGCATTGAAGATCACCCTTAAAACCCTAGAAACTTAGGAAATTCATAAGTCCCTCTAGGTTTAGCTTCTGACCTCCCCCTTTGGATGGTAACCTAGTATAGGTTTAAGGTTCCTTTGAGTGCATTTTCAGTTTTTTATCTTATGATTTGCTTCTGGTTTTGAGTTTTGCATCTCACATGTTCATATAACCCTAATTTCTCATCTTCATTTGCATTCATCTTGCATATGCTTGCATTCATGAACTTGCCATGACATTTTGTGCATTCACATAACATATGAGACATCTTAGGACATATTAGAATCATGTTTGATCATTGCATCATCCATTTGCCATGTTATGCATTCATGAACTTTCATGCTTCTTACACGCTTCATTTGCATCCTCATTACTTGTATGATCATTCACATCTCTTGACATACATTTGCATCATCTCTTAGCATCATTTGCATCATGAACATGCTTCTGGTTTTGGTTTTCATCCTTGCATTCATTTCATTTTCATTTCCATTTCACATTCTTTCACTAACTTTTCAGGTGGTAAGTTACTTTGAGAAGTGAATTTGCCTTCACTTCTCATAATCTCTTCTCATTTCTCTTATGCATTCCTTGCTGCATTTTGTATGTGTATTAGAGTGAGCTTGCTAATTCATGTTCCCTCCTCACTTTCTTTCTTCAAGCAACTTATCTTCTTAAGTGAAGTAAGTTGACTTGTTTCTTCTGCTTCTCCTCCTTTCATATGCTTCTTCCTTGGTGGCCCTTCTTGAAGACTTCTTGCAAGCCTCATAAACCCTTGAAATACCCAAGCATGATCACAATTAGGGTTTGATTAGTCCCCCATTAGTTTTACCTTTGTGTCATCTTTTGTGTCTTCTCTTCTCATCTCATAATTAGGAACTAAACCCTTAAGGCTTTAAGGCTTTGTGATTAAAATTATGCCTGCTTCCTTCTCTTAGGATGGAGTGTATAACTTTAATCCTAAGTGTTAAACCCTTAATGTGTTTAAATCCTTTAATCAATCCATCTAATAATCACTAAGACATCAAGCTTGTAACTTGGGCCTTGCATTATGGTTCTAATTCTTCCTTAATTGGTTAAAAAGGACTAACCCTAGTGTTAATGGACAAGTCCCCCTCAAGTTGTCTTACAAACCATAAAATCCACTTCTTAATTTTATCATTAATTAAAACCCATTTTAATAAAGGCCTTGTTTTTTCATGAGGTTAATCCCTAATCATGGATTAAGTTGAGGAGCCTTTCTCAGCTTAAATGTTCTCATCTATTATCCTTCTATTAGGATGGTGTAATGGGTCCATTAAATCCTTGATTATGGCTTAAACTCATTACTTAACACGAAACAAAAACTCCAAAAACATCTAAATAATGGCAAGTAGGTTAATGATCTTAATCCTACATCATGGTGATTAAGTGTGAGGTGCTTACTTCACACTTAAGGTATTCTCATTACCCCTAATCAAAGGGAGGATGTGATTGAGTTTACTAACCCTTGGTTTAGGCTTAAGCTCATTTTCTTATGACAAACTCCAAAATCAATAAAAGATTGAAAACCCAAAAACAAACAATAATCGTCTCCTCCGGGATTCTTTTCTCATCATCTTCACTCATAAACGAGAACTTGCTTCTTCCGTCTAATGCAAGACAGTTTGCACCTGAGCCAGACAGGCCATACACTTGAGCATAGACAAGTAAGCAGTTCACAAGTCAATTTATCTTTCAGTCTCTTTGAGTCTAACTACGGTGTTCTGACTTCCTCATTGCACGAGAGGATACGTAGGCATAACTTAACTGTTATCGAACAAAATTCTTTGTATATTCCCCCTCTTCCAGCATTTTTCTTTAAGCCTCATTGTCTTGAGCTTTGCACTCCTTCCTTACACTGACACTCCTTTACTTCACTTCACATTTCTTTTACACTGACACTTGCATTCTTTTCCAGCTTTTGCACACAAAATAACACTGACACTACCCCTTTAAACACAAATCTTTCAAGCGTGGATCCCGTCGAGTATGACGGACAATCTGGGTACGAATACCTTCCCAAGTTGTAACCAACCCCCTTTCTCAGTTTCTCTGGTTTGCAACCGCCTTATCCATATTTTCTTAGGTTTATGCAGTATTACCTTTACTTCGGGATAAAAATGCCTAGCTGGCGACTCTTTTCAGTTCATCTTTCATTTCTCTTTCGCCGACCGTTCGTGTCTATACCCTATCTGAACAGGTATCTTTTAGTGGGAGCGGCAGCTTGGCGACTCTGCTGGGGAAAGTTTTCCTACAACCAGGGCTTCTGGTTCTTTTTGTGGGTTCCTCCTAGTGCTTGTTTGATTTGTGTTTACTGGGGTGTTATGTGCTATTTGTGTTTATTTATTTTGCTTTATTTATTGCTTTATGTACAACTTTATTTATTGTTTTCTTTACAGTCTTATGCATATTTCATACTATCATTATCACTGTGTTGGATCTGGTTTTCTTTGGTGGGTGGGGTTCTATTGAGTGATTAAGGTCCTATACCTAGGACCTGAGAGACACCTAGGCTAGAGTGGTTCATGTTCTTTCCCATTCCATTTCGGTCTGGTGCGGGAATATGAAACACGGTTCAGATGTGGGTTTCTTCTTGAGAACTCTGTGCTACAGATTTCCTGTAGTGCTAGGGCTATCTGGGAAGCCTGCTAAGTCTGGATGACCTTTATTTTGACCTTCAGAATCTGGGGTGAATTAGAGGAGGATCCTTTATGGTTATTGTAAACACTGTACCTCCGGGTTAGAAGTGTTTACACTTCTCATAACTGATCCAAGTCTGAGGATCTTTGTTCTAGAACATTACATGTGAGGGGGGTTGGGTTGTTTACAGGTTTGTAGGAACCCTTGGCCACATCATACCCTGTTACTATATTGTTTAAGAGTACCTCACTTTGGACAGTTCTTGTGATTAACCCTGGACAAGTGACTCTTTATTTGAGTTCCCCACCCTGGTTACTGGATTTCTGAGCCTCCATCCAGACCTTTGAACATACATGGACCTTATGTCAAGACAAATAACCAGATCCAGCTCTTGATCACAAACCCTTTCATTCCACATTAGTCTCATGGCGGGCGCCATGTGCCTGTGGCGGGCTCCACAAGGCAAAAACTTTTCCCTCCACTTTTTAGTGGAGGGGGCATCCTGGTCTTTTCCTGCTTTTTGTTTTCCTATAAATAGGGCCTTAGATTTTCGTTTTCAGTCATCCAAACTTAGAATCTCTTAGGCATATATCAGTTTTAAAGCAGTTATCATTCCACATCGGGGTGTTAATGCAATCGAGTGATCGAGTCTATATACGTCTGTGTGATCGAGTTTTGGAGCACTCTGGGAGAAAGTTAATCCTGCCGCCATTTTAATTCCAGTTTGTATTTTATATTTCTGCATTGCTTTACTTTCATTTATTTTCCCGCACTTGCTTTACTTTCATTTATTTTCCTGCACTCGCTTTACTTTTATTTATTTCCCGCACTCTCTTTACTTTCGTTTATTTCTCGCACTCGCTTTAAATACCTTTATTTCTCGCACTCGCACTACTTTCATTTACTTTCCGCACTCGCACTACTTTTATTTACTTTCCGCACTCGCACTAAATTACTTTTATGAAAAATTATAAAAAGAACTTTTACTTTACCATGTCTAACTAAATCCATAAAGGTTAGAATGTAAGGATCGTAATTAAACCAGTAATCCGTACAATTGTTCGTGGAAACACTTAAGGGCTATTTTATCTTTCAATTTAAGTAATTGTTTTTAACTATTTCAAAAACAGCCAAAAGCGCTTTGTCTAGTTCATTAGGAGTTTTTAGATTAAAAAGAAAAGAGATTTTAAAACGATTTTCGGACGCGTTAGGAAGTTTAGAGTCTGGTTCGTGAGAACCTCTTTTTGCTAAGAAATCCAGGTTAAAATACTTTTCAACTTAGTTAAGATACTATATTTCTTAAAAATAGGTGTACAACTCTAACGCAGTACGCACCTTTTTATCAATGACAATAGAAGGGGTTGATTAGAGAGTACAACTCGGTTCTGAATACGCGAAAGCGACAGTTCCTGTTAAATTAGTTCTTTTCAAAGTGGAAAACATTGCCCATAAGTAGTTCTATTAACAAGTACCGGAATATCTATTGATTACGTGAATTACATTCGAGCCTGTCTTTATTAATTGTTTAAAATTATTATTTTATTTACCATTGCGCACTCCTTAAAACCCTTATATTCAGTTGCCTTAGATACACACCATAACAACAGGTACGATAGATTGACACTTGGTCTCTGTGGATTCGACAATCTTTTATATTACTCTGATGTGTTCGTACACTTGCAAAAAACACGCATTAATAACATTGTTTGATAGGTCAGAAAGTGGGTGGTGGCCTCTGGTGATTGGTATGGGCAATTTGCCAAAATGTCAACATTATGTGTACTTGAGGTATGGGCTATGGTAGGGGTTGTTCAAGAGCATGTCTAGCCTCAGCATTGACCAAGGAGAGCCATGGGATTGAAATTATGCAGCTGGCACAAGTGGAAGCATGGTTACAAGAGATTTTGCAAGTGTTATGCATTTTGCCCCTTTTGTGATTTCTTGTGATGCAAGCCATAAAAACTTGTGATCCCTTGGGCAATTCTGGTCACAATGAAATGTATTATGTTTGTATGATGCTTAAAGAGTTATTAGAGGTCACAAAATGACTTGGTATGTGAAATTGCAAAAAATCCTCTTTGGTGTGAAAGTGAAAATTATAGGATTTTTGCCAACTTTGCAAAGTCATAACTTGAGTTCCATAATGAATTAGAACATGTTCTTGTACTTTTTGAAAAGGGAATGATCCAATCTACAACTTTCATGACCAACAATTTTTCATTTGAAGCATTTTTGGTTGAGAAAGAGGAGGTTGAAAAACTTTCCCAAAATGGAAAGTTTCCATTACAAGTCATTTCCATTTTTGGCAACTTTTGGTTTAGCTCAAATTTCTTCAATTTTGGAACTTCCAAACACTTCAATGATCAAATAAAGATCATATAACTTCAATTTGATGAAAATACCCCTTTGATTCCATTGTTGGGGGCCTCAGATCCCCTGATTTTGCTCTGACTTGCTCAAGAAGTTACCCAGTGAACAGATCACTTCCACAATGAATTTCTTCATCAAACTTGGTATATATGATCCTTATAGCATCCTAAGAACAATAGAAACAAGAATCACCAAAAAAATTGGAGTTATGGCCTCTGAAACCAAAACCCTAATTTCAGGTCATCTGTGTAGTGAAACCCTAGCTCTGCTTCCATGATTTCCTAGTTCTTGTGATTTCTTGACTTCCTTGATCTTTGAGGGATATAATATGATGATATAACACACATGGACCCTCTTTGAATGATTGGATACCTTTGGAGTGGCTCAGATGGATCCTTGGATTGCTCAGATCACAAACCCTAGATGCAGATGAACCTGAACTATGCAGATGAAACAAAAAATGTAATATGATATGATATGCTTAAACTAATGCAAATATGGAAGATCAAAAGCCATGGTGTGAAATTAGTGAGGGAAAATTTGGGGTGTTTACAGCTTCCCCTATTCAAGCATGGGTTAGTTGTGCAGGATGTAAGCGCATGGCTTAACAGACAAACAAGATAACTTGTGGTTGAATACCAAAGACAGTCCAAAATTTGTACTCACTGGGGAGAAGAAGAAAAGGGATATAAGTTATAATAGAAAGTATAGTATGATTATCAAAATACGGACGATGGAGGACGACCATCGAGCAGATGACGACTGCTGGGGATAAATCAATGACGGGGACGGCCGACATGCTGGGGAAATAAATAGATCATGACGGGGACGACCATCATGCTCGGAAAGTAAAGTAAACAATGATGGGAATGACCATCAGGTATTCAAAGCAAGGTAAACAACGATGGGGACGGCCATCGGTTCAAAGAATAAATGAAATATTGATGAGGGACGATCATCAAAGGTGAAGGACAATCACCTAGCAGGGAACGGCTGCTCTTTATCACGACATAGGCGAATGTCGGATAGAAAAAGGTCGACGATGGGGGCGCCCATCGGATAAATGATGAGGGACGGTCATCAATGGTGAAGGACGATCACCTAGCAGGGGACGGCTGCTCTTTATCACGACATAGGACGAATGTCAGATAGAAAAAGGTCGACGATGGGGACGACCATCGGATAAGCATGATGAAGGACGATCATCAAGAGGTGAAAGACGATCACCTAGCAGGGTATGGCTGCTTTCAGGGTTTATCATGACATAGGATGAATGTCAGATAACAAGATCAATGATGGGGACGGCCATCGGATAAAATGATGAAGGACGATCATCAAAAGGTGAAGGACGATCCCCTAGCAGGGGACGGCTGCTAAATATCACGACATAGGACGAATGTCAGATAGAAAGGGGTTCCAATAATGGGGACTCCACTGGGGAAAGGATGAGGGACAGTCATCCAAAGGTGAAGGACGATCACCTGGCAGGGTACGGCTGCCGAAAGTATCACGACATATGACGAATGTCGGATAGAAGAAAGTTGTTTTGTTGGTGACTTGCTGAGGATTGGTAAACACGGACAAGTGCTCACGCTGACGAAATAAAAGGTATAATTGTTTTGACGCTGTGTATAGATTAAAGATGCGGACGAGCATCCTTAAGACCATGATACGGACGAGTATCGGTAGAAACAAACGCTAACTCGTGTTCAGAGATGATGATACGGATGAGTACCAACTGGTTAACAAAGAACACGAACGAGTGTCAAATCTGTGGGGAATAAGTGTATATATGAGACACGGACGAGTATCTGTATAAGTATGAACAAGTATTGTGAAGTATGAGCAAGACACAGACGAGTGTTCAACTTGCTGGGGAAGGGTGACACGGACGGGTGTCAGAAAAGTATAAAGGTATCCATATTTGAGAGTGCAAAGAGGATACTTGGCTTATATATGCAGGGGATTAGTACGATACGGAAGAGTGTCAAAAGGGGTATATATGAACATGTTGAAATTCTGGGATCAGGTACGTGATGTCGAATCAGATGTTTAAACACTTGAAGACTTAAACAAAACTTAAAGTGCAGGTAAATTAAATAACACAGGAAATTGTTAACCCAGTTCAGTGTATCTCCACACTTACATCTGGGGGCTACCAAGCCAGGAAGGAAATCCAATATAAGTAATATTAATTCTGGAATTAAACCAACCAGTTTAATCCTTCACTTAATATCTACCCAAGGCAATTTCTACCTAAGACACAACTTAGATATGAGTACCTACTCACTCCCCCTCAATCACACAGTGATATTTTACAATGTTTAATAAAATTGAAGTCACACTTCAAACACAACAGCTTGATCTTACTTAAAAGTTTCAATCAAGACACAATTCACTTTTTGCTTAAAAGATCATAAAGTGACAAACAATTAACACCTGCTATTAAACACAAACACCCTTTACAGTCTTCTTAATTTCGTGCTCTATTCTGAGAGTTTCTGTTCCTTAAATAGATGCTTGGTTTTTGGGCTTTTTTTTTTGTTGCAAATTATCCAGTCCTGATAAATCCCACTGTCATCACCTTGAATTAGGGTTAGTTAGTTTGTTACTTCCTTGATTCAAGGTGAGTTAGTTATTCTGTTACACAGAATTCAGATAACTAAGCTCCCTAATGATGCGCCTTGTAGTGCTTATCTATTCACAATTAATTCCAGATAAATTCTCCTGAATTTACTCACTTCTGTTATGCATCATTTAAGTCTGGTAGCAGGTTTACGATGTCACAACATCTGGTGTGACCTCCTGATGTCTTGACTTAATTCATTAACTTATACTCTGTTTGACAATGTCACAACATCTGGTGTGACATCCTGAACTAAGTTCAACACTTATTGTTTGTCAAAAATTCTGCCAATTCTTAACATCTACAAACTCCCCCTTTGGCTAATTTTTGGCTAACACAATCTTCTGGTTTTATCAGAGTGCAGCAGAGTTCTTTTATCAGAGTGCAGTAGAGTTCTTTTCTGTTGAATCATGTGAGAGTTAATAATTTGCTCCCCCTCAAACCTGTATGTATACTGCTATGACTTGTTCAACAGGATTTGATATACCAATGAGCATTCAAAAAACTTAGTTCAGAAGACAGAAATTAATTCAGCATTGTTCATTAAACAGCAGCAGACATTGGTGGGTGTTCGGTACACTTCTCTTCTCCCCCTTGTTAGACAGAAATTTGGGGCCAAACGTTACATAAGCAGAGAGAAAAACAAGAACATTACAAAGCAAAATTACAAAACAAGAATACAATTCAGAACAGGCAATACAGTTTCCATCACACCCAGCTTTACTCAGACTCATCATACTCAGTATCTTCTTCATCCTCAGACTTAGCCTCTGATCCATCAACATTCTGAGCACCCTCTTCCAGCTCCAACCTTTGAATTATTTCCTCAAACTTTTTCTTCCTAGCATCCAGCTCTTTGCAAGTGGTCTTGAGTTCTGCAATCAAGGCTGCTTTGGATATAGGAGTCTTGACATTTGATGGTCCAGCAGATGTCCCACTGGGAGCTTCAACATCTACAACATGATGGCTCAGGAACAATTTGTAGTGGAAGGCCATGGACTCTCCCTCTTGCAGACAAAATCCTTATCAGTAGGGATGCCTGGATATTGGTTGAGGATTATTCCACAAAGCAGAGAGGGAAAAGCTATGGGAAGCTTGGTTGCTGATGTTCCTAAATGCTTCAGTGTTTGATCAAAGATATAAGCCCCAAAGTCCAACTTTGTTTGGGTGCCTACATCACAGATGAATCTTCCCAGCCCAGTAGCTATAGAAGAAGTGTGGTTGGTGGGGACCCAATTGACAATTCCAATCCTGTGCAGCATAGCATACTTCCTTGTAAGCAGGCTGACAGATAGTTTGCCCTTGACTGGCCAAGACTTGACCTGGTTGGCAGTGATGATCTTGCAGACTTGGTTGTCAGTTTTGCGCAGTTCATTTGGCCCATCAGACTCTCTCCCCAGGTAGTGATTTATAACCCTAGGAGAGAATTCAACACATCTTCCCCTCACATAAACCTTTCTGAAATCTTCTGACTTTCCATCAGCACACCCCTCTTGCAGATTTACTATGAACTCTTTGACCAGCAGTTCATAACAGGGAGAAAAATTTGAAACAGTCTTGAATAAACCAGCACTGGAGATTAAGTCTATTACCTCAGTGCACTCCAAAGCATTGCTGCCCAGCTCTCTTTCTAGAGCCACCTTCTTTGGTAGACATACTTCCATTTTCTCACACTAGAGACATGATGGAAGGATACATTGTCCAGAGGAGCTTCAGGAACAGCAGAGGCAGACCTGGGAGGTGTTGGCTTCTTCCTTGGTTGGGATGTTGGGACATCCTCCTCAACATCTGAGTCAGGTGGAGTTGCAGCTTTCCTCTTTTGGGTGCTTACCTTGCTCCATTGCTTAGTAGGTCCAAATGCAACTTTGACCTTGTCTTTCTTTGGAGTTGATTGTTTCTTTTCAGGTGTTGCATGTGCAACAGGCTTCTTCTCCTTCCTAGCCCTAAGCCTTTTGGCTATGCTAGGGTTAACAGATGCAATGATCTCTGTGTCAGAGTCATCATCTAGGGTTTCAATAGGAGGAGGTTGGGAGGCCTCTTTTTCAGCAGATTGATCAATATGAGCTTGATCATCAGTGGCTTCATAATTATCAGTTGAGGCCTTGTTCTGGTCCTCAGATGCTTCAGCATTTATTGGGACATCCTGTTGAGCAGGAATGTCCTCTTCAGCATGGTTACTTTGTTCTTCTTGTGGAGCAGGCATGTTGTTCAGGGGAACATATACCCCACGCACCACTCTTTGTTCAGAAAGAATCCTGTTCACAAGATGCTTGATGGATGCATCCACATAGTCAGAAGCTTTGGGGGTGCTTGTAGATGAAGGAGTCCCCTTGCTTTTGCTGAACACAGGTTCCTTTGCTCTTCTTACATTGGGAGTTCTAGGTTTTTGAGCAATAGGGACACTTCCTCTGATTTCGTCTATAGGAGTAGTATCCATTGGTACTACAGAGATTGGAGTTGCATGCACTACATCTTCTTGATTGAGACCCTCATCAATAAAGTTAGGGTTTTGATGTTGAGACATTTTTCGAATGTAGTGGAAGATGAGTTAGGTTTGATTGATTTTGATGAGCTTAGAAAATCAGCTTTAGCATGCAAATCGTTTAGTGGAGATAGTGAGGAGGTGAAGAGCTGAGAGCACGTTTATGCATTTATAGAAACAATTGCTATTGGAATTTTTAAGAGTGGAATACACAGAGTTATTGACCAGACTGATGCTGCCATCTGGTGATCATGCCACACGATGTCATGAGACATGCTGGCACTTCTCCATAACTGCTATATTTCACATAAGCAGATTCCCAATTTACCCCTTAGGTTTTCAAATTGGGTAGCATCCAAAGCCTTAGTAAATATGTCAGCCAATTGCAGATCTGTGGCTACATGTTCTAATGTGATCACCTTCTCTTCCACAAGATCTCTAATGAAATGATGTCTGATGTCTATGTGCTTAGTTCTGCTGTGTTGGATAGGATTTTTGGAGATGTTAATTGCACTTAAATTGTCACAGTACAATGTCATGACATCTTGTGGGAGATTGTATTCTGTGAGCATTTGCTTCATCCAAACCAACTGTGAACAACTGCTACCAGCTGCAATATATTCAGCTTCAGCAGTGGATAAAGATACACAATTTTGTTTCTTACTGAACCAAGAAATCAAATTGTTTCCTAGAAAGAAGCATCCTCCTGATGTACTCTTTCTATCATCAGCACTTCCAGCCCAGTCAGCATCACAAAATCCAGTGAGGATTGGTTCACAACCATGAGAATACATTATGCCATAGTCACAAGTACCATTAACATATTTCAAAATCCTCTTAACCTGGTTTAGATGACTTACTTTTGGCTCAGCTTGATACCTTGCACACACACCTACTACAAAGGCTATATCTGGTCTGCTAGCTATCAGATATAATAGGCTTCCAATCATGCTTCTGTATAAGCTTTGGTCCACATTCTCACCCTTGTCATCCTTTGTCAGCTTTAAATGAGTGGGGGCAGGTGTTCTCTTGTGACTTGCATTGTCAATCCCAAACTTCTTGACAGTGTTCTTTGCATACTTGCTTTGGGATATGAACATGGAGTCCTCCATCTTCTTGATTTGCAGTCCAAAGAAGTAGGTTAGTTCTCCTACTAGGCTCATCTCAAACTCAGACTCCATTTTATTAACAAAATGTTTAACCATCCTGTCTGACATCCCACCAAACACTATGCCATCCACATATATTTGAGCAATCATGACCTTTCCCTCTTCATATTTCATAAACAAGGTTTTGTCTATTCCACCTTTCCTGTACCCATGTTTAATGAGAAAAGTAGTTAGTCTTTCATACCATGCTCTTGGGGCTTGCTTTAGACCATACAGAGCCTTCCTTAGCTTATAAACATGATCTGGACAGCTTGGATCAACAAATCCCTTAGGCTGCTCCACATATACCTCCTCATTAAGGTACCCATTTAGAAAGGCACTTTTAACATCCATTTGAAATAGCTTGAACTTTAGGATACAAGCAATTCCTAGAAGTAGTCTGATTGATTCAAGCCTTGCTACTGGTGCAAAGGTTTCATCAAAGTCTACTCCCTCAATTTGTGTGTATCCTTGAGCTACAAGTCTAGCCTTGTTTTTTGTAACAACTCCCTGCTCATTTTACTTGTTCTTGTACACCCACTTGGTACCAATCACATTAATGTCATTAGGCCTAGGAACAAGATCCCATACTTCATTCCTTGTAAACTGGCCTAATTCTTCTTGCATAGCAGAGATCCAGTACTCATCATTCAGAGCTTCCTTGATGTTTTTAGGTTCTATCTTTGAAACAAAGCAGGAGCCTGAAATCATCTCTCTTGATCTAGTGATGACACCACTATTGGGATCACCAATTATCAGATCTTTAAGATGATCTTTATGGATTCTGATGGAGGGAGGTTTGTTGGATTGCTCTGACCTTGCTTCAGTTAAAGTGAAATCAAGATTATCACTTTCTGTTTTAACTTCAGTTTGATTGTCAGCAGATGTTCCAACATCATCAGCAACATCTGCAGACGCATCATCAATAATCACATTTATTGACTCCATTATAACCTTGGTTCTGGAGTTAAATACTCTGTAAGCTCTGCTATTTATGGAGTATCCAAGAAAAATCCCTTTATCACTTTTAGGGTCCATCTTTCTTCTTTGATCCCTATCAGCTAGAATGTAACACTTACTTCCAAACACATGAAAGTACTTGACTGTAGGTTTTCTGCCCTTCCAGACTTCATAGATGGTGGATAAAGTTCCCTTTCTTAGTGTGACTCTATTGTGGATGTAGCATGTTGTGTTCATAGCTTCAGCCCAAAAGTACAGGGGTAAATTTTTAGCATGAATCATGACTCTTGCTGACTCCTGAATAGTTCTGTTTTTCCTCTCAACAATCCCATTCTGTTGAGGGGTGATAGGAGAAGAATACTCATGATTGATCCCTTCTGAAGAGCAGAAGTCTGAGAATTTTTGGTTCTTAAACTCCTTTCCATGATCACTTCTTATTCTGACCACACAGCTTGCTTTTTCTCTTTGAATTCTTTGACACAGATCTTTGAATACATCAAACACATCATAATTCTCTTTGATGAAGCTTATCCATGTATATCTTGAGAAGTCATTAACAACCACATAGGCATATATTTTTCCACCAAGACTCTCAACCTGCATTGGTCCCATAAGATCCATATGCAGTAATTCCAAAACTTTGGAAGTTGTCAGATGTTGGAGCTTTGGGTGTGACATCTTGGTTTGCTTGCCTATTTGACATTCACCACACACTTTACTTTCATCAATCTTCAGTCTTGGAATTCCTCTTACAGCCTCCATAGATATGATCTTCTTTATTCCTCTTAGATGGAGATGACCCAGTCTTTGGTGCCACAGCTTCACTTCTTCTTCTTTGGCTAAGGAACAAGTTGATGTGAGGCTGAAATCTTGAGGTTCCCACATATAGCAGTTGTCTTTTGATTTGGCTCCTCTCATGACAACCTTCTGTTCTTTATCAGAAACTATGCATTCAGTTTTGGTAAAGTTTACACTGTAACCTTGGTCACATAATTGACTTATGCTGATCAAGTTAGCAGTTAATCCTTTTACCAGCAACACATCATCTAGACTTGGTACTCCTGGGCAGTCCAAGGTCCCAACTCCCTTGATTTCTCCCTTTACTCCATCTCCAAAGGTTACATATCTGGATGAGTGTGACTTTAAGTCTACCAACATATTCTTCAGTCCAGTCATATGCCTTGAGCATCCACTGTCAAAGTACCAGTCTTCCTTAGCAGATACTCTGAGAGATGTATGAGCTATATAGGCAACAACCTTCTTTGACCATTTTTGCCTGTTGTGAGGTTTCCTTTGATGCATCTGCCCTGTGTAGTGTCCATCTTTATAGTTCCAAGGTTGTCTGTTGAACTTGTTCTTAGGCATGTATTTGTGGCTTTGATCAGCATGAAGACTAGCTTTAGGTACCCACACTTTCTTGATGACCTCTGTCTTCTGCTTAGTGGGTTGCTGAGACCTCTGAATTGGATGTCCATGCATCACTTTCTTGGTGACCTCTGTCTTCTGCTTAGGGGTTTGCTGAGACCTCTGATTTGGATGTCCATGCAACTTGTAGCAAAAAGGTTTGATGTGACCAAACCATCCACAATGATGGCATCTCCATCTTTGATATTTCTTTTTCATCATGTTCTTGTCATGATGTTGAGACATCTGCTTTGACATCTTGTTTGACTTCATGGGATTTGGAGTTGTTTGGCTGGTGCTAGCCTCAAACTTTTGAGCTTTAATAAATCCCAGCCCAGTCCTATCCCCTGGGTGCTTGTTGTTGTTGAGAATGACATCCAGTGTGTTTGAGCTACTATTCAGCATTCTGACAAATTTGGACATATGTTCCATTTTGGAGTTGAGTAGGCTGACTTCACTTTTCAAAGTGTCAATGATCTCTAGATTACTTGCCTTTTCATCCTTTAATTCCTTAATCTGCTTCTTCTGCTGTATATTCTCCATGCATACTTCAGTGCTCCTTTTACACAACATCCTGTAAGATGCTTCAAGCTCTTCAAATGTCAGCTCCTCATCACTGGATCCTCCTTCAGTTTCACATACTCCAGCTAGAGCAGTGATGTGCTTTGCAGATTCTTCTTCTGACTCACAACCTAAGTCTTCATCTGACCAGGACACAGAGAGACCTTTCTTTTGCTTCTTTAGATAGGTTGGGCATTCATTTCTGATGTGTCCATACCCTTCACATCCATGACATTGGATCCCTTTTCCTTGGTTAGTCTTCTCATCATAATTTGACCTTCTATTAATGTCATAAGGTCTTTTATTCTCAGAGGTTGAGTTTCTTCCACTTGGTCTGGGCCTGTTTTCCATTCTTTTGAGAATTTTGTTGAATTGTCTGATGCGTGTTTTTCGCAAGTGTACGTACACGTCAGAGTAATATAAAAGATTGTCGAATCCACAGAGACCAAGTGTCAATCCATCGTACCTGTTGTTATGGTGTGTATCTAAGGCAACTAAATATAGGGGTTTTAAGAAGGGTGCAATGGTAAATAAAATGATAATTTTAAATAATAAATAAAAGACAGGCTCGAATGTAATTCATGTAATTAATGATAATCCAGTACTTGTTAATGGAACTACTTATGGGCAATGTTTTCTCCTTTGAAAATAACTAATTTAACAGGAACTGTCGCTTTCGCGTATTCAGAACCGAATTGTACTCTCTAATTAACCCCTCTTATTGTCACGGATAAAAAGGTGCGTACTGCGTTAGAGTAGTAAACCTATTTTAAAGAAATATAGTATCTTAACTAAGTTGAAAAGTATTTTAACCTGGACTTCTTAGCAAAAAAGAGGTTCTTACGAACCAGACTCTAAACTTCATAACGCGTCCGAAAATCGTTTTAAAATATCTTTTCTTTTTAATCTAAAAACTCCTAATGAACTAGACAAAGCGCTTTTGGCTGTTTTTGAAATAGTTAAAAACAATTAGATTGAAAGATAAAATAGCCCTTAGTGTTGGATTTATTAATTCAGCGTCACCCTTAGGGATTCGATGGGCTTAACATCCCAACCCATGGCGCTTAATAGGCGCAGCCCCTTGAAAGACTCTATACTATAAGGAAATAAAGTTGCGCCTTCACTAACAGCAATTGCTTTTAGTGCAGTGGTAAGCGCTCGATCCTACAAGTGGTATCAGAGCCAGGTCATGGGTTCGAATCCCCTCGGCTGACACTGGGGGGGAGATTGTTGGATTTATTAATTCAGCGTCACCCTTAGGGATTCGATGGGCTTAACATCCCAACCCATGGCGCTTAATAGGGGCAGCCCCTTGAAAGACTCTATACTATAAGGAAATAAAGTTGCACCTTCACTAACAGCAATTGCTTTTAGTGCAGTGGTAAGCACTTGATCCTACACTTAGGTGTTTCCACGAACAATTATACGGATTACTGGTTTAATTACGATCTTTACATCCTAACCTTTATGGAATTAGTTAGACATGATAAAGTAAAGGTTCTTTTTATAATTTTTCATAAAAGTAATTTAGTGCGAGTGCGGAAAGTAAAGGAATTTAGTGCGAGTGCGGAAAGTAAATGAATTTAGTGCGAGTGCGGATAATAAACGAAAGTAAAGCGAGTGCGGGAAATAAATAAAATAAAGTGCGAGTGCGGATAATAAAGAAAGTAAAGTAGTGCGAGAAATAAATAAAAGTAAAGCAATGCAGAAAAGTAAAATATGAACTGGAATTAAAATGGCGGCAGGATTAACTTCCTCCAGAGTGCTCCAAAACTCGATCACACAGACAGATTACAGACTCGATCACTCGATTGCAGAAACACCCCGATGTGGAATGGTAACTGCTTTGAAACTGATATATGCCTAAAGAAATCTAAGTTTGGATGAAGAAAAACGAAAAACTAAAGTCCTATTTATAGGAAAACTAAATGCGGGAAATGACCAGGATGCCCCCTCCACTAAAAAGTGGAGGGAACTGCTTTTGCCTTGTGGCGCCCACCATAGTACTAATAGGGAAAGGAAAAGTGGGGATCGTGGGTCTTGGCAGTTGTGGAGTGGTCTTGAGACGTGGCCACGTCATGGCTAACCCTATGGCGCCCGCCACGGTGGGTGCCGTAAGTGCAAAACGCTGAATTTCTAGGTTTTCGTCCGTTTCCACTCCTTTTTCGCTCCTTTTCTCGATTCAAGCCCCGATTACATAAAAAACCTAAAAACAAAAGAAAACAAAGTAATAACATAACAAAATAACAATAAAAGCTAAGAATGCATGTGAAATCGGAGTCAGAAACACGGTGAAATTTAGTGTGATCAAATTCTCCCACACTTAAACCTTTGCTTGTCCTCAAGCAAACATTAAAGCTCAAGAAAATATGGTGTCAACACGTGTCTTTGGGCTAAAGGGCTTCTAAGTTCAAGTCAGGATGCAGTGACAGGTACTAACTAAGTGAACCATGGGTACCATAGTAACACAAACACAAACTTCAATCCTATATTAACCACTTCATATCATCCCACAATACCTAGGCCTATCTTCTCATCTTTTTGTGTCCTTTTCATTCAGGCGCAATCACATTAAGCCCGTTATCCGTACATGCTTCATAGTAGAGTGACCAGTTAGTGATTCTGATCCATAACATAAGGTTTTTTGGCACATAAGCATGTGTAAACCTGTTTTATTTGACCTAATTGTAGTTGCGGGGGATCGGATCGTAATCCGCCCTACCAAGTTCAGTGCCAGATACCTATGAACCAACTAACAATAGGTGACTTGCAATTTTTTTCTTTTTGTGGCAAAATTTCTTTTTTCTCTTTTTTCGGTTTAAATGACTTTGTGAGGGTCACCTATACCAGAGTTTGCCTTTTTCTTCTTTTTTTATTAGCACTAGATCATTCACTTATGTTCATCGGCCCCCTACGTAGAGCATGCTTAGGCCGGAGCTGACTGCTAAAATAAACTACTTAGGACAATTTTTTAAATGATAATAAAGGCCATGGTGGTGGGGTTTAGGAGTGATTCTTATATTCAAGAGGTCAATGGTGCTAAAACGGTGTTGATGTTTCAAAATGTTGACCTAAGTCACCACATCCTAATCTCAACCTGTCTCAAAGCCCAAAAAACATGTGAAACAAAATTATTTTCTTTTTGAAATTTTTCTGGTAAGGCTAAGGAAATGGGAAAAAATGAAGATGAACTAAAAATACACTATACTGGTGACTCGTCAGACTCATGCATTATCTAAGAAAATTAAACTAAATAAATTATTGAAAAGGGAAATAACTGAAAGGAAATAATTAACTAAAAAGGGAAATGACAGAAAGCAATAAAATCCCCTCCCACACTTAAATCGAACATTGTCCCCAATGTTTCGAAATAAGATAAGGGGGGTAACCTGAAAAAGACTACTGAGGAGGAGCACTGGTGCCCTCGCCGTCCTGCTGTGATGGTCTGGAACGATGGGATCTACTACGATGCTGGTCCCTCCGGTCGAGTCGTGCCGATAAGGCAGCCTGAGCACTCCGGACCTCTCGAAGGTTACCTAAGATGGAACCCTGAGTAGCCTCTACAAGCTGGTAGAGCCGGCTGTTGAACTCTCTCTGACAGTTTTGCTCTAATGAGATATCGTTCAAGGTACGGCAAACGTTGCTATAAGCACGATCCGAAACCAATCGCGATTGTTGCATGAAGCTCATGTTGTCCATCAGTTGTTGTGAAATAGTAGAGAGAAGGCCGTCTCGCCTTTCCTCTCTAGCTGTCATATCACGCCACATCTCCTCGGTGACATAGAATCCAGGAGCAGCACCTGCAACAGGGTTAGAGGAAGATGGTGCGGTGTGTGACTGTGAAGGACGATGGGGGGACATGTGAGGTATGGGAGACTGCTCTCTCCGATCATACTCTTCATCAGTGTCATGTGCCTCCCCATCAGGAATATTAGGAGGAAGTGGACCCAAAACAGGTGGAGCATTCAGATCATAGGTCCAGTTCCTTTCAATACGTACATCAGTACGTCTACTGCATGGTAAAGCAACAGATGGGATAGCTACCCCATGAACCATCAACTCATAACCACCTTCTCTCCTTGTTCGGCACAATTTCATGTCTTTCAGAAATTTTAAATTAATTGTGCGAGGAGGTAGTGGTTCAAGTGTAGCTATCTCATCGTTCAGGCCAAGAGCCCGAGCAATAGACGTAATAAGCCCTCCAAAAACAATCGGTCCTGTTTTATTAGTAAGTAAAGCCATGTGTGCAAGCATAAACGGGACCAGATTGATATGGGTACTAGTGAGGCAACCTTGCAAAAATAGGAGTTCTCTAGCATTTACCTTGTTTGGACTCTCCCGGCCAAAAATAGTACATGCCAAAAGATATCTGAAAACTCTTATGGTTGGGTTGTGAATGGTCGACGCAAGTATCCCTTCAAAAGAATTAATTGAAGTACTTGAAAGCCTTTGCCAGAAGGAAAATACCTCGGCCGACCATTCCGCATCCAAAGGTGCCTCACAAATCGCACCTTCCCTATGAGGGATTCCTAACAAGCCTGCTAGCTCGTTGGTACTGAATTCATATTCAATTCCAAACAGTCTAAAAATAACAGTACCGACTGTGCTAGCAGTGTTAGGACTGACAGTGTATATCAAAGAACTTAAAAACTCAATTGTCAGTCTCTCATAGGTAGGTTCCTGATTAACGAAAATATTATGCAAGCCTAAAAAATCTAATAAATTAAAAACACTATGATAAATACCCAAAGCATACAGACAGTTATCATCGACGTACCTAGTCGAGAGAATTTCTCGACTCTGAAGCCTCTGAATAATCTTTCTTTGCCTATCACCCGGTCTTCCATCACGAAGAAGAAATCCATTAAACTCCATTGTTGATTGCTCCTTAGGAAGTGAAAATGGTAGAAAATGGTTTATGAGAGAAATGATAAAGTTTTGATTTTTATGGTTTGTGGTGGATGAAAATGAAAATGGATTTTGGATAGGTTTTATGGATGGTGGGTATTTTAGAAATGGGGGAGCTTTAATGGGGTTCAAGGAGGTTTTTGAAAGTTGCAAAAATGGGTTTTTGGAGAAGGAAGGTATGAAAATGGTGAAAAATGAAGTTCAACCCCGAAATAGGGGAGAACGCCATGGCGCCCGCCATGGGCTTGTGTCGCCCGCCACAAGGCTATTTCCTGATGGGCCTTGGATTTTTAAATCCTCCTTTGGGCCCTCTTTGCACCTTCGGTCTTCGGGGGGGTCTGGATAGCGTTTTCTTCTCCTTTTCAAGGCATGAGGCTTGCATATTTTTTTATGAAGACAAAAATGAAAATATTTTTGTCTTATATTTTTTTTCTTTGCACGACAAAAATAAAATAATTAAAAATCAAAAAGAAAAGAAAAAAAATCGACATTAGTGCATAATATGTATATATAAGATGAATTCAAAGTACAAAAGAAAATATAATAGATGCAATAATATAAGATATGTCTGGAAATGCGATAAATAAAATAAAGCATGAAAAAAAGAAATTAAATACTAGGGTAATATCGTCAGTGTAGAACGAATCATGTGGTAGGCTTCTCCTCCTGGTTTGATCCATGAATCTCAGCTATCTCCCTCCGAAGCTCTTCAATCTCCTGATATAGAGCATCGGCCTCTAAGGCATGAGTGAGATCAGAAACCTGAATCTGTAATTCCAAGTCCGCCACTTCCTGCTTGAGCAGGGCAGTCTCCTTACGGAGCTCATAAATCTGTGTTTGTAGATCAGGCGGCTGCAGAGACATATTGTTAGACATAACAGTGATTCGGGGAGTAAGAGGTGTAGGAGTGTACTCAGCGGCGGGAGGAGATCTCGGCTCTTCGACAGTCTCTCCATAACCCTCTAGAGCATAACTCCAATTTGCAGGATCATGGACACTGGTCATCAGCGGATCTGGTAATGTAAAGTAATGTATCGCTTTGCCGTCGATCAGTAATCTAAACATGTTGGGCTCAAAAGAGGCCCTCCTCATCAGTCCTCTGTCAAGACAAAAGTCAACATCCAGGGTAGTGTAGCAGCAGAAGGTCCTGAGGTGCAATAATTTGCGAGACAAACCCAATGCAGTAGCTATCTGTGTAACAATCCCACCGACATGTATGATACCTACAGATGATCTGGCAACACTAGCAAGGCCCTTCAAAAGAAAGTTGCCACAAGAAACTAAGCGAGACTGAGTCGCACAAAACAGTAGGAAAATCTCCTCTTCACTTAGCAGGGTCTCTGTATCTGGCAAACCTAGGAAAGAATGCGCTAGAATTGAAATTCTGTAATGAGATGTCCTAAGAGATGTTCCAACACTTAATAGGACATTTAACCAAAACTTAAACAGCAGGAAAAATAAACAACACAGAAGTTTGTTAACCCAGTTCAGTGTATAACCACACCTACATCTGGAGGCTACCAAGCCAGGAGGAAATCCACTATTAGTAATATTAATTCTAGACTTAAACCACCCTGTTTAATCTATCACTTAATACTTACCCAATGCAATTTCTACCTAAGACTCACTTAGATAAGAGTACCCTACTCACTCCCCCTCAATCACCCAGTGATCAAGTTTACAAGTTTACAGAAAAATTGAAGACATCCTTCAAAAAACAGCTTGATTTTACTTAACAGTTTCAATCAAGTCACAAATGCACTTTTGCTTAAAAGCTCATAAAGTGGTACATAAAAACAACCTGCTATTAAAACACTAGACACCCTATTTGGTCTTCTGAAATTCGTACTCAATTCTATGAGTTTCTGTTGTTTAAATAGGTATCTGAATTTTGGGCTTTCTGTAGAATGATCCAGCCCTAATGTGCAGCAACTGTCACCTTGAATTTAGGGTTTGTTACCTCCTATATTCTAGGTGCATTAGGTCTTCTGTTTTAATCTGAATCTTCAATTTAAAACTCCCTACAGATGCGCCTTGTTCTGTTTTTATCCAGCATTAATTAATTCCAGATAGTTCTCCTTAAATATCTCTGATCTGTTAATCAATAATTAATTCTGGTAGCAGGTCTGAGATGTCTCAACATCTGTTGGGACATCCTGACAAAACTGAACTTAGTCAATTATACAATGTCCCAACATCTGGTAGGACATCCTGAAATAAGTTCACATACTCTGTTTGCTAATGTCCCAACATCTGATAGGACATTCTGAACTAAGTTCACATACTCTGTTTGCTAATGTCCCAACATCTGATAGGACATTCTGAACTGAATTTAACATTTCTTGTTTGGTCAAAAATTCTGCCAATTCTTAAACATCTACAAACTCCCCCTTTGGCTAATTTTTGGCTAACATCTTTTCTGGTTTTCAGAGTGCAGCAGAAGTTCTTTTTATCAGAGTATATCATTACTTTTCTGTTGATTCATATTTGAGTTTTACTCCCCCTCAAACATATATGAGTCCAGTCTTGTTTCAACAGAAATATTCACACTTATTCAGTTCAGGCATAAACAAACAGAATTTTTTCATTCATTTAAACAGCAATTACATTTGATGTTGTTCTCCCCCTTGGTAGACACAAAATTAGGGGCCAAAGACACTATTTCAGTCATTACATTGCTGTCTTTACATTTGCCTCACATACATTTGATCACTCAGATTCATCACTCTCAGTTCCCTCCTCAACTTCTGTCTCTTCATCAGCTTCTGTTTCTTCATCAGCAGCACTGTCTTCATCAGAGTTTGCTTTCAGATCTTCTTCATTCTCCAACCTTTGAATTATTTCCTCAAGCTTCTGCTTTATAGCTTCAAGCTCTTTGCAGGTGCTTTTGAGTTCAGCAATTAAAGTCTTCCTGGAGATTGGATTCTTAACAGTGGATGGACCAGCAGATGTCCCAGAAGGAGCTTCAACATCTGCAGCATGATGACTGAGGAATAACTTGTAGTGAAAAGCCAGGGGGCTCCCTCTCTTGCAGGCAGTATCCTTGTCAGTTAAAATCCCAGGATATTGATTGAGTACAATACCACACAGCAATGATGGAAAAGCTATTGGCAGCTTTGTTGCAGAAGAGCTGGAATGCTTCATGGTTTGATCAAAGATGAAAGCTCCATAGTCCATTTTGGTTTGAGTTCCAACAGCAAAGATGAATCTGGCCAGACCAGTTGAGATTGATGAAGTGTGGTTGGTAGGCACCCAGTTTGCAGTTCCAATCCTGTTAAGCATGGCATACTTTCTAGTAAGCATGCTCACAGAGAGCTTTCCCTTCACAGGCCAAGCTTTGACCTGATTTGCAGTGATCACCTTACAGATTTGATTATCTGTTTTCCCTAGCTCATTGGGTCCATCTGTGTCCCTTCCTAGATACTGATTAATGATTTGGGGAGAGAACTCAACACACTTACCTCTTACAAACACCTTTCTGAACTCTGAGGACTTACCATTTGAGCAATCCTCCTGAAGATTCACAATGAACTCTTTGACAAGAAGTTCATAGCAGGGAGAGAACTCTGAGACTGTCTTGAATAGTCCTGCAGCAGAGATTAGGTCAATGAGTTCTGTGCACTCAAGTGCATTGCTGCTCAGTTCTCTTTCCAGGGCAACCCTTCTTTGGAACACATACTTCCATCTGTTGACACTAGATACACGATGAAATGATATGTTGTCCAATGGAGCTTCTGGAACAGCAGTTGAAGCTCTTGCTGATGTTGGTCTTTTCTTGGGAGGAGATGTTGGGACATCTGATCCAACATCTGAATCTGATGGTGTTGCAGCTTTTCTCTTCTGAGTTTGAACCTTGCTCCATGGTTTTGCTGGACCAAAAGTGGCTTTAGCCTTGCCTTTCTTTGGACTAGCCTTCTTCTTCTCAGGAATGACAGGTTCATCTTGCATCTTTTCTTTCCTGGACCTTAGCCTTTTGGCAATGCTGGGATTCACAGATGATATGATCTCTGCATCAGAATCCTGTTCCAGATTGACTATTGGAGGGGATTGAGCAGTCTCCTCATCAGCTTGTTGATCAGTAGAAGATTGATCTTCATTTGAGTCTTTAGCCTGTTCCATAGAAACTTCTTTATCACTTTCACTTGAGACCTCTTTCTTGTCCTCAGTCTGTTCAGTATCAGCATCAGATGAGTTTGCTTTCTCATCTGCATATGTTCCAACATCCGTTGGGACATCTTGTTCTGCAGCAGTGTTCTTTGTATCTTGAGCATGTTCTTCTTGAGGTGCAGGAATGGTGTTCAAGGGAACAGAGATTCCTTTCACTACTCTTTGTTCAGAGAAAACTTGGTTGACAATCTCCTTGATGGAATCATCAACATATTTGGAGTATTTAACATGTGAAGGAATTTCTTTAGCTTTGCTTCTGATTTGATCTTTACCTCTTTTTGGTGTTCTTGCCTTCTTAGTGTGAGAGGCATTTCCCCTGAGCTCGTCTAATGGTGTTGATTGCATTGGCACCATAGAAATAGGAGTGGCATGAACCACGTCTTCCTGGTTGAGAACTTCTTCAGCTGTTTTAGGGTTTTGAGACATTGTTGAGGAAGATGAATGTGCAACTTTAGGGTTTAAGATTTCTGAAGGATTACTAGTTAATGTGATTCGCTTGTGATGATGTGATGAGACTCTTGATAGCTGCTTATAAGGAATTACCAAATAAGTAGCCGTTACAGTCCAAATGATTAGGAATGAAATTCCCAAGGATCTAGTCCAGACTAGCTTTGCCATCTGGAACTTATGCCATGCAATGTCATATGACATGTTGGCACATCTCATTAACTGCTAGATATCACATACACAGATTCCAAGTTTGCCCCTTAAGTTCTCAAATTGTGTAGCATCCAATGCTTTGGTAAAGATATCAGCTAATTGCAGATCTGTAGCAACATGCTCCAATGAAATCACCTTCTCTTCTACAAGATCTCTGATGAAATGATGTCTGATATCAATATGCTTTGTCCTGCTATGTTGAATGGGATTCTTTGATATGTTGATTGCACTTAAGTTGTCACAGTACAATGTCATGACATCCTGTGGGACATTGTACTCAGTGAGCATCTGCTTCATCCAAACCAACTGAGAACAACTGCTACCTGCTGCTATATACTCAGCTTCAGCTGTAGATAAAGATACACAATTCTGTTTCTTACTGAACCAAGAAATCAGATTGTTTCCTAGAAAGAAGCATCCTCCTGAAGTGCTTTTTCTGTCATCAGCACTTCCTGCCCAATCAGCATCACAGAAGCCAGTGAGAATAGGTTTGCAACCATGAAAGTACATTATGCCATAGTCACAAGTACCATTAACATATTTAAGGATTCTCTTGACTTGATTGAGATGACTGACTTTTGGATCAGCTTGATATCTTGCACAAACTCCTACTGCAAATGCAATGTCTGGTCTGCTAGCAGTCAAGTATAACAAGCTTCCAATCATGCTTCTATATAAACTTTGATCTACATTCTCACCCTTCTCATCTTTAGTTAGCTTTAAGTGTGTGGGAGCAGGAGTTCTTTTATGAGAAGCATTTTCCATTCCAAATTTCTTCACTATGTTCTTGGAGTACTTGCTTTGTGAGATGAACATTGAGTCTTCCATTTGTTTAACTTGCAGACCAAGAAAATAGGTTAATTCACCTACTAGACTCATTTCAAATTCAGATTCCATCTGCTTGACAAAATGTTTGACCATCTTATCAGACATCCCACCAAACACAATGTCATCAACATATATTTGAGCAATCATGACATTTCCTTCTTCATCTTTAACAAACAGGGTTTTATCAATCCCACCTTTTCTGTATCCTTGCTTGATAAGGAAAGTGGTCAGTCTTTCATACCATGCCCTTGGAGCTTGCTTCAACCCATAAAGTGCCTTCTTGAGTTTGTACACATGATTTGGACAGCTTGGATCAACAAATCCTTTAGGCTGTTCTACATATACTTCTTCATTAAGGTAGCCATTTAAAAAGGCACTTTTCACATCCATTTGAAATAGCTTGAATTTCAAGATACAAGCAATTCCTAACAGCAGTCTGATTGATTCTAGCCTTGCTACTGGTGCAAATGTTTCATCAAAGTCCACCCCTTCAATTTGAGTGTATCCTTGAGCTACAAGTCTAGCTTTGTTCTTTGTAACAACTCCTTGTTCATTTGACTTGTTCTTATACACCCATTTTGTTCCAATTACATTTATATCATCAGGTCTAGGAACAAGATTCCACACTTCATTCCTTGTGAATTGACCTAATTCCTCTTGCATAGCACAAATCCAGTATTCATCAGTGAGAGCTTCCTTGATATTTTTAGGTTCTATTTTGGAAACAAAACAAGAACCTGAAATCACTTCTTTTGATCTAGTGCTCACACCTCTGTTGGGATCACCAATTATTAAATCTTTGGGATGATCCTTCTGTATTCTGATGGAGGGAGGTTTGCTTGAATCTTCTGACCTTGTATCAGATTGAGTGCAGTTATATTGATCATCCTTTTCTTCAGCTTCAATCTTGATATCAGCAGATGTTACAACATCTTCTGGGACATCTGTAGGAGCATCATCAATTATCACATTTATGGACTCCATGATAACCTTGGTTCTAGAATTAAATACTCTGTATGCTCTGCTGTTTGTAGAGTATCCAAGGAAAAACCCTTCATCACTTTTAGGATCCATTTTTCTCCTTTGCTCCCTGTCTGCCAGAATGTAGCATTTACTTCCAAATACATGAAAATACTTAACAGTGGGTTTTCTGCCCTTCCAGACTTCATATATTGTGGACAAAGTTCCTTTTCTCAAGGTAACTCTGTTATGGATATAGCAGGCAGTGTTCATGGCTTCAGCCCAGAAATACAGAGGTAGCTTTTTAGCATGTATCATAGCTCTTGCTGATTCTTGAATGGTTCTATTCTTCCTTTCAACAATCCCATTCTGTTGAGGAGTGATAGGAGAAGAGTATTCATGATTGATTCCTTCTGAAGAGCAGAAATCTAAGAATTTTTGATTCTCAAATTCCTTTCCATGATCACTTCTAATTCTGATCACACAGCTGGATTTTTCCCTTTGTAATCTTTGACATAATTCCTTGAATACATCAAAGACATCTGACTTTTCTTTAATGAAATTTATCCATGTATATCTTGAAAAGTCATCAACCACCACATATGCATACCTCTTACCACCAAGGCTTTCAACTTGCATAGGTCCCATGAGATCCATATGTAACAATTCCAAAACTTTGGAAGTTGTCAGATGTTGGAGCTTTGGATGGGACATCTTGGTTTGCTTGCCTATTTGACATTCACCACATATTTTGCCATCATCAATCTTCAGTTTAGGAATACCTCTTACAGCATCCATAGATATGATCTTCTTTATGCCTCTGAAATGAAGATGACCTAGTCTTTGATGCCACAGTTTCACTTCTTCTTCTTTAGCTAGAGAACAGGTTGAAGTGAGACTGAGATTTTGGGATTCCCACATGTAACAGTTGTCTTTAGATCTGGCTCCTTTCATGACAACCTCTTGTTCTTTGTTAGTCACTATACATTCAGATTTGGTAAAGTTTACACTGTACCCTTGATCACATAACTGACTTATACTGATCAGGTTAGCAGTTAAACCTTTAACAAGCAACACATCATCTAGTCTTGGAACATCTTGACAATCCAAGGTTCCAACTCCCTTGATCTCTCCTTTAGCTCCATCTCCAAAGGTAACATACCTGGATGAATGTGGCTTTAAGTTTACTAGCAAATTCTTCAATCCAGTCATGTGTCTTGAGCATCCACTGTCAAAGTACCAGTCTTCTTTAGCTGATACTTTCAATGATGTATGTGCTATGTATGCAGTACTTTTCTTTGACCAGATGAGTTGAGATTTCTTTTGATGCCTTTGCTCTGAGTGTTGTTCAGCTGATCTCCAAGCTTGATTGTTGATCTTGTTCTTGTGTATGTGGCTTTGATCAGTCTGAATGTCAGCTTTTGGTCTCCAAACTGTCTTGATTACTTCTGTCTTTTGCTTAGGAGGTTGTTGATTTCTATGCAGCACTTTCTTGGTACCTTCTACTTTCTGCTTGGAAGGTTGCTGACACATCTGATTTGGATATCCATGTAGCTTATAACAGTGAGGTTTGATATGCCCAAATCTTCCACAGTGATGACATCTCCATCTTTGATATTTTTTCTTCATTTTGTTCTTTCCAGAATGTTGAGACATCTGTTGGAACATTATGTTTGTCTTTGTGTTCTGATGTTGGAGCATCTGTTGAGACATCTTGTTTGACTGTATAGTTTTTGAAGTAGTTTTGCTAGAGCTTGCTTCATCTCTGTTATATCCCAGTCCACTTTTGTCCCCTGAATGTTTATTATTGCAGAGAATAGCATCCAGTGTATTTGAGCTGCTGTTCATCATTCTAACAGATTTGGACATATGTTCCAGCTTAGAATTGAGAAGAGTTACTTCACTTTTTAAGGTATCAATGATTACTTGATCACTTGCTTTTTCTTCTTCTAGTACTTCATTCTGCTTCTTTAGCTTTATGACCTCACTGCATACTTCAGTACTTCTCTTGTACAGATCCTTGAAGGCTTGCTCAAGATCTGCATAAGTAAGCTCTTCACAGCTGGAATCACTGTCATATTCACACAGTCCAGCTAAAGCAGCAATGTGCTTAGCTGATTCTTCTTCTGAATCTCCTGAGTCTTCATCAGACCAGGTCACAGAGAGTCCTTTCTTTTGCCTCTTTAAGTAGGTAGGACATTCAAACTTGATATGTCCATATCCTTCACATTCATGGCATTTGACTCCTTTATCTTGACTGGTCTTTTCAGCATACTTTACTCTTTTGTTAGCATCATAAGGTCTTCTGTTCTCAGAGTTTGTGTTTCTTCCACTAGGTTTGGATTTTCCTTCCATTCCTCTGAGAATCTGTTTGAATTGTCTTCCAATCAATGCAAGGTTTTCTGATAAGCTTTTATCATTTGCTGGTTCATCATCTTCTTCTTCATCTGTATTTGAAACCAAGGCAATGCTTTTGTTCTTTTTAGCATGTGTGTCATTCATTCCCATCTCAAAAGTTTGAAGGGAACCAATGAGTTCTTCAGCTTTCATGGAGCATATGTCTTGTGCCTCTTCTATTGCTGTGACTTTCATGTCAAATCTTTTTGGCAAAGATCTGAGAATCTTCCTTACAAGCTTTTCATCAGTCATCTTTTCTCCCAAGGCTCCAGAAGTATTGGCTATATCCAAGATGTTCATGTAGAACTCATGAATTGATTCATCTTCCTTCATTCTCAAGTTTTCAAACTTGGTGGTGAGAAGTTGAAGTCTTGACATTTTTACTTTTGATGTTCCTTCATGAGTTGTCTTGAGGGTATCCCACACATCTTTGGCCAGCTCACAATGATGCACCAGTCTGAAAATATTTCTATCAATGCCATTGAATAAAGCATTTAGGGCTTTTGAGTTGCCTAGTTCTGAATCTTCTTCCTCTTTACTCCATTCTTCTTCAGGTTTCAGAACTTTTGATCCATCTTTGGTGTCTTGGACAGGATGTTTCCATCCAACATTTACTGCTTTCCATGCCCTGTTGTCAAGAGATTTTAAGAATGCAATCATTCTTGGCTTCCAGTAGTCATAATTAGATCCATCCAGAATAGGTGGTCTATTTACTGACCCTATATCTCTGTCCATGTTACAGAATTTGTTTTCCCTAGATCTCACCCAGTATAAACAGGCAGGGTGCCTGCTCTGATGCCAATTGAAATTCTGTAATGAGATGTCCTAAGAGATGTTCCAACACTTAATAGGACATTTAACCAAAACTTAAACAGCAGGAAAAATAAACAACACAGAAGTTTGTTAACCCAGTTCAGTGTATAACCACACCTACATCTGGAGGCTACCAAGCCAGGAGGAAATCCACTATTAGTAATATTAATTCTAGACTTAAACCACCCTGTTTAATCTATCACTTAATACTTACCCAATGCAATTTCTACCTAAGACTCACTTAGATAAGAGTACCCTACTCACTCCCCCTCAATCACCCAGTGATCAAGTTTACAAGTTTACAGAAAAATTGAAGACATCCTTCAAAAAACAGCTTGATTTTACTTAACAGTTTCAATCAAGTCACAAATGCACTTTTGCTTAAAAGCTCATAAAGTGGTACATAAAAACAACCTGCTATTAAAACACTAGACACCCTATTTGGTCTTCTGAAATTCGTACTCAATTCTATGAGTTTCTGTTGTTTAAATAGGTATCTGAATTTTGGGCTTTCTGTAGAATGATCCAGCCCTAATGTGCAGCAACTGTCACCTTGAATTTAGGGTTTGTTACCTCCTATATTCTAGGTGCATTAGGTCTTCTGTTTTAATCTGAATCTTCAATTTAAAACTCCCTACAGATGCGCCTTGTTCTGTTTTTATCCAGCATTAATTAATTCCAGATAGTTCTCCTTAAATATCTCTGATCTGTTAATCAATAATTAATTCTGGTAGCAGGTCTGAGATGTCTCAACATCTGTTGGGACATCCTGACAAAACTGAACTTAGTCAATTATACAATGTCCCAACATCTGGTAGGACATCCTGAAATAAGTTCACATACTCTGTTTGCTAATGTCCCAACATCTGATAGGACATTCTGAACTAAGTTCACATACTCTGTTTGCTAATGTCCCAACATCTGATAGGACATTCTGAACTGAATTTAACATTTCTTGTTTGGTCAAAAATTCTGCCAATTCTTAAACATCTACAAGAATCATCTGGAAGTACCTTAACGCAGGGTTGTGGATTACCTGAGAAAACTGAGTGGAAGGATCTTGGCTCCCTCCACCTGATATTTTAGACCAAAACGTTTCCACTTCTCTGCTCATAAAATATCCCATCGGTGTCTCTGGAATAGCATCAGGAGTAGTCTGGAAACCTAGTAAATCACCAAACTCTTTGTGAGAGAAGGAGTAGTCAATCCTAAACAACCTGAAAACAGCGAGTCCATCGGGTCCAGCCCAAGGGTCATGATGAAACGAGCTGAGGAACTCAAGAGTCAAGTTCCTATAAGTGTTGTTCCTGTCATCAAACTGGTCCCACTAGAGTTGATGGCATAAGAATCTGAAGCTTGGCTCTATCCCCAAGGCATCCATGTAGTCATGGTCAGGGTACCTGGTAGGAGCCATAGGGCGTCTCATGTGGACATAGTAACGCTCTCTCTGTGCGTCGTCTCTAAAGGCCACGTGCATGTCATCAGGGTTCTGCATTCTGTACAAGGTTAGCAAACAAGTCCTGAAAGCACATAAAACATTCAATCGTTAGTCCTGACATAATAATAAAATAAACAAATTAAAATAAAGTAAAAATAAATAAAAAGTACATAAATAAGAAAACCATGGGTTGCCTCCCATGCAGCGCTTGTTTAACGTCATTAGCTCGACGACCGATTTTTATACATCATTGAAAGGATATGGTGGATCACTCAGAGTATGGAAGGTGTATGTTGTTGGGATGTCACCTCCTTCGTAGGGCTTCAACCTATGTCCATTGACGATGAACGGTTTACATGTTTGGTTCTTGATTTCAATAGCACCGGATCTTAGGATCTTAGATACTTCGAAAGGGCCAGTCCATCTCGAACGGAGTTTTCCTGGAAAAAGTCGTAACCTAGAATCAAACAAGAGAACAGGTTCGCCTATTTTGAAGTCTCTTCTTATGATTCTTTTGTCATGCCAAGCTTTTGTTCTTTCTTTGTATATGATGGCATTTTCGTAGGCGGATTGTCTGAGCTCTTCTAATTTGTGGATATCAAGGATATGTTTCTCACCAGCAGTCAAGTAATCCAAATTCAAATTTTTGATGGCCCAATAGGCCTTATGCTCCAATTCAAAAGGTAAGTGACATGATTTTCCATAGACCAGTTGATAAGGGGTTGTTCCTATAGGAGTTTTGAAAGCGGTTCTATAGGCCCATAATGCTTCTTGAAGTTTCTGTGACCAATCCTTTCTAGATATAGAGACAGTCTTCTCAAGGATTTGTTTGATCTCCCTATTAGATACTTCCACTTGTCCATTGGTCTGTGGGTGGTATGGTGTTGCTACTCTATGCTTAACTCCATACTTGCTTAAAAGTTTATCAAATATTCTCGATATGAAGTGTGATCCTCCATCACTTATGACTAAACAGGGTGTTCCAAACCTGGGAAATATATAGTTTTTGAATAATTTGATGACTACTCTGGTGTCGTTTGTGGGTGCGGCGATAGCTTCAATCCATTTAGACACGTAGTCAACAGCTACTAAGATGTACTGATTTTCAAAAGATGGTGGGAACGGTCCCATAAAGTCTATACCCCATACGTCGAAGAGTTCTACTTCTTGGATATTTATTAACGGCATTTCATTACGTCTTGAAATATTTCCTGTGCGTTGGCATCTGTCACACTTGACAATGAAAGCATGGACATCACGCCACATAGTAGGCCAGAATAGGCCAGCTTGAAGAATCTTGGCGTAGGTCTTAGATGTGCTCGCATGTCCACCATAGGGTGCAGAGTGACAATGCTCAATTATATTATTTACCTCTTCTTCTGGAACACAACGGCGGAAAATTCCATCTTTACCTCTCTTGAAAAGAAATGGTTCGTCCCAATAGAAGTTTCTCACATCACTGTAGAACTTCTTCTTCTGGTGGTAGTTTAGATCAGGGGGTATGATGTCAGCGGCTAGATAATTAACAAAGTCTGCATACCAAGGTACATTACTTATAGCTAAGGATTTATGAGAATGCTCATGTAGGTCTGGGTTATCATCTTCAATAGTTTCTAGTTGGGCTATCAGTCTATCATAGGCAAAATCGTCATTTATGGGTACTGAGTCAGGTTTCAGGTATTCTAGCCTAGAAAGGTGATCAGCCACCACATTATCAGTGCCTTTCTTATCACGGATATCCAAATAAAACTCTTGCAATAATAGAATCCATCGAAGTAACCTAGGTTTGGCATCCTTTTTACTTAGTAAGTAACGAATGGCAGCATGGTCGGTGTAAACTATAATCTTGGCTCCTACTAGATAAGGTCTAAATTTGTCTATGGCAAAAACTACAGCTAGGAGCTCTTTTTCGGTTGTTGCGTAGTTGAGCTGTGCAGCTTCTAGGGTTCTACTGGCATAATAAATTACGTGTAACTTTTTGTCTTTTCTCTGACCTAGAACGGCTCCAACAGCATAATCACTGGCGTCACACATTATCTCAAACGGTTCTGACCAATCAGGGGGTTTCATTATAGGTGCTGAAATCAGAGCTTGCTTCAGAAGATTAAATGCTTCAGTACATTTTTCATCTAAGATGAATTCAGCATCTTTCATTAAAAGACCAGTTAAGGGCTTTGTTATTTTGGAGAAATCCTTGATAAAACGTCGGTAAAATCCAGCATGTCTAAGAAAACTTCTTATCTCCCTGATAGTCTTCGGCGGTTTTAGATTCTCTATGACTTCTATTTTAGCTTTATCTACCTCTATACCTTTTTCGGAAACTATATGTCCTAAAACAATCCCTTCGGTGACCATGAAATGACATTTTTCCCAATTTAGCACAAGGTTTACCTCCACACATCTTTCCAGGATTTTCTCAAGGTTGATAAGACAATTTTTGAAATCAGATCCACAGACTGAGAAATCGTCCATATACTTCCATGATTCCATCTAAATAGTATGCAAAGATAGACATCATGCAGTGTTGGAAAGTGGCAGGAGCATTACAGAGTCCAAAAGGCATTCTTCTATAGGCAAAAGTTCCAACTGGGCATGTAAAGGTAGTTTTTTCTTGATCTTCGGGGTGAATAGGTATTTGGAAGAATCTTGAATATCCATCTAGGTAACAAAAGTAAGAGTGTCTGGCTAGGCGCTCCAACATTTGGTCTATGAATGGTAATGGGAAATGGTCCTTCCTAGTTGCTTTATTTAATTTTCTATAATCTATGCACATACGCCAACCTCCATCGGTTCTTTTTGCTACAGGTTCGCCCTTCTCGTTTTGCACGACTGTGATGCCTCCCTTTGTAGGTACTACATGCACATGACTCACCCATTTACTGTCCGAGATCTGATATATTATACCTGCCTCTAGTAACTTAAGAACTTCAGTCTTAACTACAGTACTCATTATAGGATTTATTCTTCGTTGGTGTTCTCTGGAAGGTTTTGAATCTTCTTCAAGCAAAATCCGATGCATGCATACGGATGGGCTTATTCCTTTTAGATCCGAGATCTTATATCCTAAGGCTGAGGGGTACCTACGTAAAACATCTAATAATTGATCGGTTTCTTCTTGGTTTAAGGTAGCACTAACTATAACTGGACGGTTCATTTCTTCATCGAGAAATTCATATCTCACGTTCTTAGGAAGTTCCTTAAGTTTTACGGTCGGTTTCATAGGGCAAGGCATAGGATCTGGGGTAAGAGATAAACATTCGTGAAGGTTATCATCAATGTAGGGTCTTTTATAATTGTCATCTTCCAAAATAAGGGTTGATGGCAATTTTATAGATTCAGTTTCTTCTTCTTGTTCTAATTCCCTAATGCATTCTTCGATGATATCTAAGGCATAACAAGCATCTCCTATCACAGGTGCCATAAGAAATTTTGAAAGTATAAATTCTATCTTCTCGTCACCTACCTCAAAAGTTAGTTTTCCCTCTTTAACATCTATTACGGCTCCGACAGTCGATAAGAACGGTCTACCTAGGAGGATTGGTATGTCGTCATCTTCTTTAATTTCCATGACAACAAAATCAGTAGGTATAAATAGCTGACCTATCCTAACATGGATGTCTTCAAGTATGCCTATAGGGTATTTAACGGATCTATCGGCTAATTGAAGTGACATCTTAGTAGGTTGTAATTCTCCTAAGTTTAATCTCTCACAAACTGCTAAAGGCATTAAGCTCACACTAGCTCCTAAGTCTAGAAAAGCTTTTTCGATGACATGATTCCCCAAAATACAAGGAATGGAAAAATTTCCGGGATCTTTATCTTTCTTTGTTAACCTATTTTCGGAAATAGAATTACATTCCATGGGTTTCGGATCTTCAAGTCTACGTTTATTTGTAAGTATGTCTTTGAGAAACATAGCGTAAGAAGGTATTAGGGTGATGGCTTATGTAAAGGGGATTTCTACGTGAAGTTTTTCTATAACCTTAACGAATTTTTGATATTGATTATCGATTTGGTTTTTCTTTAATCTTTGAGGGTAAGGTATTGGTGGTTTGTATGGCGGTGGTGGTACATAGGTTTTATTTTTAGGTTCTTCTCCTTTTTCTTGACTTTTCGGGGTTTCAGACTCCTCTGGTTCCTTCTCTTTATTCCTCTCAGAAGGTTCGGGCTCACTTAATCTAGGGTTTAAAGGTTCCTTATAAGCGGTTCCACTTCGTAGAGTAATGGCATTAGCTTGCCCTTTCGGGTTTTGTTGAGGTTGTCCAGGTCCTCCAGGTGTAGTCTGTGGGGCTTGGTTTAAAGCTACCTGAGAGATCTGGGTTTCAAGCATCTTATTATGAGTAATGATTTGATCAACCTTGGTTCCTAACTGGGTAATCAGTTCGTTAACATGGACGTTTTGGTTCATGAACTCTTTGTTTTGTTGTGTTTGAGCGGTGATAAAATTTTTTACAACTTCATCAAGGCTCGGACTTGGTGGTACCGGTTGCATAGGTTGATTTGTTCTTGGGGCTTGGTAACCTTGTTGTCTCGGAGGTGCGGTATTTTGAATAGGGTTATTATTTTTGTAGGAGAAGTTTGGGTGATTCCTCCATCCAGGGTTATATGTGTTTGAAAATGGGTTCCCTTGGGTGTAGTTTACTTGCTCAGTGTTGGTCTCATTTAACAGATTGCATTTGGCGGATTGGTGTCCTTGAGTTCCACATATCTCACAATTCGGCGAAACTGCAGCTACAGTACTCGGAGTTGTACACATATGTTCGACTCTAAGGGCCAACGCGTCCATTTTAGCTTGCATCATGTCTATAGAGCTTAGCTCATGTATTCCTCCTTGGGCTTCCTTCTTTTCCACTGTCGCTCGTTCTACTCCCCATGATTGATGGTTTTGGGCCATATCCTCGATAAGGGCACTAGCTTCAGGGTAAGGTTTGTTCATCAGTGCGCCACCAGCGGCAGCGTCGATGGTCATCTTAGTGTTATAATGAAGTCCATTATAGAAGGTTTGAATGATTAGCCAATTATCTAAGCCATGATGTGGACATGCTCTTAATAGTTCTTTATATCTCTCCCAGGCTTCGAACAACGACTCTCCTTGGTGTTGGGTAAATCTGGTTATTAGGTTTCGAAGAAGAGCAGTCTTACTTGGGGGAAAATATCTAGCAAGGAAAACTTTTCTAAGGTCATCCCAAGTTGTTATTGAATTGGGTGGAAGGGAATCTAACCATGATAGAGCTTTATCTCTGAGGGAAAAGGGAAATAATCTTAAGCGTATCGCCTCAGGAGAAGCTCCATTGGTTTTAAAGGTGTCTGCTAACTGAAGAAAGTTTTTTAAATGTTGGTTCGGGTTATCAGTAGCGAGACCTGCGAATTGTCTCTGTTGCACTAATTGCAGCAGGGATGGTTTAAGTTCAAAATTATTGGCTGGGATAGCGGGGTTTACTATACTAGAACTAGGTTCCTTGTTTGATGGTTGGGCGAAGTCCTTAAGAGGTCTTCGGTTTTGATCTTCAGCCATAGCTCTCCTATTCCTATGGAAAAACAAACGTGCGCGAGCGTAACGTTCAGGTTCAGCTAGAGGGTCTACTAAACTTCCGGCACTGCGAGTCTTTCGCATTGACCGGTGGGTAACAACCTTAGTCTAAACGGTATAACTACAGGGTAATGAAATTTGACGAAATTGGTCCCCGGCAACGGCGCCAAAAACTTGATGCGTGTTTTTTGCAAGTGTACGAACACGTCAGAGTAATATAAAAGATTGTCGAATCCACAGAGACCAAGTGTCAATCTATCGTACCTGTTGTTATGGTGTGTATCTAAGGTAACTAAATATAGGGGTTTTAAGAAGGGTGCAATGGTAAATAAAATGATAATTTTAAATAATAAATAAAAGATAGGCTCGAATGTAATTCACGTAATCAATGATAATCTAGTACTTGTTAATGGAACTACTTATGGGCAATGTTTTCTCCTTTGAAAAGAACTAATTTAACAGGAAATGTCGCTTTCGCGTATTCAGAACCGAATTGTACTCTCTAATCAACCCCTCTTATTGTCACGGATAAAAAGGTGCGTACTGCGTTAGAGTAGTAAACCTATTTTTAAGAAATATAGTATCTTAACTAAGTTGAAAAGTATTTTAACCTGGACTTCTTAGCAAAAAAAAGGTTCTTACGAACCAGACTCTAAACTTCATAACGCGTCCGAAAATCGTTTTAAAATCTCTTTTCTTTTTAATCTAAAAACTCCTAATGAACTAGACAAAGCGCTTTTGGCTGTTTTTGAAATAGTTAAAAACAATTAGATTGAAAGATAAAATAGCCCTTAGGTGTTTCCACGAACAATTATACGGATTACTGGTTTAATTACGATCCTTACATCCTAACCTTTATGGAATTAGTTAGACATGATAAAGTAAAGGTTCTTTTTATAATTTTTCATAAAAGTAATTTAGTGCGAGTGCGGAAAGTAAAGGAATTTAGTGCGAGTGCGGAAAGTAAATGAATTTAGTGCGAGTGCGGATAATAAACGAAAGTAAAGCGAGTGCGGGAAATAAATAAAATAAAGTGCGAGTGCGGATAATAAAGAAAGTAAAGCAGTGCGAGAAATAAATAAAAGTAAAGCAATGCAGAGAAGTAAAATACGAACTGGAATTAAAATGGCGGCAGGATTAACTTCCTCCAGAGTGCTCCAAAACTCGATCACACAGACAGATTACAGACTCGATCACTCGATTGCAGAAACACCCCGATATGGAATGATAACTGCTTTGAAACTGATATATGCCTAAAGAAATCTAAGTTTGGATGAAGAAAAACGAAAAACTAAAGTCCTATTTATAGGAAAACTAAATGCGGGAAATCACCAGGATGCCCCCTCCACTAAAAAGTGGAGGGAACTGCTTTTGCCTTGTGGCGCCCGCCACAGGCCTATGGCGCCCGCCATAGTACTAATAGGGAAAGGAAAAGTGGGGATCATGGGTCTTGGCAGTTGTGGAGTGGTCTTGAGACGTGGCCACGTCATGGCTAACCCCATGGCGCCCGCCACGGTGGGTTCCGTAAGTGCAAAACGCTGAATTTCTAGGTTTTCGTCCGTTTCCACTCCTTTTTCGCTCCTTTTCTCGATTCAAGCCCCGATTACATAAAAAACCCTGAAAACAAAAGAAAACAAAGTAATAACATAACAAAATTACAATAAAAGCTAAGAATGCATGCGAAATCGGAGTCAGAAACACGGTGAAATTTAGTGTGATCATTGTCTTCGAAGCATAGCAATTGTTTCTGATAAGTTGTCCTCGGAGTCTGCTTCATGATTTTCTTCTTCTTTATCAGTATTTGAGACCAGGGTTATGCTTTTGTTTTTCTTCACAATTGTATCATTCATTCCCATCTCAAAGGTTTGAAGGGAACCAATGAGCTTTTCAACCTTCATTGTGCAGATGTCCTGAGCTTCTTCTATTGCAGTAACCTTCATGTCAAATCTTTTTGGTAATGATTTGAGAATCTTCCTTACCAACTTTTCATCACTCATCTTCTTTCCCAAGGCACCAGAAGTATTAGAAATTTCAAGGATGTTCATGTAAAACTCATGAATGGTCTCATCTTCCTTCATCCTCAAGTTTTCAAACTTGGTGGTGAGAAGTTGAAGTCTTGACATCTTCACCTTTGATGTTCCTTCATGAGTGGTTTTGAGAGTGTCCCAAACATCCTTGGCCAGCTCACAGTGATGTACAAGTCTAAATATGTTCCTGTCAATGCCATTGAATAAGGCATTTAAGGCTTTGGAATTTCCAAGTGCTGAATCTTCTTCCTCTTTGCTCCACTCTTCTTCAGGATTCAACACTTTTTCCCCATCCTTATTGTCTTGGACAGGGTGCTCCCATCCTTTGTTGACTGCTTTCCAAGCCCTGCTATCAAGAGATTTTAAGAATGCTACCATTCTTAGCTTCCAGTAGTCATAGTTGGATCCATCCAATATAGGTGGTCTATTCACAGATCCTACATCTCTGTCCATGTTCCCAAAACTTGCAGTCCCTAGATCTCACCCAGTTAAACAGGAAGGGTGCCTGCTCTGATGCCAATTGAAATTCTGGGATCAGGTACGTGATGTCGAATCAGATGTTTAAACACTTGAAGACTTAAACAAAACTTAAAGTGCAGGTAAATTAAATAACACAGGAAATTGTTAACCCAGTTCAGTGTATCTCCACACTTACATCTGGGGGCTACCAAGCCAGGAAGGAAATCCAATATAAGTAATATTAATTCTGGAATTAAACCAACCAGTTTAATCCTTCACTTAATATCTACCCAAGGCAATTTCTACCTAAGACTCAACTTAGATATGAGTACCTACTCACTCCCCCTCAATCACACAGTGATATTTTACAATGTTTAATAAAATTGAAGTCACACTTCAAACACAACAGCTTGATCTTACTTAAAAGTTTCAATCAAGACACAATTCACTTTTTGCTTAAAAGCTCATAAAGTGACAAACAATTAACACCTGCTATTAAACACAAACACCCTTTACAGTCTTCTTAATTTCGTGCTCTAGTCTGAGAGTTTCTGTTCCTTAAATAGATGCTTGGTTTTTGGGCTTTTTTTTTGGAAATTATCCAGTCCTGATAAATCCCACTGTCATCACCTTGAATTAGGGTTAGTTAGTTTGTTACTTCCTTGATTCAAGGTGAGTTAGTTATTATGTTACACTGAATTCAGATAACTAAGCTCCCTAATGATGCGCCTTGTAGTGCTTATCTATTCACAATTAATTCCAGATAAATTCTCCTGAATTTACTCACTTCTGTTATGCATCATTTAAGTCTGGTAGCAGGTTTACGATGTCACAACATCTGGTGTGACATCCTGATGTCTTGACTTAATTCATTAACTTATACTCTGTTTGACAATGTCACAACATCTGGTGTGACATCCTGAACTAAGTTCAACACTTCTTGTTTGTCAAAAATTCTGCCAATTCTTAACATCTACACATGTCTTTGTTGGGGAGTGCAAAGGGGATGCTTTGGCCTTTTTTACTTGCAAGGGGTGTGAAACTGACTTGTGATCATGCAAATGTTTGATTTTTACCGTAATGCTCCATATTAGACGGAATGCTACGCTTTATGGGGAAAGATGATGCGAATGTTATGATTATGCAAAAGAAACCGATCCGAGATTCGGATCCCGCTGTTGTGGAGATATCTGGCTGATCTGCTTGGAAGGATATCCCAGCTGGGGAATAAATCATTGGTAGATCTGTTAGGAGCTGTAACTCTGCTTGGGGAAATAGATCACTGATAGATCTATCCGGTAAGGAGAAACCCAACTGAGGGGAAAGAGGCTTCTGTCATTTTGTTGTGTGAGAATCTCAGGCATTTCTCTTCTGGGAGAGGTTGGAACTCTGTGGGGAGATAATTATTTTTTAGAGACCTGGTACTCTGTTTGGGGAAGAAAAGATCGCTGAACGAATTTCCTAGAGTCCTCTGTGGGGATCCCGGTTGGGGATGAGGGGGCTTTGACAACTCCGCTGGGAAAAGCATTCCAGATACTGCTTGGAGAAGGTGTGATGGGGAAGTGATGCTTGGTATGCCCCATGTTGCGTATTTGAATACCCGCAATCCTGCTAAGACAAAGAAACGCACAAGTATCCCGAGGTATCCCTTACCGTATTCCGTCATAGGAGTTAGATATTCCTGGAAGTAAGATTATTTCCTGCAAGCATTTATTAAGAATGGCTCATTTGTTTTATGCAAATATTATATCATGGATATTGGACATTTTGCAAACGAAAAAGAAAATGTACAAGACAAAGTGTGACTTGAAAATCTGATTTTATTAATCTGGGTGCCCTGAATTGGAAAATACAGTCAAAGAAACACATCCCCTGGAATGAGGAGATTGTTACAAATTGAGAAAAGTAAGAGTGTTGGCAATGTTGACGACGTCCCGGTGAGCTTTCCTTGCTATGAGCCGTATGACCTTGACGTTCTTCTCATCTTGCTTTCTGAAGAAGGTTGATTTTGAACAATGTTTTATCCTTCCGAAACCTGCCGTGTTGTTAGTGATACAGACGGATTCGGAATGCAGTTGTTCGCTTATTCCCTAATTTTGCGTGGATCGCCCTTTCGGGTTTTCAATCCATCGGGATACCCATTTTTGCCTGAGTTTTCCAATGCGGCTTTTCAACTCAGCGGGTGTACATTTTTTTTCAATTTTCCCTTATTTTTGCCCGAGTCTTTTATTCTGTTTTTGAATCGCCGGGATGCCCTAATTTTGCCTGGACTTACATTCTGTTTTTATGTCCAGCGGGTCATTTTATGCGAAGTATTTTTTAACTGCATCTGAATTCACAGGGGACAAGAAATCTTCACCGTCCATAGTAGTGAGCATCAGTGCTTCACCAGAGAAAACCTTTTTTACTATGAATGGACCATCGTAATTTGGATTCCACTTGCCCCTGTGGTCCGTATGAGGAGGAAGGAGTCTTTTCAGCACAAAATCTCCTAGGTATTCCCGAAGCCTGACTTTCTGATCGAAGGCTTTCTTCATTCTTTTCTGATATAACTTCCCATGACAGATTGCATCTAATCTCTTTTCTTCTATCAGATTTAGTTGATTGTACCGAGATCGGACCCACTCTGCTTCATTCAGCTTGACATCCATCAGTACCCGTAAGGAGGGTAGTTCAAATTCAACAGGTAGGACTGCCTCCATACCATACACAAGTTGATACGGCGTTGCCCCAGTAGACGTTCTGATTGAGGTACGATACCCATGCAAGGAAAATGGTAGCATCTCATGCCAATCCTTTTAAGTAACCACCATCTTCTGCATAATCTTCTTGATGTTCTTGTTAGTTGCCTCAACAGCGCCATTCATCTTTGGCCTGTAAGGAGAAGAGTTGTGATGTTGGATTTTGAAGTCCCGACACAGTTCTGCCATCATTTTGTTGTTCAAATTGGAACCATTGTCAGTAATGATTCGCTCGGGCACTCCATATCGACAAATGATGTCTCTTTTCAGAAATTTGGCTACCACTTGCCTGGTTACGTTCGCATACGAAGTTGCTTCAACCCATTTGGTGAAGTAATTAATGGCTACCAAGATGAATCTGTGGCCATTTGAAGCAGTCAGTTCGATCTTTCCAATCATGTCAATGTCCCACATGGCAAAGGGCCAAGGTTAAGACATCATGTTCAAAGGATTTGGAGGCACATGCACCTTATCTGCATAAATCTGGCATTTGTGGCACTTTCTGGCATAGGCACAATAGTCTGCATCCATTATGATCCAGTAGTAACCTGATCTTAATAATTTCTTAGCCATTGCATGTCCTCCGGCATGGGTACCGAAAGATCCTTCATGCACCTCGTGCATCAGCAAGTCTGCTTCTCTCTTGTCAACACATCTGAGAAGAACCATGTCAAAGTTTCTCTTGTATAATGAACCATCAACATTAAGGAAAAAACTACCAGCCAACCTTCTTAATGTCTTCTTATCATTGGATGTTGCCCCAGGTGGGTATGTTTGATCCTCTAAGAAGCATTTGATGTCATGGAACCAAGGCTTGTCATCTTTAGCAGTGTTCACATAGAATACGTATGATGGTCGGTCAAGTCTGGATACCGAAATCCGAGGCACATAATTGGCAGTCTAAACCTTGATCATGGAGGAAATGGTAGCTAAAGCATCTACGAACTGATTTTCGTCTCGAGGGATATACTCAAGTTTGACTGTTGTGAAGAAAGACAATAATCTCCTCGTATAGTCACGGTATGGAATTAGATGCTCTTGGTGAGTGTACCATTTCCCGTTGGTCTGATTGATTACCAAAGATGAATCTCCGAATATAGTTAAAGTCTTGATCCTGAGGTCAATGGCTTCCTCAAGGCCCATGTTACATGCTTCGTATTCAGCTTCGTTGTTAGTGCATGCAAAGGTGAGTTTTGCCGAGAAAGGCATATGGACTCCTTTAGGTGTAATGAGCACTGCACCAACTCATCGACCATTCATATTGACAGCCCCATCAAACATCATTGTCCATTCTTCTGGGTCAGGCCCTTTAGTGTGAATAGGCTCTTCATGATCGTTTGCTTTCAGGAACATGATGTCTTCATCAGGGAAATCAAATCTCATTGGCTGGTAATCATCAATGGGTTGCTCAGCCAGAATATCAGACAGTACATTGCCTTTGATGGCCTTTTGAGATGTGTACTGAATGTCATACTCTGTTAGAATCATCTGCCATCTTGCGACCCTTTCGGTAAGTGATGGCTTCTCAAATATGTACTTGATAGGGTCCATCTTTGAAATCAACAAGGTAGTGTGAGTCAACATATACTGTCTTAGTCGGCGAGCAGCCCACGCTAAAGCACATCAATATGGCCCTATTACAAAATGAGTCCTGACTTCCGTGGCAAGATGGAGGACTTGATGCATGCTAAAAAAAGACAGGAAATAATAATTACTCTGCAGGAGTAACCCTTATAATTTCCTGGGAAGACCAGTTAAGGACTTGGTTCCCCGGGATCCTTGGACGTATCCAACTCTCTAGGTTGCGGTCGCTTTCTGCCTCGTCTTACATATTGTTAACAGCATCTGGGGTGAGCATCCCCCCACTGATGAACTTGGGCTCTTTGGCAGCCTCTGATTGATCTTATCGGAATGGTCTGTAACCCAAACCAAATCTATCTTCCTTCTTTTCCACTGGCAGAAGCTTGCCCCAGCCTTGGGCATTACCATCTTCAACAACCTTCCGGGCTTGCTGATAGGAGACAATTGAAGTACCCATCCTATCCTCCTGGGATGCAGCAAATACTTCAGTCGTGTCGCTCCCACCAGATGACAACCGGGGCCAAGAGGGGGTACAGACGCGAACGGTCGGCGAAAGGGGAATGTGAGAACACACAGGAGTGAACTCACAAGAAAAGAAAAGAGTCTCCAGCTAGGCATTTTTATCCCGGAGGAAAGGTAATGCTGCATAGACCTAGAAAGATATGGATAAGACGGTTGCGAACCAGAGAGACTGAGAAAGGGGGTTGGTTACAACCTGGGAAGGTATTAGCACCCAGATTGTCCGCCGTACTCGACGGGATCCACGCTTAAAAGATTTGTGTTTTAAAGGGGTAGTGTCAGTGCAATTTGTGTATCAAAGAGATGGAAAGAATGCAAGTGTCAGTGTAAAGTGAAGTGAAATGAAATATGTGAAGTGTCAGTGTAAGGATAGAGTGAAATGCTAAGGCTAGAAAGAGGGGGAATATACAAAGACTTTTGTTCGATAACTGTTAAGTTATGCCTACGTATCCTCTCGTGCAATGAGGAAGTCAGAACACAGTAGTTCGACCCAAAGAGACTGAAAGATGAATTGACTTGTGAACTGCTTGCTTGTCTATGCTTAAGTGTATGACCTGTCTAGCTCAGGTGCAAACTGTCTTGCATCAGACGGAAGAAGCAAGTTCTCGTTTGTGAGTGAATGAGATGAGAAAAGAATCCCGGAGGAGACGATTATTGTTTGTTTTTGTATTTTCAGTCTTTTATTGCTTTTGGAAGTTTGTCATGAGTTAATGAGCTTAAGCCTAAACCAATGGGTTAGTAAACTCATCACATCTTCCCTCTGATTAGGGGTGATAAGAATACCTTAAGTGTGAAGTCAGCATCTCAAACTTAATCACCTTTGATGTAGGATTAAGATCATTAACCTATTTGTGATTATTTAGATGTTTTTGTTGTTTTTGTTTAGTGTTAAGTAATGAGACTAAGCCATAATTAGGGATTAAACAGACTCATTACACCATCCTAATAGAAGGATAATAGATGAGAATGTTTAAGCTGAGGAAGACTCCTCAAATTAATCCATGATTAGGGATTAACCTCATGACAAAACAAAGCCTTTATTAGATGGATTTTAGTTAATGATAAGATGAAGAAGTGGATTTTATAATTTGTAAGACAACTTGAGGGGGACTTGTCCATTAACACTAGGGTTAGTCCTTCTTAACCAATTAAGGAAGAATTAGAACCCTAATGCAAGGCCCAAGTTACAAGCTTGATGTCTTGATGATTATTAAGTGAATTGATTAAAGGAGTTAAACACATTAAGGATTTAACACTTAAGATTAAAGTTATACACTCCATCCTAATAGAAGGATGCAGGTATAAGCTTAATCACAAAGCCTTAAAGCCTTTAGGGTTTAGTCCCTTATTATGAGATGAGAAGAGAAGACTCAAAGAGACTCAATGGTAAAAGCTAAGTGGGGGGACTAATCAACCCTAATTGTTATCATGCTTGGTCATTCCTAGGGTTTGTGAGGTTTGCAAGAAAGATCTTCAAAGAACCACCAAGGAGGAAAGCAGATGAAAGGAGCAAAGAGAAGCAAAACAACTTGCTTCACTTAAGAAGTCAAGTTGCTTGAAGAAAGAAGGTGAGATGAACAAGGATGAGCAAGCTCAAACTCAAACACATACAAAATGCAGCAAATGAAATATGAGAGAGATGAAAAGGGAAAGTGAGAAGTGAAGGCAAATCCACTTCTCAAAGTAACTTACCACCTGAAAAGTTAGTGAAAGAAATGAAATGCAATGCAAAATGAGATGTAATGTGATGATGCAAACCAAAACCAGAAGCATATACATGATGATAATGATGCTAAGAGATGATGCAAACATGAGGCAAGGCATGAGAATGAGCATACAAACATATGGAATGCAAAAGAAACATGCTTAGAACCATGAACATACATGAAAAGTTATGAAATGCAAATGACATACAACATGGAAAATGAAAGATGCAATGATCAAACATGATTCTAATATGTCCTAAGATGTGTTATGAATCAAATGAATGCATAGAATGTCATGGCAAGTCATGGTATACAAGCAAATGGAAGATGGATGCAAAGGAAGGCATGAATTAGGGTTTATGAACAATGCACAAAACAAAATTCAAAACCAGAAGCAAACATCATGATAAAAGTTTGAAAATGCATTCAAAGGAACCCTAAGCCTATACAAACTCACTTCCCAAAGGAGAGGACCTAACTCTTAACCTAGTGGGGGCTATGAATTTCCTAAGATTGCTAGGGTTTTGGGGTATCTTGTCAAGAAAAATGTCAAACAAATTGAAAATGCAAGATCAATTCATGCCAATTTAATCCTATAAACTAAATGATATGCAAGATGCAATGCAAAAAGAATCATTGTCCAACTCTTAAAGGCTAGACAGAAATGAATTTTTGAAGATTGAATCAAAATAAAGCCTTGAAATGAAATTAATTCCATTGAAAATTGTCAAAAGGCATCAAGATCAAAAAAGAAATTTGGTTTGAGAGTTGGACAATGATTCTAAATGATTTTAAATGTTACATGAATTTTTTTGTGATTTTTAAATACCTAAAAGTATTTTTAATTAATTAATTCTCATTAATCAATTAAAAATAAACTTTTAAATGATTTAAAAATATTTTTTAATGCAAAAAATAAAAATAAAAATATTTTTGTGTTTTGAAAATTAATAAAAGCTTGAATAAAAATTTTCAGAATTTTTGAACAATTTTTGCTATTTTTAATAAAATATACAAAACAAATGAAATAAAATGAAAATAAAATGAATTTAATGAGAAGTAATCAGAATCAAGGGCCAGCATTCAAATGGATTGCGCGCGCATTGACTGGCGCCAGATCCTATGGTCTATATTCAAACTGACCTAATTAAATTAAACTGAATTAATTAATCTAATTAAAAATAATTAGGGTTTTAATGAGAGATCATGTCCATTCAATCACGCGCGAGTCAGCCCTAGTCAACCCATCCTACGCTCCACATTCAAACTTCATTAATGACACAGATTAACCCTAAACAAATTCAGGTGGCCGGAGAAGACTTTCGGTCGTCTTCTCCGGCGAGACCTCTGACCTAACTCTCTCAAAACCTCACCAAATCCTGCCAAAACCTCCAGATCAACTCATCTAAACCTCCTAAACAACAATCCAGCCATAAAATTCATTTCTTTTTCGTGAATCATGAAGAACAAACAGAAATCAAATTTACGGGCAAATTTTCAGGCAAGCCATACATCCTCAAAACTCAATCATTTTCAAAAATAAAAGGTTCAGTGAACTCAGGGAAGCATGTAGATCATTTTAGAAACAAGAGATACGAGTTCTGGAAAAATGAATTTCCAAGGCTACCTGAATCGAAGCTTTCAAATTAGGGACTTTCTGGCCAGTTTCTTGCTTCCAACCAACTCCAATGGACCTCCTGAGAAGCTTCCAATGCTTGTTTGAAGTTTATGGTGGCTGATTGGAGAGTTTGCAGAAGTTCTGTTCAAGGGGGGGTGGTGATCGTGTTTTGGTTTCAGTGGCTTTCAGGCTGTTTTAATGGTTGGTTTGTGATCAGTGAGTCATGTTGAGATTGTTTGTGAAGTCTGTTTGTGTGTTTGATGCTTGTGGAGAGTGTTTCGAAAGGTTTTGCAAATGAAGCATAAACTTGGAACTATGGCTTCTGATCTGATTCAGGCTTGAGTGTGTGGTGTGTTATGCTGGCTTTGGTCCATGTATCAAGTGGTGATAGGTCAGAGAGTTGTTGGTGGCCTATGGTGATTGGTATGGGCAAGTTGCCAAAATGTCAAACTTTGTGTAAGAGAGGTATGGGCAATGGTAAAACTTGCTTTTTGGCTTGCTTTGGCTCAGCTTGAATCAAGGAAAGCTATGGAAAAGGTCTAGAGGCAATGCAGCAAGTGGTTTGTGGTTTGTGATAGGTTTTGCACTTTTCACAAAGTTTGCCCCCTTTGGAAATTCTTGAGATTCAAGGCACCAAAATGCAATATTCTTTGGCCTATTCTGATCTTTAGAGGTCATGTGATCATGTTGTGAAGAGTTTGTACACTTTTGAAGCCTTTAGAACACTTGATCATACCATTTTGCAAAATGCCTCTTTGGTAGAAAACTTCAAATTATGTGATTTTGGTCAACTTTGACAAGCCATAACTTTTGATCCAAAATGAATTAGAATGAGTTCTTGTACTTTTTAAAAAGGGAATGATCCATTCTACAACTTTCATGACCAAAGTTTTTAAATTTGAAGCATTTTTGAATCAAAAAGCAAGGGTTGAAAAAGTTTCCCAAAATGGCAATTTTCATTATAAGTCAACTTTCCCAAAAAGTCAACTTTGCAAATGGCTTGAAATTCTTCAATTTTGTGAACTTCTAACATCTTATATGTTCAACTAAAGATCATACACAATCAAAATGATGAAGAACACCCTTTGGTTGAGTCATTGGGGGCCTCAGATGCCCTGATTTTGCACTGACTTGCTCAAAAAGTCAACTCTTGATCAGATGACTTCCCCATTGAATTTCTTCATGAATATTGATATGCATGATCCCTATACCATATAGAGACCAATAGAAACAAGAATGACCAAAAAAATTGGAGTTATGGCCCCTGAAACCAAAACCCTAATTCTAGGTCATCTGTGCAGTTAAACCTGGCTCTACTTCCATGCCATTTTCAGTTCTTGTGATTTTTTGACATTCTTGACTTTGAGAGGATATAATATGATGCTTTAACATACATGGACCCCTTTGAAGTGATTGATGACCTTTGGAGTTGCTCAAATGGCTCTTGGATTGATCAGATCATAAACCCTATATGCAGATGACTTAGAAGCAATGCAATGAATCAAAAATGCAATATGAGATGCTATGATTGAATATATGCATATGAAAAGATCACAAGCCATGGTGTGAATGGGTGAGGGAAAATTTGGGGTGTTTACAAGTCGTCGCCTCATTGACATTCAAGGCCTCGAACCCATGGCTCATTGTCTCATGGATTTCACCATCCATCTCAATATACTTATATGTAGCCAGATGGCTAACAAATATGTCCTCCTCACCACAAATGGTGATAATCTGTCCTTCCTATTCATATTCCAGTTTCTGGTGAATGGTCGACGTTACTGCGCCTGCAGCGTGAATCCAAGGTCGACCTAGCAAACAGCTGTATGCCGGCTGTATGTCTGATAGAAAGCGGTCTTAAAGACTTATGGAACGATTATCACTGGCAACTCCACCTCTCTAAGAACGGATCTTTTGGAGCCATCAAAAGCCCTGACCACAAGGTTACTTGGTCGGAGAGATATCCCGTCATATTCGAGCTTGACAAGGGATTTCTTGGGTAAGACATTGAGTGAGGACCCAGTGTCTACAAGAACATGAGATAGTACATCTCCTTTGCACTCCAGGGTTATGTGCAAAGCTTTGTTGTGGTGACGTCCTTCGGTTGTTAAATCAACATCAGTGAAACCTAGCCCATGGCTAGTGTTAACATTTGACACCACTGTTTCCAGGTGATTTACTGTGATCTCTTCTGGCACGTAGGCAGCGTGCATAACTTTGAGTAGTGCATCCCGATGGGCTTCGGAACACAACAGCAGAGATAAGATTGAGATCTTTGAAGGAGTCTGGTGGAGCTGGTCCACAACTTTATAGTCACTTTTTTTAATAATCCTCATAAATTCATCCACGTCTTGATCGAAGGATGATTTATGAGTTTCTTTTAGTGCAGATTCTTCAGGTATCACACTTTTCCCTTTGGCTTTGGCAGCAGCCTCTGCCTCAGTGTTGGTTCTCAGAGCCTGTGACGCGAAGAGGTGTCCGCTTCGGGTGAAGCCTCTTCCTCCCACGACATTGTCCACCTGGGGAGTGAGAACTGGAGAATCAAGAAGGACTTTCTCTCCGTTGTAGTACAGATCAACACCATAATGCCATGGTATAGCATTGTCTTTATCATATGGGATTGGCCCGGGCACCGTGATAGTGACTGGGCTCACTGCAGCAGATGTTGGGACTGTAATAGTCTATGGATCATAGAAAATAGTAACAGGACCTCTGGTGGATGTTGATGGAGGTGAATTGAAGCTTGATTGTTGCTGGAACTATTGTTGATTTTGTTGAAAGTTGTTGGAGTTCGGGACCGTTGTCGGGTCATAATAAATTGTGACAGTGGAAACATCATTGTTGGTGGTTGCTGAAGTTGTAGTAGCCGGTGCAAATGAATTATTGTGTGTTGAAGTGACAGATGAAATGATTGCTGAAGTTGTAGCTGAATCAGTTGGAACAATGGTTGTTGCATTTGTAGAAGAATCAGTAGGAAAGATGGTTGTTGCATTTGTAGAAGATTCACTTGTTGTTGATAAAAGAGTTGCTGGTGCTGTACAAGCGGTGGTTGTAATTTGCAGGATGCCTTCTCTGATTAAGTCATTAATTCCACCCCTCAAGCTCGCACACCCATTCTCGGAATGTTTGCATGATTCGCAACAGGCCTCACAACATGGAAACACTTGGCACTTTAAAAGCTGGGCTTTAACCTCTGCCAGAGGTGTCTGAATACATGCAATGTCTTCTATTAAATTCAAGGGTGAGCCATCTTCTATAGCATTAATCCTTGGCCCACTGTGGCTTGGCATAGGATTTTTCATTACATTGGGAGGAGGCCCAAAGTTCAGGGCTTTTGAATCTACCAGATCCTGAACCTTCATATGCAGAGCTCTGCATTTTTCCGTAGAGTGGCTAGGTGCGTTGGAGTGAAAAGCACACCTAGCGTTGACATCATATTTTCTCGAAAGTTTTTTAGGATCAGGTAGAGCCAATGTCCTCAACTCAACAAGATTGAGCTTTAGGAGTTGTGGCAACAGTGTAGCATATGGCATTGGAATGGGGTCAATCACCCTATTGATCTGAGATGGCCGCTATTGAAAAGGGCGTTGTTGTTGATTGTTGTTGTTATTGTTGTATGATCTCTGTTGAGGAAATTATTGTTGTTGCGGAAAGTGTTGTGGTTGTTGAGTATACTGAGGAGGTGGAGCAGGGATAGTAACAACAGCAACTGTTCTGGGTAAGTATTGGGGTCTCCCTCTTCCCATGTGCACAGAGTTTGTCTCACCAGATCTACGGGGCCCAGCGAATGGCTTCCTTGTACTGCTTGAACTGGCACCGTTATCGGAGATCTTTCACATCTTCAGTAGGCTCTCTATTCTTTCCCCATCTATCACTACATCTGCAAAGCTGGTAGAAGAAAATGCAGCCAATCTGTCAATATATGTTCCCTGGAGGGTATTCATGAACATGTCTGCCATCTCTCTTTCAGACATAGGGGGTTGAACTGCAGCAGCCAGTTGCCTCCACCTATGGGCATATTCCCTAAAGCTTTCACGGGAAGATTGAGACATTCTGTAACACGGTGGGAGAACTGACTTTAGTTATGTTGCGGATAGCAAGAGTCGCCACCGACTTTTATTTTATCCAAAGGAAAGGCATAAAAGAACAGGAAAGACCTTTTAAAAGATTTTTGGGTCCGGGGGGTAGGTTATGTAAAGGGAAGGTGTTAGCATCCTTTACATCCATGGTTATCCATGGGCTCTTAGTTACTTAGCTCACTTTAAAATGTTTTTGAAATGTGAAGTGTGTGAATAAAAATTTTCTTAAGAGTTTGATAATGATCCATGTACGGATGCGTAAAAAACCTTTGTTTGGAAAATTTGTTTGAAAGTGTGAAGTGTTTGAAAAGTTTTGAAGAGTGAGCAAGTAACTATGAGAAACCTACCCTAAGTTTAAGTCTTTTCTGTTCTTGAATCCTTTAAATGGTAAGACTATCCCCATTATTAAGGAATAGGTAGTCATTACCTTGGATGTGAGGGACAAGTAAGGGTCATCTGTTTAATGTAGGCAACTGTGGGGTGTATAAGCATTTTTTAGAGGGACTGTCATCATTATTCGGAAGGGACAAGATCATTACGAAGGCAACATTCGAAAAGGGACTTGATCTTTTATTGTTAAGGGACTAGATGACTTTGTTTTTGAGGGACTTTTGCTTTATACACCCTACTTGACCTTTGGATTTAGGCAACATGAGAGGTAACCCTAGAAAGTGAGATGACAATCAAAAATCGACTTACGTGTGTGAGTGTACAATTTTAATATTTATCTTTTAAATTAAGTGATCAAAATTTATTTTAAATAAACATACATGTTACACTCCCTATTTACTAACCATGGCATAAAATAAATAATTTAAACATTATAAAATATTACATCCAGGAGCAATTACAATAATAATAATAAAAGCAATTTAGATAAATAATCAAAATATTAATAAGCAAAATAAATAAGCAATTATAATTGGGTTAGTAAAAATAATAATAAAAATACCAAATTAAATGGGGTTAGTAATAATCATATAAACATAATTAATAATAATAGTGAAATAAACAAGGATATTACAATAAACAAAATTTTTAATGGTTAATAAGAAAATATGAACAATTATATTAATTATTATAAAATTTGAAGTTATATGTAAATTATAAAAATTAAATCAATTATGAACATATTATGAAAACAAATTATAATTACAAAAATTAAATTAGCAATTTCTTAAACATATAATAGAAATTATTTACATGCAAAATTAAATTATAAACAATTATAGAATACTTATATATTATAAAAAAAATAAATTAAACATTTTAATTTTTAAATATATTTATGTACAAAAATTTAAATTATAAACAATTTATATATGAACAAAAATTAACTCAAGAATTTTAATGAAGTTTATGAATATAAATAATAAAAGAAGAAAATTAGGGTTTGAAAAGAATATATTTTTTAGGGTTTTTTAAAAATAAATTAGGTTTTATATAAAAAAATGTTAAATGTTAAATATTAATCTAATTAAATAAATTATAATATATACATATTGATAAAAAGAAATTAGTTTTTTCAGAAAAATATTATTATTATTATTTATAAAACATATTAGAATTTTATTAAATTAAGATTATAATTTTTAATTAATTAATATTAAGAACAAAACAAATAGAAATAAAAAAGAAAAGAAAGGAAAACTTACCTGGCTGGGGATTGAACCCAGCACCTTTGGCTTGTAACACTCAGGCCAGCAACACATACCACCAGGCCAACGCGCGCGCAGGTGATGAAGGAGGGATTCCACTTGGTTTTATCCCTTATGCCTGGAAATCAAAGAAAAAGAAAAAAAACAAAAGGCCTAGGGGGATCGAACCCAGGACCTTCAAGCAATCACACAAACACGTTAACCATTCCAGCTGGGAGAGCGCACCTGTTGAAGTAGTGACTTTAATTCATTATATTTTAAGATTGATGATTATATATAAAAAATAAGAAAAAGGTGGTGAAGCCAGGATTCGATCCCTGGACATAAACATCACATGCGCGTCCCTTGCCAACTGAGCTAACCAACATTTGTGAAATAAAACAGAAAACAATTCATAATATTTTAAAACAAAAGTTTAAATTTGAAATTCGCGCGCAGGGGTCTTCATCTTCTTCATGATACCTGCGAAAATTGATACAACTTTTCCTGCGAAATTTCATGCAAGTTCTTCCATATTCATGCCCTGCGAAATTCAAACATCAAGCAAATGGTACCATTACATCAAATTGGTTATACCAATGAATTCCTTATGATCCATACAATCAATCCACATTGTTAGAATTTATTTATATTGTCCAAATCGTAAAACCCTAAATTGGCCATTCAAACCCTAACAATGGTGAAATACGATTGAGGTTACTAAACTTCAAGATTGTTGTCCAGAAACATTCCTAGCATTATCACAAACATCAAACAATCATCAAATTTCATTTAAATCAAGCAAATATGTGAAATCGAAAAACGCATATTCAAGAACAAAGCTTGATTCGGTTTATGCCATATGAGTGGTTTTGGATGCAAATAAGTAATGGTTTCGACTCAATGTAGCTTAGTGATCATGGCTATGTCCTCAAAATACCTTCAAATGCTTTGTAAGGTTGAAACCGAATTTGAGTTTGGAGAGGTTTTTTTGAAATGCAAACTTACACTTTGGAGGCTGGAATTCGTGTGCAATCATTAGGGTTAAGTCATGTACTTATAGAGTGATGGATTAGGTCAGAAAAGATCAATGCTTGTGTGAAAAGTTTGATCCAAAAAGATTCAAAAAGATAAGCTTTGAAAATCAAATATTTTTGCATAAACACTTGCTATTTTAGGCCAATCATCATGATCCTCTTACCACTTTGATTCCAATCATATTTATGAATTTCTAGAAGCTTAATCCTTTTTAAATCTTTGACTTTTATATTTTATTTTAATTTAAAATGATTTTTAATGAATTAAATCAAAATAAATAAAAATAAAATGATAAAAAAATCTGATTTTTGTTGACTTGGGTCGTGCATGAGGTCATAGTATGGATTGGGTCATCATATGGCAAGCCCATTTAGAAAAAATTGGTTTTAGACCTCCATTTTCTTCATAAACCAACCAAAAATTTCCCAACTTTGCAAGGGCACATATCCTTCAATTTTAAAGCTATAAGGGTGTTCTTGGACATTTTGGAAATCTTGAAGAGTCCTCTAACCAACCCCACTGGTTTCAGGTTCATATCATTCACCATTCTCAAGTTATGCCCTTTTGAAGTTGTTGACTTTTTGTTGACTTTCAAAAGGACCTATAATGTCTTAGCTCATACCTTCCAAATGAAGCATTTTTGGGCTTGGCTTGTGAGACACAAAGTTGTAGAGAATTCAATTTACTTCAAAATGAGCTTTGGATGGAAACTTGGTGATGAAGTATGTGAAAGTTATGGCTGGTCAAAGTTCAGTTGACTTTTACTAAGGAAACCCTAATTTAGAAACCCCTGATTCTTGATGATCTGAAACCTCCTTGATGAATCATGATCAACCCTTGATCAAATGATGAATTTTACTTCATATACTTGATGTTGGCAAAAAATCATGAAGTTTGACTTTGATTTGACCACAATTGACCTCAGTTTGACTTTTTAACTGCTTTGACTAATTTTGACTTATCTGATCATCTGACTGAGCAAACTTTTGAGAAAAGTCTTGAAACTTGTCATGGGGGTTCTCACACACACATAAGATGTTATGAAGCTCACTTGAAGTCTTGGAAGTTCATTTAGCCTGATTAAAGTCAAAACCCTAGTTTTGGATGCACTGCTTAGGAGGTGCATTGTATGAGGGGATTGTCAACTCTTCTGACCAATTGTGAACTTTGTGAACCTTGTGAACCATCATAAGATGTCTTGTGAACCTTGTGAACCTCATAAAGTGTCTTGTAGATTTTGTGAACCTCATAGGAGGTCTTGTGAACCTTGTGAACCTCATAGGAGGTCTTGTGAACCTCATAAAGTGTCTTGTAGACTTCATGAACCTCATGAAAGGTCTTGTAAGTATTGTGATTTTTGTGAACCTTGTGAACCTCTTAGGAGGTCTTGTGAACCTTGTGAACCTCATAAAGTGTCTTGTAGACTTCATGAACCTCATGAAAGGTCTTGTAAGTATTGTGATTTTTGTGAACCTTGTGAACCTCATAAAGTGACTTGTAGACTCCATGAACCTCATGAAAGGTCTTTGTAAGTATTGTGAATCTTGTGAACCTTGTGAACCTCATAAAGTGTCTTGTAAACTTCATGAACTTCATGAAAGGTCTTGTAAGTGTTGTGAATCTTGTGAACCTTGTGAACCTTCTTAGCACACAAAGTCTTGTATTGTGAGGGCAAATTTTGGGGTGCAACAGCTGCCCCTGTTCAATTTTCTGAAACCTGAGGGGTTAGATTGGTATATTTTCCAGTCGTAACCTGGAAGGTTGAAGGGGATTGAACACAAAAGCCCAAAAATTTGCACTCACCGGTGCATAGAGTAATACTGATGATTAGTTGAGTATGCTTGAGTGGGCTTAAAGATGCCACTTGGAGAAAAGTGTTTCAGATACATTTCAGGAGGATAAAGCAATCCAAAATATGAAGGTAAAATGATAGCTTTCAGGAGGATAAAGCAGTCCTGAGGTAATAGTGTACTTTCAGGAGGATAAAGCAGTCCTGAGGGAATGATATGCTTTCAGAAAGATAAACAACGTTCTGAGGTAATAATATGCTTTCAGGAGGATAAACAACGTCCTGAGGTAGTAATATGCTTTCAGGAGGATACAGCAATCCTGAGGTAATAGTGATATGCTTTCAGAAAGATAAACAACGTTTCGAGGTAATAATATGCTTTCAGGAGGATAACAACGTCCTGAGGAAGTGGTAACCTTTGGGAAGATAACAATGGCCCAAGGTAATAATATGCTTTCAGGAGTATAAACAACATCCTGAGGAAGTGATGTTAGCTTTCAGGAAGATAAACAACGTCCCGAGGAGATAATATGCTTTCAGGAGGATAACAATGTCCTGAGGAGGTACTATGCTTTCAGAAAGATGAACAACGTTCTGAGGTATAAGAAGCTTTCAGGAGGATAAAGCAATCCTGAGGGAATGATATGCTTTCAGGAGGATAACAACGTCCTGAGGTATAGGAAGCTTTCAGGAGGATAAAGCAGTCCTGAGGTAGGGGTGATAGCTTTCAGGAAGATAAAGCAGTCCTGAGGTAATAACATAACCTTTGGGAGGATAAACAACGGTCCAAAATAATATGCTTTCAGTAGGATAAAGCAGTCCTGAGGTATAAGAAGCTTTCAGGAGGATAAAGCAGTCCTGAGAGATTGATAGCTTTCAGGAGGATAAAACAGTCCTGATAGTCACAAGTTGTAGATGAAGTCTGTTTGCTGGAGAATTAACCTGAAAACAAGGTAGCATTCTATATGGTAGTATTAGTTTATGCATTATGTATGCATGTATAATATGATGCACTTAAGTAATGTATCATGCATCCATGGATATGTATGTTATGGTATGATGTAAATGATGTATGTATGACATCATGCAGCCTGAAGCATCTGGATATCCTCGTATAACAACTGCTGGCCAGGGAAAATAAATCCCGATTCGTTGTTGAAGAATATGAGAAACTCATTCCTGTCTTGTTTGATAATATATTATACATAACCTCCTGTCTGCTGGGGATAGTAAGGTATACATAACCTCTCGTCTTTGTTTGATAGTAAGGTATACATAACCTCCCGTCTTCGTTTGATAGTAGGGTATATATAACCTCCCGTCTTCGTTTGATAGTAGGGTATATATAACCTCCCGTCTTCGTTCGTCGTACTCCTATTGGAAAGTAAATTCCCGAATATCCGTATGAGGATAAAAGAGATGGATATAAATTCCAGGGGAGATGTGACTTTATGAAGATGGATTTGTCCTACTGAGGGTTTGTAGCTGTTTTATAGAGATGAACCGGCGAAGCTTCGTTGAAATCCTTCCCTCGTTCGTCCTTAGTAAATACTATTACTGCATTTTATGCATTTCTGGTAAACATCAATCATATTAAGCATACATGCATTTCTGGTAAACATCAATCATATTCAAAAGCATACATACATTCAAACACAACCAATGGACGTTTCGCTTATGTAAATAGGGTAAAAGTAAATCAGGATTCAAAAATGGAATTTTATTTATATCAAAGAGTGACCTAGACATGGGTAAGTTTGTACAAGGAGACATGAACCCTAGTAAGAGGATTTTGTCATAAAGTTTTACAAAACAAGGAGAATCAGCTATGTTGGAAATAATCCTATTGAGTTTCAATTCTACTATTGCCATTATCTTCAAGTATCTCATCTTCTGCTGTTGAGACGGAAACGATTGGATTGAGCTTTATCTGTTCAAACTTGAGTAAGTAACACAACTAGTTGCAGTTTCATGGGTGATCCAAACGAGACATAGTCATACGCTTTAATCCCTAACTTTTGCCTGGATTGCCCTTTCAGGTTTTCAATCCACCGGGATACCCTTTTTTTGCCCAAGTCGCCTTTTCAGGTTTTCGACTTGCCGGGTGTACATCTTTTTATATATATCCCTGATTTTTGCCCAAACCCTTTTGGTTTGCCGGGATGCCCTTATTTTTGCCTAGGCCTGTCAACCTAGCGGGTCTCTTTTTATGCGTAGTATTTTTTAACTATGTCTGCGTTTACAGGTTGTGGGAAATCTTCACCATCCATAGTAGTAAGTATCATGGCACCTCCTGAAAATACTGTTTTGATCACAAATGGTCCTTCATATGTTGGAGTCCACTTGCCCCTAGGATCACCCTGTGGTAATATGATACGCTTGATTACCAAGTCACCAGCCTGATATACCTTTGGCTTAACTTTCTTATTAAAAGCTTTGATCATCCGTTTCTGGTACATCTGGCCATGACAAACTGCTGCTAACCTCTTCTCATCAATCAAATTTATCTGGTCAAGTCGGGTCTGAATCCATTCATCTTCATCCAAGCCTGCATCCTTCATAATTCTTAAGGAGGGAATCTGAACTTCAATGGGCAAAACTGCTTCCATACCATAGACTAAGGAGAATGGGGTTGCCCCTGTTGAAGTACGTATTGTAGTACGATAACCATGAAGAGCAAATGGTAACATCTCATGCCAATCCTTATAAGTAACAGTCATCTTCTGTACAATCTTCTTAATGTTCTTATTAGCAGCTTCAACTGCCCCATTCATCTTTGGACGATACGGAGAAGAGTTGTGATGCTTAATTTTGAACTGCGTGCAGAGATCAGTAATCATAGTGTTGTTCAGAATAATCCTTTCGGGGATGCCATACCTACATATGAGATTATTCTTAATGAATTGAGCCACAACATTCTTAGTAACAGATGCAAATGAAGCTGCCTCCACCCACTTAGTAAAGTAATCAATAGCAACCAGGATGAAACGATGTCCATTAGAAGCAGTAGGCTTGATCTCACCAATCATATCAATGCCCCACATGGCAAAGGGCCAAGGAGCAGTCAACACATTCAATGGTGATGGAGGTATATGTACTTTATCAGCATAAATTTGACACTTGTGACAAGTTCTGGAGTGTTGATAACAATCAGCTTCCATGGTAGACCAATAGTAACCTGCTCTCAATATCTTCTTTGCCATAGTATGACCACTAGAATGAGTGCCAAAGATCCCATCATGCATATCTTCCATAATCTCAGTTGCTTCTTTCTTATCCACACAACGAAGCATAGTTGAATCATGATTGCGCTTGTACAAAATCCCATTACTCAAAAAGAACTTAGCAGAAAACCTTCTCAGGAACTTCCTATCTTTGACAGATGCCCCTTCAGGAAACTCTTGAGCTTCAAGATATCTTTTCACTTCGTAGAACCAAGGCTTCTCCTCTTCCCCCTCAGTGTCAATCTCATTGCAGTATGCAGGCTTCTCAAATCTATCAATAGTAATCTTGGGAGCTTCATCATCCCAACTGATCTCAAACATAGATGCCATGGTAGCTAATGCATCTGCCAACTGATTCTCTCTCCGTGGAATATGTCCAAAGGTAATCTCTTTAAAATGTGGGATCAGAGACAACACATGCTCTCTGTAAGGAATGAGGTTATCATGCTTGGTATCCCAATCTCCTTTGATCTGACTAACTACCAGGGCTGAATCTCCATACACATTAAGGAACTGAATCTTCATATCAATAGCAGCTTTAATACCCAAGATACATGCCTCATACTCAGCCATGTTATTGGTACAATAGAAACACAATCTTGCAGTAATCAGGGTATGACAACCTTCAGGGGAACTAATCACAACACCAACACCATTACCAAGTGCATTGGATGCACCATCAAAAACCATAGCCCATCGGGATCCTTGTTCAGGTCCGTCATATTGTCCAGGTTCTTTAGTAATAATCATAATGTCTTCATCAGGGAACTCAAAACTCATTGATTGGTAATCATCCACTGCTTGATGAGCCAAATGATCAGCCACAACACTTCCTTTAATGGCCTTCTGAGTAGTATACTGTATGTCATATTCTGTTAAGATCATTTGCCATCTTGCAATTCTTCCGGAGAGTGCAGGTTTCTCAAATATGTACTTGATTGGATCCATCTTCGAAATCAATAAGGTTGTATGAGTCAACATATACTGTCTTAGTCGGCGAGCAGCCCATGCCAAAGCGCAGCAAGTTTTCTCGAGCAGTGAGTATCTTGTTTCACAGTCGGTAAACTTTTTGCTAAGGTAGTATATTGCCTGCTCTTTTCGACCAGACTCGTCATGTTTCCCCAACACACACCCCATTGAGTTGTCTAACACTGTTAAGTACATAATCAAGGGTCTTCGATCAACTGGTGGCATCAAAATTGGAGGTTCTAGCAGATATCTCTTGATTTCATCAAAGGCAGTCTGGCACTCATCATTCCATTCCATCACCTGATCTTTCTTCAACAACTTGAAGATTGGCTCACAGATGGTTGTTAATTGGGAAATAAATCTTGCAATGTAATTCAATCGTCCCAAGAAACCTCTAACTTCCTTCTCAGTACGGGGAGCTGGCATCTCTCGTATAACTTTCACTTTTGCAGGATCTACTTCAATACCTTTTCCACTGACAATGAAACCCAAGAGTTTACCAGATCTAACTCCAAAAGTACACTTGTTTGGGTTCAATCTCAACTTGTATTTCTTCAATCTCTCAAACAACTTATGCAAATGATCAAGATGTTGCTCTTCATTCTGAGACCTGGCTATCATATCATCCACATATACCTCTATCTCATGATGAATCATATCATGAAACAAAGCCACCATAGCACGCTGATATGTTGCCCCTGCATTCTTCAAACCAAATGGCATCACTTTATAACAAAAAGTGCCCCACTGTGTAACAAATGTCATCTTCTCCATATCTTCAGGAGCCATCTTGATTTGATTGTAACCAGAAAAACCATCCATAAAAGAGAATACCTTATGCTGAGTAGTGTTGTCTACCAGAACATCAATGTGAGGAAGTGGAAAGTCATCTTTGGGGCTGGCCTTGTTCAAATCCCTGTAGTCTACACACATACGTACTTTACCATCTTTCTTAGGAACTGGTACCACATTTGCAACCCATTGAGGATAAGAAGTCACAGCTAAGAACCCTGCATTGAACTGTTTCATTACTTCTGCCTTGATCTTTTCTGACATTTCAGGACGCATGCGACGAACTTTCTGTTTCTTTGGACGACAATCTTCTTTCACTGGTAAACGGTGAACCACAATGTCTGTATCCAACCCTGGCATATCTTCATAAGACCAAGCAAAGATCTCCACATTGTCACGTAGCATCTGAATCAATCTACTCTTGACACTATCCTCTAATTCAGCCCCTATCTTGACTTCTTTCCTGTTTTCTTCCGTTCCCAGACTCACAACTTTGACTGGCTCTTCATGTGGCTGTATGGCTTTCTCTTCTTGTTGTAACAACCTAGCAAGCTCTACAGGTACTTCACAATCGTCCTCATTTCCGTCTTCAGTTTGATAGATCGGATTCTCGAAATTATAATTGGCAATAGTAGAACTGTTATCAACAGGATCCAGAGTGGATGAGGATCTGCATTTTAGTGATGTGGGTGTGTGTAAGAACACATAGATGATAAAACAAAAATAAAAGAAAAGAAAGACAAGGAACACAATATTTACGAAAACGAAACGTCCACTGATTTTTATTGAATGAAGTATGCAAATGAAATGACATCCCGTAACAAGCACACCATTGTGCCCCGGGCAAGGCACAAGGCTTAAGAGTTCAATTGTTCAAGAGATTACAAACTTAAAAAGAAACAACACAGTAATAGTATTTACTCCTGACTAAAGGAGATAGGGATAACATCTTCAGCTTTCCAATTATTGAGTCCAGCACCCACAGTAGGAAAAATCCAAGCATCCAAATTGTAGTCTTCATCATAGTACAACCACCTTCATCCACTACAGCTCTAGCATCTTTGAGGGAGGCCATTGTTGGAGGTACTCTGGTGACCACAGGAACTTTCTTGACAATTGGAGGAGCTACATAGTCATTAACAATCCAAGGAACCACTTCAAATGTCTGACACGGAGTTTCAACGTATTCACCTTCCACTTCCAGATACTTGAAGGTGTTCACATGGCTGACAAAATATTCTTCCTCTCCATAGACAGTAACAACCTTTCCTTCTATCGGATATCTCAACTTCTGATGTAATGTAGAGGTTACAGCACCTGCCCCATGGATCCAGGGACGACCAAGCAAACAAGAGTACGAAGGACGAATATCCATCACATAAAATGTAGCATTAAAAACCTGAGAACCAACTTTGATTGGGAGATCAATTTCTCCATGCACTACTCTTCTCGAACCATCAAAAGCATTTACCACTATACTACTGGGCTTTAGCATAGCATCTTCGGGACTCAGCTTATTCAGGACTTCCTTGGGCAACACATTCAGAGAGGAACCATTGTCTATCAATACATGTGACAGGGTAGTGCCCCTGCATTCAATTGAGATATGCAGAGCACTGTTATGATCCCTCTTGGCAGGGGTCAAATCATCATCAGAAAACCCTAACCCATTATCATAAGTCAGGTGGGTAACACAATTCTCAAACTGGTCAACAGAAATTGCATTGGGTACATGAGCAGTCCTCAGAAACTTGATAAAAGCTTTGGCATGAGCTTCAAAACATAACAACAAAGACAGCATAGAAATCTTGGAGGGAGTATGCCCCAACTGATCAACAATGTCATAATCACTCTTGCGAATGATTTTCAATACTTCTTCCATCTGCTTAGAGAGATCATCAGCAGCTGGCACATCAGTAGGTACTGGTTCAATAACAGGACTCTTGCCCCGAGCATCAGTGGTGGAAGTAGCAACAGGAGTAACTGCATTCTTGGAAGTAACTGGAGGAGAAAAGACTCTTCCACTTCGTGTGATCTTACTAGACCCAGCAATATTATCAATATCAACAGGCACATCAGCTAAGGGTTCCTGCTTAACACCATGGATATAAACATCAGACCCATAATGCCAAGGCACAGCTTTATCAGACGTATACAGAATAGGACCAGGAGTGGTAATGACCATAGGAGCCACTATGGCTTCAGCAACAACCTTCACAGGGCCTTCAACAGTAATCTTAATTGGACCCTTATGAGTGATTTTAACAGGACCTTTGGAAGTGATCTTTACCGGCACTTTATCAACCATGTCAACCTCTTCAGTCTTCTTACCTTTAGTAATGTGATCCACCATACTCTCTACAGACGATGGAGTCCTCTCAAACACTATGGTATATTTGTCCATGAGACGTTGAATTCCATCTCTCAATCTCCAACAACTATTCGGCTTATAGGTACAATACAAGCAATCTTCACGACAACCTGGAAAGAACCCAGCTTGCACTAACTTATTCTTTATAACAGACAATGGTGTGGTCAACTCTGCAACTGAATAGATATGTAAATCTTCATCAATGGCATTGACAGTCTTCTCATGATTTAGCATGGGAGAAGTAATCACATTTGGAGTACCCGGAGGGTCAAACTCAATCTCTCCAGCCTCAATCATATCTTGAATTTTGTTCTTCAAGACCCAGCAACTATTAGTATCATGTCCCTGACAATTTGAATGATATGCACATCGTGCATTGGGATTGTACCTAGGAGAGGTAACATTGGGATTCTGAGGAGCCTCCTTCAGAGTAATAAGTTCAACCTTCAACAAGTGTTGCAATGCCTGAGCCATTGACATGTTGATTTTAGTGAACTGCCTTCTAGCCCTTTGTTGGTTGCCCTGTGGCTGCTCTATTGTTGCAGGAGTTGGATTTGAAATATGAACTGCACTCACAGACTGATGCCTTCTATTACGATCAGGTTGACCATAAACAGCATTGGATTCTTTCTTCCCAGTGGGAGGCTTCTTTGCAGCACCTGATGAAGAAGTACCCACTTGGATCTTACCACTCTTTATACCATTTTCTACGCGCTCTCCTGTCATTATCAACTCAGTGAAGCCAGATGATGAGCTTCCAATGAGATGACTGTAAAAAGGACCATTCAGCGTACACATGAACATATCAACCAATTCCCTGTCAGTTAAAGGGGGTTGAACTCTTCCAGCTAAATCTCTCCACTTCTGAGCATACTCCTTGAAACTTTCTTTGGCACCCATAGACATGCTTTGTGTCGCTCCCGATAGATGGGACTGGCCCAAATAAAGGTACAGACGCGAACGGTCGGCGAGAGGGACAATGAGAACACACAGCCGTGAACTCACTGGAGATGAATAGAGTCGCCAGCTAGGCATTTTTATCCCGGAGGAAAGGCAATGCTGCATAGGCCTAGAAAAAGATGGATAAGACGGTTTGCGAACCAGAGAGACTGAGAAAGGGGGTTGGTTACAACCTGGGAAGGTATTAGCACCCAGATTGTCCGCCGTACTCGACGGGATCCACGCTTAAGAGATTTGTGTTTTAAAGGGGTAGTGTCAGTGCAATCTGTGTGTAAAATAGCTGGAAAAGAATGTACAGGTGTCAGTGTAAAAGAAGTGAAGTGTATAAATGATGTATCAGTGTGAGGATGAGAGTGAAATGCTCATGACTATGAGGCTTAAAAGAATGAAGGTGGAAGGAGGGGGAATATACAGAGACTTTTGTTCGATAACTGTTAAGTTATGCCTACGTATCCTCTCGTGCAATGAGGAAGTCAGAACACCGTAGTTCGACCCAAAGAGACTAAAAGATGAATTGACTTGTGAACTGCTTACTTGCCTATGCTCAAGTGTATGACCTGTCTGGCTCAGGTGCAAACTGTCTTGCATTAGACGGAAGAAGCGAGCTCTCGTTTGTGAGTGAATGAGATGAGAAAAGAATCCCGGAGGAGACGATTATTGTTTGTTTTTGAGTTTTCAGTCTTTTATTTCTTTTGAAAGTTTGTCATAAGAAAATGAGCTTAAGCCTAAACCAATGGATTAGTAAACTCATCACATCTTCCCTCTGATTAGGGGTAATGAGAATACCTTAAGTGTGAAGTCAGATTCTCACACTTAATCACCTTTGGTGTAGGATTAAGATCATTAACCTATTTGTTGATTATTTAGATGCTTTTTGTTGTTTTTGTTTAGTGTTAAGTAATGAGATTAAGCCATAATCAAGGATTAAACAGACTCATTACACCATCCTAATAGAAGGATAATAGATGAGAATGTTTAAGCTGAGGAAAGCTCCTCAACTTAATCCATGATTAGGGATTAAACTCATGACAAAACAAGCCTTTGATTAAGTGGATTTTATTTAATGATATGATGATGAAGTGATTTTTAGGGTTTGTAAGACAACTTGAGGGGGACTTGTCCATTAACACTAGGGTTAGTCCTTCTTAACCAATTAAGGAAGAATTAGAACCCTAATGCAAGGCCCAAGTTACAAGCTTGATGTCTTAATGATTATTAGATGGATTGATTAAAGGATTTAAACACATTAAGGGTTTAACACTTAGGATTAAAGTTATACACTCCATCCTAATAGAAGGATGCAGGCATAAGCTTAATCACAAAGCCTTAAAGCCTTTAGGGTTTAGTCCCTGATTATGAGATGAGAAGAGATGACTCAAAAGAGACACAAAGGTAAAACTAAGAGGGGAGACTAAACAAAACCCTAATCATTGTCATGCTTGGTTGTTCCTATGGTTTGTGAGGTTTATAAGAGAAGTCTTCAATGGAACCACCAGGAAGCAGATGAAAGGAGCAGGAGAAGCAAAGTAACTTGCTTCATTTAAGAAGGCAAGTCACTTGGAGAAAGAAAGTAAGGAGAAGAAGAATGAACAAGCTCAATCTCAAACACATACAAAAATGCAGCAAGGATGCATAGAAGAGATGAAGAGAAGTTATGAGAAATGGAGGCAAATTCACTTCTCAAAGTCACTTACCACCTGAAAAGTTAGAAAAGAAAATGCAATGCAATGCAAAATGAGATGAAATGGTATGATGAAGAACCAAACCAGGAGCACATACATGATGTTAATGATGCTATGAGATGCTACAAACCAGAAACAACACATGGGGATGATCATGCAAGCTTATGGATGCAAATGAAACAAGCTAAGATACATGAACATACATGAAAAGTTATGAGATGCATATGGCATACAACATGACAAATGCAAGATGCAATGATCAAACATGCTTTCAATATGTCTTATGATGTTAAATGAATCACATGAATGCATAAAGTATCATGGCAAGTCAAGGTATGAATGCAAATACAAGATGGATGCATATGGAAGCCCAAATTAGGGTTTATGAACAATACATCAAACACAAACCAAAATCAGAAGCAAACATTAAGATAAAAAATTGAAAATGCACTCAAAGGATCCCTAATTCTATACTAACCCACTGCCCAAAGGAGAGGTTTCAACTCTTAACCAAATTCAAGTTATGATTTTTCCAAATTTTCTAGGGTTTTAGGGTTCCTTAACAAGAAAATTACCAAACAAATTGAAAATGAAATATCAAATCATGGCCATTTAATCCTACAAACTAAATGCTAAACACAATGCAATGCATAAAGAATCAAGGTCCAACTCTTCATGGTTTGGCAGAAATGATTTTTGGAAGTTTAGATCAAAATAATGCATAAAAATGATTTTAATTCCATGGAAAATTCTCAAAATGCATCAAGATCAAAAAATAAATTTGGTTTGAAGGTTGGACAATGTTTCTAAATGTCTTGGGACATTTCATGAATTTTTTGGTGATTTTTAAATACCTAAAAGTATTTTTAATTAATTAATTCTCATTAATTAATTAAAAAGAAACTTTTAAATATTTAAAAATACTTTTTTAATGCTAAAAATAAAAATAAAAATATTTTTGGGTTTTAAAAATTAATGAAACTCTTGACAAAAAGTTTCATAATTTTTAAATGGTTTTTGCTATTTTAAATAAATTGTACAAATTAAATGAGAAAAATTGAAATAAAAATTAAATAAATGGAAGTATGCTAAATGAGAGGCTGAGATTGAATCTGGAGATGAAGCCATTGACTGCGCGCCAGATCTAATGGTTGGTATTCAAACTGAGTTAAACATAATTATGAATTAATTAAATGAGATTAGGGTTTAATGAGTGCATCTGAGCCACACACACGCGCGCCAAGTCAACCAGGTCAACTGATCCAACGCACGAGATTCAAACTTCCTTAATTACAGGGATTAAAACCCTAATCATTTTCAGGTGGCCGGAGAAGACCTCAAAACATAACTAAAATGAAATCTAAAAACACAGAAATGATCCCCACCTGAAAATTCCTAGAATCCTCAAAACATAACTAAAATGAAATCTAAAAACACAGAAATGATTCCCACAACCCACTGAATCAAAACCCCAAGCTAAAACTCATTTATATTGCATCAAACACATGAATCGAAACAAAAGAAAAATTAGGGCAAGACTTTCAGAACACGATTACACCCTCATTTTTCCACCATTTTCAAAACCAATGACATCAGAATGATCAGGAGAACATATAGAATCTATTTAGAACTTAAAAAAGGATTTTTGGAAAAAATGTTCTTGAGCTACCTGAGTTTTGAAGCTTTCAGTTTTGCAACTTTCTGGCCTCTCCTCTTGATGCAATCCACTCCCTTTGATCCCCTGATGATGTCTGGATGCTTAGAAGGAGTTTTTGTTGGCTAGTTTGGGAGGTTGAACAAGTTCTGTTCAGTGAAGTGAAGGAATCGTGTTTTGGATTCAGGCTGTTTCAGGCAATGGTGAAGGGTTCTTTGTGATCAGGGTGATGAGTGGAGAAGGTTTGTGAAGTTTGTTTCTGAGTTTGTGGCCTGAGGAGAGTGTTTCGAATGCTTTTGCTCTATGGAATGAAAATGAGAGAGTGATGTTCTTGCTGGTTTCAGGCTCTTGTGTTATGTTGCTTGGCTTGCCATTTGTTTGTATAAACTAATGGGATTGGTCAGAAGATGTGACCTGTGCTTTTGTGATAGGTGTGCTAGCTTTTGCCAAAATGTCAACTTTGTGTAAGAGAAAGCATGGGCAACTTCTAGCCAAGTACAAGGGCTGTGGGCTATGCAGCATGGTGAGGGGAAAGGGCTAGTGTGGTTCAGCATCCAAGGCAGCAAGTGGATGAGGTGTGATGATGGTTTTTGCAACTTGCTCACTTTTGCTTTCCATGAAAATATCTTGCCTCACAAGCCATGAAACATGAGAAACTCTTGGTCCATTCTGATTTTTAGGTCACATGTGATGTTTGTGTAATGGTTTGACATGAATTAGAAGTCACAAATGCCTTTGATACATGATTTTGCAAATTTCTCATTTGGTGCATATTTTGAAAATTAGTGATTTTTGCCAACTTTCACACACCATAACTTTTGATCCAAAATGAATTAGGTCATGTTCTTGTACTTTTTGAAAAGGGAAAGATCTAATCTACAACTTTCATGACCAAAGTTTTTCCATTTGAAGCATTTTTGGATCAAAAAGCAAGGGTTGAAAAAGTTGCATAAAATGACATTTCACTAAAAGTCAACCATGCCCTAAAAAGTCAACTTTGCAAAAACTTGTAATTATTGAATTTTGTGAACTTCAACCTTCTTACATGATCAAATAAAGATCATATACACTCAAAATGATGAAGATCAACCCTTGGTTTGGTCATTGGGGGCCTCAGATGCCCTGATTTTGCACTGACTTGTCCAGAAAGTCAACTCTTGATCAGATGACTTCCCCATGGAATTTCTTCATGAAAATTGATATGCATACTCCCTATACCATATAGAGACCAATAGAAACAAGAATGACCAAAAAATTTGGAGTTATGGCCTTTGAAACCAAAACCCTAATTTTAGGTCAACTGTGCAGTCAAACCTGGCTCTGCTTCCATACCAAACCCAGTTCTTGTGATTCTTTGGCATTCTTGAATTTGAGAGGATATAATATGATGCTTGAACACACATGGACCCCCTTTAAATGATTGATGACCTTTGGAGTGGCTCAAGAAGCTCTTGGATTGCTCAGATCACAAGCCCTAGATGCAGATGACTTAGAATCTATGCAGTGAATCAAAAATGGGATATGAGATGTTATGATTGAGTTTATGCATATGAAATGATCACAAGCCATGGTGTGAATGGGTGAGGGAAAATTTGGGGTGTTTACAGCTGCCCCTATTCAAACATGAGTTAGCTGTGCAGGTTGTAAGCGACGGCTTAACAGGCAAACAAGATAACTTGTGGTTGAATACCAAAGACAGTCCAAAATTTGCACTCACAGAATGAAGAAGAAAAGGGATATAGATTTTAAAGGAAAATAAAGTATATTGTAAAGTGTGGGCGACGGAGGACGACCGTCGAGCAGAGGACGACTGCTGGGCAAAGAGCAATGACGGGGACGGCCGACATGCTGGGAGAAGTGCGGAAAATAAAGCAATGACGGGGACAGCCGACATGCTGGGGATAAAAGAATTATGATGGGGACGACCATCAAGATAAAGCTGTAAAATTCTCTGGGGATTAATGAAACATGACGGGGACGGCCATCAAGTTCATAAGGTAAAGTAACCAACGATGGGGACGGCCATCGGGCTAAAAAGAAAAGGGACCACGACGGGGACGACCATCGGGTTAAAGAATAAATGAAATGAACAGATGATGAGGTACGGTCATCAAAGGTGAAGGACGATCACCTAGCAGGGGACGGCTGCTCTGTTGGGTTAAGATGAGGGACGGTCATCTAAGGTGGAGGACGACCACCTGGCAGGGTACGGCTGCCAAAAGTATCGCGACATAGGACGAATGCCGGATAAAAAGTCAACGATGGGGACGGCCATCGGATGAGCATGATGGAGGATGACCATCAGGAGGTGGAGGACGACCACCTAGCAGGGGACGGCTGCTCTCAAGGTTTGTCATGACATAGGACGAATGTCAGATAACCAAAATCAACAATGGGGACGGCCATTGGATAAAATGATGAAGGACGATCATCAAAAGGTGGAGGACGACCACCTAGCAGGGGACGGCTGCTAAATATCAACGATGGGGACGGCCATCGGATGAGCATGATGGAGGACGACCATCAAGAGGTGGAGGATGACCACCTAGCAGGGTACGGCTTCTCTCAGGGTTTATCATGACACAGGACGAGTGTCAGGTAAAAAAGAAATTTTGCTTTGTTGGCAATCTACTGGGGAATAGTAAACACGGACGAGTGTCTATATCCAAGAACAAAAGGTATAAGTGTTTAGATATTTGTGTATAGATTAAAGATGCGGACGAGCATCCCTAAGACTATGATACGAACGAGTATCGGGTAGAAACAAATAACTGACACGTGTTCAGAGATGATGATACAGACGAGTATCAACTGGTTAACAGAGAACACGGACGAGTGTTGAATCTGAAGGGACTCTTCTGGGGAAAAGTAGACACAGTCGAGTGTCTAAATTCAAGAGGACATGAGTGTTTGACACGTGTATGGATTAAAGATGCGGACGAGCATCCTTAATACTATGATACGGACGAGTATCATGTAGAAACAAACTCTCGATGCATGTTCTGAGATGATGGTACGGACGAGCACCAACAAGTTAACAAAGAACAAGGACTAGTGTTGAATCTGCGGGGATATAAGTGGTATATACAAGATACGGACGAGTATCTGTATAAGAGTGAGTGGTGTACAGATGAGTGTTTAACTGCTGGGGAGAGTGACACGGACGAGTGTCAAAAGGAGAAGAGTGTAATATAAACAAATATCCGATATACAAAGTGTAGATGACTGCACTGGGGATATGACACGGACGGGTGTCAAAGGATTGTCATATGTAAGAATATGTGAGTGCAAAGAGGACGTCTTTGGCTTTCTGCTGGGTTATGACACAGATGGGTGTCAACAAGTATCTGTAATACGAGTGGTTTTGTTTGCACAGGGTATTCGGGCGACTTTACTGGGGAATGGTGACACGGACGGGTGTCAAAGGGAGTATATATACTGGTGTTTGTGAATGTGAGGCAACTGTGTCTGCTGGGGAATCTCCGCTGGGGATTTTGGGGAAAGTATTCTGTATATTGATGGATTGTCATTATTCACAAGTGTTGATTCAAATCACGGCTTATGATTATGCAACATGTTGGATTTTTGCCGTAATGCTCCGTCTTAGACGGAATGCTACGCTCTGTGGGTGAATATGATGCGAATGCTATGATTATGCAAAGACACCAAACCGGGATCCGGATCCCGCTGTTACGAAGATCTTCGGTCGATCTGCTTGAAATGAACATCCCAGCTGGGGGTGAGATCATTGGTAGATCTGATGAGAAGCATTAGTTTGGGGATATAGATTACTGATGGATATATCCTTGCAGATGGGGAACCAACTGGGGTTTGTAGAAGCTTTCTTTACTCTGTTGTGATTCTTCATGCGTTGCTCTTCTGGACAGCGGCTGGAGCTCTGTGGGGAGATAGTTCCCTGACTTTTGTACTCGGCTGAGGATGAAATGGCAACTCGGATGGGGAGAAAGAGAGATCACTGAAAGACCTCCCTAGAAATTCTGTTGAGGTGGATTCTTGACTCAGCCGGGGATATGGGCGCCTTCTGCGATGCCTGGCAACTCTGATGGGGATAAGTAATAAGTGGCAACTCAGCTGGGGAGAAAACACTTTGGGCGCTGAGTGTCGGTTTGTCAGCTTGCCGGGATGAAGCTTACATGCCCGAAGTTGCGTCCTGGATTCCTGCAATCCTGAGAAGATAAAGAAACGCACAAGTAATCCCGAGGTATCCTTTACTGGATTCCGTCATAGGAGTTTAGATACTTCTGAGAGTAAGTATATTTCCTGCAAGCACGTTTTTATTTGAAGATAAACATCTGTATTCTATGCAATCAGTTTTTCTTTTAGACATCAGACATTTTTGCAAATAAATAAAAATGTACAAGACGAGACATGACTGAAAATCTGATTTTATTAATCCATATGCCCTGAATTGGCGAGATACAGTCGAAGAAACATATCCCCTGGAATGAGGAGATTGTTACAAATTGAGAAACAAAATGCTGGCAATGTTGATGACGCTTTAAGGAGCTTCCTCTTTTGCTATGACTCGTATGACTTTCGACGCTCTTCTCGTCTTGCTTTCTGAAGGAGGCTAATTCTGATGGAAGCTTGATCCTTTCGAAGCTTACCGAGTTATAGGTGATACAGACGAATTCAGAATGCAGTTGTTCGCTTATTCCCTTATTTTGCATGGATCGCCCTTTCGGGTTTTCAATCCATCGGGATACCCATTTTTGCCTGAGCTGTCCAATGCGGATTTTCAACTCAGCGGGTGTACATTTTTGTTCATTTTCCCTTATTTTTGCCCGAGTCTTTTATTCTGTTTTCGACTCGCCGGGATGCCCTATTTTTGCCTGGACTTACATTCTGTTTTTGTGCCCAGCGGGTCATTTTATGCGAAGTATTTTTTAACTGCATCTGAATTCACAGGGGACGGGAAGTCTTCACCATCCATGGTGCTGAGCATCAGTGCTCCACCAGAGAAAACTTTCTTTACTACAAATGGTCCTTCATAATTTGGAGTCCATTTGCCCCTGTGGTCTGTATGAGGAGGGAGGATTCTTTTCAGCACAAGATCTCCTACTTGGTACTCTCGGTGCCTGACTTTCTGATCGAAGGCTTTCTTCATTCTTCTCTGATATAACTGCCCATGACAGATTGCAGCCAATCTCTTTTCTTCCATCAGACTCAGTTGTTCGTATCGGGCCCGAACCCATTCTGCTTCACTCAGTTTAACATCCATTAGTACCCGTAGAGAGGGTAATTCAACTTCAACCGGTAGGACTGCTTCCATACCATACACAAGCTGATATGGTGTTGCCCCAGTGGATGTTCTGATTGACGTGCGGTACCCATGCAAGGCAAACGGTAGCATCTCATGCCAGTCTTTGTAGGTGACTACCATCTTTTGCACAATCTTCTTGATATTTTTATTAGCTGCCTCAACAGTGCCGTTCATCTTTGGCCTGTAAGGAGAAGAATTGCGATGCTGAATCTTGAAGTCCCGGCATAGCTCTGCCATCATTTTGTTGTTCAAGTTGGAACCATTATCAGTAATGATTCGCTCGGGCACCCCATACCGACAGATGATATCTCTCTTCAGAAATCTGGCTACCACTTGTCTTGTAACATTTGCATAGGAAGCTGCTTCGACCCACTTGGTGAAATAGTCAATGGCGACCAGGATGAATCTATGGCCATTCGAAGCAGTTGGTTCAATCTTTCCAATCATGTCAATGCCCCACATAGCGAAGGGCCAGGGTGAAGACATCACATTCAAAGGATTGGGAGGCACATGCACCTTATCCGCATAAATCTGGCATTTATGGCATTTCCTGGCGTAGGCACAACAATCAGCATCCATTGTGATCCAGTAATAGCCTGATCTTAACAACTGTTTAGCCATGGCATGCCCTCCCGCATGGGTACCAAAGGATCCTTCGTGCACTTCATGCATTAACAAATCTGCTTCTGTCTTGTCGACGCATCTGAGGAGTACCATATCAAAGTTTCTCTTGTACAGGGAACCATCAGTGTTCAGGAAGAAACTACCAGCAAGCCTTCTCAAAGTCTTCTTATCAGTGGAAGATGCCCCAGGTGGGTATGTTTGGTCCTCCAAGAAGCACTTAATGTCATGGAACCAAGGCTTATCATCTTTGACAACATCTGCTGCGAACACATATGCTGGTCTGTCCAGTCTGGATACTGAGATCTGAGGTACAAAGTTGGCAGCTTGAACTTTGATCATGGATGAAATGGTGGCAAGAGCATCTGCAAACTGATTCTCGTCCCGAGGGATATACTCAAGCTTGACTGTTGTAAAGAAAGTCAATAACCTCCTTGTATAATCCCTGTAGGGTATCAGATGATCCTGGTGGGTATACCATTTGCCGTTGGTCTGATTGATTACCAGAGCTGAATCTCCGAATACAGTTAATGTCTTGATCCTGAGGTCAATGGCTTCCTCGAGACCCATAATGCAAGCTTCGTATTCAGCTTCGTTGTTAGTGCAGTTAAAAGTGAGTTTTGCCGAGAAAGGCATGTGAACTCCTTTGGGTGTAATGAGTACTGCACCAACACCACGACCATTCATATTAAGAGCCCCATCAAACATCATAGTCCATTCTTCTTCCGGGTTAGGCCCTTCAGTATGAACAGGATCTTCATGATCTTTTGCTTTTATGAACATGATGTCTTCATCAGGGAAGTCAAATCTCATAGGCTGGTAATCATCAATAGGTTGCTCAGCAAGATATTCAGACAATACACTGCCCTTGATGGCTTTCTGAGATGTGTATTGGATGTCATACTCTGTAAGGATCATTTGCCATCTTGCAACCCGTCCGGTAAGTGTCGGCTTCTCGACTATGTACTTGACTGGATCCATCTTTGAGATCAACAAAGTAGTGTGGGTCAGCATATACTGTCTCAGTCGGCGAGCAGCCCACGCTAAAGCACAGCAAGTTTTCTCGAGCAGTGAATAACGTTGTTCACAGTCGGTAAACTTTTTGCTTAGGTAATATATTGCATACTCTTTTCGACCAGACTCGTCATGCTGGCCCAGCACACACCCCATCGACTCTTCTAATACTGTCAAGTACATGATCAGAGGTCTTCCTTCAACTGGAGGCATAAGGATTGGTGGTTCTTGTAAGTATTCCTTGATCTTGTCAAAAGCCTTCTGGCAGTCTTCATCCCACCTGACCGTCTGTTCTTTTCTCAACAATTTGAACAAGGGCTCACAGGTTGCTGTAAGGTGAGATATGAACCTTGAGATGTAGTTCAATCGACCTAAGAACCCTCGAACTTCCTTCTCTGTCTTCGGTGCAGGCATCTCTTGAATAGCTTTGACTTTATCCGGGTCAACTTCAATCCCTTTCTCGCTTACAATAAAACCCAGCAGCTTACCAGATCGCACCCCGAATGTGCACTTGTTGGGGTTCAACTTCAGTTGGTACTTCCTCAGACGCTTGAATAGCTTTAGCAGATTTACCAGGTGGTCTTCTTCAGTGAGGGACTTGGCAATCATGTCATCCACATAACATTCAATTTATTTATGGATCATATCATGGAACAATGTCACCATAGCCCGTTGATACGTCGCACCGGCATTCTTGAGCCCAAATGGCATTACCTTGTAGCAGAACGTGCCCCAGGGTGTGATGAAGGTTGTCTTCTCCATGTCTTCAGGTGACATTTTAATCTGGTTGTATCCTGAAAATCCATCCATGAAGGAGAATACCGAGAACTGAGCCGTATTATCCACCAATACATCAATGTGAGGTAGTGGGAAGTCATCTTTCGGGCTGGCTCTGTTCAGATCCCGGTAGTCAACACACATTCTTACTTTGCCGTCTTTCTTAGGCACAGGTACTATATTAGCAACCCACGGTGGATAGCTAGTCACAGCAAGGAACCCGGCGTCCCACTGCTTTTGTACCTCTTCCTTGATTTTCATTGCCATGTCTGGACGAGTACGGCGCAGCTTCTGTTTAACCGGCGGGCATTCTTCTCTCAAAGGCAGCTTGTGCACAACAATGTCGGTATCCAACCCTGGCATATCTTGATAAGACCAAGCAAACACGTCGACATACTCTTGAAGCAGGTCAATCAGTTGTCTCTTCACTGAGTCTTGTAAGCAGGCCCCGATTTTAACTTCTTTCACGTCCTCATCTGTACCAAGATTGATCGTTTCAACCTCCTCCTGGTGAGGAGTGATAACCTTTTCCTCTTGTCTTAACAACCTGGCTAGCTCTTCAGGAAGCTCATATTCTTCTTCAACCCCTTCATCAGCTTGATTGATCGGATTGTCGAAGTCATACGAAGTCATAGCTGTGCTGTTGTCGGTGCTGTCTGGAAGGCACACTCTGCAAGGGTTTAATTGTTCATTTTAGTGATTTGATTTTAATCTTGTTTAGAAAAAATGAAACAAAGTTGTCATTTTGAAAACACTGCCATTTATTTTTTGTACAAAAAGAAAAATGGAAAAACAGTGAGCGGAAAAGAAAAAGACTCATTTGCAAAAAGATGTCTGATATTTCATTGATTAATCTTGTTGCACAAAAAGTACAGATGGCCCGATTACAAAATGAGTCTTGTCATCTTGGGCAAGATGCAATACTTTGATGCATGCTATAAAAATACAGGAAATAATAATTACTCTGCATGAGTAACTCTTATAATTTCCTGGGAAGACCAGTTCGAGATACTGCTCCCCGAGATCTTTGGACGGATCCAACTCTCCAGGTTGCGGTCGCTTTCATCCTCGTCTTCCAAATTGTTGACAGCATCAGGGGTGAGCATCCCCCCACTAACAAAGTTGGGCTCCTTTGCAGCCTCTGCTTGATCTTGTTGAGTTGGTTTGTAACCCAACCCAAATCTATCCTCTTTCTTCTCCACCGGTAGCAGTTTGCCCCAGCCTTGGGCATTTCCTTCTTCAACAACCTTCCGGGCTTGTTGGTATGATGTCATTGAGGTTCCAGGTACAGCAGAAGTTTCATTTACGTTCAAGGCCTCGAACCCCTGACTCATTGTTTCATGGATCTCCCCATCCATCTCAATGTATTTGTAGGTAGCCAGGTGGCTGACAAAAATATCCTCCTCTCCACAGATAGTAACGACTTGACCCTCCCACTCGAATTTTAACTTCTGGTGAAGGGTTGAGGTCACGGCGCCAGCGGCGTGAATCCATGGCCTACCCAATAGACAGCTGTAGGCGGGCTGTATATCCATCACGTAGAAGGTCGTTTTGAAAGTTTGTGGGCCAATCGTTATAGGCAACTCAATCTCACCCAGAACCGATCTCTTAGAACCATCAAAGGCTCTCACCACCAGGTTGCTGGGTCGTAATGCCAATCTGTCGTACTCTAGCTTCACAAGGGCTTTTTTAGGTAAGACATTGAGGGATGATCCTGTGTCTACCAGCACATGGGAAAGAACTGCACCTTTACATTCCATGGTAATGTGCAAAGCCTTGTTATGGTTGCGGCCTTCCGTAGTCAAATCAGTGTTGGTGAACCCTAGTCCATGGCTAGTATTAACATTTCCTACCACAGCTTCCAACTGATTGACTGTGATCTCTTCAGGCACATAAGCTGCGTGCAAGACTTTTAGTAGTGCGTTCCGATGGGCTTCGGAGCACATAAGCAATGATAGGATTGAGATCTTGGAAGGCGTCTGGTGAAGCTGATCCATTACTTTGTAATCACTTTTCTTGATGATTCTCATGAACTCATCAACTTCTTGATCAAAGGGTGTTTTCAAAGCTTCTTTAACAATCTGCTCTTCCTGCACCAAGCTTTTCCCTTTTGCCTTGGCAGCAGCTTCTGCTTCGGCAGTGGGTCTTTGAATTTGTGGAACAAAGAGACGTCCGCTTCGAGTGAAGCCTCCGCCTCCTCCCACATTGTCTATTTGTGGTGCAGGGGTTGATGATTCGAAAGTGATTTTTTGTCCTTCGCAGTATAGATCAGAGCCGTAATGCCAGGGGATGGCATTAGTGCTTTCATAAGGTACTGGCCCAGGCACTGTGATAGTGACTGGACTGATTGCAGCTGCGGAAGGGACCGCGATAGTCTGTGGATCATAATATACTGTGACTGGTGCTCTGATGGGAGTAGCACTTTGTGAGTTGTAGACGGAGTCATTTTCAGGATCATAATAAATCGTAACTGTTGAGACATCTTCATGGTTTGTTGCTGATGTTGTAGGAGACATTGTTGGAAGGATGGGTGTTGTTGTTGTAGGAGACTCAAAATGAAGTGGTGCTGAAGTTGTAGAAGGAATGTTTGCTGATATCTGGTCAGTTGAAATGACAGATGAAACATTTGTTGATGAAGCCGAAGAGTTGTCGGGAACAATGGTTGTTGCAGTTGTAGGAGATACTGGAATTGTTGCTGATGGGATTGCTGGATTTGTTGGAATTGATGTTGTAATTTGAAGCAGGCCACTCTGGATGATACCATCTATGCCATCCCTCAAGTTATCACACCCATTCACTGAAATGTTGCAGTAAGCACACCCTAACTCACACCCCGGGAATATTTGACATTCGAGGAGTTGAGCCTTAATCTCTACCAACGGTGTCCGAATCTGACCCACACTGGTTATTAAGTAAGACGGCTTGTCTTCTTCAATAGCATTGATTCTGGGACCACCATGGTTTGGCATAGGGTTCTTGTTAACATTGGGTGGTGGCGCGAAGTTCAGAGCTTTAGAGTCTACCAGGTCTTGTACCTTCATGTGCAAGGCTCTGCACTTTTCTGTACTGTGGCCAGGCGCATTTGAATGAAAAGCACATCTGGCGTTGGAGTCATAATTCCTGGGTAGACTATTAGGATCTGGAGGTGCCAACGTCCTTAGCTCAACTAGGTTGAGTTTCAAGAGTTGTGGCAGTAATGTAGCATATGGCATAGGGATCGGATCGATTACCCTATTGGCCTGAGAAGGTCTCTGTTGGAATGGTCTTTGCTGATTGTTGTTGTTGGTGTTGTTGTAGTTTCTCGGAGGATACTGAGTTTGATGTTGGTACTGAGGTTGTTGTTGATAATTTTGTTGCGGAGGTTGATAAGCTGGCTGTGGATGAGCTGGAGCGGGAATGGTGACTGCTGCCACAGACCTATGAACATATTGGGGTCTGCCCCTGTTGGTGTGGATAGCATTGGTCTCACCAGTTCTTCTTATGCCCACAAAAGGTTTCCTTGTGTTACTGGATGAGCTGGCACCGTTGTCAGAAATCTTGCCCATCTTTAACAGGCTCTCAATTCTCTCTCCAGCTATGACAACATCTGCAAAGCTAGTGGAGGAGAAAGCAGCTAGCCTGTCAATGTATGTTCCCTGGAGGGTGTTCATAAACATATCTGCCATCTCCCTCTCTGACATAGGTGGTTGAACAGCAGCAGCCAATTGCCTCCACCTTTGGGCATACTCTCGGAAACTTTCTCTTGATGACTGTGACATTCCCATTAGGAGGGTCCTGTTGGGTGCCATATCTAAGTTGTACTGATACTGTCTGATAAAGGCCTCTGCCAGGTCCTTCCAACACCTGATAGTTGCTCTTGTCAGATGAGAGTACCATTCTCTTGAAGCTCCCGTCAAGCTGTCCTCAAAATAAAACATCCAGAGCTTCTCGTCCATGGTATAGGCTTTCAACCTCCCCAGAAAGGACTGTAAGTGGGTCCGGGGGCATGAAGTCCCGTTGTATCTTTCAAAACAAGGAGGCTTAAACTTATGGGGAATCCTGACCCCGTCTACCAAGCCCATGTCCATAACATCAAAACCCAAGGAGTTTTGAGACTCCAAGGATCTTAATTTCTCAGCTATCTCATCCAGCCTTCTGTCATAAGCTTCTTCCCCAGCACCCATTACTGTGAACTGATCCTCTTGGGGGTCTTCTTGCAGTACCCTGCCTGCAGTGGCAGCCCCTTGAACATTAGCAGGAATGTTGACCTCTGGATGAAGGTGGGGGCCAAATACAGGGGGATTGACATGAGGTTGGACCCTCTCATTGTTGCTTGTGCCAGCAGTCCCTATATGTGGATCTTCTTGATTCTGCCTTTCCACCATTGCTCTCAATCTTTCTTGGCTCTGAGCCATGTTGTTCATCACTTCCATAAACTGCGTCATCTGAGTTCTCATTTCCAATCTTTTGTTTGCCATTTGATTTCTGACCTCTGCAAGGTCCTGTTGTACCTGATCCATTTGTATGCCCGGAAGGTTGTTACGGGTTGGATATCGGTGCGGACGGTTGAGGGGAAATACCCGGCGTCGAGCAATAGTTCCTGAACATCACAACAGAGTTAGCAACAATAAAACAAAAACCTACAAAACAAACAAAGGGTTAGCATGCAATGCAGTATGCTTATTTGTTTTCAAGGTATCCGGCTTGGCATTCGGTTTTGACCCTTCCAGACCCTTGATGATGCTGTTGATGTTGCTTTTGAAGTAAACTTGGATGGAACAAACTGATACATATATTACAAAAGGCAAATGGTACATAGTTTGTTTACAAATACAAGCCCTCTGAGGGGTCAAAATACATTACAAGAAAATAAAAGTACATAAAATGAAAGCAACAACAAGAAAATAGTCAAACACCAAGACCAAACTCATCCTCCTGAACTTCCTTGAGAAGTGCTTCAGTCACAGGATCAGCTGGATGCTCCGTGAGATTCCTGATAAGGAGATTCCGGGTAGTAACAGCTGCAGTTAGCTTCTTGTGTTGACTTTGGTCCTTTGACCTCTTCACTCCAGATTTGATCTTCAGCTCTGATATTTCCCTCTGGGCTGCTGCCAGGGCTTCCTGCTGCTCTTTTGCACTAGCTTCCAGCTGCTCTATCTTGTCTTGGACCCTCTTATCTTCCAGAGTACGAGCTTCGGTGATCCTGACCCACCTAGCTTGACTCTCCTTCAGATACAAGTCTGTCCTGGCTTTCTGGAACTGGGCTTCCTTGCAAGCATTCTTCAGAATTTGTTCTCCAGCCCTAGACTTCTTGATGTAATCCTCAAACTTCTCAATTTTAGACAGATGCTCTACTCTCAACTTCTCTAACCTCTCAATATCCATCCTACCATCACTCCTCTCCCGGAGGGTCTTCTGCAAAGCCTGAGTTAACTTCTCATTTCTCTCTTTCAAACCCCCAAACTCTTCCAAACTGACAGTGGCAGGAGGTGGTGTTGAGGATGGTCCAGGCATATCCTCCATGGTAAAGGGCATTCCAGAGAATTGAGCCCTGGCATGGGACCACTCATGGTACTGTGCTGATGCTACATTGTTGCACTTCCCCAGAATGGTTACTCCCTTAGTTTGAACATTATCCCAGGCCCAGGCTGCCTGCCTAACAATAGCCAGATTAGGCTTGTTCTCACAGTAAAGAGTCTCAGCCAAGTCTTGTGCCTTAGGAGTGTGGACCAGTGCATAGCCCAGTTGCCTTTTGAGCAGCAGCGGATTGTAATTAATGCTACGCTTAACTCCTATCAGGGGCACATTGGGAAAATGCCCACAACTGGTGATGATATCCCTGCCCTTTGTGCTTTGAGTGCACCATCTGATATCAGCTGAAGTCAGAGCAGTGAGTCTTCTAGCCCAGTTCCTCTGCTGATGAGGATTCAAAAATGCATCTGTCCTGGGCAAATGCTTGAGAAGCCAAGTATGGAACAAAGGAGCACAACACCTCACTAATCTTCCCCTCTGCTTTTCATTCCTCTGATGCACTGAATAGTAGAGATCCCCCAATAAAGTGGGCACTGGGTTCCCTAGAATGAAAAGATGGATTGCATTCTTGCTAATGAATCTAGGCTCATCTGCAAATAATACGATCCCATATACGCTCAGGGCCAATAAAGCACAGACTGCTTTCCACTCTCCCAAAGAAGCCTTCAGGGTTGCTTGAGAGATTAAGAAATCCAGATGCAGGCCAGGGATTCCAGCCTTAGTAGTCATATGCTGCCCAATCAGAACTGGTTCCAGATGCAATGCCTTCGCTACCTCTTCATTACCAGGAAAGACCATCTCAGGGTTGAAAGGGATTCCACCCCTGATAGGTATACCAACCAATGATGAGTATTCTTCCAATAAAGGGCCCAGCTGAAAGTCCTGAAAAGTGAAACACCTCAGTGGGGGATCATAAAACTGAAGGCAAGTATGAATCAGGCTCCTTTGTGAAGGGTCCAAATCCATAACCACATCAAGTATATCTCCATAGTGCTCCCTGAACAGTGGTATATGGTCTGGAGTGATCAGGGTCTGAATCCTCCTGATGTCAGCTAGCTCTGGCTGGAAGAAGTGGTAGGAGATGTTACTCTTTTTAGGTGCCATGATGTTGAGGAAGAGTGGAGATAGGTGCTGATAATAACACTGAAAGATGAGCCACTGATTGGCTGGTGCAGGCGACTGAAGCAGATAGCTGAAGCAGATGCTGATGAAGATAGGTCTATACTGATGATGGGGTCAAAACCAAGCCAAAAATGAAAATGGATACCCTGAAAAACAAATAAACAAATGTCAAAATGATGCAATGATCATGTATGCAAATGATATGCAAGGATTTGTGACTGAGCTGGATCTGATCAAGGGCTCTGATATAAGTCCATGTATATTCAAGAAATCCAGATGGAGGTCTATAGGTCCAGTAACCAAGGTAGGGGACTCAAATAAAGAGTCACATGTCCAGGGTTTAGAATCACAAGAACTGTTCCAACATGGAGTATTCTTAATCAAATCAAAGTAACAGGGTATGCTGAGGCCAAGGGTACCTGCAAACCTGTAAACAGCCCAACCCCCTCACAGGTGGTGTTCTAAAACAAGGATCCTCAGACTTGGATCAGTTATGAGAAGTGTAAACACTTCTAACCCGGAGGTACAGTGTTTACAATAACCATAAAAATCCTCCTCTAATTCTCCTCAGTTTCTGAAGGTCATAATAAAGGTCATCCAGACTTAGCAGGCTTCCCAGATAGCCCTAGCACTACAGGAAATCTGTAGCATAGAGTTCTCAAGAAGAAACCCATATCTGAACCGTGTTTCATATTCCCGCACCAGACCGAGATGGAATGGGAAAGAATATGAACCACTCTAGCCTAGGTGTCACTCAGGTCCCAGGTATAGGACCTTAACTCTCAGTAAAACACCCACCCACCAAAGCAAACAAACAGATCCAGCCAGCAGCACAGTATGACAGTATGATAATGCAAAGCTATAAAGGAAACAGTAAATCAACTGTACATAAAGCAAAAATAAATACAAACACAAATAAGCACATAACACCCCAGTAAACACAAATCAATCAAGCGCTAGGAGGAACCCACAAAAGGAACCAGAAGCCCTGGTTGCAGTATAAGGGTCCCCAGTGAAGTCGCCAAGCTGTCGCTCCCGATAGATGGGACTGGCCCAAATAAAGGTACAGATGAAAACGGTCGGCGAGAGGGACAATGAGAACACACAGCCTTGAACTCACTGGAGATGAATAGAGTCGCCAGCTAGGCATTTTTATCCCGGAGGAAAGGCAATGCTGCATAGGCCTAGAAAAAGATGGATAAGACGGTTTGCGAACCAGAGAGACTAAGAAAGGGGGTTGGTTACAACCTGGGAAGGTATTAGCACCCAGATTGTCCGCCGTACTCGACGGGATCCACGCTTAAGAGATTTGTGTTTTAAAGGGGTAGTGTCAGTGCAATCTGTGTGTAAAATAGCTGGAAAAGAATGTACAGGTGTCAGTGTAAAAGAAGTGAAGTGTATAAATGATGTATCAGTGTGAGGATGAGAGTGAAATGCTCATGACTATGAGGCTTAAAAGAATGAAGCTGGAAGGAGGGGGAATATACAGAGACTTTTGTTCGATAACTGTTAAGTTATGCCTACGTATCCTCTCGTGCAATGAGGAAGTCAGAACACCGTAGTTCGACCCAAAGAGACTAAAAGATGAATTGACTTGTGAACTGCTTACTTGCCTATGCTCAAGTGTATGACTTGTCTGGCTCAGGTGCAAACTGTCTTGCATTAGACGGAAGAAGCGAGCTCTCGTTTGTGAGTGAATGAGATGAGAAAAGAATCCCGGAGGAGACGATTATTGTTTGTTTTTGAGTTTTCAGTCTTTTATTTCTTTTGAAAGTTTGTCATAAGAAAATGAGCTTAAGCCTAAACCAATGGATTAGTAAACTCATCACATCTTCCCTCTGATTAGGGGTAATGAGAATACCTTAAGTGTGAAGTCAGATTCTCACACTTAATCACCTTTGGTGTAGGATTAAGATCATTAACCTATTTGTTGATTATTTAGATGCTTTTTGTTGTTTTTGTTTAGTGTTAAGTAATGAGATTAAGCCATAATCAAGGATTAAACAGACTCATTACACCATCCTAATAGAAGGATAATAGATGAGAATGTTTAAGCTGAGGAAAGCTCCTCAACTTAATCCATGATTAGGGATTAAACTCATGACAAAACAAGCCTTTGATTAAGTGGATTTTATTTAATGATATGATGATGAAGTGATTTTTAGGGTTTGTAAGACAACTTGAGGGGGACTTGTCCATTAACACTAGGGTTAGTCCTTCTTAACCAATTAAGGAAGAATTAGAACCCTAATGCAAGGCCCAAGTTACAAGCTTGATGTCTTAATGATTATTAGATGGATTGATTAAAGGATTTAAACACATTAAGGGTTTAACACTTAGGATTAAAGTTATACACTCCATCCTAATAGAAGGATGCAGGCATAAGCTTAATCACAAAGCCTTAAAGCCTTTAGGGTTTAGTCCCTGATTATGAGATGAGAAGAGATGACTCAAAAGAGACACAAAGGTAAAACTAAGAGGGGAGACTAAACAAAACCCTAATCATTGTCATGCTTGGTTGTTCCTATGGTTTGTGAGATTTATAAGAGAAGTCTTCAATGGAACCACCAGGAAGCAGATGAAAGGAACAGGAGAAGCAAAGTAACTTGCTTCATTTAAGAAGGCAAGTCACTTGGAGAAAGAAAGTAAGGAGAAGAAGAATGAGCAAGCTCAATCTCAAACACATACAAAAATGCAGCAAGGATGCATAGAAGAGATGAAGAGAAGTTATGAGAAATGAAGGCAAATTCACTTCTCAAAGTCACTTACCACCTGAAAAGTTAGAAAAGAAAATGCAATGCAATGCAAAATGAGATGAAATGGTATGATGAAGAACCAAACCAGGAGCACATACATGATGTTAATGATGCTATGAGATGCTACAAACCAGAAACAACACATGGGGATGATCATGCAAGCTTATGGATGCAAATGAAACAAGCTAAGATACATGAACATACATGAAAAGTTATGAGATGCATATGGCATACAACATGACAAATGCAAGATGCAATGATCAAACATGCTTTCAATATGTCTTATGATGTTAAATGAATCACATGAATGCATAAAGTATCATGGCAAGTCAAGGTATGAATGCAAATACAAGATGGATGCATATGGAAGCCCAAATTAGGGTTTATGAACAATACATCAAACACAAACCAAAATCAGAAGCAAACATTAAGATAAAAAATTGAAAATGCACTCAAAGGATCCCTAATTCTATACTAACCCACTGCCCAAAGGAGAGGTTTCAACTCTTAACCAAATTCAAGTTATGATTTTTCCAAGTTTTCTAGGGTTTTAGGGTTCCTTAACAAGAAAATTACCAAACAAATTGAAAATGAAAGATCAAATCATGGCCATTTAATCCTACAAACTACATGCTAAACATAATGCAATGCAAAAAGAATCAAGGTCCAACTCTTCATGGTTTGGCAGAAATGAATTTTGGAAGTTTAGATCAAAATAATGCATAAAAATGATTTTAATTCCATGGAAAATTCTCAAAATGCATCAAGATCAAAAAATAAATTTGGTTTTAAGGTTGGACAATGTTTCTAAATGTCTTGGGACATTTCATGAATTTTTTGGTGATTTTTAAATACCTAAAAGTATTTTTAATTAATTAATTATCATTAATTAATTAAAAAGAAACTTTTAAATATTTAAAAATACTTTTTTAATGCTAAAAATAAAAATAAAAATATTTTTGGGTTTTAAAAATTAATGAAACTCTTGACAAAAAGTTTCATAATTTTTAAATGGTTTTTGCTATTTTAAATAAATTGTACAAATTAAATGAGAAAAATTGAAATAAAAATTAAATAAATGGAAGTATGCTAAATGAGAGGCTGAGATTGAATCTGGAGATGAAGCCATTGACTGCGCGCCAGATCTAATGGTTGGTATTCAAACTGAGTTAAACATAATTATGAATTAATTAAATGAGATTAGGGTTTAATGAGTGCATCTGAGCCACACACACGCGCGCCAAGTCAACCAGGTCAACTGATCCAACGCACGAGATTCAAACTTCCTTAATTACAGGGATTAAAACCCTAATCATTTTCAGGTGGCCGGAGAAGACCTCCGTTCGTCTTCTCCGGTGGGAACCCCACCTGAAAATTCCTAGAATCCTCAAAACATAACTAAAATGAAATCTAAAAACACAGAAATGATTCCCACAACCCACTGAATCAAAACCCCAAGCTAAAACTCATTTATATTGCATCAAACACATGAATCGAAACAAAAGAAAAATTAGGGCAAGACTTTCAGAACACGATTACACCCTCATTTTTCCACCATTTTCAAAACCAATGACATCAGAATGATCAGGAGAACATATAGAATCTATTTAGAACTTAAAAAAGGATTTTTGGAAAAAATGTTCTTGAGCTACCTGAGTTTTGAAGCTTTCAGTTTTGCAACTTTCTGGCCTCTCCTCTTGATGCAATCCATTCCCTTTGATCCCCTGATGATGTCTGGATGCTTAGAAGGAGTTTTTGTTGGCTAGTTTGGGAGGTTGAACAAGTTCTGTTCAGTGAAGTGAAGGAATCGTGTTTTGGATTCAGGCTGTTTCAGGCAATGGTGAAGGGTTCTTTGTGATCAGGGTGATGAGTGGAGAAGGTTTGTGAAGTTTGTTTCTGAGTTTGTGGCCTGAGGAGAGTGTTTCGAATGCTTTTACTCTATGGAATGAAAATGAGAGAGTGATGTTCTTGCTGGTTTCAGGCTCTTGTGTTATGTTGCTTGGCTTGCCATTTGTTTGTATAAACTAATGGGATTGGTCAGAAGATGTGACCTGTGCTTTTGTGATAGGTGTGCTAGCTTTTGCCAAAATGTCAACTTTGTGTAAGAGAAAGCATGGGCAACTTCTAGCCAAGTACAAGGGTTGTGGGCTGCGCAGCATGGTGAGGGGAAAGGGCTAGTGTGGTTCAGCATCCAAGGCAGCAAGTGGATGAGGTGTGATGATGGTTTTTGCAACTTGCTCACTTTTGCTTTCCATGAAAATATCTTGCCTCACAAGCCATGAAACATGAGAAACTCTTGGTCCATTCTGATTTTTAGGTCACATGTGATGTTTGTGTAATGGTTTGACATGAATTAGAAGTCACAAATGCCTTTGATACATGATTTTGCAAATTTCTCATTTGGTGCATATTTTGAAAATTAGTGATTTTTGCCAACTTTCACACACCATAACTTTTGATCCAAAATGAATTAGGTCATTTTCTTGTACTTTTTGAAAAGGGAAAGATCTAATCTACAACTTTCATGACCAAAGTTTTTCCATTTGAAGCATTTTTGGATCAAAAAGCAAGGGTTGAAAAAGTTGCATAAAATGACATTTCACTAAAAGTCAACCATGCCCTAAAAAGTCAACTTTGCAAAAACTTGTAATTATTGAATTTTGTGAACTTCAACCTTCTTCCATGATCAAATAAAGATCATATACACTCAAAATGATGAAGATCAACCCTTGGTTTGGTCATTGGGGGCCTCAGATGCCCTGATTTTGCACTGACTTGTCCAGAAAGTCAACTCTTGATCAGATGACTTCCCCATGGAATTTCTTCATGAAAATTGATATGCATACTCCCTATACCATATAGAGACCAATAGAAACAAGAATGACCAAAAAATTTGGATTTATGGCCTTTGAAACCAAAACCCTAATTTTAGGTCAACTGTGCAGTCAAACCTGGCTCTACTTCCATACCAAACCCAGTTCTTGTGATTCTTTGGCATTCTTGACTTTGAGAGGATATAATATGATTCTTGAACACACATGGACCCCCTTGAAATGATTGATGACCTTTGGAGTGGCTCAAGAAGCTCTTGGATTGCTCAGATCACAAGCCCTAGATGCAGATGACTTAGAATCTATGCAGTGAATCAAAAATGGGATATGAGATGTTATGATTGAGTTTATGCATATGAAATGATCACAAGCCATGGTGTGAATGGGTGAGGGCAAATTTGGGGTGTTTACACTTTGCAACTTCATGCGAGTGGAAGCTAAGTCATCATTGTATTGATACTGCTTATAGAAAGCTTCAGCAAGATCATTCCAATCCCTGATGTTGACACTCTCCAACTGATAATACCACTCCAATTGAGCTCTAGATAAGCTCTCTTGGAAAAAATGGATCCATAACTTCTTATCGGCAGTGTGAGGTTGGATTCTTCTGACATAAGACCTCAGATGCAGCTTGGGACAAGAGACCCCATCATAAACAACAAAAGTAGGAACCTTGAAACCAATGGGTATGACTACCCCAGATATCAGACTTAAATCTTCAAAATCCAGCCCAGATGACTTCTGCAACTCCATAGCATCCATTCTATCCACCAGCATCTTGAATTTGTCTTCATTAGGCTCATGGTAGTAATTAGCCTCAGAATCAGAGTCCCCCATAGTGTTGTGGAGACTGCCTCCCTCTTTTTCAGACTCTTCAGACTCGTAATCTTCAAATGGTTCTTTGGTCTTGGCAAGACCTTTGAACCTTCTTCCCATGTTGATCAGGCCACCTGACCTTCTAGTCTTCTTAGTCTTCTTGGCCAGCAGCGTCTTCAATTCATCCTGCCCCTTGGTCAGGTTCAGGATCAGCTCTTGGAACTGTGCATTTTGTGTCTGGAGATCCTTAACTGTTTGTTCAAGAGCCATTGCTGAAATAAACAGCGAGAAGATGAGAAACCTGTGCATAATTATAAACATGTGATGCAATGAAATGATATGTGAATGTATATGCAATGTTTTCAAGGACCGCATGATTTAAATTTGCTTAAACAAACAAGAAGGTAAACTTTTATTAGTAATAAATTTGTTTTGCCTCTTGGGCTTACAGAAAATGAAATGGAATAAATACAAGAGATGGGGTTTTAAGTCTCCCATGGACGTTTCCTCTTTGTGTTGAGGTATGAGTTGAGATTCCGTTCCTCATGAAGTTGCTTTGTTAGTTCCAGGATTCTTTCTTGGCTTGCTTTGTAATGAGCCTCGAAAGTATCCCTTTGCTCCTTCAACTGGATCCAGGATCTCTGTAAATCTTCCATGTCAGTAGGCATGTCTGGGTGAAGGATGGTATAAGCAGTGTCTCCTTCAGCAACAGGTTCCATGGTAACTGGCAGGATAGCAGGATATGGCATCATGAGAGTCTGAGCACGAGATCGCACCCATCTGAGATAAGCCTCCATAGGAATAGTGTACTTAGGCTCCAGTGTCTTGATGTCAACCTTGTTCACTTTTCCCCATGCTCGTATGAATCTCTGACGGTAACCTTGAAGATCGTTGTCGTAATCAAACATAATGCCCTGAATCAACATGTCATGTGGGCCATCACTCTGAGCGTAACCAAACTGTCGTAAAGCTAGAGAGGGGTTGTATGTGATGCCTCCTCTTATGCCTAGAAGTGGCACATTAGGAAACTCTCCACAACGGTCAATGATGGTGACATTCTCCATAGATCTGGAGCACCAATGGATATCTGAATGAGAGAGTGACATAATCCTCTTGGACCACCTGAACCCTTGCTCATTCTTCATTACTGAGCGAGGAAGGTGAGAGATAAACCACCTAGAAAGCAAAGGTATGAAGCACATCAAAGTTCCTCTTGCCCTTGTAGTACGGGTATGAAGAGAATGTAGGATGTCTCCAAGTAATGTAGGTACTGGATTGTGACTCAGGAATATGTTGATGGCATGAACGTCTATGAACTGATCTGGATTGGGGAACAATACTAAGCCATATATCAGCAAGGCTAAGATCTCCTCAAAAGTATCATAGCTCATGGCCTTCAAGAACACCTGAGCTTTCTCTATCAACACCTTGGCAAGAATACCCTTAACTCCACTTCTCGTTTCTAGAACAATGTCAGACTTCTTCAGATGTAGAGCTGCAGCAATGACCTCTGGTTTAAGCTCTTTCTCCAAGCCTGTGAAGGGTCTTTGATCAAGAACAGGTATACCCAGAAGTTTAGAGAACTCTTCCATTGTAGGAACCAGCTGATAGTCAGGGAATGTAAAGCAATGGTGCTTAGGGTCAAAGAACTGAAACAGAACACTCATCATGTCTTCATTGAACCCTGAAGTGACTAGTGTAAACACCCCAAATTTGCCCTCACCCATTCACACCATGGCTTGTGATCATCCTCATATGCATAAACTCAATCATGGCATCTCATATTACATTTTTGATACATTGCATTGGTTCAAAGTCATCTACATCTAGGGTTTGTGATCTGAGCAATCCCAGAGCTTCTTGAGCCACTCCAAAGGTCATCAATCACTTCAAAGGGGTCCATGTATGTTCAAACATCATACTATATCCTCTCAAAGTCAAGAATGTCAAGGAATCACAAGGACTGAAAATGGCATGGAAGCAGAGCCAGGGAGCATGCACATCAAATTTCATGAAGAAATTCAATGGGGAAGCCATCTGATCAAGAGTTGACTTTTCAAGCAAGCCAGTGCAAAATCAGGGCATCTGAGGCCCCCAATGACCCAACCAAAGGGTGTTCTTCATCATTTTGATTGTGTATGATCTTTATTTGATCATAGAAGATGTTGGAAGTTCACAAAATTGAAGAATTTCAAGTCATTTGCAAAGTTGACTTTTTGGGAAAGTTTGACTTTTAATGAAATTGCCATTTTGGGAAACTTTTTCAACCCTTGATTTTTGATTCAAAAATGCTTCAAATGGAAATACTTTGGTCATGAAAGTTGTAGAATGGATCATTCCCTTTTCAAAAAGTACAAGAACATGACCTAATTCATTTTGGATCAAAAGTTATGGATTGTCAAAGTTGGCTAAAATCCCAAAATTTGAAGTTTTCTACCAAAGAGACATTTTGCAAAATGGTTTGTTCAAGTGTTCTAAAGGCCTCAAATGTGTACCATTTCTTCACAACATGATCATACAACATCTAAAATTCAGAATGGGCCAAGAGATCACTCATCCTCATGACTTATGGAGCAAGATTTCTCAAAGGAAACAAAAGTGAAGCAAGTTGCAAAAACTCACTCAAGTGTGAATCCACTTGCTTGCTGACTTCACAAACAATCCTATGGCTCTCCACACATCTTGCTGCGCAGGACACCCCATCTGTCCTTGGCTAGCTAGTAGCCCATGCCTCTCTTACACAACTTTGACATTTTGGCAACTTGAGCCATACCAATCACAAAAGCACACATCAACTCATCTGACCAATCCCATTAGTTTATGCAAACAAAAAGCAAGCCAAAACACATACAACACAAGCCTGAAGACACACACAACACAGCTCTCTCATTTTCACCTCATTTTGCAAAAGCTTTCGAAACATTCTCCACAAGCTGCAAACACACAAACCAACTTCACAAACCAACTCAGCATACTCCACTGGTCACAAACCACCCATCACCATAGCCTAAAACTCCCAGAAACCAAGATACGATTTCTCCCCCCTTTTGTGCAGAACCTTAGCAAACTCTCAAACCAAGCATTGTAAACTCCAAACAAGCATTGAAAGCTTCTCAGGAGGTTCATTGGAGGTGATTAGAAGCAAGAAGCCATCCAGAAAGCGCCAGAAATCAAAGCTTCGATTCAGGTAGCCATGGAAATTCATTTTTCCAGAACTCTCTTTTCTTGTTTCTAAAATGATCTATATGCTTCCCTGAGTTCATTGAACTTTTTATTTTTGAAAATGATTGAGTATTGAGTGTGTATTGATTCTCTGAAAGTTTTGTGATTTTTGCATTTTTGTTTCGAAACATGGTTTTGGGCAAGAAGAAATGAGTTATGAGGCTAGATTCGGGTTCAGGGAGGTGAAGAGAGTGGATCTGGAGCTTTAGAGCTCCAGAAATAACCTAGAGGTGAGGTTTTGGTTTTACTCAGGGGAGGTGTGGCCGGAGAAGACGACCGAAAGTCTTTTCCGGCCACCTGAGGTTAATTAGGGCTAATCAGAGTCATTAATGCAAGTTTGAATCTGGAGCGTGGGATGAGTTGACTAGGGCTGACTGGCGCGCGAACGAGTGGTCCAGATTTCACACTTAACCCTAATCCTGTTTTATTAATTTAATTAATTAAGATTAATTTAAATCCAGCCAGTTTGAATTCCAGCCTTTAGATCTGGCGCCAGTCAACTCCCGCGCGTATCATTTGAATCCTGGCCACTGGATCAGCATACTTCTCATTTTATTTCATTTTTATTTCATTTAATTTCATTTGTTTTGTTCAATTTATTAAAAATAGTAAAACATTCTCAAAAATTCTGAAAATATTTATACAATCTTTTATTAATTTTCAGAAACCAAAAAAATTTTTATTTTTATTTTTTTGCATTAAAAAATATTTTTAAATCATTTAAAAGATTATTTTTAATTAATTAATTAAAAATACGTTTAGGTATTTAAAAATCACCAAAAAATTCATGAAACCTTTAAAATCATTTAGAAACATTGTCCAACCCTCAAACCAAATTTCTTTTTTGATCTTGATGTCTCTTGACAATTTTTCATGGAATTAATTTCATTTCAAGGCATTATTTTGATCCAATCTTTGAAAATTCATTTCTGCCTAGTCTTTAAGAGTTGGACTTTGATTCTTTTTGCATTGTGTCTTGCATATCATGTAGTTTGTAGGATTAAATTGGCATGTTTTGATCTTGCATTTTCAATTTGTTTGACATTTTCCTTGAAAAGGTGCCTTAAAACCCTAGAAATCTTAAGAAATTCATAACTTTCACTAGGTTAAGAATTGGATCCCCTCCTTTGGGCAGTGAGTTTGTATAGGTTTAGGGTTCCCTTGAGTGCATTTTCAATTTTTTATCTTGATGTTTGCTTCTGGTTTTGGTTTTTGTTTTGTGCATTGATCATAAACCCTAATTTGGACTTTCTCTTGCATTCATCTTGCATTTGCTTACATACCATGACTTGCCATGACATTTTATGCATCCATTTGATTCATTAGACATCTTAAGACATGTTAGAAGCATGTTTGATCATTTCATATTTCATTTGCCATGTTGTATGTCATTTGCATTCCATAACTTTTCATGTATGTTCATGGTTCTAAGCATGTTTCTCTTGCATCCATATGTTTGTATGATCATCCCCATGCCTTGTTTCATGTTTGCATCATCTCATAGCATCATTATCATCACACACATGCTTCTGGTTTTGGTTTGCATCATGCTATTTCACCTCATTTTGCATGGCATTGCATTTGTTTCACTAACTTTTCAGGTGGTAAGTTCTTTGAGAAGTGAATTTGCCTTCACTTCTCACAATTTCTTTTCATCTATCTTATGCATCATTGCTGCATTTTGTCTTGTGTTTGAGATTGAGCTTGCTCTTTCTTCTTCTTCTTACTTTCTTTCCTCAAGTGACTTGTCTTCTTAAATGAAGCAAGTTACTTTGCTTTTCTTTGCCCCTTTCATCTGCTTCCTGGTGGTTCCTCTGAAGATCTTTCTTGTAAACCTCACAAGCCTTAGGAACAACCAAGCATGACAATGATTAGGGTTTTGATTAGTTCCCCCATTTAGATTTTACCTTTGTGTCTCATTGAGTCTTCTCTTCTCATCTCATAATCAAGGACTAAACCCTAAAGGTTTTAAGGCTTTGTGATTACGTTTATGCCTGCATCCTTCTATTAGGATGGAGTGTATAACTTTAATCCTAAGTGTTAAACCCTTAATGTGTTTAACCCCTTTAATTAATCCACTTAATAATCATCAAGACATCAAGCTTGTAACTTGGGCCTTGCATTAGGGTTCTAATTCTTCCTTAATTGGTTAAGAAGGACTAACCCTAGTGTTAATGGACAAGTCCCCCTCAAGTTGTCTTACAAATCATAAAACTCACTTCATCATCTTATCATTAACTAAAATCCACTTAATAAAGGCTTTGTTTTGTCATGAGTTTAATCCCTAATCATGGATTAAGTTGAGGAGCTTTCCTCAGCTTAAACATTCTCATCTATTATCCTTCTATTAGGATTGTGTAATGAGTCTGTTTAATCCCTGATTATGGCTTAATCTCATTACTCAACACTAAACAAAAACAACAAAAACATCTAAATAATCACAAGTAGGTTAATGATCTTAATCCTACACCAAAGGTGATTAAGTGTGAGAAGTTTACTTCACACTTAAGGTATTCTCATTACCCCTAATCAGAGGGAAGATGTGATGAGTTTACTAACCCATTGGTTTAGGCTTAAGCTTATTAACTTATGACAAACTTCAAAAATCAATAAAAGACTGAAAACACAAAAACAAACAATAATCGTTTCCTTAGGGATTCTTTTCTCATCTCATTCACTCACAAACGAGAACTCGCTTCTTCCATCTAATGCAAGACAGTTTGCACCTGAGCCAGACAGGTCATACACTTGAGCATAGACAAGCAAGCAGTTCATAAGTCAATTTATCTTTCAGTCTCTTTGGGTCGAACTACGGTGTTCTGACTTCCTCATTGCACGAGAGGATACGTAGGCATAACTTAACAGTTATCGAACAAAAGTCTCTGTATATTCCCCCTCCTTCTAGCATCATTCTTTAAGCCTCATGATCTTGAGCATCTCACCCTTATTCTTACACTGACACTTCACTTGTACACTTCACACTTCTTTTACACTGACACTTGCATTCTTTCCGGCTTTTGATACACAAATTGCACTGACACTACCCCTTTAAAACACAAATCTTTTAAGCGTGGATCCCGTCGAGTACGGCGGACAATCTGGGTGCTAATACCTTCCCAGGTTGTAACCAACCTCCTTTCTCAGTCTCTCTGGTTCGCAACCGTCTTATCCATATCTTTCTAGGTCTATGCAGCATTGCCTTTCCTCCGGGATAAAAATGCCTAGCTGGCGACTCTTTTCTTTTCCTGTGAGTTCACTCCTGTGTGTTCTCACATCCTCCTTTCGCCGACCGTTCGCGTCTGTACCTCATTTGAGCTCAGTCTCATCTTTTGGGAGCGACAGCTTGGCGACTCTGCTGGGGATACCTTATACTGTAATCAGGGCTTTTGGTTCTTTTTGTGGGTTCCTCCTAGCGCTTGATTGATTTGTGTTTACTGGGGTGTTATGTGCTATCTGTGTTTGTATATTTTATTTATTGCTTTATGTACAGTTTTGTTTATTGCTTTCTTTATAGCTTTATATACATCATACTGTCATATTATTCTGGCTGGATCTGTTGTTTCTGTTTTGGTGGGTGGGGTCCTATTGAGAGTTGAGGTCCTATACCTGAGACCTTAGTGACACATAGGCTAGAGTGGTTCATGTTCTTTCCCATTCCATTTCGGTCTGGTGCGGGAATATGAAACACGGTTCAGATATGGGTTTCTTCTTGAGAACTCTGTGCTACAGATTTCCTGTAGTGCTAGGGCTATCTGGGAAGCCTTCTAAGTCTGGATGACCTTTTTATGACCTTCAGAAACTGAGGTGAATTAGAGGAGGATCTTTTATGGTTATTGTAAACACTGTACCTCCGGGTTGGAAGTGTTTACACTTCTCATAACTGATCCAAGTCTGAGGATCCTTGTTTTAGAACACCACCTGTGAGGGGGTTGGGCTGTTTACAGGTTTGCAGGTACCCTTGACCTCAGCATACCCTGTTACTTTGTTTTGATTAAGAGTACTCCATTTTGGGACAGTTCTTGTAATTTTAACCCTGGACATGTGACTCTTTATTTGAGTCCCCCACCTTGGTTACTGGACTTATGAACCTCCATCTGGACTTCTTAGACATACATGGACTTATATCAAAGCAGTAATCAGATCCAGTTTGATCACAAACCCTTGCATATCATTTGAATACATCATCATTGCATCATTTAACATTTGCTTATTTGTTTTTCAGGGTATCCATACTATATTTTGGCTTGGTTTTGACCCCTTCATCTGCATAGACCTATCTGCTTCAGCTATCCTCATCAGCTACCTGCTTCAGCTACTGTCATCACCAGTCTCAGCCTGTCAGTGGCTCATTACCAGCATCAGTCTTCATCATCAGCAGTTATTTTTCAGCTCTTCATCAACAAACATGGCACCCAAGAAGAGCAACATCTCATATCATTTCTTTGAGCCTGAGCTGGCTAGCATCAGGAAGGTCCAGGCCTTTATTACTCCAGACCATATACCACTATTCAGAGAACATTATGGAGGCATCCTTGATGTGGTTATGGATTTGGACCCTTCCCAGAGGAGCTTGATTCACACTTGTCTACAGTTCTATGATCCTCCTTTAAGATGCTTCACCTTCCAGGATTTTTAGTTGGAACCCTTGTTGGAAGAGTATTCATCACTGATTGGTGTACCTGTCAGGGGTGGTGCCCCCTTCAACCCTGAGATGGCTTTTCCCAGTAATGAAGAAGTGGCAAAGGCATTGTATCTGGAACCTTGTCTGATTGGGCAGAACATGACAACCAAGGCAGGAATATCTAGTCTGCATTTGGATTTCTTGACTTCTCAGGCCATCCTGAAGGCCTCCTTGGGAGAATGGAAGGCAGTTTGTGCTTTGTTAGCCCTCAGCATATATGGGGTTATACGTTTTGCAGACGAGCCTAAATTTATTAGCAAGAATGCCATCCACCTTTTCATTCTGAGGAACCCAGTGCCCACCTTACTGGGAGATTTCTACTACTCTGTTCACCAAAGGAATGAAAAGCAAAGAGGAAGATTGGTGAGGTGTTGTGCTCCCCTGTTCCATACCTGGCTGCTCAAACACTTGCCCAAGACTGATGCATTCTTGAATCCTCACCAGCAGAAGAATTGGGCTAGAAGACTCATTGCTTTGACCTCAGATGACATCAGGTGGTGCACTCAGAGCACCAAGGGCAGGGACATCATTACTAGTTGTGGGCAGTTCCCCAATGTACCCCTGATAGGAGTAAAGGGTTGCATCAACTACAACCCTCTGTTATTCAAAAGACAATTGGGCTATGCATTGGTCCACCCTCCTAGAGCATAAGACTTGGCTGAAACCCTTTATTGTGAGATTAAGCCTAATTTAGCTATTGTCAGGCAAGCATCCTGGGCTTGGGACAATGTCCAGACCAAAGGGATGGCCATTCTTGGGAGATGCAACAATGTGGCCTCGGCTCAGTACTATGAGTGGTCTCATGCCAGGGCACAAACTTTTGGGATGCCCTTCACCATTGAGGATGCACCTGGACCCTCCACAACACCACCTCCTGCCACTGTCAGCTTAGAGGAGTTTGAGAAACTGAAAGAGAGGAATGAGAATCTGACTCAGGCTCTACAGAAGACCCTCTGGGAGAGGAGTGATGGTCGTCTGGACATCGAAAGGTTAGAAAAGCTAAAGGTGGAGCATCTAGCTAGGATTGAGAAGTCAGAAGACTACATCAAGAAGTCAAGGGCTGGAGAGCAGATCTTGAAGAATGCCTGCAAGGAGGCTCAGTTCCAAAAGGCCAGGACTGATTTGTATCTGAAAGAGAGTCAAGCTAGGTGGGTCAGGATCATTGAAGCTCGTACTCAGGAAGATAAAAGGACTCAGGACAAGATTGAGCAGTTGGAGGCTAGTGCAAAGGAGCAACAAGAAGCCCTGCTAGCAGCCCAGAGGGAGATCTCAGAGTTGAAGATTAGGGCTAGTGTGAAGAGGTCAAAGGACCAGAGTCGACACAAGAAGCTAATTGCAGCTGTTGCCACCAGGAATCTTCTTATCAGGAACCTCACAGAGCGTCCAGCTGATCCTGTGACTGAAGCACTTCTAAAGGAAGTCCAGGAGGATGAGTTTGGTCTTGGTGTCTGACTTTTGCTTGTTGTTGCTTTCATTTCATTGTACTTTTCTTTCTTATGTTGTATTTTGATCCCTTAGGGGCATGTATTGTAAAAAAAAAACTATGTATCATTCACTTTTTGTAATATATGTATTGGTTTGTTTTATCTGAGTTCTTTCAAGCAACATCAAAAGCATCTTCCTCAGGGGTCTGGAAAGGTCAAAACCAAGTGCCAAGCCAGATACCTTGGAGACAAATAAGCATACTGCATTGCATACTAACCTTTGTTTTTTTTTGTAGGTTTGTTTTGTTTTTGTTACTAACTCTGTTGTGATTCAGGAACTATTGCTCGGCGTCGGGTGTTCCCACTCAACCGTCCACACAGATATCCTACCCGCAACAACCTTCCGGGTATACAGATGGACCAGGTACAACAGGATCTTACAGAGGTCAGGACTCAAATGGCCAATGAAAGACTGGAAATGAGAAATCAGATGACCCAGTTTATGGAGGTGATGAATGGATTGGCACAGAGCCAGGAAAGATTAAGGGCCTTAGTAGAAAGGCAGACTCAGGAAGACCCCCATCTGGGGACTGGTGGAACAAGCAACAATGAGAGGGTTCAGCCCCATGTCAACCCACCTGTGTATGGCCCTCATCTTCACCCAGAGATCAACATCCCTGCTAATGTGCAAGGGAATGCTACTACAGGCAGAGTACTACAAGAAGACCCCCAAAAAGATCAATTCATAGTGATGGGAGCTGGGGATGAGGCCTATGACAGAAGGCTAGATGAAATTGCTGAAAAATTAAGGTCCTTGGAGTCTTAAAACTCCTTGGGTTTTGATGTCATGGACATGGGCTTAGTGGACGGGGTCAGGATTCCCCACAAGTTTAAACCTCCGTGCTTTGAGAAGTACAACGGAACTTCCTGTCCGCGAACCCACTTGCAATCCTTTCTGGGGAGGCTGAAGGCATATACCATGGATGAAAAGATATGGATGTTTTATTTCGAAGATAGCTTAACAGGAGCTTCAAGGGAATGGTACTCTCACTTGACTAGAGCAACCATCAGGTGCTGGAAGGATCTGGCTGAGGCTTTCATTAGACAATACCAGTACAACTTGGATATGGCTCCCAACAGGACTCTCCTGATGGGAATGTCACAATCATCCAGAGAAAGCTTCCGGGAGTACGCCCAGAGGTGGAGACAGCTTGCTGCTGCTGTCCAACCACCCATGTCGGAAAGGGAGATGGCCGACATGTTTATGAACACCCTCCAAGGGACATACATTGATAGGCTAGCTGCTTTTTCTTCCACCAGCTTCGCGGATGTGGTCATAGCTGGAGAAAGAATTGAGAGCCTATTAAAGATGGGAAAGATTTCCGACAACGGTGCAAGCTCGTCCAGCAACCCAAGAAAGCCTTTTGTAGGTCCAAGAAGAACTGGTGAGACTAATGTTATCCATACCAGCAGGGGCAGACCCCAGTATGTTCATAGGTCAGTGGCAGCTGTCACCATTCCCGCTCCAATTCATCCACAACCAGCATATCAACCACAACAACAATCCCACTACCAGCAACAAGCTCAATATCCACCTCAGAGAAATTATAACAACAACAACACCAGCAACAACAATCAGCAAAGACCTTTTCAACAGAGACCATCTCAGGCCAATAGGGTGATTGATTCGATCCCTATGCCTTATGCCACATTATTGCCACAACTCCTGAAACTCAACCTGGTTGAGCTAAGGACATTGGCACCTCCAGATCCTGCCAGTCTGCCCAGAAATTATGACGCCAGCGCCAGATGTGCTTTTCACTCAAATGCACCTGGCCACAGTACAGAGAAGTGCAGAGCTTTGCACATGAAAGTACAGGATCTAGTGGATTCCAAAGCTCTAAACTTTGCACCCCCACCAAATGTCAGTAAGAACCCTATGCCCAACCATGGTGGACCCAGAATCAATGCTATTGAAGAAGATAAGCCATCTTACTTGATAACCAGTGTGGGGCAGATTCGGACACCCTTGGTAGAGATTAAAGCTCAACTCCTTGAATGTCAAATGTTCCCCGGATGTGAGCTAGGATGTGCTTATTGCAACATTTCAGTAAATGGGTGTGATGACTTGAAAAGTGGCATAGATGGTCTCATCCAGAGTGGCCTGCTTCAAATCACAACGTCAATACCTACAAATCCAGCAATCTCCTTAACAACAATTCCCGAGTCTTCTACAACTGCAACAACAATTGTTCCAAACAACTCTTCAATCTCATCAACAAATGCTTCGTCTGTCACTTCAACGGACCAAATATCAACAAACATCCCTTCTACAACTTCAACACCCTTTCATTCAGGACCTCCTACAACAGCAACACCTATCCATTCAACAGTGCCTCCTACAACATCAACAGCAAATAATGAAAGTGTCTCAACGGTTACAATTTATTATGATCCTGCAAATGATTCTGCCTACAACTCACAAAATGCCACTCCTATCAGAACACCGGTTACAATATACTATGATCCACATACTATCATGGTCCCTTCGGCAGCTGCTATCAGTCCAGTCACTATCATAGTGCCTGGGCCAGTTCCTTATGAAAGCAGTAATGCCATCCCTTGGCATTATGGCTCCGATCTATACTGCGAAGGACGGAAAATCACTTTGGAATCATCAACTTCTTCACCACAAATAGACAATGTGGGGGGAGGCGGAGGCTTCACTCGAAGCGGACGTCTCTTTGCCCCGCAGATTCCAAGACCCATTGCTGAAGCAGAAGCTGCTGCCAAAGCAAAAGGGAAAAGCATGGTGCAAGAAGAACAAGTTGCTAAAGAGGCTTTGAAAACCCCTTTTGATCAAGAGGTTGATGAATTCATGAGAATCATCAAGAAAAGTGATTACAAGATAGTGGACCAGCTTCACCAGACACCTTCCAAAATCTCCATTTTATCATTGCTAATGTGCTCCGAGGCTCACCGGAATGCATTATTAAAAGTCTTGCACGCAGCTTATGTGCCAGAGGAGATTACCGTCAATCAGTTAGAGGCAGTGGTTGGAAATGTTAACGCTAGTAATGGACTAGGATTTACCAACACTGATTTGACTACGGAAGGCCGCAATCACAACAAGGCTTTGCACATTACCTTGGAGTGTAAGGGTGCAGTTCTTTCCCACGTACTGGTAAACACAGGGTCATCCCTCAATGTCTTACCTAAAAAAGCCCTTGTGAAGCTGGAGTATGAAGGATTGGCATTACGTCCCAGCAATTTGGTAGTGAGAGCCTTTGACGGTTCTAAGAGATCAGTTCTGGGAGAAATTGAGTTGCCTATAATGATTGGCCCACAGACTTTCAAAACGACCTTCTTCGTGATGGATATACAGCCTGCCTACAGCTGTCTATTGGGTAAACCATGGATACACGCCGCTGGCGCCGTGACGTCAACCCTTCACCAGAATTTAAAATTCGAGTGGGAGGGCCAAGTCGTTACTATTTGTGGAGAGGAAGATATTTTTGTTAGTCACCTGGATACATACAAATACATTGAGATGGATGGGGAGATCCACGAAACTATGAGTCAAGGGTTTGAGGCCTTGAACATAAATGAAGCATCCGCTGTACCTGGAACCTCAATGACATCTTATCAGCAAGCCCGGAAGGTTGTTGAAGAAGGGACTGCCTAAGGCTGGGGCAAGTTGCTACCCGTAGAGAAGAAGGAAGATAGATTTGGGTTGGGTTACAAACCAACTCAACAAGATCAAACAGAGGCTGCTAAGAAGCCCAATTTTGTCAGTGGGGGGATGCTCACCCCAGATGCCGTGAACAACTTGGAAGACGAGGATGAAAGCGACCGCAACCAGGAGAGTTGGATACGTCCAAGGATCCCGGGGAGCAGTATCTCAAACTGGTCTTCCCAGGAAATTATAAGAGTTACTCCTGCAGAGTAATTATTATTTCCTGTATTTTTTAAGCATGCATCAAGTCTTGCATCTTGCCCAAGATGACAAGACTCATTTTGTAATCGGGCCATATGTAATTTTGTGCAAATAGATCAATCAATGATAATCAGACATCTTTTGCAAATGAGTCTTTTTCTTTTCCGCTCACTGTTTTTCCATTTTTTTTCTTTTTGTACAAAAAATAAATGGCAATGTTTTCAAAATGACAACTTCATTTCACTTTTCTAAACAAGATTAAAATCAATCACTAAAATGAACAAACTGAACCCTTGCAGAGAGTGCCTTCCAGACCGCACCGACAGCAGCACGGCTATGACTTCGTATGACTTTGACAATCCAATCAATCAAGCTGATGAAGGGGTTGAAGAAGAGTATGAGCTTCCTGAAGAGCTAGCCAGGTTGTTGAGACAAGAGGAAAAGGTTATCACTCCTCATCAGGAGGAGGTCGAAACGATTAATCTTGGTACAGATGAAGATGTGAAAGAAGTTAAAATCGGGGCCTGCTTACAAGACTCAGTGAAGAAACAACTGATTGACCTGCTTCAGGAATATGTGGATGTGTTTGCTTGGTCTTATCAGGATATGCCAGGGTTGGACACCGACATTGTTATGCACAGGCTGCCTTTAAGAGAAGATTGCCCACCGGTTAAACAGAAACTGCGCCGTACTCGCCCAGACATGGCAATGAAAATCAAAGAAGAGGTACAGAAGCAGTGGGACGTCGGGTTCCTTGCTGTAACTAGCTATCTGCCGTGGGTTGCTAATATAGTACCTGTGCCTAAGAAGGACGGCAAAGTAAGAATGTGTGTTGACTACCGGGATCTAAACAGAGCCAGCCCGAAAGATGACTTCCCATTACCTCACATCGATGTATTGGTGGATAACACGGCTCAGTTCTCGGTATTCTCCTTCATGGACGGGTTTTCAGGATACAATCAGATCAAAATGTCACCTGAAGACATGGAGAAGACAACCTTCATCACACCCTGGGGCACGTTCTGTTACAAGGTGATGCCATTCGGACTGAAGAATGCCGGTGCAACATACCAACGGGCTATGGTGACATTATTCCACGATATGATCCATAAAGAAATCGAATGTTATATGGATGACATGATTGCCAAGTCCCTCACTGAAGAAGACCACCTGGTAAATCTACTGAAGCTATTCAAGCGTCTGAGGAAGTACCAACTGAAGTTGAATCCCAACAAATGCACATTCGGGGTGCGCTCTGGTAAGTTGCTGGGATTTATCATAAGTGAAAAAGGGATTGAAGTTGACCCTGATAAAGTCAAAGCCATTCAAGAAATGCCTGCACCAAAGTCAGAAAAAGAAGTTCGAGGGTTCTTAGGCCGATTGAACTACATTTCACGGTTCATATCTCACCTTACGGCAACCTGCGAGCCTTTGTTCAAACTGCTAAGAAAGGAACAAACGGTCAGGTGGAAAGAAGACTGTCAGAAGGCTTTTGACAAGATCAAGGAATACTTACAAGAGCCTCCCATCCTTATGCCTCCAGTTGAAGGAAGACCTCTAATCATGTACTTGACAGTATTAGAAGAGTCAATGGGGTGTGTGCTGGGCTAGCATGACGAGTCTGGTCGAAAAGAGTATGCAATATACTACCTAAGCAAAAAGTTTACCGACTGTGAACAGCGTTATTCACTGCTCGAGAAAACTTGCTGTGCTTTAGCGTGGGCTGCTCGCCGACTAAGGCAGTATATGTTGACCCACACCACTTTATTGATTTCAAAGATGGACCCAGTTAAGTACATTTTTGAGAAGCCAGCACTTACCGGACGGGTTGCAAGATGGCAAATGATCCTCACAGAATATGACATCCAGTACACCTCTCAGAAAGCCATCAAGGGCAGTGTATTGTCTGAATATCTGGCCGAGCAACCTATTGATGATTACCAGCCTATGAGATTTGACTTCCCTGATGAAGACATCATGTTCATAAAAACAAAGGATCATGAAGAGCCTGTTCACACCGAAGGGCCTAACCCGGAAGAAGAATGGACTATGATGTTTGATGGGGTTGTTAACATGAATGGTCGTGGTGTTGGTGCAGTACTCATTACACCTAAAGGAGTTCACATGCCTTTCTCGGCAAAACTCACCTTTAACTGCACTAACAACAAAGCTGAATACGAAGCTTGCATTATGGGTCTTAAGGAAGCCATTGACCTCAGGATCAAGACTTTGACTGTGTTCGGAGATTCAGCTCTGGTAGTTAATCAAACCAACGACAAATGGTACACCCACCAAGATCATCTGATACCTTACAGGGATTATACAAGGAGGTTATTGACTTTCTTTACAACAGTCAAGCTTGAGTATATCCCTCGGGACGAGAATCAGTTTGCAGATGCTCTGGCTACCATTTCATCCATGATCAAAGTGCAAGCTGCCAACTTTGTACCTCAAATTTCAGTGTCCAGACTTGACAGACCAGCATATGTGTTCGCAGCAGATGTTGTCAAAGATGATAAGCCTTGGTTCCATGATATTAAGTGCTTCTTGGAAGATCAGATATACCCACCTGGGGCATCTTCCAATGATAAGAAGACTTTGAGAAGGCTTGCTGGTAGTTTCTTCCTGAATACCGATGGTTCCCTGTACAAGAGAAACTTTGATATGGTACTTCTCAGATGTGTTGATAGAACAGAAGCAGACTTGTTAATGCACGAGGTGCACGAAGGATCCTTTGGTACCCATGCAGGAGGACATGCAATGGCCAAGAAATTGCTAAGATCAGGATATTACTGGATCACAATGGATACCGACTGTTGTGTTTACGATAGAAAATGTCATAAATGCCAGATTTATGCGGATAAGGTGCATGTGCCTCCCAATCCTTTGAATGTGATGTCTTCACCTTGGCCCTTTGCTATGTGGGGCATTGACATGATTGGCAAGATTGAGCCAACTGCTTCGAATGGCCATAGATTCATCCTGGTTGCCATTGACTATTTCACCAAGTGGGTCGAAGCAGCTTCATATGCAAACGTTACAAGGCAAGTGGTAGCCAGGTTTCTGAAGAGAGATATCATCTGTCGATACGGAGTTCCCGAGCGAATCATTACTGATAATGGTTCCAACTTAAACAACAAAATGATGGCTGAGTTATGCCGGGACTTCAAGATCCAACACCACAATTCTTCTCCTTACAGGCCAAAGATGAATGGCGCTGTTGAGGCAGCTAATAAGAATATCAAGAAGATTGTGCAGAAGATGGTAGTCACATACAAAGACTGGCATGAGATGCTACCATTTGCCTTGCATGGGTACCGCACGTCAATCAGAACATCCACCGGGGCGACACCGTACCAGCTTGTGTATGGTATGGAAGCAGTCCTACCAGTTGAAGTTGAATTACCCTCCCTACGGGTACTGATGGATGTTAAGCTAAACGAAGCAGAGTGGGTCCGGTCCCGATACGAACAACTGAGTCTGATTGAAGAGAAAAGATTGGCTGCAATCTGTCATGGGCAGTTGTATCAGAAAAGAATGAAGAAAGCCTTTGATCAGAAAGTCAGGCACCGAGAGTACCAAGTGGGAGATCTGGTGCTGAAGAGAATCCTCCCTCCTCATACAGACCACAGGGGCAAATGGACTCCGAACTATGAAGGACCATTCGTAGTAAAGAAAGTTTTCTCGGGTGGAGCACTCATGCTCAGCACCATGGACGGTGAAGACTTCCCGTCCCCTGTGAATTCAGATGCAGTTAAAAAATACTTCACATAAAATGACCCGCTGGACACAAAAACAGAATGTAGGTCCAGGCAAAAATAGGGCATCCCGGCGAGTCAAAAACAGAATAAAAGACTCGGGCAAAAATAAGGGAAAATAAACAAAAAATGTACACCCGCTGAGTTGAAAAGCCGCATTGGACAACTCAGGCAAAAATGGGTATCCCGATGGATTAAAAACCCGAAAGGGCGATCCATGCAAAATAAGGGAATAAGCGAACAACTGCATTCTGGATTCGTCTGTATCACCTACAACTTGGTGAACCTCGAAAGGATCAAGCTTCTATCAGAATCAGCCTTCTTCAGAAAGCAAGACGAGAAGAACGTCAAATGTCATATGAGTCGTAGCAAAAGGAAGCTCCTTGAAGCGTCATCAACATTGCCAACATCTTTTGTTTCTCAATTTGTAACAATCCCCTCATTTTAGGAGATATGTTTCTCTGACTGTATCGTGCCAATTCAGGGCACATGAATTAATAAAATCAGATTTTCAGTCATGTCTCGTCTCGTACATTTTATTTTCATTTGCAAAATGTCTGATGTCTTTAGAGATACTGATTGCATAAATACAGATGCGTCTTTCTGAAACTGTGTGCTTGCAGGAAATATACTTATTCCCGGGAGCGTCGGAACTCTCGTGATGGGATCCAGTAAAGGATACCTCGGGATTACTTGTGCATTTCTATCTTTGCAGGATTGCAGGTATTCAAAAGTGCAACATGGGGCATGTAAGCTTCATCCCAGCAAGCTGGCAAATCAACACTCGCTCAGTCTTAGCACCCAAAGTGTTCTCTCCCCAGCTGAGTTTGCCACTTGCTATTTCTCCCCGGCCGAGGTGCCAATTTTTCTTCTTTCTTAAAGTACAGAAGCCAGGGAACCAACTTCCCCACAGAGTTTCAGCCTCTGGCCAGATGATCAGCGCATGAAGGAATCACAACAGAGTGATGAAAGCTTCTACAAACCCCAGCTGGGTCCCTCATTACCAGGATGGGTCTATCAGTGACCTATTCCCCCCAAGCAGATACATCTTGTCAGATATACCAATGATCTCATCCCCAGCTGGGATGTCCGTGTCAAACAGCTCAACCAGAAATCTTCACAGCAACGGGATCCAAATCCCAGATTAGTATCCTTGCATAATCATGGCATTCGCATCATATTCACCCCACAAAGCGTAGCATTCCGTCTAAAACGGAGCATTACGGCAAAAAATCAAACATATTGCATAATCATAAGCCATGATCCGAATCAAACACTTGTGAATGATGACAATCCATCAACAATATACAGAATGCTCCCTAGATTCCCCAGCGAAGAGCTAAAGCTAAAGCAGTTGCCTTACATTCACAAACATCAGTATATACTCCTTGTGGCACTGGTCCGTGTCATATCCCCAGTAGAAGACCAAAGCGTCCTCTTTGCGCTCACAGATACTTATATATACAATTCCTTGACATCCGTCCATGTCATTTTCCCCAGCACAGTAACATAAACACTTTGTATATCAGATTTTTGTTTATACTATAGTTTTCTCCCTTCCGACACTCGTCTGTGTCACTCTCCCCAGCAGGTTGAACACTCAAATATACACCACTCATACTTATTTCACTTATACAGATACTCGTTTGTATCTTGTATACACTATTCTTGCCTTTGCAGATTCGACACTAGTCCTTGTTCTTTGTTAACCAGTTGGTACTCGTCCGTACCAACATCTCAGAACATGCGTCAAGCGTTTGTTTCTACCTGATACTCGTCCGTATCATGGTCTTAAGGATGCTCGTCCGCATTTTTAATCCATACACTGTGTCAAACACTTTTGTCTTCTTGAATATAGACACTCGTCTGTGTCTACTATCCCCCAGAAGAGTCCCCTCAGATTCAACACTCATCTGTGTTCTCTGTTAACCAGTTGATACTCGTCCGTATCATCATCTCTGAACACGTGTCAGTATTTGTTTCTACTCGATACTCGTCCGTATCGTAGTCTTAAGGATGCTCGTCCGCATCTTTAACCTATACACAACGTCAAAACACTTATACCTTTTATTTCCTGGATATAAACACTCGTCCGTGTTTACTATTCCCCTGGAGATCGCCAGCAAAGCAAAATTTCTTTGGTTATCTGACATTCGTCCTATGTCATGATAAACCTTGAAAGCAGCCGTCCCCTGCTAGGTGATCGTCCTTCACCTCTTGATGATCATCCTTCATCATGCTCATCCGATGGACGTCCCCATCGTTGACCTTTTCTATCCGACATTCGTCCTATGTCGTGATATTTACCAGCCGTCCCCTGCTAGGTGATCGTCCTTCACCTTTTTGATGATCGTCCTTCATCATTTTATCCGATGGCCGTCCCCATCGTCGATCTTGTTATCTGACATTCGTCCTATGTCATGATAAACCTTGAGAGCAGCCGTCCCCTGCTAGGTGATCGTCCTTCACCTCTTGATGAGTGTCCTTCATCATGCTCGTCCGATGGCCGTTCCCATCGTTGACCTTTTATCCGGCATTCGTCCTATGTCGCGATATTTTCGGCAGCCGTACCCTGCCAGGTGATCGTCCTTCACCTTTGATGACCGTCCCTCATCATTATTTCATTTATTCTTTAACCCGATGGCCGTCCCCGTCGTGGTCCCTTTTCCTTTTCCTGATGATCGTCCTTCATCACTTTAGCCCGATGGCCGTCCCCATCGTTTGTTTACATTACTTTTTGAACTTGATGGCCGTCCCCATCATTTTTCATTAATCCCCAGAGAATCTTATAACTATACTTGATGGCCGTCCCCATCATGATCCCTTTTATCCCCAGCATGTCGGCCGTCCCCGTCATTGCTCCTACCCCCAGCAGTCGTCCTCTGCTCGACGGTCGTCCTCCGTCGCCCGCACTTTATAATATATTTTATTTTCTTTTACAATCTATATCCCTTTTCTTCTTCATTCTGTGAGTGCAAATTTTGGACTGTCTTTGGTATTCAACCACAAGTTATCTTGTTTGCCTGTTAAGCCGCTGCTTACATCCTGCACAGCTAACTCATGTTTGAATAGGGGCAGCTGTAAACACCCCAAATTTGCCCTCACCCATTCACACCATGGCTTGTGATCATCCTCATATGCATAAACTCAATCATGGCATCTCATATTACATTTTTGACACATTGCATTGGTTCAAAGTCATCTACATCTAGGGTTTGTGATCTGAGCAATCCCAGAGCTTCTTGAGCCACTCCAAAGGTCATCAATCACTTCAAAGGGGTCCATGTATGTTCAAACATCATACTATATCCTCTCAAAGTCAAGAATGTCAAGGAATCACAAGGACTGAAAATGGCATGGAAGCAGAGCCAGGGAGCATGCACATCAAATTTCATGAAGAAATTCAATGGGGAAGCCATCTGATCAAGAGTTGACTTTTCAAGCAAGCCAGTGCAAAATCAGGGCATCTGAGGCCCCCAATGACCCAACCAAAGGGTGTTCTTCATCATTTTGATTGTGTATGATCTTTATTTGATCATAGAAGATGTTGGAAGTTCACAAAATTGAAGAATTTCAAGTCATTTGCAAAGTTGACTTTTTGGGAAAGTTTGACTTTTAATGAAATTGCCATTTTGGGAAACTTTTTCAACCCTTGCTTTTTGATTCAAAAATGCTTCAAATGGAAAACTTTGGTCATGAAAGTTGTAGAATGGATCATTCCATTTTCAAAAAGTACAAGAACATGACCTAATTCATTTTGGATCAAAAGTTATGGATTGTCAAAGTTGGCTAAAATCACAAAATTTGAAGTTTTCTACCAAAGAGACATTTTGCAAAATGGTTTGTTCAAGTGTTCTAAAGGCCTCAAATGTGTACCATTTCTTCACAACATGATCATACAACATCTAAAATTCAGAATGGGCCAAGAGATCACTCATCCTCATGACTTATGGAGCAAGATTTCTCAAAGGAAACAAAAGTGAAGCAAGTTGCAAAAACTCACTCAAGTGTGAATCCACTTGCTTGCTGACTTCACAAACAATCCTATGGCTCTCCACACATCTTGCTGCGCAGGACACCCCATCTGTCCTTGGCTAGCTAGTAGCCCATGCCTCTCTTACACAACTTTGACATTTTGGAAACTTGAGCCATACCAATCACAAAAGCACACATCAACTCATCTGACCAATCCCATTAGTTTATGCAAACAAAAAGCAAGCCAAAACACATACAACACAAGCCTGAAGACACACACAACACAACTCTCTCATTTTCACCTCATTTTGCAAAAGCTTTCGAAACATTCTCCACAAGCTGCAAACACACAAACCAACTTCACAAACCAACTCATCACACTCCACTGGTCACAAACCACCCATCACCATAGCCTAAAACTCCCAGAAACCAAGATACGATTTCTCCCCCCTTTTGTGCAGAACCTTAGCAAACTCTCAAACCAAGCATTGTAAACTCCAAACAAGCATTGAAAGCTTCTCAGGAGGTTCATTGGAGGTGATTAGAAGCAAGAAGCCAGCCAGAAAGCGCCAGAAATCAAAGCTTCGATTCAGGTAGCCATGGAAATTCATTTTTCCAGAACTCTCTTTTCTTGTTTCTAAAATGATCTATATGCTTCCCTGAGTTCATTGAACTTTTTATTTTTGAAAATGATTGAGTATTGAGTGTGTATTGCTTCTCTGAAAGTTTTGCCATTTTTGCATTTTTGTTTCGAATCATGGTTTTGGGCAAGAAGAAATGAGTTATGAGGCTAGATTCGGGTTCAGGGAGGTGAAGAGAGTGGATCTGGAGCTTTAGAGCTCCAGAAATAACCTAGAGGTGAGGTTTTGGTTTTACTCAGGGGAGGTGTGGCCGGAGAAGATGACCGGAAGTCTTTTCCGGCCACCTGAGGTTAATTAGGGCTAATCAGAGTCATTAATGCAAGTTTGAATCTGGAGCGTGGGATGAGTTGACTAGGGCTGACTGGCGCGCGAACGAGTGGTCCAGATTTCACACTTAACCCTAATCCTATTTTATTAATTTAATTAATTAAGATTAATTTAAATCCAGCCAGTTTGAATTCCAGCCTTTAGATCTGGCGCCAGTCAACTCCCGCGCGTATCATTTGAATCCTGGCCACTGGATCAGCATACTTCTCATTTTATTTCATTTTTATTTCATTTAATTTCATTTGTTTTGTTCAATTTATTAAAAATAGTAAAACATTCTCAAAAATTCTGAAAATTTTTATACAATCTTTTATTAATTTTCAGAAACCAAAAACATTTTTATTTTTATTTTTTTGCATTAAAAAATATTTTTAAATCATTTAAAAGATTATTTTTAATTAATTAATGAGATTTAATTAATTAAAAATACTTTTAGGTATTTAAAAATCACCAAAAAATTCATGAAACCTTTAAAATCATTTAGAAACATTGTCCAACCCTCAAACCAAATTTCTTTTTTGATCTTGATGTCTCTTGACAATTTTTCATGGAATTAATTTCATTTCAAGGCATTATTTTGATCCAATCTTTGAAAATTCATTTCTGCCTAGTCTTTAAGAGTTGGACTTTGATTCTTTTTGCATTGTGTCTTGCATATCATGTAGTTTTTAGGATTAAATTGGCATGTTTTGATCTTGCATTTTCAATTTGTTTGACATTTTTCTTGACAAGGTGCCTTAAAACCCTAGAAATCTTAAGAAATTCATAACTTTCACTAGGTTAAGAATTGGATCCCCTACTTTGGGCAGTGAGTTTGTATAGGTTTAGGGTTCCCTTGAGTGCATTTTCAATTTTTTATCTTGATGTTTGCTTCTGGTTTTGGTTTTTGTTTTGTGCATTGATCATAAACCCTAATTTGGACTTTCTCTTGCATTCATCTTGCATTTGCTTACATACCATGACTTGCCATGACATTTTATGCATCCATTTGATTCATTAGACATCTTAAGACATGTTAGAATCATGTTTGATCATTGCATATTTCATTTGCCATGTTGTATGTCATTTGCATTCCATAACTTTTCATGTATGTTCATGGTTCTAAGCATGTTTCTCTTGCATCCATATGTTTGTATGATCATCCCCATGCCTTGTTTCATGTTTGCATCATCTCATAGCATCATTATCATCACACACATGCTTCTGGTTTTGGTTTGCATCATGCTATTTCACCTCATTTTGCATGGCATTGCATTTGTTTCACTAACTTTTCAGGTGGTAAGTTCTTTGAGAAGTGAATTTGCCTTCACTTCTCACAATTTCTTTTCATCTATCTTATGCATCATTGCTGCATTTTGTCTTGTGTTTGAGATTGAGCTTGCTCTTTCTTCTTTTTCTTACTTTCTTTCCTCAAGTGACTTGTCTTCTTAAATGAAGCAAGTTACTTTGCTTTTCTTTGCCCCTTTCATTTGCTTCCTGGTGGTTCCTCTGAAGATCTTTCTTGTAAACCTCACAAGCCTTAGGAACAACCAAGCATGACAATGATTAGGGTTTTGATTAGTTCCCCCATTTAGATTTTACCTTTGTGTCTCATTGAGTCTTCTCTTCTCATCTCATAATCAAGGACTAATCCCTAAAGGTTTTAAGGCTTTGTGATTAAGTTTATGCCTGCATCCTTCTATTAGGATGGAGTGTATAACTTTAATCCTAAGTGTTAAACCCTTAATGTGTTTAACTCCTTTAATCAATCCACTTAATAATCATCAAGACATCAAGCTTGTAACTTGGGCCTTGCATTAGGGTTCTAATTCTTCCTTAATTGGTTAAGAAGGACTAACCCTAGTGTTAATGGACAAGTCCCCCTCAAGTTGTCTTACAAATCATAAAACTCACTTCATCATCTTATCATTAACTAAAATCCACTTAATAAAGGCTTTGTTTTGTCATGAGTTTAATCCCTAATCATGGATTAAGTTGAGGAGCTTTCCTCAGCTTAAACATTCTCATCTATTATCGTTCTATTAGGATGGTGTAATGAGTCTGTTTAATCCCTGATTATGGCTTAATCTCATTACTCAACACTAAACAAAAACAAAAAAAACATCTAAATAATCACAAGTAGGTTAATGATCTTAATCCTACACCAAAGGTGATTAAATTTGAGAAGCTGACTTCACACTTAAGGTATTCTCATTACCCCTAATCAGAGGGAAGATGTGATGAGTTTACTAACCCATTGGTTTAGGCTTAAGCTCATTAACTTATGACAAACTTCAAAAATCAATAAAAGACTGAAAACACAAAAACAAACAATAATCATTTCCTTCGGGATTCTTTTCTCATCTCATTCACTCACAAACTAGAACTCGCTTCTTCCGTCTAATGCAAGACAGTTTGCACCTGAGCCAGACAGGTCATACACTTGAGCATAGACAAGCAAGCAGTTCATAAGTCAATTTATCTTTCAGTCTCTTTGGGTCGAACTACGGTGTTCTGACTTCCTCATTGCACGAGAGGATACGTAGGCATAACTTAACAGTTATCGAACAAAAGTCTCTGTATATTCCCCTCCTTCTAGCATCATTCTTTAAGCCTCATGATCTTGAGCATCTCACCCTTATTCTTACACTGACACTTCACTTGTACACTTCACACTTCTTTTACACTGACACTTGCATTCTTTCCAGCTTTTGATACACAAATTGCACTGACACTACCCCTTTAAAACACAAATCTTTTAAGCGTGGATCCCATCAAGTACGGCGGACAATCTGGGTGCTAATACCTTCCCAGGTTGTAACCAACCTCCTTTCTCAGTCTCTCTGGTTCGCAACCGTCTTATCCATATCTTTCTAGGTCTATGCAGCATTGCCTTTCCTCCGGGATAAAAATGCCTAGCTGGCGACTCTTTTCTTTTCCTGTGAGTTCACTCCTGTGTGTTCTCACATCCTCCTTTCGCCGACCGTTCGCGTCTGTACCTCATTTGAGCTCAGTCTCATCTTTTGGGAGCGACAACTAGATCCAATAGGTGACCATGTCTCTTGATGAACTGGGAGTGATTAGACACTTGAGAAACCAACTCTTTAAGCTTAGCAGGTATGCCCACAAAGTTGATCCTGATGGTGTTTCTACGAGCAGAAGACATGACCTGCAACAAAGAACAAAGATAAATCCTTTGGTCCATGAAATGGTTAGTGAAAATGCTATGCTTATGATGCATGATGATGTCATGATGTTATGTTCAATCACAAACATGTGGCACACACAAACAAGTCACACAATAGCCTTAGGTTTAAAGGCTTGCATGAGGTTCAAAGGTAAGTACCCTCCCCTGAAGTTAGTTGGTTCATCCTGTCCTACAAAAGTAACCAGGTTCTAAGGGATCTCAATATCATTGATCCTTCACAAGGGTGGTTGTTCAGTAGGCAACTTACTTGCCAACCAAAACCCTCCAAGTTTAGAATCTCAATGAGCGTAGCATCGAGTATCAACCAACTTCAGTCTTCACCAAAGCCGGCTATCTCACTACTTTCTAAAGGCCAAGATGGGATAACTAGGGTTCTAAAAGTCAGTTAGTGTATTGACAACATATGGCAGCCTCATATTATCCTCAACTTGACTTAAGGAACATAAACACCAACCAAGAAGTCACACTAACTATGGCCACCAGATCAACCATATCGGTATACGCCGTACAATTTCCTTGGTCTATTGCCATTTACCTAAGGTACACTAGATCCGGGTTAGGATCTTTCACACATAAGAGCCCAACAAGTAAGTATAAAGCAAACAAGGCAAACAATTTTAAAGTGATCTAATTCCTAAGGGTACCCCTCTTTAATATTAAATCCCCAGCAGAGTCGCCAGTTCTGTAACACGGTGGGAGAACTGACTTTAGTTATGTTGCGGATAGCAAGAGTCGCCACCGACTTTTATTTTATCCAAAGGAAAGGCATAAAAGAATAGGAAAGACCTTTTAAAAGATTTTTGGGTCCGGGGGGTAGGTTATGTAAAGGGAAGGTGTTAGCATCCTTTACATCCATGGTTATCCATGGGCTCTTAGTTACTTAGCTCACTTTAAAATGTTTTTGAAATGTGAAGTGTGTGAATAAAAATTTTCTTAAGAGTTTGATAATGATCCATGTACGGATGCGTAAAAAACCTTTGTTTGGAAAATTTGTTTGAAAGTGTGAAGTGTTTGAAAAGTTTTGAAGAGTGAGCAAGTAACTATGAGGAACCTACCCTAAGTTTAAGTCTTTTCTGTTCTTGAATCCTTTAAATGGTAAGACTATCCCTATTATTAAGAAATAGGTAGTCATTACCTTGGATGTGATGGACAAGTAAGGGTCATCTATTTAATGTAGGCAACTGTGGGGTGTATAAGCATTTTTTAGAGGGACTGTCATCATTATTCGGAAGGGACAAGATCATTACGAAGGCAACATTCGAAAAGGGACTTGATCTTTTATTGTTAAGGGACTAGATGACTTTGTTTTTGAGGGACTTTTGCTTTATACACCCTACTTGACCTTTGGATTTAGGCAACATGAGAGGTAACCCTAGAAAGTGAGATGGCGATCAAAAATCGACTTACGTGTGTGAGTGTACAATTTTAATATTTATCTTTTAAATTAAGTGATCTAAATTAATTTTAAATAAACATACATGTTACACTCCCTATTTACTAACCATGGCATAAAATAAATAATTTAAACATTATAAAATATTACATCCAGGAGCAATTACAATAATAATAATAAAAGCAATTTAGATAAATAAGCAAAATATTAATAAGCAAAATAAATAAGCAATTATAATTGGGTTAGTAAAAATAATAATAAAAATACCAAATTAAATGGGGTTAGTAATAATCATATAAACATAATTAATAATAATAGTGAAATAAACAAGGATATTACAATAAACAAAATTTTTAATGGTTAATAAGAAAATATGAACAATTATATTAATTATTATAAAATTTGAAGTTATATGTAAATTATAAAAATTAAATCAATTATGAACATATTATGAAAACAAATTATAATTACAAAAATTAAATTAGCAATTTCTTAAACATATAATAGAAATTATTTACATGCAAAATTAAATTATAAACAATTATAGAATACTTATATATTATAAAAAAATAAATTAAACATTTTAATTTTTAAATATATTTATGTACAAAAATTTAAATTATAAACAATTTATATATGAACAAAAATTAACTCAAGAATTTTAATGAAGTTTATGAATATAAATAATAAAAGAAGAAAATTAGGGTTTGAAAAGAATATATTTTTTAGGGTTTTTTAAAAATAAATTAGGTTTTATATAAAAAAATGTTAAATGTTAAATATTAATCTAATTAAATAAATTATAATATATGCATATTGATAAAAAGAAATTAGTTTTTTTAGAAAAATATTATTATTATTATTTATAAAACATATTAGAATTTTATTAAATTAAGATTATAATTTTTAATTAATTAATATTAAGAACAAAACAAATAGAAATAAAAAAGAAAAGAAAGGAAAACTTACCTGGCTGGGGATTGAACCCAGCACCTTTGGCTTGTAACACTCAGGCCAGCAACACATACCACCAGGCCAACGCGCGCGCAGGTGATGAAGGAGGGATTCCACTTGGTTTTATCCCTTATGCCTGGAAATCAAAGAAAAAGAAAAAAAACAAAAGGCCTAGGGGGATCGAACCCAGGACCTTCAAGCAATCACACAAACACGTTAACCATTCCAGCTGGGAGAGCGCACCTGTTGAAGTAGTGACTTTAATTCATTATATTTTAAGATTGATGATTATATAGAAAAAATAAGAAAAAGGTGGTGAAGCCAGGATTCAATCCCTGGACATAAACATCACATGCGCGTCCCTTGCCAACTGAGTTAACCAACATTTGTGAAATAAAACAGAAAACAATTCATAATATTTTAAAACAAAAGTTTAAATTTGAAATTCGCGCGCAGGGGTCTTCATCTTCTTCATGATACCTGCGAAAATTGATACAACTTTTCCTGCGAAATTTCATGCAAGTTCTTCCATATTCATGCCCTGCGAAATTCAAACATCAAGCAAATGGTACCATTACATCAAATTGGTTATACCAATGAATTCCTTATGATCCATACAATCAATCCACATTGTTAGAATTTATTTATATTGTCCAAATCGTAAAACCCTAAATTGGCCATTCAAACCCTAACAATGGTGAAATACGATTGAGGTTACTAAACTTCAAGATTGATGTCCAGAAACATTCCTAGCATTATCACAAACATCAAACAATCATCAAATTTCATTTAAATCAAGCAAATATGTGAAATCGAAAAACGCATATTCAAGAACAAAGCTTGATTCGGTTTATGCCATATGAGTGGTTTTGGATGCAAATAAGTAATGGTTTCGACTCAATGTAGCTTAGTGATCATGGCTATGTCCTCAAAATACCTTCAAATGCTTTGTAAGGTTGAAACCGAATTTGAGTTTGGAGAGGTTTTTTTGAAATGCAAACTTACACTTTGGAGGCTGGAATTCGTGTGCAATCATTAGGGTTAAGTCATGTACTTATAGAGTGATGGATTAGGTCCGAAAAGATCAATGCTTGTGTGAAAAGTTTGATCCAAAAAGATTCAAAAAGATAAGCTTTGAAAATCAAATATTTTTTCATAAACACTTGCTATTTTAGGCCAATCATCATGATCCTCTTACCACTTTGATTCCAATCATATTTATGAATTTCTAGAAGCTTAATCCTTTTTAAATCTTTGACTTTTATATTTTATTTTAATTTAAAATGATTTTTAATGAATTAAATCAAAATAAATAAAAATAAAATGATAAAAAATCTGATTTTTGTTGACTTGGGTCGTGCATGAGGTCATAGTATGGATTGGGTCATCATATGGCAAGCCCATTTAGAAAAAATTGGTTTTAGACCTCCATTTTCTTCATAAACCAACCAAAAATTTCCCAACTTTGCAAGGGTACATATCCTTCAATTTTAATGCTATGAGGGTGTTCTTGGACATTTTGGAAAGCTTGAAGAGTCCTCTAACCAACCCCACTGGTTTCATGTTCATATCATTCACCATTCTCAAGTTATGCCCTTTTGAAGTTGTTGACTTTTTGTTGACTTTCAAAAGGACCTATAATGTCTTAGCTCATACCTTCCAAATGAAGCATTTTTGGGCTTGGCTTGTGAGACACAAAGTTGTAGAGAATTCAATTTCCTTCAAAATGAGCTTTGGATGGAAACTTGGTGATGAAGTATGTGAAAGTTATGGCTGGTCAAAGTTCAGTTGACTTTTACTAAGGAAACCCTAATTTAGAAACCCCTGATTCTTGATGATCTGAAACCTCCTTGATGAATCATGATCAACCCTTGATCAAATGATGAATTTTACTTCATATACTTGATGTTGGCAAAAAATCATGAAGTTTGACTTTGATTTGACCACAGTTGACCTCAGTTTGACTTTTTAACTACTTTGACTGATTTTGACTTATCTGATCATCTGACTGAGCAAACTTTTGAGAAAAGTCTTGAAACTTTTCATGGGGGTTCTCACACACACATAAGATGTTATGAAGCTCACTTGAAGTCTTGGAAGTTCATTTAGCCTGATTAAAGTCAAAACCCTAGTTTTGGATGCACTGCTTAGGAGGTGCATTGTATGAGGGGATTGTCAACTCTTCTGACCAATTGTGAACTTTGTGAACCTTGTGAACCATCATAAGATGTCTTGTGAACCTTGTGAACCTCATAAAGTGTCTTGTAGATTTTGTGAACCTCATAGGAGGTCTTGTGAACCTTGTGAACCTCATAGGAGGTCTTGTGAACCTTGTGAACCTCATAAAGTGTCTTGTAGACTTCATGAACCTCATGAAAGGTCTTGTAAGTATTGTGATTTTTGTGAACCTTGTGAACCTCATAGGAGGTCTTGTGAACCTTGTGAACCTCATAAAGTGTCTTGTAGACTTCATGAACCTCATGAAAGGTCTTGTAAGTATTGTGATTTTTGTGAACCTTGTGAACCTCATAAAGTGACTTGTAGACTCCATGAACCTCATGAAAGGTCTTTATAAGTATTGTGAATCTTGTGAACCTTGTGAACCTCATAAAGTGTCTTGTAAACTTCATGAACTTCATGAAAGGTCTTGTAAGTATTGTGAATCTTGTGAACCTTGTGAACCTTCTTAGCACACAAAGTCTTGTATTGTGAGGGCAAATTTTGGGGTGCAACACATTCCCATTAGAAGGGTCCTATTTGGGGCCATGTCCAAGTTATACTGATACTGACGGATAAAAGCTTCAGCCAAGTCTTTCCAGTTCCTCACTGTGGCTCTAGTCAAATGGGAATACCATTCTCGGGATGCCCCTGTTAGACTATCCTCGAAGTAAAACATCCACAACTTTTCTTCCATGGTATATGCTTTTAATCTTCCCAAGAATGATTGAAGATGGGTGCGTGGGAAGGATGTGCCATTATACCTTTCAAAACACGGGGGATTGAACTTGTGAGGAATTCTCACCCCTTCCACCAATCACATTTCCATGACATCAAAACCTAGGGAGTTCTGGGATTCAAGAGACCTCAGCTTCTTGGCAATCTCATCCAACCGACGGTCATAAACTTCGTCTCCAGCCCCGACGACAGTAAACTGCTCTTCTTGAGGATCCTCTTGCAATACCCTTCCTCCAGCAGTGTTACCCTGAGTATTCCGTATGGCATTAATTTATGGGTTCAGATGAGGCCCAAACTCTGGTGGATCAGTGTGAGGCTACACGTGATCGTTGTTACTGGTACCTCTTGTACCTGGATGGTGTTCCTCAGGAGTTTGTCGCTCAACTAACTCCATCAGTCTTTCCTGGCTCTGAGCTAGACCAGTCATTACTGTCATGAATTGAGTCATCTGATTTCTCATCCCAACCCTTTCATTGGCCATCTGGGCCCTCACTTTGTTCAAGTCTTGCTGAACTTGATCCATCTGGAGTCCCGGAAGGTTGTTTCTTGTCAGGTACTAGTGTGTTCTGTTGACAGGGAACACTCTTCTGCGAGCAATGTTTCCTGAAACCACAACAAAGTGAGAAACAACAATAAAACAAAAACCTACAAAACAAAGAAAATGTTAGTATGCAATGCAGGATGCCTATTTGTCTTCCAAGGGTATCCGGTTTGGTTCTTTGGTTTTGACCTTTCCAGACCTCGAGGAAAAACTGATAATGTTGAGAGATAAAGCCCACCAAAAAAAATAATACAAACCACATATATTACAAAGAGTGAAAATACATAGTTTGATTACAACAACATCCCCATGGTGGGTCAAAATACAACAACAAAAGGAAAATACATTCAAAATGAAGTACAAACAAAAAGAGTCAAATGTCCAATCCAAAGTCATCTTCTCTGACTTCCTTCAAGAGGGCCTCAGTCACTGGACCCACTGGATGCTCTGTGATAGTCCTGATGCGGAGGTTCCTGGTAGCAATGGCACTGGTTATCTTCTTATGCTTATCCTGATCCTTTGACCTCTTCAACCCCGCCCGGAGTTTCAATTCAGATATTTCCTTTTGTGCTGCCAATAATGCCTCTTGATGCTTCTTCTCACTAGCCTCCAACTGCTCTATCTTAGCCTGAGTCCTTTGATCTTCCTGTGCACGGGCTTCAGTGATCCTGATCCACCTAGCCTGGCTCTCTTCTAGATAATGCTCTGCCATAGCCTTCTAAGTCTTTGCTTCCTTGCAAGCATTCTTCAGTACTAACTCCCCCGCTCTTTCCTTTCTGATGTAGTCATCCGTCTTCTCAATCTCGGTCAAGTGCTTAATCCCGAGCCTTTCCAATCTCTCATTATCTAGACGGCTATCATTTCTCTCCCAGAGAGTCTTCTTCAAGGCTTTAGAGAGCTGAGTATTCCTTTCTTTCAGCTTCTCAAACTCTTCCAAACTGACAGTAGCTACAGGTTGCACTGTTCAAGGTCCAGGTGTATCTTCCAAGGTAAATGGCATCCGGGTGATCTGAGCTCTGGTACAAGACCAATCAGAATACTGTGCTGAAGCAATCTTGTTGCACTTGCCAAGGATGGTTGTCCCTTTAGTTTGGATGTTGTCCCAAGCCCAGGCAGCCTGCCTGACAACAGTAGAGTTGGGATGGATTTCACAGTAGAGGGTCTCAGCCAAATCTTGCCCTCTTGGAGGGTGAACCAAAGCATACCCTAATTGTCTCTTGAAGAGTAAAGGGTTGTAGTTAATGCAACCTTTCACTCCTATCAAAGGCACATTAGGGTACTGCCCACAACTAGTAATGATGTCTTTGCCCTTGGTGCTCTGAGTGAACCATCTGATGTCTTCTGATGTCAAGGTAATCAATCTCTTAGCCCAATTCTTTTGCTGATGGGAGTTCAGGAAAGTATCTGACTTTGGCAGGTGTCTTAGCAGCCAAGAGTAATAAATAGGAGCACAAGCAAGGTAGGAACTGGGTTTCTCAATAAGAGCAAGTAAGGTAGGAACTGGGTTTCTCAATAAGAGCAAGTAAATGGAATTCTTGCTCACAAACTTTGGCTCATCTGCAAACAAGATAACCCCATATATACTGAGGGCTAGAAGTGCACAAACAGCCTTCCATTCCCCTACTGCAGCATGCAGGGTGGCTTGGGAGATCAAGAAGTCTAGGTGAAGGCCTGGAACCCCAACCTTGGTGGTCATGCTCTGATCAATGAGGGCAGGCTCCAAATGCAATGCCCTGGCTATGTCTTCATTTTTGGGGGAAACCATCTTAGGGTTGAAAGGAATCCCTCTCCTGATAGGAACTCCTAACAACATGGAAAATTCTTCTAAAGGTCCCAACTGGAAATCAGGGAAAGTGAAACATCTGAGTGGAGGATCATAAAACTGCAAGCAAGTATGGATCATGCTCCTCTGAGATGCATCTAGGTCCATGACCATGTCCAATATGCCTCCATAATTCTCTCTGAATAGTGGGACATGATCAGGAGTAATGAGAGACTGGATCTGCCTGATGCCAGTCAGGGTGGGCTCAAAGAAGTGGTAAGTGATGTTGCTCTTCCTTGGAGTGTCCATGTTGATGATGGATGCTGATGAAGAAGCTGAGAGCAACTGCTGATGAAGGTCACTGAATGAGATGCTGGAGATGAGTCTCTGATGAAGATATCTGGAGAAGAATCACTGACAAACTGGTGAAGGTGCTGGAGAAGATAACTGAAGCAATCTGAGCAGCAGAAGGGGTCAAAACCAAACCAAAGATAATATGATGGATACCCTGTAAAACAAATAAGCAAATGTTAAATGATGCAAAAATGATGTATGCAAAATGATATGCAAAGGGTTTGTGATCAAGTGTTGGATCTGTTTATCTGCCTTGGTAAAAGTCCATGTATGTTCATAAGTCTAGATGGAGGCTTAGAAATCCAGTAACCAGGTGGGGGACTCAAATAAAGAGTCACAAGTCCAGGGTAATCACAAGAACTGTCCAAAGTGATGCATTCTTAAAACAAAACTAGTAACAGGGTATGATGTGGCCAAGGGTTCATGTAAACCTGTAAACATCCCAACCCCCTCACATGTATTGTTCTATAACAAGGATCCTCAGACTTGGATCAGTTATGAGAAGTGTAAACACTTCTAACCCGGAGGTACAGTGTTTACAATAACCATACAAGATCTTCCTCTAATTCACCTCAGATGCTGAAGGTCGTAAAAGGTCATCCAGACTTAGCAGGCTTCCCAGATAGCCCTAGTACTACAGGAAATCTGTAGCACAGAGTTCTCAAGAAGAAACCCATGTCTGAACCGTGTTTCATATTCCCGCACCAGACCGAAATGGAATGGGAAAGAATATTAAGCCACTCTAGCCTATGTGTCACTCAGGTCCCCGGTATAGGACCTTAATCACTCAATGATCCCCATCCACCAAGGAAAACATAGATCCAGCATATGATAATGACAGTATGAAATGCATAAACAAACTGTAAATGAAAGCAACAAATAAAGCAATAAATAAGCACATGTAGCACATAACACCCCCATAAACACAAATCAAACAAGCGCTAAGAGGAACCCACAAAAAGAACCAGAAGCCCTGGTTGCAATATAAGGGTCCCCAGTAGAGTCGCCAAGTTGTCGCTCCCCCACAAAGACACCCGGTGAAATAGGGTACAGACGCGAACGGTCGGCGAAAGGAGAATGAAGTGAAGATGAATAGAGTCGCCAACTAGGCATTTTTATCCCGAAGGAAAGTTAATGTTGCATAAACCTGGAAAGATATGGATAAGATGGTTGCGAACCAGAGAAACTGAGAAAGGGGGTTGGTTACAACCTGGGAAGGTATTAGCACCCAGATTGTCCGTCGTACTCGACGCGATCCACGCTTAAAATATTGTGTTTAAAGGGGTAGGTGTATGTGCTATCTGTCTGCAAAAGCTGGGAAAGAATATACAAGTGTTAATGTAAGAAAGTAAAGTGAAATGCTCAGGAATGAGGCTTTAAAAGAATGCTGAAAGAGGGGAAGACACATAGACTTTTGTTCGATAACAGTTAAGTTATGCCTACGTATCCTCTCGTGCAATGAGGAAGTCAGAACACCGTAGTTCGACTCAAAGAGACTGAAAGATAAATTGACTGATGAACTGCTTGCTTGCCTATGCTCAAGTGTATGACTTGCCTGGCTCAAGTGCTAACTGTCTTGCATTAGACGGAAGAAGCAAGTTCCCATTTATGAGTGAGTGTGATGAGAAAAGAATCCCGAAGGAGACGATTATTGTTTGTTTTTGTGTTTTTAGTTTTTTATTGGTTTTGGTGTTTGTCGTAAGTTAATGAGCTTAAGCCTAAACCAAGGGTTTGTAAACTCATTATATCCTCCCTTTGATTAGGGATAATGAGAATATCTTAAGTATGAGATACACATCTCAACTTAATTACCATGATTGTGTAGGATTAAGATCATTAACCTACTTGTGATTATTTATGTATTTTTGGGTTTTTTGTTTAGTGTTAAGTAATGAGTTTAAGCCATAATCAAGGATTAGTGAACTCATTACACCATCCTAATAGAAGGATAGTAGATGAGCACACTTAAGTTGAAGAAGATACCTCAACTTAATCCATGATTAGGGATTAACCTCATGACAAAACAAGCATTTATTAAAGTGGATTTTAATTAAGGGTAAGATTAAGAAATGAGTTTTATGGTTTGTAAGACAACTTGAGGGGGACTTGTCCATTAAACACTAGGGTTAGTCCTTCTTAACCAATTATGGAAGAATTAGAACCCTAGTGTAAGGCCCAAGTTACAAGTTAATGTCTTAGTGATAATTAAGATGGATTGATTAAGAGGTTTAAACAAATTAAGGGTTTAACACTTAGGATTAAAGTTATACGTTCCATCCTAAGAGAAGGATGCAGGCATAACCCTAATTCCAAAGTCTTAAAACCTTAAAGGTTTAGTCTCTAATGATGAGATGAGAAGAGAGACACAAAGAAGACACAAAGGTAAAAGTTAAAGGGGGACTAATCATAACCCTAATTATTGTCATGCTTGGATGTTCCTATGGTTTGTGAGGCTTAAAAGAGATCTTCAAAGAAGCCACCAATGGAAGAAGCAGATGAAAGGAGGAAGAAACAGATGAATAAGTTACTTACTTCATTGAAGAAGATAAGTGATTTAGAGAAAGAAGGTGAGAGATGAACATGAATGAGCAAGCTCACTCTAAGACAATGAAAAAATGCAGCAAGGATGCATATGAAGAAAATGAATAGAAATGAGAAGTGAAGGCAAATTCACTTCTCAAATTACTTACCACCTGAAAATGTTAGCATAAAGAAAGAGATGAAGTGAAATGAAGCATATGAAATGACAAAGAAACAAAACCAGAAGCAATCACATGATGAAAATGATTCTATGAGATGATGCAAAGGCATACCAAGTGTTATGAATGTTCATACAAAGAGAATGAATGCAAATGAAGCAAATGGGAAACATGAAAACACATGGATGTTTATGAGATGAAATGGATGCAAAGCATAGCAAATGTATGAAGAAATTACTAAGAAATGCTCAAGCAATGTCTTAAGATGTCTAAGATGGCATACAAGTGCTTAGAATGTCATGGCAAGTTCACATGTTCATGTAATGCAATGTAAGATGCAAGTATGGATGCAAAATTAGGGTTACATGAAAGGATGAGATGCAAATGATCAAAACAAAAGCAATTCACATGATAAAAATTTGCAAATGAGCTCAAACAAACCCTAACCCCATATGTTATCACACCACAAAGGAAAAGGTCTAACTCTTAACCTAAAGGAAGTTGTGATTTTTCTAAGTTACCTAGGGTTTTTGGGTACCTTAAGAGGAAAAATGCAAATTAATTTGAAAATTAAAGATAAATTCATGACAAAAATATCCTAGAAACTACATGTTATATGGAAAACAATGCAAAAAGAACTATTATCAAATCATTCATGGTTAGGCAGAAAAGAATTTTCAAAGTTAGGGTTCCACAAAGGGAATTTTATGAACCCTAAATTCAAAGAAAATGTTAAACATGCTCAAAACCAAAAAGAAATTTGTATGAATGGTTTGACAATGTTTCTAAATGTCTTAAGATGCAATGTGATTTTTTTTTGTGATTTTTGGAAACCTAAATGGTATTTTAATTAATTAATTTCCATTAATTAATTAAAATAAACATTTAAATATTTTTAAAATGATTTTTTAATGCAAAAAATAAAAATAAAAATGTTTTTGGATGAAGAAAAATATTTGGAATTAAAATGCAGAAGGAAATATTTTTATGATTTTTCTAAGTATTTTAAATAAGATGCACAAAATAAATGAATAAAAATGAATTAAAACTCAAATAAAATGAAAGTAAGTTGATCTAAAGGCAAGGATTCAAATGCCAGTTGACTGCGCGCGCAGATGAGTGGGTGAGATTGCTTCAGATTAAATAATCCTGATTAAATTAATTAATTATAATTAGAGTTAAGTGGATTGATCTGGGCCTTACATGCGAGCGGGAACTAAGATCCAAAGGTCCAAATTTAAACCTGACTAATTAACCCTAATCACTAACCCTAATTATTTTCAAGTGACCGGAGCTAGCTCCGGTCATCTTCTCTGGCAAGACCTCAACATCAACTTCTTCCCTAGGCCATTTCTAGAGCTCTAAAGCTCCAGATCACTTCCCCACACCTCCCTAAGCCTGAATCCAACCTTAAAACTAATTTCTAATGGCTTATGAACAAGATACGAATCAAAACTCAAAAATGGCAAAACTTTCAGAAATACGATACAGGCTCAATACTCAATCATTTTCAAAACCAACAAGTGCAGTGTGATCAGTGAAGCATATAGATCATTTCTATAACATAAAAAACAAGTTCTGGAAAAAAGTTTGAAGGTGGCTACCTGAGCTGAAGCTTTCACCTCTAGAGCTTTTGGACCTCTTCTCTTGTGCAAATCCACTTCACTTGACCTCCTGATGATGTTGCAATGCTTTGATAGAGTTTAGAATGACTGGATTGAGTGGTTGTACCTCAACTGGTCTGAAATCGTGTTTGTGTTTGGCTGGCTTTTAGGGCTTGGTAATGGTTGGGAAATGTTCTAATGATGATGATGAGTTGAATGGTGAAGTTTGTTTGAAGTTTGAGTGGCTGGACAGAGTGTTTCGAAAGTTTGAAGCTTGAAGGTGATTTTGTGAAACTTGGCCTATGAGATGATCTGAGCTTCAATGTTATGTGAAGTAGCTTGCTTTGAGTCCACATAACATTGTTTGATAGGTCAGAAAGTAGGTGGTGGCCTGTGGTGATTGGTATGGGCATGTTGCCAAAATGTCAACATTATGTATACTTGAGGTATGGGCTATGGCAGGGGTTGTTCAAGAGCATGACTGGCCTCAGCATTGAGCAAGGAGAGCCATGGGATTAAAATTATGCAGCTGGCACAAGTGGAAGCATGTTACAAGAGATTTTGCAAGTGTTATGCATTTTGCCCCTTTTGTGATTTCTTGTGATGCAAGCCATAAAAACTTGTGATCCCTTGGGCAATTATGGTCACAATGCAATGTATTATGTTTGTATGATGCTTAGAGAGTGATTAGAGGTCACAAAATGACTTGGTATGTAAAATTGCAAAAAATCCTCTTTGGTGTGAAAGGGAAAATTATAGGATTTTTGCCAACTTTGCTAAGTCATAACTTGAGTTCCATAATGAATTAGAACATGTTATTGTACTTTTTGAAAAGGGAATGATCCAATCTACAACTTTCATGACCAACAATTTTTCATTTGAAGCATTTTTGGTTGAGAAAGAGGAGGTTGAAAAACTTTCCCAAAATGGAAAGTTTCCATTACAAGTCATTTCCATTTTTGGCAACTTTTGGTTTAGCTCAAATTTCTTCAATTTTGTGAACTTTCAAACACTTCAATGATCAAATAAAGATCATATAACTTCAATTTTATGAAAATACCCCTTTGGTTCCATTGTTGGGGGCCTTAGATCCCCTGATTTTGCGCTGACTTGCTCAAGAAGTTACCCAGTGAACAAATGACTTCCACAATGAATTTATTCATCAAAATTGGTACATATGATCCTTATATCATCCTAAGAACAATAGAAACAATAATGAACAAAAAAATTTGAGTTATGGCCTCTAAAACCAAAACCCTAATTTCAGGTCATCTATGTAGTGAAACCCTAGCTCTGCTTCCATGATTTCCCAGTTCTTGTGATTTCTTGACTTCCTTGATCTTTGAGGGCTATAATATGATGATAGAACACACATGGACCCTCTTGGAATGATTGGAGACCTTTGGAGTGGCTCAGATGGATCCTTGGATTGCTCAGATCACAAACCCTAAATGCAGATGAACCTAAACTATGCAGATGAAACAAAAAATGTAATATGATATGATATGCTTAAACTAATGCAAATATGGAAGATCACAAGCCATGGTGTGAAATTAGTGAGGGAAAATTTGGGGTGTTTACACAACCCGACCTAAATGACTGGAGATCCCAATAACTAGGTTCAATGGGTAATAACAAGTTGTGAGTAATATGAAATGACCATGCAAGTGGAGCATTAATCCCGAAGTAATAAGAGGATGAGATAATAGAAACTCTTAATGAGATCTATACTCTGTATGAGGGAGTACCTAGGCTACAAGAGTACTCTTGATAGATTCACATATGTGACTGTGGAACTGAGGCTGGTTCCTATGGAATTTTGAGGCAAAATTCCTAGAGCCTTCACTAAAACCGGGATACACGTGCAAGGCCATTAAAGCATTGACTATTAGAATACACCTTACGAAAAGGTTGTGTGCGGGTTTGATGTCTGAGATAGAGTTCAAGACAATAGTGTCACTCTTGTTGAATCAGAATCTGACTTGCTACGCTAAGGTTCCAGTCGTAGACACCTTTATGCACAATCTTAGAAATGTCTGACGTATGTCTAAAATCACCTTTTGAATTCAAGTAGGGGATTGTTGGAATGATGTTAATTTGGAGTAGGAGTTGGAATGATTTATTGACATTAAATGGGCAATAAATGCACACAAAGTAGAACTAATATGGAAGTGAATTTGAAAAAATTCATTTTAGTCCCACATATGAGGGAATACAAATATTAGTAGTGTTTATATAATCCAACATGGACAATTGGGATTGGGCCCCAAAGGGCACCCAATTTTGTAAAAGGAGTGAGGACACACCCATGAGCATCTAGACACACGCGCACACCGCCGCCGTCTGTCCGTCTGGCCGGCTCGGCTTGGCTAGGTTCGGTTCGGTTCGGCTCAGTCTAAATGAATTAATTTTTTGAACCCGAATTTAACAATAATTAATGATAATTAATTAATAAATTCGGTAGAAATTAACTAATTTTATTTAATTATTTAGTAGAAAATTAATTAATATTTAATATTAATTAATTACGAAATGGTGACGTGTCACATTCCAAATTGCCAAGTCTTAACCTAAGTTTTGACTGACTCCAATTACTGACCAATTCAGTAACCGCCAGTTTTGACTGGGCCGGTCCACTCTCCCACATTTCTCTCCATGATCTGCTCCACTCACTTGAATTCGCTGCCTATAAAAACAGGTTTGCACTTCATTTGTGGTTGCACCGAAATATTGATTTCTCTCATTCTCTCTTTGCTCTCTTCATCTAAATTACTTTTCTTTTTCTTGACTGGCTTTTTAACCAGATACTACGTCTGGTTTGATAACCATCTAAAGGTGTAATTTCTAGATCGATTTATCAGCCTACAACTGATAGATTGTATTTCGACGGGCTGTTTTATCCTAGAGACGTCGTTGTAAATTCAACGACATTGCGTACTTTTGGCAGTACGACGAAACGTCTTAAAGAAAACGACCTAGTACGCGACGTATCCCGATAATTTCTCTGTGCCATTTTGAATTTTTCAAAACCGAAAGTAACAGTTATAGATAACTGATTGCCATTTCTTAATAACAACGAACAATGAAGCAATCACTCTGAATTTGTTATCCTGAACCACACACAACTTAATGCCTTATTGTCTTTAGAATTAATTGGTTTTGCAGGCGTTAGCTTTAAACCCAACCAAACGTATTCGTCTTTTTTTTCTTCAAAAGTAAAAACTCTTAGTAAACAGAAAAAATGTAATGAATACTTTTCAAGGATTTTCAACCAAAAATAAACTATAAATAGAAACCCCTATCCAAATTTAAGAAAGTAAAAAAATTATCTATGAGCTGAATAAATGAACCAAAATTCAACATATGTAGAGTATAAAACAATACCTCTAAAAATGTATTATGTACCTCTTTTAAAAGAATATTTATTTCATTTTCTTATGTTCCAATACTTTTGTATCTATAAGGTGTGAATTCATTTTCAAATATCCTACAAAATAAGGTTAAATAAACAACTTAATTAAGTCCACGTACATAAAAATAATAAATTTACATTAAATCTACCTATAAATTTAAATTGATATCCATTGAAACTTCACTCCTCCATCACAAATTATCAATTGTAGTGAATCTTAAAATGCTAGATCAAAGTTAGAGTCTCGACTCTAAAAGTCTTCAAGACAAAGGCAAATATATCATATCATATCATATCATATAATGGATTTTGTAACATTTAAGAAATAAATTAGAATTAAAATCAAAATATAAAAGCTTGTAATTCCAAAGCATCTTCATAATATCGTAATCATATCTAAATATCTTGTTAATTGCATCTGGAATATTCTACCGTTGCCAATCTTCTCAAGAATCATTTTCCCTTTAGCACAGCGCATCACCTTCTATAGATTTAATCAAAATATCTACAAATCAATGAGTAAACACTTTTCTTACAAAACAAAAAGAAAAAAAAATCATATAGTACCACAAAATCAAATTTTTAACACAAATGAAACTAAATAAATTGGAGTAGTTATACAAAAATCAAACCAAATAGATTTATATGGTTCCACAAAAATCAAATCAAATATATTAGGACCTTTTCACAATAACCAACGGACGAAGCTTCTGCAAAACAATAACAACAAAAATATTAGGATTCTCACACTAATGACATTTCACATACAATAAAACAAAAAAGTTCAAATTAGATTAAATATTAAATTAATTAAATTTCAATCTATTTTTACTCTTTTTACTTTTTCCTCACCATCTGCTCTAAACCATTTAATATGGTATTCGTTCAACATTTCATTAACCTATATGCAATGATTAAAGATAATTGTAAAAAAAAGTTGATATATTAAAAAAATTGAGAATTTAATAGTTTACCTCTTTATACGTAGAGATCAAACTTCATGTTCATGTTGAATAAATCGATTCTTTAATTTAAGAAAAAAAGTAAAAATGAACCATAAAAAAATCAAATAATAATAATAGTCAGATGAATTGTAAGAGAAAAAATCACATTGATAGAAGAAAGATTAAATAATAAACACAAAAGTTAATAGTAGTGAGTTATTGAAAGTTATTATGTAAGTTATTAGGGAAGTTAGTGGAAGTTAAAAATATCAAGTTTATATGAGGTTTATGTTGAGCATAAGATTTGTTATATCCAATAATTTAATAAATACTTATCATTTTGTGATAATATCCAGTGTTGTATTATAATGCGGAGCATAGATTAAGTTTGGGTAGTACTTAAATATATTATATCATTTACCTAAAGTTTATTAAAATATTACATAATTCCAATGTGAATATACTTTATGTAATGTATAACCTTAAATATTTTAGGCACCATGATGTTCTATAATATTAAATTTTACAAATGGAACAAATAAAAAATATAATATATTTATGTATATTATATCTGATTTGATTATCTATACCTATATATCAAGTGGATACACTCTTTTGGAATGACTTATTTCCTTTTCATTTTTACCCTTTAACTGTTTTTTAAATCTCAAATTAATTATTTAAAAAACACAACCACCACATATTCTCAAAGATAACTACCTAATATATAAATTTTTATTAGAAAATCCAGAGGGTTTAATTAGAGTGGATCCACGTATCTTTTTCCATTAAGAATATATCAGGTTTATATGAGGTTTATATTAACATAAGATTTGTTATATCCTATAATTTAATGAATACTTATCAATTTGTGATAGTATCAAGTGTAGTATTTAAATGCGGAGCATAGTTTCAGTTTGTGTAGTATTTAAATATATTATATCATTTACCTAAGGTTTATTAAATTCCAATGTGAGTATATCATTAAATGTTTTAAACACGACGATGTTCTATAATATTAAAACTTTCAAATAAAACAAATAAATAATATAATATATTTATGTATATTATATATGTTTTGGTTATCTATACCTATATATAAAGTGGATAAACTATTTTGGAATGGCTTATTTCTTTTCCATTTTTACCCTTTAACTGTTTTTTAAATCTCAAATTAATTATTTAAAAAACTCAACCACCACATATTCTAAAACCACCACATATTCTCAAATATAACCACCTAATATATAATTTTTTATTAGAAATTCCAGAGGATTTAATTAGAGTGGATTCATGTATTTTTTTTCCATTAAGAATATATCAGACTTATATGAGGTTTATGTTAACATAAGATTTGTTATATCCAATGATTTAATGAATACTTATCAATTTGTGATAATATCCAATGAAGTATTTTAACGCGGAGCATAGTTTCAATTTGTGTAGTATTTAAATATATTATATCATTTACCTAAGATTTAATAAATTTCAATGTGAATATATACTTTACGTAATGTATAACCATTAAATATTCTAAACACCATGATATTCTATAATATTAATTTTTTCAAATAGAACAAATAAATAATATAATATATTTATGTATATTATATCTATTTGGGTTTCTATACCTATATATAAAGAGGATACACTCTTTTGGTATGGCTTATTTCCTTTGCATTTTTACCCTTTAATTATTTTTTAAATCTCAAATGAATTATTTAAAAAACTCAACCACCACATATTCTAAAACCACCACATATTCTCAAAGATAACTACCTAATATATAATTTTTTTTATTAGAAAATCCAGAGGGTATTATTAGAGTGGATCCACGTATCTTTTTCCATTAAGAATATATCAGGTTTATATGTGGTTTATGTTAAGCATAAGATTTGTTATATCCAATAATTTAATAAATACTTATCAATTTGTGATAATATCCAGTGTTGTATTTTAACGCGGAGCATAGATTCAGTTTGGATAGTAATTAAAAATATTATATCATTTACCTAAAGTTTATTAAAATATTACCTAATTCCAATGTGAATATACTTTATGTAATGTATAACCATTAAATATTTTAAACACCATGATGTTCTATTATATTAAAATTTTCAAATGGAACAAATAAAAAAAAAATTTATGTATATTATATCTGTTTTGTTTATCTATACCTATATATATAGTGGATACACTCTTTTGGAATGACTTATTTCCTTTCCATTTTTACCCTTTAACTGTTTTTTATATCTCAAATTAATTATTTAAAAAACTCAACCACCACATATTCTCAAAGATAGCTACCTAATATATAATATTTTTTATTAGAAAATCCAGAGGGTTTAATTAGAGTGGCTTCACGTATCTTTTTCCATTAAGTATATATCATATTTAAATTAGGTTTATATTAACATGAGATTTGTTATATCCAATGATTTAATAAATACTTATCAATTTGTGATAATATCCAGTGTAGTATTTTAACACGGAGCATAGTTTCAGTTTGTGTAGTATTTAAATATATTATATAATTTACCTAAGGTTATTAAATTTCAATGTGAATATACTTTACGTAATGTATAACCATTAAATATTTTAAACACTATAATGTTCTATAATATTAAATTTTTCAAATAGAACAAATAAATAATATTATATATTTATGTATATTATATCTGTTTGTGTTTCTATACCTATATATAAAGAGTATACACTCTTTTGGTATGACTTTTTTCCTTTCTATTTTTACCCTTTAACTATTTTTTAAATCTTAAATGAATTATTTAAAAAACTCAACCACCACATATTCGAAAACGACCTCATATTCGAAAACCACCTCATATTCTCAAAGATACCTACCTAATATATAATTTTTTTTATTAGAAAATCCAGAGGGTTTAATTAGAGTGGATCCACGTATCTTGTTTCATTAAGAATATATCAGGTTTATCTTAACATAAGATTTGTTATATCCAACGATTTAATGAATACTTATCAATTTCTGATAATATCCAGTGTAGTATTTTAACGCGGAGCATAGTTTCAGTTTGTGTAGTATTTAAATATATTATATTATGTACCTAAGGTTTATTAAATTCCAATGTGAGTATACTTTACATAATATATAACCATTTAATATTTTAAACACCATGATATTCTATAATATTAAAATTTTCAAATGGAACAAATAAATAATATAATATATTTATGTATATTATATCTATTTTGGTTATCTATACTTATATATAAAGAGGATACACTCTTTTGGTATGACTTATTTCCTTTCCATTTTTACCATTTAACTATTTTTTATATCTCAAATGAATTATTTAAAAAACTCAACCACCACATATTCTAAAACCACCACTATTCTCAAAGATAACTATCAAATATATTAGAAAATCCAGAGGGTTTAATTAGAGTGGATCCACGTATCTTTTTCCATTAAGAACTAGTATGATACCCGTACATTCACATGGGTACCTGTCGAGGACTCGCAGTTGTTGCAAAGAAAAAATTGATTAGCAAAGAAAAAAATGTCGATTGATTAGTTCAAACAGAAAGATGATACTAAAAAATAATATAAGAAATCTCTATTGAAAATAATATAATAAAGATTATATTATTAGATGAAATGAAGATTAGTGTAATTTACATATGAATAGAGGGTGATCCAAAATAAAATTAGTTATAAATGATATAAATAAGTGGGATATAGTAAATAATGTAAATCATAATTTTTATTAAATAAATTGTTTACTTCATAATTTATGTACATTTTGCATATACATTTAAATATAAATGAAATGAAATATATATTTAAAAAATTATAACACATAATTAAAACTATTAAAATGATAATGTTTAAAGATGTTGTTTAAAGAATATAAACATAAATTTATGAAATAGTTTTGAACATTAAAAAGTAAATAAAATGAAAAAGTAAAATAGAATTTATATAAATCATAATATAATTAAAATTAAAAAGAAAATATTTAGTTTAAAGTATATGAAGAGGTGTGTATGTATCCAAAATAAAACACTGAAACGATGCAATGGTTATTAAACGTGTTGAAGTGTATTTAAAATGGGTAAAGTCAATCTTGTACCTACGAAACTCACGGAAAAGCAGAACAAACCTCGAAGAATTTGCAATGGCACAATGGGAGAGATGTTGTACCGAGAACCTCATCGATGGTGTCGTCAAGATCATGCCCTCCGACGATCATGGATGACGAAGTTTCAATCAGAGATAGATTCTTCAAATGACTCATAGAGGTTTAAATCTATTTCATGTTCATGTGTGTCTTCGCATGCAACACATCGGTTTTAGGTTTATAATGTTTTTCCTCTTTTGTTTTTTTTATGCAGAATTAATGAAGAAACAAATGTTGGGATGCATAATAACTTGCTTGAATCGGAAGTGAACGCAACAAGGTAAACCATGGTGTTGATTCTACTTAGTAACAGTTATGGTTTTATTGTTGACATATTAAATTTCTTGTATCATGATGCTCTGTTATTTGGTAGTTAATTTCTACAACGATGCTCTGTTATTTAGACATGTTTTAAAGGAATAGGTTCATATTAAGTTTGGTGTTCTTAGGTTGTTAGATTCGGTTTGCTTCTGGTCGTATTGGGTGCGGCGAAATCTATGTTCAATTTTTATTCTAGAATCATTAAGATTGACAAATTTTACTTATATGTTTCTTATTCAGGGAGTTGTTAGTTAACATCTCATGTTGGATTATGATTGTTTTTATTGATTATACTATCAGATGTAATTAATTTACAATGTCTACCAATGATAGTAACTTGAACCAAACAAAAATTGAATGTCATAATATCGAATATCATTGGCTTTTCCAAGGCTGTTTTTCCGCAATTGTTTGTTGGTTTTAAATATGAGTGGAAAAATAAAGGTAAAAATAAACATTATTTTGTAGTGATTAGTGTTCACATTACTAAATTTGCTTAGTTTTCTACATCATGCATCCAAATGCTTAAAATTTATATCTCAACATGAGACATGATGAATAACACTCAGTCCTGTTAACGTTCCCCCATTGTGTTTTTCATTATTCTTTCACACTGAAACAATAAACATTGTTGTTTTTGCAATTCTGATGGAAACGTGAAAGAAAAGGCTGGAAGGTGCGTTACAGAAACAAGAGAGTGCTCCAAAAAATGATAAGGTAGTTTTCTAAATTTTTAAATTCAAGATATGGAAAATGTTTGTTGTGTTGTTGAATGGCTACCCAGTCGAGATCAAAACATGGTTTCAAGTTTCTAATATCAGAATTTCATATTTTTACCCTTTAACTATTTTTTAAATCTCAAATTAATTATTTAAAAAACTCAACCACCACATATTCTCAAAGATAACTACCGAATATATAATTTTTTTATTAAAAAATCCAGAGGGTATAATTAGAGTGGATCCACGTATCTTTTTCCATTAAGAATATATCAAGTTTATATGTGGTTTATGTTGAGCATAAGATTTGTTATATCCAATAATTTAATAAATACTTATCAATTTGTGATAATATCCAGTGTTGTATTTTAACGCGGAGCATAGATTCAGTTTGGGTAGTAATTAAATATATTATATCATTTACCTAAAGTTTATTAAAATATCACCTAATTTCAATGTGAATATACTTTATGTAATGTATAACCATTAAATATTTTAAGCACCATGATGTTCTATAGTATTAAATTTTACAAATGGAACAAAATAAAAAATATAATATATTTATGTATATTATATCTGTTTTGGTTATCTATACCTATATATAAAGAGGATACACTCTTTTGGTATGGCTTATTTCCTTTCCATTTTTACCTTTTAACTATTTTTTAAATCTCAAATGAATTTTTTAAAAAACTCAACCACCACATATTCTAAAACCACCACATATTCTCAAAGATAACTACCTAATATTTAATTTTTCTATTAGAAAATCCAAAGGGTTTAATTAGAGTGGATCCACGTATCTTTTTCCATTAAGAATATATCAGGTTTATATGAGGTTTATATTAACATAAGATTTGTTATATCCAATGATTTAATGAATACTTATCAATTTGTGTTTCTAATATCATGATTTCATATTCATTCTCTACCAGGAGAGTGCTCCTGGTAATCATATAGACAATGCCTGGTAATCATTCAGAATATGAGTTAAGGTCTCTTTTGTGTTAGCAGGGCTGATGAAAAGGATAAATAGAAGGTTGTGAAGTCTGTTAAAGATGCAGGACAACGGCTCAAAAAAGATAAGGTAATTGTGTTACGATTCGAAACACAAATATTTCGGAAGCTGCAACTATAAAAATCAACATACTATTGGAGTTGCGGGTATTTAACACCAATATTTATGAAAAGGAAGTATAAATGATAATTTTGGCTTTGATTTGCTGGGAAACTCCTCCATTCGGTATCCTCCGGCCTAAGAAATAGTTGTTTCAGTGGAGAGGGGGAATGCTAGTTAATTAGTTGGTTGCCTTTAAGTTTGTTTTCAGATCTTAGTTAGTTGTTTTCATATGAAATTTTTTGGGAATTTTATAACCATGAACCTTGTTTCCAACCTTTAAATTAGTTTAATTTGAATTATAATTCTTCATATTTATCTAAGGTTTTTTCATTAGTTGCATTGGTAGTTCAATTATCCTGAGTTAATATTAGCTCTTTGTTGAAGTACTTTTAGTTTGCTCAGTTGTTGGTTGTTAATTTCTGTTAGGCGCATTGGTTATGTTAATGTTACGCATAGGTATCAGACTCTTAAGCCTTATTTCAAAATCAAATCGAATCCTATAATTCAATCTCAAATTCATACCATACATATCTAAAATCAATTCCTATATAAAATTTTCAAAAAAAATTAATAAATCAATATTGGATTAAATGTGCAATCTGTATTTAATTTTAGCCTTGTAAAAAAAAATATGAAATATAAAAAAAATTCAATAATAAAAAAGTTTTCAATTTTTTAAAATAGAAAAAATAGATTGTTTTATTTTGAATTAATGAGCCAATTTTCATTTCAGCTAATTAAATATATAAAAACTTCATTAAAAAATAGATTATTTTATTTTGAATTAATGAGGCAATTTTGAATTAATGAGGCAATTTTCAATACATTAAAATATCACACTTAATGAATACATAGTATTCCAAATTATTTTTAACAATAGCTACCATTAGAACTCTTTTTATATTTATTTGTACTTATATGTGTTTTATGTAACATGCATTTTTTTGGCAACATAAAAGTATAAAAAAAACTTAATAAAATAAATACACAATAAAATCATATAATAAAATTGTGGCCAAAACTCCTGCGTTTCATCAAATAAAACTATACAAATAAATCCTATTAAATAATGAAACAATAAAAGCACTAGTTTTACTTTAAAACTCTGTTATGTTATAGACAACTAACAACATAAAAGTGCTAGTTTACATCCCTCCGATTGCATCTCTTCTTCCTTTACAAAGACAGTAACAAACCCTAACGCACCATAAGAACATGCATTACTTGGATGGAAGAATATGTTCAATACCGATTGAAATCTCAAGCGGGTATGATTCTAAACACTTCTATCGCTTGTTTAAAACCTTTGTGACATGTCTTGATACATATTTGTTACATTCATTGCAGATCATCTTCGGATTCCGATACAGACCAAGAATGGGTTTGTGCAAGAATCAAGGAACTCACAAACAAGGTGTTAGCTGGAAAAAACATGAACCCAAAGACTATAAGGAAGAAAAACATGAAAAAGGAAGATCATCGACGTCTGAAATCGGTAAATGTCGCAGGATCATCTGTAAAAAAGACACCTGGAGACAGTTCTAACCCGAAAAAGAGGTAATGTTAATGAAAACTGGATTACATGCAACCAACACCATTAAATTACCCACTGTCGGAGTTTGAGATCGACTTTTGTTTGTACAACGCATTCGGAAAAAAGCTCTTGATATTTGTTGCTTATGATTTCATAAATTAGACTTGTGGTAGATATCGAATATAAGTATTTCCAAATTTTGAATGTGTATTATACCTAGTTTAATTGGTTTTGATATCATGAGTTAAACAAATTTCATTTTGTACTGATATCCGGAGCATGACACCTAACCGTGAAATAATTTAGAACAATTGTTTGTGTTTAATATATTAATTCAGAGACATTTTTATTCAGTTTGTTGTTGTTTGAGTGTATCTCAAGATTGATCATGCACCATGTTGTTAGAACAATTATGGTTCTAAACCTCTAAGAGTTTTGATGATAACAAATATTATTATGCTAGAATAGAAGTTCTAATGACTACCTTTATTATATGTGTAGAAGAGTAATTTAATTAAAGGAGACGTGCATTACTAGAAGATATATTGAGCCATATATAGAAGATACACTTAATGAAGAATCTATCATTTAATGACATGGTTTAATGGCTGCGCATCAAGTCTTTATTATCTCTGATTTACGTCTAGAAGATGATGATCTTCATAATGAAGACATTAATTAAAGAATATTTTAATTAATGGTAAAGACAAGTATCTCTTGTTATGGAAGGAATTTATGGTATTAACTAATATCCTAAATTAAGCTCAAGATGTCTCCAACGGCTACATTTATTCAAGAACTATATAAAGGAATCAAATTGAAGATTTGAATAATACACTCACGAGCAAAAGACTGAATCATTTGTGCTAAAATATTGTAACATTAACTTAGTGATCTTAGCTTTATTAGAAGCAAAATAGTTACTATATTATTATTATTGTAATAGTTAAGTAAACTCCCTTGAGTGACTAGTTTCAGTCAGAAGACTCAAGAGGACATTGACTGTAGGTCAGTGTGTGTATTCATTTATTGAATAGTGGATTAAGACCTCAGTGATAGAGGCAAAATCACCTTGGTGGGTGGACTGGACGTAGTTTGATTTCAAACGAACCAGGATAAATTAACTTGTCATTAGAAGTTATCTTTAGTTGTTAAAGAAAACCCAATTCCAACCCCCCCTTCCTTGTGTTTTACGCACCTTCAATTGGCATCAGAGCGCTAGGTTCTGAGAAAAACACTTAACCGTGTCAGTAAAAGATCCAGAAGTTAAAACACATGGCAGAAGCTGGCAATAACAACAATGACTACCAAAATGACAAGATCAACGCTAAACCTACAGTGTTCAATGGTGACAATTTTGACTAATGGAAGGATGTTCTGGAAAGTTTCTTTCTAGCTCTAGATGGAGATCTTTGGGACATGGTGACAGATGGATTCATTCACCCTGTTGGAGCAGATGGTCAGAAGATTGAAAGAAAAAATATGACAACTCAACAGAAGAAGGAATTCAGAAATCATCACAAAGCTAGAACCATACTTCTAAGTGATATCTCCAATACAGAATATGAGAAAATCAAAAACAGAGACTCAGTTAAACACATGTTTGATTCTCTAAGGATGACACATGAAGGCAACACTCAAGTCAAGGAAACTAAAGCTCTGGCTCTCATCCAGAAGTATGAAGCCTTCAAAATGGAAGAAGATGAGACAATTGAAAAAATGTTCTCAAGTTTCCAAATTCTGGTAGCTGGACTGAAAGTTCTGGACAAAGGCTACTCAATAGCAGATCATGTGAAGAAAATCATCAGAAGTTTGCCAAAGGCTTGGAGGCCCATGGTCACTGCTCTAAAGCTATCTAAAAATCTGAATGAAATATCTTTAGAAGAACTGATCAGCTCTTTGAGAAGTCATGAGATAGAACTAGAAGAAGATGAACCCCAGAAGAAAGGTAATTTTGTAGCTCTTAAATCTAACAAATCTATTTCTAAAGCTTTACAGGCAGAAGAAGATGAAAGTTCTGGATGCTCATCAGAAGAAGATGAATTATCTCTTCTATCCAGAAGAGTGCAACAACTTTGGAAGCATCATCAGAAGAAGTTCAGAAATACCAGAAGAACCAGCACTCACTCTGAATCAACATCTGGTCACAAGAAACCCAGAAGCAAAGAAGTTGTGTGCCATGAATGCAAAGAACCAGGTCACTACAAAAGTGAATGTCCAAAACTCCAGAAAGAGAAACCCAGAAACAAATTTAATAGAGAAAAGAAAAAGAGACTCATGGCAACATGGGATGATTCTGAATCATCTGAAGCAGAGTCAGATTCAGAAGATGAACATGCTAACATTGCACTAATGGCAAACATACCAGAAGATGATCACTCATCAGAATCAGAATCAGACTCAGATACAGAAGAGGTATTCTCTAAACTCTCTAGATCCCAATTAGAAGCTAGCCTCTCAGAAATTATGGAAAAATATCAGAAGCTTCAATTCAAATACAAAGACATGAAACAAAGTCTAGTATCTGAATTAGAAGAAGTTAGAAAACTAAGAACAGAAAACTATGAGCTGAAAGAAAATATTTTTGAATGCAAAATCTCTCTTGAAAAACTTAAAGCTCAGAAGGAATCTGAATTAGAAGATCTAATCAATTCTGATAGTATCATAAAACAATATGACTATGGTTTTCAAAAATTTCTAGCTAAAAGCATAGATAGAAGCAAAATTGCATCTATGATCTATGGAGTTAGCAAAAATGATAGAAGAGGCATAGGCTATGTGAAAACTAAAGAAACTCTAAGTTTAAAAAGATTGATGACATTGTCATAAAAACTAATACTCCTCTAAGTTCTCATTTTACCTATGGTCATAACCATGACTTAATATATACCAGTGAGTCATCTTGTTCCACAAGTTCTGATTTGAAACCTAAAATAAATCAGAAGTTTGTGAAAACTAACAAACATGGACCCATAAAAATATGGGTACCCAAAGATAAAATTGTGTATGTTGCAGATGTCTTTAACAGCAAAACTGAAACACCAATCATGGTACCTGGACTCTGGATGCTCACGACACATGACAGGAAGAAAGCATATGTTCCAAAGTCTTGAATTAAAAGATGGAGGCCATGTAGGTTTTGGAGGCAACCAAAAAGGAAAAATAATTGGCTCTGGAACTATTGGTAATGGAAATCTTCCCTCTATCTCTAATATTCTATTAGTAGAAGGATTAATGCATAATCTATTATCCATAAGTCAATTAAGTGATAATGGCTATGACATAATCTTTAATCAAAAGTTATGTAAAGTTGTTAGTCAGAAAGATGGAACAATCCTCTTCAGTGGAAAGAGAAAGAACAACATATATAAAATAAAACTTTCAGAATTAAAAAATCAGAATGTAAAATGTCTAATGTCTATGGAAAATGAGCAATGGGTCTGGCACAGAAGATTGGGACATGTTAATATGAGAAGATTATCTCAACTTAACAAACTCAATCTGGTCAGAGGACTTCCAAACTTGAAGTTCAACTCAGAAGCTCTGTGTGAAGCATGTCAGAAAGGCAAATTTTCAAAACCTGCCTTTAAAGCTAAAAATGTTGTATCTTCCTCTAGACCACTAGAACTTCTGCACATTGACTTGTTTGGACCAGTGAAAACTGCTTCTGTCAGTGGCAAGAAGTATGGATTGGTGATCGTAGATGACTTCAGCAGATGGACATGGGTAAAGTTTCTTAGACACAAGGATGAGTCAATTGCTGTATTTTCTAACTTCTGTAAACAAGTTCAAAATGAAAAAGAATTTAAAATTATTAAAGTCAGAAGTGATCATGGTGGAGAATATGAAAACAAAAAATTAGAATCATTTTTTAATGAAAATGGCATCTCTCATGATTTTTCTTGTCCTAGAACTCCACAACAAAATGGGGTTGTAGAACGTAAGAATAGAACATTGCAAGAGATGGCCAGAACCATGATCAATGAGACTAACATGGCTAAACATTTTTGGGCAGAAGCAGTAAATACAACATGATATATTCAGAATAGAATCTCTATAAGACCTATTCTTGAAAAGAATCCTTATGAATTGTGGAAGAACAAAAAGCCCAACATTTCATATTTTCATCCTTTTGGATGCAAATGTTTTATTCTGAATACTAATGATCCTTTGAATAAATTTGACTCTAAGGCACAAAAGTGTTATATGTTAGGATACTATGAACGTTCAAAGGGATACAGAGTATACAACACAGAAACACGTATTGTGATAGAATCTATTTATGTCAGATTTGATGATAAGCTTGGTTCTGAAAAACCAAAGCAGAATGAATTTATTACAAATATAGAAGTTGAAATTTCTACAAACAGAACATCTGAAGAACAATCACCTACAGAACAAAACAAGACAATTACTCCAGCAAATTCTGAAGAACCCACTCAGAAGAAACTATCCAGAAGCAAGGTGAATCATCCAGAAGATAAAATCTTGGGAAAGAAGGATGAACCAATCAGAACAAGATCATCATTCAGAAACTCTGAAGAATATTTAATGGGACTTGTTTCTCTGATTGAACCAACTTCTGTAGAAGAAGCTCTCTCAGAAAATGATTGGATTCTGGCTATGCAAGAAGAACTTAATCAATTCACCAGAAATGATGTATGGGATCTAGTTCCTAGGCCGAGAGGATTCAACATAATTGGCACAAAGTGGGTATTCAGAAACAAGCTAAATGAGCAAGGAGAAGTTGTCAGAAACAAAGCAAGACTGGTTACACAAGGTTATAGTCAACAAGAAGGAATTGACTACACAGAAACCTATGCCCCAGTCGCCAGGTTAGAATCAATCAGACTTCTAATTTCATTTGATGTAAACCATGATATCATTCTATATCAAATGGATGTCAAGAGTGCATTTTTAAATGGTTATATTGATGAAGAAGTGTATGTACACCAACCCTCTGGCTTTGAAAATATAAAATTTCCAGAACATGTTTTCAAACTCAAAAAATCTTTATATGGTCTGAAGCAAGCTCCCAGAGCTTGGCATAAAAGACTAAGTACTTTTCTTCTGGAAAATGATTTCATCAGAGGGAAAGTGGACACAACACTTTTCAGTAAAAACATTAAAAATGACATTCTGATATGCCAGATTTATGTAGATGATATTATATTTGGTTCTACTAAAAGTGCCTTGGGAAAGGAATTTGCTAAGTCTATGCAGGCAGAATTTGAAATGAGCATGATGGGAGAATTAAAGTTCTTTCTGGGAATTCAAATAAATCAAACATCAGAAAGAACATATATCCATCAAAGCAAATATGTCAAAGAACTTCTGAAGAAATTTGATTTATCAGAAAGCATCATATCTAAAACTCTTATGCATCCTACATGTATTCTGGAGAAAGAAGAGGTAAGTAAGAAAGTAGATCAGAAGCTCTACAGAGGTATGATTGGCTCTATCCTCTATCTAACTGCTTCTAGACCAGATATTCTATATAGTGTATGTTTATGTGCTAGATTCCAATCAGATCCTAGAGAAACTCACTTAACAGCAGTTAAGAGAATCTTTAGGTATCTGAAAGGTACTACTAATCTTGGTCTATACTACAGAAGATCCAAAGATTACAAACTTGTAGGATATTGTGATGCTGATTTTGCTGGAGATAGAACAGAAAGAAAAAGTACTTCTGGAAGTTGTCAATTTCTGGGAGATAATCTAATTTCTTGGTCCAACAAAAGGAAGTCAACCATATCATTATCAACTGCAGAAGCTGAATACATTGCAGCAGCTGGATGCAGTACTCAGATGCTCTGGATGAAAAATCAGCTTGAGGATTTCAACATTTATGAGAGTAACATACCCATCCTCTGTGATAATACTTCTGCTATATGTCTTTCTAAAAAACCAATTTTACATTCTAGAGCTAAACACATAGAAGTTAAACATCATTTCATTAGGGACTATACTCAGAAGGGAATTTTAATGTTAAAATTCATAGATACAAATTACCAATGGGCTGATATTTTTACAAAACCCCTTCCTGAAGATAGATTTAATTTCATTCTAACCAACCTTAGTATGAAATTATGTCCAGAATGAAAATGCTTTAATGATATGTCTTTAACTCTTAGAAGTTCTAAATCTAATCATCTATATTATTCCTTCAGAAGATATTATGTTCTAACTGTTTCATTCTGAGAACTTTTGTTCAAAGGAATAACATGCAGATCTTCACATCAACAAGTGTCAACAAGGCTCTAAGGAATCCTATCAGAATTAGAACAAGTGTCCAAATTCTGAAGAGTGACAGAACATGCATTGGACAACTGTCCTTTACAGAAGGACATATGTTGATCTTCTGGGAAACTGATACGGCTGACTTGACACCAAAAAGGCAAAAATCTCTTTGGTAACTGTTCCAGAATCTTTTACGCCTTCCCCTATGTCTGCTGCATTTATTGCATATCATCATTATGTTTTAAATTTAATTTTTCCCACTAATTTCTCATATTATTAAATGAATTTTTTTTCTATATAAACAACTTTTCACTTTCACTTTTTCTTTTTACCCTAATTGCATTCTTTACTGAAAATTTTCACTTTCACCTTGCGTTCTCTCTGTAATTTTTTTTCTAAAACCCTAAACCCCATAAACTCATCTTAGTAACAATGACTTCCTCCCCTCAACAACAAGAAGACTCAACTGATGTGCTTTATGTTGAACCTGTGAAGACCCTTCTTACTCCAACTGACAAACTGGAAGTTCTATGTGAGCTCTTTGTGGATTTCAACAGTTTGAAAGATAATGGTTTTGACCTCCTTTCTGCCGTCCAAGCTCAAGGTTGGGAGAAGTATCTTGATCGTCTCATGGGACCAGTTTTCCCAAAATTGGTTAAAGAATTTTGGGTGTATGCAAGTGCTTCTAACACTCATGTTACGTCATATGTGCTGGGAAAAAGAATCATAATTTCTGAAGACCACATTGCTAGGCTCATAGAATCTGATGGCAATGGAATCAAGTGTAGTGAAATGGACAAACTGTCAGATACCAAACTGATAGCTAAAGAAATATTCACTTCTGGCCAACCTTCTAACAAGATAAAGGATCTGAAGAGTCCTCTTAGAATTTGGGCCAAAATCATTCTTGGAACCATCTGCCACAGGAAAGCTACAAATTCTCTAGATTATATCAACATGGATCAGCAGTTCTTGCTGTACTTCATTGCTACACAGAAGAAGGTTAACCTTGCACACTCTCTATTTCAACATCTGAAAAACAGTGTGAAGGAAACAAGAGATGGAGAGAAAACCAAGAGGGATTGGATTCCTCTAGGGCGTTTAATATCTGACATTCTCAGTGAGAATAAGTTGGTGGACTATCTGGCTGAAGTAAATCAGATAGAACTTCTAGAAATAGATGTTGGTAAGCCTCTGAATGCAAAGAATCTGAAGAAGATGATGTTCATAACTTCTATCAAGAAAGATCCTGTCCTCTATTCCAGAGAAGTGATAACCACCAGGAAGATTCCTCTGCAGAACTTCCCACTCTTCTCTTCTGACACACCTCCAGAGGTTGTGGTCAGATACTTAGACTCCTGCAAGCAACATGGTGTGGATCCAATGTTCAAGGAAACATAAATTAATCAACAAACTCCAAATGCTGCATCAGCAAGGAGCAAGAAAAGAAAGGCTGGAGAAGGATCGTCTCAGAAGGCTCCCAAAACTACCAGAAGAATAGGTAATACTTCTGCCTCTAATTCTGAATTTATTTCTGTAGTAGAAGTAGTTTCCGTAGAAATGTCTGAAAACCCTTCTGACCCAACACCTTTTGATGCATTCCCTCTGCACCAATTCCTTCTGCACCAACTCCTGCTGAACCAACCCCATCATCTGAACCAACCCCATCCTCTGAACCTATTCTTTCTTCTAACCCTATTCCCTCTGTTATACCTGCAACTGCTGCTGTTTCATCCATCTTATCTTCACTTTATCCACCAGAAAATGAACCCCATCAACCACAAACCCTATCAGACTTTGATATCCCTATTGACACAACCCCATTATCTGATATAGACCGTTCACCATCAGCTGAAACACACACTGCCCTTCAACATGTTCTGTCTGATATTGATGATTTCCAACCCCCTGAATCTGTCCAAATCCCATCTTCTGAAACTTTTGAAACATAACACCATAGCAGTTTCCAACCACTAAATTCTGATGGCCTTGTTTTTAATCTTTCCCCTATAAGAGAAAGCTCCCTGTCTTCCTATGAGTCTACCCCTCCTAACTCACCAACTTTTATCACCATCCCTGACACACCACCAGAAGAAGCTGAACATGAAAATCCCCTTAGAACCTCTGTTAATATTGAAGCTTTACAAAAATTATCCCCTGTCTCAAACAAAACTACCATGCCTGCACCAAAACCAAAACCCACAAAAACAGACATTTCTGCACTGCTTATTGCTTTTGAAACAAAAATGAAATTCAGGATAGAGGATCTGAAGTCTGCTTGCTCAGAGCTTCCTGATCCAGCTGCTTCTGACTTTATGTGGGCAACCTTCAGAAAATGGTTTAATGCTGAGACAAAGAGACTAAAGGACATCTGCTATGACATTGCTCACCAGAACTTCTGTGAGTATCTCAAAGCAGTTGTTTCAAACATTGAACAGAATAAACCTTTTCTGTTGGACAACAAACCCTGGACAGAGTCAGAACCTTTGGAAGAAAACTCTGGATTTCAAATGGTTTTGGTTCCCTCTGCTGAAGGTCAGGATGTTGATTCTGCTCAATCACCAGTAACAAAAGAAGTTTATGAAAATCAAGCTGCTCCAGAAGATGAAGAACCTCTGCCAACCAATCTTGTTCTGAAGACTTTGGAAGAGTTGAAGAATGAAAATGAGATGGTTAAGTAAAGGCTGGATAAGCAAGATGAAACCACTGCTGAGTTGAAGACGATGATTGGAAAGCAAGTGGAGTCATCCTCTGAGATCAAGTCTCTTCTGGAGGCCTTAGTTACTAAGATGCATCCCTGATTTTCTGTTTATCTTCTACTTATTGCTTCTGTTTTATCTTCTGTTTTTTTAATGACTTTTTAAGTTCTACTGGTTTTGTTCTAATTGGCTTTTGATTCTATTAATGATAACTTATTTTGCTTCTATACTATTGCTCTCCTTCTGCATTTATTCTTTTTGATTATGACAAAAAAAGGGAGAAATGTAGAAGATCCTGATCTATATCAGTTTATCATGATTTGCCTCTAACATATAAAATTCTAATGAAACTATTTGAGTTGTGATTCTAAAATAGAAACAGGTCAAGTAATCAACTCAGGGGGAGCTAAGGCTAATAAAACTTCTTAAGGATAAAACTTCTGAAGAAATCCTTAATAGAAATATCTGATTTTATTCAATCAAAGGGAGTTCTTCTAATCCTATTAAACTCTATTCTCAAAATCTAAATAAATGTTTTGTCATCATCAAAAAGGGGGAGATTGTTAGAACAATTATGGTTCTAAACCTCTAAGAGTTTTGATGATAACAAATATTATTATGCTAGAATAGAAGTTCTAATGACTACCTTTATTAAATGTGTAGAAGATGAATTTAATTAAAGGAGACGTGCATTACTAGAAGATATATTGAGCCATATATAGAAGATACACTTAATGAAGAATCCATCATTTAATGACATGGTTTAATGGTTGCGCATCAAGTCTTTATTATCTCTGATTTACGTCTAGAAGATGATGATCTTCATAATGAAGACATTAATTAAAGAATATTTTAATTAATGGTAAAGACAAGTATCTCTTGTTATGGAAGGAATTTATGGTATTAACTAATATCCTAAATTAAGCTCAAGATGTCTCCAACGGCTACATTTATTCAAGAACTATATAAAGGAATCAAATTGAAGATTTGAATAATACACTCACGAGCAAAAGACTGAATCATTTGTGCTAAAATATTGTAACATTCACTTAGTGATCTTAGCTTTATTAGAAGCAAAATAGTTACTATATTATTATTATTGTAATAGTTAAGTAAACTCCCTTGAGTGACTAGTTTCAGTCAGAAGACTCAAGAGGACATTGACTGTAGGTCAGTGTGTGTATTCATTTATTGAATAGTGGATTAAGACCTCAGTGATAGAGGCAAAATCACCTTGGCGGGTGGACTGGACGTAGTTTGAGTTCAAACGAACCAGGATAAATTAACTTGTCATTAGAAGTTATCTTTAGTTGTTAAAGAAAACCCAATTCCAACCCCCCTTTCCTTGTGTTTTACGCACCTTCACATGTATTTTACCATATCTATACTTCATGTGTCAGCATAGTGGAATATATGTTATTGTCTCATAATGCCGATATTTAGAAGCTGAATGAAATTCTGTTTTTTGATGTTTCAATCCAATTGTAGATTTTATATACTAGTTTATGTACTTAATGTCGCAATAATGAGGTTGCTGAAAAACTAAAAGGAAATTCAGAAGCACAAAAGATAATACGCGGAGCAGTATGCACCAGGGATGTCGGTGCTCCACATACTCAGGGGTAAAGGAATTTTCTTGTATGCATGACAATTGTTTATTTAATTTGGGAGAATGCATGTTGTATCCATACCATCTTTATCACATAATGGTGTTTCGTTTTCAGCCCCATCAAAACTCCTTATCTCACAAAGAATTGGTTAAGGCTGCGCACGCATTCTATCGTCAATCGGTCGTATGAATTCTGTCGTATCGCTAGGGAATGGAGAGAGAAGTATGAAAATGCAAGATCCTGATCTCCATAGATGTTTGAAGCGACTGAGCTTCCAGATGATGATCACGTTATCCGCCAAGAATACAAATGGACACGACTGGTTAACGACGCAGAGATTATCCGTAAAAATGTCTTTGTAAGTTACATTCATAGTAAAATGATGTGGTAAAAAATTGTATTCGTAAAAATGCTAATCCAAGTGTGTTTGTATTTTCTCAATAGCAATTTCCTATGGGTGTTGTCACACCCTAAATCTGTCACACCCTAAATTTTGACCGGACTTTTTTCAAAATTTTCATTCATCTGACACATTTTTATCATAATATCAATAATCGATCATTGTTGCATTAGTCGTTGCATTTTCCATTCATTTCATCACTTCAATGTCATTTTGATTTTATTCTTTGTTTTTTATATAGTCTAAGCTTAATTTTAAATTTAGTTGATGAGTTTAGTTTAATCCAACTTTGTTTTGTGTAATTTAAATTTTTTAGTGTTTTTCTAGTTTTAATTTAGTTATATTTTAATTTAACTTAATCCTAGAATTAGTCTATTAGATATTTTAGAATTAATTTTAGTTTAATTTTATTTTAAATTTAGTTTAATTTTAGTTTTTTTTTAAATTTAATTTTAGTGTATGTTAACTTAACTTAGTTTAATATTAATTTGTTTGGAATTAGTTTTAGTTTTATCTTGTTTTGGTTTTAGTTATTTTACTTTTAATTTTAGATCAATATAAGTTTAGTTTAATTTCAATTACTTTTTTTATTAGTTCAATTATAATTTACATTCATACTTTAGTTTAGTTTTAATATTAATTCAAATTTAATTTTAATTTAATTTAATTTTTTAGTTATGTCTATATCTCATATAGTTAGTCTATGTATTTCTAGTATATTTTAAGTTATTGTTTCAATACAATATTTATTGGGTCCCCCACATTTCTCGGCTTTGATTACTCTTTATATCCACATCTTTACACCAAAAATATGTTATGCTCCATGCCAACGCCACTCTAGTATCCAACCCTTACTCCAATACACACAGCAATCCCTACTCCAATACACACATCATAATAGCCATCTGCAATAAAGCCTGGTACCATCCCAAAACCTTTAACCAAACTCAATTTCCTCAAAGAAATCGTGACCTTTGCTACACCAAAAAAATAAATCTCCTCCCAAAATTTTGCCACTTTCATGCTACAAGACTCCTATGCATCACCTATAAAATCTCATACAGTATGCTCCATAATAGACTACAATGCCTACAACAAGAAACAAAGACTATACACCATTTTAGACAAACACCAGTCTGCAAAAAGGAAAGCATATCACAAACAAGACAATAAAAATTGAATTTCAAAAAAAGAAGTCCATAAGAGAGAGGGGAGTTCCCAATAAACGAGGAACTTACTCGAAAATTGAGGGGGAGAAATTGAAAAAAGGCAAAAAAATTATAAACTTTCATTCTCCCATCAAAACAATATCAAAAACTCATCACTTCAAAACACTGTCAAAAAAATACATGAAACCTTGTTTCTTCAACCCACGAATCTTCAATCATTCCACCTTCCAGTTTTTCCTTCACCTTCCAACCGTAAGAAAACGCACCACACACACACACATTTTGTTCACCAAACCTTCATTTATTTTCCCTTCAACCATAAACAACAAACATTACTTTCACTCACATCCATCACCATCGCTGAATTTTAACTTATATCCTCACGCTTTTCATCAAACCAACACAGCTTCCTCAAACCACCGTCGTTAAACCATCAAACAACAACATCAAACGCGACACACAAAGCAGAAGATAAAACATTCAAACAACCTTTCACAGAACTAACCTCACTCCATCTAATTACTTCACCGCCCTCATCCATCACCATACCGACCTTCGACCGCAGCAAAACTACAAGCAGAGACCGTGTAAGAAGATACAAATGTGATTGAAGTGAGATCATAGAGAAGAAGAGACTGCGATTCTGGAAGAAGACGAAATGAGAGTGCTTGAACGGTGTAAGCAAGACGGAGCACAGAGAAGAGAAAGAGAGAGAGAGAGAGAGAGAGAGAGAGAGAGAGAGAGAGAGAGAGAGAGAGTCATTGAAGAAGAAGGGTAACTTTTTTCTTTTCTTATCATTTGACTATGTCTTTCCCCACTTTTGTTTCTACTGATAATTTGTTTTTACTATTTATTTTTTATTTCTTTAAAAAAGAAAAGGAAAAAAGGGTATTGTTATTGTAGATCTGGGCTTGGAGTTGATGCCATTTTGCTGACCCCAACATTTGATTACTTCACCATATCTTCACTAATAATACCCCCTAGTTTTCTTATTTAATTTAAATTTTTTTGTTTAGTTATTTTTATTAGCATATTAAAAAATACTAAAAAAACATTCTTATGAATTTATTTATTTTCATTGGATTTTGTTTTTTTATTTAGTTTGTTATTTATTTTAGTTTAATATGTAAAAAATCTAAAAATATTTATAGTTTAGTTACTTTATTATTTTAGATATTAAAATCCCAAAAATATTAGATTGATGCGCTCTTTCAATGTTATTTGTTTCCGACACTTGTGACCCGATCCAAGGGAAAAGGATGTTGTGTTGACTTATTGTTATTCGCCTATCTTTTACAAGTCATTAACCTCTTAGAATCTTTTACTTTGTCACAGAGATAGCCATTAATCTCTCTTCACTTTATAACTTTCAGTTATTTTCAACTTCAAAACGTTTTTCTTAATTAAACAACAAAAGAAATGAGTTCTTGGAATCTCGCATTCCTTGAATTCTTGAATGATCGCTCTTGAGGCCAGCCCATCGGGTTGTGATTCATTCAACCTTTCGTTTCTAAGATACTTAAGCTTATCAAAATCTTTTCTTAATTAAACAACGGAAGAACTGAGCTTTTGAAATCTCACATTCCTCGGGTTCTTGAATGATCGCTCTTGAGGCTAGCCCTTGGGTTGTGATTCATTCAACCTTTTGTCTCTAAAACATTTAACTCTTCATTCAAATCATTTCATAAGAGATGGCCATTAATCTCTTCACTTTTACAATCAATGTTTCCAAGCTTTGCAATTCAAGCTTCCTCCTTTTGTCGTCTTAATTCTTAGACCCTTTTTACCCGTAGTTTTCCAAACTACAGCGCTCTAACTTTTCCATTGCACTAGGGAATACGTAGGCATGAGGCTTTAATCCTTGGCAAGCACACTTTTATTTTTCTTTCGTTTTCTTTTTTATCATTTTCCACCTTTTTCCATCATTTCAATTCCCATCTTATGGAAAACAAATTTTACCAATAACACAAATATTTTCAAGAGGTTCCCGTAGAGTACTATGAATATTTAGGATACTAATACTTTCCCTAAGTATAACCAACCCTTGAACCTTAAATTCTCTTTCAATTAGGTTTTTTTGATCTTTTTCCCTTTCCCTTGGATAAATTAAAGTTTGGTGGTGAATTTAAATGATTTGTGATACAAGTTAATTGATAGCTTGATATCTGATTCTCACCACGACAGAAAATGGCGACTTCACTGGGGACTCCCCCAAGAGAGTTAAACTTATCTTGTTATATATATGTTATTGTTATATTGTTTGCTTATATTGTTTGGGTTTTCTATCTTTTGGGGATTTAATATCATGATCAAAGCTCGACACTCGATATTTGGAAAAAGAAGAGGGAACAACTAAGTTTAGATTTGGAAGGAATTATTGTTATTCTCCAAGGACTCTCTCCTTGCGAGCCTAGCATGAAAGCTTCCCCCCGAGGGTAGACCTATTCGTAGATCTTATTGTAATGCAGCTAGCCTGTCGCACGACTTGATTCATGAAGGGTCTGTGACTCTGGGACCCATTTTTTTAAAATCAACTTCTATATCAGCAGTTGTGTAGTGTTATTCTCTAAGGGCTCGCCCCTTTGTGAGCCTAGCATGATAACTCCTCTCAAGGTAGACCTTATCGTTATTATTGTCATAATACAGCCAGCCTGTGGCAGGACGTTAGTATGATAAGTGTCTGTGATCTTTGAGAACCTTATCCATCACCGTAGAAACTATCTTGTGAGTGGGTTTTATGGTATAGAATCTAGAACTTCCTTCTTAGAGCCTACCTGTTAAGGTATTTTGTGATACTCAAGTTATTTTGGATCCCAATCTTACCTATATTTCATGGCATTGCATATCATTTGCATTAATTCACGCATACATCCAAGTTATCTGTCACCTCATTCAAAGTTGTCCCTGTCTTTCAGTCATCTGTCAACTGTCAAACTGAAGCTTCGGAGCTAATACAGAACTAGAGTTTACCGCAGACGCAAGATGTCAGAACAAGAGGTTCATAATGCTGAGATCCGAATTGAAATTGAGGATATCAAGACGAACATGATGAAGCTGAACGATATGCTTCAGGTTCTGATTGCTAGAGGAGAGCCGCCTCAGAGGAATGTGATCTGGGAGGTTGAAAATGTTGTTGTCGAGCCTCAGCCTGTCCATTTACCACCTTCAACTTGGTCGGAGTTTGGTTTGCCACACGACTTATCTCCATCTTATCTCACTACTTCCATGGTTGGTCAGGCATCTAGACCCGCTTTTCAAGTTCCTATTTTCACTGAATCCAGACCTATGATTCATACTTGCCAAATTCCCTATGAGTACAATGTTGCTAGTGCTCAAGGTGATGATCTTGAAGATTATGTTGAACTTGAAATTGATCGTGAGCATTACTGAGCTATTGACAAGCGATTAAGGGCTGTAAAGGGTAATGACTTCTTCAATGTTGATGCAAGCGACATGTGTTTGGTATCCAACCTCGTTGTGCCTTCCGAGTTCAAGACTCCAGAATTCAAGAAGTACAAAGGGCACGGTTGTCCAAGAAGCCACTTAATGATGTACTTCCAAAAGATGGTTGCCTATGCCAAAAACGACAAATTGCTTATCCATTATTTCTAGGATAGTTTGAGCAGAGCCTCAATGAAGTGGTATATGGGATTGGAAAAGAGCAATATCCAAAGTTGGACAGATTTGGGTGATTCTTTCGTAAATAAGTACAAGTATAATTTGGACATGGCACCTGATCGACTGTAACGCCCATATAATATATATCTAGAATGATATCATACAAGTTTTATTTTGGCACTAACACCATCATAAGATGCCTAATAGCATGATTCACATTCTTGACTGTAACACCCCAAAATTTTCCCCCTCATTTTCATATCATATAGCATAGCATATTGTATACATGTTCAAACATTCTTGCATAGAAAGATGAGGCATAACATCCATGGTTACTAGCATAGGGAATGTGATCAGTCATCTAGCAATTTGAGATTCTTCAAAAGTCACGCCAGGAGCCAAGTGATCTTACAAGAAGCTCACAATGTATCCTCACATCTTATACAAGCTCAAAGTCATCCTCAAAGTCCCAGAAGTGTGAAGTATCATCAGAAGCTCAGCAGTGCAACATTCTCCTACACAAACAAACCCTAATTAGGGTTTTGCTCCAGATCAAGGAATTCTCATAGCTTTGACCAATTCTTGTGGTCAAAGGCTCTCATATGATATATAAGTCCTATGTATGAATTTTGAGGCAAAAATTCACTAAGGAAGTCAAATATTGAAGCAGTAACTTGAAAATGAGGAAAGAAAGTCAATTGTGCCAAGCAAAAGTCAACCAAAGGATTTTGGGGTTTTGGGCATGTTCATCAACTGCATGAAGCTATATTTGATCAAGGAATAGCTTGGATGATCTCAAATATCAAAATTCAAGAATGTGCAAAAGTTTCTAAATTTGGAATTTCTCAAGTTAGAAGTTTCTATATTTGGAAATATTTGCCCTAAGTCTTCAAGCTATTATTTAATGTTCAAAGAAGCTCCAAATGATTTTTCCTTGAACATGAAAGTTGTAGAGCATGATTTTACCTTTCCAAAAAGTCCTATAACACCTTCAGATATTTTTTAGAACTCAAGATATGAATTTTGGAAGTTTGAGTGCATTTTAGGGTTTTTTAGGACACTTGTCATTATACCATTGGTCATTATTCTATTTTTGTGATGTTACACTTCATCTAATTTCTCTACACATATTTCGATGTCACCATGACCTTTTTAGCGTGACCTATGTGTGTGGGTGAGGGTTAGTGATTGGTATTATTTTAAGGGAATTTTTTATGAAGAAAATTGAAAAAAAATGGTACAACAAAGGATGGTACAAAAGTGGTATGTGAGAGATACCAAAAGTGTGATCAACATGATTAATCATAACATCACATGCCCTATGTTCTATTTTTATTTGCCAAATGAATCAAGGTGCCACAAACATATGGTACAAAAGGGAGAAAGGTTGCACATGAGACACAATCCCATGCACCATCATCATCTAATAACCTCAACCATTGATCTCACTTTTCTCATTATCAACAAACAATGGGCTGCCAGCTTACATGAGAGCACAATATTACCATACACTATCATCATGTGATAAATTTGAAAACAAGTGAGAAAATAGAAGAAGAGTGAAGCACGGGTTTTGCAGGGGAGGAATGTAACAAACTTATCATTGGCACACTTCATGGACACTCCATACACCCTCACTATAAGAGTGGATATACACGAATTTTGAACCTCGCTCACTCATTATGCATCACTCTTCAAATCAGACTACAAACTTCTCTCTCTCTCTCTCTTTGATTTTTCTCATCCTCATCAATTTCTAGATCCGATTGATATCATTTTCACTACTTCATTCGCCTCTGAATTGCTCTCAATCTCATCATACAATCACATCCTCTTCATAATCTATTTCTATAAAGCTTGATGAAGCTTGATTGATCATTTGAAGATCAATCATCCTCAGTGTTTCTTCAATTTTTGCATTTGCCTCATGGTTTTGAGCCTTTATTTGGCATCAAATAGCTTCAAGAACACAAGAGGACGCTTTCACTATCTCTGGTTTTCTTTAGATATCAAGAAGAGCTCAACATCAGGTTTGAGCATCATCCTTTTTTGCTTCGGTTTTGAGCTTTTCTTGCTTGTTTCGTGCTATACATGCTTGATATGTGCTACCTGCGGTGTTATGTAAGCTTGTGGATGCATTAATTTGGCTTTTCAATTTTTGTGATCTCATTTTAAAATCTTTGAATCTCACTGGATCTTGGTGGTATGTGGTTAATTTTTGCATATTTGAATTCTCCTTGAGGCCAGCTTTAGATTGATGTATGGTATGCATGTTTCTGGTAAATTTGTTCTTGGCCTCCACCGGACCTAGCCAGAGAAGATGACCGGAGTTGCTCCGGCCGATCATCTTCTTTTGATCTTATGTTTCATCCAGAAAATATCATAGTCGTTAGATCAAAGGCATCGTGGGTCTCTCAGAGCGCCATCTCATTAATGAAGAGCATGGAAGTCACGTGTGCTGCTAGTCGTGTGTGTGTTTGCATCCTTTAGTTCATAGCATGTGTAGATTATGTTAGAACCATTAGATCTGGAGGGATTAGCAGTTTTAAACATGATCCATTGGATGTAAATACTTAGGGTTTGGTTGACTTGCGTGTGGACCGTTGATTATGTTGACTTGGCTGACTGGGGTTTCTAACCGTTGGATGCTTATAATGCGTGTGTGTTGACTGAACTCTTTTGCAGCGTGTGGGCATATTTTGATATACGAACCTCCATTTTTCAGCTCATTGTGTTTTCAACGTAAATGGATTATTGTCTGGACATCCCTTTGGTTTATTTAATTTAATTGTTTCATTTTATTTTAATAAAAATAGAAAACTAATTTCAAAAATTCCAAAAATATTTGTGTGATATCCTATGAGTTCTTATTAATTTTTCACATTTTTATTTTTCATTTTTCATTATTTTTACTTAGCTGAATTAATTATGAGATTTATTTCTTTTATTTTGATTCCTTTTGTGAACAATCTGCCTTGTTGAATTTCTATGGTGAGTTCTATTATAGTTATTAACCTGATTCCTTTTGGTATGGATTCTTGACAGGATAAAGTATGCTTGAGATTTTTACCATAATTTTTAGGACTTGTTTGAATTTATTTTGACTTGTTGCTTTTGGAAGAAGTATGTAAAACCCTAATTGATCTTTGAGCATTTAATTGATGTGGGTTGCTTCTATTTTTTTTGCCATGAGGATTTTCTATGTTGTTTTTACATGTTTAAAGAGTCTTGGTACATAATTGTGGAATTTTTAAGACTTGCTTGACATTTGTTTGAATTTTTGTTCTTATCATGTCCTCATTTTATGTTTATATGACCATTGCTTTATTGTTTGATTAGGAGGGCACTTGTGCCACCTTTTAGAGTTTGTTTTTAGGGTTCATAACATGTTAACATGCCCCTGATATTTGTGTGGAAGTTTTGTCTTGCTTTGTTTAGTGTTACTTGTCCTTTAAGTTTCACATTCACTTGTATGTTTCACCACACTTCAAACTTCTCCACTGCTTCTCATATGTGATCTTGTATGAGCTTGTGTGCTTAAAATGATGTTCAAATCTCCTTCTTAGAAACTTCTTGACCATGTTTAGGTTCTGATCTTGATAATGCTTGTTGATTCTTGTTTTGTTTAATGTTTCTAATCTCTTGTCTTCATCTCCTTTATCTTTTCATGGCTTGCTTGTTGGTTTTGGAACTTCTCCCATCCCTCTTTAATTAACATTGCATGACTAACCTTAGAGTTATTTCTTGACCTTTAGGTTCTGACTTTGTTAGTTTGTTATGCTTAGAGTTTGTTTCTTTCATGTCTTGTACTTGTTTGAACTTCTTTGATCATTTGTGATTACTTATAATAGTTTCAGGGGGTATGGTAAGTGAGAGGTGTGGATGAGATTTCCACATATCTATTTCAATTCTCTTCTCATTTATGCTTTCATATTTGTCTTTGATATGTACTTAGGTCATCATTTGTTCAACTCTTTTCCATCTCCCTTAGAGAACAACTTAACTTCTTTAAGAGAAATAAGTTGGTTTTATATCATTCTTTCTTCTTTTTCTTCTGTCCTTCTCTCCTTTTTCTTTAGGATAGTTAAAACCCCACTAACTTAGTATAATCCTTTGCATGACAACATTAAGTCTTGATTAGTCCCTCTTAGTTGTTTTACCTTTGCTCCTTTGGTTTCTTATCTTCTTATCTTCAAACAAAAACCTAAAAAAAAGACACTTAATAAATGGTTGAAGTAGTCTCTTGTGTATAGCCTTATTCCATGGGCACTTGTAGTCTTCCCATCATGGGATAGTACAAGCTTGTATAGTATGATGTACAAGTCTGATCATGAGACTATTTTCATAAAGAAATCATAAAAAACACTTCTTCGCCCCAAATAACAAAACACTTAAGAAGTCCAACAAGTTTGTGAGCTTATGCCTTAGTCTATGGAACCAAGCATTGGGGATCTTCTCCTTGTTTGGGTGTGCTTGTTCTATTATTCAATCTTGGAATGTAGTAGCAAGTGAAAATTCCATGGAAAAGAGTTTGAGTTCACTTCCTTGTGCCACACTCATAAAAAAATTATAAAAAACACCGGACAAAGAATAAGCGTCTCTCCTTCGGGATTTCTTTTTTCACCACCTTCACTCATAACGTAAGAACTTACTCCTACTTGTCACTTTGCAAGACTGTAACGCACTCGTGCCAGACGAGCCTGCAACACATGAGCATTGACACAAGCAGTTCAAGCCTTAAGACACAAGCAATCCTTCCACCCCTAGTTAGGGGAACCACGACGTCTCTGATCCTCATGTCCATATGTGGTACGTAGGCCGCGGGGTAGGGCCTGTTTGAGCATATTCTTTTATTTTCCCCCTTTGAAACACTTTCTTTGCAAGCGGGGTAGGGCCCGTCTGATCCTCATGTCCAACTTTCATTTATTCACCCTTTGAAATACTTTCTTGCAAGCGTGGATCCCATCGGGTACGGCGAACGATTTGGGGTGCTAATACCTTCCCAGACCGTAACCGACTCCCGAACCCAGTTCTTTGGTTCGCAGGACCTTGTCCTTATCCTTTCTTTCTTTGGTTTGTACAACATTACCATTCTCGTTCCTTCGGGATAAAAATGCATGGCTGGAGACTCTACCTCTTTCCGCGCCACTTTCATGTTTGTACCAGGATGGAAATCCAGGGAGCGACATTGACCAATTCTAAAAATTCTATACAATAATGGTACAAGACATGGAAATCCTACTAAAATGAAAATGCTAAGATCAATACAATATCCATCATTGTACAAGACATATACACAGCGGAAAACTAAGACTATGCTCCTCTTGAAATATCAAGAGCATAACTTCACATGTAAATCAAACCTGCAAAAGAAACCTGAAAAGCAACAATAATTGTGGGGTGAGATCACAACATCTCAGTGGGTTCCCTATCTTAGAGCTCTCTCGACTCTAAGGGTTTCAACAAATCACTACTCTGTAAACACCCCAAATTTGCCCTCTCACTTTTTCATTCCTTGGCTTATGATCACACATATTGCATAGCATATCATTACATCTCACATTTCATAATTATCCTTTAGAAACTCACTGCATAGCTGCATAACTAGGGTTTGTGATTAGGTGAACCCAAGAAGTGATTTGAGCAATCTCAGAGACCTTGAATCATGCCAGGAGGGTCCTTGAGTGTTCTATGGTTGTTTTATACCCCCAAGGTTTCTTTAAAGTCAAGAAATCTCAAGGGATTGCAGAGCTATCCAGGCAAGCTTGAAGCTCCTACACAAATGACTTGAAAATTAGGGTTTTGGGTTTGAGGCTCTTACACCCAAAATTTTGGTCATTCTTGATTCCATTGGTCTTTATATGATATAGGGAGCTTATGTAGGAAGTTTGATGCAAAAATTCACTAAGGAAGTCATCTTACCAAGTTGTAACTTGTTGTGCAAGAAAAGTCAGGATTAGGGCATCTGAGGCCTCAACCAAGGGTTCCAAAGGATCATTTCTATCATTTTGAAACCCTATGACCTTTATTTGGTCTTAGGAGAGGTTGTATGATCACAAGATTGAAGAATTTTGAGCCAAGTCAAAAGTTGCCAAAAATGGACATTACTTGAAATGCAAACTTTCCATTTTGGGAAAGATTTTCAACCTCCTCTTTCTTGATAAAAAATGCTTCAAATGAAATTTTGTTAAACATGAAAGTTGTAGATTGGATCTTCCCATTTTCAAAAAGTACAAGAACTCCTCTTGATTCATCCTAGAACTCAAGATATGGCAAGTCAAAGTTGGGAAAAATCTTGTAATTTTCAAGTTTAGACCTAAGAGGGAAATGTGCAAAAGTAAATTTCAGGCCTCTATGTGACTTCTAATCCACTCAAATGCATCATGGCATGATCAAACAACATCTCAAGATAAGATTTGGGCTTTGAACCAAGGGATTTCAAGAATTGTTTCTCAAGAAATCACAAAGTTGCAAAATTGCAAAACCTATGCAAACTCATGATCCAAGCCTTACAACTCATAATAATTGATCCTAGGGCGCTCCTTGAAGCCATATGAAGCAGCTCAAGCCCTCAAATCAGTTCTGCCATGGCTCATACCTCAAGTACACAAAATTTGACTTTTTGGCCAATTGAACCATACCAATCCCACAATTCATAGCAACTCTTATGACTTATTTCAATTGTTTATACAATGCCTAAGGATGATAAAAGAGAACACATAAGAGGTCAGAACCATTCCATGCTCAGTTTGCACAAAAATCCCTCAAAACTTCCTCTTTTCGATTCTCCTAATCCAGCCATCAAACTTCACAAATTCTTTCACCAATCAACCACATATCACTCATAGAACAAGAATCAACCACTAAAATGGCTTGAAACATCACATATCAAAACCTCCATTTCTGCTACATCAGAACTGGACATCTCAAACCAACCATTTTCAAAGCATTCCAAGCATTCCATTAGCCTCAGGAAGTTCAAAGGAAGCCATTTGCACAAGAGGGAGGCTTTGAAAGCTCATATTTGCAGGTCACCAGCTCAGGTATACTCAAGAACGTTTTATCTCAACGCTTCAATTTCTTGCAATAGAATGAAAATGCATGCTCTAGAGATCACATAGATGTCTTTAGAATTGAAAATGATGAAGAAATGAGTATGTTATGTGCTTCTGAAATTTTGCCCGTATTTTTGATTTGCTTCGATTCAGCTTGTTCATGTGTTATAAATTTTGTTTGATGGTTGATTTGAGTTCCTTGGAGTTTGGGGATTGATTCTGGGTTGGTTAGAGGGCTTGCAGTGGCCTAGGGAAGAAGTTTAATGTTTGGTCTCGCCGGAGAAGATGACCGGAGCACTGTTCCGGTCATCTGAAAGTGGTTAGGGTTAATTGAGTTTAGGGTTTCCAGTTTTAATGTGAGCCATTGGATCTTGTTTAGCTTAAGAAATGGACGATTCAGATTGATCATTAGCCCTAATTTTAATTAATTAAAACAAATTATAATTAATTTACCCAGAATTAATCTGAACTTTGGATCACGCGCATTTAATAGGTTTAAACCTGAACCTTAGGATGAGCATACCCCCAGTCAAGCTGACTTGCACCCATGGCCCTTGATCTCTCTTCCATGCAATCTGAGCCTTTCATTTTGATTACTTTCAATTTTATTTTTATTTTATTCATTTTGTTTTCTCTTATTTATTAAAAATAGTAAAACAATTTTAAAAATTCTGATTTTTTGCACTTTCACTCTAATTAATTTAAAAAACCCAAAAACATTTTTATTTTCATTTTTTGCATTAAAAATTTATTTTTAAATCATTTAATTGTATTAATTAATTAATTAATTCATTTTAATTAATTAAAAATACTTTTAGGTATTTAAAAATAACCAAAAGAATCATGAAGCGTCCTTGAACATTATAATTAATTTACAAACTCGTTTCACTCAATTATTTTAGGTTTTGATCCTATTTTGAGAATTAAACTTGAATTAAGGTTTTCAAAATCCCCTTTTTCACAACTTAACTTCTAAAATTCACTTCTGATCAATAAAAATGAGTTTGCACTTGGTTTTTTTTGTATTCTTATACATGTTGCATCTAGTATCTAGGACATTTAAATCTTATTTTTGCATTGCATTTTCAATTTGATATGCATTTTTATTTGAGAGGTACCCAAAACCCTAACCTAACTTAGAAAAACCATAACTTGACTTTGGTATAGCTTATGACCTCCATCTTTGGGGAGTGTTCTTGTGTGGGTTTAGGGTTTGTTTGGTTGCAATTTCAAATTTTTATCATGTGTTTTGCTTCTGTTTTGATCATGGACATCTCATGCATTCTAAAAACACTAATTTGCCATGTATACTTGCATTCATCTTTGCATATCCTCATCATATGAACTTGTCATGACATCTCATGCATTTGTATGTCATCTTAGACACCTTAGTTCATGTGAGAACATTGGTTGATCATTGTTACATTCATTTGGTATTCTTTGCATGCATTACATCTTATGTATGTTCATGTATTTTCAAGCTTCTAACATGTTTGTTTTTGCATCCAACACTAGTATGATCATACATATGCATTGTACATGACTTTTCATGTTTTCTGGAAACATTTTCATCATGTGTTCTCTTCTGGTTTGGATCATTGCACCTTCATTTGTTTCATTTCATCTTATTTCATACCTTATGCATCCATACTAACCCTTTCATGTGCTTCAGGTAAGTTGATAAGGATGTGGATGTGCATCCACATCCAACCTCTTATTATCCTTTCATATGCATCTTTACATGTCTTTGAAAGGAATTTGATTCACTTGTGTTCTCTCTTGCTCTTATCCCACTCTTAGGTTACTTAACTTTTTCAGGAAGTAAGTAACCTATTCTTCTATCTCCTTCCTTTTTCATCTGCTTCTCCTTCCTTGGTGGCCAATCTGAAGACTTTCTTTATGCCTCACAAACCATAGGAACTACCAAGCATGATAATTTTAGGGTTGTGAATAGTCCCCCTTAGTTTTTTTACCTTTTGAGTCTCCTTGATTCTCTGCTCCTCATCTCAATAACACATGCTAAACAATTAAAGTTTTGGGGCTCTGTATTAGGGTTATGCATGTATCCTTATCTTAGGATATAATGTATAATTGTAATACTTAGTGTTAAACCTTTAAGATGTTTTCACCTTCTAATCAAAACACCTAATAATTATCAAGACTTAAGCTTGTAACTTGGGCCTTATATTAGGGTTACATCCCTGCCTCTGAGTCAGAGGGACTAACCCTAGTGTTTAATGGACAAGTCCCCCTCAGGTTTAGTCTTACAAACATAAAATTCACTTATTAATCTAACCTCTAATCAAAATCCACTTTAATGAAGGTTTGTTATATAATGATTTTAATCCCTGACCATGGATTAAGTTAAGGTATCTTCCTCGTCTTAAGTGTCATCATCTATCATCCTTCTCTTAGGATGGTGTAATGAGTTCACTAATCCCTGATTAGAGATTAAACTCATTACTTAACACAAAACAAAATCCCAAAAAACACTTGATAATTACAAGTAGATTAATGATCTTAATCCTGTATCATTAGGGTAATTAAGTTGGGATATTCATCTCACACTTAAGTAGACTCATTATCCCTAGTCAGGGGTGATATAATGAGTTTACGACTCTTGATTAAGGCTTAAGCTCATTATCCTATGCAAAACACTAAAAACAAATAAAAAACTGAAAACACAAAAAACAAACAATAAATGTCTCCTCCGGGATTCTTTTCTCATCACACTCACTCTGAAAATGAGAACTCGCTTCTTCCGTCTAATGCAAGACAGTCAACACTCAAGCCAGACGAGTCATACACTTGAGCATAGACAAGCAAGCAGTTCACACCAAAACACCAAGTCTCTTTGAGTCGAACTACGGTGTTCTGACTTCCTCATTGCACGAGAGGATACGTAGGCATGACTTAACGGTTATCGAACAAAAGTCCCCAGGCCCCCCCTCTTCTGTTTCTAGTTTTCTTTCTTAGCCTCAGTTTGAACTCCTGTTCTTTTTGCACTGTCACTTTGTACATCCATCCTTTTTATACATAGTTGGCACATACACTTCCCCGCTTTTTTAAAACACAATCAGGTAAGCGTGGATCCCGTCGAGTACGACGGACGATCTGGGTGCTAATACCTTCCCAGGTCGTAACTAACCCCCTTACCCAGTCTCTTTGGTTCGCAACCGTCTTATCCACTTCTTTCTAGGTTTATGCAGCATTACCTTTCCTTCGGGATAAAAATGTCTAGCTGGCGACTCTATTCAACCTTCATCATCTGACCTTTCTCGCCGATAGTTCGCGTTTTCACCAGGACGAAATTCCAGGGAGCGACAGCTTGGCGACTCTGCTAGGGATTTTGCAACCAGAGCTTCTGAGTTCCTGAGAGAGTTTCTCCTAGTGCTTGTTTGTTTGTGTTTACAGGGGCGTTTTATGTATACGTGTTTGTGTTTTTGCTTTATTTATCGCTTTCTGTACATCTTTATTTATCGCATTGTTTTATCGCTTTTGTTTACTGCTTTCTGCATTTCATTATTATTATTGCATCACTATGCTGGATTTTGGTTTACTTTGGTGGGTGGGGTATTCCAGTGAGAAAGGCTCAATACAAAGGCCTGAGTGACACATAGGATTAAAGTGGTTTCGTATTCTTTCCCATTCCATTTCATTCTGGTGTGGGAATATGAAAACACGGTTCAGACATGGGTTTTCTTTTAAGAACTCAGTGCTACGGATCTTCTATAGTGCTAGAGCTATCTGGGAAGTCTGCTGAGTCTGGATGACCTTTTTAGATGACCTTCAGCATCTGAGGTGAATTAGGGAAGGATTCTTTATGATTAAGATAAACATTATACCCTCCGGGTTAGATGTGTTTACACTTCTCATGATAAATCCAAACCTAAGGATCCTTGTTCTAGTGGATACATGTGAGATGGCTGGGATGTTTACAGGTTTGCAGGAACCCTTGACCTCATCATACCTTGCTACTGGAGAATGTTTATGAGGTTGTACTATTTTGGACTGATTCTTTGTAACCCTAGACTGTTGACTCTTTATTTGAGTCCCCCACCCGGTTACCGATTCCCAAGCCTCCATCTGAAACTCTAGATACTCAAGGATTCTAACAAAGCACGACTGATAATCCAACACATGATCACAAACCCTTGCATATCATCATCATGCATCATATTGCATCATTTCTAACATTTGTCTATTTGTTTTATAGGGTATCCACTTTTCTTAGTTTGGTTTTGATTATTCTTCTGCTCAGCCTATCTGCTACAACACTTCTTTAGTTATCTCTTTCGGCACACATCTTCAGGATGGATTCAACAAGGAAAAGCAACATGACCTATCATTTCTTCGAGTATCCCTTGGCAGGCATTAAACAAATACAGGCCCTCATTGCTCCTGATCATGTACCTCTGTTCAGAGAAAGTTACGGTGGAATCTTGAACATAATCATGGACCTAGATACATCACAAAGGAGCATGATTCACACCTGTCCGTAGTTTTATGACCTTCCCCTACGTTGTTTCACTTTCCCAGACTTTCAGATAGGTCCATTGCTGGAAGAGTACTCCATGTTGTTGGATATCCCCATCCGAAGAGGAATTGCTTTCAATCCTAAAATGACTCCTCCAAAGAATGAAGACATAACCAAAGCATTACATCTGGAAGTAACCATCATTGATGAACACATGACTTCCAAAGCTGGAATCACAGGCCTTTATCTGGACTTCTTAATTACTCAGGCTACGAAGCACGCTGCAAAAGGGAATTGGGAAGCTGTATGTGTTCTCCTAGCTCTCAACATTTATGGTATCATTTTGTTTGAAGACGAGCCTAAGTTTGTAAGCAAAAATGTCATCCACATCTTCATGCTAAAGAACCCGGTTCCCACCTTGTTAGGAGACTTTTATTACTCGGTTCATCAGAGGAATGAGAAATAGAGAGAAAGACTAGTAAGATGTTGTGCACCTTTTTTATACAGTTGGTTGATGAAACATATGCCAAAGATGGAAGCTTTCTTAAACCCACATCAAACAAGGAATTGGGCTAAGAGGATGATTGACCTTACTTCAGAAGATATCAGGTGGTGTACTCAGAACACCAAGGGTCGAGATATAGTAACCAGCTGTGGTCAATACCCAAATGTGCCTCTCGTTGGAGTGAATGGTTGCATCAACTACAATCCTTTACTTTTCATAAGACAGTAGGGGTATGCCTTGGTATATCCACCTAGGGAGCAAGACCTAGCATCATATTTTTATTGTGCTGTTCAAAACAACCATGCCACTGTCTGACAAGCAGCCTGGGCTTGGGACAATATACAGACTAAAGGAACCGCCATCCTGGGAAAGGGAAATAACATAGCCTCTGCTCAATACACTGAATAGTTGCGCATCAGAGGACAGATTACTCGTATGTCATTCACCCTAGAGGATGTACCAGGGCCATCAGCAGTTGAGCCCATAGCCACAGTGAGCCTAGAAGAGTTTGAAAAGCTGAAGGAAAGAAATACCCAGCTCGCCGAAGCTTTATAGAAGACCCTTTGGGAAAGGAATGATGCTCTTTTAGACATTGAGAGGTTAGAAAAGCTATGCATCGAGCATATAACCAAGATTGAGAAGACTGAAGACTTCATCAGGAAAGCCCGAGCATGGGAACTTGTGTTGAAGAATGCATGTAAGGAGGCGAAAATTCAGAAGGAAACAGCTGAGCATTATCTGGAAGAGAGTCAGGGTAGATGGGACAGAATAACTGAGACTCGTTTGAAAGAAGACCATAAGATGCAAGCCAAGATAGAGCAGTTGAAGTCCAGTGAGAGAAGAAGCCAATAAGCACTTCTAGCCTGTTAGAAGGAAATCTCTGAGTTAAAACTCCGGGCAGGGTTAAAAAGATCCAAAGAGCAAGATAAGTATCAGAAGATGACGAACGCCATCGTAACTAGAAACCTTCACATCAGGACCATCACAGAGCACCCAGTTGGACCTGTGATTGATGCTCTCCTGAAGGAAGTCAGGGAGGATGCATATGGATTGGATGTCTGATTTTCTTTGTACTTGTTTTTTGTGTTGGACTCACCATGGGGGTTTTTGTTTTGTTCTTGAACTTGTTGTATTTCGACTCACCATGGGAGTTTTGCTTTGTTGTATTCTTGAACTTGTTGTATTTCGACTCACCATGGGAGTTTTGCTTTATTGTATTCATGAACTAGTTGTATTTTGGCAATGCCACTTGTATTCTATGGTTTATATATTATTGTTTCTTCTTGTGGATTTTGTTTGCTCCAACATCTTCATCTCCTCCAATGGGTCTGGAAGGTCAAAACCAAGAACCAAACCGGATACCCTCGAAAGACAAAAAGGCATATTGCATTGCATTCTAACCACATACCTTTTGTTTTTACAGGTGTTTTGTTTTTGTTTTCTCACTTTGTTGATTGTTTCAGGAAATATTGCTCGTAGAAGGGTCTTTTCCGTCAACCGAGTCCACAGATATCCAACTCGACGCAACCTTCCTAGTCTACAAATGGATCAGCTACAACAGGAAATGACAGATGTGAGGACTCAAATGAATCAATTTATGGTTGTGATGACTGGACTGGCCCAGGGCCAGGAAAGATTGAGGGAGTTGGTCGAGCAGCAAACCCCGGAAGATGATGCAGGCACTGGAGGTACTAGTAACAACGAGCGTGAGCAGCCTCGAACGGCTCCGATAGTGTTTGGACCCGACAACAATCCCGAAGCTAATATAATTAGGAATGGCCAAAGGAATACTGGAGGTCGTGTTCTACAGGAAGATCCTCAAGATGAGCAATTTACAGTGCTAGGTGTTGGGGCAGATGAAGCTTATGACCGTTGGTTGGACGAAATATCAGAAAAGTTAAGATCCTTGGAATCCCAAAACTCCTTGGGATTTGATGTAATGGACATGGGCCTTGTTGAGGGGGTAAGGATTCCCCACAAGTTCAAGCCCCCGTGTTTTGAGAAGTACAATGGAACTTCCTGTCCTCGCACTCATTTGCAGTCTTTTCTGGGAAGGTTGAAGGCATACACTATGGATGAGAAGCTATGGATGTTTTATTTTAAATATAGCTTGACCGGGGCATCCAGAAAATGGTACTCACACTTATCCAGGGCCACCGTCAGAAATTGGAAAGATTTGGCTGAAGCCTTTGTGTGGCAGTATCAATACAACTTGGACATGGCACCTAACAGGACTCTCCTAATGGGAATGTCTCAATCTTCGAGGGAAAGTTTCGGTGAGTATGCTCAAAGGTGGAGAGAGATGGATGCTACAGTCCATCCTCCAATGTCAGAAAGGGAGATGGCTGACATGTTCATGAATACCCTGCAAGGAACTTATATTGATAGACTTGCTGCTTTCTCTTCCACTAGCTTTGCTGATGTGGTCATAGCGGGAGAGAGAATTGAAAGTTTGTTGAAGATAGGCAAGATTTCTGATAATGGCGCCAGCTCCAGCAACACAAGGAAACCATTCTCCGGACCCAGAAGGATAGGAGAAACTAATCTAGTGCATATTGGCAGAGATAGGCCTCAGTATTTGCAAAGGTCAGTGGCTGCTGTCACCATTCCTACTCCAGCACCTCAGCAACAACAGTTCCTACAACATCAGCAGAGACCTTACAACAACAATAATCAACAACATCGTCCATTTCAACAAAGGACTTATCAGATCAACAGGGTAATCGATCCCATTTCGATGCCCTATGCAGTGTTACTCCCACAACTGTTGAAACTTAACTTGATTGAACTGAGGACTTTGGCTCCACCAGATCCTCTCAACCTTCCTAGAAATTATGATGTCAACGCAAGATGCTCCTTCCACTCAAATACTCCTGGCCATGCCACAAAAAAGTGTAGGGCCCTGCATATGAAGGTCCAAGATCTGATTGATTCCAAAGCCGTAAACTTCGCACCTCCTCCGAGTGTCACCAAAAATCCAATACCTAACCACGGTGGGAAAATGAGTAATGCTATCGAGGAAGACCAACCAGCAATCTTGATTGATGATATTGCAAGTGTTCGAACACCTTTGGCCGAGGTGAAAGCTCAGCTTTTAAAATTCCAAGTGTTTCCAGGTTGTGAAGCCTACTGCGAAGCTTGTAAGGTTACTACTAATGGTTTAGCAAGTTTGAAGAATGGTATCAATAGTCTGATTAAGGAAGGCATCCTGCAGATAACATCAACAGTTCAAGCTTCTACAACTGCAACAGAAATCACTTCTACAAATACAGCAAAAATCATTTCAACGAAATCGGCTACAACAACAACAAACACCAGCAGTGATATTTCAACAGTCACTATCTACTACGACCCGACAATGGTCCCTGTTTCAGAATCTCACAACAACAACTTCCAGCAACATTCTTGTAGATGTTAAGAATTGGCAGAATTTTTGACAAACAAGAAGTGTTGAACTTAGTTCAGGATGTCACACCAGATGTTGTGACATTGTCAAACAGAGTAAAAGTTAATGAATTAAGTCAAGACATCAGGATGTCACACCATATGTTGTGACATTGTAAACCTACTACCAGACTTAAATGATGCAAAACAGAAATAAGTAAATTCAAGAGAATTTATCTGGAATAAATTGTGAATAGATAAACACTCCAAGGCGCATCATTAGGGTGCTTAGTTATCTGACTTAAGTGAAGCAGAATAACTAACACACCTTGTATCAAGGAGGTAACAAACAAACTAACCCTAATTCTCCTTGATGACAGTGGGATTTATCAGGACTGGATAATTTATAGAAAGCCCAAAAACCAAGAATCTATTTAAGGAACAGAAACTCTCAGAATAGAGTACGAAAATTAAGAAGACTGTAAAGGGTGTTTGTGTTTAATAGCAGGTGTTAATTGTTTGTCACTTTATGAGCTTTTAAGCAAAAAGTGAATTGTGTCTTGATTGAAACTTTTAAGTAAGAACAAGCTGTTGTGTTTGAAGTGTGACTTCAATTTTATTAAACATTGTAAAATATCATTGTATGATTGAGGGGGAGTGAGTAGGGACTCATATCTAAGTTGTGTCTTAGGTAGAAATTGCCTTGGGTAGATATTAAGTGAAGGATTAAACTGGTTGGTTTAATTCCAGAATTAATATTACTTATATTGGATTTCCTTCCTGGCTTGGTAGCCCCCAGATGTAAGTGTGGAGATACACTAAACTGGGTTAACAATTTCCTGTGTTATTTAATTTACCTGCACTTTAAGTTTTGTTTAAGTCTTCAAGTGTTTAAACATCTGATTTGACATCACGTACCTGATCCCATAATTTCAATTGGCATCAGAGCAGGCACCCTGCCTGTTTAACTGGGTGAGATCTAGGGACTGCAAATTTTGGGAACATGGACAGAGATGTAGGATCTGTGAATAGACCACCTATATTGGATGGATCCAACTATGACTACTGGAAGCCAAGAATGGTAGCATTCTTAAAATCTCTTGATAGCAGGGCTTGGAAAGCAGTCAACAAAGGATGGGAGCACCCTGTCCAAGACAATAAGGATGGGGCAAAAGTGTTAAAGCCTGAAGAAGAATGGAGCAAGGAGGAAGAAGATTCAACACTTGGAAACTCCAAAGCCCTAAATGCCTTATTCAATGGCATTGACAGGAACTTATTTAGACTTGTGCATCACTGTGAGCTGGCCAAGGATGTTTGAGACACTCTCAAAACCACTCATGAAGGCACATCAAAGGTGAAGATGTCAAGACTTCAACTTCTCACCACCAAGTTTGAAAACTTGAGGATGAAGGAAGATGAAACCATTCATGAGTTTTACATGAACATCCTGGAAATTGCTAATACTTCTGGTGCCTTGGGAGGGAAAATGAGTGATGAAAAGTTGGTAAGGAAGATTCTCAGATCACTGCCAAAAAGATTTGACATGAAGGTTACTGCAATAGAAGAAGCTCAGGACATCTGCACAATGAAGGTTGAAGAGCTCATGGGTTCCCTTCAAACCTTTGAGATGGGAATGAATGATACAATTGTGAAGAAAAACAAAAGCATAACCCTGGTCTCAAACACTGATAAAGAAGAAGAAAGTCATGAAGCAGACTCTGAGGACAACTTATCAGAAACAATTGCTATGCTTGGAAGACAATTCAACAAAATTCTCAAAAGAATGGAAAACAAGTCCAGACCAAGTGGAAGAAACTCAACCTCTGAGAATAAAATACCTTATGATTCTAATAGGAGGTCAAATTATGATGATAAGACTAACCAAGGAAAAGGGATTCAATGTCATGGATGTGAAGGATATGGACACATCAGAAGTGAATGCCCAACCTATCTAAAGAAGCAAAAGAAAGGTCTCTCTGTGACCTGGTCAGATGAAGACTCAGGATGTGAGTCAGAAGAAGAATCTGCAAAGAACATCACTGCTCTAGCTGGAGTATGTGAAACTGAAGGGGGATCCAGTGATGAGGAGCTGACATTTGAAGAGCTTGAAGCATCCTACATGATGCTGTGTAAAAGGAGCACTGAAGTATGCATGGAGAATATACAGCAGAAGAAGCAGATTGAGGAATTAAAGGCTGAAAAGGCAAGTGATTTAGAGATCATTGACACTTTGAAAAGTGAAGTCAGCCTACTCAACTCCAAAATGGAGCATATGTCCAAATCTGTCAGAATGCTGAACAGTAGCTCAAACACACTGGATGTCATTCTCAACAATAACAAGTACTCAGGGGATAGGACTGGGTTGGGATTTAATAAAGCTCAAAAGTTTGAGGCTAGCACTAGCCAAACAACTCCAAATCCCATGAAGTCAAACAAGATGTCCAAGCAGATGTCTCAACATCATGACAAGAACATGATCAAAAAGAAATATCAAAGATGGAGATGCCATCATTGTGGAAGGTTTGGTCACATCAAACCTTTTTGCTACAAGCTGCATGGACATCCAAATCAGAGGTCTCAGCAACCCCCTAAGCAGAAGAAAGAGGTCACCAAGAAAGTGCTGCATGGACATTCAAATCAGAGGTCTCAGCAACCTCCTAAGCAGAAGACATAAGTCATAAAGAAAGTTTGGATACCTAAAGCTAGTCTTCATACTGATCAAAGCTACAATTACATGCCCAAGAACAAGTTCAACAGACAACCTTGGAACTCTAAAGATGGACAATATACAGGGCAGATGCATCAAAGGAAACCTCACAACAGGCACAAATGATCCAAGAAGGTTGTTGCCTTTATAGCTCATACATCTCTCAGAGTATCTGCTAAGGAAGACTGGTACTTTGACAATGGATGTTCAAGGCACATGACTGGACTGAAGAATCTGCTGGTAGACTTAAAGCCACACACATCCAGATATGTAACCTTTGGAGATGGAGCAAAGGGGGAAATCAAGGGAGTTGGGAACCTGGACCGCTCAGGTGTACCAAGTCTAGATGATGTGCTGCTGGTAAAAGGATTAACTGCTAACTTGATCAGCATAAGTCAATTATGTGACCAAGGTTACAGTGTAAACTTTACCAAAACTGAATGCATAGTTTCTGATAAAGAACAGAAGGTTGTCATGAGAGGAGCCAGATCAAAAGACAACTGCTATATGTGGGAACCTCAAGATTTCATCCTCACATCAACTTGTTCCTTAGCCAAAGAAGAAGAAGTGAAGCTGTGGCACCAAAGACTGGGTCATCTCCATCTCAGAGGAATAAAGAAGATCATATCTATGGAGGCTGTAAGAGGAATCCCAAGACTGAAGATTGATGAAGGTAAAGTGTGTGGTGAATGTCAAATAGGCAAGCAAACCAAGATGTCACACCCAAAGCTCCAACATCTGACAACTTCCAAAGTTTTGGAATTGTTACATATGGATCTTATGGGACCAATGCAGGTTGAGAGTCTTGGTGGAAAAAGATATGCATATGTGGTTGTTGATGACTTCTCAAGATATACATGGATAAGTTTCATCAAAGAGATGTCTGATGTGTTTGATGAATTCAAAGATCTGTGCTATAGAATTCAAAGAGAAAAAGCAAACTGTGTGGTCAGAAAAAGAAGTGATCATGGAAAAGAATTTGAGAATAAAATATTCTCAGACTTCTGCTCTTCAGAGGGGATCAATCATGAGTATTCTTCTCCTATCACCCCTCAACAGAATGGGATTGTTGAGAGGAAAAATAGAACTATTCAGGAGTCAGCAAGAGCCATGATTCATGCCAAGAAGTTACCCCTGTACTTTTGGGCTGAAGCTATGAACACATCATGCTATATCCACAATAGAGTCACACTAAGAAAGGGAACTTTGTCCACCATCTATGAAGTCTGGAAGGGCAGAAAACCTACAGTCAAGTACTTTCATGTGTTTGGAAGTAAGTGTTACATTCTGGCTGATAGGGATCAAAGAAGGAAGATGGACCCTAAAAGTGATGAAGGGATTTTTCTTGGATACTCCATGAATAGCAGAGCTTATAGAGTATTTAACTCCAGAACCAAGGTTATAATGGAGTCAATAAATGTGATTATTGATGATGCCTCTATAGATGTTGCTGATGATGTTGGAACATCTGCTGACAATCAAACTGAAGTTAAAACAGAAAGTGATAAACTTGATTTCACTTTAACTGAGGCAAGATCAAAGCAATCCAACAAACCTCCCTCCATCAGAATCCAGAAAGGTCATCCTAAAGATCTGATAATTGGTGATCCTAACAGTGGTGTCATCACTAGATCAAGAGAGATGATTTCAGGCTCCTGCTTTGTTTCAAAGATAGAACCTAAAAACATCAAGGAAGCTCTGAATGATGAGTACTGGATATCTGTTATGCAAGAAGAATTAGGCCAGTTTACAAGGAATGAAGTATGGGATCTTGTTCCCAGGCCTAATGATATTAATGTGATTGGCACTAAGTGGGTGTACAAGAACAAGTCAAATGAGCAGGGAGTAGTTACAAAGAACAAGGCTAGACTTGTAGCTCAAGGATACACACAAATTGAGGGAGTAGACTTTGATGAAACCTTTGCACCAGTAGCAAGGCTTGAATCAATTAGACTACTTCTAGGAATTGCTTGTATCCTAAAGTTCAAGCTATTTCAGATGGATGTTAAAAGTGCCTTTCTAAATGGGTACCTTAATGAGGAAGTATATGTGGAGCAGCCTAAGGGATTTGTTGATCCAAGTTGTCCAGATCATGTATACAAGCTAAGGAAGGCTTTATATGGTCTAAAGCAAGCCCCAAGAGCATGGTATGAAAGACTGACCACTTTTCTCACTAAACATGGGTACAGGAAAGGTGGAATAGACAAAACCTTGTTTGTGAAGGATAAAGAAGGAAAGGTCATGATAGCTCAGATATATGTAGATGACATAGTGTTTGGTGGGATGTCAGACAAGATGGTTAAACATTTTGTTAATCAAAGGGAATTTGAGTTTGAGATGAGCTTAGTAGGAGAACTAACCTACTTTCTTGGACTGTAAATCAAGCAGATGGAAGACTCCATGTTCATATCCCAAAGCAAGTATGCAAAGAACACAGTCAAGAAGTTTGGGATGGACAATGCAAGTCACAAGAGAACACCTGCCCCCACTCATTTAAAGCTAACAAAGGATGACAAGGGTGAGAATATGGACCAAAGCTTATACAAAAGCATGATTGGAAGCCTACTATATCTGACAGCTAGCAGACCAGATATAGCCTTTGCAGTAGGTGTGTGTGCTAGGTATCAAGCTGAGCCAAAAGTAAGTCATCTAAACCAGGTTAAGAGGATTTTGAAATATGTCAATGGTACTTGTGACTATGGCATAATGTATTCTCATGGTTTTGAACCAATCCTCACTGGATTTTGTGATGCTGACTGGGCTGGAAGTGCTGATGATAGAAAGAGTACATCAGGAGGATGCTTCTTTCTAGGAAACAATTTGATTTCTTGGTTCAGTAAGAAACAAAATTGTGTATCCTTATCCACTGCTGAAGCTGAATATATTGCAGCTGGTAGCAGTTGTTCACAGTTGGTTTGGATGAAGCAAATGCTCACAGAATACAATGTCCCACAAGATGTCATGACATTGTACTGTGACAATTTAAGTGCTATCAACATCTCAAAAAATCCTATCCAACACAGCAGGACTAAGCACATTGATATCAGGCATCATTTCATCAGAGATCTTGTGGAAGAGAAGGTGATCACATTAGAACATGTAGCCAAAGATCTGCAATTGGCTGACATATTTACTAAAGCTTTGGATGCTACCCAATTTGAAAACCTAAGGGGTAAATTGGGAATCTGCTTATGTGAAATATAGCAGTTATGGAGAAGTGCCAGCATGTCTCATGACATCGTGTGGCATGATCACCAGATGGAAGCATCCGTCTGGTCAATAACTCTGTGTATTCCACTCTTAAAAATTCCAATAGCAACTGTTTCTATAAATGCACAAACATGCTCTCAGCTCTTCACCTCCTCACTATCTCCACTAAACAATTTGCATGCTAAAGCTGATTTTCTAAGCTCATCAAAATCAATCAAACCTAACTCCTCTTCCACTACATTTGAAAAATGTCTCAACATCAAAACCCTAACTTCATTGATGAGGGTCTCAATCAAGAAGATGTAGTGCATGCAACTCCAATCTCTGTAATACCAATGGATACTACTCCTATAGACGAAATCAGAGGAAGTGTCCCTATTGCTCAACAACCTAGAACTCCCAATGTAAGAAGAGCAAAGGAGCCTGTGTTCAGCAAAAGCAAGGGGACTCCTTCATCTACAAGCACCCCCAAAGCTTCTGACTATGTGGATGCATCCATCAAGCATCTTGTGAACTGAATTCTATCTGAACAAAGAGTGGTGCGTGGGGTATCTGTTCCCCTGAACAACATGCCTGCTCCACAAGAAGAACAAAGCAATCATGCTGAAGAGGACATTCCTTCTCAACAGGATGTCCCAATAAATGTTGAAGCATCTGAGGACCAGAACAAGGCCTCAAATGATAATGATGAAGCCATTGATGATCAAGCTCATGTTGATCAATCTGCTGAAAAAGAGGCCTCCCAACCTCCTCATGTTGAAACCCTAGATAATGACTCTGACACAGAGATCATTGCATCTGTTAACCCTAGCATAGAAAAGAGGCTTAGGGCTAGGAAGGAGAAGAAGCTTGCTGCACATACAACACCTGAAAAGAAACAATCAACTCCAAAGAAAGACAAGGTCAAAGTTGCATTTGGACCTACTTAGCAATGGAGCAAGGTAAGCACCCAGAAGAGGAAAGTTGCAACTCCACCTGACTCAGATGTTGAGGAGGATGTCCCAACATCCCAACCAAGGAAGAAACCAACACCTCCCTAGTCTGCATCTGCTGTCCCTGAAGCTCCTCTGGACAATGTGTCCTTCCATCATGTTTCCAGTGTGAGCAAATGGAAGTATGTCTACCAAAGAAGGGTGGCTCTGGAAAGAGAGTTGGGCAACAATGCTTTGGAGTGCACTGAGGTAATAGACTTAATATCCTATGCTGGTGTAAACACCCCAAATTTTCCCTAACCCATTCACACCATGGTTTGTGATCATCTCATATGCATAAACACAATCATACCATCTCATATCTCAATTTTGAGTCATTGCATTGTTTCTAAGTCATCTGCACCTAGGGTTTGTGATCTGAGCAATCCAAGAGCCTCTTGAGCCATTCCAAAGGTCATCAATCACTTCAAAGGGGTCTATGTGTGTTCAAGTATCATATTACATCCTCTCAAAGTCAAGAATGCCAAAGAATCACAAGAACTGGGATTGTTGTGGAAGCAGAGCCAAGCTTGACTGCACAGATGACCTAAAATTAGGGTTTTGGTTTCAGAGGTCATAACTTCAAATTTTTTGGTCATTCTTGTTTCTATTGGTCTCTATATGGTATAGGGAGTATGCATATCAATTTTTATGAAGAAATTCCATGGGGAAGCCATCTGATCAAGAGTTGACTTTTCAGACAAGTCAGTGCAAAATCAGGGCATCTGAGGCCCCCAATGACCCAACCAAGGGGTGATCTTCATCATTTTGAGGGTATATGATCTTTATTTTATCATAGAAGAAGTTGGAAGTTCACAAAATTCAAGAATATCAAGTTTTTGCAAAGTTGACTTTTTTGGGCAAGTTTGACTTTTAATGAAATGTCATTTTTTGTAACTTTTTCAACCCTTACTTTTTGATCCAAAAATGCTTCAAATGGAAAAACTTTGGTCATGAAAGTTGTAGAATAGATCTTTCCCTTTTCAAAAAGTACAAGAACATGACCTAATTCATTTTGGATCAAAAGTTATGGTTCATCAAAGTTGGCTAAAATCACTAAAATTCAAGTCATGCACCAAATGAGAAACTTGCAAAATTTTGTACCAAGGCAATTTGTGACTTCTAATTGATGTCAAACCATTACACAAACATCACATGTGACCTAAAAATCAGAATGGACCAAGATTTTCTCATTTGTTTGGCCTTTGGAGCAAGATATTTTCATGAAAAGCAAAAGCAAAGTCAAGTTGCAAAAGCTCATGATCACTTCCCATCCACTTGCTGCCTTGGATGCTGAACCACCCTAGCCTTTCCCCTCACCATGCTGCGCAGCCCACAGCACTTGTACTTGGCTAGAACAAGACCCATGCCTTCTCTTACACAAAGTTGACATTTTGCAAAAGCCACCATACCAATCAATAAAGCACATGTCATGTCATCTGACCAATAGGATTAGTTTATACAAACCAAATGCAAGCCAAACATGATAACACACAAGCCTGGAACCAGCAAGAACAACACACTCTCATTTTTCACCCTTGAAGCAAAAGCTTTCGAAACTCAGTGTACAAGCTACAAACTCACAAACAAACTTCATAGAACTCATCACCACATCCTTCTGATCATTTCCCTGCCTTCATTCATCCTTGAAACACCATATAAGCCAAACACGATTCTCACCTGAGCTTGAACAGAACCTGTTCAAACTCTTAAACCATCCACCATAAACTCCTTCCAAGCATCCAGATATCATCAAGGGACCAAAAGGAGTGGATTGCATAAAGAGGAGAGGTCAGAAAGTTGCTAGGTTGAAAGCTTCAAAACTCAGGTAGCTCAAGAACTTTTTTTCCAGAAATGATTTTTAAAGTTCCTAAGTTGTTCTTTGTAGTTCACTGATCACTCTGATGTCTTTGTTTTTGAAAATGGTGGAGAGATGAGAGTTTAATCTGTTTCTGAAACTTTTTGCCCTAAGATTTGTTTGCTTCGATTCTCTTTGATTATGAGTGATAAATGATGTTTAAGTGAGGGGTTTGATTCGTTTTAGAGTGGGGAAGATTCCTGGATAGTTGGTTTTCATTTTCATAGCGTGTAGAATGATTTAGCATTTGAGCTCGCCGGAGAAGATGACCGGAACCACTGTTCCGGTCATCTGAAAGTCATTAGGGCAAAATTAGGGCTTAATCACGTAATTAGCCAAGTTTGAATTCCAGCCGTGGGATCTGGCGCCAAGTCAAACGCGCGCGTGTTTCATTTGAATCTGGACCTTAGGATTTGATTACTTTCCATTTTTCAGCTTTATTTTATTTTATTTTTCATATTATTTCATTTGATTTGTACAATTTATTAAAAATAGCAAAAATACTTTAAAAATTCTGAAATTTTTTACACAAGTTGTTATTTAATTTTAGAACACAAAAATATTTTCATTTTTATTTTTAGCATTAAAAAAGTATTTTTTAAATATTTAAAAGTTTCTTTTTAATTAATTAATGAGAATTAATTAATTAAAAATACTTTTAGGTATTTAAAAATCACCAAAAAATTCATGAAACATTTAAAAACATTTAGAAACATTGTCCAACCCTCAAACCAAATTTATTTTTTGATCTTGATGCATTTTGAGAATTTTCCATGGAATTAAAATCATTTTGATGCATTATTTTGATCCAAACTTCCAAAAATCATTTCTGCCTAACCATTGAGAGTTGGACCTTGATTCTTTTTGCATTGTGTTTAGCATATCATGTAGTTTGTGAGATTAAATTGGCATGATTTGATCTTTCATTTTCCATTTGTTTGGCTTTTTTCTGGTTAAGGAACCCTAAAACCCTAGAAAACTTAGGAAAATCATAACTTGAATTTGGTTAAGAGTTGGAACTTCTCCTTTGGGCTTTGGGTTAGTATAGGTTTAGGGATCCTTTGAGGGCATTTTCAATTTTTTATAATGTTGTTTGCTTATGATTTTGGTTTTTGTTTGATGTATTGTTCATAAACCCTAATTTGGGCTTCCTTTTTGCATTCATCTTGCATTTGTTTGCATAACATGACTTGCCATGACATTTTATGCATCCATTTGGTTCATTAGACATCTTAAGACATATTAAAAGCATGTTTGATCATTGAATCTTGCATTTCCCATGTTGTATGCCATTTGCATTTCATAACTTTTCATGTATGTTTATGCTCCTTAACTTGCCTCACCTGCATCCATTGGTTCATATGATCATCCTCATGTCTTGTCTCATGTTTATAGCATCACATAACATCATTAACATCATGTATGTGCTTCTGGTTTTGTTTCTCATCATGCCATTCCATCCCATTTTGCATTGTATTGCATTTCTTTTCTAACTTTTCAGGTGGTAAGTGACTTTGAGAAGTGAATTTGCCTTCACTTCTCATAACTTCTCTTCACCTCTTTTTGCATCCTTGCTGCATTTTTTGTATGTGTGTGAGTTTGAGCTTTCTCATCCTTCTTCTTCTCATTTTCTTTCCTCAAGTGACTTGTCTTCTTAAATGAAGCAAGTTACTTTGCTTCCTTTGCTCCTCTCATCTGCTTCCTGGTGGTTCCTTTGAAGATTTCTCTTGTCAAACTTCACAAACCTTAGGAACAACCAAGCATGACAATGATTAGGGTTTTGATTAGTCCCCCATTTAGTTTTACCTTTGTGTCTCCTTGAGTCCTCTCTTCTCATCTCACAATCAGGGAGTAAACCCTAAAGGTTTTAAGGCTTGGTGATTAAGCTTATGCCTGCATCCTTCTATTAGGATGGAGTGTATAACTTTAATCCTAAGTGTTAAACCCTTAATGTGTTTAAATCCTTTAATAAATCCACTTAATAATCATCAAGACATCAAGCTTGTAACTTGGGCCTTGCATTAGGGTTCTAATTCTTCCTTAACTGGTTAAGAAGGACTAACCCTAGTGTTAATGGACAAGTCCCCCTCAAGTTGTCTTACAAACCCTAAAAATCACTTCATCATCTTATCATTAACTAAAATCCACTTAATAAAGATTTTGTTTTGTCATGAGTTTAATCCCTAATCATGGATTAAGTTGAGGAGCTTTCCTCAGCTTAAACACTCTCATCTATTATCCTTCTATTAGGATGGTGTAATGAGTCTGTTTAATCCCTGATTATGGCTTAATCTCATTACTCAACACTAAACAAAAACAACAAAAACATCTAAATAATCACAAGTAGGTTAATGATCTTAATCCTACATCAAAGGTGTTTAAGTGTGAGAAGCTGACTTCACACTTAAGGTATTATCATTACCCCTAATCAGAGGGAAGATGTGATGAGTTTACTAAATCCATTGGTTTAGGCTTAAGCTCATTAACTTATGACAAATCTTCAAAAAGCAATAAAAGACTGAAAACTCAAAAAACAAACAATAATCGTCTCCTCCGGGATTCTTTTCTCATCATCTTCATTCACAAACGAGAACTCGCTTCTTCCGTCTAATGCAAGACAGTTTGCACCTGAGCCAGACAGGTCATACACTTGAGCATAGGCAAGTAAGCAGTTCACAAGTCAATTCATTTTTCAGTCTCTTTGGGTCGAACTACGGTGTTCTGACTTCCTCATTGCACGAGAGGATACGTAGGCATAACTTAACAGTTATCGAACAAAAGTCTCTGTATATTCCCCCTCTTTCCAGCATCATTCTTTAGCCTCATGATCTTGAGCAATTCATTCTCATTCTTACACTGACACATCATTTATACACTTCACACTTTTCTTACACTTACACCTGTACATCCTTTTCCAGCTCTTTTATACACATTGCACTGACACTACCCCTTTAAAACACAAGTCTTTTAAGCGTGGATCCCGTCGAGTACGGCGGACAATTTGGGTGCTAATACCTTCCCAGGTTGTAACCAACCCCCTTTCTCAGTCTCTCTGGTTCGCAACCGTCTTATCCATGTCTTTCTAGGTCTATGCAGCATTGCCTTTCCTCCGGGATAAAAATGCCTAGCTGGCGACTCTTTTCTTCTCCAGTGAGTTCACTGCTGTGTGTTCTCATTGTTCTCTTTCGCCGACCGTTCGCGTCTATACCTTTATTTGGGCCAGTCCCATTTATCGGGAGCGACAGCTGGCTTATTCAAGACTGTTTCAAATTTTTCACCCTGTTATGAGCTGCTGGTCAAGGAGTTCATAGTTAATCTGCAAGAGGGGTGTGCTGATGGAAAATCAGAAGACTTCAGGAAGGTTTATGTGAGGGGGAGATGTGTTGATTTCTCTCCTAGGGTTATAAATCACTACCTGGGGAGAGAATCTGATGGGCCAAATGAACTGGGAAAAACTGACAACCAAGTCTGCAAGATCATCACTGCCAACCAGGTCAAAACTTGGCCAGTCAAAGGCAAACTTTCTGTCAGCTTGCTAACAAGAAAGTATGTTATGCTGCATAGAATTGGTACTGTCAACTGGTTCCCCACCAACCACACCTCTTCTATAGCTACTGGACTGGGAAGATTCATCTGTGCTGTAGGCACCCAAACAAATTTGGACTATGGGGCTTACATCTTTGATCAAACCCTAAAGCATGCAGGAACATCAGCAACCAAGCTTCCCATAACTTTTCCCTCTCTGCTCTGTGGTATAATCCTCAACCAATATCCAGGCATCCTTACTGATAAGGATTATGTCTGCAAGAGGGAGAGTCCACTGGCTTTCCACTACAAACTGTTCTTGAGCCATCATGCTGCAGATGTTGAAGCTCCCAGTGGGACATCTGCTGGACCATCAAATGTCAAGACTCCTATATCCAAAGCAGCCTTGATTGCAGAACTCAAGACCACTTGCAAAGAGCTGGATGCCAGGAAGAAAAAGCTTGAGGAAATAATTCAAAGGCTGGAGCATGAAGAGGTTGCTCAGAATGCTGATGAATCTGATGTTGAGTCTGAAGATGAAGAGGATACTGAGTATGATGAGTCTGAGTAAAGCTGGGTGTGATGGAAGCTGTATTGCCTGTTCTAAATTGTATTCATGTTTTGTAATTTTGCTTTGTAATGTTTTTTGTTTTTCTCTCTGCTTATGTAATGGTTGGCCCCAAATTTCTGTCTAACAAGGGGGAGAAGAGAAGTGTACTGAACACCAATGTCTGCTGTTGTTTAATGAACAATGCTTTCTTCCTTCTGAACTAAGTTTTTTTCTGAATGTTCATTGGTATATCAAATTCTGTTGAACAAGTCATAGCAGTATACATACAGGTTTGAGGGGGAGCAAATTATTAGCTCTTACATGATTCAACTGAAAAGAACTTTGCTGCACTCCGATAAAAGAACTCTGCTGCTATCTGATAAAACCAGAAGATTGTGTTAGCCAAAAATTAGCCAAAGGGGGAGTTTGTAGATGTTAAGAATTGGCAGAATTTTTGACAAACAAGAAGTGTTGAACTTAGTTCAGGATGTCACACCAGATGTTGTGACATTGTCAAACAGAGTAAAAGTTAATGAATTAAGTCAAGACATCAGGATGTTACACCAGATGTTGTGACATCGTAAACCTTCTACCAGACTTAAATGATGCAAAACAGAAATAAGTAAATTCAAGAGAATTTATCTGGAATAAATTGTGAATAGATAAACACTCCAAGGCGCATCATTAGGGAGCTTAGTTATCTGACTTAAGTGAAGCAGAATAACTAACACACCTTGTATCAAGGAGGTAACAAACTAACTAACCCTAATTCTCCTTGATGACAGTGGGATTTATCAGGACTGGATAATTTACAGAAAGCCCAAAAACCAAGCATCTATTTAAGGAACAGAAACTCTCAAAATAGAGTACGAAAATTAAGAAGACTGTAAAGGGTGTTTGTGTTTAATAGCAGGTGTTAATTGTGTAGATGTCTTGAATTGGCAGAATTTTTGACCAACAAGAAATATTGAATTCAGTTCAGAATGTCCTATCAAATGTTGGGACATTATCAAACAGAGTATATGAACTTATTTCAGGATGTCTCACCAGATGTTGGGACATTGTGTAAATGACTTAAGTTCAGTTTTTTTAGGATGTCCCAACAGATGTTGAGACATCTCAAACCTGCTACCAGAATTACTTAATGTCTAACTGATCAGAGATATTTAAGGAGAGTTATCTGGAATTGATTATTGATTGATAAAAACAAAACAAGGCGCATCTGTAGGGAATGTTATATTGAGGATTCAGATTAAAGACAGAAGACCTAATTCACCTAGAATCTAGGAAGTAACAAACCCTAATTCAAGGTGGAAGCTGCTTACGCATTAGGGCTGGATCATTCTACAGAAAGCCCAAAATTACAGATACCTATTTAATGAACAGAAACTCATAGAATTAAGTAAGAATTTCAGAAGACTAAATAGGGTGTCCAGTGTTTTAATATCAGGTTGTTTAATTGTACCACTTTATGAGCTTTTAAGCAAAAGTGCATTTGTGACTTGATTGAAACTGTGAAGTAAGATCAAGCTGTTTTGTTTGAAGTATGACTTCAATTTCATTAAACTTGTAAACAAAATCACTGTGTGATTGAGGGGGAGTGAGTAGGATACTCTTATCTAAGTTGTGTCTTAGGTAGAAATTGCATTGGGTAGTTATTAAGTGATAGATTAAACAGGGTGGTTTAAGTCTAGAATTAATATTACTTATAGTGGATTTCCTCCTGGCTTGGTAGCCTCCAGATGTAAGTGTGGTTATACACTGAACTGGGTTAACAAACTTCTGTGTTGTTTACTTTTCTTGCTTTTTAAGTTTTGGTTAAATCTGTCAAGTGTTGGGACATCTCTTAGGACATCTCATACCTGATCACAGAATTTCAATTGGCATCAGAGCAGGCACCCTGCCTGTTTATACTGGGTGAGATCTAGGGAATACAAATTTTGTAACATGGACAGAGATATAGGGTCAGTAAATAGACCACCTATTCTGGATGGATCTAATTATGACTACTGGAAGCCAAGAATGATTGCATTCTTAAAGTCACTTGACAACAGGGCATGGAGAGCAGTCAACATTGGATGGGATTATCCTGTCCAATATACCAAAGATGGATCAAAAGTGCTGAAACCTGAAGAAGAATGGAGTAAGGAAGAAGAAGATTCAGCACTAGGCAACTCAAAGGCCTTAAATGCTTTATTCAATGGCATTGATAGGAACATCTTCAGACTTGTACATCATTGTGAGCTAGCCAAAGATGTGTGGGATACTCTCAAAACAACTCATGAAGGAACATCAAAAGTAAAGATGTCAAGACTTCAACTTCTCACCACAAAGTTTGAAAACTTGAGAATGAAGGAAGATGAGACAGTTCATGAATTCTACATGAACATATTAGAAGTAGCTAATACTTCTGGAGCCTTGGGAGAAAAGATGACTGATGAAAAGCTTGTAAGAAAAATTCTCAGATCTTTGCCAAAAAGATTTGACATGAAAGTCACAGCAATAGAAGAAGCTCAAGACATATGCTCTATGAAAGTTGAAGAACTCATTGGTTCCCTTCAAACTTTTGAGATGGGAATGAATGACACAAATATTAAGAAGAACAAAAGCATAGCCTTGGTGACAAATACTGATGAAATAGAAGATGATGAATCAAAAAATGATAAAAGCTTATCAGACAATCTTGCTATGCTTGGAAGACAATTCAAACAAATTCTCAGAGGAATGGAAGGCAAATCCAAACCCAGTGGAAGATACACAAACTCTTCTGAGAACAGAAGACCTTATGATGCTAACAGAAGGTCAAATTATGCTGAAAAGACCAGTCAAGAAAAAGGAGTCAAATGCCATGGATATCCATCTTCATTTTTGGCTTGGTTTTGACCCCATCATCAGTATAGACCTACCTTCATCAGCATCTACTTCAGTTATCAACTACCTGCTTCAGTCACCTGCACCAGCCAATCAGTGGCCCATCTTTCAGTATTATCATCAGCACCTGTCTCAACTCATCCTCAACATCATGGCACCTAAAAAGAGTAACATCTCCTACCACTTCTTCCAGCCTGAGCTAGCTGACATCAGGAGGATTCAGACCCTGATCACTCCAGACCATATACCACTGTTCAGGGAACACTATGGAGACATACTCGATGTGGTTATGGATTTGGACCCTTCCCAGAGGAGCCTGATTCATACTTGCCTGCAATTTTATGATCCTCCCCTAAGGTTTTTCACTTTTCAGGATTTCCAGTTGGGACCTTTATTGGAGGAATACTCATCATTGGTTGGTATACCTATCAGGGGTGGAGTCCCCTTCAACCCTGAGTTGGCTTTCCCAAGTAATGAGGAGATAGCAAAGGCATTGCATTTGGAGCCAGTTTTGATGGGGCAAAATATGACTACCAAGGCTGGAATCTCTGGTCTACATCTGGATTTCTTGATCTCTCAAGCTACCCTGAAGGCTTCTCTGGGAGATTGGAAAGCAGTCTGTGCTTTGTTGGCCCTGAGCATATATGGGATCATATTATTTGCAGATGAGCCTAGATTCATTAGCAAGAATGCAATCCATCTTTTCATCCTGAGGAACCCAGTGCCCACTTTATTGGGGGATTTTTACTACTCAGTACACCAGAGGAATGAAAAGCAGAGGGGAAGATTAGTGAGGTGTTGTGCTCCTTTGTTCCATACTTGGCTTCTCAAGCATTTGCCCAAGACAGATGCATTTTTGAATCCTCATCAGCAGAGAAACTGGGCTAGAAGACTCACTGCTTTGACTTCAGCTGATATCAGGTGGTGCACTCAAAGCACAAAGGGCAGGGATGTCATTACCAGTTGTGGGCAATTTCCCAATGTGCCCCTGATAGGAGTTAAGGGTTGCATTAATTATAACCCTCTGCTGTTCAAAAGACAACTGGGTTATGCATTGGTCCACACTCCTAAGGCACAAGACTTGGCTGAGACTCTTTACTGTGAGAACAAGCCCAATCTAGCTATTGTCAGGCAGGCAGCCTGGGCCTGGGAAAATGTTCAAACTAAGGGAGTAACCATTCTGGGGAAGTGCAACAATGTAGCATCAGCACAATACTATGAATGGTCCCATGCCAGGGCTCAATTTTCTGGGATGCCCTTTACCATGGAGGATATGCCTGGGTCATCCTCAGCACCACCTCCTGCCACTGTCACCTTAGAGGAGTTTGAGAGCTTGAAAGAGAGAAATGAGAAGTTGACTCAGGCTTTGCAGAAGACCCTCTGGGAGAGGAGTGATGGTAGGTTGGATATTGAAAGGTTGGAAAAGTTGAGAGTAGAGCATCTGGCCAAAATTGAGAAGTCTGAGGATTACATTAAGAAGTCTAGGGCTGGGGAACAGATCTTGAAGAATGCCTGCAAGGAAGCCCAATTCCAGAAAGCCAGGACAGACTTGTATCTGAAGGAGAGTCAATCTAGGTGGGTCAGGATCACCGAAGCTCATACTCTGGAGGATAAGAGGGTCCAAGACAAGATAGAGCAGCTGGAAGCTAGTGCAAAAGAGCAGCAGGAAGCCCTGGCAGCAGCCCAGAGGGAGATCTCAGAGCTGAAGATCAAAGCTGGAGTGAAGAGGTCAAAGGACCAGAGTCAACACAAGAAGCTAACTGCAGCTATTACTACCCGGAATCTCCTTATCAGGAATCTCATGGAGCGTCCAGCTGATCCTGTGACTGAAGCACTTCTCAAGGAAGTTCAGGAGGATGAGTTTGGTCTTGGTGTTTGACTTTTTTCTTGTTGTTGCTTTCGTTTTATGTATTTTTATTTTCTTGTGATGTATTTTGACCCCTCTGAGGGCACGTTTTGTAAGAGAACAAACTATGTACCATTTGCCTTTTGTAATATATGTATCAGTTTGTTCCATCCGAGTTTACTTCAAAAGCAACATCAACAGCATCTTCAAGGGTCTGGAAGGGTCAAAACTGAATGCCGAGCCGGATACCTTGAAAACAAATAAGCATACTGCATTGCATGCTAACCTTTTGTTTTGTTTTTCAGGCTTTTGTTTTATTGTTGCTAACTCTGTTGTGATATTCAGGAACTATTGCTCGACGTCGGGTATTTCCACTCAACCGTCCACACCGATATCCAACCCGTAACAACCTTCCGGGCATACAAATGGATCAGGTACAACAGGACCTTGCAGAGGTCAGAAACCAAATGGCAAACGAAAGATTGGAAATGAGAACTCAGATGACGCAGTTTATGGAAGTGATGAACAACATGGCTCAGAGCCAAGAAAGATTGAGAGCAATGGTGGAAAGGCAGAATCAGGAAGATCCCCATATAGGGACTGCTGGCACAAGCAACAATGAGAGGGTCCAACCTCATGTCAACCCCCCTGTATTTGGACCCCACCTTCATCCAGAGATCAACATCCCTGCCAATGTACAAGGGATTGCCACTGCAGGCAGAGTGCTGCAAGAAGACCCCCAGGAGGATCAGTTCACAGTAATGGGTGCTGGGGAGGAAGCTTATGACAGAAGGCTGGATGAGATAGCTGAGAAATTAAGATCCTTGGAGTCTCAAAACTCTTTGGGTTTCGATGTTATGGACATGGGATTGGTAGACGGGGTCAGGATTCCCCATAAGTTTAAGCCTCCTTGTTTTGAGAAATACAACGGGACTTCCTGCCCACGGACCCACTTACAATCCTTTTTGGGAAGGTTGAAAGCATATACCATGGACGAGAAGCTATGGATGTTTTATTTCGAGGATAGTTTGACTGGAGCGTCAAGGGAATGGTACTCCCATCTAACTAGAGCGACCATCAGGTGTTGGAAGGACTTGGCAAAGGCCTTCATCAGACAATACCAATATAATTTGGATATGGCACCCAACAGGACCCTCCTGATGGGGATGTCACAGTCATCTAGGGAAAGCTTCCGCGAGTACTCCCAAAGGTGGAGGCAGCTGGCTGCTGCTGTCCAGCCACCTATGTCAGAGAGGGAGATGGCAGATATGTTTATGAACACCCTCCAAGGAACATACATTGACAGGCTGGCTGCTTTCTCTTCTACCAGCTTTGCAGATGTCGTTATAGCTGGAGAAAGAATCGAGAGCCTGTTAAAGATGGGCAAAATTTCTGACAACGGTTCTAGCTCATCCAGTAACACAAGAAAGCCTTTTGTAGGCCCAAGAAGAACTGGTGAGACCAATGCTATCCAGGCCAGCAGGGGCAGGCCCCAATATGTTCATAGGTCTGTGGCAGCAGTCACCATTCCCGCTCCAGCTCATCCACAACCAACTTATCAACCACCGCAACAAAATTATCAGCAACAACCTCAGTACCAGCAACAAGCTCAGTATCCTCCGAGAAACTACAACAACACCAGCAACAACAATCAGCAAAGACCATTCCAACAGAGACCTTCTCAGGCCAATAGGGTGATCGATCCGATCCCTATGCCCTATGCAACATTATTGCCACAACTCCTGAAACTCAACCTAGTTGAGCTAAGGACGTTGGCACCTCCAGATCCTAATAGTCTACCCAGGAATTATGACTCCAGCGCCAGATGTGCTTTTCATTCAAATGCACCTGGCCATAGTACAGAGAAGTGCAGAGCCTTGCACATGAAGGTACAAGACCTGGTAGACTCTAAGGCCCTGAATTTCGCACCACCACCAAATGTTAACAAAAACCCTATGCCACACCACGGAGGTCCCAGAATCAATGCTATTGAAGAAGACAAGCCGTCTTATTTAATAACCAGTGTGGGTCAGATTCGGACACCGTTAGTAGAAATTAAGGCTCAACTCCTCGAATGTCAAATGTTCCCGGGATGTGAGCTAGGGTGTGCTTACTGTAACATTTCAGTGAATGGGTGTGATAACTTGAGGGATGGCATAGATGGTCTCATCCAGAATGGCCTGCTTCAAATTACAACATCAATTCCAACAAATCCAGCAATCTCATCAGCAAAAATTCCAGTATCCCCTACAACTGCAACAACCATTGTTCCCGACAACTTTTCAGCTTCATCAACAAATGCTTCATCTGTCATTTCAACGGACCAGATATCAGCAAACATCCCTTCTACAACTTCAGCACCACTTCATTCAGAAACTCCTACAACAACAACACCCATCCTTCCAACAATGTCTCCTACAACTTCAGCAGCAAATGTTTCCACCGTTACGATTTATTATGATCCTGAAAATGACTCTGCTTACAACTCACAAAGTGCTACTCCCATCAGAGCACCAGTCACGATATACTACGATCCACAGACTATCACAGTCCCTTCTGCAGCTGCCATCAGTCCAGTCACCATCACGGTGCCTGGGCCAGTACCTTATGAAAGCAGTAATGCCATCCCTTGGCATTACGGCTCTGATCTATACTGCGGAAGACAGAAAATCACTCTTGAATCATCAACCCCTGCACCACAAATAGACAATGTGGGAGGAGGCGTAGGCTTCACTCGAAGCGGACGTCTCTTCGCTCCACAAACTCAAAGACCCACTGCCGAAGCAGAAGCTGCTGCCAAGGCAAAAGGAAAAAGCTTGGTGCAGGAAGAGAAAATTGTTAAGGAAGCTTTGAAAACACCCTTTGATCAAGAAGTTGATGAGTTCATGAGAATCATCAAGAAGAGCGATTACAAAATAGTGGATCAGCTTCACCAGACGCCTTCCAAGATCTTTATTCTATCATTGCTTATGTGCTCCGAAGCTCATCGGAATGCACTGCTAAAAGTCTTGCACGCAGCTTATGTGCCTGAAGAGATCACCGCCAATCAATTGGAAGTTGTGATTGGGAATGTTAATGCTAGTCATGGACTAGGGTTCACCAACACTGATTTGACTACGGAAGGCCGCAACCATAACAAGGCTTTGCACATTACCATGGAATGTAAAGGTGCAGTCCTTTCCCATGTGCTGGTAGACACGGGGTCATCCCTTAATGTCTTACCTAAAAAAGCCCTTGTGAAGCTAGAGTATGACGGATTGGCATTACGTCCCAGCAACCTGGTAGTGAGAGCCTTTGACGGTTCTAAGAGATCGGTTCTGGGAGAGATTGAGTTGCCCATGACGATTGGCCCACAAACTTTCAAAACAACCTTCTACGTGATGGATATACAGCCTGCCTACAGCTGTCTATTGGGTAGGCCATGGATTCACGCCGCTGGCGCCGTGACCTCGACCCTTCACCAGAAGTTAAAATTCGAGTGGGAGGGTCAAGTCGTTACTATCTGTGGAGAGGAGGATATTTTTGTTAGCCACCTGGCTACCTACAAATACATTGAGATGGATGGGGAGATCCACGAAACAATGAGTCAAGGGTTTGAGGCCTTGAACATAAATGAAACATCTGCTGTACCTGGAACCTCAATGACATCATATCAACAAGCCCGGAAGGTTGTTGAAGAAGGAACTGCCCAAGGCTGGGGCAAACTGTTACCGGTGGAGAAGAAAGAGGATAGATTTGGGTTGGGTTACAAACCAACTCAGCAAGATCAAGCAGAGGCTGCTAAAGAGCCCAACTTTGTTAGTGGGGGGATGCTCACCCCTGATGTTGTCAACAATTTGGAAGACGAGGATGAAGGCGACCGCAACCTGGAGAGTTGGATCCGTCCAAAGGTCCCGGGGAGCAGTATCTCAAACTGGTCTTCCCAGGAAATTATAAGAGTTACTCATGCAGAGTAATTATTATTTCCTGTATTTTATAGCATGCATCAAAGTCTTGCATCTTGCCCAAGATGACAAGAATCATTTTGTAATCGGGCCATCTGTAATTTTTGTGCAACAAGATTAATCAAATGAAATATCAGACATCTTTTGCAAATGAGTCTTTTTCTTTTCTGCTCACTGTTTTTCCATTTTTCTTTTTGTACAAAAAATAAATGGCAGTGTTTTCAAAATGACAACTTTATTTCACTTTTCTAAACAAAATTAAAATTAAATCACTAAAATGAACAAACTGAACCCTTGCAGAGAATGCATTCCAGACAGCACCGACAACAGCACGGCTATGACTCCGTATGACTTTGACAATCCAATCAATCAAGCTGATGAAAGGGTTGAAGAAGAGTATGAGCTTCCTGAGGAGCTAGCTAGGTTGTTGAGACAAGAGGAAAGGGTTATCACTCCTCACCAGGAGAAAGTGGAGACGATCAATCTTGGTACAGATGAAGACGTGAAAGAAGTTAAAATCGGGGCCTGCTTACAAGACTCAGTGAAGAGACAACTGATTGATCTGCTGCAAGCGTATGTGGACGTGTTTGCTTGGTCTTATCAAGATATGCCAGGGTTGGACACCGACATTGTTGTGCACAAGCTGCCTTTGAGAGAAGAATGCCCGCCGGTTAAACAGAAGCTGCGTCGTACTCGCCCAGACATGGCAATGAAAATCAAAGAAGAGGTACAAAAGCAATGGGACGCCGGGTTCCTTGCTGTAACTAGCTATCCGCCGTGGGTTGCTAATATTGTACCTGTGCCTAAGAAAGACGGCAAAGTAAGAATGTGTGTTGACTACCGGGATCTGAACAGAGCTAGCCCGAAAGATGATTTCCCTTTACCTCACATTGATGTATTGGTGGATAATACGGCTCAGTTCTCGGTATTCTCCTTCATGGATGGATTTTCAGGGTACAATCAGATCAAGATGTCACCTGAAGACATGGAGAAGACAACCTTCATCACACCCTGGGGCACGTTCTGTTACAAGGTAATGCCATTTGGGCTCAAGAATGCCGGTGCGACGTATCAACGGGCTATGGTAACATTATTCCACGATATGATCCATAAAGAAATCGAGTGTTATGTGGATGACATGATTGCCAAGTCCCTCACTGAAGAGGACCACCTGGTAAATTTGCTGAAGTTGTTCAAGCGTCTGAGGAAGTATCAACTGAAGTTGAACCCCAACAAATGCACATTCGGGGTGAGATCTGGTATGCTGCTGGGATTTATTGTGAGTGAGAAAGGGATTGAAGTAGACCCTGATAAAGTTAAAGCTATTCAAGAGATGCCTGCACCGAAGTCAGAAAAAGAAGTTCGAGGGTTCTTAGGTCGGTTGAACTACATTTCACGGTTCATATCTCACCTTACAGCAACCTGCGAACCCTTGTTCAAACTGCTAAGAAAAGAACAGACGGTCAGGTGGAACGAAGACTGCCAGAAGGCTTTTGACAGGATCAAAGAATACTTACAAGAGCCTCCTATCCTTATGCCACCAGTTGAAGGAAGACCTCTGATAATGTACTTGACAGTATTAGAAGAGTCAATGGGGTGTGTGTTGGGCCAGCATGACGAGTCTGGTCGAAAAGAGTATGCAATATACTACCTAAGCAAAAATTTTACCGACTGTGAACAACGTTATTCACTGCTCGAGAAAACTTGTTGTGCTTTAGCGTGGGCTGCTCGCCGACTGAGGCAGTATATGTTGACCCACACTACTTTGTTGATCTCAAAAATGGACCCAGTTAAGTACATATTTGAGAAGCCAGCACTTACCGGACGGGTTGCAAGATGGCAAATGATTCTCACAGAATATGACATCCAATACACATCTCAGAAAGCCATCAAGGGCAGTGTATTGTCTGAATATCTTGCCGAGCAACCTATTGATGATTACCAGCCTATGATATTTGACTTCCCTGATGAAGACATCATGTTCATAAAAGCAAAAGATCATGAAGAGCCTGTTCACACTGAAGGGCCTGACCCGGAAGAAGAATGGACTATGATGTTTGATGGGGCTGTTAATATGAATGGTCGAGGTGTTGGTGCAGTACTCGTTACACATAAAGGAGTTCACATGCCTTTCTCAGCAAAGCTCACTTTCAACTGCACTAACAACGAAGCTGAATACGAAGCTTGCATTATGGGTCTTGAGGAAGCCATTGACCTCAGGATCAAGACATTGACCGTGTTCAGAGATTCATCTCTGGTAATCAATCAAACCAATGGCAAATGGTACACCCACCAGGACCATCTGATACCTTACAGGGATTACACAAGGAGGTTATTAACTTTATTTACAACAGTCAAGCTTGAGTATATCCCTCGGGACGAGAATCAGTTTGCAGATGCTCTGGCTACCATTTCGTCCATGATCAAAGTTCAGGCTGCCAACTTTGTACCTCAAATCTCAGTGTCCAGACTTGACAGACCAGCATATGTGTTCACAGCAGACGTTGTCAAAGATGATAAGCCTTGGTTCCATGACATTAAGTGTTTCTTGGAGGATCAGACATACCCACATGGGGCATCTTCCAATGATAAGAAGACTTTGAGAAGGCTTGCTGGTAGTTTCTTCCTGAACACTGATGGTTCCCTGTATAAAAGAAACTTTGATATGGTACTCCTCAGATGCGTCGATGAGACAGAAGCAGACTTGTTAATGCATGAAGTGCACGAAGGATCTTTTGGTACCCATGCAGGAGGGCATGCCATGGCTAAGAAGTTGTTAAGATCAGGCTATTACTGGATCGCAATGGATGCCGACTGTTGTGCCTATGCCAGGAAATGCCATAAATGCCAGATTTATGCAGATAAGGTGCATGTGCCTCCCAATCCTTTGAATGTAATGTCTTCACCCTGGCCCTTTGCTATGTGGGGCATTGACATGATTGGTAAGATTGAGCCAACTGCTTCGAATGGCCACAGATTCATCCTGGTTGCCATTGATTATTTCACCAAGTGGGTTGAAGCAGCTTCCTATGCCAACGTTACAAGACAAGTGGTAGCCAGATTTCTGAAGAGAGATATCATCTGTCGATACGGAGTTCCCGAGCGAATCATTACTGATAATGGTTCCAATTTAAACAACAAGATGATGGCTGAACTGTGTCGGGACTTCAAGATTCAACACCACAATTCTTCTCCTTACAGGCCAAAGATGAATGGCGCAGTTGAGGCAGCTAATAAGAATATTAAGAAGATTGTGCAGAAGATGGTAGTCACCTACAAAGACTGGCATGAAATGTCACCATTGGCCTTGCATGGGTACCGCACGTCAATCAGAACATCCACTGGGGAAACACCGTATCAGCTTGTGTATGGTATGGAAGCAGTCCTACCTGTTGAAGTTGAATTACCCTCCCTACGGGTATTGACGGATGTTAAGCTGAACGAAGCAGAATGGGTCCGGTCCCGATATGAACAGCTGAGTCTGATTGAAGAGAAAAGATTGGCTGCAATTTGTCATGGGCAGTTGTATCAGAAAAGAATGAAGAAAGCCTTCGATCAGAAAGTCAGGCACCGAGAGTACCAAGTAGGAGATCTTGTGCTGAAGAGAATCCTCCCTCCTCATACAGACCACAGGGGCAAGTGGACTCCAAATTATGAAGGACCATTTGTAGTAAAGAAAGTTTTCTCTGGTGGAGCACTGATGCTCAGCACCATGGATGGTGAAGATTTTCCATCCCCTGTGAATTCAGATGCAGTTAAAAAATACTTCGCATAAAAATGACCCGCTGGACACAAAAATAGAATGTAAGTCCAGGCAAAAATAGGGCATCCCGGCGAGTCAAAAACAGAATAAAAGACTCGGGCAAAAATAAGGGAAAATAAACAAAAATGTACACCCGCTGAGTTGAAAATCCGCATTGGACAACTCAGGCAAAAATGGGTATCCCGATGGATTGAAAACCCGAAAGGGCGATCCATGCAAAATAAGGGAATAAGCGAACAACTGCATTTTGAATTTGTCTGTATCGTTTACAACTTGGTAAGCTTCGAAAGGATCAAGCTTCAATCAGAATCAGCCTCCTTCAGAAAGCAAGATGAGAAGAACGTCAAAAGTCATACGAGTCATAGTAAAGAGGAAGCTCATTAAAGCGTCATCAACATTGCCAGCATTTTGTTTCTCAATTTGTAACGATCTTTTCATTTCAGGGGATTTGTTTCTTTGACTGTATCGCGCCAATTCAGGGCATATGAATTAATAAAATCAGATTTTCAGTCATGTCTCGTCTTGTACATTTTTATTTTGCAAAAATGTCTGATGTCTTAAGAAAAAAAAACTGATTGCATAGAATACAGATGTTTATCTTCAAAAATAAAAACACGTGCTTGCAGGAAATATACTTACTCCCAAAAGTGTCTAACTCCTATGACGGAATCCAGTAAAGGATACCTCGGGATTACTTGTACGTTTCCCTATCTTTGCAGGATTGCAGGTATCCAGAACGCAGCTTGGGGTATGGAAGCTTCAGCCCAGCAAACTGGCAGGTCAATGCTCACTCAGTCTTAACACTCAAAGTGTTTTCTCCCCAGCCGAGTTGCCATTCCTTCCTCAGCCGAGTACAAAAGTCAAGGAACCATCTCCCTGCAGAGCTCCAGCCTCTATCCAGAAGAGCAGCGCACGAAGGAATCACAACAGGGTAAAGAAAGCTGCTACAAACCCCAGCTGGGTCCCTCATTGCTGAGACAGGTCTATCAGTGACCTGAATCCCCAAGCAATAGCATCTCATCAGATCTATCAAATGACCTCATCCCCAGCTGGAATGTCCATTTCAAGCAGATCGGTCGGAGATCTTCGTGGCGACGGGATCCGAATCCCGGTTTGGCACCTTTTGCATAATCATGGCATTCGCATCATATTCACCCACAAAGCGTAGCATTCCGTTTAATACGGAGCATTACGGCAAAAATCAAACATATAGCATAATCATAAGCCATGCTTTAAATCAACACTTATGAATAATGACAATCCTTCATCATACAGACTCCCCCCAGAATCCCCAGTGGAGATTCCCCAGCAAAATCAGTTGCCTCACGTTCACAAACACCAGTATATACTCTCTTTGGCACCCGTCCGTGTCCATACTCCCCAGTAAAGTCGCCTGAGCGCTCTGTGCAAACAGTACCACTCGTATTACAGATACTTTTTGACACCCGTCTGTGTCATAACCCCAGCAGAAAGCCAAAGACGTCCTCTTTGCACACACATACACTTACATATAACAATCCTTTGACACCCGTCCGTGTCATATCCCCAGCGCAGTCGCCTATACTTTGTATATCAGATACTTGTTCATATCACACTCTTCTCCTTTTGACACTCGTCCGTGTCACTCTCCCCAACAGTTAAACACTCATCTATACATCACTCATACCTATTCATGCTACGTATACTGATACTCGTCCGTATACACCACATATATCCCCACAGATTCAACACTAGTCCTTGTTCTTTGTTAACTCATTGGTACTCGTCCGTACCGTCATCTCAGAGCATGCGTCAAGAGTTTGTTTCTACATGATACTCGTCCGTATCATAGTCTTAATGATGCTCGTCCGCATCTTTAATCCATACACTGTGTCAAACACTTTTGTCTTCTCGAATATAGACACTCGCCTGTGTCTAATATTCTCCCAGAAGAGTCCCTTCAGATTCAACACTCATCCGTGTTCTCTGTTAACCAGTTGATACTCGTCCGTATCATCATCTCTGAACACGTGTCAGTATTTGTTTCTACCCGATACTCGTCCGTATCGTAGTCTTAGGGATGCTCGTCCGCATCTTTAATCTATACACAAACATCTAAACACTTATACTTTTATCTCTTAGATATAAACACTCGTCCGTGTTTATTATTCCCCAGTAGATCGCTACCAAAGCAAATTTTTCTTTTTATCTGACATTCGTCCTGTGTCATGATAAACCCTGAGAGCAGCCGTACCCTGCTAGGTGGTCGTCCTCCACCTCTTGATGGTCGTCCTCCATCATGCTCATCCGATGGCCGTCCCCATCGTTGATTTTCTATCCGACATTCGTCCTATGTCGTGATATTTAGCAGTCGTCCCCTGCTAGGTGGTCGTCCTCCACCTTTTGATGATCGTCCTTCATCATTTTATCCAATGGCCGTCCCCATTGTTGATTTTGGTTATCTGACATTCGTCCTATGTCATGACAAACCTTGAGAGCAGCCGTCCCCTGCTAGGTGGTCGTCCTCCACCTCTTGATGGTCGTCCTCCATCATGCTCATCCGATGGTCGTCCCCGTCGTTGACCTCTTATCCGGCATTCGTCCTATGTCGCGATATTTTCGGCAGTCGTACCCTGCCAGGTGGTCGTCCTCCACCTTAGATGACCGTCCCTCATCTTATCCCCAACAGAGCAGCCGTCTCATTCTAGGTGATCGTCCTTCACCTTTGATGACCGTACCTCATCATCTGTTTATTTCATTTATTCTTTAACCCGATGGCCGTCCCCGTCGTGGTCCCTTTTTCTTTTTCCTGATGATCGTCCTTCATCAGTTTAGCCCGATGGCCGTCCCCATCGTTGGTTACTTTACTTTATGAACTTGATGGCCGTCCCCGTCATGTTTCATTAATCCCCAGAGAATTTTACAGCTTTGTCTTGATGGCCGTCCCCATCATAATTCTTTTATTCCCAGCATGTCGGTCGTCCCCGTCATTGCTCTTTACCCAGCAGTCGTCCTCTGCTCGACGGTCGTCCTCCGTCTCCCACACTTTACAATATACTTTATTTTCTTTTACAATCTATATCCCTTTTCTTCTTCATTCTGTGAGTGCAAATTTTGGACTGTCTTTGGTATTCAATCACAAGTTACCTTGTTTGCCTGATAAGCCTTCGCTTACATCCTGCACAGCTAACTCATGTTTGAATAGGGGCAGCTGTAAACACCCCAAATTTACCCTCACCCATTCACACCATGGCTTGTGATCATCTCATATGCATAAACACAATCATACCATCTCATATCTCAATTTTGAGTCATTGCATTGTTTCTAAGTCATCTGCACCTAGGGTTTGTGATCTGAGCAATCCAAGAGCCTCTTGAGCCATTCCAAAGGTCATCAATCACTTCAAAGGGGTCTATGTGTGTTCAAGTATCATATTACATCCTCTCAAAGTCAAGAATGCCAAAGAATCACAAGAACTGGGATTGTTGTGGAAGAAGAGCCAAGCTTGACTGCACAGATGACCTAAAATTAGGGTTTTGGTTTCAGAGGCCATAACTTCAAAATTTTTGGTCATTCTTGTTTCTATTGGTCTCTATATGGTATAGGGAGTATGCATATCAATTTTTATGAAGAAATTCCATGGGGAAGCCATCTGATCAAGAGTTGACTTTTTAGACAAGTCAGTGCAAAATCAGGGCATCTGAGGCCCCCAATGACCCAACCAAGGGGTGATCTTCATCATTTTGAGGGTATATGATCTTTATTTGATCATATAAGAAGTTGGAAGTTCACAAAATTCAAGAATCTCAAGTTTTTGCAAAGTTGACTTTTTTGGGCAAGTTTGACTTTTAATGAAATGTCATTTTTTGTAACTTTTTCAACCCTTACTTTTTGATCCAAAAATGCTTCAAATGGAAAAACTTTGGTCATGAAAGTTGTAGAATAGATCTTTCCCTTTTCAAAAAGTACAAGAACATGACCTAATTCATTTTGGATCAAAAGTTATGGTTCATCAAAGTTGGCTAAAATCACTAAAATTCAAGTCATGCACCAAATGAGAAACTTGCAAAATTTTGTACCAAGGCAATTTGTGACTTCTAATTGATGTCAAACCATTACACAAACATCACATGTGACCTAAAAATCAGAATGGACCAAGAGTTTCTCATTTGTTTGGCCTTTGGAGCAAGATATTTTCATGAAAAGCAAAAGCAAAGTCAAGTTGCAAAAGCTCATGATCACTTCCCATCCACTTGCTGCCTTGGATGCTGAACCACCCTAGCCTTTCCCCTCACCATGCTGCGCAGCCCACAGCCCTTGTACTTGGCTAGAACAAGACCCATGCCTTCTCTTACACAAAGTTGACATTTTGCAAAAGCCACCATACCAATCAATAAAGCACATGTCATCTGACCAATAGGATTAGTTTATACAAATCAAATGCAAGCCAAACATGATAACACACAAGCCTGGAACCAGCAAGAACAACACACTCTCATTTTTCACCCTTGAAGCAAAAGCTTTCGAAACTCAGTGTACAAGCTACAAACTCACAAACAAACTTCATAGAACTCATCACCACATCCTTCTGATCATTTCCCTGCCTTCATTCATCCTTGAAACACCATATAAGCCAAACACGATTCTCACCTGAGCTTGAACAGAACCTGTTCAAACTCTTAAACCAGCCACCATAAACTCCTTCCAAGCATCCAGACATCATCAAGGGACCAAAAGGAGTGGATTGCATAAAGAGGAGAGGTCAGAAAGTTGCTAGGTTGAAAGCTTCAAAACTCAGGTAGCTCAAGAACTTTTTTTCCAGAAATGATTTTTAAAGTTCCTAAGTTGTTCTTTGTAGTTCACTGATCACTCTGATGTCTTTGTTTTTGAAAATGGTGGAGAGATGAGAGTTTAATCTGTTTCTGAAACTTTTTGCCCTAAGATTTGTTTGCTTCGATTCTCTTTGATTATGAGTGATAAATGATGTTTAAGTGAGGGGTTTGATTCGTTTTAGAGTGGGGAAGATTCCTGGATAGTTGGTTTTCATTTTCATAGCGTGTAGAATGATTTAGCATTTGAGCTCGCCGGAGAAGATGACCGGAACCACTGTTCCGGTCATCTGAAAGTCATTAGGGCAAAATTAGGGCTTAATCACGTAATTAGCCAAGTTTGAATTCCAACCGTGGGATCTGGCGCCAAGTCAAACGCGCGCGTGTTTCATTTGAATCTGGACCTTAGGATTTGATTACTTTCCATTTTTAGCTTTATTTTATTTTATTTTTCATATTATTTCATTTGATTTGTACAATTTATTAAAAATAGCAAAAATACTTTAAAAATTCTGAAATATTTTACACAAGTTGTTATTTAATTTCAGAACACAAAAATATTTTCATTTTTATTTTTAGCATTAAAAAAGTATTTTTAAATATTTAAAAGTTTCTTTTTAATTAATTAATGAGAATTAATTAATTAAAAATACTTTTAGGTATTTAAAAATCACCAAAAAATTCATGAAACATTTAAAAACATTTAGAAACATTGTCCAACCCTCAAACCAAATTTATTTTTTGATCTTGATGCATTTTGAGAATTTTCCATGGAATTAAAATCATTTTGATGCATTATTTTGATCCAAACTTCCAAAAATCATTTCTGCCTAACCATTGAGAGTTGGACCTTGATTCTTTTTGCATTGTGTTTAGAATATCATTTAGTTTGTGAGATTAAATTGGCATGATTTGATCTTTCATTTTCCATTTTTTTGGCTTTTTTCTTGTTAAGGAACCCTAAAACCCTAGAAAACTTAGGAAAATCATAACTTGAATTTGGTTAAGAGTTGGAACTTCTCCTTTGGGCTTTGGGTTAGTATAGGTTTAGGGATCCTTTGAGGGCATTTTCAATTTTTTATAATGTTGTTTGCTTCTGATTTTGGTTTTTGTTTGATGTATTGTTCATAAACCCTAATTTGGGCTTCCTTTTTGCATTCATCTTGCATTTGTTTGCATAACATGACTTGCCATGACATTTTATGCATCCATTTGGTTCATTAGACATCTTAAGACATATTAAAAGCATGTTTGATCATTGAATCTTGCATTTCCCATGTTGTATGCCATTTGCATTTCATAACTTTTCATGTATGTTTATGCTCCTTAACTTGCCTCACCTGCATCCATTGGTTAATATGATCATCCTCATGTCTTGTCTCATGTTTATAGCATCACATAACATCATTAACATCATGTATGTGCTTCTGGTTTTGTTTCTCATCATGCCATTCCATCCCATTTTGCATTGCATTGCATTTCTTTTCTAACTTTTCAGGTGGTAAGTGACTTTGAGAAGTGAATTTGCCTTCACTTCTCATAACTTCTCTTCACCTCTTTTTGCATCCTTGCTGCATTTTTTGTATGTGTGTGAGTTTGATCTTTCTCATCCTTCTTCTTCTCATTTTCTTTCCTCAAGTGACTTGTCTTCTTAAATGAAGCAAGTTACTTTGCTTCCTTTGCTCCTCTCATCTGCTTCCTGGTGGTTCCTTTGAAGATTTCTCTTGTCAAACTTCACAAACCTTAGGAACAACCAAGCATGACAATGATTAGGGTTTTGATTAGTCCCCCATTTAGTTTTACCTTTGTGTCTCCTTGAGTCCTCTCTTCTCATCTCACAATCAGGGAGTAAACCCTAAAGGTTTTAAGGCTTGGTGATTAAGCTTATGCCTGCATCCTTCTATTAGGATGGAGTGTATAACTTTAATCCTAAGTGTTAAACCCTTAATGTGTTTAAATCCTTTAATCAATCCACTTAATAATCATCAAGACATCAAGCTTGTAACTTGGGCCTTGCATTAGGGTTCTAATTCTTCCTTAACTGGTTAAGAAGGACTAACCCTAGTGTTAATGGACAAGTCCCCCTCAAGTTGTCTTACAAACCCTAAAAATCACTTCATCATCTTATCATTAACTAAAATCCACTTAATAAAGATTTTGTTTTGTCATGAGTTTAATCCCTAATCATGGATTAAGTTGAGGAGCTTTCCTCAGCTTAAACACTCTCATCTATTATCCTTCTATTAGGATGGTGTAATGAGTCTGTTTAATCCCTGATTATGGCTTAATCTCATTACTCAACACTAAACAAAAACAACAAAAACATCTAAATAATCACAAGTAGGTTAATGATCTTAATCCTACATCAAAGGTGTTTAAGTGTGAGAAGCTGACTTCACACTTAAGGTATTCTCACTACCCCTAATCAGAGGGAAGATGTGATGAGTTTACTAAATCCATTGGTTTAGGCTTAAGCTCATTAACTTATGACAAATCTTCAAAAAGCAATAAAAGACTGAAAACTCAAAAAACAAACAATAATCGTCTCCTCCGGGATTCTTTTCTCATCATCTTCATTCACAAACGAGAACTCGCTTCTTCCGTCTAATGCAAGACAGTTTGCACCTGAGCCAGACAGGTCATACACTTGAGCATAGGCAAGTAAGCAGTTCACAAGTCAATTCATCTTTCAGTCTCTTTGGGTCGAACTACGGTGTTCTGACTTCCTCATTGCACGAGAGGATACGTAGGCATAACTTAACAGTTATCGAACAAAAGTCTCTGTATATTCCCCCTCTTTCCAGCATCATTCTTTAGCCTCATGATCTTGAGCAATTCATTCTCATTCTTACACTGACACATCATTTATACACTTCACACTTTTCTTACACTTACACCTGTACATCCTTTTCCAGCTCTTTTATACACATTGCACTGACACTACCCCTTTAAAACACAAGTCTTTTAAGCGTGGATCCCGTCGAGTACGGCGGACAATCTGGGTGCTAATACCTTCCCAGGTTGTAACCAACCCCCTTTCTCAGTCTCTCTGGTTCGCAACCGTCTTATCCATGTCTTTCTAGGTCTATGCAGCATTGCCTTTCCTCCGGGATAAAAATGCCTAGCTGGCGACTCTTTTCTTCTCCAGTGAGTTCACTGCTGTGTGTTCTCATTGTTCTCTTTCGCCGACCGTTCGCGTCTGTACCTTTATTTGGGCCAGTCCCATTTATCGGGAGCGACAGCTGGCTTATTCAAGACTGTTTCAAATTTTTCACCCTGTTATGAGCTGCTGGTCAAGGAGTTCATAGTTAATCTGCAAAAGGGGTGTGCTGATGGAAAATCATAAGACTTCAGGAAGGTTTATGTGAGGGGGAGATGTGTTGATTTCTCTCCTAGGGTTATAAATCACTACCTGGGGAGAGAATCTGATGGGCCAAATGAACTGGGAAAAACTGACAACCAAGTCTGCAAGATCATCACTGCCAACCAGGTCAAAAATTGGCCAGTCAAAGGCAAACTTTCTGTCAGCTTGCTAACAAGAAAGTATGTTATGCTGCATAGAATTGGTACTGTCAACTGGTTCCCCACCAACCACACCTCTTCTATAGCTACTGGACTGGGAAGATTCATCTGTGCTGTAGGCACCCAAACAAATTTGGACTATGGGGCTTACATCTTTGATCAAACCCTAAAGCATGCAGGAACATCAGCAACCAAGCTTCCCATAACTTTTCCCTCTCTGCTCTGTGGTATAATCCTCAACCAATATCCAGGCATCCTTACTGATAAGGATTCTGTCTGCAAGAGGGAGAGTCCACTGGCTTTCCACTACAAACTGTTCTTGAGCCATCATGCTGCAGATGTTGAAGCTCCCAGTGGGACATCTGCTGGACCATCAAATGTCAAGACTCCTATATCCAAAGCAGCCTTGATTGCAGAACTCAAGACCACTTGCAAAGAGCTGGATGCCAGGAAGAAAAAGCTTGAGGAAATAATTCAAAGGCTGGAGCATGAAGAGGTTGCTCAGAATGCTGATGAATCTGATGTTGAGTCTGAAGATGAAGAGGATACTGAGTATGATGAGTCTGAGTAAAGCTGGGTGTGATGGAAGCTGTATTGCCTGTTCTGAATTGTATTCATGTTTTGTAATTTTGCTTTGTAATGTTTTTGTTTTTCTCTCTGCTTATGTAATGGTTGGCCCCAAATTTCTGTCTAACAAGGGGGAGAAGAGAAGTGTACTGAACACCAATGTCTGCTGTTGTTTAATGAACAATGCTTTCTTCCTTCTGAACTAAGTTTTTTTCTGAATGTTCATTGGTATATCAAATTCTGTTGAACAAGTCATAGCAGTATACATACAGGTTTGAGGGGGAGCAAATTATTAGCTCTTACATGATTCAACAGAAAAGAACTTTGCTGCACTCTGATAAAAGAACTCTGCTGCTATCTGATAAAACCAGAAGATTGTGTTAGCCAAAAATTAGCCAAAGGGGGAGTTTGTAGATGTTAAGAATTGGCAGAATTTTTGACAAACAAGAAGTGTTGAACTTAGTTCAGGATGTCACACCAGATGTTGTGACATTGTCAAACAGAGTAAAAGTTAATGAATTAAGTCAAGACATCAGGATGTTACACCAGATGTTGTGACATCGTAAACCTTCTACCAGACTTAAATGATGCAAAACAGAAATAAGTAAATTCAGGAGAATTTATCTGGAATAAATTGTGAATAGATAAACACTCCAAGGCGCATCATTAGGGAGCTTAGTTATCTGACTTAAGTGAAGCAGAATAACTAACACACCTTGTATCATGGAGGTAACAAACTAACTAACCCTAATTCTCCTTGATGACAGTGGGATTTATCAGGACTGGATAATTTACAGAAAGCCCAAAAACCAAGCATCTATTTAAGGAACAGAAACTCTCAGAATAGAGTACAAAAATTAAGAAGACTGTAAAGGGTGTTTGTGTTTAATAGCAGGTGTTAATTGTGTAGATGTCTTGAATTGGCAGAATTTTTGACCAACAAGAAATATTGAATTCAGTTCAGAATGTCCTATCAAATGTTGGGACATTATCAAACAGAGTATATGAACTTATTTCAGGATGTCTCACCAGATGTTGGGACATTGTGTAAATGACTTAAGTTCAGTTTTTTTAGGATGTCCCAACAGATGTTGAGACATCTCAAACCTGCTACCAGAATTACTTAATGTCTAACTGATCAGAGATATTTAAGGAGAGTTATCTGGAATTGATTATTGATTGATAAAAACAGAACAAGGCGCATCTGTAGGGAATGTTATATTTAGGATTCAGATTAAAGACAGAAGACCTAATTCACCTAGAATCTAGGAAGTAACAAACCCTAATTCAAGGTGGAAGCTGCTTGCGCATTAGGGCTGGATCATTCTACAGAAAGCCCAAAATTACAGATACCTATTTAATGAACAGAAACTCATAGAATTAAGTAAGAATTTCAGAAGACTAAATAGGGTGTCCAGTGTTTTAATAGCAGGTTGTTTAATTGTACCACTTTATGAGCTTTTAAGCAAAAGTGCATTTGTGACATGATTGAAACTGTGAAGTAAGATCAAGCTGTTTTGTTTGAAGTATGACTTCAATTTCATTAAACTTGTAAACAAAATCACTGTGTGATTGAGGGGGAGTGAGTAGGATACTCTTATCTAAGTTGTGTCTTAGGTAGAAATTGCATTGGGTAGTTATTAAGTGATAGATTAAACAGGGTGGTTTAAGTCTAGAATTAATATTACTTATAGTGGATTTCCTCCTGGCTTGGTAGCCTCCAGATGTAAGTGTGGTTATACACTGAACTGGGTTAACAAACTTCTGTGTTGTTTACTTTTCTTGCTTTTTAAGTTTTGGTTAAATATGTCAAGTGTTGGGACATCTCTTAGGACATCTCATACCTGATCACAGAATTTCAATTGGCATCAGAGCAGGCACCCTGCCTGTTTATACTGGGTGAGATCTAGGGAATACAAATTTTGTAACATGGACAGAGATATAGGGTCAGTAAATAGACCACCTATTCTGGATGGATCTAATTATGACTACTGGAAGCCAAGAATGATTGCATTCTTAAAGTCACTTGACAACAGGGCATGGAGAGCAGTCAACATTGGATGGGATTATCCTGTCCAAGATACCAAAGATGGATCAAAAGTGCTGAAACCTGAAGAAGAATGCAGTAAGGAAGAAGAAGATTCAGCACTAGGCAACTCAAAGGCCTTAAATGCTTTATTAAATGGCATTGATAGGAACATCTTCAGACTTGTACATCATTGTGAGCTAGCCAAAGATGTGTGGGATACTCTCAAAACAACTCATGAAGGAACATCAAAAGTAAAGATGTCAAGACTTCAACTTCTCACCACAAAGTTTGAAAACTTGAGAATGAAGGAAGATGAGACAGTTCATGAATTCTACATGAACATATTAGAAGTAGCTAATACTTCTGGAGCCTTGGGAGAAAAGATGACTGATGAAAAGCTTGTAAGAAAAATCCTCAGATCTTTGCCAAAAAGATTTGACATGAAAGTCACAGCAATAGAAGAAGCTCAAGACATATGCTCTATGAAAGTTGAAGAACTCATTGGTTCCCTTCAAACTTTTGAGATGGGAATGAATGACACAAATATTAAGAAGAACAAAAGCATAGCCTTGGTGAGAAATACTGATGAAATAGAAGATGATGAATCAAAAAATGATAAAAGCTTATCAGACAATCTTGCTATGCTTGGAAGACAATTCAAACAAATTCTCAGAGGAATGGAAGGCAAATCCAAACCCAGTGGAAGATACACAAACTCTTCTGAGAACAGAAGACCTTATGATGCTAACAGAAGGTCAAATTATGCTGAAAAGACCAGTCAAGAAAAAGGAGTCAAATGCCATGGATGTGAAGGATATGGACATCTCAGGAATGAATGTCCTACCTACTTAAAAAGGCAAAAGAAAGGACTCTCTGTGACCTGGTCTGATGAAGACTCAGGAGGTGATTCAGAAGAAGAATCAGCTAAGCATATCACTGCTTTAGCTGGATTATGTGAGTCTGAAAGTGAATCCAGTGATGGAGAACTTACTTATGAAGAACTTGAGCAAGCATTCAAAGATCTATACAAAAGAAGCTCTGAAATATGCAGTGAGGTTATAAAGCTAAAGAAGCAGAATGAGGCATTATAAGATGAAAAAGCAAGTGATCAAGAGATCATTGACACCTTGAAAAGTGAAGTAAGTCTCCTCAACTCCAAGTTGGAACATATGTCCAAATCTGTTAGAATGTTGAATAGCAGCTCAAATACACTGGATGTTATTCTCAACAACAATAAGCACTCAGGGGATAAAAGTGGACTGGGATTTAACAGAGTTCATAAAGATGAAGCTAGCTCTAGCAAGACAACTTCAAAATCCATACAGTCAAACAAGATGTCCCAACAGATGCTTCAACATCAGGAAAAGAACACAAAGTCAAATATAATGTTCCAACAGATGTTTCAACATTCTGAAAAGAACAAAATGAAAAAGAAGTATCAAAGATGGAGATGCCATCACTGTGGAAGATTTGGACATATCAAACATCATTGTTATAAGCTGCATGGATATCCAAATCAGATGTATCAGCAACCTTCCAAGAATAAAATAGAAGTTAACAAGAAAGTGCTGCATAAACATCAAAGAAATCAGCAACCTCCTAAGCAGAAGACAGAAGTCATCAAGAAGGTATGGAGACCAAAAGCTAGCACTGAGGCTGATCAAAGCTACAAAAACAAGATCAACAATCAAGTTTGGAGATCAGCTGATGAACAACTCACAGGGCAGAGGTATCAAAAGAAATCTCAACTCAAATGGTCAAAGAAAAGTACTGCATATATAGCACATACATCACTAAGAGTATCAGCTAAAGAAGACTGGTACTTTGACAGTGGATGTTCAAGACACATGACTGGATTGAAGAATCTGCTAGTAAACTTAAAGTCACATTCATCCAGGTATGTAACCTTTGGAGATGGAGCTAAAGGAGAAATCAAGGGAGTTGGGAACTTGGATTGTCAAGATGTTCCAAGACTAGATGATGTGCTGCTAGTTAAAGGTTTAACTGCTAACCTGATCAGCATAAGTCAACTATGTGATCAAGGGTACAGTGTAAACTTTACCAAAACTGAATGCATAGTGACTAACAAAGAACAAGAGGTTGTCATGAGAGGAGCCAGATCTAAAGACAACTGTTACATGTGGGAATCCCAAAACCTCAGTCTCACTTCAACTTGTGCTTTAGCTAAAGAAGAAGAGGTGAAACTATGGCACCAAAGACCAGGTCATCTTCATTTCAGAGGCATAAAGAAGATAATATCTATGGATGCTGTAAGAGGTATTCCTAAACTGAAGATTGATGATGGCAAAATATGTGGTGAATGTCAAATAGGCAAGCAAACCAAGATGTCCCATCCAAAGCTCCAACATCTGACAACTTCCAAAGTTTTGGAACTTTTGCATATGGATCTGATGGGACCTATGCAGGTTGAAAGCCTTGGTGGTAAGAGGTATGCCTATGTTGTGGTTGATGACTTTTCAAGATATACATGGATAAATTTCATCAAAGAAAAGTCTGATGTATTTGATGTATTCAAAGAATTATGTCAAAGATTACAAAGGGAAAAATCCAGCTGTGTGATCAGAATAAGAAGTGATCATGGAAAAGAATTTGAGAACCAAAAGTTCTTAGATTTCTGCTCTTCAGAAGGAATCAATCATGAATATTCTTCACCAATCACTCCTCAACAGAATGGGATTGTTGAAAGGAAGAATAGAACTATTCAAGAATCAGCAAGAGCTATGATCCATGCTAAAAAGTTACCTCTGCACTTCTGGGCTGAAGCTATGAACACTGCCTGTTACATCCATAACAGAGTTACTTTAAGGAAAGGAACTTTGTCCACAATATATGAAGTCTGGAAGGGCAGAAAACCCACAGTTAAGTACTTCCATGTATTTGGAAGTAACTGTTATATTCTGGCAGATAGGGGGCAAAGAAGAAAAATGGATCCTAAAAGTGATGAAGGGATTTTCCTTGGATACTCCATAAACAGCAGAGCATATAGAGTATTTAATTCTAGAACCAAGGTTATAATGGAGTCCATAAATGTGATAATTGATGATGCTCCTACAGATGTCCCAGAAGATGTTGGAACATCTGCTGATATCAAGATTGAAGCTGAAGAAAAGAATGATCATTATAACTTCACTCAAACTGATACAAGGACAGAAGAATCCAGCAAACCTCCCTCCATCAGAATACAGAAGGATCATCCCAAAGATTTGATAATTGGTGATCCCAACAGAGGTGTAAGCACTATATCAAGAGAAGTGATGTCAGGATCTTGTTTTGTTTCCAAAATAGAACCTAAAAACATCAAGGAAGCTCTTACTGATGAATACTGGATTTGTGCTATGCAAGAGGAATTAGGTCAATTCACAAGGAATGAAGTGTGGACTCTTGTTCCTAGACCCGATGACATAAATGTGATTGGAACAAAGTGGGTGTATAAGAACAAGTCAAATGAACAAGGAATTGTTACAAAGAACAAAGCTAGACTTGTAGCTCAAGGATACACTCAAATTGAAGGAGTAGACTTTGATGAAACCTTTGCACCAGTAGCAAGGCTTGAATCAATCAGACTACTTTTGGGAATTGCTTGTATCTTAAATTTCAAGATATTTCAAATGGATGTGAAAAGTGCCTTTTTAAATGGCTATCTTAATGAAGAGGTATATGTAGAACAACCTAAAGGATTTGTTGATCCAAGCTGTCCAAATCATGTATACAAACTAAAGAAGGCACTTTATGGTTTGAAGCAAGCTCCAAGGGCATGGTATGAAAGACTGACCACATTTCTTATCAAGCAAGGGTACAGAAAAGGTGAAATTGACAAAACCTTGTTTGTTAAAGATGAAGAAGGAAATGTCATGATTGCTCAAATATATGTTGATGACATTGTCTTTGGTGGGATGTCTGACAGGATGGTCAACCATTTTGTCAAGCAGATGGAATCTGAATTTGAAATGAGCCTAGTAGGAGAGTTAACCTACTTTCTTGGTCTGCAAATAAAGCAAATGGAAGACTCAATGTTCATTTCCCAAAGCAAGTATACCAAGAACATAGTCAAGAAATTTGGAATGGAAAATGCCACTCATAAGAGAACTCCTGCCCCCACACATTTAAAGCTGACTAAAGATGAAAAGGGTGAGAATGTAGATCAAAGCTTATACAGAAGCATGATTGGAAGCTTGTTATACTTGACTGCTAGCAGACCTGACATAGCATTTGCAGTAGGTGTTTGTGCAAGATATCAAGCTGATCCAAAAGTCAGTCATCTCAATCAAGTCAAGAGAATTCTTAAATATGTTAATGGTACTTGTGACTATGGCATAATGTACTTTCATGGTTGCAAACCAATTCTCACTGGCTTCTGTGATGCTGATTGGGCTGGAAGTGCTGATGACAGAAAAAGCACTTCAGGAGGATGCTTCTTTCTAGGAAACAATTTGATTTCTTGGTTCAGTAAGAAACAAAATTATGTATCCTTATCTATAGCTGAAGCTGAATATATAGCAGCTGGCAGCAGTTGTTCTCATTTGGTTTGGATGAAGCAAATGCTCACTGAGTACAATGTCCCACAGGATGTCATGACATTGTACTGTGACAACTTAAGTGCAATAAACATATCAAAGAATCCTATCCAACATAGCAGGACCAAGCATATTGATATCAGACATCATTTCATCAGAGATCTTGTAGAAGAAAAGGTGATTTCATTGGAACATGTAGCTACAAATCTGCAGTTAGCTGATATCTTTACCAAAGCATTGGATGCTATACAATTTGAGAACTTAAGGGGCAAACTGGGAATCTGTTTATGTGATATTTAGCAGTTAATGAGATGTGCCAACATGTCATATGACATTGTATGGCATAAGTTCCAGATGGCAAAACCAGTCTGGACAAGAACCTTGGGAATTCCATTCCTAATAATTTGCAATGTAACGGCTACTTATTTAGTAACTGCTTATAATCAGCTATCAAGATTCTCATCATACTATCACAAGCGAATCACATTAACTAGCTGTACTTCAGAAATCATCAACCCTAAAGCTCTTCATCCATCTTCCTTAACAATGTCTCAAAACCCTAACACTCCTGAAGAAGTTCTCAACAAAGAAGACGTAGTTCATGCAACTCCCATCTCTGTGGTACCAATGAAATCAACCCCATTGGAAGAACTCAGAGGAAGTGCTTCTCATGCTAAAAAGCCAAGAACCCCTAAAAGAGCTAAAGATCAAGTCTGCAGCAAATCCAAAGGAGGCATTCCTTCTCCAGCAAACATGCCTCCAAAATCTTCTGACTATGTGGATGCTTCCATCAAGGAGATAGTCAACAAGATTCTTTTTGAACAGAGAGTTTTTAGTGGGATTTCCATTCCTCTGAACACCATGCCTGCACCTCAAGAAGAACAAGCTCAAGCTGCAGAGGACACTCCTGTTCAACAGGATGTCCCAATAGATGTTGGAACATCTGAAGATGAGAAAAAGAACTCAGCTGATGCTGATATTGAACAAACTGAGGACCAGAAAAAGGCCTCAAATGAAAGTAATGAAGAAGTCTCTGAGGATCAGACCAAAGCCTCAAATGAAGATCAAATCTCTGCTGATCAACCAGCTGAAGAGGAGACTGCTCAATCTCCTCCAGTGGTGAACCTGGAACAGGACTCTGATACAGAGATCATAGCCTCTGTTAGACCTAGCATAGCCAAAAGGCTCAGGTCCAGGAAAGGAAAGATGCAAGCTGAACCTGAAATTCCTGATAAGAAGAAAGCTACACCAAAGAAAGGCAAAGCTAAAGCTGCCTTTGGTCCAACAAAACAATGGAGTAAAGTCCAAACCCAGAAGAGGAAAGCTGTTACCCCATCAGACTCAGATGTTGAATCAGATGTCCCAACATCTCCTCCCAAGAAGAAACCAGCACCATCTAGGGCTTCAACTACTGTTCCAGAAGCTCCCTTGAACAACATCTCATTCCATCTTGTCTCCAGTGTTAACAGATGGAAGTTTGTGTACCAAAGAAGGGTTGCCCTTGAAAGAGAACTGAGCAGTAATGCACTTGAGTGCACTGAACTGATTGATCTCATCTCTGCTGCAGGCCTCTTCAAAACAGTCTCATATCTCTCTCCTTGCTATGAACTTCTTGTCAAAGAATTCATTGTTAATCTTCAGGAGGATTGTGCCAATGGTAAGTCCTCTGAATTTAGAAAAGTCTTTGTTAGAGGTAGGTGTGTAGAGTTCTCTCCACAAATCATCAACCAATACCTAGGAAGAGAAACAGATGGTCCAAATGAGCTAGGTAAAACAGATAACCAAGTCTGCAAGGTTATCACTGCAAACCAGGTCAAGGCACGGCCTGTTAAAGGAAAGCTCTCAGTGAGCATGTTAACAAGAAAATATGCCATGCTGAACAGGATTGGAACAGCAAACTGGGTGCCTACCAACCACACATCTTCAATATCCACTGGTCTGGCCAGGTTTATCTATGCTGTGGGAACTCAGACTAAGCTGGATTATGGTGCTTACATTTTTGATCAGACCTTGAAGCATGCCAGCTCTTCTGCAACAAAGCTGCCAATAGCTTTTCCCTCTTTGCTATGTGGTATAGTTCTAAGTCAATACCCTGGGATTCTCACTGAGAAAGACACAGTCTGCAAGAGAGAAAGCCCCCTGGCATTTCACTACAAACTGTTCCTCAGTCATCATGCAGCAGATGTTGAAGCACCTTCTGGGACATCTGCAGGTCCTTCAACTGCTAAGACTCCAATCTCCAAGAAGGCATTAATTGCTGAACTCAAGAGCACTTGCAAAGAGCTTGAAGCTAGAAAGCAGAAACTTGAGGAAATCATTCAAAGGCTGGAGAGTGAAGGAGATCAGAAAGCTGCATCTGATGAAGAAACTGAAGCTGACGAAGAAACTGAAAGTGAGGAGTCTGAGTGATCATTGTATGTGAGGCAAATTGTAATGACAGCACTGCATTGTATTTCTTGATTAGTGTCTTTGGCCCCATAATTTGTGTCTAACAAGGGGGAGAACAACAACAACAAATTGTACTGCTGTTTAATTATGAATAAAAAATCTGTTTGTTTAAGTCTGAACTGAATCAGTGTGATTTGATAAATATTTCTGTTGCAACAAGACTGGATACACATATGTTTGAGGGGGAGTAATCTCAAATATGAATCAACAGAAAAGTAATGTTATACTCTGATAAAAAGAACTTCTGCTGCACTCTGAAAACCAGAAAAGATGTTAGCCAAAAATTAGCCAAAGGGGGAGTTTGTAGATGTCTTGAATTGGCAGAATTTTTGACCAACAAGAAATATTGAATTCAGTTCAGAATGTCCTATCAAATGTTGGGACATTATCAAACAGAGTATATGAACTTATTTCAGGATGTCTCACCAGATGTTGGGACATTGTGTAAATGACTTAAGTTCAGTTTTTTTAGGATGTCCCAACAGATGTTGAGACATCTCAAACCTGCTACCAGAATTACTTAATGTCTAACTGATCAGAGATATTTAAGGAGAGTTATCTGGAATTGATTATTGATTGATAAAAACAGAACAAGGCGCATCTGTAGGGAATGTTATATTTAGGATTCAGATTAAAGACAGAAGACCTAATTCACCTAGAATCTAGGAAGTAACAAACCCTAATTCAAGGTGGAAGCTGCTTGCGCATTAGGGCTGGATCATTCTACAGAAAGCCCAAAATTACAGATACCTATTTAATGAACAGAAACTCATAGAATTAAGTAAGAATTTCAGAAGACTAAATAGGGTGTCCAGTGTTTTAATAGCAGGTTGTTTAATTGTACCACTTTATGAGCTTTTAAGCAAAAGTGCATTTGTGACTTGATTGAAACTGTGAAGTAAGATCAAGCTGTTTTGTTTGAAGTATGACTTCAATTTCATTAAACTTGTAAACAAAATCACTGTGTGATTGAGGGGGAGTGAGTAGGATACTCTTATCTAAGTTGTGTCTTAGGTAGAAATTGCATTGGGTAGTTATTAAGTGATAGATTAAACATGGTGGTTTAAGTCTAGAATTAATATTACTTATAGTGGATTTCCTCCTGGCTTGGTAGCCTCCAGATGTAAGTGTGGTTATACACTGAACTGGGTTAACAAACTTCTGTGTTGTTTACGTTTCTTGCTTTTTAAGTTTTGGTTAAATCTGTCAAGTGTTGGGACATCTCTTAGGACATCTCATACCTGATCACAGAATTTCAAATTGTTTGTCACTTTATGAGCTTTTAAGCAAAAAGTGAATTGTGTCTTGATTGAAACTTTTAAGTAAGATCAAGCTGTTGTGTTTGAAGTGTGACTTCAATTTTATTAAACATTGTAAAATATCACTGTGTGATTGAGGGGGAGTGAGTAGGGACTCATATCTAAGTTGTGTCTTAGGTAGAAATTGCCTTGGGTAGATATTAAGTGAAGGATTAAACTGGTTGGTTTAATTCCAGAATTAATATTACTTATATTGGATTTTCTTCCTGGCTTGGTAGCCCCCAGATGTAAGTGTGGAGATACACTGAACTGGGTTAACAATTTCCTGTGTTATTTAATTTACCTGCACTTTAAGTTTTGTTTAAGTCTTCAAGTGTTTAAACATATGATTCGACATCACGTACCTGATCCCAGAATTTCAATTCTCACCAACGTTATCATCAACAACGTCCCAACAACACTCTCTCACCAGTTTTTCAGCTCCCTGCACTTGTGCCACCTTCAGTCAGACTACCTGTTACTATATATTACGATCCGCAGACAATCATGACTCCTTCTGCTACAATTAGTTCGGTGACAATCACGGTGCCTAGACCAATTCCTTATGATAACAACAGTGTCATGCCTTGGCATTATGGTTCAGATCTTTACTGCCACAGAAGAAAAGTCACTCTTGACTCCTCAACATCTGCACCACAGGAAGACAATGTAGGGGGAGGCGGAGGCTTCACTAGAAGCGGACGTCTCTTTGCTTCACAAATTCCCAAAACTAATACCGAAGCGGAAGCGGCTACCAAAGCTAAAGATAAAAGTGTGGTGCCAGAAGAACCTATTACAAAAGAAAGTCAGAAGACGCCCTTTGATCAGGATGTAGACGAGTTTATGAGGATTATCAAAAGAAGTGACTACAAAATCGCGGATCAGCTCCACCAAACACCCTCCAAGATCTCCATATTATCACTGCTTATGTGTTTCGAGGCTCACTGGAATGCACTACCCAAAGTCCTGCACGCAGCTTATGTTCCGAAGAGATCACTGTCAATCAGTTGGAATCAGTAGTCGCAAATGTCAATACTAGTCATGGACTAGGCTTTACCGATGCTGATTTGACTACAAAGGGGCGTAACCACAACAAGGCATTACACATCACTCTGGAATGTAAAGGGGTTGTGCTCTCGCACGTCCTTGTTGACACTGGATCACCACTCAACGTCCTGCCAAAGAAAGCCTTAGTCAAACTGGAGTATGATGGTCAAGCCCTCCGTCCGAGCAATCTAGTTGTAAGAGCTTTTGATGGTTCTAAGAGATCGGTTCTCGGAGAGGTGGAGCTACCCGTGGTAATTTTCCCACAAGTTTTCAAAACTATCTTCTATGTGATGGTCATATAGCCCGCCTACAGCTGTTTGTTGGGTCGACCATGGATCCATGCCGCCGGCGCGATAACGTCAACCCTTCACCAGAAGTTAAAATATGAGTGGGAAGGTCAGATTATCATTGTCTGTGGAGAAGAAGATATCTTTGTCAGTCACCTGGCTACGTACAAGTACATAGAAATGGATGGAGAAATCCATGAAACCATGAGCCAAGGTTTTGAATCTTTGAATGTCAATGAAGCTACAACTGAGGTGTTTGCTGCATCCCATGAGGAGAGGATGGGTACCTCAGTTGCTTCCTATAAGCAGGCTCGGAAGGTTGTGGAAGAAGGGAATGCCCAAGGCTGGGGAAAGCTGCTGAAGGTGGAAATGAAAGAAGACAAATTCGGTTTGGGTTACAGACCATCCCGACAAGTTCAAGAGGAGGCCGCTGGAGGGCCAAAGTTCATAAGTGGGGGAATAATGACCCCTGATGCTGTCAACACTCTGGAAGACAAAGCTGAGAGCGACTAAAACCTGGAAAATTGGATCTGTCCAAGAATCCCGGGTCGACAAGTCCTCAAATGGTCTTCCCAGGAAATTATAAGGGTTACTGCTGCAGAGTAATTATTATTTCCTATTTTAAGCATGCATCAAATTACTGCATCTTGCCCAAGATGTCGGGACTCATTTTGTAATAGGGCCATATGTGTTTGTGCAAATTGAATATTAATGAACAATGGACATCATTTTTGCAAACAACCTTTTTCGCTCACTGTCTTTTCATTTTTGTTATTTTCGCACAAAGCAATAAATGGCAATGTTTTTCTAAATAAAAACTTCATTTACTTACTTTTTCTAAAACAAAATAAAATCAATCACTAAAATGAACCAAATCTCAACCCTTGCAGAAATAGCCCTCTAGATTACACTAACAACGACACTGCTATGACCTTGTATGACTTCGACAATCTGATTAATCAAGCAGATGAAGGGGTTGAAGAAGACTACGATTTACCTGAAGAGTTAGCCAGGTTATTGAGACAAGAGGAAAAGGTGATTTCTCCTTATCAGGAGGAGGTTGAGACTATTAATCTTGGTATCGAGGAAGTTGTGAAAGAAGTGAAGATTGGAGCCAGTCTGCAAACTCCGGTAAAAGAATAACTTATCAGTATGCTGCGAGAATATGTCGATGTATTCGCTTGGTCCTACCAAGATATGTCGGGTTTGGACACAGATATTGTCATGCACAGGTTTCCATTAAAAGAGGATTGCCCGTCGGTCAAACAGAAGTTACGCCGTACTTGCCCGGACATGGCCATGAAAATAAAAAAGGAAGTACAAAAGCAGTGGGACGCCGGTTTTATTGCTGTAACTAGTTACCCGTCGTGGGTTGCTAACATTGTACCCGTACCTAAGAAGGATGGCAAGGTGCGTATGTGTGTCGATTACCGGGATCTGAACAGAGAAATCCCGAAAGATGACTTCCCATTACCTCACATTGATGTATTGGTAGACAACATAGCTCAGTTCTCGGTATTTTCCTTCATGGAGGGATTTTCTGGATACAATCAGATCAAGATGTCACCTGAAGACATGGAGAAGACAACCTTCATCACACCATGGGGCATGTTCTGCTACAAAGTAATGTCGTTTGTGTAGATGTTTAGAATTGGCAGAATTTTTGACCAACAAGAATTGTTGAATTCAGTTCAGGATGTCCTATCAGATGTTGGGACATTATCAAACAGAGTATAAGAACTTAATTCAGGATGTCACACCAGATGTTGGGACATTGTGTTAATGATTTAAGTTCAGTTTTTCAGGATGTCCCAACAGATGTTGTGACATCTCAAACCTGCTACCAGAATTAATTAATGACTAACTGATCTGAGTAATTTAAGGAAAGTTATCTGGAATTAATTATGGATGGACAAAAACAGAATAAGGCGCATCTGTAGGGAGTGTTGTTATGAGACTTCAGCATAATCAGAAGAACTAAATCACCTAGAATCTATGAAGTAACAAACCCTAATTCAAGGTGGAAGCTGCATGCGTTTTAGGACTGGATTAACCTACAGAAAGCCCAAAATCCAAACACCTATTTAAGCAACAGAAACTCTCAGAATAGTGCACGAATTTAAGAAGACCAAATAGGGTGTTTTGTGTTTTAATAGCAGGTTGTTTTTATTGTACCACTTTATGAGCTTTTAAGCAAAAGTGTATTTGTGACTTGATTGAAACTGTGAAGTAAGATCAAGCTATTTTGTTTGAAGTATGACTTCAATTTTATTAAACATGTAAACAAGATCACTGTGTGATTGAGGGGGAGTGAGTTGGTACTCATATCTAAGTTGTGTCTTAGGTAGAAATTGCATTGGGTAGATATTAAGTGAAAGATTAAACTGGGTGGTTTAAGTCTAGAATTAATATTACTTATAGTGGATTTCCTCCTGGCTTGGTAGCCTCCAAATGTAAGTGTGGTTATACACTGAACTGGGTTAACAAACTACTGTGTTGTTTAATTTTCTTGCACTTTAAGTTTTGGTTAAATTTGTCAAGTGTTGGAACATCTCATTCGACATCTCATACTTGATCACAGAATTTCAGTTTGGTTTGAAGAACGCCGGTGCAACATATCATCGGTCTATGGTAACATTATTCCACGACATGATCCATAAAGAAATTGAGTGCTACGTGGATGACGTGATTGCCAAGTCCCTCACAGAGGAAGAGCATTTGGTAAATCTTTTGAAACTTTTCAAGCGTCTGAGGAAATATCAGTTAAGGTTAAACCCCAACAAGTGCACATTCGGGGTACGTTCTGGCAAGCTGCTGGGGTATATTGTGAGCGGAAGAGGAATTGAGGTTGACCACGACAAAGCTAAAGCAATTCAGGAAATGCCTATACCTAAGAATGAGAAAGAAGTTCAAGGGTTCTTGGGTAGATTGAACTACATTTAAAGGTTCATATCTCACCTCACTGCAACCTGCAAGCCCTTGTTCAAACTGCTAAGAAAGGAACAAACAGTCAGGTGGAACGATGATTGTCAGAAAGCTTTTGACAAGATCAAGGAGTATCTTCAAGAAGCTCCAATTCTCATGCCTCCAGTTGAAGGAAGACCTCTAATAATGTACCTGACAGTATTAGATGAATCGATGTGGTGTGTGTTGGGCCAGCATGACGAGTTTGGTCGAAAAGAGTATGCAATATACTACCTAAGCAAAAAGTTTACCGACTGTGAACAACGTTATTCACTGCTCGAGAAAACTTGATATGCTTTAGCATGGGCTGCTCGCCGACTAAGACAATATATGTTGACTCATACTACTTTGTTGATCTCAAAGATGGACCCAATTAAGTACATATTTGAGAAGCCAGCACTTACCGAAAGGGTTGCAAGGTGGCAAATGATTCTGACAGAATATGATATTCAGTATACCTCTCAAAAAGCCATCAAAGGCAGTGTATTGTCTGACTATCTGGTTGGGCAACCCATTGATGATTACCAGCCTATGAGATTTGATTTCCCCCGATAAAGACATCATGTTCTTAAAATCAAAAGATTGTGAAGATCCTATTAACACTGAAGGGCCGTATCCAGAAGGAGCATGAACTATGATGTTTGATGGGGCAGTTAATTGTAACGGTCGTGGGGTTGGTGTAGTGCTTATTACACCCGAAGGAGTCCATCTGCCTTTCTCAGCAAGGCTCTTATTTTCCTGCACTAACAATGAAGAAGAATACGAAGCTTGTATCATGGGTCTTGAGGAATCCATTGACCTCAGGATCAAAACCTTGAATGTATTCGGAGATTCGGCTTTGGTGATCAACCAAACTAATGGCAAGTAGTATACTCATCAAGAGCATATGGTTCCCTACCGTGACTATACGAGGAGATTGTTGAATTTCTTTACAACAGTCAAGCTTGAATACATCCCTCGAGATGAAAATCAGTTTGCAGACGCCTTGGCCACTATTTCATCTATGATCAAAGTACAGACTGCTAACTATGTACCTCGGATTTTAGTATCCAAACTAAACCGACCGACACACATCTTCTCTGCAGACACTGACATTGACAACAAACCTTGGTTCCACGACATCAAATGCTTTTTGGAGACTCAGATGTACCCGCCAGGGGCATCGTCTAATGATAAGACATTAAGAAGGCTAGTTGACCGTTTCTTCCTCAATACTGATGGCTCCTTATACAAGCGAAACTACGACATGGTTTTGCTCAAATGTGTTGACAAAAAGGAAGTAGACCTACTGATGCACAAAGTACACGAGGGTTCTTTCGGTACCCATTGTAACACGGTGGGAGAACTGACTTCAGTTATGTTGCGGATAGCAAGAGTCGCCACCGACTTTTATTTTATCCAAAGGAAAGACATAAAAGAACAGGAAAGACCTTTTAAAAGATTTTTGGGTCCGGGGGGTAGGTTATGTAAAGGGAAGGTGTTAGCACCCTTTACATCCATGGTTATCCATGGGCTCTTAGTTACTTAGCTCACTTTAAAATGTTTTTGAAATGTGAAGTGTGTGAATAGAAATTTTCATAAGAGTTTGATAATGATCCATGTACGGATGCGTAAAAAACCTTTGTTTTGAAAATTTGTTTGAAAGTGTGAAGTGTTTGAAAAGTTTTTGAATAGTGAGCAAGTAACTATGAGGAACCTACCCTATGTTGGAGTCTTTTCTGTTCTTGAATCCTTTAAATGGTAAGACTATCCCTATTATTAAGGAATAGGTAGTCATTACCTTGGATGTAAGGGACAAGTAAGGGCCATCTGTTTAATGTAGGCAACTGTGGGGTGTATAAGCATTTTTGGAGGGACTGTCATCTTTATTCGGAAGGGACAAGATCATTACGAAGGCAACATTCGAAGAGGGACTTGATCTTTTATTGTTAAGGGACTAGATGACTTTACTTTGAGGGACTTTTGCTTTATACACCCTATTTGACCTTTTTGAATAGGCAACATGAGAGGTAACCCTAGAAAGTGAGATGGCGATCAAAGATCGACTTACGTGTGTGAGTGTACAATTTAATATTTTATCTTTAAATTAAGTGATCTAAATTAATTTTAAATAAACATACATGTTACACTCCCTATTTACTAACCATAGCATAAAATAAATAATAAACATTATAAAATATTACATCCAGGAGCAATTACATAATAATTATAAAAAAAACAATTTAAATAAATAAGCAAAATATTAATAAGCAAAATAAATAAGTAATTATAATTGGGTTAGTGAAAATAATAATAATAAAAATACCAAATTAAATGGGGTTAGTAATAATCATATAAACATAATTAATAATAATAATGAAATAAGCAAGAATATTATAATAAACAAAATTTTTAATGGTTAATAAGAAAATATGAACAATTATATTAATTATTATAAAATTTGAAGTTATATGTAAATTATAAAATTAAATCAATTATGAATAAATTATAATTACAAAAATTAAATTAGCAATTTTTAAACATATAATAGAAATTATTTACATGCAAAATTAAATTATAAACAATTATAGAATATTTACATATTATAAAAAATAAATTAAGTATTTTAATTTTTAAACATATTTATGTACAAAAATTTAAATTATAAGCAATTTATACATTTTAATAAAAATTGGATTAAAAATTTTAATTACATTATAAATATAATATATACAAATAATAATATTAAACAAAAATAGAAGAAGAAAAAAATTAGGGTTTTGAAAATTATTATGATTAATTAGAGTTTTGAAAAAGAATTAGGTTTTATATATAAAAAAAAAATATTAATTCTATTATGAAAATAAGCTATAATAATAGAATAGAATATTAATTTCAAACATATACAATTTTATTCTATTTTTATTATTTTTATTAATATCTAATTAAAATTAAATAAAATAAAAAGAATTAGAAAACAATTAGGTTAAGAAAACAAAAAAAAATGGTAAAAACTCACCTGCTGGAGCCTGGGGTCGAACCCAGGTCTCCCGGCCTTCATCACCCACCACCAACCAACTGAGCTACGTGTGCAGCGTGTCTTTGGAATGAGCAATGATAATAATATAATAAACCTGTTGAGCAAATGAATTTTAAGCAAAAAAATATATAACCAAGGGATCGAACCCTGGTTCTTAACTTCATCACCTGCGTGCAAAACCAACTGAGCTACGCGCTCGTTGGTGACATATGACAGAACCAATACATAATAAAATAAGCCTGTTATTTGAATTTGATTTTCGCGCGCCTGAGTTCTTCTTCTACCTCCAGACTTGCGCAATTTGCTGCGAATCTTCCCACGAACTTTCATGTGAATTTTCATTCATAGGAAAACCTGCGAATTTCAAAACACACACAAACAGTACAGTTTTATCAAATTAAGGACATCTTTGAACTCCATGTGACCTGTACAATCCAATTATACCAACAAAATTCATTTATGTTGTGTAAATCAAAGAACCCTAATTTGGAACTTTAAACCCTAACATGGCATCTCACGGGTTATTCACGGTTTCTTCAATTTCTTTGCCCAGAAACGTTCTATACAACACCACAAACATGATTAGAAAAACAAAATTCATCAAAACACATTGAATAATTAAAATCGAAAAAAAATAGTTCATGATCAAGAATGCTTCGGGATATGCTATATGAGTGGTTTTGGATGCAAATAAGTATTGGTTTCGACTCAATGAAGCTTAGTGATCATGGCTATGTCCTCAAAATACCTTCAAATGCTTTGTAGGGTAGAAACCGGATTTGACTTTTGTGAGGTTTTTTTGAAATATGAAACTTACACTTGGGGCTGGCAATTCGTGAATAGTGAGTAGGGTTATGTAATGTACTTATAGAGCAATGAATTAGGTCAGAAAAGATCGATCATTGTGTGAAGAATTTGATCCAAAAAGATTCAAAAAGATAGGCTTTGAAATTCAAATATTTTTGCATCACCACTTTCTATTTCAAGCCAATCAATATTATCTTTGTATCAATTTGATCCATGCTGAATTCATGACCTTCTAGAATCAAAAATAAATTTAAATCTTCATGTTTAATATTTTATTTAAATTTAAAATGATTTTTAGTATAAAAAATCATAATAAATTAATTAAATAAAATAAAAATTATGAAAATATCAAAGAATTTTCGTGCATGATGTCATGGATTGCTTTGGGTCATTAAAAGTTCATCCCACTTAGCAAAATTTGGTTTTAAACCTCCATTTGCTTCATAAACTTCCCTAAAATTTCCCAACTTTGCAAGGGCACACATCCTTCAATTTTAATGCTATGAGGGTGTTCTTGGACATTTTGGAAATCTTGAAGAGTCCTCTAACCAACCCCACTGGTTTCATGTCCATATCATTTACCATTCTCAAGTTATGCCCTTTTGAAGTTGTTGACTTTTTGTTGACTTTCAAAAGGACCTATAATGTCTTAGCTCATACCTTCCCAATGAAGCATTTTTGGGCTTGGCTTGTGATACACAAAGTTGTAGAGAATTCAATTTCCTTAAAAATGAGATTTGGATGGAAACTTGGTGATGAAGTATGTGAAAGTTATGGCTGGTCAAAGTTCAGTTGACTTTTACTAAGGAAACCCTAATTTAGAAACTCCTGATTCTTGATGATCTGAAATATCCTTGATGAATCATGATCAACCCTTGATAAAATGATGAATTTTACTTCATATACTTGATGTTGGCAAAAAATCATGAAGTTTGACTTTGGTTTGACCACAGTTGACCTCAGTTTGACTTTTTAACTACTTTGACTGATTTTGACTTATCTGATCATCTGGCTGAGCAAACTTTTGAGAAAAGTCTTGAAACTTGTCATGGGGATTCTTAGACACATATAAGATGTTATGAAGCTCACTTGAAGCCTTGGAAGTTCATTTAGCCTGATTAAATTCAAAACCCTAGTTTTGGATGCACTCTTAGGAGGTGCATTGTATGAGGGAATTGTCAACTCTTCTGACTATTTGTGAACCTTGTGAACCATCATAAAATGTCTTGTGAACCTTGTGAACCTCATGGGAGGTCTTGTGAACCTTGTGAACCTCATAAAGTGTCTTGTAGACTTCATGAACCTCATGAAAGGTCTTGTAAGTATTGTGAATCTTGTGAACCTTGTGAACCTCATAAAGTGACTTGTAGACTTCATGAACCTCATGAAAGGTCTTGTAAGTATTGTGAAGCTTGTGAACCTTGTGAACCTCATAAAGTGACTTGTAGACTTCATGAACCTCATGAAAGGTCTTGTGAACCTTGTGAACCTCTTAGCACACAAAGTCTTGTATTGTGAGGGCAAATTTTGGGGTGCAACAGCTGCCCCTGTTCAATTTTCTGAAACCTGAGGGGTTAGATTGGTATATTTTCCAGTCGTGACCTGGAAGGTTGAAGGGTATTGAACACAAAAGCCCAAAAATTTGCACTCACCAGTGCGTAGAGTAATACAGATGACTAGTTGAATATGCTTGAGTGGGCTTAAAGATGCCACTTGGAGAGAAATTCTTCAGGTACATTTCTTGGAGGATAAAGCAGTCCAAAATATGAAGGTATAATGATAGCTTTCAGGAAGATAAACAACGTCCCGAGGTAATAATAAGCTTTCAGGAGGATAAAGCAGTCCTGAGGTAATAATATGCTTTCAGGAGGATAAAGCAATCCTGAGGAAGTGGTAACCTTTGGAAAGATAACAACGGCCCAAGGAGATAATATGCTTTCAGGAGGATAACAACGTCCTGAGGAAGTGATGATAGCTTTCAGGAAGATAAACAATGTCCCGAGGAGATAATATGCTTTCAGGAGGATAACAACGTCCTGAGGAAGTACTATGCTTTCAGAAAGATGAACAACATTCTGAGGTATAAGAAGCTTTCAGGAGGATAAAGCAGTCCTGAGGGAATGATATGCTTTCAGGAGGATAACCACGTCCTGAGGTATAGGAAGCTTTCAGGAGGATAAAGCAGTCCTGAGGGAATGATAACTTTCAGGAGGATAAAGCAGTCCTGATAGTCACAAGTTGTTGATGACGTCTGTCTGCTGGAGAATTAACCTGAAAACAAGGTAGCATTCTATATGGTAGTATTAGTTTATGCATTATGTATGCATGTATAATATTATGCACTTAAGTAATGTATTATGCATCCATGGATATGTATGTTATGGTATGATGTAAATGATGTATGTATGACATGTTGCTGCCCGAAGCATCTGGATATCTTCGTATAACAACTGCTGGCCAGGGAAAATAAATCCCGATTCGTTGTCGAAGAATATGAGGAACTCATTCCCGTCTTGTTTGATAATATATTATACATAACCTCCCGTCTGCTGGGGATAGCAAGGTATACATAACCTCCCGTCTTCGTTCGATAGTAGAGTATATATAACCTCCCGTCTGCTGGGGATAGCAAGGTATATATAACCTCCCGTCTTCGTTCGTCGTACTCTTATTGGAAAGTAAATTCCCTAATATCCGTATGAGGATAAAAGAGATGGATATAAATTCCAGGGGAGATGTGACTTTATGAAGATGGATTTGTCCTACTGAGGGTTTGTAGTTGTTTTGTAGAGATGAACCGGCGAAGCTTCGTTGAAATCCTTCCCTCGTTCGTCCTTAGTAAATACTATTACTGCATTTTTATGCATTTCTGGTAAACATCAATCATATTAAGCATACATGCATTTCTGGTAAACATCAATCATATTCAAAAGCATACATACATTCAAACACAACCAATGGACGTTTCGCTTATGTAAATAGGGTAAAAGTAAATCAGGATTCAAAAATGGAATTTTATTTATATCAAAGAGTGACCTATACATAGGTAAGTTTGTACAAGGAGACATAAACCCTAGTAAGAGGATTTTGTCATAAAGTTTTTATAAAACAAAGAAAATCAGCTATGTGGGAAATAATCCTATTGAGTTTCAATTCTACTATTGCCATTATCTTCAAGTATCTCATCTTCTTTTGTTGAGACGAAAACGATTGGATTGAGCTTTATCTGTTCAAACTTGAGTAAGTAACACAACTGGTTGCAGTTTCATGGGTGATCCAAACGAGACATAGTCATACGCTTTAATCCCTAACTTTTGCCTGGATTGCCCTTTCAGGTTTTCAATCCACCAGGATACCCTTTTTTGCCCAAGCCGCCTTTTCAGGTTTTCAACTTGCCGGGTGTACATCTTTTTATATATATATATCCCTAATTTTTGCCCAAACCCTTTTGGTTTGCTGGGATGCCCTTATTTTTGCCTAGGCCTGTCAACCTAGCGGGTCTCTTTTCATGCGTAGTATTTTTTAACTATGTCTGCGTTTACAGGCTGTGGGAAGTCTTCACCATCCATAGTAGTAAGTATCATGGCACCTCCTGAGAACACTGTTTTGACCACAAATGGTCCTTCATATGTTGGAGTCCACTTGCCCCTAGGATCACCCTGTGGTAATATGATACGCTTGATTACCAAGTCACCAACCTGATATACCTTTGGCTTAACCTTCTTGTTAAAAGCCTTGATCATTCGTTTCTGGTACATCTGGCCATGACAAACTACTGCTAACCTCTTTTCATCAATCAAGTTTATCTGGTCAAGTCGAGTCTGAATCCATTCATCTTCATCCAAGCCTGCATCCTTCATAATTCTTAAGGAGGGAATCTGAACTTCAATGGGCAGGACTGCTTCCATACCATAGACTAAGGAGAATGGGGTTGCCCCTATTGAAGTACGTATTGTAGTACGATAACCATGAAGAGCAAATGGTAACATCTCATGCCAATCCTTGTAAGTAACAGTCATCTTCTGTACAATCTTCTTAATGTTCTTATTAGCGGCTTCAACTGCCCCATTCATCTTTGGACGATACGGAGAAGAGTTGTGATGCTTAATCTTGAACTGCGTGCAGAGATCAGTAATCATAGTATTGTTCAGATTAGAGCCATTGTCAGTGATAATCCTTTCAGGGATGCCATACCTACATATGAGATTATTCTTAATGAATCGAGCCACAACATTCTTAGTAACAGATGCAAATGAAGCTGCCTCTACCCACTTAGTAAAGTAATCAATAGCAACCAGGATGAAACGATGTCCATTAGAAGAAGTAGGCTTGATCTCACCAATCATATCAATGCCCCACATGGCAAAAGGCCAAGGAACAGTCAACACATTCAAGGGTGATGGAGGTATATGTACTTTATCAGCATAAATTTGACACTTGTGACAAGTTCTGGAGTGTTGATAACAATCAGCTTCCATGGTAGACCAATAGTAACCTGCTCTCAATATCTTCTTTGCCATAGTATGACCACTAGAATGAGTGCCAAAGGTCCCATCATGCATATCTTCCATAATCTCAGTTGCTTCTTTCTTATCCACACAATGAAGCATAGTTGAATCATGATTGCGCTTGTACAAAATCCCATTACTCAAAAAGAACTTAGCAGAAAACCTTCTCAGAAATTTCTTATCTTTGACAGATGCCCCTTCAGGGAACTCCTGAGCTTCAAGATATCTTTTCACTTCATAGAACCAAGGCTTCTCCTCTGCCCCTTCTGTGTCAATCTCATTGCAGTATGCAGACTTTTCAAATCTATCAATAGTAATCTTGGGAGCTTCATCATCCCAGCTGATCTCAAACATAGATGCCATGGTGGCTAATGCATCTGCCAACTGATTCTCTATCCGTGAAATATGTCCAAAGGTAATCTCTTTGAAATGTGGGATCAAAGACAATACATGTCCTCTATAAGGAATGAGGTTATCATGTTTGGTATCCCAATCTCCTTTAATCTGACTAACTACCAGGGCTGAATCTCCATACACATCAAGGAACTGAATCTTCATATCAATAGCAGCTTTGATACCCAAGATACATGCCTCATACTCAGCCATGTTATTGGTACAATAGAAACACAATCTTGCAGTAATCGGGGTATGACAACCTTCAGGGGAACTAATCACAACACCAACACCATTACCAAGTGCATTAGAGGCACCATCAAAAACCATAGTCCATCGGGTTCCTTGTTCAGGTCCGTCATATTGTCTAGGTTCTTTGGTAATAATCATAATGTATTCATCAGGGAACTCAAAACTCATTGACTGGTAATCATCCACTGCTTGATGAGCCAAATGATCAGCAACAACACTTCCTTTGATGGCCTTTTGAGTAGTATACTGTATATCATATTCTGTCAAGATCATTTGCCATCTTGCAATTCTTCCGGATAGAGCAGGTTTCTCAAATATGTACTTGATTGGATCCATCTTTGAAATCAACAAGGTCATATGGGTCAACATATATTGTCTTAGTCGGCGAGCAGCCCATGCCAAAGCGCAGCAAGTTTTCTCGAGCAGTGAATATCTTGTTTCACAGTCGGTAAACTTTTTGCTAAGGTAGTATATTGCCTGCTCTTTTCGACCAGACTCGTCATGTTGTCCCAATACACACCCCATTGAATTGTCTAACACTGTTAGGTACATAATCAAGGGTCTTCCATCAACTGGTGGCATCAAAATTGGTGGTTCTAGTAAATACTTCTTGATTTCATCAAAGGCAGTCTGGCACTCATCATTCCATTCCATCACCTGATCTTTCTTCAGTAACTTGAAGATTGGCTCACAGATGGCAGTTAATTGGGAAATAAATCTTGCAATGTAGTTCAATCGTCCCAAGAAACCTCTAACCTCCTTCTCAGTACGGGGAGCTGGCATCTCTCGTATAGCTTTCACTTTTGCAGGATCCACTTCAATACCTTTTCCACTGATATTGAAACCCAGGAGCTTACCAGATCTAACTCCAAAAGTACACTTGTTTGGGTTCAATATCAACTTGTATTTCTTCAACCTTTCAAATAATTTATGCAAATGATCAAGATGTTGTTCTTCATTCTGAAACCTGGCTATCATATCATCCACATACACCTCTATCTCATGATGAATCATATCATGAAACAAAGCCACCATAGCACGCTGATATGTTGCCCCTGCATTCTTCAAACCAAATGGCATCACCTTATAGCAAAAGGTGCCCCACTGTGTCACAAATGTTGTCTTCTCCATATCTTCAGGTGCCATCTTGATTTGATTGTAACCAGAGAAACCATCCATGAAAGAGAATACCTTATGCTGAGCAGTGTTGTCTACCAGTACATCAATATGAGGAAGTGGAAAGTCATCTTTGGGGCCGACCTTGTTCAAATCCCTGTAGTCTACACACATACGTACCTTACCATCTTTCTTAGGAACTGGTACCACATTTGCAACCCACTGAGGATAAGAAGTCACATCTAAGAACCCTGCATCAAACTGTTTCATTACCTCTGCTTTGATCTTTTCTGACATCTCAGGACGCATACGACGAACCTTCTGCTTCTTTGGACGACAATCTTCTTTTACTGGTAAATGGTGAACTACAATGTTTGTATCCAATCCTGGCATATCTTCATAAGACCAAGCAAAGATCTCCACATAGTCACGTAACATCTGAATCAATCTGCTCTTGACACTATCCTCTAAATCAGCCCCTATCTTGACTTCCTTCTTGTTTTCTTCAGTTCCCAGATTCACAACTTCGACTGGATCTTCATGTGGCCGTATAGCTTTCTCTTCTTGTTGTAACAACCTAGCAAGCTCTACAGGTACTTCACAATCGTCCTCATTTCCGTCTTCAGTTTGATAGATCGGATTCTCGAAATTATAATTGGCAAGAGTAGAACTGTTATCAACAGGATCCAGAGTGGATGAGGATCTGCATTTTAGTGATGTGGGTGTGTGTAAGAACACATAGCTGATAAAACAGAAAATAAAAGAAGAGAAAGACAAGGAGCACAATATTTACGAAAACGAAACGTCCACTGATTTTTATTGAATGAAGTATGCAAATGAAATGACATCCCGTAACAAGCACACCATTGTGCCCCGGGCAAGGCACAAGGCTTAAGAGTTCAATTGTTCAAGAAATTACAAACTTAAAAAGCAACAACACAGTAATAGTATTTACTCCTGACTAAAGGAGATATGGATAATATCTTCAGCTTTCCAATTATTGAGTCCAGCACCCACAGTAGGAAAAATCCAAGCATCCAGATTGTAGTCTTCATCATAGTCTCCCACAGCATTGATCTGATCTTTCATAACCCCTTGATTGGTGATACGAACAGCACGAGCACGACGAACAGCCTTCTGGGACTCTGCAGTGAAACCCAAACCAAATTTGTCAGACTTGTATGGGATATCAGGAAGCTGACCCCAAATAGTACAACCACCTTCATCCACTACAGCTCTAGCATCTTTGAGGGAGGCCATTGTTGGGGGTACTCTGGTGACCACAGGAACTTTCTTGACAACCGGAGGAGACACATAATCATTAACAATCCAAGGAACCACTTCAAATGTCTGACACGGAGTTTCAACGTATTCACCTTCCACTTCCAGATACTTGAAGGTGTTCACATGACTAACAAAATACTCTTCTTCTCCATAGACAGTAACAACTTTTACTTCCACCGGATATCTTAGCTTCTGATGTAATGTAGAGGTTACAACACCTGCCCCATGGATCCAGGGACGACCAAGCAAACAAGAGTACGAAGGACGAATATCCATTACATAAAATGTAGCGCTAAAAATCTGAGAACCAACTTTAATGGGCAGATCAATTTCTCCATGCACCACTCTTCTCGAACCATCAAAAGCCTTCACCACTATGCTACTGGGCTTCAGCACAGCATCTTCAGGACTCAGCTTATTCAGGACTTCTTTGGGCAACACATTCAGAGAGGAACCATTGTCTATCAATACATGTGACAGGGTAGTGCCCCTGCATTCAATTGAGATATGCAGAGCCCTGTTATGATCCCTCTTGGCAGGGGTCAAATCAGCATCAGAAAACCTTAACCCATTATCATAGGTCAGGTGGGAAACACAATTCTCAAACTGGTCAACAGAAATTGCATTAGGTACATGAGCAGTCTTCAGAAACTTGATCAAAGCTTTGGCATGAGCCTCAGAACATAACAACAAAGACAGCATGGAAATCTTAGAGGGAGTATGCCCCAACTGATCAACAATGTCATAATCACTCTTGTGAATGATTTTCAATACTTCTTCCATCTTCTTAGAGAGATCATCAGCAGCTGGCACATCAGTAGGTATAGGCTCAATAACAGGACCTTTGCCCCGAGCATCAGTAGTGGAGGTAGCAGCAGGAGTAACTGCATTCTTGGAAGTAACTGGAGGAGAGAAGACTCTTCCGCTTCGTGTGATCTTACTTGTCCCAGCAATATTATCAACATCAACAGGCACATCAGCTAAGGGCTCCTGCTTAACACCATGGATGTAAACATCAGACCCATAATGCCAAGGCACAGCTTTATCAGACGTATACGGAATAGGACCAGGAGTAGTAATGACCATAGGAGCCACTCTGGCTTCAGCAACAACCTTCACAGGGCCTTCAGCAGTAATTTTAATTGGACCCTTATGAGTGATTTTAACAGGTCCCTTTGAAGTGATCCTTACCGGCACTTTGTCAACCATATCAACCTCTTCAGTCTTCCTACCTTTAGTAATATGATCCACCATACGCTCTACAGACGATGGAGTCCTTTCAAACACTATGGTATATTTATCCATGAGACGTTGAATTCCATCTCTCAATCTCCAGCAACTATCCGGCTTATAGGTACAATACAAACAGTCTTCACGACAACCTGGAAAGAACCCAGCTTGCACTAACTTCTTCTTGATAACAGACAATGGTGTGGTCAACTCTGCAACTGAATAGATATGTAAATCTTCATCAATGGCATTGACAGTCTTCTCGTGATTTGGCAAGGGAGCAGTAATCACATTTGGAGTACCCGGAGGGTCAAACTCAATCTCTCCAGCCTCAATCATATCTTGAATTTTGTTCTTCAAGACCAAACAGCTATTAGTATCATGTCCCTGACAGTTTGAATGATATGCACATCGTGCATTGGGATTGTACCTGGGAGAGGTAACATTGGGATTCTGAGGAGCCTCCTTCAGAGTAATAAGTTCAGCCTTCAACAAGTGTTGCAATGCCTGAGCCATTGACATGTTGATCTTTGTGAACTGCCTTCTAGCCCTCTGTTGGTTGCCCTGTGGCTGCTCTGTTGTTGTAGGAGTTGGATTTGAAATATGAACTGCACTAACAGACTGATGCCTTCTATTACGATCAGGTTGACCATAAACAACATTGGATTCTTTCTTCCCAGTGGGAGGCTTCTTTGCAGTACCTGATGAAGAAGTACCCACTTGGATCTTGCCACTCTTTATACCATTTTCCACGCGCTCTCCTGTCATTATCAACTCAGTGAAGCCATATGATGAGCTTCTAATGAGATGACTGTAAAAAGGACCATTCATCGTACACATGAACATATCAACCAATTCTCTGTCAGTTAAAGGGGGTTGAACTCTTCCAGCTAAATCTCTCCACTTCTGAGCATACTCCTTGAAACTTTCTTTGGCACCCATAGACATGCTTTGCAGCTGCATGCGAGTGGGAGCTAAGTCAGCATTGTATTGATACTGTTTATAGAAAGCTTCAGCAAGATCATTCCAGTCCCTGATGTTGACACTTTCCAATTGATAATACCACTCCAACTGAGCTCCAGATAAGCTCTCTTGGAAGAAATGGATCCACAACTTCTTATCAGCAGTGTGAGGTTGGATTCTTCTGACATAAGACCTCAGATGCAGCTTGGGACAAGAGACCCCATCATAAACAACAAAGGCAGGAACTTTGAAACCAATGGGTATGACTACCCCAGATATCAGACTCAAATCTTCAAAATCCAGCCCAGAAGACTTCTGCAACTCCATAGCATCCATTCTATCCACCAGCATCTTGAATTTGTCTTCATTAGGCTCATGGTAGTAATTAGCCTCAGAATCAGAGTCCCCCATAGTGTTGTGGAGACTGCTGTAAACACCCCAAATTTGCCCTCACCCATTCACACCATGGCTTGTGACCATCCCATGTGCATAAACTCAATCATAGCATCTCATATCACAGTTTTGATTCACTGCATAGATTCAAAGTCATCTGCATCTAGGGTTTGTGATCTGAACAATCCAAGAGCCTCTTGAGCCACTCCAAGGGTCATCAATCACTTCAAGAGGGTCCATGTGTGTTCAAACATCATATTATATCCTCTCAAAGTCAAGAATGTCAAAGAATCACAAGAACTGGAAATGGTGTGGATGCAGAGCCAGGTTTAACTGCACAGATGACCTAAAATTAGGGTTTTGGTTTCAGAGGCCATAACTCCAAATTTTTTGGTCATTCTTGTTTCCATTGATCTCTATATGGTATAGGGAGTATGCATATCAATTTTCATGAAGAAATTCCATGGGGAAGTCATCTGATCAAAGGTTGACTTTCTGGACAAGTCAGTGCAAAATCAGGGCATCTGAGGCCCCCAATGACCCAACCAAAGGGCATTCTTCATCATTTTGAGTGTATATGATCTTTATTTGATCATGGAAGAAGGTTGAAGTTCACAAAATTCAAGAATTACAAGTTTTTGCAAAGTTGACTTTTTTGGGCATAGTTGACTTTTAAAGAATATGTCATTTTAGGCCACTTTTCAAGCCTTGCTTTTTGATCCAAAAATGCTTCAAATGGAAAAACTTTGGTCATGAAAGTTGTAGTTTAGATCTTTACCTTTTCAAAAAGTACAAGAACATGATCTAATTCATTTTGGATCAAAAGTTATGGTGTGTTAAAGTTGGCAAAAATCACTAATTTTCAAGTTATGCACTAAAAGGAAAACTTGCAATTTCATGAACCAAGTATTCTAGTGACTTCAAATTGACTTCAAAGCTTCATCACATGATCATATATGACCCCAAAAACAGATTTGGCCCAAGGATTTTTGCATTGCTTGCCTTGATTTTCAAAGTTCCATAAGGCATGTTTCATAAGTATGCAAAAAGGGGATTCTTGGCAAAAACCATTTTTTAGGAAGTTATGTGATCAATATCTGATTTCTAAACTTTGCCATGACTAAAGGAAGTGCTATGTTACAAAATTCAGCAAGGGATGTTTCATGTGTGTGGCACAAAATCATGAGAAAACACAAGTTGTCAAGTTGCAAGATCACTCTCAATTCATGATCCACATGTTGCAGTCAGCTACAAACAATCCAAGGGCCCTCCTCAACTCAAGCTGGAGCAAGACATGACTTGAACCTGCTGCTGCCATGGCCCATACTCTAAAGGACACAAATTTGACCTTTTTGCAAAAAGCTCCCATACTCTTGGCACAGTAAACAGCCACCCTACTGACCTGCCCCACAGGCTATCCACACAAGTTGGAGATGATATAGCAAAGCATTGAGCATTGAAGCTGGCCAGAACACAACATATCCAAAAACCTGCAAAAACTTTCCTCTCTTCGAATCACCTTCCACAGTCATCAAACACTCATTCTACCTTCACCAATCAACCAGAAAACATCCATAGAACCAATACCACCCTTTACATTGATCTGAAACAGCCTATACACAAACTCCATTTTCTGATACACCAGAACTGGACTTCTCAAACTAGCTTGTTTAAGCTCATTTCAAGCCTTCCATTAGCACCAGGGGAGTCAGTAGAGCAAGCTTGCACCAAAGAACAGCTCTGAAAGCCCAGAAACAGGAGTCTCCATCTCAGGTATGGCTATGAACATTTTTTCTCAGAGCTTGTATTTTGAGTGATAAATTGGTTGCTTATGTCTTGCTGGTCATGGGGATGCTTTTAGAATCGAAAATAGATGAGAAATGAGTTTGTATTGTTACTCTGAAATTTCACCCGTGAAATTTGTTTCTTTCGATTCGCTTGATTCTGGATGTTTAAATGATGTTTGAAGGTAGATTCGTGACCTAGGTTGTTAGAGGATCATTTGGCTGTGCTTAATTTGATGTTTAGAGGCCTGAATCATGATTTAGGGTTTGGATGCTGCCGGAGAAGATGACCGGAGCTTCCCTCCGGTCACCTGAAAATGCTTATGCCCTAATCCCTGTCATTAAACTCATTTGAATCTGGAGCGTAGGATTAGTTGACCCCATTGACTTGCCGCGTGAATGACTGGCCCAGATTCACTCAATTAGCCCTAATCCCCTTTCACTAATTAAATAAATCACAATTAAGTTAATTTAATCAGGACCAACCACAGCCCTTGGATTCGCGCGCCAGTCAACCATCTCAAACCCAGTTCAAATCTCCACCATCAGATCTGAATACTTTTCATTTATTTACATTTTTATTTCATTTTCTTTCATTAATCTCCCATATTTTATTTAAAATAGCAAAATTGTTTTAAAAATTATGAAACTTTTTGTCAAGAGTTTCAATAATTTTTAAAAACACAAAAATATTTTTATTTTCATTTTTAGCATTAAAAAAGTATTTTTAAATATTTAAAAGTTTATTTTTAATTGATTAATGAAAATTAATTTATTAAAAATACTTTTAGGTATTTAAAAATCACCAAAAAAATTCATGAAATGTTCTAAGACATTTAGAAACATTGTCCAACCTTCAAACCAAATTTATTTTTTGATCTTGATGCATTTTGAGAATTTTTCATTGATTAAAAATCATTTTTATGCATTAATTTGATCCAAAAGTTCCAAAAATCATTTCTGCCTATCCATGAAGAGTTGGACATTGATTCTTTTTGCATTGCATTGTGTTTAGCATGTAGTTTGTGAGATTAAATGGCCATGATTTGATCTTTCATTTTCAATTTGTTTGATAATTTTCTTGTTTGGAAACCTTAAAACCCTAAGAAACTTAAGAAAACCATAACTTGAATTTGGTTAGGAGTTGAAACCTCTCCTTTGGGCATTGGTTTAGTATAGGGTTAGGGGTCCTTTGAGTGGCATTTTCAATTTTTTGTGATGTTGTTTGCTTCTGATTTTGGTTTTTGTTTGATGTATTGTCCATAAACCCTAATTTGGGCTTCCATATGCATCCACCTTGCATTCTCTTGCATAACATGATTTGCCATGACATTTCAAGCATCCATGTGATTCATTTGACATCATAAGACATATTGAAAGCATGTTTGATCATTGCATCATGTATTAGCCATGTTGTATGCCATATGTACTTCATAACTTTTCATGTATGTTCTTGGTTCCTAACTTGCTTCATTTGCATTCATGAACTTGTATGATCATTTCCATGTGCTGCCTCATGTTTGTAGCATCTCATAGCATCATTAGCATCATGTATATGCTTCTGGTTTGGTCTTTCATCATGTCACTTCATCTCATTTTGCATTACATTGCATTTCCTTTTCTAACTTTTCAGGTGGTAAGTGATTCTGAGAAGTGGATTTGCCTTCACTTCTCATACTTTCTTCTCATCTCTCTCTTGCATCCATGCTGCATTTTTGTATGTGTTTGAGTTTGAGCTTGCTCATTCTTCTTCTTCCCACTTTCTTTCTTCAAGTGACTTGACTTCTGGAATGAAGCAAGTTGCTTTGCTCCTCTTGATCCTTTCATCTGCTTCCTGGTGGTTCCTTTGAAGATCTTTCTTGTAAACCTCACAAACCTTAGGAACAACCAAGAATGACAATGATTAGGGTTTTGATTAGTCTCCCCTCTTAGTTTTACCTTTGTGTCTCTTTTGAGTCTTCTCTTCTTATCTCATAATCAGGGACTAAACCCCAAAGGCTTTAAGGCTCTGTGATTAAGCTTATGCTTGCATCCTTATCTTAGGATGGAGTGTATAACTTTAATCCTAAGTGTTAAACCCTTAATGTGTTTAAATCCTTTAATCAATCCATCTAATAATCATCAAGACATCACACTTGTAACTTGGGCCTTGCATTAGGGTTCTAATTCTTCCTTAATTGGTTAAGAAGGACTAACCCTAGTGTTAATGGACAAGTCGCCCTCAAGTAGTCTTGCAAACCCTAAAAATCACTTCATCATCATATCATTAAATAAAATCCACTTAATCAAAGGCTTGTTTTGTCATGAGTTTAATCCCTAATCATGGATTAAGTTGAGGAGCTTTCCTCAGCTTAAACATTCTCATCTATTATCCTTCTATTAGGATGGTGTAATGAGTCTGTTGAATCCCTGATTATGGCTTAACCTCATTACTCAACACTAAACAAAAACCACAAAAACACCTAAATAATCACAAATAGGTTAATGATCTTAATCTTATACCAAAGGTGATTAAGTGTGAGAATCTGACTTCACACTTAAGGTATTCTCATTACCCCTAATCAGAGGGAAGATGTGATGAGTTTACTAATCCATTGGTTTAGGCTTAAGCTCATTAACTTATGACAAAATCCAAAAAAACAATAAAAGACTGAAAACTCAAAAACAAACAATAATCGTCTCCTTCGGGATTCTTTTCTCATCTCATTCACTCACAAACGAGAGCCCGCTTCTTCCGTCTAATGCAAGACAGTTTGCACCTGAGCCAGACAGGTCATACACTTGAGCATAGACAAGTAAGCAGTTCACAAGTCAATTCATCTTTCAGTCTCTTTGAGTCGAACTACGGTGTTCTGACTTCCTTATTGCACGAGAGGATACGTAGGCATAACTTAACAGTTATCGAACAAAAGTCTCTGTATATTCCCCCTCCTTCCAGCAATTAATCTTTAAGCCTCATGATCATGAGCATACTCTTTCCTTACACTGACACCATACATATATACACTTCACACTTCTTTCGCACTGACACCTGTACATTCTTTTCCAGCTATTTTATACACAGATTGCACTGACACTACCCCTTTAAAACACAAATCTTTTAAGCGTGGATCCCGTCGAGTACGACGGACAATCTGGGTGCTAATACCTTCCCAGGTTGTAACCGACCCCCTTTCTCAGTCTCTCTGGTTCGCAACCGTCTTATCCATGTCTTTCTAGGTCTATGCAGCATTACCTTTCCTCCGGGATAAAAAATGCATAGCTGGCGACTCTATTCATCTCCAGTGAGTTCACGGCTGTGTGTTCTCATTGTCCCTCTCGCCGACCGTTCGCGTCTGTACCTTTATCTGGGCCATTCCCCATTTATCGGGAGCGACAGCTTGGTGACTCTGCTGGGGAACCTTATATTGCAACCAGGGCTTCTGGTTCTTTTTGTGGGTTCCTCCTAGCGCTTGATTGATTTGTGTTTACTGGGGTGTTATGTGCTTATTTGTGTTTGTATTTTTTGTATTTATTTTTGCTTTATGTACAGTTGTCTTATTGCTTCCTTTATAGTTTTGCATTATATCATATTGTCATACTATGCTGCTGGCTGGATCTGTTGTTTGCTTTGGTGGGTGGGTGATTCATTGAGAGTTAAGGTCCTATACCTGGGATCTGAGTGACACCTAGGCTAGAGTGGTTCATATTCTTTCCCATTCCATCTCGGTCTGGTGCGGGAATATGAAACACGGTTCAGATATGGGTTTCTTCTTGAGAACTCTGTGTTGCGGATTTCCTGCAATACTAGGGCTATCTGGGAAGCCTGCTAAGTCTGGATGACCTTTTAGTATTGACCTTCAGAAACTGAGGTGAATTAGAGGAGGAACATTTATGGTTATTGTAAACACTGTACCTCCGGGTTAGAAGTGTTTACAATTCTCATAACTGATCCAAGTCTGAGGATCTTTGTTCTAGAACATCACCTGTGAGGGGGATGGGCTGTTTACAGGTTTGCAGGTACCTTGGCCTCAGAATACCCTATTACTTTGTTTGTTTAAGAGTGCTTCATTTTGGGACAGTTCTTGTGATTCTAAAACCCTGGACATGTGGCTCTTTATTTGGGCCCCCCACCCTGGTTACTGGATTTATAGACCTCCATCTGGAATTCTTGGACATACCTGGGCCTATATCAGAGCATTTGATCAGATCCAGCTCAGTCACAAACCCTTGCATATCATTTGCATACATAATCATTGCATCATATTGACATTTGCTTATTTGTGTTTCAGGGTATCCACCTTCATTTTTGGTTTGGTTTTGACCCTATCTTCAGTATTGACCTATCTTCATCAGCATCTGCTTCTGCTATCAGCTATCTACTTCAGTCACCTGCGCCAGCCAATCAGTGGCCCATTTCTTCAGTGTTATCATCAGCACCTGTCTCCACTCATCTTCAACAACATGGCTCCTAAAAAGAGTAACATCACCTACCACTTCTTCCAGCCAGAGCTATCTGACATCAGGAGGATTCAGACCCTGGTCACTCCAGATCACATACCATTGTTCAGGGAACACTATGGAGATATACTTGATATGGTTATGGATCTGGACCCTTCACAGAGAAGCCTGATCCACACTTGCATTCAGTTTTATGATCCCCCACTGAGATGTTTCACTTTTCAGGACTTTCAGCTGGGCCCTCTATTAGAAGAATACTCATCATTGGTTGGTATACCTATCAGGGGTGGAATCCCTTTCAACCCTGAGATGGTCTTTCCTGGTAATGAAGAAGTAGCAAAGGCTTTGCATCTGGAATCAGTCTTGATTGGGCAGCATATGACTTCTAAAGCTGGAATCCCTGGCTTCCATCTGGATTTCTTGATCTCTCAAGCTACCCTGAAAGCTTCTTTAGGAGAGTGGAAAGCTGTATGTGCTTTATTGGCCCTGAGCATATATGGAATTGTATTGTTTGCAGATGAGCCTCGATTCATTAGCAAGAATGTAATCCATCTTTTCATCCTGAAGAACCCAGTGCCCACTTTATTGGGAGATCTCTACTATTCAGTGCATCAGAGGAATGAAAAGCAGAGGGGAAGATTAGTGAGGTGTTGTGCTCCTTTGTTCCATACTTGGCTTCTCAGGCATTTACCCAAGACAGATGTATTTTTGAACCCTCATCAGCAGAGAAACTGGGCTAAGAGACTCACTGCTCTAACTTCAGCCGATATCAGATGGTGCACTCAAAGCACCAAGGGCAGGGATATCATCACCAGCTGTGGACATTTTCCCAATGTTCCCCTAATAGGAGTTAAGGGTAGTATTAATTACAATCCTCTGCTGTTCAAAAGGCAACTGGGCTATGCACTGGTCCACCCTCCTAAGGCACAGGACTTGGTTGAAACACTCTATTGTGAGAACAAGCCTAATCTGGCTATTTTTAGGCAGGCAGCCTGGGCCTGGGATAATGTTCAAACCAAGGGAGTAACCATTCTGGGGAAGTGCAACAATGTGGCATCAGCACAATATTATGAGTGGTCCCATGCCAGAGCTCAATTCTCTGGGATGCCCTTTACCATGGAGGATATGCCTGGACCATCCTCAACACCACCCCCTGCCACTATCAGTTTGGAGGAGTTTGAGAGCTTGAAAGAAAGAAATGAGAGGTTGACTCAGGCTTTGCAGAAGACCCTCTGGGAGAGGAGTGATGGTAGGTTGGATATTGAGAGGCTGGAGAAGTTGAGAGTGGAGCATCTGGCTAAGATTGAGAAGTCTGGGGATTATATCAAGAAGTCTAAGGCTGGAGAACAAATTCTGAAGAATGCTTGCAAGGAGGCTCAGTTCCAGAAAGCCAGGACAGACTTGTATCTAAAGGAGAGTCAGGCTAGGTGGGTCAGGATCACCGAAGCTCGTACTCTGGAAGACAAGAGAGTTCAAGACAAGATAGAGCAGATGGAAGCTAGTGCAAAAGAGCAACAAGAAGCCCTGGCAGCAGCCCAGAGGGAGATATCAGAGCTGAAGATCAGAGCTGGAGTGAAGAGGTCAAAGGACCAAAGTCAACACAAGAAGCTAACTGCAGCTGTTACTACTCGGAACCTCCTTATCAGGAACCTCACGGAGCGTCCGGCTGATCCTGTGACCGAAGCACTTCTCAAGGAAGTTCGGGAGGATGAGTTTGGTCTTAGTGTTTGACCATTTGCTTGTTGTTGCTTTCATTCCATGTACTTTTATTTTCTTGTAATGTATTTTGACCCCTCAGAGGGCTTGTATTTGTAAATAAACTATGTACCATTGGCTTTTTGTAATATATGTATTAGTTTGTTCCATCCGAGTTTACTTCGAAAGCAACATCAACAACATCTTCAAGAGTCTGGAAGGGTCAAAACTGAATGCCAAGCCGGATACCCTGAAAACAAATAAAGCATACTGCATTGCATGCTAACCCTTTGTTTGTTTTGTAGGTTTTTGTTTTGTTATTGCTAACTCTGTTGTGATGTTCAGGAACTATTGCTCGACGCCGGGTATTTCCCCTCAACCGTCCGCATCGTTATCCAACCCGTAACAATCTTCCGGGCATACAAATGGATCAGGTACAGCAGGACCTTGCAGAGGTTAGAAATCAAATGGCAAACGAAAGATTGGAGATGAGAACACAGATGACTCAGTTTATGGAAGTGATGAACAACATGGCTCAGAGCCAGGAAAGATTGAGAGCCATGGTGGAAAGACAAAATCAAGAAGATCCGCATGTAGGGACTGCTGGCACGAGCAACAACGAGAGGGTCCAACCTCATGTCAATCCCCCTGTATTTGGACCACACCTCCATCCTGGGATCAACATCCCTGCAAATGTTCAAGGGACTGCCACTGCATCCAGGGTATTGCAAGAAGACCCCCAAGAGGATCAATTCACAGTAATGGGTGCTGGGGAGGAAGCTTATGATAGAAGGCTGGATGAGATAGCTGAGAAATTGAGGTCCTTAGAGTCTCAAAACTCTTTGGGTTTCGACGTCATGGACATGGGCTTGGTAGACGGGGTCAGGATTCCCCATAAGTTTAAGCCTCCTTGTTTTGAAAAATACAACGGGACTTCATGCCCCCGGACTCATTTACAATCATTTCTGGGAAGGCTAAAGGCCTACACTATGGATGAGAAGCTCTGGATGTTCTATTTTGAAGACAGCTTGACGGGAGCCTCAAGAGAATGGTACTCTCATCTGACAAGAGCAACTATCAGGTGTTGGAAGGACCTGGCAGAGGCCTTCATCAGACAGTATCAGTATAACTTAGACATGGCACCCAACAGGACCCTCCTAATGGGAATGTCACAGTCTTCAAGGGAAAGTTTCCGAGAATATGCCCAGAGATGGAGGCAATTGGCTGCCGCTGTTCAGCCACCTATGTCTGAGAGGGAAATGGCAGATATGTTTATGAACACCCTCCAGGGAACGTATATTGACAGGCTGGCTGCTTTCTCTTCCACTAGCTTTGCAGATGTTGTCATAGCTGGAGAGAGAATTGAGAGCCTGTTAAAGATGGGCAAGATTTCTGACAATGGTGCCAGCTCGTCCAGTAGTACAAGGAAGCCTTTTGCAGGCCCAAGAAGAACTGGCGAGACCAATGCCATCCACACCAACAGGGGCAGACCTCCATATGTTCACAGGTCAGTGGCAGCAGTCACCATTCCCGCTCCAGCTCATCCCCAACCAGTTTATCAACCTCCGCAGCAAAACTATCAGCAACAACCTCAGTACCATCAACAAGCTCAGTATCCTCCGAGGAACTACAACAACACCAACAACAACAACCAGCAAAGGCCATTTCAGCAGAGGCCATCTTAAGCCAATAGGGTGATCGATCCGATCCCTATGCCATATGCTACATTGCTGCCACAACTCCTGAAACTCAACCTAGTTGAGCTAAGGACGTTGGCACCTCCAGATCCTAATAGTCTACCCAGGAATTATGACTCCAACGCCAGATGTGCTTTTCATTCAAATGCACCTGGCCACAGTATAGAAAAGTGCAGAGCCTTGCACATGAAGGTACAAGACCTGGTAGACTCTAAAGCTCTGAACTTCGCACCACCACCCAATGTCAATAAGAACCCCATGCCAAACCACGGGGGTCCCAGAATTAACGCTATTGAAGAAGACAAGCCGTCTTATTTAATAACCAGTGTGGGTCAGATTCGGACACCGTTGGTAGAAATTAAGGCTCAGCTCCTCGAATGTCAAATGTTCCCGGGGTGTGAGTTAGGGTGTGCTTACTGCAATATTTCGGTAAATGGGTGCGATGACTTGAGGAATGGCATAGACGGTCTCATTCAGAGTGGCCAACTTCAAAATACCAAATCATTTCCAACAAATCCAGCAATCTCATCAGCAACAATTCCAGTATCTCCTACAACTGCAACAACCATTGCTCCCGACAATTCTTCGGCTTCATCAACAAGTACTTCATCTGTCATTTCAACTGACCAGATATCAACAAGTGTTCCTTCTACAGCTTCAGCTCCACTTCATTTTGAAACTCCTACAACAACAACACCCATCCTTCCGACAATGTCTCCTACAACATCAGCAACAAACTATGAAGACGTCTCAACCGTTACAATCTATTACGATCCAGAAAATAATTCTGCCTACAACTCCCAAAGTGCTGCTCCCACCAGAGCACCAGTCACGATATATTACGATCCACAGACTATCACAACTCCTTCCGCAGCTGCAATCAGTCCAGTCACTATCACAGTGCCTGGGCCAGTACCTTATGAAAGCAGTAATGCCATCCCCTGGCATTACGGCTCTGACCTGTACTGCGAAGGACAAAAAATCACTTTTGAATCATCAACCCCTGCACCACAAATAGACAATGTGGGAGGAGGCAGAGGCTTCACTCGAAGCGGACGTCTCTTTGCTCCACAAACTCAAAGACCCACTGCCGAAGCAGAAGCTGCTGCCAAGGCAAAAGGGAAAAGCTTGGTGCAGGAAGAGCAGGTTGTCAAAGAAGCTTTGAAAACACCCTTTGATCAAGAGGTTGATGAGTTCATGAGAATCATCAAGAAGAGTGATTACAAAATAGTGGATCAGCTTGACCAGACGCCTTCCAAGATCTCAATCCTATCATTGCTCATGTGCTCCGAAGCCCATCGGAACGCACTACTCAAAGTCTTGCACGCCGCTTATGTGCCTGAAGAGATCACCGTCAATCAGTTGGAAGCTGTAGTTGGAAATGTTAATGCTAGTCATGGACTAGGGTTCACCAACACTGACTTGACTACGGAAGGCCGCAACCATAACAAGGCTTTGCACATAACCATGGAATGTAAAGGTGCAGTCCTTTCCCATGTGCTGGTAGACACGGGGTCATCCCTCAACGTCTTACCTAAAAAGGCCCTTGTGAAGCTAGAGTATGACGGATTGGCGTTAAGACCCAGCAACCTGGTGGTGAGAGCCTTTGATGGTTCTAAGAGATCGGTTCTGGGAGAAATTGAGTTGCCCATAACGATTGGCCCGCAAACTTTCAAAACGACCTTCTACGTGATGGATATACAGCCTGCCTATAGCTGTCTATTGGGTAGGCCATGGATTCACGCCGCTGGCGCCGTGACCTCTACCCTTCACCAGAAGTTAAAATATGAGTGGGAGGGTCAAATCGTTACAATCTGTGGAGAGGAGGATATTTTTGTCAGCCACCTGGCTACCTATAAGTATATTGAGATGGATGGGGAGATCCATGAAACAATGAGCCAAGGTTTTGAAGCCTTGAATGTCAATGAAACATCTGCTGTGCCTGGAACCTCAATGACATCATACCAACAAGCCCGGAAGGTTGTTGAGGAAGGAACTGCCCAAGGCTGGGGCAAATTGTTACCGGTGGAGAAGAAAGAGGATAGATTTGGGTTGGGTTACAAACCAACTCAACAAGATCAAGCAGAGGCTACAAAAGAGCCCAACTTTGTGAGTGGGGGGATGCTCACCCCTGATGCTGTCAACAATTTGGAAGACGAGCTGGAAGAAGAACGCAACCTGGAAAGCTGGATTCGTCCAAAGATCCCGGGGAGCAGTATCTCAAACTGGTCTTCCCAGGAAATTATAAGAGTTACTCATGCAGAGTAATTATTATTTCCTGTATTTTATAAGCATGCATCAAAGTCTTGCATCTTGCCCAAGATGACAAGACTCATTTTGTAATCGGGCCATCTGTACTTTTTGTGCAACAAGATTAATCAATGAAATATCAGACATCTTTTTGCAAATGAGTCTTTTTTCTTTTCCGCTCACTGTTTTCCATTTTTCTTTTTGTACAAAAAAATAAATGGCAATGTTTTCAAAATGGCAACTTTATTTCACTTTTCTAAAACAAGATTAAAATCAAATCACTAAAATGAACAAACTGAACCCTTGCAGAGAGTGCCTTCCAGACAGCACCGACAACAGCACGGCTATGACTTCGTATGACTTTGACAATCCGATCAATCAAACTGATGAAGGGGTTGAAGAAGAATATGAGCTTCCTGAAGAGCTAGCCAGGTTGTTAAGACAAGAGGAAAAGGTTATTACTCCTCACCAGGAGGAGGTTGAAACGATCAATCTTGGTATAGATGAAGACGTGAAAGAAGTTAAAATCGGGGCCTGCCTACAAGACTCAGTGAAAAGACAATTGGTTGACCTGCTTCGAGAGTATGTGGACGTGTTCGCTTGGTCTTATCAAGATATGCCAGGGTTGGATACCGACATTGTTGTGCACAAGCTGCCTTTGAGAGAGGAATGCCCGCCGGTTAAACAGAAACTGCGCCGTACCCGCCCGGACATGGCAATGAAAATCAAGGAAGAGGTACAGAAGCAATGGGACGCCGGGTTCCTTGCTGTGACTAGCTATCCGCCGTGGGTTGCTAATATAGTACCTGTACCTAAAAAGGACGGCAAAGTAAGAATGTGTGTTGACTACCGGGATCTGAACAGAGCTAGCCCGAAAGATGATTTCCCTTTACCTCACATTGATGTATTGGTGGATAATACGGCTCAGTTCTCGGTATTCTCCTTCATGGATGGATTTTCAGGATACAATCAGATTAAAATGTCACCTGAAGACATGGAGAAGACAACCTTCATCACACCTTGGGGCATGTTCTGTTATAAGGTGATGCCATTCGGACTGAAGAATGCTGGTGCAACATATCAACGGGCTATGGTGACATTATTCCACGATATGATCCATAAAGAAATAGAATGTTACGTGGATGACATGATCGCCAAGTCCCTTACTGAAGAAGACCACCTGGTGAATCTGTTGAAGTTATTCAAGCGTCTGAGGAAATACCAACTGAAGTTGAACCCCAACAAATGCACATTCGGGGTGAGATCTGGTAAGCTGCTGGGATTTATTGTAAGTGAGAAAGGGATTGAAGTTGACCCTGATAAAGTCAAAGCCATCCAAGAGATGCCTACACCGAAGACAGAGAAGGAAGTTCGAGGGTTCTTAGGTCGATTGAACTACATCTCAAGGTTCATATCCCACCTTACAGCAACCTGTGAACCCTTGTTCAAATTGTTGAGAAAAGAACAGACGGTCAGGTGGAATGAAGACTGCCAGAAGGCTTTTGACAAGATCAAGGAGTACTTACAAGAACCTCCAATCCTTATGCCTCCAGTTGAGGGAAGACCTCTGATAATGTACTTGACAGTATTAGAAGAGTCAATGGGGTGTGTGCTGGGCCAGCATGACGAGTCTGGTCGAAAAGAGTATGCAATATACTACCTGAGCAAAAGGTTTACCGACTGTGAACAACGTTATTCACTGATCGAGAAAACTTGCTGTGCTTTAGCGTGGGCCGCTCGCCGACTGAGACAGTATATGTTGACCCACACTACTTTATTGATCTCAAAGATGGACCCAGTCAAGTACATATTTGAGAAGCCAGCACTTACCGGACGGGTTGCAAGATGGCAAATGATCCTTACAGAGTATGACATCCAATACACATCTCAGAAAGCCATCAAAGGCAGTGTATTGTCTGAATATCTTGCTGAGCAACCCATTGATGACTACCAACCTATGAGATTTGACTTCCCTGATGAAGACATCATGTTCATAAAAGCAAAAGATCATGAAGAGCCTATTCACACTGAAGGGCCTAACTCGGAAGAAGAATGGACTATGATGTTTGATGGGGCTGTTAATATGAATGGTCGTGGTGTTGGTGCAGTACTCATTACACCTAAAGGAGTTCACATGCCTTTTTCGGCAAAACTCACTTTCAACTGCACTAACAACGAAGCTGAGTACGAAGCTTGCATTATGGGTCTTGAGGAAGCCATTGACCTCAGGATCAAGACATTGACCGTATTCGGAGATTCAGCTCTGGTAGTTAATCAAACCAACGAAAAATGGTACACCCACCAGGACCATCTGATACCTTACAGGGATTATACAAGGAGGTTATTGACTTTCTTTACAACAGTCAAACTTGAGTATATCCCTCGGGATGAGAATCAGTTTGCAGATGCTCTTGCTACCATTTCATCCATGATCAAAGTTCAAGCTGCCAACTTTGTACCTCAGATTTCAGTGTCCAGACTCGACAGACCAGCATATGTATTTGCAGCAGATGTTGTTAAAGACGATAAGCCTTGGTTCCATGACATTAAACGCTTCTTGGAGGATCAAACATACCCACCTGGGGCATCTTCCAATGATAAGAAGACTTTGAGAAGGCTTGCTGGTAGTTTCTTTTTGAACACTGATGGGTCTTTATACAAAAGGAACTTCGATATGGTACTCCTCAGATGTGTTGACAAGACGGAAGCAAATTTGTTGATGCATGAAGTGCACGAAGGATCCTTTGGTACCCATGCAGGAGGGCATGCCATGGCTAAGAAATTGTTGAGATCAGGGTATTACTGGATCACGATGGATGCAGACTGTTGTGCCTACGCCAGAAAATGCCACAAATGCCAGATCTACGCAGATAAGGTGCATGTGCCTCCCAATCCTTTGAACATCATGTCTTCACCATGGCCCTTTGCCATGTGGGGCATTGATATGATTGGCAAGATTGAGCCAACTGCTTCAAACGGCCACCGATTCATCCTGGTCGCCATCGACTATTTCACCAAGTGGGTCGAAGCAACATCATATGCAAATGTTACAAGACAAGTGGTAGCCCGATTTCTGAAGAGAGATATCATTTGCCGATATGGAGTTCCCGAGCGAATCATTACTGACAATGGTTCCAATCTAAACAACAAGATGATGGCTGAGTTATGCCGGGACTTCAAGATCCAACACCACAATTCTTCTCCTTACAGGCCAAAGATGAATGGCGTTGTTGAGGCGGCAAACAAGAATATCAAGAAGATTGTGCAGAAGATGGTAGTCACTTACAAAGACTGGCATGAAATGCTACCGTTTGCCTTGCATGGGTACCGCACATCAATCAGAACATCCACTGGGGCAACGCCGTATCAACTTGTGTATGGTATGGAGGCAGTCCTACCTGTTGAAGTGGAATTACCCTCCTTGCGAGTACTGATGGATGCTAAGCTGAACGAAGCAGAGTGGGTCCGATCCCGATTCGAACAACTGAGTCTGATTGAAGAGAAAAGATTGGCTGCAATCTGTCATGGGCAGTTGTATCAGAAAAGAATGAAGAGAGCCTTCGATCAGAAAGTCAGGCACCGAGAGTACCAAGTGGGAGATCTTGTGCTGAAAAGAATCCTCCCTCCTCATACAGACCACAGGGGCAAGTGGACTCCAAACTATGAAGGACCATTTGTGGTAAAGAAATTTTTTTCCGGTGGAGCACTGATGCTCAGCACCATGGATGGTGAAGATTTCCCAACCCCTATGAATTCAGATGCAGTTAAAAAATACTTCGCATAAAAATGACCCGCTGGACACAAAAACAGAATGTAAGTCCAGGCAAAAATAGGGCATCCCGGCGAGTCAAAAACAGAATAAAAGACTCGGGCAAAAATAAGGGAAAATAAACAAAAATGTACACCCGCTGAGTTGAAAAGCCGCATTGGACAACTCAGGCAAAAATGGGTATCCCGATGGATTGAAAACCCGAAAGGGCGATCCATGCAAAATAAGGGAATAAGCGAACAACTGCATTCTGAATTCGTCTGTATCACCTACAACTTGGTAAGCTTCGAAAGGATCAAGCTTCAATCAGAATCAACCTTCTTCAGAAAGCAAGATGAGAAGAACGTCAAAAAGTCATACGAGTCATAGTGAAGAGGAAGCTCCTTAAAGCATCATCAACACTGCCAGCATTTTGTTTCTCAATTTGTAGCAATCTCCTCATTCCAGGGGATTTGTTTCTTTGACTGTATCTCGCCAATTCAGGGCATATGAATTAATAAAATCAGATTTTCAGTCATGTCTCGTTTTGTACATTTTCATTTATTTGCAAAAATGTTTGATGTCTAAAAAGAAACTGATTGCATAAAATACAGATGTTCATCTTTAAATGAAGTCACATGCTTGCAGGAAATGTACTTACTCTCAGAAGTGCCTAACTCCTATGACGGAATCCAGTAAGGGACACCTCGGGATTATCTTGTGCGTTTCTCTGTCTTTTCAGGTTTGCGGGAATCCAGAGCGCAACTTGGGGCATGTAAGCTTCATCCCAGCAAGCTGGCAAACCAACACTCAGTTTTAGCACCCAAAGTGCTCTCTCCCCAGCTGAGTTGCCTTTCATGACCCCTCCCAGTTGAGTTTGCCACTTATTACTCCTCCCCATCAGAGTTGCCAGGCATTACAGAAGGCGCCCATATCCCCGGCTGAGTCAAGAAGCTACCGCAACAGAATTTCTAGGGAGGCCTTTCAGTGATTCCTCTCTTTCTCCCCAGCCGAGTTGCCATCTCGCACTCAGCCGAGTACAAAAGTCAGGAGCTATCTCCCCACAGAGTTCCGGCCTCTATCCAGAAGAGCAACGCATGAAGAATCACAACAGAGTGAAGAAAGCTGCTACAAACCCCAGCTGGGTCTCTCATTTATTGGAATAGGTCTCTCAGTGACCTGAATCCCCAAGCAGATACATCTCATCAGATCTACCAATGATCTCATCCCTAGCTGGGATGTCTACTACAAGCGGATTGGTCGAAGATCTTCGCAGCAACGGGACCCGGATCCCGGTTTGGTATCTTTGCACAATCATAGCATTCGCATCATGTTCACCCACAAAGCGTAGCATTCCGTTTTAACACGGAGCATTACGGCAAAAATCCAACACATAGCATAATCATAAGCCATGTTTTAAACCGACACTTGTGAATAATGACAGTTCACCAGCGTACAAAAAAATCCCACCAGAGTCCCTAGCAAAAGCAGCTGCCTCACAATCCACAAACACCAGTATATACTCATTTTGACACCCGTCCGTGCCATCTTTCCCCAGTAAAGTTGCCTGAACACTCTTTACGAACAAGATCACCCGTATTACAGATATTTCCTGACACCCGTTCGTGTCATACTCCCAGCAGAAAGCCAAAGACATCCTCTTTGCACTCACATGTACTTACATACACAATCCTTTGACATTCGTCCGTGTCATATCCCCAGCACAGTCATCTACACTTTGTACATCAGATACTTGTTCATATTACACTCTTCTCCTTTTGACACTCGTCCGTGTCACCCTCCCCAGCAGATAAACACTCATCTATACAATACTCATACTCACTACTCATGTTACACTCATACAGATACTCGTCCGTATCTTGTATATACCATTCATATCCCCACAGATTCGACACCCGTCCTTGTTCTTTGATTAACTCGTTGGTACTCGTCCGTACCACCATCTCAGAACATGCGTCAAGCGTTTTGTTTCTACATGATACTCGTCCGTATCATAGTCTTAAGGATGCTCGTCCGCATCTTTAATCCATACACTGTGTCAAACACTTTTGTCTTCTTGAATATAGATACTCGCCTGTGTCTGTCATTCCCCAGAAGAATCCTCTCAGATTCAACACTCGTCCGTGTTCTCTGTTAACCAGTTGATGCTCGTCCGTATCATCATCTTTGAACACGCGTCAGTATTTGTTTCTATCCGATACTCGTCCGTATCATAGTCTTAAGGATGCTCGTCCGCATCTTTAATCTATACACAAGTACCAAACACTTATACCTTTTGTTTCTTGGATGTAAACACCCGTCCGTGTTTACTATTCCCCAGTAGATCGCCAACAAAGCAAATTTCCCTTCTTATCTGACACTCGTCCTGTGTCATGATAAACCCTGAGAGCAGTCGTACCCTGCTAGGTGGTCGTCCTCCACCTCTTGATGGTCGTCCTCCATCATGCTCGTCCGATGGCCGTCCCCATCGTTGACCTTTTATCCGGAATTCGTCCTATGTCGCGATATTTTCGGCAGCCGTCCCCTGCTAGGTGGTCGTCCTCCACCCCTTTGATGATCGTCCTTCATCATTTTATCCAATGGCCGTCCCCATTGTTGATTTTGGTTATCTGGCATTCGTCCTATGTCATGGTAAACCTTGAGAGCAGCCGTCCCCTGCTAGGTGGTCGTCCTCCACCTCTTGATGGTCGTCCTCCATCATGCTCATCCAATGGCCGTCCCCATCGTTGACCTTTTATCCGGCATTCGTCCTATGTCGCGATATTTTCGGCAGCCGTACCCTGCCAGGTGGTCGCCCTCCACCTTAGATGACCGTCCCTCATCTTATCCCCAACAGAGCAGCCGTCCCCTGCTAGGTGATCGTCCTTCACCTTTGATGACCGTACCTCATCATCTGTTTATTTCATTTATTCTTTAACCCGATGGCCGTCCCCGTCGTGGTCCCTTTTCTTTTTTAACCCGATGGCCGTCCCCATCGCTGGTTACTTTGCTTCGTGAACTTGATGGCCGTCCCCGTCATGTTTCATTAACTCCCAGAGAATCTTACAGCTTTATCTTGATGGCCGTCCCCATCACAATTCTTTTATCCCCAGCTAGTCGGCCGTCCCCGTCTTGGCTTTACCTTTTATCCCCAGCATGTCGGCCGTCCCCGTCATTGCTATTTACCCAGCAGTCGTCCTCTGCTCGACGGTCGTCCTCCGTCGCCCACACTTTACAACATACTTTATTTTCCTTTTACAATCTATATCCCTTTTCTTCTTCATTCTGTGAGTGCAAATTTTGGACTGTCTTTGGTATTCAACCACAAGTTATCTCGCTTGCCTGTTAAGCCATTGCTTACATCCTGCACAACTAACTCATGTTTGAATAGGGGAAGCTGTAAACACCCCAAATTTGCCCTCACCCATTCACACCATGGCTTGTGACCATCCCATGTGCATAAACTCAATCATAGCATCTCATATCACAGTTTTGATTCACTGCATAGATTCAAAGTCATCTGCATCTAGGGTTTGTGATCTGAACAATCCAAGAGCCTCTTGAGCCACTCCAAGGGTCATCAATCACTTCAAGGGGGTCCATGTGTGTTCAAGCATCATATTATATCCTCTCAAAGTCAAGAATGTCAAAGAATCACAAGAACTGGAAATGGTGTGGATGCAGAGCCAGGTTTAACTGCACAGATGACCTAAAATTAGGGTTTTGGTTTCAGAGGCCATAACTCCAAATTTTTTGGTCATTCTTGTTTCCATTGATCTCTATATGGTATAGGGAGTATGCATATCAATTTTCATGAAGAAATTCCATGGGGAAGTCATCTGATCAAAGGTTGACTTTCTGGACAAGTCAGTGCAAAATCAGGGCATCTGAGGCCCCCAATGACCCAACCAAAGGGCATTCTTCATCATTTTGAGTGTATATGATCTTTATTTGATCATGGAAGAAGGTTGAAGTTCACAAAATTCAAGAATTACAAGTTTTTGCAAAGTTGACTTTTTTGGGCATAGTTGACTTTTAAAGAATATGTCATTTTAGGCCACTTTTCAAGCCTTGCTTTTTGATCCAAAAATGCTTCAAATGGAAAAACTTTGGTCATGAAAGTTGTAGTTTAGATCTTTCCCTTTTCAAAAAGTACAAGAACATGATCTAATTCATTTTGGATCAAAAGTTATGGTGTGTTAAAGTTGGCAAAAATCACTAATTTTCAAGTTATGCACTAAAAGGAAAACTTGCAATTTCATGAACCAAGTATTCTAGTGACTTCAAATTGACTTCAAAGCTTCATCACATGATCATATATGACCCCAAAAACAGATTTGGCCCAAGGATTTTTGCATTGCTTGCCTTGATTTTCAAAGTTCCATAAGGCATGTTTCATAAGTATGCAAAAAGGGGATTCTTGGCAAAAACCATTTTTTAGGAAGTTATGTGATCAATATCTGATTTCTAAACTTTGCCATGACTAAAGGAAGTGCTAAGTTACAAAATTCAGCAAGGGATGTTTCATGTGTGTGGCACAAAATCATGAGAAAACACAAGTTGTCAAGTTGCAAGATCACTCTCAATTCATGATCCACATGTTGCAGTCAGCTACAAACAATCCAAGGGCCCTCCTCAACTCAAGCTGGAGCAAGACATGACTTGAACCTGCTGCTGCCATGGCCCATACTCTAAAGGACACAAATTTGACCTTTTTGCAAAAAGCTCCCATACTCTTGGCACAGTAAACAGCCACCCTACTGACCTGCCCCACAGGCTATCCACACAAGTTGGAGATGATATAGCAAAGCATTGAGCATTGAAGCTGGCCAGAACACAACATATCCAAAAACCTGCAAAAACTTTCCTCTCTTCGAATCACCTTCCACAGTCATCAAACACTCATTCTACCTTCACCAATCAACCAGAAAACATCCATAGAACCAATACCACCCTTTACATTGATCTGAAACAGCCTATACACAAACTCCATTTTCTGATACACCAGAACTGGACTTCTCAAACTAGCTTGTTTAAGCTCATTTCAAGCCTTCCATTAGCACCAGGGGAGTCAGTAGAGCAAGCTTGCACCAAAGAACAACTCTGAAAGCCCAGAAACAGGAGTCTCCATCTCAGGTATGGCTATGAACATTTTTTCTCAGAGCTTGTATTTTGAGTGATAAATTGGTTGCTTATGTCTTGCTGGTCATGGGGATGCTTTTAGAATCGAAAATAGATGAGAAATAAGTTTGTATTGTTACTCTGAAATTTCACCCGTGAAATTTGTTTCTTTCGATTCGCTTGATTCTGGATGTTTAAATGATGTTTGAAGGTAGATTCGTGACCTAGGTTGTTAGAGGATCATTTGGCTGTGCTTAATTTGATGTTTAGAGGCCTGAATCATGATTTAGGGTTTGGATGCTGCCGGAGAAGATGACCGGAGCTTCCCTCCGGTCACCTGAAAATGCTTATGCCCTAATCCCTGTCATTAAACTCATTTGAATCTGGAGCGTAGGATTAGTTGACCCCATTGACTTGCCGCGTGAATGACTGGCCCAGATTCACTCAATTAGCCCTAATCCCCTTTCACTAATTAAATAAATCACAATTAAGTTAATTTAATCAGGACCAACCACAGCCCTTGGATTCGCGCGCCAGTCAACCATCTCAAACCCAGTTCAAATCTCCACCATCAGATCTGAATACTTTTCATTTATTTACATTTTTATTTCATTTTCTTTCATTAATCTCCCATATTTTATTTAAAATAGCAAAATTGTTTTAAAAATTATGAAACTTTTTGTCAAGAGTTTCAATAATTTTTAAAAACACAAAAATATTTTTATTTTCATTTTTAGCATTAAAAAAGTATTTTTAAATATTTAAAAGTTTATTTTTAATTGATTAATGAAAATTAATTTATTAAAAATACTTTTAGGTATTTAAAAATCACCAAAAAAATTCATGAAATGTTCTAAGACATTTAGAAACATTGTCCAACCTTCAAACCAAATTTATTTTTTGATCTTGATGCATTTTGAGAATTTTTCATTGATTAAAAATCATTTTTATGCATTAATTTGATCCAAAAGTTCCAAAAATCATTTCTGCCTATCCATGAAGAGTTGGACATTGATTCTTTTTGCATTGCATTGTGTTTAGCATGTAGTTTGTGAGATTAAATGGCCATGATTTGATCTTTCATTTTCAATTTGTTTGATAATTTTCTTGTTTGGAAACCTTAAAACCCTAAGAAACTTAAGAAAACCATAACTTGAATTTGGTTAGGAGTTGAAACCTCTCCTTTGGGCATTGGTTTAGTATAGGGTTAGGGGTCCTTTGAGTGGCATTTTCAATTTTTTGTGATGTTGTTTGCTTCTGATTTTGGTTTTTGTTTGATGTATTGTCCATAAACCCTAATTTGGGCTTCCATATGCATCCACCTTGCATTCTCTTGCATAACATGATTTGCCATGACATTTCAAGCATCCATGTGATTCATTTGACATCATAAGACATATTGAAAGCATGTTTGATCATTGCATCATGTATTAGCCATGTTGTATGCCATATGTACTTCATAACTTTTCATGTATGTTCTTGGTTCCTAACTTGCTTCATTTGCATTCATGAACTTGTATGATCATTTCCATGTGCTGCCTCATGTTTGTAGCATCTCATAGCATCATTAGCATCATGTATATGCTTCTGGTTTGGTCTTTCATCATGTCACTTCATCTCATTTTGCATTGCATTGCATTTCCTTTTCTAACTTTTCAGGTGGTAAGTGATTCTGAGAAGTGGATTTGCCTTCACTTCTCATACTTTCTTCTCATCTCTCTCTTGCATCCATGCTGCATTTTTGTATGTGTTTGAGTTTGAGCTTGCTCATTCTTCTTCTTCCCACTTTCTTTCTTCAAGTGACTTGACTTCTGGAATGAAGCAAGTTGCTTTGCTCCTCTTGATCCTTTCATCTGCTTCCTGGTGGTTCCTTTGAAGATCTTTCTTGTAAACCTCACAAACCTTAGGAACAACCAAGCATGACAATGATTAGGGTTTTGATTAGTCTCCCCTCTTAGTTTTACCTTTGTGTCTCTTTTGAGTCTTCTCTTCTTATCTCATAATCAGGGACTAAACCCCAAAGGCTTTAAGGCTCTGTGATTAAGCTTATGCTTGCATCCTTATCTTAGGATGGAGTGTATAACTTTAATCCTAAGTGTTAAACCCTTAATGTGTTTAAATCCTTTAATCAATCCATCTAATAATCATCAAGACATCACACTTGTAACTTGGGCCTTACATTAGGGTTCTAATTCTTCCTTAATTGGTTAAGAAGGACTAACCCTAGTGTTAATGGACAAGTCCCCCTCAAGTAGTCTTGCAAACCCTAAAAATCACTTCATCATCATATCATTAAATAAAATCCACTTAATCAAAGGCTTGTTTTGTCATGAGTTTAATCCCTAATCATGGATTAAGTTGAGGAGCTTTCCTCAGCTTAAACATTCTCATCTATTATCCTTCTATTAGGATGGTGTAATGAGTCTGTTGAATCCCTGATTATGGCTTAACCTCATTACTCAACACTAAACAAAAACCACAAAAACACCTAAATAATCACAAATAGGTTAATGATCTTAATCCTATACCAAAGGTGATTAAGTGTGAGAATCTGACTTCACACTTAAGGTATTCTCATTACCCCTAATCAGAGGGAAGATGTGATGAGTTTACTAATCCATTGGTTTAGGCTTAAGCTCATTAACTTATGACAAAATCCAAAAAAACAATAAAAGACTGAAAACTCAAAAACAAACAATAATCGTCTCCTTCGGGATTCTTTTCTCATCTCATTCACTCACAAACGAGAGCCCGCTTCTTCCGTCTAATGCAAGACAGTTTGCACCTGAGCCAGACAGGTCATACACTTGAGCATAGACAAGTAAGCAGTTCACAAGTCAATTCATCTTTCAGTCTCTTTGAGTCGAACTACGGTGTTCTGACTTCCTCATTGCACGAGAGGATACGTAGGCATAACTTAACAGTTATCGAACAAAAGTCTCTGTATATTCCCCCTCCTTCCAGCAATTAATCTTTAAGCCTCATGATCATGAGCATACTCTTTCCTTACACTGACACCATACATATATACACTTCACACTTCTTTCGCACTGACACCTGTACATTCTTTTCCAGCTATTTTATACACAGATTGCACTGACACTACCCCTTTAAAACACAAATCTTTTAAGCGTGGATCCCGTCGAGTACGACGGACAATCTGGGTGCTAATACCTTCCCAGGTTGTAACCGACCCCCTTTCTCAGTCTCTCTGGTTCGCAACCGTCTTATCCATGTGTTTCTAGGTCTATGCAGCATTACCTTTCCTCCGGGATAAAAAATGCATAGCTGGCGACTCTATTCATCTCCAGTGAGTTCACGGCTGTGTGTTCTCATTGTCCCTCTCGCCGACCGTTCGCGTCTGTACCTTTATCTGGGCCATTCCCCATTTATCGGGAGCGACAACTGCCTCCCTCTTTTTCAGACTCTTCAGACTCATAATCTTCAACTGGTTCTTTGGTCTTGGCAAGACCTTAGAACCTTCTTCCCATGTTGATCAGGCCACCTGACCTTCTAGTCTTCTTAGTCTTCTTGGCCAGCAGCGTCTTCAATTCATCCTGTCCCTTGGTCAGGTTCAGGATCAGCTCTTGGAACTGTGCATTTTATGCCTGGAGATCCTTAACTGTTTGTTCAAGAGCCATTGCTGAAATAAACAGCGAGAAGGTGAGAAACCTGTGCACAATTATAAACCTGTGATGCAATGAAATGATATGTGAATGTATATGCAATGTTCTCAAGGACCGCAGGATTTAAATTTGCTTAAACAAACAAGAAGGTAAAATTTTATTAGTAATAAATTTGTTTTGCCTCTTGGGCTTACAGAAAATGAAATGAAATAAATACAAGGGATGGGGTTTTAAGTCTCCCATGGACGTTTCCTCTTTGTGTTGAGGTATGAGTTGAGATTCCGTTCCTCGTGAAGTTGCTTTGTTAGTTCCAGGATTCTTTCTTGGCTTGCTTTGTAATGAGCCTCGAAAGTATCCCTTTGCTCCTTCAACTGGATCCAGGATCTCTGTAAGTCTTCCATGTCAGTAGGCATGTCTGGGTGAAGGATGGTGTAAGCAGTATCTCCTTCAGCAACAGGTTCCATGGTAACTGGCAGGATAGCAGGATATGGCATCATGAGAGTCTGAGCACGAGATCGCACCCATCTGAGATAAGCCTCCATAAGAATAGTGTACTTAGGCTCCAGAGTCTTGCTGTCAACCTTGTTCACTTTTCCCCAGGCTCGTATGAATCTCTGACGGTAACCTTGAAGATCGTTGTCGTAATCAAACACAATGCCCTGAATCAACATGTCATGTGGACCATTACTCCGAGCGTAACCAAACTGTCGTAAAGCTAGAGAGGGGTTGTAGGTGATGCCTCCTCTTATGCCCAGAAGTGGCACATTAGGGAACTCCCCACAACGATCAATGATAGTGACATTCTCCATAGATCTGGAGCACCAATGGATATCTGAATGCGAGAGTGACATGATCCTTTTGGACCACCTGAACCCTTGCTCATTCTTCATTACTGAGCGAGGAAGGTGAGAAATAAACCACCTAGAAAGCAAAGGTACGCAGCACATCAAAGTTCCTCTTGCCCTTGTAGTACGGGTATGAAGAGAATGTAGGATGTCTCCAAGCAATGTAGGTACTGGATTGTGACTCAGGAATATGTTGATGGCATGAACGTCTATGAACTGATCTGGGTTGGGGAACAATACTAAGCCATAAATCAGCAAGGCTAAGATCTCCTCAAAAGCATCATAGCTCATGGCCTTCAAGAACACCTGAGATTTCTCTATCAACACCTTGGCAAGAATACCCTTAACTCCGCTTCTCGTTTCTAGAACAATGTCAGACTTCTTCAGATGTAGGGCTGCAGCAATAACCTCAGGTTTAGGCTCTCTTTCCAAGCCTGTGAAGGGTCTTTGATCAAGAACAGGTATACCCAGAAGTTTAGAGAACTCTTCCATTGTAGGAACCAGCTGATAGTCAGGGAATGTAAAGCAATGGTGCTTAGGGTCAAAGAACTGAAACAGAACACTCATCATGTCTTCATTGAACCTTGAAGTGACTAGATCCAATAGGTGACCATGTCTCTTGATGAACTGGGAATGATCAGACACTTGAGAAACCAACTCTTTAAGCTTAGCACGTATACCCACAAAGTTGATCCTGATGGTGTTTCTACGAGCAGAAGCCATGACCTGCAACAAAGAACAAAGATAAATCCTTTGGTCCTTGAAATGGTTAGTGAAAATGCTATGCTTATGATGCATGATGATGTCATGATGTTATGCTCAATCACAAACATGTGGCACACACAAGCAAGTCACACAATAGCCCTAGGTTTAAAGGCTTGCATGAGGTTCAAAGGTAGGTACCCTCCCCTGAAGTTAGTTGGTTCATCCTGTCCTACAAAAGTAACCAGGTTCTAAGGGATCTCAATATCATTGATCCTTCACAAGGGTGGTTATTCAGTAGGCAACTTACTTGCCAACCAAAACCCTCCAAGTTTAAGATCTCAATGAGCGTAGCATCGAGTATCAACCAACTTCAGTCTGCACCAAAGCCGGTTATCTCACTACTTTTCTAAAGGCCAAGATGGGATAACTAGGGTTCTACAAGTTAGCTAGTGCATTGACAACATATGGCAGCCTCATATTATCCTCAACTTGACTTAAGGAACATAAGCACCAACCAAGAAGTCACACTAACTATGGCCACCAGATCAACCATATCGGTATACGCCGTACAGTTTCCTTGGTCTATTGCCATTTACCTAAGGTACACTAGATCCGGGTTAGGATCTTTCACACATAAGAGCCCAACAAGTAAGTATAAAGCAAACAAGGCAAACAATTTTAAAGTGATCTAATTCCTAAGGGTACCCCTCTTTAATTTAAATCCCCAGCAGAGTCGCCAGTTCTGTAACACGGTGGGAGAACTGACTTCAGTTATGTTGCGGATAGCAAGAGTCGCCACCGACTTTTATTTTATCCAAAGGAAAGGCAAAAAAGAACAGGAAAGACCTTTTAAAAGATTTTTGGGTCCGGGGGGTAGGTTATGTAAAGGGAAGGTGTTATCACCCTTTACATCCATGGTTATCCATGGGCTCTTAGTTACTTAGCTCACTTTAAAATGTTTTTGAAATGTGAAGTGTGTGAATAGAAATTTTCATAAGAGTTTGATAATGATCCATGTACGGATGCGTAAAAAACCTTTATTTTGAAAATTTGTTTGAAAGTGTGAAGTGTTTGAAAAGTTTTTGAATAGTGAGCAAGTAACTATGAGGAACCTACCCTAAGTTGGAGTCTTTTCTGTTCTTGAATCCTTTAAATGGTAAGACTATCCCTATTATTAAGGAATAGGTAGTCATTACCTTGGATGTGAGGGACAAGTAAGGGTCGTCTGTTTAATGTAGGCAACTGTGGGGTGTATAAGCATTTTTGGAGGGACTGTCATCTTTATTCGGAAGGGACAAGATCATTACGAAGGCAACATTCGAAGAGGGACTTGATCTTTTATTGTTAAGGGACTAGATGACTTTACTTTGAGGGACTTTTGCTTTATACACCCTACTTGACCTTTTTGAATAGGCAACATGAGAGGTAACCCTAGAAAGTGAGATGGCGATCAAAGATCGACTTACGTGTGTGAGTGTACAATTTAATATTTTATCTTTAAATTAAGTGATCTAAATTAATTTTAAATAAACATACATGTTACACTCCCTATTTACTAACCATGGCATAAAATAAATAATAAACATTATAAAATATTACATCCAGGAGCAATTACATAATAATTATAAAAAAAACAATTTAAATAAATAAGCAAAATATTAATAAGCAAAATAAATAAGTAATTATAATTGGGTTAGTGAAAATAATAATAATAAAAATACCAAATTAAATGGGGTTAGTAATAATCATATAAACATAATTAATAATAATAATGAAATAAGCAAGGATATTATAATAAACAAAATTTTTAATGGTTAATAAGAAAATATGAACAATTATATTAATTATTATAAAATTTGAAGTTATATGTAAATTATAAAATTAAATCAATTATGAATAAATTATAATTACAAAAATTAAATTAGCAATTTTTAAACATATAATAGAAATTATTTACATGCAAAATTAAATTATAAACAATTATAGAATATTTACATATTATAAAAAATAAATTAAGTATTTTAATTTTTAAACATATTTATGTACAAAAATTTAAATTATAAGCAATTTATACATTTTAATAAAAATTGGATTAAAAATTTTAATTACATTATAAATATAATATATACAAATAATAATATTAAACAAAAAATAGAAGAAGAAAAAAATTAGGGTTTTGAAAATTATTATGATTAATTAGAGTTTTGAAAAAGAATTAGGTTTTATATATAAAAAAATATTAATTCTATTATGAAAATAAGCTATAATAATAGAATAGAATATTAATTTCAAACATATACAATTTTATTCTATTTATATTATTTTTATTAATATCTAATTAAAATTAAATAAAATAAAAAGAATTAGAAAACAATTAGGTTAAAAAAACAAAAAAAATGGTAAAAACTCACCTGCTGGAGCCTGGGGTCGAACCCAGGTCTCCCAGCCTTCATCACCCACCACCAACCAACTGAGCTGCGTGTGCAGCGTGTCTTTGGAATGAGCAATGATAATAATATAATAAACCTGTTGAGCAAATGAATTTTAAGCAAAAAAATGTATAACCAAGGGATCGAACCCTGGTTCTTAACTTCATCACCTGCGTGCAAAACCAACTGAGCTACGCGCTCGTTGGTGACATATGACAGAACCAATACATAATAAAATAAGCCTGTTATTTGAATTTGATTTTCGAGCGCCTGAGTTCTTCTTCTACCTCCAGACTTGCGCAATTTGCTGCGAATCTTCCCACGAACTTTCCTGCGAATTTTCATTCATAGGAAAACCTGCGAATTTCAAAACACACACAAACAGTACAGTTTTATCAAATTAAGGACATCTTTGAACTCCTTGTGACCTGTACAATCCAATTATACCAACAAAATTCATTTATGTTGTGTAAATCAAAGAACCCTAATTTGGAGCTTTAAACCCTAACATGGCATCTCACGGGTTATTCACGGTTTCTTCAATTTCTTTGCCCATAAACGTTCTATACAACACCACAAACATGATTAGACAAACAAAATTCATCAAAATGCATTGAATAATTGAAATAAAAAAAAAAGTTCATGATCAAGAATGCTTCGGGATATGCTATATGAGTGGTTTTGGATGCAAATAAGTATTGGTTTCGACTCAATGAAGCTTAGTGATCATGGCTATGTCCTCAAAATACCTTCAAATGCTTTGTAGGGTAGAAACCGAATTTGACTTTTGTGAGGTTTTTTTGAAATATGAAACTTACACTTGGGGCTGGCAATTCGTGAATAGTGAGTAGGGTTATGTAATGTACTTATAGAGCAATGAATTAGGTCAGAAAAGATCGATCATTGTGTGAAGAATTTGATCCAAAAAGATTCAAAAAGATAGGCTTTGAAATTCAAATATTTTTGCATCACCACTTTCTATTTCAACCCAATCAATATTATCTTTGTATCAATTTGATCCATGCTGAATTCATGACCTTCTAGAATCAAAAATAAATTTAAATCTTCATGTTAAATATTTTATTTAAATTTAAAATGATTTTTAGTATAAAAAATCATAATAAATTAATTAAATAAAATAAAAATTATGAAAATATCAAAGAATTTTCGTGCATGATGTCATGGATTGCTTTGGGTCATTAAAAGTTCATCCCACTTAGCAAAATTTGGTTTTAAACCTCCATTTGCTTCATAAACTTCCCTAAAATTTCCCAACTTTGCAAGGGCACACATCCTTCAATTTTAATGTTATGAGGGTGTTCTTGGACATTTTGGAAATCTTGAAGAGTCCTCTAACCAACACCACTGGTTTCATGTCCATATCATTTACCATTCTCAAGTTATACCCTTTTGAAGTTGTTGACTTTTTGTTGACTTTCAAAAGGACCTATAATGTCTTAGCTCATACCTTCCCAATGAAGCATTTTTGGGCTTGGCTTGTGAGACACAAAGTTGTAGAGAATTCAATTTCCTTCAAAATGAGATTTGGATGGAAACTTGGTGATGAAGTATGTGAAAGTTATGGCTGGTCAAAGTTCAGTTGACTTTTACTAAGGAAACCCTAATTTAGAAACTCCTGATTCTTGATGATCTGAAATATCCTTGATGAATCATGATCAACCCTTGATCAAATGATGAATTTTACTTCATATACTTGATGTTGGCAAAAAATCATGAAGTTTGACTTTGGTTTGACCACAGTTGACCTCAGTTTGACTTTTTAACTACTTTGACTGATTTTGACTTATCTGATCATCTGGCTGAGCAAACTTTTGAGAAAAGTCTTGAAACTTGTCATGGGGATTCTTAGACACATATAAGATGTTATGAAGCTCACTTGAATCCTTGGAAGTTCATTTAGCCTGATTAAAGTCAAAACCCTAGTTTTGGATGCACTGCTTAGGAGGTGCATTGTATGAGGGAATTGTCAACTCTTCTGACTATTTGTGAACCTTGTGAACCTTGTGAACCATCATAAAATGTCTTGTGAACCTTGTGAACCTCATGGGAGGTCTTGTGAACCTTGTGAACCTCATAAAGTATCTTGTAGACTTCATGAACCTCATGAAAGGTCTTGTAAGTATTGTGAATCTTGTGAACCTTGTGAACCTCATAAAGTGACTTGTAGACTTCATGAACCTCATGAAAGGTCTGTAAGTATTGTGAAGCTTGTGAAGCTTGTGAACCTCATAAAGTGACTTGTAGACTTCATGAACCTCATGAAAGGTCTTGTGAACCTTGTGAACCTCTTAGCACACAAAGTCTTGTATTGTGAGGGAAAATTTTGGGGTGCAACACCCATGCCGGAGGACATGCAATGGCGAAGAAATTATTGAGATCAGGTTACTATTGGATCAAAATGGATGCAGATTATTGTGCCTATGCCAAAAAATGCCATAAATGTCAGATCTACGCCGACAAAGTGCATGTGCCTCCAAATCCTTTGAATGTATTGTCTTCACCCTGGACCTTCGCCATGTGGGGAATTGATATGATTGGAAAGATCGAACCAACTGCTTCAAATGGTCAAAAATTCATCCTGGTAGCCATTAATTACTTCACCAAATGGGTCGAGGCAGCTTCGTATGCAAACGTCACCAAGCAAGTGGTAGCCCGATTTCTGAAAAAGGATATCATTTGTCGACATGGAGTTCCCGAGCAAATCATTACTGATAATGGTTCAAACCTTAACAACAAAATGATGACGAAACTATGCTAGGATTTCAAGATCCAACATCATAACTTTTCTCCTTACAGGCCAAAGATGAATGGCACTGTTGAGGCAGCTAACAAGAACATTAAGAAGATTGTGCAAAAGATGGTAGTCACATACAGAGACTGGCACGAAATGTTACCATTCGCCTTACATGGGTACCGAACTTCCATCAGAACATCTACTGGGGCAACGCCTAATCAGCTTGTGTATTGTATGGAAGTCATTCTACCTGTTGAAGTTGAATTGCCCTCCTTACGGGTAATAATGGATGTGAAATTGGACGAAGCAGAATGGGTCTGATCTCGTTATAATCAACTGAGCCTGATTGAAGAAAAAAGATTAGCAGCTATTTGTCATGGTCAGTTATATAAGAAACGGATGATAAGAGCCTTCGATCAAAAGGTGAGACCCCGGGAATATCAAGTGGGAGAGTTTGTACTAAAAAGACCCCTTCCCCCTCGTACAGACCACAGGGGCAAGTGGACGCCAAACTATGAAGGTCCCTACGTGATAACTAAAGTCTTCTCAGGTGGAGCACTGATGCTCGCAACTATGGATGGCAAAAATTTCCTATCTCCTGTGAATTCAGATGCAGTTAAAAAATACTTCGCATAAATGACCCGCTAGACATAAAAACAGAATGTAAGTCTAGGCAAAAACAGGGCATCCCGACGAGTCAAAAACAGAATAAAAGACTCGGGCAAAAATAAGGGAAAATTCAAAACTAAACAAAAATGTGTGTGTGCACCCGCTGAGTTGAAAAGCCACATCGGACAGCTCAGGCAAAAATGGGTATCCTAGTGGATTGAAAACCCGAAAGGGCGATCCACGCAAAATCAGGGAACAAGCGAACAACTGCATTCTGAATTCATCTGTATTACACTTACATAACTTGGCAAGTTTCGAAAGGACAAAGCGTCGATCAGAATCAACTTTCCTCAGAAAGCAAGATAAGAAGAGTGTTTGAGGTCATACAGGTCATAGCAAGAGGAAGCTCATTGGAGCGTCGACTCCAGCATTGCCAAATAAGACACTGTTATTTTTCTCAATTTTACAGCAATCTCCTCATTTCAGGGATTACCTTCTTCACTGTACTTGCCTATTCAGGGCACACAAATCAATAAATTCAAATGTTCATTCAAACTTTGTTTTGTACCTTTTTGTTGTTTTGTTTGCAAAATGTCCAAAATTCGTAATACAACATTTGCATGGAAGACATATAAGCCATTTTAATAAATGCTTGTAGGAAATATGCGCTCTTAAGCGAATCTAACTCCTATGATGGAATCCATTTGAGGATGCCTCAGGACGCTTGTACGTTTCCTCTACTTAACATGTTGCAGGTACTCAAGGCAGGTAATCTATTACAGCATGGGGCATATCAAGCACTGTATCTCCCAGCCAAGTCAGTAGTCACATCCTCAGCAGGATCACTTGACGAGAGTAATCCCCATGAAGTTAATCATTCCCCCAGGATACAATCTAGACGAAAGACTTATAACAGATTACTTCCCCAAGCAGGACCTCCCGAGCAATGACTGAAATTTGTTCTTCTCCAACGAAGACAACTGCCAACAACTTAGGGCTTTCCTCACCCCCAACTTAAGTATCCCCACAGATTTCTCCAGAAAGATCGCCTAGTGAGCCTTTCTCCCTGCAGAGTTCAGATCCCGAATCGGCTCTCTCATTTGCATAATCATAACATTCACATCATCTTCCCCAAACAAAGCGTAGCATTCCATATAATACGGAGCATTACGGAAAAAATCAAACATGCATTTGCATGATCATAAGTCAGGTTCAAGCCTTTCACCTGTGGATACCAAAATTACTCCTCCAGCAGTATACAAGAGCATCTCCCCTGCAGATAAAGCCAGAATACCTTTTGCACTCTCAATACAAATACTTGTTCATACTTGTACATAGTTCTTTTGATACTCGTTCGTGTCTTCATATACTACTCCCCAGCAGATCAAACACTCGTCCATGTTCATTGCTTAACCAATTGGTACCCGTCCGTATCATCATCCTTAAAACACGCGTTGGCGTTTATTTCTATCGATACTCGTCTGTATCGTGGTCCTAAAGATGCTCGTCTGTATCTTTAGTCTATACTCAGTATCGAAACACTTATACTGTTTTTTAGGGCTTAAGCACTCGTCCGTGTTTATCTCTTCCCACAGCAAAATTACTTTCTATCCGGCATTCGACCTATGTCGTGATATTTTCAACAGTCGTACCCTGCTAGGTGATCATCCTTCAACTTATGATGATCGTCCCTCATCATTTATCCAATGGCCATCCCCATCGTTGATCTTTTTATCCGACATTCGTCCTATGTCGTGCTATTTTCAGCAGTCGTACCCTGCTAGGTGATCGTCCTTCACCTTATGATGATCGTCTCTCATCATTTATCTGATGGCCATCCCCATCGTTGATCTTTCTATCCGACATTTGTCCTATGTCGTGATATATTCTAGCAGCCGTCCCCTGCTAGGTGATCGTCCTTCACATTATGATGACCGTCCCTCATCATTATTTCTTTACCCGATGGTCGTCCCCATCGTGGATTCTTTATTCTTTAGCCTCATGGTCGTCCCCGTCAGTGCATTTCTCACCTTTTAACCCCTAGCAATCGTATTCCATCGCTATCATTTAAGGTTCACTCTACATCGTCTTGTTTTGTGAATAAAAATTTATATCCCTTTTCTTCTTATACCAGAGAGCGCAAATTTTGGACTATCTTGGTATTCAACCACAAGTTGTCTTGTTTGCCTGCTAAGCCTGGCGCTTACATCCTACACAACTAACTCATGCTTGAATAGGGGCAGCTGTAAACAACCCAAATTTTCCCTCTCACTTTCTCATGCCTTGGCTTATGATCACACATATTTCATAGCATATCATTACATCTCACATTGCATAATTATCCTTTAGCAACTCACTGCATAGCTGCATAACTAGGGTTTGTGATCAGGTGAACCCAATAAGCGATTTGAGCAATATCAGAGACCTTGAAGAAGCATTCCAGGAGGGTGCTTGAGTGTTATATGGTTGTTTTATACCCCCAAGGTTTCTTTAAAGTCAAGAAATCTCAAGGGATTGCAGAGCTAACCAGGCAAGCTTGAAGCTCCTACACAGATGACTTGAAAATTAGGGTTTTGGGTTTGAGGCCCTTACACCTAAAATATTTTGGCCATTCTTGATTCCATTGGTCTTTATATGATATAGGGAGCTTGTGTAGAAAGTTTGATGCAAAAATTTACTGAGGAAGACATCTAACCAAGTTGTAACTTGTTATGCAAGAAAAGTCAGGATTAGGGCATCTGAGGCCTCAACCAAGGGTTCCAAAGGATCATTTCTATCATTTTGAAATCCTATGACCTTTATTTTATCTTAGGAGAGGTTGTATGATCACAATATTGAAGAATTTTGAGCCAAGTCAAAAGTTGCCAAAAATGGACATTACTTGAAATGCAAACTTTCCATTTTGGGAAAGATTTTCAACCTCCTTTTTCTTGATAAAAAATGCTTCAAATGAAATTTTGTTAAACATGAAAGTTGTATATTGGATATTCCCATTTTCAAAATGTACAAGAACTCCTCTTGATTCATCCTAGAACTCAAGATATGGCAACTCAAAGTTGGGAAAAATCTTGTAGTTTTCAAGTTTAGGCCAAAGAGGGAAATATGCAAAAGTAAATTGCAGGCCTCTATGTGACTTCTAATCCACTCAAATGCATCATGGCATGATCAAACAACATCTCAAGATCAGATTTGGGCTTTGAACCAAGGGATTTCATGATTGTTTTTCAAGAAATCACAAAGTTGCAAAATTGCAAATATTATGCAAACTCATGATCCAAGCCTTATAGCTCATAATAATTGATCCTAGGGCTCTCCTTGAAGCCAGCTGAAGCAGCTCAAGCCCTCAAATCAGTTCTGCAATGGCACATACCTCAAGTACACAAAATTTGACTTTTTGGCAAATTGAACCATACTAATCCCATAGTGCATAACAACTCTTCTGACTTATTTCAATTGTTTATACAATGCCTAAGGATGATAAAAGAGAACACACAAGAGCTCATAAACATCCCATGCTCAGTTTGCACAAAAATCCCTCAAAACTTACTCTCTTTGATTCTCCTAATCCACCCATCAAACTTCACAAATTCTTTCACCAATCAACAACACATCACTCATAGAACAAGAATCAACCATTGAAATGGCCTGAAACATTGTAACACCCTTCTATCCCACAAACAATTTAAGTAAAATATTATCATAGTAATTCATAGAAGGTGTCACATTTCTTCATAAAACATCGATCCAAAATATTATATTAATAATATTCTTTTCTCAAATAATCAAAACTATGGCAGCGGAATTATATATTCAAAATATTTTCCTCTTATCTCATTAAAACATAAAGACCTATTGGTCAAAGTCAATAATTATCATCATTCTCAATTCAATATTTAACAACTCATAAAACCCATCATAACAAAATTAAAATTCAATCATATAAGCGTTCTATTTCCCCCGATGTTACATCTACCAGAGCAAGACACCAGACACTCTAGACTTAAGCTACACAACCTCCAGCTAAGACTTCACGTACCGCGAACTCATCTTAGATATCTGCAAGTTACCCACAAAAGAGGCATCATTTCCAAGCAGGTAGGGTGAGTAATCATAATTTATCATAAATATATTAGAATATGGAATATAAATAAATTAGCATAAGCATGTCATAACATCTTCAACCATATAATTCAGCAACAACAACACAATCATGAACACATTATATAAATTCAGCAACAATAACTCCATCGTGAATTCATCCAGATATATGCAATTCCAACTATCATGATATGCAATTATGCATGTGGTACCAATTTCATCGTGAGATGGATACACGACCATCAACCCTCCACAAGGGAGCACACCGTAATCATCGAGACACTCCAATCCACACAATGGGATTGAAGCTACTAAATAGGCCGAAGCCCCATCGTGACTATCATGAAATGCAATGATGCATTACACCATAAAATTCATCGAGAAATCAATTGCGCATCATTCATTTCATATCAACACCTCAACATCAATTAATCATATATTTCCATCGTAATAACACGTCAAAACCTCATTTCATTAGCTACCTCAACTCATCAAGACATAACCAATCATTTCATGTTCAACAAATAATCATCATAAAATCATGGTCTTTCATCCTGACAACATATCAACAATACTTCTTTATCAATCATACAACAAAACAACTTATTCGATTCAATGAGACAACCAAACAACTCCCCTCATCAACAACAACAAAACGTCAATTCACAAAAACATCATGTTTATAATCATAAAACCAATTTTTAACAACAAAGCAAACAACTTCCTTCATCAACAACAACAAATCGTCAACTTACAATAGAATCCTATTTATAATCATAAAACCAACTCAACTTTTTCTAAATATTCATCATTTAAAAATGTATCATTTCACTCATTTTATTTCATTAAATTAAAGTTCATCTCGTTATCTTTTCGACGCTTCAAACGGGACCTAAATCGGAGTTACGGATCAAAAGTTATGAATTTTTCAAAATAAAAGTGCCACTGTTACAGTGTTAACCGGTTAACCTATAGCGTTAACCGGTTAACGCCTCATTTTTTCGTCCAAAACGCATATTTTTCACTGGTTAACTAGTTAACACCTATGGTTAACCGGTTAACACCTGTACATAAGCAGTTTTCTGCTGTTTTTACGAATTCTACACCAAAATACCTCAATTTTTCATACGAATTCATTCCAATGCAACCCAAAACTTCTTACCAATCAAAATTAATCATATACAACAATAATATATCAATTCAAACATCAAACACACCATTCTAAATCATCTTATCAATCCTAATTCACCAATTCATACTCTTATAACTCAATATATGTCATCAAACCTAACAATCACCAAAATCATACAAAACCTAATCTATTCATAAGCCAATTCCTATATAATTATAATAGATTATGAAAACTCCCCATAACTTAGAGAATTTCTCTGATTGACTCTCTTCTCTGGGGTTCTCCACAGCCTCCTGACTCTGAGCTTCCTCTTTCTCCCTCTTCTTTAGAGCACTTCATCAAACACGATAAAATGAGCATTTTGATCGTATAATCCCTTTTGATCAAAACTATCTCAGTTATGTCTTTTCCCACTTTACCCTCATAATTTTCACAAAAGGACCACCTTACCCTTTTCTTTAATATGATTTCAATAATAATAATAAAATAGTATAATAAAACACTATTTATCCTTATTATATAAATTACTCTTATACCCCAAAATAACCAACATAACGTTCATACTTCCACTTCTATTATTTTAAATAATAACCAATAATCCGAATAATACTACATGATTATTCTTATTATTAATATTATTAAAATAATTTCACCACCATGCATCGGGTCACATAACCACCAATTGTCAATTCATTCATATATCCTCAAATAAGCAACAAATACTCATAATCAAATTTGGGGTGTTACAAACATCACATATCAAAACCTCCATTTCTGCTACATCAGAACTGGACATCTCAAACAATCCATTTTCAAAGCATTCCAAGCATTCCATTAGCCTCAGGAAGTTCAAAGGAAGCCATTTGCACAAGAGGGAGACTTTGAAAGCTCATATTTGCAGGTCACCAACTCAGGTATACTCAAGAACCTTTTATCTCAAAGCTTAAATTTCTTGTCATAGAATGAAAATGCATGCTCTAGGGATCACATAGATGTCTTTAGAATTGAAAATGATGAAGAAATGAGTATGTTATGTGCTTCTGAAATTTTGCCTGTATTTTTGATTTGCTTCAATTAAGCTTGTTCATGTGTTATAAATTATGTTTGATGGTTGATTTGAGTTCCTTGGAGTGTGTGGATTGATTTTGGGTTGGTTAGAGGGCTTCCAGTGGCCTAGGGAAGAAGTTTGATGTTTAGTCTCGCCGGAGAAGATGACCGGAGCACTGTTCTGGTCATCTGAAAGTGGTTAGGGTTAATTGAGTTTAGGGTTTCCAGTTTTAATGTGAGCCATTGGATCTTGTTTAGCTTAAGAAATGGACGATTCAGATTGATCATTAGCCCTAATTTTAATTAATTAAAACAAATTATAATTAATTTACCCAGAATTAATCTGGACCTTTGGATCACGCACATTTAATAAGTTTAAACCTGGACCTTAGGATGAGCATACCCCCAATCAAGCTGACTTGCGCCCATGGCCCTTGATCTCTCTTTCATGCAATTTGAGCCTTTCATTTTGATTACTTTCAATTTTATTTTTATTTTATTCATTTGGTTTTCTCTAATTTATTAAAAATAGTAAAACACTTTTAAAAATTATGATTTTTTGCACTTTCACTCTAATTAATTTTAAAAAACCAAAAACATTTTTATTTTCATTTTTTGCATTAAAAATTTATTATTAAATCATTTAATTGTATTATTTAATTAATTCATTCATTTTAATTAATTAAAAATACTTTTAAGTATTTAAAAATAACCAAAAAAATCATGAAGCATCCTTGAACGTTATAATCAATTTACAAACTCATTTCACTCATTTATTTTAGGTTTTGATCCTATTTTGAGAATTAAACTTGAATTAGGGTTTTCAAAACCCCTTTTTCACAACCTAACTTCTAAAATTCACTTCTGATCAATAAAAATGAGTTTGTACTTGGTTCTTTTTGAATTATTTTACATGTTGCATCTAGTATCTAGGACATTTAAATCATATTTTTTCATTGCATTTTCAATTTGATATGCATTTTTCTTTGAGAGGTACCCAAAACCCCAGCCTAACTTAGAAAAACCATAACTTGACTTTGGTATAGCTTCTGACATCCATCTTTAGGGAGTGTTCTTGTGTGTGTTTAGGGTTTTTTTGGTTGCAATTTCAAATTTTTATCATGTGTTTTGCTTCTGTTTTGATCGTGGACATCTCATGCATTCTAAAAACACTAATTTGCCATGTATACTTGCATTCATCTTTGCATATCCTCATCATATGAAATTGTCATGACATCTCATGCATTTGTATGTCATCTTAGACACCTTAGGTCATGTGAGAATATTGGTTGATCATTGTTACATTCATTTGGTATGCTTTGCATGCATTACATCTTATGTATGTTCATGTATTTTCAAGCTTCTAACATGTTTGTTTTTGCATCCAACACTTGTATGATCATACATATGCATTGTACATGACTTTTCATCTTTTCATGACACATTTTCATCATGTGTTATCTTCTGGTTTGGATCATTTAACCTTCATTTGTTTCATTTCATCTTATTTCATACCTTATACATCCATATTAACCCTTTCAGGTGCTTCAGGTAAGTTGATCAGGATGTGGATGTGCATCAACATCCAACCTCTTATTATCCTTTCATATGCATCTTTACTTGTCTTTGAAATGAATTTGATGCACTTATGTTCTCTCTTGCTCTTATCCCACTCTTAGGTTACTTAACTTCTTAAGGAAGTAAGTAACATATTCTTCTATCTCCTTCCTTTTTCATCTGCTTCTCCTTCCTTGGTGGCCAATCTGAAGACTTTCTTTATGCCTAACAAACCATAGGAACTACAAAGCATGATAACTTTGGGGATGTGAATAGTTCCCCTTAGTTTTTTTACCTTTTGAGTCTCCTTGAGTCTCTGCTCCTCATCTCAATAACACAGGCTAAACAGTTAATGTTTTGGGGCTCTATATTAGGGTTATGCATCTATCCTTATCTTAGGATGGAATGTATAATTGTAATACTTAGTGTTAAAACTTTAAGTTGTTTTCACCTTCTAATCAAAACACCTAATAATTATCAAGACTTAAGCTTGTAACTTGGGCCTTATATTAGGGTTACATCCCTGCCTCTGAGTCAGAGGGACTAACCCTAGTGTTTAATGGACAAGTCCCCCTCAGGTTTAGTCTTACAAACATAAAATTCACTTCTTAATCTAACCTCTAATCAAAATCCACTTTAATAAATGTTTGTTATATAATGATTTTAATCCTTGACCATGGATTAAGTTGAGGTATCTTCCTCATATTAAGTGTCCTCATCTATCATCCTTCTCTTAGGATGGTGTAATGAGTTCACTAATCCCTGATTAGAGATTAAACTCATTACATAACACAAAACAAAATCCAAAAAAACACTTGATAATTACAAGTAGGTTAATGAACTTAATCCTGTATCATTAAGGTAATTAAGTTGGGATATTCATCTCACACTTAAGTAGACTCATTATCCCTAGTCAGCGGTGATATAATGAGTCTACGACTCTTGATTAAGGCTTAAGCTCATTATCCTATGCAAAACACCAAAAACAAATAAAAAACTGAAAACACAAAAAACAAACAATAAATGTCTCCTCCGGGATTCTTTTCTCATCACACTCACTGTGAAAATGAGAACTCGCTTCTTCCGTCTAATGCAAGACAGTTAGCACTCGAGCCAGACGAGTCATACACTTGAGCATAGACAAGCAAGCGGTTCACACCAAAACACCAAGTCTCTTTGAGTCGAACTACGGTGTTCTGACTTCCTCATTGCACGAGAGGATACATAGGCATGACTTAACGGTTATCGAACAAAAGTCCCCAGGCCTCCCCCCTCTTTTCTTTCTAGTTTTCTTTCTTAGCCTCAGTTTGAACTCCTGTTCTTTTTGCACTGTCACTTTGTACATCCATCCTTTTTATACATAGTTAGCACATACACTTCCCCCCTTTTTTAAAACACAATCAGGTAAGTGTGGATCCCGTCGAGTACGACAGACGATCTGGGTGCTAATACCTTCCCAGGTCGTAACCAACCCCCTTACCCAGTCTCTTTGGTTCGCAACCGTCTTATCCACTTCTTTCTAGGTTTATGCAGCATTACCTTTCCTCCAGGATAAAAATGCGTAGCTGGCGATTCTATTCAACCTTCATCATCTGACTGTTCTCGCTGACAGTTCGCGTTTTCACCGGGACGAAAGTCCGGGGAGCGACATACTCAAGTCGGGGGAAAGGCCTGGACTTTGAGTTCACATAACTACTAGAGACATCAAGTGAGGTAAACAGAGCACAACGTGCTTTAATGCATCTTTCCCCAGCCAACCACAAGGGCAAGACAACTCAGGTCACTTGATCCTTAAAGTAAAAATAACTTTCTTCGCTCAGCCACACAAGGGCACTACAACACGGGTCACGTTACATTACCACAAAGTAACTTTCCCCTGCCATGCCACACACAGAGATCTCGACACGGGTAACTTGTTACTTATCCTAATGGATACTTTCCTCGCCTAGCCACACCAGGGCACTTCAGCATGGGTCACAATCATCCATTAAGGGATTCGAATCCACAAATTAATTATGCCTCCCCGGCCGTCCCGTCTCATGGGACCTCGACACGAGTTAAACATAACTAAATTAGGATTTTAACGCGATGGGAACATATCCTCCATCCGTTCACAACTACTTATCACGAGGATACTATTCGAGTATCGACGTCTAAGAATTTCTATGTCTAAAGACCATTTTTTGTATCAACCTAGGGTAATCCTAAGCATCTCACAAATCATACCATCTAACCATTTCTAGTTACACTACTAGGCCATACAATGGTTTATGGTAAAGTTTTCTCACTCTTTTTTTTTCATTCTTGATGCTTTTAACTATATAATTCTCAATTACATAATCTAACATTTTAATTTAATTATCACAATTAAACTAATCCCACAAAATCTCTTTGTCTCTACTTTCATTCAATCCTCATGATTAATCACATAATCCACAAATTGTTTTATACTATAATTCCCTAACTAACATAATTACAGCTAATTAGGAAAGTCGGGTAAAAATCAGCTCAGATTAATATTTCTCGGTCTCAAAAGATAGAACATATTACTAGCTTCGAATCGATATAAAGAACACATAAATCGGATAAGGGATGAAGAAGTTAAGAAGTTTTAAAAGAAGAATCGAAAATAATATTTTTAATCGGCATAAAATAAATAATTATTTTCCACTTCAAAAGTAATATTTTCCTCTACCATTGGATATTATGTTTTCTTATCTTTCCAACGCTTCAAACGGGGACCGAAGCTGACTTACGGTTCAAAAGTTACAGTTAAAACAAGAGGCGCAATATTTTTCCTTGCGAAGGGGATTCGCTATGCGAACTTTATTTCGCTATGCAAACTCAGTCAGTGGCAAAATCCCCTGTTTTTGCTACGCGAACCGTAGCGAATAGTAGCAGTTCCTGGACGCGTTTTTGTGAAGAAAAACCCCAAAATTCATCATAAAAATTAAAGGAACACTATGGATCATCCAAGCAATTATAATAGGTTAACCATACATGTAACCCGACTATTCTACCAGATTATTTCAGCATTTTAACCGTTAGAAACTTTGATTTATCATATTAATCATTTTTAACCTAAGACTCTAGAATTTCAAAACTCTAAAACAAAAGTTTCTATTTAGAACCCACCTTGACAATGAAGAGGAGTTTGATGAAGATGACGAAGATTGATGAAGAAGAATGATGATGATCCAAGCTTTCCTCTTTTAGGGTTTTCTTTCTCTTCTTCTATTTCTCTTCCCTTCTTTCCTTTTCTTTCTTACTAACTTTCTTCTTCTTTCTCTTATAAAACCCATATTTCTCTCTTTTTATAACAAAAACAATTATCTATCAGTTAGTAACACTAACTGGTCCAAATTGAGAGTATCCAAAAATGTCTGAGTCAAATATTTAATAAAACCTTTGAGTTAGATAATACTAATTAATTAATTTAAGTTCGTCGGTTTCTCTAATTATTTTAATTGAAAACTCTCAGAGCATGCCGAAATCCTATTCATATTAATTAATATTATTCAGAGCATTTAATTAAAATACAGGGTATTACATCTTCCTTTCCTTAAATTGAAATTCATCCTAGAATTTCCTTTACTCACCAACAACGACAGTTTATAACACTGTCTTGGATCCATACTTATCCTTATTTCTGATACATACTTTGACATACTCAAATCTAACTCTTGACTTGCGGCTTAAAGTCCTCGTTTCATAACAAATAAAACTTCACGTCCTTACTCATATGCGTGTTCCAACATTGGGTTGACTTCTAACTTACTATTTCCGCAATTGTTTGTTGTTTCATATTGAATCACTTAGGCTCATCTCTCCATCGGAGAAGCATACCACTATAAATCCTTCTATTGAGTCATAACATATAACATAACACTCCAATTACTAAAACCATCTCAAAATTTGTCAAACGACTTCTTTTTAAATTCCACTTGGTTTGATGCTATACGATGTAACCATTTTACATCTGACACTCCACCCTTTCAGTGTCTTACATAAGGACAACACACTTAGAACCAAAATCCTCTTACCTCAACACTTACAAATAATACTCTTCTGATTCTTATTAATTCGACTGATTTCTTTCATTGGTGTTCTTCCACTATGCTTTCAAAGTCTAACAATGGAGATGCCACGAATTCTCAAACAATACTAGGTAGTCGATAGTCTGTAAGGAACAAACGTATCCATTGGAGCTCTCACCAACCAATAGAATAAGAACTTGAAAACATGCAACAATAGAAAATTTACTTGTCAACCACACAAATATAACATCGGTCCAAACTCTCCAACGACAGAGATACAATGGTTGTATTGTTGCAATCATAACTGATGCAATTCCGATTCCAATATAAACTTGAAACAGTTTATCCAATTCAGCTTAACAAATCTGCCATGGTTACTATACTCCATTATAATTCTCTTCATATGAATCTATTCACTCAAGGCTTCTGTTGACACAAGGTCTCCATTAATAACACATAGTAATGTCACATAACTTACAATCATTAGTGAATCACCAATACTAAACTTAAAACATCCCTAGTATACTTACGGGTTTCCATAACACTTTGCTATCGCATACAATATTCCACACACACACACACCTTCAAAGACCATACAAAATTTCTCGTCAAAATTCCCTTCTCTCAAGGGTCCCTTTCCTTAAGAAATCCAATTTACATGTTAACTTTGGAACATCTATCTTTCACTCTTACTTGGAAGGTAGCTTAAAAATTCATCTCTCTGAGTGCGGATCAACTGCACATATCTGGTGTTACTCTTACGGAGTCCATAACTTGATGTTAAGAATTAACGATACTAGAACTGACCAATTGTTCAACTCTTATCCGCACAACAACTCGGATACCAAAATGTTTCCTGGAAGATCAACACTTCAAGAGTCTCTTATAAATTCTCAATTTAGGTCCTCAGTAGTCGCAATGACAACACACCAAAATCCAGATCATGAACTGCCTACCAATAATGCTCAAAAGAAATTTCAACACTTTAAACCTATGATACTTCGAACGGAAGCCAAAATAAACTTACAGTTTAGAAAGTACGATTCTCAAAAGTCCTCAACAAAAGTCACGTGTCAATCAATTACATGTCCAAGGCTAAATGGTCAAACACAACTAAACTTGTTCCTTTTTGTTGACAAACGATCCAACTCAAACTTATCAATCCAATCCACACTAACTTGCAAGATGATTCTCACTCGCGGTTTCTAAACATGTATTACATTCACCCACCGCTCACAACTCAAGGTAATACAAAACAAGATACAACAAACCGATGACATACTTCAAATAAGTGACGAAGTAGAACTACCATTCTGTTACGGTCACATCACGAATATTCAATGGAATAGTTTGACTCTACTCGTACAACGATGTTAGTAGGAAACGACAATGACGACATCGAAAGGGTTTTTAGTCATATGCTAACACTTTGTTCGTCCATAAGCAAAATCCAACACACAATCCTTATCGGGAAGAAAACAAAATAATGGACATCTCATGTCTAGTATACAAATTTTTCCTCTCTCTTCAATTCCCTGGCGAGAATTAAAACAACAACATCCTTAATCCCACTAGCGATAAATTCCAAATACTCTGATAATTCACAAATCACAGAAGCTTTCCCTTAAACTTGAAGACTGAGGTAATGCACTCCTCAAAAGAACCTTGTTATCTTTACTTACGTAATAACCTGGGTTCCCTTACCCTTTACTAATCATCGAGTAGAGATTCTCCACAGATTCCTATTGGTACCAAGAACACTTCGATCGGGCACCCAAGTCAAACTGTAAGATCCTTAGAAAGATAAACTTCAAAACATAACAGCGGTAACCGGTTACTACCAGGAGGGTAACCGGTTACTTGGTGCAAATTTGAGCTTCCAGAAGCTAAAAGATATTTAGAACACAACTTAGTAATTGGTTACTACCCAGAGGGTAACCGATTACTTCAAACGCGGAAGAAAAATTCTGATTCTCATTGTTACTTAAACCTCCAACCTCATATCAATCACAACCAAAGGTTATAACAGTTATCAACAAATGATTTCACACATATAGTAATCATACCACCAGAGTCCAAATGGGTGAACCATCATTGCTTACACTTCCTTAACTTTAGTTTCAACAACAACTTAACAACTACATAGTACATTCGTCCAAAATACATCTCGTTATCACTTTCTCATATTGTACTATTAATACCGTTTCCATACAGTGTTCACTTCACATTTTGCGGTAATCCTCTCATACCCAACATAATTCATCTTACAAGATTTCTCCCAAATTCAAGGTGCTTACTCTAACACTTAACACAACTTCATCTGGTCCATATCAAATACACCTCTTGACACTAAATAAAGCTTATTCTTTCTCCGACATTATACCTTATACAATTCCTTGGGTAATTCAACATTTCTGAATTAATCCCTTACTAAATATAACATCCTGGTTTATTACTCGAAACTTTGTCTCCTTGGTCATAACCGAATATACAACTCCAATCTTCTACTCTTCGTTCAAGGTATACTTGTCTCACTTGAAACGTGTAATCACATCCTTGCGTTTCTCTTTACGCTTCACCATAACTTTAGGTTCCCAAAAGAAAATAAACATTATTAACTTGTAGCTTCTATCCATCCGTGAGGTATTATCCGAATACACTCCTTGAATTACTCTCGTTCATATATGATGGCACCGCGACCTTAGTACTGAAACACTAACACTTAACTCATTCCCGAACCTTACGTCACACATTCCATAAAGCATCTTCTCTTTTCATGGAATGAGGTTCCTCAAAACTCCTGTCCATACCAGTGGACAATACTTCCCTACCAGTGACTTTACGCATTCCTTGATACACTGACCACTCATCCTATAGATATATGTACCTTTCAGACTCTATCAATTCCAAAGGATTTCTCGAGCAACACATTTCTCTGCAACTTCATGTTACAGGAAGTAAAACTCTTATGAAGACTCCAAATGAGCTGACTAAAGCTCCTTCTGCTAACTCTTGGCCTGAGCCTACTCTCACAATACAAGTTACGAAAACACTTTAGAGTCCTCATGGTTGCACAACCATGATTCTACCTATCACATACATAGCATTAGGCTGATCAGGCCCAATACTACATAATATTATATTAAGAACCATGTCGGCAAGACACACTTAGGAGGCTGGAAAGATTTACTTATGATGTTTCAAGGCTAGGTCAGGATACAACCTGCCCTGATATCAACTATAAGGCCCATATAATATATATCTAGAATAATATCATACAAGTGTTATTTTGGTACTGACACCAACATAAGATGCCTAAGAGCATGATACACATTCTTGACCAATTCTAAAAATTCTATACAATAATGGTACAAGACATGTGTCGCTCCCGGGATTTTCATCCTAGTACAAACGCGAAAGTGGCGTTGAAAAGGTAGAATCGCCAGTCAGACATTTTTATCCTGAATGAATAGGAAAGGTAATGTTGCACAAACCTGAGGAAGAAAGAAAAAACAAGGTCCTACAAACCAAAGATCTGGATTCGGGAGTCGGTTACGACCTGAGAAGGTATTAGCACCCCAGACTGTCTGTCGTACCCGACGGGATCCACGCTTGTTTGTTTGTTTCAACGGGTGAGAAATAAATTGCTGCTGAAGAAAAGAAATGGAATAGGAATTGGAAAAAGAGAACGAAAAGAAAGAACGGGAAAATGTAGGGAAAATAAAGAATGTTCTCGAACGATCCCTACCCCGCTGCCTACGTACCTCATCGGGAAAATGAGGATCAGAGTCGACGTAGTTCCCCTAACTAAGGCGAGGACTATTTGTTTGTGTTTTTTTATGTGCTGGAACTGTGTATGTCTATGCTCAGGTGTTGCAGGCTCGCCTTGAACGAGTGCGTTTACCATCTTGCATGTGAGACAAGTCGTCGCGAGTTCACGTTGAGAGTGAGGGAGGTGAGCAAAGAAGTTCCGGAAGGAAAACACGATTCTTCTTTGTTGTTTTGTCTTTTAGAGAAGTGTTTTATGTTTATTGTTTGTGAACCTTCTCATATTAAGACTTATTCATCGTGGTAGATGACTTACACCTCGCCCCAAGACAGGACGTGCATAAGCAACCCACAGAAAAGTCTCGTGTTGTACAAGAAAGTCAATCTTTATTAGGTATTTTTTTGCTTTTCTTTATGAGATGAGAAAGAGAAAGCGTAGCGAACCAAAGGAAAAAACTCTCTGGGGAAGACTAAGATTCTAGCGTTATCATAGATGGATGAACCTAGGTTAGTGCGGTTTTTATCCTAATGAAAAGGAGAAACAAATGGGGAAATAGAATACAACTTAATTCTTAACGAAGTTAAGTTGATTCTAACAAGGGGTTAACATGAAGTTGTGGGAAAACCTAACAAACACAAGTATGAAAGGTAAGGTAAAATGCAACTTAAATGCATAAAGAAAGTAAAAGGAATAAGTTGTGAAGAACTTACCTTAACCTCCCTACAAAACAAAGGTTAGTGTTGCATATTATTTAAAATAATAAGGCAAACAAAGTACCAATTAAATCCCAATGTTCCTAGGACCTAAACTAGACTCAATCCTAAGCCTAAAGGGTACTAAAAATAACGCAAAGCAAAATTCAACAGCCTACTACATCTCCTAAATGCACAAACAACAATGAAATGCAATGCACAATGCACACCGCTTTTTACAGCTCACAATCAGCATGCAAAACAGGTGTAAAAGTGTGGAAATGCAACAATCAACATACATTTTACAGCTACTGTACAAACAAACAACTATGAAATGCAAAAGGCAGATTTGATTATTTTCATTTTTTTAATGCACAAAATCAATGAGAAATGCACAATTAACACAAATCATGATCAAATAGAATCAACATGCATGATTAAATGGACATGATTATTTTTAATGCGTGATTATGGAAGGATGCACCAAATGATCAATTATGCAACAAGTATGTAACATGTATGGCACATAAACATGATGAACATGAACATGCATCAACATGGATCAACAAGAATGACATATAGCTTGATGCAAAAATCAGAATCGGATTGATATGCAAATGGGATCAAACATGAAACAAAAATGCAACAACATGCACATTTATGATTATGTGAAATTCTACATGCAATATGCAATGCAATTATGAATCATGCAAATGGAAATGAAAGCAAAACAGAATGTCAAACACATGTAAGTATGCTAAATGAAAGGCTTGAACATGGCAAAAATTATTTACAGGTCACTTTATGCATAATTAACAAGTAAAATGCATAATATGCAAAAGGGAAAGAAAACGTGTCGAAATGACTCAAAATGACGGAATGAGGTACTGAAACTAATCTTGAAAATTTCCTAAATTCATGCTCTATCACTATATGAATGATTAAGACACAATGCAATACAAACATGCGAAGAAACAAATGCATTTTTCTCCTTTTTAACGGCGTTAACCGGTTAACGCTATAGGTTAACCGGTTAATACCCAAAAAAAATTAATTCCAGGGGCGTTTTTAATGTGTTAACCGGTTAACCAATTGCGTTAACCGGTTAACACTGAACAAAATGGTTAAAAAAGCTGAGAAATAAGCACTTATCGTCATGAACTTACTTCTAACAACCCCTAACACATACATGAACATGTTAACACAAATTTTCTACTTAAATGAAGTATTCTAACACCTATTAGGACCTAGATTATGCTACGGATCTAGCTTCTAACAATCGAAATGCACAAATCGCAATCAAAACAAAATTGAACGGTAAAACGCAAACACATAATCAATGAAAACATGAAGAATTCCGTTACAGCGAGATGAAGAGAATAAGTTAAGGAAAAAGTGGTTTGGGATCACCAACCTACGAAGTGGAGGATTTCTTCGGTGAGTGTTGTGATGAATCAGAATGCAAACGAAGAAGAATACCGAAGATCCGCGAATGAAAAATAAATGTGATTCATTCTTGATGCTTATTGATTAATCACTTCCAATGCTTCAAATCACTTCAAAAACAGAAGCACTTCTTCAATTAAGCTCCAATGCGGATGATTGATGAAGGATTAGCTTCAAGTTCTTCAAATTCCAATGAAGAATTTGAAGAACTTATATGAAGAAGCTCTTGGTGAAAGGTGAAAATATGGGAGAAAATAGAGAAAAATGAGAGATTGAAGATGAAAATGGTGAAAATGAGGTTTCAACCCTTTGCATTGAAATGGTTAGGGTTTATATATTGTATAGGTTTGGAATGAAACTAGGTTGGGGGCTTGCTTGGGCATTAGGTTAGGTATGGAGCTAGGGTTGGAGTTAGTTAAGGTTAGTTGGAATTCTAGAATATTCCTTGGAATATCCTAGAAGAGTCTAGAATGTGGTATAATTTTCTAGTGAATGGAGTGAAAAAAGTGAAGTGAAGTGGAAAAAAGATGGAAAAGAATGATGAAAAGAAATGTGGAGGGAAGTGGAAACCAACCAATTTTTGAACTATTTTGCTTGGATTATTTATGTAATCATTTTCTTCTCCTTAAGATTCCAAACTTGATAGGCCTTGCCCAATCACATGCCTCATGCACATGCAAATGCTCATGATTTATTTTTTATTTTTTATTTTTTTTTGAATGTGATGCGATGCTCGAACAATCATATGAAATGACGAAGCATAAACCACTTAAGGTTGGCAATAAATTAAGAGGGCAAATTTTAGGGTATTACAACATGGAAATCATACTAAAATGAAAATGCAAAGATCAATACAATATCCATCATTGTACAAGACAAAGACACGATGGAAAACTAAGACTATGCTCCTCTTGAAACATCCCGAGCATAGCTCCACTTGTAAATCAAACCTGCAAAAGAAACCTGAAAAGCAACAATAATAGTGGGGTAAGATCACAATATCTCAGTGGGTTCCCTATCTTAGAGTTCTCTCAGCTCTAAGGGTTTCATCTAATCACTACTCAAGTCGGGGGAAAGACCTAGACTTCGAGTTCACATAACAACTAGAGACATCAGGTGAGGTAAACAGAGCACAACATGCTTTAAGGCATCTTTCTCCGGCCAACCACAAGGGCAATACGACTCGGGTCACTCGATCCTTAACGTATAGATAACTTTTCCCGCCCAGCTACACAAGGGCACTACATCACGGGTCACTCATTATCTATCTAAGGTACTTTCCCTGCCCAGCCACACAAGGGAACTACAACACGGGTCACGATACTTTACCACCAAGTAACTTTCCCCGGCCATCCCACTGTCGCACCCCGAAAAATACGACCTCGCGATCAAAAGAACCGCGCGATAGGCAGACATGAGAGTCACCACCTAATTCTCATTTATTCCCATAAGGGGAAAGGGAAGATATAGATAAAACCCATCTAAAGAGAGGATGAAGACAATGGTCTCACAACCATTGCCTGGGTTTGGAAGTCGGTTATGCAGGGGGAAGGTATTAGCACCCTCTACATCCATCGTACTCGATGGGAACCATCTAAGTTGTCACGTGCACAAGGTTGTTTATGCTTAAAGAGTTACTTGCTAAGGGAAAAGAGTTTGAATTAAGAGTTAGATTGATCCTAGGTGCTCGGCAAGGATTGAGATCCTTGTCCCTACGTACTCCCTTGTGCAATGGGAAAGTCAAAGCCTCGTAGTTCAGCCTATTACGGGTGATGGTCGTTGATTTTATTAACTTTCTTTGAAAAAAGGATTTAGGAGTCGAATTGCACTAAAGACTATGGGTAGAGGTGATTATTCTGAACCATCAAGCCAAGCGTCTTGCGACGGAAATAATTGGAGCGAGTAACGAAAGCTCGTAGTCCTCCTTTCTCCCACTTAAGGCTCGTGGTGTACAATTATTCTCGTATTATTATGGTGTTTTATTTACCTATGACCGCTTGACGTTGGATCAAGGGTTTAGATCTAAGAGAAATGTTTTGGTTTTTTATTGATGTTTGATGGCGATGCGCGAAGCACTCGATTAACGGGTAAATGCAAATGGAGGTTTATTTATTTATTAGCGAGGCTCAATATGCTCAGCTCGCAAGGTTTGGTGGATCTGATTCCTAGTCCCTAGGGGTGCTCCTAGAAAATGAAACCATAATCGAAAAATAAAGTGCAAGTGTGTGTGACTGTAACCACTTGGCGTTGGACCAAGGGTTCGCGAACTAAACGAGATCTAAACTAGGCCCTAAGGGTGCTCATAGCAATCGAAACAATAAAATGCGGAAAATAAATAAAGTGCGTACAAAGGAAAGGGAGAGGGGTAGATGTAAGTGTCGCTCCCTAGACTTTCGTCCCGGTGCAAACGCTAACGGACGAGGCGATGTTGGAGGTTGAGGTTGAATAGAGTCTCCAGCTAGGAATTTTTATCCCGAAGAAAAGGTAATGTTGCATAAACCTGGAAAGATATGGATAAGACGGTTGCGAACCAAAGAAACTGAGAAAGGGGGTAGGTTACGACCTGGGAAGGTATTAGCACCCAGATCGTCCGTCGTACTCGAACAGATCCACGCTTACTTGACTGCATTTAAAAGGGGATAGTATATGTGCTAAACTGTGTATAAAAAGCTAGGGAGGAAAGGATGTACAGAGTGTCAGTGCAAAGTGAAAGTGAGTGCTCAAAACTGAGGCAAAGGAAATAGAGAGAATGAGGAGAGGGGGAGACAATGAGACTTTTGTTCGATAACTATTAAGTTATGCCTACGTATCCTCTCGTGCAATGAGGAAGTCAGAACACCGTAGTTCGAATCAAAGAGACTGGTTGATTTTGTTGTGAATTGCTTGCTTGTCTATGCTCAAGTGTATGACTCGTCTGGCTTGAGTTCTAACTGTCTTGCATTAGACGGAAGAAGCGATTTCTCTTTTTCAGAGTGAGTGTGATGAGAAAAGAATCCCGGAGGAGACGTTTATTGTTTTTTTTGTGTTTTCAGTTTTTTATTGTTTTTTTTTTGTGTTTTTGCATAGGATAATGAGCTTAAGCCTCCATCAAGGGATAATGAGCCTACTCAAGTATGATATGAGAATCTCAACTTAATTACCCTAATGATGCAAGATTAAGATCATTAACCTACTTGTGATTATGAAGTGTTTTTTTTTATTTCTGTTTTGTGTTAAGTAATGAGTTTAATCTCTAATCAGGGATTAATGAACTCATTACACCATCCTAAGAGAAGGATAATAGATGAGGACACTTAAGATGAGGAAGATACCTCAACTTAATCCATGGTTAGGGATTAAAATCATTATATAACAAGCCTTTATTAAAGTGGATTTTAATTAAAGGTGGGATTAAGAAATGGATTTTATGTTTGTAAGACTAAACTTGAGGGGGACTTGTCCATTGAACACTAGGGTTAGTCCCTCTGAACCAACAGGAAGAGATGTAACCCTAATATAAGGCCCAAGTTACAAGCTTAAGTCTTAATGATTATTAGGTGTTTTGATTAGGAGGTGTAAACAATTTAAAGTTTTAACACTAAGTATTAAAGTTATACACTCCATCCTAAGATAAGGATACAAGCATAACCCTAATACAGAGCCCCAAAACTTTAACTGTTTAGCCTTGCTTATGAGATGAGAAGCAGAGACTCAAGGAGACTCAAAGGTAAAAAATAGGGGAGACTATGTACAACCCTAAATTTATCATGCTTGGATATTCCTATAGTTTGTGAGGCTTAGAGAAAGATCTTCTGAAAGTCTTCAGATGGCCACCAAGGAAGAAGAAGCAGATGAAAAGAGAAGAGAAAGGAGAATAAGTTACTTACTTCCTAAAGATGTTAAGCAACCTAAGAGAAAGAGAAGGAGCAAGAGAGAGCATAAGTGAGTCAAACTCACTTCAAAGACAAATAAGATGCAAATGGAAAGATAAGAAGAGGTTGGATGTGGAGGCAAATCCACATCCTGATCAACTTACCATAAGCCCATACAATGGTTAGTATGAATGCATAAGGTGAAACAAGATGCAATGATGCAAAGATGAAGATGCAATGATGCCTACTAGAAGTGAATACATGATTCAAATGTGTCATGGAAAGATGCAAAGTCATATACAATGCATATGTATGATCATACAAGTAATGGATGCAAAAAACAAGCATGTTAGAAGCTTAAGATCACATGAACATACATAAGATGTAATGGATGCAAAACATACCAAATGAATGAAACAATGATCAACCAACATTCACACATGTCCTAAGGTGTCTAAGATGACATACAAATTCATGAGATGTCATGACAAGTTCATATGATGATGGTATGCAAAGATGAATGCAAATGAACATGACAAATTAGGGTTTTAAGAAAGTATGAGATTGATGCGTGTTTTTCGCAACTGTACGAACACGTCAGAGTAATATAAAAGATTGTCGAATCCACAGATAACAAGTGTCAATCTATCGTACCTGTTGTTATGGTGTGTATCTAAGGCAATTGAATATAATGGTTTTAAAGAGTGCGCAATGGTAAATAAAATAGTAATTTTAAACAATTAATAAAGATAGGCTCGAATGTAATTCACGTAATCAATTGATAATCTGGTACTTGTTAATAGAACTACTTATGGGCAATATTTTCCACTTTGAAAAGAACTAATTTAACAGGAACTGTCGCTTTCGCGTATTAAGAACCGAGTTGTACTCTCTAATCAACCCCTCATATTGTCACGGATAAAAAGGTGCGTACTGCATTAGAGTAGTAAACCTATTTTTAAGAAATATAGTATCTTAACTAAGTTAAAAAGTACTTTAACCTGGATTTCTTAGCAAAAAGAGGTTCTCACGAACCAGACTCTAAACTTCTTAACGCGTCGGAAAATCGTTTTAAAATCCCTTTTCTTTTTAATCTAACAACTTCTAATGAACTAGACAAAGCGCTTTTGGCTGTTTTTGAAATAGTTAAAAACAATTAAACTTATATTGAAAGTTAAAATAGCCCTTAAGTGTTTCTACGAACAGTTGTACGGATTACTGGTTCAATTACGATCCTTACATTCTAACCTTTATGGATTTAGTTAGACATAGTAAAGTAAAAGTTCTTTTTATTATTTTTCATAAAAGTAATTAGTACGAGTGCGGAAAGTAAATAAAAGTAGTACGAGTGCGGAAAGTAAATAAAAGTAGTGCGAGTGCGGATAATAAAGAAAGTAAAGCGAGTGCGGAAAATAAACGAAAGTAGTGCGAGTGCGAGAAATAAATAAAGTAAAGAGAGTGTGGGAAATAAATAAAAGTAAAGCAATGCGGAAAGTAAATAAAATAAAGCAAATGCGGAAAAATAAAATACGAACTGGAATTAAAATGGCGGCAGGATTAACTTCCTCCCAGAGTGCTCCAAAACTCGATCACACAGACGTATACAGACTCGATCACTCGATTGTAGTAACACCCCGATGTGAAGTGATTACTACTTTAAAATTGATATATGCCTAAGAGATTCTAAGTTTGGATGATTGGAAATGAAAATCTAAGGCCCTATTTATAGGAAAACAAATAGCACGAAAAAATCAGGATGCCCCCTCCACTAAAAAGTGGAGGGAAAACGTTTTGCCTGTTGGCGCCCGCCACAGGCCTATGGCGCCCGCCATAGGTGTAAAGTGGTGAAGAAACTGGGGATCGTGGGCTCTTGGTAGTTGTGGAGTGGTTTTGAGACGTGGCCACGTCATAGCTGACCCCATAGCGCCAGCCATGGTGGATGCCGTAAGTGTAAAAAGCTGAATTTCTTGATTTTTATCCGTTTCAACTCCTTTTTTGCTCCTTTTCTCGATTTAGGCCCCAATTACATAAAAAACCTGAAAATAAAGAAAAACAAAGTAATAACATAAAAAAATAGCAATAAAAACTAAGAATGCATGCGAAATCGGAGTCAGAAATACGGTGAAATTTAGTGTTATCAGAGATGCATATGATCAAAAAATAAGCAAAACACATGATAAAAAAATGAAATTGCAACCAAATGAACCCTAAATCCACATAAGATCACACCCCAAAGATGGAAGTCAGAAGCTATACCAAAGTCAAGTTATGGTTTTTCTAAATTAGGCTAGGGTTTTGGATACCTCTTCATGAAAAATGTCAAACAAATGGAAAACGCAATGCAAAAATATGAGCTAAATACACTAGATACTACATGCAAAGTATGAGAGAATGCAAAAAGAATCATTCACAAATTCATCTTGGTTGATCAGAAATGAATTTTTGAAGTTAGGGTTAGAAAAATAGGAAATTTAGAAACCCTAATTCATGGTTAATTGTCAAAATATGATCATACCCTAAAAGAAATTTGTAAGATGAGTTTGTAAATTGTTCTAAATGTGTAAGAATACTTCATGATTTTTTTGGTTATTATTAAATACCTAAAAGTATTGATAATTAATTAAAATGAATGAATTAATTAAATAATACAATTAAATGATTTAAAAATATTTTTTTAATGCAAAAATAAAAAATAAAAAATAAAAATGTTTTTGGGTTCAAAAAATTAAATTGAACAATGATGCAAAAAATCAGAATTTTAGGAATTGTTTTGGTATTTTTAATAAATAAAACAAAAGAAATGAAATAAAATAAAATTAAAATTAAAAGAAATGAGATGTATGCTGATCATATGGCTAAGATTGCGTGGGAGGAAGATCAATGGTTCAGGATGCAAGTCACCTTGACTTGGGGTAGGTTGATCCTAAGGTTGTGGTTTAAAAATGAGATACGCGCGCTATCCAAGGGTCTAGATTCAATTTGACTAATTAATTATAATTTAACTTAATTAATTAGAATTAGGGTTTAATGAATTATCTGAGTCGTCCATACGCTAATCTAATTAACATCCAAGGGCTGAGATTCAAACTGGAAAACAAAACCCTAATGACTTTCAGGTGACCGGAGATAAGCTCCGATCATCTTCTCCGGCCATCCCCTCAACCTATCTTCTTCCCCAGGCCACACCAACCCAAAATAACTACCCAGAAACACTCCTCATGCATCATACAATCAAAATCAATCATCAAACATCATTTATATCACAAGAATCATGCAAATCGAATCAAAAACATTTTCACGGGAAAAGTTTCAAAACAACCATACATGCTCATTTCTCAACCATTTTCAATTCTAAACAGATCAGAGTGATCAGCTAAGCATATAGAATCATTTGATAACAAGAAAAAAGAGTTCTAGAAAAATGTTCTTGATGAATACCTTAACTAAGCTTCTTCAAAATGGAGCTTTCAAGACCTCCCTCTTGTGCAAAATGACTCCTCTGGTCCCCCTTGTGCTAATGGAATGCTTGGATGAAGTTTATTTGGGCTATTTTGAAGGGTTCAGTTCTGGTTCAACAGAAATCGTGTTTTTTTAGGGTGTTTCAGGCCATGGTGATGGGTGGGAAATGTTCCTTGTGTTATGTGTGATTGAATGGTGAAAGAATTTTGGATGTTTGATGGCTGAGTAGTGAGAATCGAAGAGGGGAAGTTTTTGACAATTTTTGTGCAATCTGAGTGTTGGCTTGTTCTTGGCTCTTGTGTGTTATGTTTTATGATCCTTAGGCAATGCATAAAAGATTGAGATAGGTCAGAGGAGTGGTTGTGCATTGTGGGAATGGTATGGCTCCATTGGCCAAAAAGTCAAAAATGGTGTACTTGAAGCATAGGCCATGACAGAAGTGATTTGAGGTCTTGGGCTGCCTCAGCTGGTTTCAAGGAGCACCCTTGGATCGAAATTGATGAGTTGTATGGCTTGATTCATGAGTTTGAATGGTTTTTGCAATTTCACAACTTTGTGATTTCTTGAGAAGAAAGGCATGAAAACCCTAGGTTCTTGGCCCAATTCTGATCTTTAGAAGTTGTTTGATCATAGCATGATGTATTTGAGTGGATTAGAGGTCACACAAAGGCCTGAAATACCATTTTGCAAATTTCCCTCTTTGGCATGAACTTGAAAATTACAAGATTTTTCCCAACTTTCACTTGCCATATTTTGAGTTCTAGGATGAATCAAGAGGAGTTCTTGTACTTTTTGAAAACGGGAAGATCAAATCTACAACTTTCATGTTTGAATAAAATTCATTTGAAACCTTTTTGATCAAGAAAGAGGAGGTTGAAGATCTTTCCCAAAATGGAAAGTTTTCATTACAAGTCATGTCCAAAAATAGCAAGTTTGCAAATGGCTCAATATTATTCAATATTGTGAACTTCCAAGAATTCCTAAGATCAAATAAAGATCACAGGACCTCAAATTGATGATGATGACCCTTTGTAATCCTTGTTGGTGGCCTCAGATGCCCTGATTCTGACTTTTCTTGCACAATAAGTTACCATTTGATCAGAGGACTTCCATAAGGAGTTTTTGCTTCAAATTTGATACACATGCTCCTTATATCATATATAGACCAATAGAATTAAGAATGACCAAATTTTTTGAGTGCAAGGGCCTCAAACCCAAAACCCTAATTTCTAGGTCATCTGTGTAGGAGCTTCTAGCCTGCCTGGACAACTGTGCAATCCTCTAAGATTTTGTGACTTCAAAATACCCTTGGAGGCATAATATGATCATAGAACACTCATGGACCCTCTTGGAATGCTTCATGGCCTCTGAGATAGCTCAAACCTCTTCTAAGATTCATCTGACCACAAACCCTAGCTATGCAGCTTATGCAATGAAATAACTATGTAGTGTGAGATAGTATGCTTATGCAATGCAATATGAAGAATCACAAGCCAAGGTGTGAGAAAAAAGAGAGGGAAAATTTGGGGTGTTTACAGCTGCCCGTATTCAAGCATGAGTTAGCTGTGTAGGATGTAAGCGCCTGGCTTAACAGACAAACAAGATAACTTGTGGTTAAATACCAAGACGGTCCAAAATTTGAACTCTTTATTATAAGAAGAAAAGGGATATAAATTGTAATAGACATTATAGACTGAATATCAAATGGTAGCGACGGAGGACGACCATCGAGTAGAGGACGACTGCCGGGGTTAAAAGTGGTGAGAAACACACTAACGGGGATGGCCATCATGCTGGGGAACAAAGAATCCGCGACGGGGATGGCCATCGGGTAAAGAAAAGCGACTTTACTGGGGACTTAAAAGCACTAACGGGGACAACCGTCAGGCTGAAGAATAAAGAAACCGCGACAGGGACGGCCATCGGGTAAAGAGTAAATAAATCAATGATGAGGGACGGTCATCACAAGGTGAAGGACGATCACCTAGCAGGGGACGGCTTCTAAAAGATATCACGACATAGGACGAATGTCGGATAGGACGATCAACGATGGGGACGACCATCGGATAAAATGATGAGGGACAATCATCAAAAGGTGAAGGATGATCACCTAGCAGGGTACGACTACTAAAAAGATCACGACATAGGACGAATGTCGGATCGAAAGATCAACGATGGGGACGACCATCGGATAAAAGGATGAGGGATGGTCATCAAAATAAATGATGAGGGACGATCATCAAGAGATGAAGGACGATCACCTAGCAGGGGACGACTGCTCCATATTATCGCGACATAGGACGAATGTCGGATAAAAAGGTCGACAATGGGGACGGCCATCAGATGAATGATGAGGGACGGTCATCAAAAGGTGAAGGACGATCACCTAGCAGGGGACGACTGCTCTGTTGGGGGTTATCTCGACATAGGACAAATGACAGATAAAAAGTGGTTTTGTTGGCGACTTCTAGGGATGGATAAATACGGACGAGTGTTTAAGCCCTGAAATAAAGTGGTATAAGTGTTTCCACGGTGCATATAGACTAAGGATGCGAACGAGCATCTTTAGGACCAAGATACAGACGAGTATCGATATAAACAATGCCGACACGTGTTTAAGGAGTGATGATACGGACGAGTATCAACTGTTTGAACAAGGAACACGGACGAGTGTTGACCCGCTAGGGAGATGCGTAAGATACAAACGAGTATCAAAGAATTATGTATAAGTAGGATACGGACGAGTATCAAAAGGATTGTGTATGAGTATGTACAAGTATTTGTATTAAGAGTGCAAAAGGACATTTTGGCTTTTATCTGCAGGGGATAAGTTTTTGCGTATTGCTAGAGGAGTGATTTTGGTATTTGCGGGTGATTGGCTCGAGCCTGGCTTATGATCATGCAAATGTTTGATTTTTTCCGTAATGCTCTTTATTAGACGGAATGCTATGCTTTGTTTAGGGAGTAATGATGTGAATGCTATGATTATGCAAATGAGAAAAATGAGATCTAAGATCTGAAATCTATAGGGATAAGGGATCATTGCACGGTCTTTCTAGAGAATTCTGGGGAAAGAACTCTGTGCGGATCCCATGCTGGGGATGAGAAGATATGACAACTTGCTGGGGAAAAGCGATTCAGGGATTGCTTTGGAGATCCTGCTTAGGGAGGAGAGAACTTCTGAGAAGTAATCCGCTGGAGGATCAGCTTTGTGGGGGATACTCTGAGGGGATAAAAAGTTTCGTGGGGGAATACTTTCGTCAAGTATTCCTTCTGATGATGTGACTGCCGGCTTGGTTGGGGATATAGTGCTTGATATGCTCCATGTTGCGAAAGGTTATCCGCCTTGAGTACCTGCAACCTGTCAAACAAAGGAAACACACAAGTGCCCTGAGGTATCCTCAACCTGATTCCGTCATAGGAGTTAGGCTCGCTTAAGAGCACATATTTCCTGTAAGCATTTATTGAAAATGGCTTATATGTTTTCATGCAAATGTTGTATTACGAACTTTGGACATTTTGCAAACAAAACACAAAGGTACAAAACAAAGTGTGAATGAATATTTGACTTTATTGATTTGTGTGCCCTGAATAGGCGAGTACATTTGAAGAAGCTAATCCCTGAAATGAGGAGATTGCTATAAAATTAAGAAAATAAAAGTACTCTATTTGGCAATGTTGAAGTTGATACTTCAATCTTCCTTTTGCTATGAACTGTATGACCTGAACACTCTTCTTATCTTGCTTTCTGAAGGAAGTTGATTCTGACCGACGCTTTGTCCTTTCGAAGCTTGCCATGTTGGGTGATATAGACGAATTCAGAATGCAGTTGTTCGCCTATTCCCTGATTTTGCGTGGATCTCCCTTTCGGGTTTTCAATCCATCGGGATACCTTTTTTTGCCTGAGCTGTCCGATGTGGCTTTTCAACTCAGCGGGTGTACATTATTTTTTCAATTTTTCCCTTTTTTCCCGAGTCTTTTATTCTGTTTTTGACTCGCCGGGATGCCCTATTTTTGCCTGGACTTACATTCTGTTTTTATGTCCAGCGCGTCATTTATGCGAAGTATTTTTTAACTACATCTGAATTCACAGGAGACGGGAAGTCTTCACCATCCATGGTTGCAAGCATCAGTGCTCCGCCCGAGAAGACTTTAGTTATCTCATAGGGACCTTCATAGTTTGGTGTCCTCTTGCCCCTGTGGTCTATATGAGGAGGAAGGATTCTTTTCAGTACAAGCTATCCCACTTGATATTCCCGAGGTATGACTTTTTGATCGAAGGCTTTCTTCATCCGTTTCTGATATAACTGACCATGACAGATAGCTTCTAATCTCTTTTCTTCAATCAGGCTCAGTTGGTTATAACGAGATTGGACCCATTCTGCTTCGTCGAGCTTTACATCCATCATTACCCGCAAGGAGGGTGATTCAACTTCAACAGGTAGGACTGTTTCCATACCATACACAAGCTGATAAGGTTTTGCCCTAGTAGATGTTCTGATGGAAGTTCGGTACCCATGCAAGGTGAATGGTAACATTTCATGCCAGTCTTTGTATATGACTACCATCTTTTGCACAATATTCTTAATGTTCTTGTTAGCCGCTTCAACATCGCCATTCATCTTTGGCCTGTAAGGAGAAGAGTTGTGATGTTGAATTTTGAAGTCTCGACATAGTTCTGCCATCATCTTGTTGTTAAGGTTTGAACCATTATCAGTAATGATTCGCTCGGGAACTCCATATCGACAAATGATATCCCTTTTCATAAATCGGGCTACCACTTGCCTAGTGACATTTGCATATGAAGTTGCTTCAACCCATTTGGTGAAGTAATCAATGGCTACCAGGATGAATCTGTGACCATTTAAAGCAGTTGGCTCGATCTTTCCAATCATATCAATGCCCCACATGGCAAAGTGCCAAGGTGAAGACAATATATTCAAAGGATTGGGAGGCACATGTACTTTGTCCGCGTAGATATGGCATTTAAGGAACTTTCTGGCATAGGCACAACATTTTGCATCCATTGTGATCCAATAGTAACCTGATCTCAACAATTTCTTTGCCATTGCATGTCCTCTGGCTTGGGTACCGAAAGAACCCTCGTGTACTTCGTGCATCAGTAGGTCTGCTTCCTTCTTGTTAACACATCTGAGTAGGACCATGTCGAAGTTTTGCTTGTATAAGGAGCCATCAGTGTTGAGGAAGAAACTGTCGGCTAGCCTTCTTAATGTCTTCTTATCATTAGATGATGCCCCAAGTGGGTATGTCTGAGTCTCTAAGAAGCATTTGATGTCATGGAACCAAGGTTTGTTGTTAGTAACAGTGTCCACAAAGAATACATACGCTGGTTGTACCTTGGTCATAGATGAAATGGTGGCTAAGGAATTTGCAAACTGATTCTCATCTCAAGGGATGTATTCAAGCTTGACTGTTGTGAAGAAAGTCAACAATCTCCTCTATAAACACCCCAAATTTGCCCTAACTCATTTCACCATGGCTTGTGATTCTTTTCATATTGCATAAGTTCAATCATATCATCTCATATTGCATTTTTGCTTCATTGCATTGGTTCAAAGTCATCTGCATATAGGGTTTGTGATTTGAGCAATCCCTGAGCTATCTGAGCCACTCCAAAGGTCTTCAATCATCTCAAGAGGGTCCATGTATGTTCAAGCATCATATTATATCCTCCCAAGATCAAGAAAGTCAGAAAATCACAAGAACTGAGGAAGGTATGGAAGCAGAGCCAAGCTTAACTGCACAGATGACCTAAAATTAGGGTTTTGGTTTCAGAGGCCATAACTCCAATTTTTTTGGTCATTCTTGTTTCTATTGGTCTCTATATGATATAAAGATCATGCATACCAATTTTCATTGAAAAATTCAATGGGGAAGGCATCTGATCAATGGATGACTTCTTGAACAAGTCGGTGCAAAATCAGGGCATCTGAGGCCCCCAATCACCCAACCAAAGGGTCTCCTCCATCACTTTGGATGTGTATGATCTTTATTTGATCTTAGAAGAGGTTAGAAGTTCACAAAATTGAATAATTTCAAGCCATTTGCAAAGTTGCCATTTTGGGAAAGTGACTTGTAATGCAAACTTGCCATTTTGGGAAAGTTTTTCAACCTTCTCTTTTTGATTCAAAAGTGCTTCAAATGAAAAATTCTTGGTCATGAAAGTTGTAGATTGGATCATTCCCTTTTCAAAAAGTACAAGAACTTGATCTAATTCATTTTAGAACTCAAGTTATGGTTTGTCAAAGTTGGGAAAAATCACTTAATTTTCACTTTTGTGCCAAAGAGGAAACTTGCAAAAACACTTGCCAAAGCCAAATGTGACCTCTAATTAACTTCTAACCATCACACAAACATCATTCATGGTCCATAATTCAGAATTGCCCAAGGGATTTCTCATTTTTATGCCTTGAATTACAAGTCACCATAAGGCATTTCTCATGAATCTTCAAGAATGGAATTTTTGCAAAAGGAACTTCTAATGTTTGAATTAGTTTTTAAGTGATCTCAAAACATCATGACAACTTCATGTGGTCCATTTGGCTGCAATTTTCCCAAGAGTTTATAGGTTTCTTTGCCTTGGTTCACAAAGATTTCCAAAGAGGGAAAAGTTGCAAGAGCCATGCTACCACTTGCCCTAGCCATTACAGCTGCACAAAAACAATCTAAGGGTCTTCCTTGATCCATGCTGAGCCCAGCCATGCCCCTAATCTCCCTCTGACTCGAGCCATACCTCAAGTACACAAAGTCATGACTTTTTGCATCTTTGCCCATACCAATCAAACTGTGACATTACCAACCCTCTGCCCAATCAGAACTTAATATGTGGACCTCAAGGACTTGAAACATACACACATACAAGCCAGCATCCTCCCATAAGCAAGGATACACACAAACTTCATTTTTCTTCATCTCTTCGAAACCTTTGATACAGCCATCAAACCTCAGAAATTTCTTCACCAATAAGTCATATACCATCCATGGATCAAGAACCAAGCACTGAAACAGCCTGAAACACCACATACTCAACTCTCCAAATCTGCTACACCAGAACCAAAATCTTCAAACCAGGCCATACAAACTCATTCTAAGCTTCATTTCATCATCAGGGGTTCAAAGAGGTGGACTTGCAGCAAAGGAAAGGCCATAAAGCCCAGAACCAGAAGGTTCAACCTCAGGTATAGCTCATGAACTTTTTTCTAAGAAGCTTGTTTTTAAGTTCTTTTATGATTCCTTGAGTTCCCCTGGTCATGGGGATATGATTATTATCGAAAATGGTTGAGAAACCACCATGTATGCAAGCTCTGAAATTTTTGCCCGTTTCACGTTTTGGTTCGATTCTTGCTCATGATGCAAAATAAATGTTTTTTGATTGAGGGTTTAGGTTTAGGATGATTGGGGGATCATTTATGGGCAAGAAATTTGAGGATTAGAGGCTTAGGGAAGAAACTAGGGTTTGAGTTCACCGGAGAAGATGACCGGAACACTGTTCTGGTCACCTGAGAGTACTTAGGGTTTGTGATTATTAATCTGCGTAATTAAGGGAATTTGAATAATGGCCCTTAGATTCGTCTTTCCCGCGTGAGGTGAATGGCCCATATCCATTGTTAAAACCCTAATCCATGTCATTAATCTAATTAATTATGTTTAAAATTCAAAAATCTCAGAGTGAATCCTCACCCTCCAAACACACGCCAGTCAACTCCCGCGCGTTCCTTTTGAATCCAGGCCTTTGGATCTGCATACTTTCCACTTAGTTCAATTTTATTTTCATTTTAATTCATTTTTCTTGCACATTTTATTTAAAATAGTAAAACACTTCTAAAAAATTTCATTTTTTGCACCATGGCTTAAAATATTTTTCTCATTCTGAAAATAATTTTTATTTTATTTTTTGCATGATTTTCGTATTTTTAAAATATTTAAATGTTTATTTTAATTAGTTAATGAGAATTAATTAATTAAAATGCCATTTAAGTTTCTAAAAATCACCAAAAAAATCACATTGCATTTTGATACATTTAGAGACATTATCAAACTCTCCATACAAATTTCTTTTTGGTTCTTGACCTATTTTGACATTTTTCTTTGGAATTAGGGTTCTTAAAGGTCAATATTTTTGTCCTAACTTAGAAAAATTCTTTCTGCCTAACCTTGAAGAGTTTGATGATGGTTCTTTTTGCATTGCATTCCTCGTGTCATGTAGTTTCTGAGATAAAATTGGTTTTAATTTATCTTTCATTTTCAATTTGTTTTGCATTTATCATTGTGAGGTACCTTAAAACCCTAGCAAACTTGAGAAAATCATAACTTCCATTAAGTTAAGATTCAGGTCTCCTCCTTTGGGAAGTAAACTTGTGTAGGGTTAGGGTTCCTTTGATTCCATTTTCAATTTTTTATCATGCCATTTGCTTCTGGTTTTGATTTTTGTATTGCATGTTATGTATAAACCCTAATTTTTGCCTTCATTTGCATCCATCTTCCATATGCTTGCATTCATGAACTTGCCATGACATCTTATGCATCCACATGACTCCTAAGACATATTAGGACACATTAGAATCATGATAAGTCATTTCTTCATCCATTTGCCATGTTATGCATCCATTGCATTTCATAAGTTTTCATGAACTTTTAAGGTTCAAAACATGCTTCATTTGCATCCCCATCCTTGTATGATCATCCACAACTCTTGACATGTATTTGAATTATCTCTTAGCATCATTAACATCATGTTTATGCTTCTGGTTTTGGTTTGCATCATTGCATCTTTCTCATTTTCATTCCATTTCATTTTCTTTGTTGCTAACTTTTCAGGTGGTAAGTCATTGAGAAGTGAATTTGCCTTCACTTCTCATAACCCCTTCTCATCTCTCTTATGCATCATTGCTGAATTTTACTTTTGTATTAGAGTGAGTTTGCTCATTCATGCTCCTTCTCCTCTTTCTTTCTTCAAGCAACTTATCTTCTTAAGTGAAGTAAGTTGTCTTGTTTCTTTCTGCTTAATCTCCTTTCATCTGCTTCTTCCTTGGTGGATTTTCTCTTAAAGATCTTTTGCAAGCCTAATAAACCCTAGGAACATCCAAGAATGATCACAATTAGGGTTTGATTAGTCCCCCCATTAGTTTTACATTTGTGTCATCTTTTGAGTCTTCTCTTCTCATCTCTTAATCAAGGACTAAACCTTCAAGGTTTTAAGGATTTGTGGTTAAGCTTATGCCTGCATCCTTCTATTAGGATGGAGTGTATAACTTTAATCCTAAGTGTTAAACCCTTAATGTGTTTAAATCCTTTAATCAATTCATCTAATAATCACTAAGACATCAAGCTTGTAACTTGGGCCTTGCATTAGGGTTCTAATTCTTCCTTAATTGGTTAAGAAGGACTAACCCTAGTGTTAATGGACAAGTCCCCCTCAAGTTGTCTTACAAACTATAAAATTCACTTCTTAATCCTACCATTAACTAAAATCCACTTTAATAAAGGTTTTGTTTTGTCATGAGGTTAATCCCTAACCATGGATTAAGTTGAGTAGCCTTCCTCAGCTTAAATGTTCTCATCTATTATCCTTCTATTAGGATGGTGTAATGGGTCCATTAAATCCTTGATTATGGCTTAAACTCATTACTTAACACTAAACAAAAACTCCAAAAACATCTAAATAATCACAAGTAGGTTAATGATCTTAATCCTACATCATGGTGATTAAGTGTGAGGTGCTTACTTCATACTCAAGGTATTCTCATTACCCCTAATCAGAGGGAGGATGTGATGAGTCTACTAACCCTTTGTTTATGCTTAAGCTCATTGACTTATGACAAACACAAAAAGCAATAAAAGACTGAAAACACAAAAACAAACAATAATCGTCTCCTCCGGGATTCTTTTCTCACCTCATTCATTCATTAACGAGAACTCGCTTCTTCCGTCTAATGTAAGACAGTTTGCACCTGAGCCAGACAGGTCATACACTTGAGCATAGGCAAGCAAGCAGTTCATCAGTCAATTTATCTTTCAGTCTCTTTGAGTCGAACTACGGTGTTCTGACTTCCTCATTGCACGAGAGGATACGTAGGCATAACGTAACAGTTATCAAACAAAAGTTTCTATATATTCCCCCCTCTTCCAGCATTATTCTTTAAATCTCATAGTCTTGAGCTTCATTCTTTCCTTACACTGACACCCTCATATTACACTTCACAATTCTTTTGCACTGACACCTGTATTTTCTTTTCCAGCTTTTGCACACAAAATAGCACTGACACTACCCCTTTAAAACACAAATCCTTCAAGCGTGGATCCCGTCGAGTACGATGGACAATCTGGGTGCTAATACCTTCCCAGGTTGTAACCAACCCCCTTTCTCAGTTTCTCTGGTTTGCGACCGTCTTATCCATATCTTTCTAGGTTTATGCAACATTACCTTTCCTTCAGGATAAAAATGCCTAGCTGGCGACTTTTGTCTTTCCAGTTCACCCTTGTGTGTTCTCTCCTTTCGCCGACCGTTCGCGTCTGTACCCCTATTGACCCGGTGTCATTTGGCGGGAGCGACAGCTTGGCGACTCTGCTGGGGAACGTTATATTGTAACCAGGGCTTCTGGTTCTTTTTGTGGGTTCCTCCTAGCGCTTGTTTGATTTGTGTTTACTGGCGTGTTATGTGCTAATTGAGTTTATTTATTTGCTTTATTTATTGCTTTATGTACAGCTTTATTTATTGCCTTCCTTTACAGTTTTCATATTTCATACTGTCATTATCATTGCTGGATCTGGTTTTTGTTTTGGTGGGTGGGGTTCCATTGAGAGTTTAAGGTCCTGTACCTGGGACCTGAGTGACACCTAGGCTAGAGTGGTTCATGTTCTTTCCCATTCCATTTCGGTCTAGTGCGGGAATATGAAACACGGTTCAGATGTGGGTTTCTTCTTGAGAACTCTGTGCTACAGATTTCCTGTAGTGCTAGGGCTATCTGGGAAGCCTTCTAAGTCTGGATGACCTTTATTATGACCTTCAGAATCTGAGGTGAATTAGAGGAGGATCTTTTATGGTTATTGTAAACACTATACCTCCGGGTTAGAAGTGTTTACACTTCTCATAACTGATCCGAGTCTGAGGATCCTTGTTCTAGAACACTACCTGTGAGGGGGTTGGGCTGTTTACAGGTTTGCAGGAACCCTTAGCCACATCATACCTTGTTACTGTTTTGTTTAAGAGTACCTCATTTTGGACAGTTCTTGTGATTAAACCCTGGACATGTGACTCTTTATTTGAGTCCCCCACCCTGGTTACTGGACTTCCAAACCTCCATCTGGACTTTTTAAACATATATGAACTTATATCAAGACAGATAATCAGATCCAGCTTGATCACAAACCCTTGCATATCATTTGCATATATCATCATTGCATCATTTAACATTTGTTTATTTGCTTTTCAGGGCATCCATCTCATTATATCTTGGTTTTGGTTTTTGACCCCTTCTTCTGCATAGACCTCTGCTTCAACTATTTTCATCAGTTATCTGCTTCAGCTATCTTCATCATCACCAGCATCAGCCTGTCAGTGGCTCATTTCCAGCATCAGTCAGTGATCTTCATCAGCACTTATCTTCAGCTTCTTCAACAGCACTCATGACTACTCCCAGGAAGGGCAACATATCCTACCACTTCTTTGAGCCTGTGTTGACTGGTATCAGGCAGGTCCAGTCACTCATCACACCTGATTATATCCCTTTGTTTAGAGAGCATTATGGAGGTATCCTGGATATAGTTATGGACCTTGACCCTTCTCAGAGGAGTATGATCCACACATGCTTGCAGTTTTATGACCCTCCTTTGAGATGTTTCACATTCCCAGACTTTCAGTTAGGGCCTCTACTAGAAGAATTTTCCTCATTGATTGGGGTACCTATTAGAGGTGGAATCCCTTTCAACCCAGAGATGACTGCTCCCAGAAATGAAGAGATAGCAAAAGCACTGTACCTGGAGCCTGCCTTGATTGAGCAAAGTATGACAACAAAGGCTGGGATCCCTGGTCTGCACTTAGACTTCTTGATTTCTCAGGCCATCCTGAAGGCTTCATTAGGAGAATGGAGGGCAGTCTGTGCACTGTTAGCCCTCAGCATATATGGGGCTATACTGTTTGCAGATGAGCCCAAATTTGTCAGTAAGAATGACATCCATTTGTTTCTTCTGAAGAACCCAGTGCCCACATTGCTGGGAGATTTTTACTACTCCATTCATTAGAGGAATGAGAAACAAAGGGGGAAGTTGGTAAGATGTTGTGCTCCTTTGTTTTACACCTGGCTGCTCAGACACCTGCTTAAGACAGATGCCTTCCTGAATCCCCACCAACAGAAGAATTGGGCTAAGAGGTTCATTGCCTTGACTCCAGATGATATTAGGTGGTGCACCCAGAGCACCAAGGGCAAGGACATTATCACCAGCTGTGGACAATACCCAAATGTACCTCTGATAGGAGTAAAGGGTTGCATCAATTACAATCCTTTGCTGTTTAAGAGGCAACTGGGCTATGCTTTGGTTCACCCTCCCAGAGGACAAGATTTAGCTGAGACCTTGTTTTGTGAAGTGAAACCTAATTCAGCTGCTGCCAGACAAGCATCCTGGGCTTGGGACAACATCCCGACAAAGGGGGTAGCTATCCTTGGAAGGTGTAATATTGTTGCTTCAGCTCAGTACTATGACTGGTCACGTACTAGAGCTCAGATCACCGGAATGCCTTTCACCTTGGAAGACATACCTGGACCATCCACAGTACAGCCAGCAGCAACTGTCAGCCTAGAAGAATTTGAGAAGTTGAAAGAAAGGAATGAGAACTTATCTCAAGCCTTGAAGAAGACTCTTTGGGAAAGAAGTGATGGTCGTCTGGACATTGAGAGATTGGAAAAGCTCAGAGTGGAACATCTTGCCAAAATTGAGAAGACAGAGGACTACATCAGGAAAGCAAGAGCTGGGGAACAAATATTGAAGAATGCCTATAAAAAGGCCAAAATTCAGAAGGCTAGGACTGAACTCTATCTGCAAGAGAGTCAGGCTAGGTGGGTCAGGATCACTGAAGCTCGTACACAAGAAGACCAGAAAACTCAAGCTAAGATTGAACAGCTAGAGGCCAATGAGAAGAGGCAGCAGGAAGCTTTGTTGGTAGCCCAGAAGGATTTCAGAGTTGAAGCTCAGAGCAGGATTGAAGAGATCAAAGGACCAGGACAGGCATAAGAAGCTGACCACTGTAATTGCTACCAGGAACCTCCTCATTAGGACCATTACGGAGCACCCAGCTGGTCCAGTGACTGAGGCACTCCTGAAGGAGGTCAAAGAGGATGAGTTTGGACTGGATGTCTGATTCTTTGTTTGTTGTTATTTCCATTCGATGTACTTTTCCTTTTATTGTATTTTGACCCTCCATGGGCATGTGTTGTAAAACAGACTATGTATTGTTCACCATTTGTAATATATTTTAGTTTGTTTCCATTTGGGCTTTTCTCTCAACAACATCAAGCATCTTCCTCGAGGTCTGGAAAGGTCAAAACCAAGAACCAAACCGGATACCTTGGAAAACAAATAAGCATACTACATTGCATACTAACTTTTGTTTTGTTTTGTAGGTTTTGTTATTATTATTGTTTCTAACTTTGTTGTGAACTCAGGAAACATTGCTCGTCGTCGAGTGTTCCCTGTCAACCGCGCACACCGGTACCCGACTCGTAACAACCTTCCCGGTATTCAAATGGAACAAGTACAGCAGGATCTGACTGAGGTCAGAAATCAGATGGCTAATGAGAGAGTGGAGATGAGAAATCAGATGTCTCAATTCATGGCAGTGATGACTGGCTTAGCCCAGAGTCAGGAAAGGTTAAGAGAGTTGGTGGAAAGACAAACTCCTGAGGAGCCTCATCTTGGACCTCATCAGGAAAGCAAGAGCTGGGGAACAAATATTGAAGAATGCCTGTAAAGAGGCCAAAATTCAGAAGGCTGGGACTGAACTCTATTTGCAAGAGAGTCACCAGTATTTGGACCTCATCTGGATCCAGAAGTTAATATCCCGAGAAATGTGCAAGGTAATACTGTTGGGGGGAGAATCTTGCAGGAGGATCCCCAAGAAGAGCAGTTTACTGTTATGGGGGCTGGAGATGAAGTATATGACCGGAGATTGGACGAAATTGCTGAGAAATTAAGATCTTTGGAGTCTCTGAATTCTTTGGGCTTTGATGTGATGGACATGGGGCTAGTGGATGGGGTGAGAATTCCCCACAAATTCAAACCCCCATGATTTGAGAAGTACAATGGTACCTCCTGTCTACGAACTCACCTGCAGTCTTTCCTGGGAAGACTCAAAGCGTATACTATGGATGAAAAGTTGTGGATGTTCTACTTTGAAGACAGTCTGACTGGGGCTTCAAGAGAGTGGTATTCACACTTTTCTAGGGCCACCATAAGATGCTGGAAGGATTTGGCTGAAGCTTTCGTCCGTCAATATCAATACAACCTGGACATGGCTGGCGAGAGACAGCTTGCTGCTGCTGTCCAACCACCCATGTCAGAGAGGGAAATGGCTGACATGTTCATGAATACATTGCAAGGGACCTATATTGACAGATTGGTTGCCTTCTCCTCTACTAGTTTTGTTGATGTGGTCATAGCTGGTGAGAGGATTGAAAGCCTCTTAAAGATGGGCAAAATTTCCGACAGTGGTGCAAGTTCATCTAGCAATCCCAGAAAGCCTTTTGTGGGACCCCGTAGGGCCGGTGAGACAAACTCCATTCATGCAAGCAGGGGCATGCCTCAGTGTAAACACCCCAAATTTGCCCTCATCCATTCACACCATGGCTTGTGATCATCCTCATATGCATAAACACAATCATATCATCTCACATCTCATGTTTGATTCACTGCATAGATTCAAAGGCATCTGCACCTAGGGTTTGTGATCTGAGCAATCCCAAAGCTTCTTGAGCCATTCCAAAGGCCACCAATCAACTCAAAGGGGTCCATGTGTGTTCTTATATCATATTTCATCTCCTCAAAGTCAAAAATGCAGAGGAATCACAAGAACTAGGGTTTGAGTGGATGCAGAGCCAGGTTGAACTGCACAGTTGACTGAAAATTAGGGTTTTGGTTTCAGAGGCCATAACTCCAAATTTTTTGGTCATTCTTGTCTCCATTGCTCTCTATATGGTATAGGGAGTATACATATCAATTTTCATGAAGAAATTCCATGGGGAAGTCATCTGATCAAGGGTTGACTTTTCAGACAAGTCAGTGTAAAATCAGGGCATCTGAGGCCCCCAATGACCCAACCAATGGGTGATCTTCATCATTTTGAGTGTATATGATCTTTATTTGATCATGGAAGAAGGTTGAAGTTCATAGAAATCAAGAATTTAGGGTTTTTGCAAATGTTGACTTTTTGGGCATAGTTGACTTTTCAAGAATGCATCATTTTAGGTCATTTTTCAAGCCATGATTCATGATTCAAAAAGGCTCCAAATGGAAAAACTTTGGTCATGAAAGTTGTAGATCTCATCTTTCCCTTTTCAAAAAGTACAAGAACATGATCAAACTCTTCTTGGATCAAAAGTTATGGCCATGCAAAGTTGGCAAAAATCATTAATTCCTAAGGCATGCTTCAAAATGGAAATTTTGCAAAGACTTGAACCAATGCACATTGCAACCTCTAATTCATCTCAAACCATTACATAAACTTTCTCTAAGTCCTAAAAATCAGATTTGAACTAAGATTGCCCATGGTTACATGTTTGGTTAGGCAAAAGAATCACATGTGAACCAAAATGTCACAAGTTGCAAAACTCATGATCATGCTCCCTCCTACTTGCAGCCTTGGATGCTGAGCTTTGCTAGCCTCTCACCATACCATGATGCGCCAGACCTAGCTTTGTACCAAGCTAGTATCAAGCCCATGCTTCTCTTACAAGATTTTTGACTTTTGGCAAAAGCAAACTTACCAATCACAAAAGCACAAGTCACATCATCCAGCCAATCAGATTTGTTTATGTTATCAATTTGCAAGCTAGCCATAACAAGAAGCAAGGCTGAAACCAACTCATTCAACACATTCACAAAAACACTCCCATTTGCAAGTTCCTTCGAATCTGCTTGCACAGCCACCAAACACTCAAACTATCTTCATCAATCATCTCACCACACTTCATAGATCATCCAGCACCAAGAACCAAAGCCTGTAATAGCAAGAACACTCCATAACCATTTCACACCCCAAGCTGCAAGTTCCTTCGAAACTCTTACCACAGCTTGCAAACACACAAACAAACACTCCAGACCTTCTCCATTCATCCTCAGGACCTCAAACAATCACTCACCATGGCCTGAAACCTCCAGAAACACCATTGCCATTTTTGAGCAAGCTTGAGCAGAAGCTGTCGAATCTCACTATCCAGCCAACTTAAACTCCATTTGAGCATTCAAACATCATCTGGGGATCAGGTGGAGTGGATTGCACAAGGAGAGGTGGCCAGAAAGTTCCTAAACTGAAAGCTTCGAATCTCAGGTAGCCTGAAATTTATTTTTCCAGAAGTTGTTTTTCTTGTTACAAACTTGTTCTTTGTGTTATCCTGATCATCCTGGTACCATTGGTTTTGAAAATGGTTGTGATTTGAGCATTTAATTTGTTTCTGAAGCTTGCGTGACCTAGAACTTTTTCTCTTCGATTCAGTTGATTTAGGAAATATAAATTTGTTTTGAGAGAGGGGTTTGGTTCGTGAGAGGATGAGGATCATTTCCATGTTCTTGGTTTTCATTTTTGGTACGTTTTGAGGAGTTGGTGAGTTTCTCAGGTGAGAGCTGGCCGGAGAAGACGACCGGAAGTCTTCTCCGGCCACCTGAAAGTAATTTGTGCCCTAATTGCGTAATTAATGCTAGTTTGAATTTGAGCCATTGATGAGCGTTGACTTGCTGACTTCCCTCTCTTTTGGATGGCCCAGATGCGTTTGATTAGCCCTAATCTTTTTCATTTAGTTAATTAATTCATAATTAAACTAATTATCTCAGAGTCAATCCCAACCACAGGATCACGCGCCAGTCAACACTTTCAAATCCTGGGCGCATCTTGGCCCTCCATCCCTCTGACTTTTTATTTTATTTGTTTTTATTTCTTTTTATTTCATTTGTTTTGCACAATTAATTTAAAATAGCAAAAAAATCTTAAAAATTATGAAACTTTTTCTTTAAAGTTTTATTAATTTTTAAGACCCAAAAACATTTTTTATTTTATTTTTATCATTAAAAAAGTATTTTTAAATATTTAAAATATTATTTTTAATTGATTAATGGGAATTAATTAATTAAAAATACTTTTAGGTATTTAAAAATTACAAAAAAATTCATGAAATGTTCTAAGACATTTAGAAACATTGTCCAACCTTCAAACCAAATTTCTTTTTTGATCTTGATGCATTTTAAGAATTTTTCATTGAATTAAATCATTTTTTATGCATTATTTTGATCACATGTTTGAAAATTCATTTCTGCCTATTGGAGAAGGTTGAGACATTGATTCTTCTTGCATTGTCTTTTGTTTTGCATGTAGTTCCTAGGATAAAAAGGCCATGAATTGTTCTTGCATTTTCAAATTGTTTGGCATTTGTTTTGTTAAGAACCCTAAAAAACCCTAATAACTTAGGAAATTCATATCTTGAGATTGGTTGAGAGTTGAGAGCTCCCCTTTGGGCAGTGGTTCATCATAGGCCTAGGGTTTCTTTGGGTGCCATTTTCCATTTTTTATCATGAGGTTTGCTTCTGTTTTGGGTTTTTGTTTGATGTTTGATCCATAAACCCTAATTTTGGGCTTTCTCTTGCATCCTTCTTGCATTCTCTTGCATAACATGACTTGTCTTTGCATTTTGTACATGTTTATGGTTCATTTGACATATTAAGACATATAGGAAACATGTTTGATCATTGGATTGCATATTTGCCATGTCATTTGTCTTGTATGCTTCATAACATTTCATGCTTGTTCATGCTCCTTAACTTGCATCATTTGCATTCATAATCTTGTATGAACATCCCCATGCCTTGCCTCATGTTTGCAGCACCTCATAACATCATTTTCATCATCACCATGCTTCTGGTTTGGTCTAGCATCATACCATTTCATCTCATTTAGCATTGCATTGCATTTCTTTCTAACATTTCAGGTGGTAAGTAACTTGGGAAGTGAATTTGCCTTCACTTCTCATAACTTTTCTTTTCACCTCTCTTGCATCCATTGCTGCATTTTTATGTGTGTGAGTTTAAGCTTGCTCATTCTTCTCCTTCCCACTTTCTTTCTTCAAGTGACTTGACTTCTTGAATGAAGCAAGTCACTTTGCTTCTCTTGATCCTGTTCATCTGCTTCCTGGTGGTTCCATTGAAGATCTTCTTGTTTAAACCTCACAAACCTTAGGATCAACCAAGCATGATAATGAATTAGGATTTTGATTAGTCTCCCCTCATAGTTTTACCTTTGTGTCTTCTTTGAGTCTTCTCTTCTCACCTCATAATCAGGGACTAAACCCTAAAGGCTTTAAGACTTTGTGATTAAGCTTATGCCTGCATCCTTCTCTTAGGATGGAGTGTATAACTTTAATCCTAAGTATTAAACCCTTAATGTGTTTAAATCTCTTAATTAATCCACTTAATAAATATCAAGACATCACACTTGTAACTTGGGCCTTGCATTAGGGTTCTAATTCTTCCTTAATTGGTTAAGAAGGACTAACCCTAGTGTTAATGGACAAGTCCCCCTCAAGTTGTCTTGCAAACAATAAAACTCACTTCATCATCATACCATTAATCTAAAATCCACTTAATCAAAGGCTTGTTTTGTCATGGGTTTAATCCCTAATCATGGATTAAGTTGAGGAGTTTTCCTCAGCTTAAACCTTCTCATCTATCATCCTTCTTTTAGGATGGTGTAATGAGTCTGTTTAATCCCTGATTATGGCTTAACCTCATTACTCAACACTAAACAAAATCACAAAAACATCTAAATAATCACAAGTAGGTTAATGATCTTAATCCTACACCAAAGGTGATTAAGTGTGAGAATCTGACTTCACACTTAAGGTATTCTCATTACCCCTAATCAGAGGGAAGATGTGATGAGTTTACTAACCCATTGGTTTAGGCTTAAGCTCATTAACTTATGACAAACTCTCAAAAGCAATAAAAGACTGAAAACACAAAAACAAACAATAATCGTCTCCTTCGGGATTCTTTTCTCATCACACTCAATCACAAACGAGAACTTTCTTCTTCGGTCTAATGCAAGACAGTTAGCACCTGAGCCAGACAGGTCATACACTTGAGCATAGACAAGCAAGCAGTTCATCAGTCAATTCACCTTTCAGTCTCTTTGGGTCGAACTACGGTGTTCTGACTTCCTCATTGCACTAGAGGATACGTAGGCATAACTTAACAGTTATCGAACAAAAGTCTCTGTACATCCCCCCTCCTTCCAGCATTATTCTTTAAGCCTCATAATCATGAGCATACTCTTTCTTACACTGACACTACATATATTACACTTCACACTTCTGCTACACTGACACCTGTACATTTCTTTTCCAGCTATTTTACACACAGATTGCACTGACACTTCCCCTTTAAAACACAAATCTTTCAAGCGTGGATCCCGTCGAGTACGGCGGACAATCTGGGTGCTAATACCTTCCCAGGTTGTAACCAACCCCCTTTCTCAGTCTCTCTGGTTCGCAAACCGTCTTATCCATCTTTTTCTAGGCCTATGCAGCATTGCCTTTCCTCCGGGATAAAAATGCCTAGCTGGCGACTCTATTCATTCTCCAGTGAGTTCACGGCTGTGTGTTCTCACTGTTCCCTTCGCCGACCGTTCGCGTCTGTACCTTCATCTGACCCAGGTGTCACTTGTCGGGAGCGACAGCTTGGCGACTCTGCTGGGGAACTTATACTGCAACCAGGGCTTCTGGTTCTTTTTGTGGGTTCCTCCTAGCGCTTGATTGATTTGTGTTTACTGGGGTGTTATGTGCTTATTTGTGTTTGTATATTTACTGCTTTATGTACAGTTGCTTTATTGCTTTCTTTATTGCTTTTGTATATATCATACTGTCATGCTGCTGGCTGGATCTGGTTTTTCTTTGGTGGGTGGGTGTTCCATTGAGAGTTAAGGTCCTATACCTGGGACCTGAGTGACACTTAGGCTAGAGTGAATCATATTCTTTCCCATTCCATTTCGGTCTGGTGCGGGAATATGAAACACGGTTCAGATATGGGTTTCTTCTTGAGAACTCTGTGTTGCAGATTTCCTGCAATGCTAGGGCTATCTGGGAAGCCTGCTAAGTCTGGATGACCTTTTAGTATTGACCTTCAGAAACTGAGGTGAATTAGAGGAGGAACTTTTATGGTTATTGTAAACACTGTACCTCCGGGTTGGAAGTGTTTACACTTCCCATAACTGGTCCAAGTCTGGGGATCCTTGTTCTAGATCATCACCTGTGAGGGGGGTTGGGCTGTTTACAGGTTTGCAGGTACCTTGACCTCAGAATACCCTGTTACTTTGACTTTGTTAAGAATGCTCCATGTTGGATAGTTCTTGTGATTCTGAACCCTGGACATGTGGCTCTTTATTTGAGTCCCCACCCTGGTTACTGGATTTATAGACCTCCACCTGGATTTCTAGAACACACATGGATCTATACCAAGGCAGTTAATCAGATCCAGCTCAGTCACAAACCCTTGCATTTCATTTGCATACATACTCATTGCATCATATTAACATGTGCTTATTTGTGTTTCAGGGTATCCATTTTCATCTGGTTTTGGTTTTGACCCCATCTGTTAGTATTGACCTATCTCCACTTGCTTCAGCTTGTCAGCCATATACTTCAGTGACTTGCACTAGCCAGCCAGTGGCCCACTCCCCAGCATCTTCATCAGCACTTATTCTACTCAGCACTTATGGCTCCAAAGAAAAGCAACATCACTTACCATTTCTTCCAACCAGACTTATCAGACATCAGGAGGATCCAAACCCTGATCACTCCAGAGCACATACCTCTGTTCAGAGAGCATTATGGGGATATACTTGACTTGGTTATGGATATGGACCCATCTCAGAGAAGCCTAATCCATACCTGCATTCAGTTCTATGACCCCCCATTGAGGTGTTTCACCTTTAAAGACTTTCAGTTGGGACCTCTTTTAGAAGAATACTCAGCATTGGTTGGTTTGCCTATCAAGAGAGAAATTCCTTTCCATCCTGAAATGGTCTATCCCAGCAATGGAGAGATAGCAAAAGCTTTACACCTGGAGCCTGCTTTGATAGAACAGCATATGACATCTAAAGCTGGGATCCCTGGTTTTCACCTGGACTTCCTGATTTCTCAAGCCAGTTTGAAAGCCTCCCTGGGAGAGTGGAAAGCTGTTTGTGCTCTGTTGGCCTTAAGTGTGTATGGAATTGTGTTGTTTGCAGATGAGCCTCGATTCATCAGCAAGAATGCAATCCATTTGTTCATCCTGAAGAACCCTGTGCCAACTTTACTGGGTGATCTCTATTACTCAGTCCATCAGAGAAATGAGAAGCAGAGGGGAAGGTTAGTGAGGATTTGTGCTCCATTATTTCATGCTTGGCTTCTCAGGCATCTACCCAGGACAGATGCATTTCTAAACCCTCATCAGCAAAGCAACTGGGCTAAGAGGCTCACTACTCTCACTTCAGCGGACATCAGATGGTGCACTCAGAGCACCAAGGGCAGAGATATTATCACAAGCTGTGGACACTTTCCCAATGTGCCTTTGGTAGGAGTTAAAGGAAGTATCAATTACAACCCTCTGCTGTTCAAGAGGCAGTTAGGCTATGCACTGGTCCATGCTCCTAGGGTGCAAGATTTGGTTGAGACCCTCTACTGTGAGAACAAGGTTAACTTGGCTGTTGTTAGGCAGGCTGCCTGGGCCTGGGATCATGTTCAAACCAAGGGAATCACCATTCTGGGGAAGTGCAATAATGTGGCCTCAGCCCAATATCATGAGTGGTCCTATGCCAGGGCCCAATTCTCTGGATTGCCCTTCACCATAGAAGACAGGCCTGAGTCATCTTCAGCACCACCCCCTGCTACTATCAGTCTGGAAGAGTTTGAAAGCCTGAAGGAAAGGAATGAGAAGTTATCTCAAGCCTTACAGAAGACCCTCCGGGAGAGAAGTGAAGGTGTGAGGGAGATTGAAAGATTGGAGAAGTTGAGGTTGGAACACTTGATCAAGATTGAGAAGTCTGGAGAATATATCAACAAGTCTAAAGCTGGTGAGCAGATTCTGAAGAATGCTTGTAAAGAAGCCCAGTTTCAGAGAGCAAGAACAGACTTGTATTTGAAAGAGAGTCAGGCCAGGTGGGTCCGGATCACTGAGGCCCGTACTCTAGAAGACAAGAGAGTTCAGGACAAGATGGAGCAGATGGAGAAAGCCCTAGCAGCAGCCCAGGAGGAAATTTCAGGGCTAAAGATCAAAGCTGGAGTGAAGAAGTCCAGAGATCAAAGTCAGAACAAGAGGTTAACTGCAGCTGTTGCAACCAGAAACCTTCTCATCAGGAATCTCACGGAGCATCCGGCTGATCCTGTGACCGAAGCACTTCTTAAGGAAGTTCGCGAGGATGAGTTTGGCCTTGGAGTTTGATTATTTGCTTGTTGATTGTTCCTTTTCATGTACTTTGCTTTTTGTGATGTATTTTGACCCCTTAGAGGGCTTGAGTTGTAAAAAGAACAAGTTGTATTATTTCATCTTATGTAATATATTTGTGTTCGCTCCAAAAGCAACTTCAACAGCATCATCTTCAAGGGTCTGGAAGGGTCAAAACTGAAGGCCAAACCGGATACCTTGAGAGCAAATAAGCACAACTGCATTGCATGCTAACCTTTTTTCTGTTTTGTAGGTTTTGTTTTATTGTTTCTAACCTCTGTTGTGAATCTCAGGAATTATTGCTCGCCGCAGGATATTTCCTCTCAACAGGCCACACAGGTACCCAACTAGAAACAACCTCCCGGGAATCCAGATGGATCAGATGCAGCAGGACCTTACGGAGGTCAGAAACCAGATGGCCAACGAAAGGCTAGAAATGAGGAACCAAATGACTCAGTTCATGGAGGTTATGAACAACATGGCTCAGAGCCAGGAGAGGTTGAGAGCTATGGTGGAAAGGCAGAACCAAGATGAGCCTCATGTGGGGACTGCAGGCACAAGTAACAATGAAAGGGTGCAACCACATGTGAATCCCCCGGTGTTTGGTCCACATCTACATCCTGAGATTAATATCCCTGCAAACGTTCAAGGGACAGCCACCGCGGCCAGAGTACTTCAAGAAGATCCTCAGGAGGACCAATTTACTGTAATGGATGCTGGAGAGGAAACTTATGACAGGAGATTGGAAGAAATAGCTGAGAAGTTAAGATCCTTAGAATCTCAAAATTCTTTGGGTTTTGACGTGATGGATATGGGCTTAGTAGACGGGGTTAGGATTCCCCACAAGTTCAAGCCTCCATGTTTTGAAAAGTATAATGGGACTTCTTGTCCTCGAACCCATCTGCAATCTTTTCTCGGAAGATTAAAAGCTTACACCATGGACGAGAAATTGTGGATGTTCTACTTCGAAGATAGCCTGACTGGAGCTTCTAGGGAATGGTATTCCCATCTGACGAGAGCAACTGTGAGATGCTGGAAGGACCTGGCAGAGGCCTTCATCAGACAGTATCAATATAATCTGGATATGGCACCCAATAGGACCCTCCTAATGGGGATGTCACAATCATCCAGAGAGAGCTTCAGAGAATATGCTCAAAGATGGAGACAGCTTGCTGCTGCTGTCCAGCCACCAATGTCTGAAAGAGAAATGGCTGATATGTTCATGAATACCCTGCAAGGAACCTATATTGATAGGCTAGCTGCCTTCTCCTCCACCAGCTTCGCAGACGTCGTCATAGCCGGAGAGAGAATTGAAAGCCTATTGAAAATGGGTAAAATTTCTGATAATGGTGCTAGTTCGTCCAGCGGCACAAGAAAGCCTTTTGCAGGCCCGAGAAGAACCGGCGAGACCAATGCCATTCACACCAACAGGGGTAGGCCCCAATATGCTCAGAGGTCAATAGCCGCAATCACTATCCCTGCTCCAGCCCATCCTCAGCCAGTCTATCAATCTCCTCAACAAAACTTCCAACAACAACCTCAATATCATCAGAATCAGTATCCTCCAAGGAACTTCAACAACAACTCTAACAACAACAATCAACAGAGGCCATTCCAGCAGAGGCCCTCTCAAGCTAACAGAGTGATCGACCCGATCCCAATGCCGTATGCTGCCTTGCTGCCACAACTTCTGAAACTCAACCTGGTTGAGCTAAGAACGTTGGCACCTCCGGATCCCAACAGTTTACCAAGAAACTATGACTCCAATGCTAGGTGTGCTTTCCATTCAAACGCGCCTGGCCACAGTACAGAAAAATGCAGGGCTCTGCATATGAAGGTACAAGACTTGGTAGACTCCAAGGCTCTGAATTTTGCACCTCCGCCCAATGTCAATAAAAACCCAATGCCAAACCATGGTGGTCCTCGAATTAACGCAATTGAAGAAGACACACCGTCTTATTTCATAACCAGTGTGGATCAGATCAGGACACCATTGGTGGAAATCAAAGCTCAGCTCCGTGAAAACAATATATTTCCGGGGTGTGAACTGGGATGTCCCTACTGCAATATTTCATGGAATGGGTGTGAGGACTTGAGGAATGGCATTGACAGCCTTATTCAGAGTGGCCTGCTACAGATCACTACATCGTTTCCTGCAAGTCCGGCAATTTCATCAGCAACGGTTTCAGACCCTCCTACAACTGCAGCAACTAATGCTCCCAACAATCCATCAGCACCATCAACAAGTACTTCACCTGTCCTTCCGAATGATCAGTCTTCAACAGTTTCTCCTGCTACAACTTCAGCTTCATTCCATTTCGACTCTCCATCAACAACAACAACAGTTCTTCCAACAGAACCTCCTACAACACCAGCAATCAATCACGAAGATGTCTCCACTGTTACCATATTCTATGATCCAGAAAATAATTCTGCTTACCCTTCAGAAGGTGCTGCTCCCACCAGAGCACCAGTTACAATCTTTTATGATCCACATACAATAACAGTCCCTTCAGCAGCAGCAGTCAGTCCAGTCACTGTCACGGTGCCTGGACCCATACCATATGAAAGCGATAGGGCCATCCCTTGGCACTATGGCTCTGACTTGTATCGCGAAGGAAAAAGAATCACTCTTAAAACATCAACACCTGCACCACAAGTAGATAATGTGGGGGGAGGCGGAGGCTTCACTCGAAGCGGACGTCTCTTCGCTCCACAAGTTCAAAGACCTACTGCCGAAGCAGAAGCTGCTGCCAAGGCAAAAGGGAAGAGCCCGGTGCAGGAAGATCCAGCTGCCAAAGAAGCCCTGAAAACTCCATTTGATCAGGAAGTTGATGAGTTTATGCGGATCATCAAAAAGAGTGATTACAAAATTGTGGATCAACTTCACCAGACGCCATCCAAAATCTCCATCCTCTCACTGCTTATGTGCTCCGAAGCCCATCGGAATGCACTACTTAAAGTCCTGCACGCAGCTTACGTGCCTGAGGAGATTACTGTCAACCAATTGGAAACCGTGGTTGGAAATGTTACTGCTAGCAATGGGCTAGGGTTTACCAATTCTGACTTGACAGCGGATGGCCGCAACCACAACAAAGCCTTGCACATAACCATGGAATGCAAAGGAGCTGTCCTTTCTCATGTGCTGGTGGACACAGGTTCTTCCCTGAATGTCTTACCAAAGAAGGCTTTGGTGAAGCTTGAATATGATGGATTGGCATTGAGACCCAGCAACCTGGTAGTAAGAGCTTTTGATGGTTCTAAGAGATCGGTTCTGGGAGAGATTGAGCTGCCCGTGACAATTGGCCCGCAGACCTTTAAAACTATCTTTTATGTGATGGACATTCAGCCCGCCTACAGCTGTTTGTTGGGTAGACCCTGGATTCACGCCGCTGGCGCAATAACATCTACCCTTCACCAAAAGTTAAAATTTGAGTGGGAAGGTCAAGTTGTCACAATCTGGGGGGAAGAGGATATCTTTGTTAGCCATCTGGCTACTTATAAATACATTGAGATGGATGGGGAGATCCATGAAACAATGAGCCAAGGTTTTGAAGCCTTGAATGTCAATGAAGCATCTGCTGTGTCAGGGATCTCCATGTCATCTTACCAACAAGCCCGGAAGGTTGTTGAAGAAGGAACTGCCCTAGGCTGGGGCAAGGTTTTAGCTGTGGAGGAGAAGAAGGACAAATTTGGGTTGGGTTACAGACCAACTCAACATCAAGCAAAGGCTGCTGCAGAGCCTGGTTTTGTCAGTGGGGGGATGCTCACCCCCGATGCTATCAACTGTCTGGAAGACGAGCTGGAAGAGGAGCGCAATCTGGAGAATTGGATTCGTCCGAAGATCCCGGGGAGCAGTGTCTCGAACTGGTCTTCCCAGGAAATTATAAGAGTTACTCGAGCAGAGTAATTATTATTTCCTGTATTTTTATATAGCATGCATCCAAGTCTTGCATCTTGCCCAAGATGACAAGACTCATTTTGTAACCAGGGCCATCTGTACTTTTGTGCAAACAAGATTAAATTAATGAAATATCAGACGTCTTTTTGCAAACGAGTCTTTTTCTTTTATGCTCACTGTTTTTCCATTTTTCTTTTTGTACAAAAATAAATGGCGGTGTTTTCAAAATGATAACTTCTTTTCACTTTTCTAAAGCAAGACTAAAATCAATCACTAAAATGAACGAACTTAACCCTTGCAGAGAGTGCCTTCCTGACAGCACCGACAACAGCACGGCTATGACATCGTATGACTTTGACAATCCAATCAATCAAGCTGATGAAGGGGTTGATGAAGAATATGAGCTTCCTGAAGAGCTAGCCAGGTTGTTGAGACAGGAGGAAAAGGTTATTACTCCTCACCAGGAGGAGATTGAAGTGATTAATCTTGGTACAGATGAAGACGTGAAAGAAGTTAAAATCGGGGCCTGCCTGCAAGACTCAGTGAAGAGACAACTGATAGATCTGCTTCAAGAGTATGTTGATGTGTTTGCTTGGTCGTATCAAGATATGCCAGGGTTGGATACCGACATTGTTGTGAATAAGCTGCCTTTGAAAGAAGAATGCCCACCGGTCAAACAGAAGCTGCGCCGAACTCGCCCAGACATGGCTATGAAAATCAAAGAAGAGGTACAAAAGCAATGGGACGCCGGGTTCCTTGCTGTGACTAGCTACCCGCCGTGGGTTGCTAATATTGTGCCTGTGCCTAAGAAGGATGGCAAAGTTAGAATGTGTGTTGATTACCGGGATCTGAACAGAGCCAGCCCGAAAGATGACTTCCCATTACCTCACATTGACGTATTGGTGGATAACACGGCTCAGTTCTCGGTATTCTCCATCATGGATGGATTTTCAGGATATAATCAGATCAAGATGTCGCCTGAAGACATGGAGAAGACAACATTCATTACACCCTGGGGCACGTTCTGTTATAAAGTGATGCCATTCGGATTGAAGAATGCAGGTGCAACATATCAACGGGCTATGGTGACATTATTCCATGATATGATCCACAAGGAAATAGAATGCTATGTGGATGATATGATCGCCAAGTCCCTCACAGAAGAAGACCATCTGGTGAATCTGCTGAAGTTGTTCAAGCGTCTGAGGAAGTACCAACTAAAGCTGAACCCCAACAAATGCACATTCGGGGTGCGATCCGGTAAGCTGCTGGGCTTTATTGTAAGCGAGAAGGGGATTGAGGTTGACCCAGATAAAGTCAAGGCTATACAAGACATGCCTGCACCAAAGACAGAGAAGGAAGTTCGAGGGTTCTTAGGTAGATTGAATTACATCTCGAGGTTCATCTCTCACCTTACGGCTACCTGCGAACCCTTGTTCAAGTTGTTAAGAAAGGAACAGACGGTCAGGTGGAATGAAGATTGCCAGAAGGCTTTTGACAAGATCAAGGAGTACTTACAAGAACCTCCAATCCTTATGCCTCCAGTTGAAGGAAGACCTCTAATAATGTACTTGACAGTATTAGAAGAGTCAATGGGGTGTGTGTTGGGCCAGCATGACGAGTCTGGTCGAAAAGAGTATGCAATATACTACCTAAGCAAAAAGTTTACCGACTGTGAACAGCGTTATTCACTGCTCGAGAAAACTTGCTGCGCTTTAGCGTGGGCTGCTCGCCGACTGAGACAGTATATGTTGACCCACACTACCTTGTTAATCTCAAAAATGGATCCAGTTAAGTACATTTTCGAGAAGCCAGCTCTTACCGGACGGGTTGCAAGATGGCAGATGATTCTCACGGAATACGACATACAGTACACATCTCAGAAAGCCATCAAGGGCAGTGTACTATCTGAATATCTTGCTGAGCAACCTATTGATGATTACCAGCCTATGAAATTTGACTTCCCTGATGAAGACATCATGTTCTTAAAAGCGAAAGATCACGAAGAGCCTATTCACACTGAAGGGCCTGACCCGGAGGAAGAATGGACTATGATGTTTGATGGGGCTGTTAACATGAATGGCCGTGGTGTTGGTGCAGTACTCATTTCACCAAAGGGGGTTCACATGCCTTTCTCGGCAAAACTCACTTTCAACTGCACTAACAACGAAGCTGAATACGAAGCTTGCATTATGGGTCTTGAGGAAGCCATTGACCTCAGGATCAAGACATTGACCGTATTCGGGGATTCAGCTTTGGTAGTCAATCAAACCAACGGGAAATGGTACACCCACCAAGATCATCTGGTACCTTACAGGGATTATACAAGAAGGCTACTGACTTTCTTCACGACAGTCAAGCTTGAGTATATCCCTCGGGACGAGAATCAGTTTGCAGATGCTCTTGCTACCATTTCATCCATGATCAAAGTTCAAGCTGCTAACTTTGTACCTCAGATTTCAGTGTCTAGACTCGATAGACCAGCATATGTATTTGCAGCAGATGTTGTAAAAGATGACAGGCCTTGGTTCCATGACATTAAGTGCTTCTTGGAGGATCAAACATACCCACCTGGGGCATCTTCCAATAACAAGAAGACTTTGAGAAGGCTTGCTGGTAGTTTCTTCCTGAACACTGATGGATCTTTATACAAGAGGAACTTTGACATGGTACTCCTCAGATGTGTTGACAGGACGGAAGCAGACTTGCTGATGCATGAAGTGCACGAAGGATCTTTTGGTACCCATGCGGGAGGGCATGCCATGGCTAAGAAATTGCTAAGATTAGGCTATTACTGGATCACAATGGATGCAGACTGTTGTGCTTACGCCAGAAAATGTCATAAATGCCAGATTTATGCAGACAAGGTGCATGTGCCTCCCAATCCTTTGAACATCATGTCTTCGCCTTGGCCCTTTGCTATGTGGGGTATTGATATGATTGGCAAGATTGAGCCGACTGCTTCAAATGGTCACAGATTTATCCTGGTCGCCATTGACTATTTTACCAAGTGGGTTGAAGCAGCCTCATATGCAAATGTTACAAGACAAGTGGTAGCCCGATTCCTGAAGAGAGATATCATCTGTCGGTATGGAGTGCCCGAGCGAATCATTACTGATAATGGTTCCAATTTAAACAACAAGATGATGGCAGAACTGTGCCGGGACTTCAAGATCCAACATCACAATTCTTCTCCTTACAGGCCAAAGATGAATGGCGCTGTTGAGGCAGCAAATAAGAATATCAAGAAGATTGTGCAGAAGATGGTAGTCACATACAAAGACTGGCACGAAATGCTACCATTTGCCTTGCATGGGTACCGCACATCAATCAGAACGTCCATTGGGGCAACACCGTATCAGCTTGTATATGGTATGGAGGCAGTCCTACCTGTTGAAGTGGAACTACCCTCGTTACGGGTATTAATGGATGTTAAACTGAGTGAAGCAGAATGGGTTCGGTCCCGATACGAACAACTGAGTCTGATCGAGGAGAAAAGATTGGCTGCAATCTGCCATGGACAGTTATATCAGAAGAGAATGAAGAAGGCCTTCGATCAGAAAGTCAGGCACCGAGAGTACCAAGTGGGAGATCTTGTGCTGAAAAGAATCCTCCCTCCTCATACAGACCACAGGGGCAAATGGACTCCAAACTATGAAGGACCATTTGTTGTAAAGAAAGCTTTCTCCGGTGGAGCACTGATGCTCAGCACCATGGATGGTGAAGATTTCCCGTCCCCTGTGAATTCAGATGCAGTTAAAAAATACTTCGCATAAAATGACCCGCTGGACATAAAAACAGAATGTAAGTCCAGGCAAAAATAGGGCATCCCGGCGAGTCAAAAACAGAATAAAAGACTCGGGCAAAAATAAGGGAAATAAATGAAAAAAATGTACACCCGCTGAGTTGAAAAGCCGCATTGGACAGCTCAGGCAAAAATGGGTATCCCGATGGATTGAAAACCCGAAAGGGCGATCCATGCAAAATAAGGGAATAAGCGAACAACTGCATTCTGAATTCGTCTGTATCACCTACAATTTGGTAAGCTACGAAGGATCAGACTTCAACCAGAATCAACTCTCTCCAGAAAGCAAGACGAGAAGAACGTCATTGTCATACGAGTCATAGCAGAAGAGGAAGCTCCTTGAAAGCGTCGTCAGCATCGCCAGCATTTTGTTTCTCAATTTGTAACAATCTCCTCATTCCAGGAGATATGTTTCTTTGACTGTATTTTGCCAATTCAGGGCACATGAATTAATAAAATCAGATTTTCGATCATGTTTCGTTTTTACATTTATGTTTTGCAAAGAGTTGTCTGATATCTCTAAAAAAAATAATAATACAATTGCATAAGTACAGATGCCTTTCTCTAAAACTAAAAAGAAAAAAAACACATGCTTACAGGGAATGTGATTATTCTCGAAAGTACTTGACTCCTATGACGGAGTCCAGTGAGGGATACCTCGGGACCTTTTGTACGTTTCCTTACCTTTGCAGGATTGCAGGTATCCAGAACGCAACCTGGGGCATGCAGGTTATGTCTCAGCAAGTAGGCGAATCATTATCAACTCGGTCTATATTCCACATGGCACTAGAAGGTGCCCATTTCCCCAGCGGAGCTGCCAAATCAGCATACACTCAATCTCAGCATCCGAAATGCTCTATCCCCAGCTGAGTTGCTCCCCATTGCCTTCCCCAGCAAAGTTGCCGAATCAGCAAACAGGATGCTATATCCCCAGCCGAGTTGCCTCTTGTTGCTCTCCCCAGCTGAGTTGCCTCTCACAATTCCCCAGCCGAGTGGTCTTTCTTCCTCAACAGAATACGGAAATCAGGGAATCATCTCCCCACAGAGCTTCAAGCCTCTATCCAGAAGAGCAAGGCATGAAGAGATCACAACAGAGTACATAAAGCTTCTACAAACCCCAGCTGGGTCTCTCATTTACAAGGATATGCCAACCAGTGACATATATCCCCGAGCAGATACACCATTGGATCTACCAGTGATCTCATACCCAGTTGGGATGTCCGTTTCCAGCAGATCGACCAGAGATCTTCGCGGCATTGGGATCCGAATCCCGGATCTGTGCCCCTTTGCATAATCATGGCATCCGCATCATATCCACCCCCAGAGCGTAGCATTCCGTCTAATACGGAGCATTACGGCAAAAATCAAATGCATAGCATAATCATAAGTCATGTTGTGAATTGAACGCTTGTGATTAGTAACCATTCATCAGAATACAGATTACTTTCCCCAAGAGTTCCCCATCAGAGTCCCAGCAAAAGCAGTTGCCCCACAATCCCAAACACCCGTATATACACCTTTTGGCACCCGTCCGTGTCATCTTTCCCCACAGGTCGCCTGGTTACACTCTACAAACAAAATCACCCGTACTACAGACACGCCCTGACACCCGTCCGTGTCATATCCCAGCAGAAAGCCAAAGACATCCTCTTTGCACTCACATATACCTATATACACCCTTTTTGACACCCGTCCGTGTCATATCCCCAGCGCAGTCGCCTAGATACTTGTTAATATTATACTTTTCTCTCTTGACACTCGTCCGTGTCATTCTCCCCAGCAGATAAACACTCATCTATACAATGCAATGCTCACTACTCATGGTACGCTTATACAGATACTCGTCCGTATCTTGTATACATCATCGCTCATATCCCCACAGATCCGACAGTAGTCCATGTTCTTTGTTAACCAGTTGGTACTCGTCCGTACCATCATCTCAGAACATTGTGTCTAGTGTTTGTTTCTACATGATACTCGTCCGTATCATAGTCCAAAGGATGCTCGTCCGCATCTTTAATCCATACACCGTGTCAAACACCTTTGTCTTCTTGAATATAGATACTCGTCCGTGTCTATTACTCCCCAGAAGAATCTTCTCAGATGCAACACTTGTCCGTGTTCTTAGTTAACCAGTTGATACTCGTCTGTATCATCATCTCTGAGCATGTGTCAGTTTGTTTCTACATGATACTCGTCCGTATCATAGTCTTAAGGATGCTCGTCCGCATCTTTAATCTATACACAATACCAAACACTTATACCTTTTGTTTCTTGGGTGTAAACGCTCGTCCGTGTTTACTATCTCCCCAGTAGATTTCCAACAAATTTTCTTTTTTATCTAACACTCGTCCTGTGTTATGATACCTTCGAGAGCAGCCGTACCCTGCTGAGTGGTCGTCCTCCACTTCTTGATGGTCGTCCTCCATCATGCTCATCCGATGGCCGTCCCCATCGTTGATTTTAGCAGCCGTCCCCTGCTAGGTGGTCGTCCTCCACCTCTTGATGATCGTCCTTCATCATTTTATCCAATGGCCGTCCCCATTGTTGATTTTGGTTATCTGACATTCGTCCTATGTCATGATAAACCCTGAGAGCAGCCGTCCCCTGCTGAGTGGTCGTCCTCCACTTCTTGGTGGTCGTCCTCCATCATGCTCGTCCGATGGCCGTCCCCATCGTTGACCTTTTCTATCCGATGGCCGTCCCCATCGTCGATATCTTCGGCAGCCGTACCCTGCCAGGTGGTCGTCCTCCACCTTTGATGGCCGTCCCCATCATATTTACTTTTATTCCCAACAGAGCAGCCGTCCCCTGCTAGGTGATCGTCCTTCACCTTTGATGGCCGTACCCCATCATCTGTTTATTTCATTTATTCTTTAACCCGATGGCCGTCCCCGTCGTGGTCCCTTTTCCTTTTAGCCCGATGGCCGTCCCCATCGTTGGTTACTTTACCTTTATGAACTTGATGGCCGTCCCCGTCATGTTTCATTAATTCCCAGAGAACCCTACTTTATCTTGATGGCCGTCCCCATCATATTTTGACTTTCCCCAGCTAGTCGGCCGTCCCCGTCTTAGCTTTTCCTTATATCCCCAGCATGTCGGCCGTACCCGTCATCGCTTTACTTTACACACTTTTCCCAGCATGTCGGCCGTCCCCGTCATTGCTATTTACCCAGCAGTCGTTCTCTGCTCGACGGTCGTCCTCCGTCGCCCACACTTACAATATACCTTACTTAATCTATATCCCTTTTCTCCTCCATTCTGTGAGTGCAAATTTTGGACTGTCTTTGGTATTCAACCACAAGTTATCTTGTTTGCCTGTTAAGCCGTTGCTTACATCCTGCACAGCTAACTCCTGTTTGAATAGGGGCAGCTGTAAACACCCCAAATTTGCCCTCATCCATTCACACCATGGCTTGTGATCATCCTCATATGCATAAACACAATCATATCATCTCACATCTCATGTTTGATTCACTGCATAGATTCAAAGGCATCTGCACCTAGGGTTTGTGATCTGAGCAATCCCAAAGCTTCTTGAGCCATTCCAAAGGCCACCAATCAACTCAAAGGGGTCCATGTGTGTTCTTATATCATATTTCATCTCCTCAAAGTCAAAAATGCAGAGGAATCACAAGAACTAGGGTTTGAGTGGATGCAGAGCCAGGTTGAACTGCACAGTTGACTGAAAATTAGGGTTTTGGTTTCAGAGGCCATAACTCCAAATTTTTTGGTCATTCTTGTCTCCATTGCTCTCTATATGGTATAGGGAGTATACATATCAATTTTCATGAAGAAATTCCATGGGGAAGTCATCTGATCAAGGGTTGACTTTTCAGACAAGTCAGTGTAAAATCAGGGCATCTGAGGCCCCCAATGACCCAACCAATGGGTGATCTTCATCATTTTGAGTGTATATGATCTTTATTTGATCATGGAAGAAGGTTGAAGTTCATAGAAATCAAGAATTTAGGGTTTTTGCAAATGTTGACTTTTTGGGCATAGTTGACTTTTCAAGAATGCATCATTTTAGGTCATTTTTCAAGCCATGATTCATGATTCAAAAAGGCTCCAAATGGAAAAACTTTGGTCATGAAAGTTGTAGATCTCATCTTTCCCTTTTCAAAAAGTACAAGAACATGATCAAACTCTTCTTGGATCAAAAGTTATGGCCATGCAAAGTTGGCAAAAATCATTAATTCCTAAGGCATGCTTCAAAATGGAAATTTTGCAAAGACTTGAACCAATGCACATTGCAACCTCTAATTCATCTCAAACCATTACATAAACTTTCTCTAAGTCCTAAAAATCAGATTTGAACTAAGATTGCCCATGGTTACATGTTTGGTTAGGCAAAAGAATCACATGTGAACCAAAATGTCACAAGTTGCAAAACTCATGATCATGCTCCCTCCTACTTGCAGCCTTGGATGCTGAGCTTTGCTAGCCTCTCACCATACCATGATGCGCCAGACCTAGCTTTGTACCAAGCTAGTATCAAGCCCATGCTTCTCTTACAAGATTTTTGACTTTTGGCAAAAGCAAACTTACCAATCACAAAAGCACAAGTCACATCATCCAGCCAATCAGATTTGTTTATGTTATCAATTTGCAAGCTAGCCATAACAAGAAGCAAGGCTGAAACCAACTCATTCAACACATTCACAAAAACACTCCCATTTGCAAGTTCCTTCGAATCTGCTTGCACAGCCACCAAACACTCAAACTATCTTCATCAATCATCTCACCACACTTCATAGATCATCCAGCACCAAGAACCAAAGCCTGTAATAGCAAGAACACTCCATAACCATTTCACACCCCAAGCTGCAAGTTCCTTCGAAACTCTTACCACAGCTTGCAAACACACAAACAAACACTCCAGACCTTCTCCATTCATCCTCAGGACCTCAAACAATCACTCACCATGGCCTGAAACCTCTAGAAACACCATTGCCATTTTTGAGCAAGCTTGAGCAGAAGCTGTCGAATCTCACTATCCAGCCAACTTAAACTCCATTTGAGCATTCAAACATCATCTGGGGATCAGGTGGAGTGGATTGCACAAGGAGAGGTGGCCAGAAAGTTCCTAAACTGAAAGCTTCGAATCTCAGGTAGCCTGAAATTTATTTTTCCAGAAGTTGTTTTTCTTGTTACAAACTTGTTCTTTGTGTTATCCTGATCATCCTGGTACCATTGGTTTTGAAAATGGTTGTGATTTGAGCATTTAATTTGTTTCTGAAGCTTGCGTGACCTAGAACTTTTTCTCTTCGATTCAGTTGATTTAGGAAATATAAATTTGTTTTGAGAGAGGGGTTTGGTTCGTGAGAGGATGAGGATCATTTCCATGTTCTTGGTTTTCATTTTTGGTACGTTTTGAGGAGTTGGTGAGTTTCTCAGGTGAGAGCTGGCCGGAGAAGACGACCGGAAGTCTTCTCCGGCCACCTGAAAGTAATTTGTGCCCTAATTGCGTAATTAATGCTAGTTTGAATTTGAGCCATTGATGAGCGTTGACTTGCTGACTTCCCTCTCTTTTGGATGGCCCAGATGCGTTTGATTAGCCCTAATCTTTTTCATTTAGTTAATTAATTCATAATTAAACTAATTATCTCAGAGTCAATCCCAACCACAGGATCACGCGCCAGTCAACACTTTCAAATCCTGGGCGCATCTTGGCCCTCCATCCCTCTGACTTTTTATTTTATTTGTTTTTATTTCTTTTTATTTCATTTGTTTTGCACAATTAATTTAAAATAGCAAAAAAATCTTAAAAATTATGAAACTTTTTCTTTAAAGTTTTATTAATTTTTAAGACCCAAAAACATTTTTTATTTTATTTTTATCATTAAAAAAGTATTTTTAAATATTTAAAATATTATTTTTAATTGATTAATGGGAATTAATTAATTAAAAATACTTTTAGGTATTTAAAAATTACAAAAAAATTCATGAAATGTTCTAAGACATTTAGAAACATTGTCCAACCTTCAAACCAAATTTCTTTTTTGATCTTGATGCATTTTAAGAATTTTTCATTGAATTAAATCATTTTTTATGCATTATTTTGATCACATGTTTGAAAATTCATTTCTGCCTATTGGAGAAGGTTGAGACATTGATTCTTCTTGCATTGTCTTTTGTTTTGCATGTAGTTCCTAGGATAAAAAGGCCATGAATTGTTCTTGCATTTTCAAATTGTTTGGCATTTGTTTTGTTAAGAACCCTAAAAAACCCTAATAACTTAGGAAATTCATATCTTGAGATTGGTTGAGAGTTGAGAGCTCCCCTTTGGGCAGTGGTTCATCATAGGCCTAGGGTTTCTTTGGGTGCCATTTTCCATTTTTTATCATGAGGTTTGCTTCTGTTTTGGGTTTTTGTTTGATGTTTGATCCATAAACCCTAATTTTGGGCTTTCTCTTGCATCCTTCTTGCATTCTCTTGCATAACATGACTTGTCTTTGCATTTTGTACATGTTTATGGTTCATTTGACATATTAAGACATATAGGAAACATGTTTGATCATTGCATTGCATATTTGCCATGTCATTTGTCTTGTATGCTTCATAACATTTCATGCTTGTTCATGCTCCTTAACTTGCATCATTTGCATTCATAATCTTGTATGAACATCCCCATGCCTTGCCTCATGTTTGCAGCACCTCATAACATCATTTTCATCATCACCATGCTTCTGGTTTGGTCTAGCATCATACCATTTCATCTCATTTAGCATTGCATTGCATTTCTTTCTAACATTTCAGGTGGTAAGTAACTTGGGAAGTGAATTTGCCTTCACTTCTCATAACTTTTCTTTTCACCTCTCTTGCATCCATTGCTGCATTTTTATGTGTGTGAGTTTAAGCTTGCTCATTCTTCTCCTTCCCACTTTCTTTCTTCAAGTGACTTGACTTCTTGAATGAAGCAAGTCACTTTGCTTCTCTTGATCCTGTTCATCTGCTTCCTGGTGGTTCCATTGAAGATCTTCTTGTTTAAACCTCACAAACCTTAGGATCAACCAAGCATGATAATGAATTAGGATTTTGATTAGTCTCCCCTCATAGTTTTACCTTTGTGTCTTCTTTGAGTCTTCTCTTCTCACCTCATAATCAGGGACTAAACCCTAAAGGCTTTAAGACTTTGTGATTAAGCTTATGCCTGCATCCTTCTCTTAGGATGGAGTGTATAACTTTAATCCTAAGTATTAAACCCTTAATGTGTTTAAATCTCTTAATTAATCCACTTAATAAATATCAAGACATCACACTTGTAACTTGGGCCTTGCATTAGGGTTCTAATTCTTCCTTAATTGGTTAAGAAGGACTAACCCTAGTGTTAATGGACAAGTCCCCCTCAAGTTGTCTTGCAAACAATAAAACTCACTTCATCATCATACCATTAATCTAAAATCCACTTAATCAAAGGCTTGTTTTGTCATGGGTTTAATCCCTAATCATGGATTAAGTTGAGGAGTTTTCCTCAGCTTAAACCTTCTCATCTATCATCCTTCTTTTAGGATGGTGTAATGAGTCTGTTTAATCCCTGATTATGGCTTAACCTCATTACTCAACACTAAACAAAATCACAAAAACATCTAAATAATCACAAGTAGGTTAATGATCTTAATCCTACACCAAAGGTGATTAAGTGTGAGAATCTGACTTCACACTTAAGGTATTCTCATTACCCCTAATCAGAGGGAAGATGTGATGAGTTTACTAACCCATTGGTTTAGGCTTAAGCTCATTAACTTATGACAAACTCTCAAAAGCAATAAAAGACTGAAAACACAAAAACAAACAATAATCGTCTCCTTCGGGATTCTTTTCTCATCACACTCAATCACAAACGAGAACTTTCTTCTTCGGTCTAATGCAAGACAGTTAGCACCTGAGCCAGACAGGTCATACACTTGAGCATAGACAAGCAAGCAGTTCATCAGTCAATTCACCTTTCAGTCTCTTTGGGTCGAACTACGGTGTTCTGACTTCCTCATTGCACTAGAGGATACGTAGGCATAACTTAACAGTTATCGAACAAAAGTCTCTGTACATCCCCCCTCCTTCCAGCATTATTCTTTAAGCCTCATAATCATGAGCATACTCTTTCTTACACTGACACTACATATATTACACTTCACACTTCTGCTACACTGACACCTGTACATTTCTTTTCCAGCTATTTTACACACAGATTGCACTGACACTTCCCCTTTAAAACACAAATCTTTCAAGCGTGGATCCCGTCGAGTACGGCGGACAATCTGGGTGCTAATACCTTCCCAGGTTGTAACCAACCCCCTTTCTCAGTCTCTCTGGTTCGCAAACCGTCTTATCCATCTTTTTCTAGGCCTATGCAGCATTGCCTTTCCTCCGGGATAAAAATGCCTAGCTGGCGACTCTATTCATTCTCCAGTGAGTTCACGGCTGTGTGTTCTCACTGTTCCCTTCGCCGACCGTTCGCGTCTGTACCTTCATCTGACCCAGGTGTCACTTGTCGGGAGCGACACTCAGTATGTTCCCCGGTCAGTAGCAGCAGTTACCATCCCAACTCCGATTCCTCAACAATCAGCATATCCTCAACAACAACAACCACAGTATCAACAACAAGTTCATTATCCGCAACAAAGGTCGTACAACAACAACAACAATCAACAACAGCGTCCTTTCCAGCAAAGGCCATCACAAGCAAACAGGGTGATTGACCCAATCCCAATGCCGTATGCTGCACTCTTGCCACAACTCCTGAAGCTCAACCTAGTTGAATTAAGGACATTGGCACCTCCGAATCCCACCAATATGCCAAAGAACTATAATGCCAATGCCAGGTGTGCATTCCACTCAAACGCACCGGGACATAACACTGAAAAATGCAGGGCCCTACAGATGAAAGTCCAAGACCTGGTGGACTCAAAAGCTCTCAACTTTGCACCTCCTCCAAATGTCACAAGGAATCCAATGCCTAGTCACAACGGGCCTAGGATTAATGCTATTAAGGAAGGAAAACCATCCACCTTAATCACCAGTGTTGCACAAATTCGAACACCCTTGGTTGAAATTAAAGCTCAGCTGTTAGAATGCCAAGTGTTCCCCGGATGTGAGTTGGGTTGTGGATATTGCAATATTTCCGTTAATGGTTGTGAAAGGATGAGAAACGGCATAAATGGTCTTATTAAGGATGGTATCCTTCAAATTACAACAACAGCAACTACAACTCCAACAATCCCTTCATCAACAATCACAGATACTCCTACAACGTCAGCAACCATCGTCCCAATGGATTCTACTATAACTCCAACAACTGCTCAATCAACCACTTTGTAAACACCCCAAATTTTCCCTCACCCATTCACACCATGGCTTGTGATCTCTTCATATGCATAAGTTCAATCATAGCATCTCATATTGCATTTTTGATTCATTGCATTGCTCCCAAGTCATATGCATTTAGGGTTTGTGATTTGAGCTATCCAAGGGCCATTTGAGCCACTCCAAAGGTCATAAATCACTTAAAAGGGGTCCATGTATGTTCAAACATCATATTGTATCCCCATAAAGTCAAGAAAGTCAAAAAATCATAAGAACTGAGAAAGGCATGTAAGTAGAGCCAGGTTTAACTGCACAGATAACCTAAAATTAGGGTTTTGGTTTAAGAGGCCATAACTCCACTTTTTTTGGTCATTCTTGTTTCTATTGGTCTCTATATGTTACAAGGATCATGCATATCAATTTTCATGAAGAAATTCCATGGGGAAGGCATCTAATCAAGAGTTGACTTCTTGAGCAAGTCAGTGCAAAATCAGGGCATCTGAGGCCCCCAATGACCCAACCAAAGGGTGTTATTCATCATTTTGAATGTGTATGATCTTTATTTGATCATAGAAGATGTTAGAAGTTCACAAAATTGAAGAATTTCAAGCCATTTGCAAAGTTGCCTTTTTGGGAAAATGACTTGTAATGGAAACTTGCCATTTTGGGAAACTTTTTCAACCCTTGCTTTTTTATTCAAAAATGCTTCAAATGAGAAAACTTTGGTCATGAAAGTTGTATAATGGATCATTCCCTTTTCAAAAAGTACAAGAACTCATTCTAATGCATTTTGGATCAAAAGTTATGGCTTGTCAAAGTTGGGAAAAATCACATAATTTCAAGTTATGTACCAAAGAGGCAAAGTTGCAAAATCACTTGCCAAGGTGAAATGAGACCTCAAAGTGACTTCTAATCTTTGCACAAACATAAACCATTGCCTAAAATTCAAAATGCACCAAAAGTTTGCCCATTTTCATGACTTATGGATCAAGAAACTTCAAAAGGGCCAAAATTGAACAAAGTTGCAAAACATCATACAAACCCTAATCCACTTGCTAATTGGCTTCAAGACTGATCCCATGGCTCTCCTCATTCCTTGCTGCGCAGGACACCCCTATTTTCCTTGGCCTACCATTGACCCATACCTCTCTTACACAAAACTTGACTTTTTGCAAAAGGACCCATACCAATTAGCCTGTGCCACACCAACTTCTCTGACCTCTCTAGTTGTGATAAGTGGACCAAATGCAACACAACACACCACACACACAAGCCTGAAACTCTCTCCAAGCCATAGCACCAAGCTTTGCCCTCTTATGAATTTTCATTCGAAACACATCACACAAGCATCAAACATAAAAACAAACTTCATAGGATCACTCAGCATGCTCCCCTGATCATTTCCCTACCCTCTCATTCATCCTTGAAACCTCCTCAAACTGAAACACGATTCCTTCCTCTCCCTGAACAGAACTTCATCAAACTCACAAACCAACCATTTTAAACTCCAACCAAGCTTCATAACTTCATCAAGAGGATCATTGGGACCATTTTGAGGCAAAGAGGCAAGCAGAAAGCTCCTGGACTGAAAGCTCAATCTCAGGTAGCATGATGAACAAATTTTCCAGAACTTTGATTTCTTGTTAGAATGTTGTTCTATATGTTACCCTGATCATGGGGATCTATTTATTTTTGAAAATGAGCCAGAAACAAGCATGTATTGACTGTCTGAAAGTTTGCCCGTGAAAATGTTTTTATTTGTTTCCTTTGATTCACGAAAAATAAATGTTGTTTGTTTTAGGGTTTATGTTTAGTGATGTTCATAGTTTGATTCTGGAGAGTTTTGTGAGGTTTTGATGCGTTTTGAGAGAGATTGAGATTTTGGCTTGCCAGAGAAGATGACCTGAACACCTTCCGGTCATCTGAAAGTAATTAGGGTTTTGGATTAGGGCTTAATCATAATTACGTGAGTTTGAATTCTGGCCGTCCATTAGCGCGCGCAGTCAACTCCCGCCCCCTGGAATTTGAATCCTGGCCTTCAGATCATTTGACTTTCTCATTTTTCATTTAAATTCATTTTATTTTCATTTGTTTTATATTTAATTTGTACGAATTTTTAAAAATAGCTAAAATCATTAAAAAATTATGAAAATTTTTGTCAAGGGTTTCATGAATTTTCAGAACACAAAAATATTTTTATTTTTATTTTTTACATTAAAAATTATTTTTAAATCATTTAAATGTTTATTTTTAATTAGTTAATGAAAATTAATTAATTAAAAATACATTTAGGTATTTAAAAATCACAAAAAAATTCACATAGCATTTAGAAACATTTAGAAATATTGTCCAACTCTCAAACCAAATTTCTTTTTTGATCTTGATGCCTTTTGATCATTTTCATTGGATTTAATTTCATTTCAAGGCAATATTTTGTTTCAAACTTCAAAAATTCATTTCTGCCTAACCATTGAGAGTTGGATGATGATTCTTTTGGCATTGCATCTTGCATAACATGTAGTTTAAAGGATAAAATTGGTTTGATTTGATCTTTCATTTTCAATTTGTTTGGTATTTTTCTTTGTGAGACACCCCAAAACCCTAGCAAATCTTAGGAAATTCATAACTTTCAATAGGTTAAGAGTTGGATCCCCTCCTTTGGGCAGTGAGTTTGTATAGGTTTAGGGTATATTTGATTGCATTTTCAAATTTTTATCATTTCATTTGCTTCTGGTTTTGAATTGTTGCTTTGTGTGATGCATATAACCCTAATTTGTGCCTTCCCTTGCATCCATCTTTCATTTGCTTGCATCCATTGACTTGCCATGACATTTTGTGCATTCATTTGATTCATAATACATATTAGGACATATTAGGACCATGATTGATCATTGCATCATTCCTTTGCCATGTCATATGTCCATTGCATCTCATAACTTTTCATGTACTTTCATGGTTCAAAGCATACCTCATTTGCATCCTTATGTTTGTTTTATCATTCTCATGTCTTGCCTCATGTTTGTATCATCTCTTAGCACCATTAACATCATGTAGTTGCTTCTGACTTTGGTTTACATCATGCCATTCCATCTCATTTACATTGCATTTCATTTCTTTTGCTAACTTTTCAGGTGGTAAGTTGTTTTGAGAAGTGAATTTGCCTTCACTTCTCACAATCTCTTCTCATCTCTCTTCCTTTGCTGCATTTTGTATGTGTATTGGATTGAGCTTGCTCATTCTTGTTCATCTCACCTTCTTTCTTCAAGCAACTTGTCTTCTTAAGTGAAGCAAGTTGTTTTGTTTCTCTCTGTTTCTTCCTCCTTTCATCTGCTTCTCCTTGGTGGCTTCTTTGAAGTTTCTTTCTCTCTTAAACCTCATTAACCCTAGGATCTCCAAGCATGATAACAATTAGGGTTTGATTAGTCCCCCATTTAGGTTTTACCTTTGTGTCATCTTTGAGTCTTCTCCTCTCATCTCATAATCAGGGACTAAACCCTAAAGGTTTTAAGGCTTTGTGATCAAGCTTATGCCTGCATCCTTCTATTAGGACGGAGTGTATAACTTTAATCCTAAGTTTTAAACCCTTAATGTGTTTAAATCCTTTAATCAACTCACTTAATAATCATCAAGACATCAAGCTTGTAACTTGGGCCTTACATTAGGGTTCTAATTCTTCCTTAATTGGTTAAGAAGGACTAACCCTAGTGTTAATGGACAAGTTCCCCTCAAGTTGTCTTACCAACCATAAAAATCACTTCTTCATCTTATCATTAACTAAAATCCATCTAATGAAGGCTTTGTTTTGTCATGAGGTTAATCCCTAATCATGGATTAAGTTGAGGAGTCTTTCTCAACTTAAATGTTCTCATCTATTATCCTTCTATTAGGATGGTGTAATGAGTCCATTAAATCCTTGATTATGGCTTAAAATCATTACTTAACACTAAACAAAAACATCTAAATAATCACAAGTATGTTAATGATCTTAATCCTACATCAGGGTGATTAAGTGTGAGATACTGACTTCACACTTAAGGTATTCTCACTACCCCTAATCAGAGGGAGGATGTGATGAGTTTACTAACCCATTGGTCTAGGATTAAGCTCATTAATTTATGACAAACTTTCAAAAGCAATAAAAGACTGAAAACATCAAAAACAAACAATAATCGTCTCCTTCGGGATTCTTTTCTCATCATACTCACTCACAAACGAGAACTTGCTCCTTCTGTCTAATGCAAGACAGTTTGCACCTGAGCCAGACAGGTCATACACTTGAGCATAGACAAGTAAGCAGTTCACAAGTCAATTTACCTTTCAGTCTCTTTGAGTCGAACTACGGTGTTCTGACTTGCTCATTGCACGAGAGGATACGTAGGCATAACTTAACAGTTATCGAACAAAAGTCTCTGTATATCCCCCCTCTTTCCAGTCTTATTCTTTTAAGCCTCGTATTCTTGAGCATTTCACTCCTGTTCTTACACTGACACTTCTCTTATACACTTCACACCCTTTTTTACACTGACACTTGCATTCTTTTTCCAGCTTTTATACACAAATTGCACTGACACTACCCCTTTAAAACACAAATCTTTTAAGCGTGGATCCCGTCGAGTACGGCGGACAATCTGGGTGCTAATACCTTCCCAAGTTGTAACCAACCCCCTTTCTCAGTCTCTCTGGTTCGCAACCGTCTTATCCATATCCTTCTAGGTCTATGCATCATTACCTTTCCTCCGGGATAAAAATGCCTAGCTGGCGACTCTTGTCTTTCTGAGCTCACCCCTGTGTGTTCATCCTTCTTTCACCGACCGTTCGCGTCTGTACCCCTTCTGACATGAGGTGTCATTTGGTGGGAGCGACAGCTTGGCGACTCTGCTGGGGAAGCCTTATGCTGTAACCAGGGCTTCTGGTTCTTTTTGTGGGTTCCTCCTAGCGCTTGTTTGATTTGTGTTTACTGGGGTGTTATGTGCTAATTGTGTTTATATAGTTGCTTTATTTGTTGCCTTATGTATAGTTATTTATTGCTTTCTTTACAGCTTTACATATCATACTGTCATACTGTCATCTGGCTGGATCTGGGTTTTTTTGTTTTGATGGGTGGGGTTTCATTGAGAGTTTAAGGTCTTATACCTGGGACCTGAGTGACACCTATGCTAGAGTGGTTCATGTTCTTTCCCATTCCATTTCGGTCTGGTACGGGAATATGAAACACGGTTCAGATGTGGGTTTCTTCTTGAGAACTATGTGCTACAGATTTCCTGTAGTGCTAGGGCTATCTGGGAAGCCTGCTAAGTCTGGATGACCTTTATTATGACCTTCAGAAACTGAGGTGAATTAGAGGAGGATCTTTTATGGTTATTGTAAACACTGTACCTCCGGGTTAGAAGTGTTTACACTTCTCATAACTGATCCAAGTCTGAGGATCCTTGTTTTAGAACACTACCTGTGGGGGGTTGGGCTGTTTATAGGTTCGCATGTACCATTGGCCACATCATACCCTGATACTTGTTTTGTTTAAGAATGCTTCACTTTGGACAGTTCTTGTGATTTAACCCTAGACATGTGACTCTTTATTTGAGTCCTCCACCTTGGTTACTGGATTTCTGAACCTCCATCTAGACTTCTTAAACATACATGGACTTATATCAAGACAGTAATCAAATCCAGCTTGATCACAAACCCTTGCATATCATTTGCATACTCATCATTACATCATTTAACATTTGTTTATTTGTTTTTCAGGGTATCCATATTGTATCTGGCTTGGTTTTGACCCCTTCATCTGCATAGACCCCTGTTCATCAGTTATCTGCTTTAGTTATCTTCATCAGCTGCCTACTTCAGCTACTTTTATCACCAGCCTCAGCCTACCAGTGGCTCATCTCCAGTATCAGTCTTCATCATCAGCATCTGTTTTCAGCTCTTCATCATCAGTCATGGCACCCAAGAAGAGCAACATTTCATACCATTTCTTTGAGCCTGTGTTGGCCGGCATCAGGCAGGTCCAGGCACTTATCACTCTAGACCACATCCCATTATTTAGAGAGCATTATGGAGGCATCCTTGATATGGTTATGGACTTAAACCCTTCTCAGAGGAGTTTGATCCACACCTGCCTACACTTTTATGACCCTCCTTTGAGATGCTTCACTTTCCAGAACTTTCAGTTAGGACCTCTGCTAGAGGAGTTTTCATCACTGATTGGAGTGCCTATTAGGGGTGGGATTCCCTTCAAACCAGAGTTGACTTCTCCCAGCAATGGAGAAGTGGCAAAAGCACTGTACCTAGAGCCTATATTGATTGAGCAGAACATGACAACAAAGGCAGGGATCCCTGGTTTGCACCTAGACTTTCTGACTTCTCAGGCCATCCTGAAGGCCTCTTTGGGAGAATGGAGGGAAGTTTGTGCATTGTTGGCCCTCAGTATATATGGGGTTATACTATTTGCAGACGAGCCCAAGTTTATCAGCAAGAATGTCATTCATCTCTTCCTTTTGAGGAACCCAGTACCCACATTGCTGGGGGATTTCTATTATTCTGTCCACCAAAGAAATGAGAAGCAGAGAGGGAAGTTGGTGAGATGTTGTGCTCCTCTATTTCACACCTGGCTGCTCAAACACTTACCTAGGACTGATGCCTTCCTGAACCCTCACCAACAGAAGAATTGGGCTAAGAGACTTATTGCTTTGACTTCAGATGACATCAGATGGTGCACCCAGAGCACCAAAGGCAGGGACATAATTACTAGCTGTGGGCAGTACCCCAATGTACCTCTAATAGGAGTGAAGGGTTGCATCAACTACAATCCTTTGCTGTTTAAAAGACAATTGGGCTATGCTTTGGTCCACCCTCCTAGAGTGCAAGATCTAACTAAAACCTTGTATTGTGAGATAAAGCCTAACCTAGCTGTTGTCAGACAAGCATCTTGGGCTTGGGACAACATCCAGACCAAAGGGATGGCCATTCTTGGGAGATGCAATAATGTGGCTTCAGCTCAGTATTATGAATGGTCTCATGCTAGGGCTCAGATTTCTGGGATGCCCTTCACCATTGAGGATGCACCTGGACCATCCACAGTACCACCTCCAACCACTGTCAGCCTGGAAGAATTTGAGAAGTTGAAGGAAAGGAATGAGAATCTGTCTCAAGCTCTGAAGAAGACCCTCTGGGAGAGGAGTGATGGTCGTCTAGACATTGAGAGGTTTGAGAAGCTTAAAGTAGAACATCTGGCCAAGATCGAGAAAGCAGAGGACTACATCAAGAAATCAAGAGCTGGAGAGCAAATATTGAAGAATGCCTGTAAAGAGGCCCAATTTCAGAAGGCTAGGACTGATCTCTATCTAGAGGAAAGTCAAGCTAGGTGGGTCAGAATCACTGAAGCTCGTACTCAAGAAGATAAGAGAACTCAAGCCAGGATTGAGCAGCTGGAGGCCAATGAGAAGAAGCAACAGGAGGCTTTGCTGGCAGCCCAGAAGGAGATTTCAGAATTAAAGCTTAGGGCTGGTGTGAAGAGGTCAAAGGACCAGGACAGACACAAGAAGCTGACCACTGCTATTGCCACCAGAAACCTTCTTATCAGGAACATTACAGAGCATCCGGCTGGTCCTGTAACTGAAGCACTTTTGAAGGAAGTTAAGGAGGATGAGTTTGGATTAGATGTTTGAACTTTTGCTTGTTGTTATTTCCATTTGATGTACTTTTCTTTTATGTTGTATTTTGACCCCTCTGGGGCATTTGTTGTAAAAACAGACTATGTATTATTCACCATTTGTAATATATTTGTTAGTTTGTTTCACTGAGTTTTCTTTCCCTCAAGCAACATCAAATATCTTCCTCAGGGTCTGGAAAGGTCAAAACCAAGAGCCAAGCTGGATACCTTGGAAAGCAAATAAGCATACTGCATTGCATGCTAACTTTTGTTTTGTTTTGTAGGTTTTGGTTATTTGTTTCTAACTCTGTTGTGGTTTAGGAATTATTGCTCGCCGCCGGGTGTTTCCTCTCAACCGTCCGCACCGGTATCCTACTCGCAACAACCTTCCTGGTATCCAAATGGATCAAGTACAGCAAGATCTGACAGAGGTCAAAACTCAGCTGGCTAATGAAAGGATGGAAATGAGAAACCAAATGACCCAATTCATGGAAGTAATGAATGGCTTGGCCCAAAGTCAAGAAAGGTTGAGGGCATTGGTAGAAAGACAAACCCCGGAAGAACCCCATCTGGGAACTGGAGGAATAAGTAACAATGAAAGGGGTCAGCCTCATGTTAACCCACCAGTATATGGGCCTCATCTGCATCCGGAAGTCAACATCCCAGGTAATGTGCAAGGAAATACTACTGGAGGGAGGATCTTACAGGAAGACCCCCAAGAAGAGCAGTTTACTGTGATGGGAGCTGGGGATGAAGTTTATGATAGGAGGTTTGATGAAATTGCTGAGAAGTTGAGATCTCTGGAGTCTCAAAATTCCCTAGGCTTTGATGTCATGAATATGGGGTTAGTGGATGGGGTAAGGATTCCCCACAAGTTTAAACCTTCGTGCTTCGAGAAGTACAATGGAACTTCCTGTCCACGAACTCACCTACAGTCTTTTCTAGGGAGACTTAAGGCATACACCATGGATGAAAAAATGTGGATGTTTTACTTTGAAGATAGTTTGACTGGGGCTTCCAGGGAGTGGTATTCACACTTGACCAGAGCTACTATCAGATGCTGGAAGGACCTAGCTGAAGCTTTCATCAGGCAGTACCAATACAATCTGGACATGGCTCCTAACAGGACCCTCTTGATGGGAATGTCTCAGTCCTCCAGAGAAAGCTTCAGGGAATATGCCCAGAGGTGGAGACAGCTTGCTGCTGCTGTCCAGCCACCCATGTCGGAAAGAGAGATGGCCGACATGTTTATGAATACCCTGCAAGGAACATATATTGATAGGCTAGCTGCCTTTTCTTACACCAGCTTCGCTGACGTAGTTATAGCTAGGGAAAGAATTGAAAGCCTTCTGAAGATGGGTAAGATTTCTGATAATGGTGCAAGTTCGTCAAGTAATCCCAGGAAGCCTTTTGTGGGACCTAGAAGGACCGGTGAGACAAATGCCATTCATGCCAGCAGGGGCAGACCTCAGTATGTCCACAAATCAGTAGCAGCTGTCACTATTCCAGCTCCGATTCCTCAGCAACCAACATATCAACCACAACAACAACCACATTATCAACAGAAAGTTCAGTATCCGCCACAGAGGACCTACAACAACAACAACAGCAACCAACAGCAAAGACCCTTTCAGCAAAGACCATCACAGGCAAATAGGGTGATTGACCCAATCCATGTGCCTTATGCCGCTTTATTGCCACAACTCCTGAAGCTCAACCTGGTTGAGTTAAGGACATTGGCACCACCAGATCCCTCTAATCTTCCAAGAAATTATGATGTCAACGCCAAATGTGCTTTCCACTCCAATGCACCTGGCCACAATACTGAGAAATGCAGGGCTTTACAAATGAAGGTACAAGATCTGGTGGATTCTAAAGCCCTCAACTTTGCACCCCCTCCAAGTGTCACCAAGAATCCCATGCCCAATCATGGAGGGCCAATAATTAATGCCATTGAGGAAGACAAGCCATCTTTCTTAATCACCAGTGTTGGACAGATTCGGACACCTCTGGTCGAGATTAAAGCTCATCTCCTGGAATGTCAGATGTTCCCCGGGTGTGAGCTCGGTTGTGGTTATTGCAACATTTCGGTTAACGGGTGTGATAACTTGAGAGGTGGCATAGACGGTCTTATCAAAAGTGGTATACTTCAGATTACAACAACGGCGCCTACAAATCCAGCAATCCCTTTGACAACAATTCCTGACTCTTCTACAACTGCAACAACAATCATTCCGACCAATTCATCAATATCATCAACAATGGCTCCATCCATCACTTCAGCAAAACAGATATCAACAACCATTTCTTCTACAACATCAGCACCCATTTATTCAGCAGAATCTTCTACAACGCCAACAGAAATTAATGAAGATATCTCAGCAGTCACCATTTACTATGATCCATCAGATGTTCCCCCAAAAAACAACTTTCAGCAACAAATAATGGCACCTCCTGCCAGATCACCAGTCACCATTTACTACGATCCGCACACCATTTCAGTACCTTCCTCTGCAGCAGTCAGTCCGGTTACCATCACGATGCCTGGACCAGTTCCATATGAAAGCAGTAATGCCATACCTTGGCATTATGGCTCTGACCTCTACTGCAACGGGGAGAAAGTCACCTTGGACTCTTCAACTTCTTCTCCACAGATTGATAATGTTGGGGGAGGAGGAGGCTTCACCAGAAGCGGACGCCTTTTTGCCTCACAATTGCAAAGACCTAATGCCGAAGCAGAAGCTGCTGCTAAAGCAAAGGGGAAGAGTGTGGTGCCTGAAGAACTAATCATCAAAGAAACTCAGAAGACATCTTTTGAGCAAGATGTAGACGAGTTTATGAGAATTATAAAGAGAAGTGATTACAAGGTGGTGGATCAGCTTCACCAAACTCCCTCAAAGATCTCCATATTATCCCTATTGATGTGTTCTGAAGCTCACCGGAATGCATTACTGAAAGTCCTGCACGCAGCATACGTGCCAGAGGAGATCACTGTTAATCAGCTAGAAACTGTGGTGGAGAATGTCAACACCAGTTATGGACTGGGCTTTACCAATGCTGACTTAACAACTGAGGGACGTAACCACAACAAGGCTTTACACATCACTCTAGAATGCAAGGGTGTTGTTCTATCTCATGTACTGGTGGATACTGGGTCATCACTCAATGTCCTACCAAAGAAAGCCTTAGTGAAGCTGGAGTATGATGGCTTGGCATTACGTCCGAGTAATTTGGTGGTGAGAGATTTCGATGGCTCTAAAAGATCAGTGCTAGGGGAGATTGATCTGCCTGTGATGATTGGCCCGCAGACTTTTAAAATTACCTTCTATGTGATAGACATTCAGCCGGCCTACAGCTGTTTGTTGGGTAGACCTTGGATCCATGCCGCTGGCACTGTTACGTCTACCCTTCACCAGAAGCTGAAATTCAAGTGGGAAGGCCAGATCATCACCGTTTGTGGTGAATAGGACATCTTTGTTAGCCATCTGGCTACGTACAAGTACATTGAGATGGATGGAGAAATCCATGAAACCATGAGCCAGGGATTTGAGGCCCTGAACATTAATGAAGCATCTGCTGTACTAGGAACCTCCATGACGTCTTATCAGCAAGCCAGGAAGGTTGTTGAAGAGGGTACTGCCCAAGGCTGGGGCAAGCTGTTGCCCATGGAGAAGAAGGAGGACAGATTTGGGTTGGGTTACAGACCAACTCAACAAGATCAATCAGAGGCTGCCAAGAATCCCAACTTTGTCAGCGGGGGAATGCTCACCCCGGATGCAGTAAACAACTTGGAAGACAAGGATGAAAGCGACCGCAACCTGGAGAGCTGGATACGTCCAAGGATCCCGGGGAGCCAAGTCCTTAACTGGTCTTCCCAGGAAATTATAAGGGTTACTCCTGCAGAGTAATTATTATTTCCTGTATTTTTAATCATGCATCAAGTCTTGCATCTTGCCCAAGATGACAAGACTCATTTTGTAATCGGGCCATCTTGTAATTTTGTGCAAACAGATCAATCAATGAATATCGGACATCTTTTGCAAATGAGTCTTTTTCTTTTCCGCTCACTGTTTTTCATTTTTCTTTTTGTACAAAAATAAAATGGCAATGTTTTCCAAAATGATAACTTCATTTCACTTTTTTCTAAACAAGATTAAAATCGATCACTAAAATGAACAATCTAAACCCTTGCAGAGAGTGCCTTTCAGATTGCACCGACAACAACACAGCTATGACTCTGTATGACTTTGACAATCCAATCAATCAAGCTGATGAAGGGGTTGAAGAAGATTATGAGCTTCCTGAAGAGCTAGCCAGGTTGTTAAGGCAAGAGGAGAAGGTTATCACTCCTCATCAGGAGGAGGTCGAAACGGTTAATCTTGGTACGGAAGAAGACGTGAAAGAGGTTAAGATCGGGGCCTGCCTACAAGATTCGGTAAAAGAGCAACTGATTGATATGCTTCGGGAGTATGTGGATGTCTTTGCTTGGTCTTATTAGGACATGCCAGGGTTGGACACCGATATTGTCATGCACAAGCTGCCTTTAAAGGAAGATCGCCCGCCAGTAAAACAGAAGCTCTGCCGTACTCGCCCAGATATGTCAATGAAGATTAAAGAAGAGGTACAAAAGCAGTGGGACACCGGTTTCCTTGATGTAACTAGCTATCCACCGTGGGTTGCTAATATTGTACCTGTGCCTAAGAAGGATGGCAAGGTGAGAATGTGTGTAGATTACCGGGATTTGAACAGAGCCAGCCCGAAAGATGATTTCCCTTTACCTCACATTGATGTATTGGTTGATAATACGGCTCAGTTCTCGGTATTCTCCTTCATGGACGGATTTTCAGGATACAATCAGATCAAGATGTCGCCTGGAGACATGGAGAAGACAACTTTCATCACACCCTGGGGCACGTTCTGTTATAAGGTGATGCCATTCGGACTGAAGAATGCTGGTGCTACATATCAACGGGCTATGGTAACATTATTCCATGACATGATCCATAAAGAAATTGAATGTTATGTGGATGACATGATTGCCAAGTCCCTCACAGAAGAAGATCACCTGGTAAATCTGTTGAAATTATTCAAGCGTCTGAGGAAATACCAACTGAAGTTAAACCCCAACAAATGCACATTCGGGGTGCGATCCGGTAAACTGCTGGGATTTATTGTAAGTGAAAAAGGGATTGAAGTTGACCCTGATAAAGTCAAAGCCATTCAAGAAATGCCTGCACCGAAAACTGAAAAAGAAGTTCGGGGGTTTTTAGGTAGATTGAACTACATTTCAAGGTTCATATCTCACCTTACAGCAACCTGTGAGCCCTTGTTCAAATTGTTGAGAAAAGAACAAACGGTCAGGTGGAACGAAGACTGCCAGAGGGCTTTTGACAAAATCAAGGAATACTTACAAGAGCCTCTTATCCTAATGCCTCCAGTGGAAGGAAGACCTCTAATCATGTACTTGACAGTATTAGAAGAGTCAATGGGGTGTGTGCTGGGCCAGCATGACGAGTCTGGTCGAAAAGAGTATGCAATATACTACCTAAGCAAAAAGTTTACTGATTGTGAACAACGTTATTCACTGCTCGAGAAAACTTGTTGTGCTTTAGCGTGGGCTGCTCGCCGACTAAGGCAGTATATGTTGACCCACACTACCTTGTTGATCTCAAAGATGGACCCAGTCAAGTACATATTTGAGAAGCCAGCACTTACCGGACGGGTTGCAAGATGGCAAATGATCCTCACAGAATATGACATTCAGTACACATCTCAGAAAGCCATCAAGGGCAGTGTACTGTCTGATTATCTTGCTGAGCAACCTATTGATGATTACCAGCCTATGAGATTTGACTTCCCCGATGAAGACATCATGTTCATAAAAGCAAAAGATCATGAAGAGCCTGTTCACACCGAAGGTCCTGACCCAGAAGAAGAATGGACTATGATGTTTGATGGGGCTGTTAATATGAATGGTCGTGGTTTTGGTGCAGTACTCATTACACCTAAAGGAGTTCACATGCCTTTCTCGGCAAAGCTCACCTTCAACTGCACTAACAACGAAGGTGAATATGAAGCTTGCATTATGGGTCTTGAGGAAGCCATTGACCTCAGGATCAAGACTTTGACTGTATTCGGAGATTCAGCTCTGGTAATCAATCAAACCAACGGTAAATGGTACACACACAAGGATCATTTGATACCTTACCGGGATTATACAAGGAGGTTATTGACTTTCTTTACGACGGTCATGCTTGAGTATATCCCTCGGGACGAAAATCAATTTGCAGATGCTCTTGCCACCATTTCATCCATGATCAAAGTTCAAGCTGCCAACTTTGTACCTCGGATTTCAGTGTCCAGACTTGACAGACCAGCATATGTGTTCTCAGCAGATGTTGTTAAAGATGATAAGCCTTGGTTCCATGATATCAAATGCTTCTTGGAGGATCATACATACCCACCTGGGGCATCTTCCAATGATAAGAAGACATTAAGAAGGCTAGCTGGTAGTTTCTTCCTGAATACTGACGGTTCCCTATACAAGAGAAACTTTGATATGGTACTTCTCAGAAGCATTGATAAAACAGAAGCAGGCTTGTTGATGCACGAGGTGCACGAAGGATCCTTTGGTACCCATGCGGGAGGGCATGCCATGGCCAAGAAGTTGCTAAGGTCAGGTTATTACTGGATCACAATGGATGCCGACTATTGTGCCTATGCCAGAAAATGCCATAAATGCCAGATTTATGCGGATAAGGTGCATGTGCCTCCCAATCCTCTGAATGTGATGTCTTCACCTTGGCCCTTTGCCATATGGGGCATTGATATGATTGGCAAGATTGAACCGACTGCTTCGAATGGCCACAGATTCATCCTGGTTGCCATTGACTATTTCACCAAGTGGGTCGAAGCAGCTTCCTATGCAAATGTTACAAGGAAGGTGGTAGCCCGATTTCTTAAGAGGGACATCATTTGTAGGTATGGAGTGCCCGAGCGAATCATCACGGATAATGGTTCCAACTTGAACAATAAAATGATGGCAGAACTATGCCGGGACTTCAAGATCCAACACCACAATTCTTCTCCTTACAGGCCAAAGATGAATGGCGCTGTTGAGGCAGTTAATAAAAATATTAAGAAGATTGTGCAGAAGATGGTAGTCACTTATAAGGACTTGCATGAAATGCTACCATTTTTCTTGCATGGGTACCGTATGTCAATCAGAACGTCCACTGGGGCAACACCGTATCAGCTTGTTTACGGTATGGAGGCATTCCTACCTGTTGAAGTTGAATTACCCTCCTTACGGGTGTTAATGTATGTTAAACTGAATGAAGCAGAATGGGTCCGATCCCGATACGAACAACTGAGTCTGATCGAAGAAAAGAGATTGGCTGCAATCTGTCATGGGCAGTTGTATCAGAAAAGAATGAAGAAAGCCTTCGATCAAAAAGTCAGGCTCCGAGAGTACCAAGTAGGAGATCTTGTGTTGAAAAGACTCCTCCCTCCTCATACAGACCACAGGGGAAAATGGACTCCGAACTATGAAGGGCCATTCGTAGTAAAGAAAGTTTTCTCTGGTGGAGCACTCATGCTCAATACTATGGATGGCGAAGACTTCCCATCCCCTGTGAATTCAGATGAAGTTAAAAAATACTTCGCATAAAAATGACCCGCTGGACATAAAAACAGAATGTAAGTCCAGGCAAAAATAGGGCATCCCGGCGAGTCAAAAATAGAATAAAAGACTCGGGAAAAAATAAGGGAAGATAAACAAAAATGTACACCCGCTGAGTTGAAAAGCCGCATTGGACAACTCAGGCAAAAAAGGGTATCCCGATGGATTGAAAACCCGAAAGGGCGATCCATGCAAAATAAGGGAATAAGCGAACAACTGTACCCTGAATTCATCTGTATCACTTACAACTTGGTAAGCTTCGAAAGGTTCAAGCTTCTTTCAGAATCAGCCTTCTTCAGAAAGCAAGACGAGAAGAACGTCAAATGTCATACGAGTCATAACAAGAGGGAAACTTCTTAAAGCGTCATCAACATTGCCAACATCTTTTGTTCCTCAATTTGTAACAATCTCCTCATTTTAGGGGATTTGTTTCTTTGACTGTATCTTGCCAATTCAGGGCACACGAATTAATAAAATCAGATTTTCAATCATGTTTCGTTTCGTATATTTTATTTTCATTTGCAAGAATGTCCGATGTGTTTAAGATACTGATTGCATAAATACAGATGCTTCTCTTCTAAAATACGTGCTTGCAGGAAATATACTCACTCCCATGAGTGCCTAAACTCTTATGATGGAATCTGGTAAAGGATACCTCGGGATTACTTGTGCGTTTCTCTGACTTTTCAGGATTGCAGGTATTCAAAGCATAACATGGGGCATGAAAGCTTCATCCCAGCAAGCTGGCAAATCATCATCTACTCAGTCTTAGCACCAGAGGTGTTTTCTCCCCAGTTGAGTTGCTATTTCCTCCTCAGCCGAGTGCAAAAGCCAGGGAACCATCTCCCCACAGAGTTTCAGCCTCTATCCAGAAGGGCAACGTCTGAAGATCTCACAACAGAGTGAAGAAGGCTTCTGCAAACCCCAGCTGGGTCCCTCGTTACCAAAATAGGTCTATCAGAGACCTATATCCCCAAGCAGAGTCACATAGGTCAGATCTACCAATGATCTCATCCCCAGCTGGGATGTCCACTCCAAGTAGATCAGCCAGAGATCTTTGCGGCAACGGGATCCGAATCCCGGATCAGTATCTTTTGCATAATCATAGCATTCTCATCACATTTTCCCCACAAAGCTTAGCATTCCGTCTAATACGGAGCATTACGGCAAAAATCAAACATATTGCATAATCATAAGCCATGTTCTGAATCAAACACTTGTGAATACTGGCAATCCGTCAGCATTATACAGAAAAAACTCCCCGGATTCCCCGGCAGAGAACCAAAGCACTTTCCCTAAAAGAAACAGATGCTTCCTGACACCCGTCCGTGTCATATCCCCAGTAGAAAGCCAAAGCATCCCCTTTGCACTCACAGATACACATATATACAATTCCCTGACACCCGTCCGTGTCGCATTCCCAGCATAGTTACCTAAACACTTTGTAAACCATATACTTGTTTATATTACACTTTTTCTGACACTCGTCCGTGTCGCACTCTCCCCAGCAAGTTAAACACTCATCTGTGCACCACTCATACATATTACTCTTGTTTCACTCATAACAGATACTCGTCCGTATCTTGTATATACCACTCAGATCCCCTTAGATTCGACACTCGTCCGTGTTCTTTGTTAACCAGTTGATACTCGTCCGTATCATCATCTCAGAACATGCGTCAAGCGTTTGTTTCTACCTAATACTCGTCCATATCATGGTCTTAAGGATGCTCGTTCGCATCTTTAATCCATACACGTGTCAAACACTTATGTCTTCTTGAATTTAGACACTCGTCTGTGTCTACTATTCCCCAAAAGAGTCCCCGCAGAATCAATACTCGTCCGCGTTCTTTGTTAGCCAGTTGGTACTCGTCCGTATCATCATCTCTGAACATGTGTCAGCATTTGCTTCTGCCTGATACCCGTCCGTATCAGAGTCTTAAGGATGCTCGTACGCATCTTTAATCTATACACAGTACCCAAACACTTATACCTTTCCTTTCTTGGATGTAGACACTCGTCCGTGTTTACTTTTCCCCAACGAAGTCCACAGCAAAACTTGTTCCCTTCTATCTGACATTCGTCCTATGTCATGATACCTTTTCGGCAGCTGTACCCTGCCAGGTGATCATCCTTCACCTCTTTGATGATCGTCCTTCATCACCCCCAGCGGAGTCTCTATTCATTAGAACCCCTTCCTAACCGACATTCGTCCTATGTCGTGATATTTTTAGCAGCCGTCCCCTGCTAGGTGATCGTCCTTCACCTCCCGATGATCGTCCTTCATCATTTTATCCGATGGCCGTCCCCATCGTTGGTCTTGTTATCTGACATTCGTCCTATGTCATGATAAACCCCGAGAGCAGCCGTACCCTGCTAGGTGATCGTCCTTCACCTCTTGATGATCGTCCTTCATCATGCTTATCCGATGGCCGTCCCCATCGTCGACCTTTTCTATCCGACATTCGTCCTATGTCGTGATACTTTTTGGCAACCGTACATTGCCCGGTGATCGTCCTTCACCATTAGATGACCGTCCCTCATCTTATCCCCCAACAGAGCAGCCGTCCCCTGCTAGGTGATCGTCCTTCACCTTTGATGACCGTACCTCATCATTTATTTCATTCACCTGTAATCCCCATATGATCTTACTTGATGGCCGTCCCCATCACAATCTCTTATATCCTCAGCATGTCGGTCGTCCCCGTCATCGCTTTATCCCCAGCAGTCGTCCTCTGCTCGACGGTCGTCCTCCGTCGCCCGCACTTTATAAATATACTTTATTTTCTTTTATAATCTATATCCCTTTTCTTCTTCATTCTGTGAGTGCAAATTTTGGACTGTCTTTGGTATTCAACCACAAGTTATCTTGTTTGCCTGCTAAGCCGTTGCTTACATCCTGCACAGCTAACTCATGTTTGAATAGGGGCAGCTGTAAACACCCCAAATTTGCCCTCACCCATTCACACCATGGCTTGTGATCTCTTCAGATGCATAAGTTCAATCATAGCATCTCATATTGCATTTTTGATTCATTGCATTGCTCCCAAGTCATCTGCATCTAGGGTTTGTGATTTGAGCTATCCAAGGGCCATTTGAGCCACTCCAAAGGTCATCAATCACTTCAAAGGGGTCCATGTATGTTCAAACATCATATTGTATCCCCATAAAGTCAAGAAAGTCAAAAAATCATAAGAACTGAGAAAGGCATGGAAGTAGAGCCAGGTTTAACTGCATAGATAACCTAAAATTAGGGTTTTGGTTTCAGAGGCCATAACTCCACTTTTTTTTGGTCATTCTTGTTTCTATTGTTCTCTATATGTTACAAGGATCATGCATATCAATTTTCATGAAGAAATTCCATGGGGAAGGCATCTAATCAAGAGTTGACTTCTTGAGCAAGTCAGTGCAAAATCAGGGCATCTGAGGCCCCCAATGACCCAACCAAAGGGTGTTCTTCATCATTTTGAATGTGTATGATCTTTATTTGATCATAGAAGATGTTATAAGTTCACAAAATTGAAGAATTTCAAGCCATTTGCAAAGTTGCCTTTTTGGGAAAATGACTTGTAATGGAAACTTGCCATTTTGGGAAACTTTTTCAACCCTTGCTTTTTGATTCAAAAATGCTTCAAATGAGAAAACTTTGGTCATGAAAGTTGTAGAATGGATCATTCCCTTTTCAAAAAGTACAAGAACTCATTCTAATTCATTTTGGATCAAAAGTTATGGCTTGTCAAAGTTGGGAAAAATCACATAATTTCAAGTTATGTACCAAAGAGGCACAGTTACAAAATCCCTTGCCAAGGTGAAATGAGACCTCAAAGTGACTTCTAATCTTTGCACAAACATAAACCATTGCCTAAAATTCAAAATGCACCAAAAGTTTGCCCATTTTCATGACTTATGGATCAAGAAACTTCAAAAGGGCCAAAATTGAACAAAGTTGCAAAACATCATACAAACCCTAATCCACTTGCTAATTGGCTTCAAGACTGATCCCATGGCTCTCCTCATTCCTTGCTGCGCAGGACACCCTATTGTCCTTGGCCTACCATTGACCCATACCTCTCTTACACAAAACTTGACTTTTTGCAAAAGGACCCATACCAATCAGCCTGTGCCACACCAACTTCTCTGACCTCTCTAGTTGTGATAAGTGGACCAAATGCAACACAACACACCACACACACAAGCCTGAAACTCTCTCCAAGCCATATCACCAAGCTTTTCCCTCTTATGCATTTTCATTCGAAACACATCACACAAGCATCAAACATAAAAACAAACTTCATAGGATCACTCAGCATGCTCCCCTGATCATTTCCCTACCCTCATTCATCCCTGAAACCTCCTCAAACTGAAACACGATTCCTTCCTCTCCCTGAACAAAACTTCTTCAAACTCACAAACCAACCATTTTAAACTCCAACCAAGCTTCATAACTTCATCAAGAGGATCATTGGGACCATTTTGAGGCAAAGAGGCAAGCAGAAAGCTCCTGGACTGAAAGCTCAATCTCAGGTAGCATGATGAACAAATTTTCCAGAACTTTGATTTCTTGTTAGAATGTTGTTCTATATGTTACCCTGATCATGGGGATCTATTTATTTTTGAAAATGAGCCAGAAACAAGCATGTATTGACTGTCTGAATGTTTGCCCGTGAAAATGTTTTTGTTTGTTTCCTTTGATTCACGAAAAATAAATGTTGTTTGTTTTAGGGTTTATGTTTAGTGATGTTCATAGTTTGATTCTGGAGAGTTTTGTGAGGTTTTGATGCGTTTTGAGAGAGATTGAGATTTTGGCTTGCCGGAGTAGATGACCGGAACACTGTTCCGGTCATCTGAAAGTAATTAGGGTTTTGGATTAGGGCTTAATCATAATTACGTGAGTTTGAATTCTGGACGTCCATTAGCGCGCGCAGTCAACTCCCGCCCCTGGAATTTGAATCCTGGCCTTCAGATCATTTGACTTTCTCATTTTTCATTTAAATTCATTTTATTTTCATTTGTTTTATATTTAATTTGTACGAATTTTTAAAAATAGCTAAAATCATTAAAAAATTATTAAAATTTTTGTCAAGGGTTTCATGAATTTTCTGAACACAAAAATATTTTTATTTTTATTTTTTACATTAAAAATTATTTTTAAATTATTTAAATGTTTATTTTTAATTAGTTAATGAAAATTAATTAATTAAAAATACATTTAGGTATTTAAAAATCACAAAAAATTTCACATAGCATTTAGAAACATTTAGAAACATTGTCCAACTCTCAAACCAAATTTCTTTTTTGATCTTGATGCCTTTTGATCATTTTCATTGGATTTAATTTCATTTCAAGGCAATATTTTGTTTCAAACTTCAAAAATTCATTTCTGTCTAACCATTGAGAGTTGGATGATGATTCTTTTGGAATTGCATCTTGCATAACATGTAGTTTAAAGGATAAAATTTGTTTGATTTGATCTTGCATTTTCAATTTGTTTGGTATTTTTCTTTGTGAGACAGCCCAAAACCCTAGCAAATCTTAGGAAATTCATAACTTTCAATAGGATAAGAGTTGGATCCCCTCCTTTGGGCAGTGAGTTTGTATAGGTTTAGGGTATCTTTGATTGCATTTTCAAATTTTTATCATGTCATTTTCTTCTGGTTTTGAATTGTTGCTTTGTGTGATGCATATAACCCTAATTTGTGCCTTCCCTTGCATCCATCTTTCATTTGCTTGCATCCATTGACTTGCCATGACATTTTGTGCATTCCTTTAATTCATAATACATCTTAGGACATATTAGGACCATGATTGATCATTGCATCATTACTTTGCCATGTCATATGTCCATTGCATCTCATAATTTTTCATGTACTTTCATGGTTCAAAGCATACCTCATTTGCATCCTTATGTTTGTTTTATCATTCTCATGTCTTGCCTCATGTTTGTATCATCTCTTAGCACCATTAAAATCATGTAATTGCTTCTGACTTTGGTTTACATCATGCCATTCCATCTCATTTACATTGCATTTCATTTCTTTTGCTAACTTTTCAGGTGGTAAGTTGTTTTGAGAAGTGAATTTGCCTTCACTTCTCACAATCTCTTCTCATCTCTCTTCCTTTGCTGCATTTTGTATGTGTATTGGATTGAGCTTGCTCATTCTTGTTCATCTCACCTTCTTTCTTCAAGCAACTTGTCTTCTTAAGTGAAGCAAGTTGTTTTGTTTCTCTCTGTTTCTTCCTCCTTTCATCTGCTTCTCCTTGGTGGCTTTTTTGAAGTTTCTTTCTCTCTTAAACCTCATTAACCCTAGGATCTCCAAGCATGATAACAATTAGGGTTTGATTAGTCCCCCATTTAGCTTTTACCTTTGTGTCATCTTTGAGTCTTCTCCTCTCATCTCATAATCAGGGACTAAACCCTAAAGGTTTTAAGGCTTTGTGATTAAGCTTATGCCTGCATCCTTCTATTAGGACGGAGTGTATAACTTTAATCCTAAATGTTAAACCCTTAATGTGTTTAAATCCTTTAATCAACTCACTTAATAATCATCAAGACATCAAGCTTGTAACTTGGGCCTTGCATTAGGGTTCTAATTCTTCCTTAATTGGTTAAGAAGGACTAACCCTAGTGTTAATGGACAAGTTCCCCTCAAGTTGTCTTACCAACCATAAAAATCACTTCTTCATCTTATCATTAACTAAAATCCATCTAATGAAGGCTTTGTTTTGTCATGAGGTTAATCCCTAATCATGGATTAAGTTGAGGAGTCTTTCCCAGCTTAAATGTTCTCATCAATTATCCTTCTATTAGGATGGTGTAATGAGTCCATTAAATCCTTGATTATGGCTTAAACTCATTACTTAACACTAAACAAAAACATCTAAATAATCACAAGTATGTTAATGATCTTAATCCTACATCAGGGTGATTAAGTGTGAGATACCGACTTCACACTTAAGGTATTCTCATTACCCCTAATCAGAGGGAGGATGTGATGAGTTTACTAACCCATTGGTCTAGGCTTAAGCTCATTAATTTATGACAAACTTTCAAAAGCAATAAAAGACTGAAAACATCAAAAACAAACAATAATCGTCTCCTTCGGGATTCTTTTCTCATCATACTCACTCACAAACGAGAACTTGCTCCTTCCGTCTAATGCAAGACAGTTTGCACCTGAGCCAGACAGGTCATACACTTGAGCATAGAAAAGTAAGCAGTTCACAAGTCAATTTACCTTTCAGTCTCTTTGAGTCGAACTACGGTGTTCTGACTTCCTCATTGCACGAGAGGATACGTAGGCATAACTTAACAGTTATCGAACAAAAGTCTCTATATATCCCCCCTCTTTCCAGCCTTATTCTTTTAAGCCTCGTATTCTTGAGCATTTCACTCCTGTTCTTACACTGGCACTTCTCTTATACACTTCAAACCCTTTTTTACACTGACACTTGCATTCTTTTTCCAACTTTGATACACAAATTGAACTCACACTACCCCTTTAAAACACAAATCTTTTAAGCGTGGATCCCGTCGAGTACGGCGGACAATCTGGGTGCTAATACCTTCCCAGGTTGTAACTAACCCCCTTTCTCAGTCTCTCTGGTTTGCAACCGTCTTATCCATATCCTTCTATGTCTATGCAGCATTACCTTTCCTCCGGGATAAAATGCCTAGCTGGCGACTCTTGTCTTTCTGAGCTCACCCCTGTGTGTTCATCCTTCTTTCGCCGACCGTTCGCGTCTGTACCCCTTCTGACATGAGGTGTCATTTGGTGGGAGCGACACACTTCAACGGATGAAAGTTCAGTCACCATTCCTGCTACAACTTCAACACCCATCCAATCGACAGTATCTTCTACAACATCAACAACAGTTAATGAGAGCGTCTCAACGGTTACGATATACTACGATCCTGCAGATATCTCTTCCAACAACTCACAACAAAATGCTACTCCTGTCAGAGCACCAGTTACCATATACTATGATCCGTACACCATTGTGGTCCCCTCTACAGCTGCTATCAGTCCGGTTACTATCACAGTACCTGGGCCAGTTCCTTGCGAGAGCAATAGTGCCATCCCTTGGCATTATGGCTCAGATCTGTACTGCGAGGGGCAGAAAATCACTTTAGAATCATCAACTTCTTCACCTCAAATAGATAATGTGGGGGGAGGCGGAGGCTTCACTAGAAGCGGACGTCTCTTTGCCTCGCAAATTCCAAGACCCATTGCTGAAGCAGAAGCTGCTGCCAAGGCAAAAAGGAAGAGCATTGTGCAAGAAGAACCAATTGCTAAAGAAAGTTTGAAAACTCCTTTTGATCAAGAGGTTGATGAATTCATGAGAATCATAAAGAAAAGTGATTACAAGGTGGTAGACCAGCTTCACCAAACACCTTCCAAAATCTCCATACTATCGTTGCTAATGTGCTCTGAGGCTCATCGGAACGCACTATTGAAGGTCTTGCACGCAAATTATGTGCCGGAGGAGATTACCGTCAATCAGTTAGAGGTTGTGGTTGGAAATGTCAACGCTAGTAATTGACTAGGATTTACCAACACTGATCTAACAATGGAAGGTCGCAATCACAACAAGGCTTTGCACATTACCTTGGAGTGTAAGGGTGCAGTTCTTTCTCACGTACTGGTAGACACAGGGTCATCCATCAATGTCCTGCCCAAGAAAGCCCTTGTGAAACTGGAATATGACGGATTGGCACTACGCCCAAGTAACTTGGTAGTGAGAGCCTTTGACGGTTCTAAAAGATTAGTTCGGGGAGAGATAGAATTACCAATAATGATTGGCCCACAAGTTTTCAAAACGACCTTCTTTGTGATGGATATACAACATGCCTACAACTGTCTATTGGGTAGACCATGGATACATGCCGCTGGCGCCGTGACATCAACCCTTCACCAGAAGTTAAAATTCGAGTGGGAAGGCCAAGTCATTACTATTTGTGGGGAGGAGGATATTTTTGTTAGCCAGCTGGCTACTTTCAAATACATTGAAATGGATGGGAAGATCCATGAAACCATGAGTCAGGGGTTTGAGGCCTTGAATATCAATGAAACATCTGCTATGCCGGGGACTTCCATTACATCATATCAACAAGCCCGAAAGGTTGTTGAGGAAGGTACCGCCCAAGGCTGGGGCAAGCTGCTGCCCGTGGAGAAGAAGGAGGACCGATTCGGGTTGGGTTACAGACCAACTCGACAAGATCAACCAGAGGCTGCAAAGGAGCCCAAATTTGTCAGCAGGGGGATGCTCACCCCGGATGCTTTGAATAGCTTGGAAGATGAGTCAGAAGACGAGCGCAACCTGGAAGGCTGGATACGTCCAAGGATCCCGGGGATCCATGTCTCAAACTGGTCTTCCCAGGAAATTATAAGGGTTACTCCCGCAGAGTAATTATTATTTCCTGTGTTTTTGAAGCATGTATCAAGTCCTGTATCTTGCCCAAGATATCAGGACTCATTTTGTAATCGGGCCATCTTATATTTTGTGCAAAGATCAATTGATGAATGTCAGGACATCTTTGGCAAATGAGTCTTTTCTTTTCCGCTCACTGTTTTTCATTTTTCATTTTTTGTACAAAAATAAAATGGCAATGTTTTTCAAAATAAGTAACTTCATTTTCTTTTTCTAAATAAGATAAAATTAATCACTAAAATGAACAAATCTAAACCCTTGCAGAGAGTGCCCTCAAGACTGCACCGACAACGACACCGCTATGACTTCGTATGACTTTGACAATCCGATTAATCAAGCTGATGAAGGGGTTGAAGAAGATTATGAGCTACCTGAAGAGCTAGCCAGGTTGTTGAGACAAGAGGAGAAGGTTATCACTCCTCATCAGGAGGAAGTTGAAACGGTTAATCTTGGTACGGAAGAAGACTTGAAGGAAGTTAAGATCGGGGCTTGCCTGCAAGATTCAGTGAAGGAGCAACTGATTGACATGCTTCGGGAGTATGTGGATGTTTTTGCTTGGTCTTATCAAGATATGCCAGGGTTGGACACCGACATTGTTATGCACAAGCTACCTCTGAAAGAAGATTGTCCACCAGTAAAACAGAAGTTGCGCCGTACTCGCCCAGATATGGCAATGAAGATAAAGGAAGAGGTACAAAAACAGTGGGACGCCGGTTTCCTTGCTGTGACCAGTTACCCGCCGTGGGTCGCTAACATTGTACTTGTGCCTAAGAAGGATGGCAAGGTGAGGTTGTGTGTGGATTACCGTGATCTGAACAGAGCCAGCCCGAAGGATGATTTCCCATTACCTCACATTGATGTATTGGTTGATAATACAGCTCAGTTCTCGGTGTTCTCCTTCATGGATGAATTTTTAGGATACAATCAGATCAAAATGTCACCTGAAGACATGGAGAAGACAACTTTCATCACACCCTGGGGCATATTCTGTTATAAGGTGATGCCATTCGGACTGAAGAATGCGGGTGCCACTTATCAACGGGCTATGGTAACATTATTCCATGACATGATCCACAAAGAAATTGAATGTTATGTGGATGACATGATTGCCAAGTCCCTTACAGAAGAAGACCACATGGTGAATCTTTTGAAGCTGTTCAAGCGTCTGAGGAAGTACCAATTGAAGTTAAACCCCAACAAATGCACATTCGGGGTGCGATCCGGTAAGCTGCTGGGATTTATTCTAAGCGAGAAAGGGATTGAAGTTGACCCCGACAAAGTCAAAGCCATTCAAGAAATTCCTACACCGAAGACTGAAAAAGAAGTTCGAGGGTTCCTAGGTAGATTGAACTACATCTCAAGGTTCATATCTCACCTTACTGCAACTTGTGAACCTTTGTCCAAATTATTGAGGAAGGAGCAAACGCTCAGGTGGAATGAAGACTGCCAAAGGGCTTTTGACAAAATCAAAGAATATTTACAAGAGCCTCCGATCCTTATGCCTCCAGTTGAAGGAAGACCTCTAATCATGCACTTGACAGTATTAGAAGAGTCAATGGGGTGTGTGTTGGGCCAGCATGACGAGTCTGGTCGAAAAGAGTATGCAATATACTACCTAAGCAAAAAGTTTACCGACTGTGAACAACGTTATTCACTGCTCGAGAAAACTTGTTGTGCTTTAGCGTGGGCTAATCGCCGACTAAGGCAATATATATTGACCCACACTACCTTATTGATATCCAAGATGGATCCAGTTAAGTACATTTTTGAGAAGCCAACACTTACCGGAAGGGTTGCAAGATGGCAAATGATTCTCACAGAATATGACATTCAATACACATCTCAAAAAGCCATCAAGGGCAGTGTATTGTCTGATTATCTTGCTGAGCAACCCATTGATGATTACCAGCCTATGAGATTCGACTTCCCCGATGAAGACATCATGTTCATAAAAGCAAAAGATCATGAAGAGCCTATTTACACTAAAGGGTCCGACCCAGAAGAAGAATGGACAATGATGTTTGATGGGGCTGTTAATATGAATGGTCGTGGTGTTGGTGCAGTACTCATTACACCTAAGGGAGTTCACATGCCTTTCTCGGCAAAACTCACCTTTAACTGCACTAACAATGAAGCTGAATACGAAGCTTGTATTATGGGTCTTGAGGAAGCCATTGACCTCAGGATCAAGACTTTGATTGTTTTCGGAGATTCAGCTTTGGTAATCAATCAGACCAACGACAAATGGTACACTCACCAGGATCATCTGATACCCTACCGGGATTATACAAGGAGGTTATTGACTTTCTTCACAACATTCAATCTGGAATATATCCCTCGAGATGAAAATCAGTTTGCAGATGCTCTGGATACCATTTCATCCATGATCAAAGTTCAAGCTGCCAACTTTGTGCCTCGGATTTCAGTATCCAGACTTGACAGACCAGCATATGTATTCTCAGCAGACCTTGCTAAAGATGACAAGCCTTGGTTCCATGACATCAAATGCTTCTTGGAGGATCAAACATACCCACCTAGGGCATCTTCCAATGATAAGAAGACATTAAGAAGGCTAGCTGGTAGTTTCTTCCTGAATGCTAATGGTTCCTTGTACAAGAGAAACTTTGATATGGTACTCCTCAGATGTGTTGATAAGACAGAAACATACTTGTTGATGCACGAGGTACACGAAGGATCTTTTGGTACTCATGCTGGAGGGCATGATATGGCTAAAAAGTTGCGAAGATTAGGCTATTACTGGATCACAATGGATGCAGACTGTTGTGCGTATGCCAGAAAATGCCATAAATGCTAGATTTATGCTGATAAAGTGCATGTGCCTCCGAATCCTTTGAATTTGAGTCTTCACCTGGCCCTTCACCATGTGGGGCATTAATATGATTGGCAAGATTGAACTGACCGCTTAGAATGGCCACAGATTCATCCTGGTAGCCATTGACTATTTTACCAAGTGGGTTGAAGTAGCTTCTTATGCCAATGTCACCAGGCAAGTGGTAGCCCGATTTCTGAAGAGAGATATCATCTGTCGGTATGGAGTTCCCGAACGAATCATTACTGATAATGGTTCCAACTTGAACAACAAAATGATGGCAGAACTGTGCCGGGACTTCAAGATCGCACACCACAACTCTTCTCCTTACAAGCCAAAGATTAATGGCGCTGTAGAGGCGGCTAACAAGAATATCAAGAAGATTGTGCAGAAGATGGTGGTCACTTACAAAGACTGGCATGAAATGTTACCATTTGCCTTACATGGGTACCGTACTTCAATCAGAACATCCACTGGGGCAATACCGTATCAGCTTGTTTATGGTATGGAGGTGGTCCTACCTGTTGAAGTTGAATTACCCTCCTTACGGGTACTGATGGATGTTAAGCTAAACGAAGCAGAATGGGTCCGGTCCCGGTACGAACAACTAAGTCTGATCGAAGAGAAGAGATTGGCTGCAATTTTCCATGGGCAGTTGTATCAGAAAAGAATGAAGAAAGCTTTCGATCAGAAAGTCAGGCTTCGAGAGTACCAAGTAGGAGATCTTGTGCTGAAAAGACTCCTTCCTCCTCATACAGATTACAGGGGCAAGTGAACTCCGAATTACGATGGTCCGTTCATAGTAAAGAAAGTTTTCTCTAGTGGAGCATTGATGCTCAGTACTATGGATGGTGAAGACTTCATGTCCCCTGTGAGTTCAGATGCAGTTAAAAAATACTTCGCATAAAAATGACCCGCTGGACATAAAAACAGAATGTAAGTCCAGGAAAAAATAGGGCATCCCGGCGAGTCAAAAATAGATTAAAAGACTCGGGAAAAAATAAGGGAAAATAAATAAAAAATGTACACCCGCTGAGTTGAAAAGCCACATTGGACAACTCAGGCAAAAATGGGTATCCCGGTGGATTGAAAACCCGAAAGGGCGGTCCACGCAAAATAAGGGAATAAGCGAACAACTGCATTTTGAATTCGTCTGTATCACTTACAACACGGCAAGCTTCGAAAGGTTAAAGCATCGGCCAAAATCAGCCTTCTTCAAAAAGCAAGATGAGAAGAACATCAATGTCATACGAGTCATAGCAAAAGGGAAGCTCACTGAAGCGTCATCAACATTGCCAGCATCTTTTGTTTCTCAATTTTGTAACAATCTCCTCATTTCAGGGGATCTGTTTCTTTGACTGTATTTGCCAATTCAGGGCACGCAAATTAATAAAGTCAGATTTTCAGTCACGTTTCGTCTCGTACATGCTATTTTCATTTGCAAAAATGTCCGATGTCCTTAATATAATGATTGCATAAATACAGATGCGTCTTTTCTAAAATTACATGCTTACAGGAAATATATTCGCTCCAGGAGTGTCTAAATTCCTATGGTGGAATCCAGTAAGGGATACCTCGGGAAACTTGTACGTTTCTTTGTCATAACAGGATTGCAGGTAGTCAAAGTGCAACATGGGGGCATGAAAACTTCTCCCTAGCAAGCTGCCAAATCACTATTTACTCAGCCCATCTCCCAAATAGCACCAGGGGTGCCCTCTCCCCAGCTGAGTTGTCAGATATCCTCATCCTCAGCAGGATTCCCACATAAATCTCTAAAAGACCGTTCAGTGGTCATTCCCCCTCAGCCAAGTGTTAGACAGGGAACCATCTCCCCGCAAGAGTTCCAACCTCTGTCCAGGAGAGCAATGTCTGAAGATCTCACAACAAAGTGACGAAAGCTTCCACAGACCCCAGCTGGGCTCCTCATCACCAAGAATAGGTCTATTAGTGACTTATTCCCCCAAACAGAGTCATATATATCAGATCTACCAATGATCTCATCCCCAGCTGGGATATCACTTCAAGCAGATCAGCCAGAGATCTTCACCGCAACGGGATCCGAATCCCGGATCGGTATCTTTGCACAATCATAGCATTCGCATCATGTCTCCCCCCAGAGCGTAACATTCCGTCTAATACGGAGCATTACGGCAAAAATCAAACATAGTCACAAGCCATGATTGAATCAATCCCCTGTGAATACTGACATACCATCAACAACATACAAGATACCACTCAAATTCCCCGGCAGAATGCCAAAGCAGTTTCTTCGCATTTCCCAGATACAGGTACATGCCCGTTTTGATACTCGTCTGTGTCATCTTTCCGCAAAAAGTCACCCGAACACTTTCCACAAACAGATACTTATACATAACAGATAACTCCCCCGACACTTGTCTGTGTCATATCCCAAGTAGAAAGCCAAAGCGTCCCCTTTGCACTCACAAAAAACATATTAATACACTCTCCTGACACCCATCCGTGTCACCTATCCCCAGCACAGTTGCCTAAAACCTTGCTTATTATATCTTCTGACACCCGTCCGTGTCATCCTATCCCATGGAGCGTCAGAATATCTATTTATACACTTTCTCTTATGATACTCATCTGTATCATGCTCTCCCCAGCAAGTTGAGCACTCGTCTGTGTCTTACTCATACCTTTTTACTTATATAGATATTCGTTTGTATCTTGTATATACCTATTTTCCCCTCAGAGACGACACTCGTCCGTGTTCTTTGTTAACCAGTTGATACTCGTCTGTATCATCATCTCTGAACATGCGTCAACATTTGTTTCTGTCGATACTCGTCCGTATCATAGTTTTAAGGGTGCTCGTCCGCATCTTTAATCTATACACAGCGTCAAATACTTATACCTTTTTCTTGAAATTAGACAATCTTCTGTGTCTACCCTTCCCCATAAGAATCCCTAGCAAAATTTCTCTTTTATCTGACATTCGTCCTATATCATGATACTTCCGGCAGCCGTACCCTGCCAGGTGATCGTCCTTCACCTTTCGATGATCGTCCTTCATCATTCCTCCAGCGGAGTCTCCACTATTGGAACCCTCTTCTATCCGACACTCGTCCTATGTCGTGATATTTTTAGTAGATGTCCCCTGCTAGGTGATCGTCCTTCACCCTTGATGATCGTCCTTCATCATGTTTATCCGATGGCCGTCACCATCGTGGACCTTTTCTATCCGGCATTCGCCCAATGTCGTGATACTTTCGACAACCGTACCTTTCCAGGTGATCGTCCTTCACCTTAGATGATCGTCCCTCATCTTATCCCCAACAGAGCAGCCGTACCCTGCTAGGTGATCGTCCTTCACCTTTGATGGTCGTCCCCATCATAATCTCTTTATTTCCCCAGCATGTCGGTCGTCCCCGTCATTGCTTCATCCCCAACAGTCGTCCTCTGCTCGATGGTCGTCCTCCATCTCCCGCACTTTATAAACATACTTTACTTCCTTTTACAATCTATATCCCTTTTCTTCTTCATTCAGTGAGTGCAAATTTTGGACTGTCTTTGGTATTCAACCACAAGTTATTTTGTTTGCCTGTGAAGCCGTTGCTTACATCCTACACAGCTAACTCATGTTTGAATAGGGGCAGCTGTAAACACCCCAAATTTGCCCTCACTCATTTCACAATGGCTTGTGATTCTTTTCATATTGCATAAGTTCAATCATATCATCTCATATTGCATTTTTGCTTCATTGCATTGGTTCAAAGTCATCTGCATATAGGGTTTGTGATTTGAGCAATCCCTGAGCTATCTGAGCCACTCCAAAGGTATTCAATCATCTCAAGAGGGTCCAAGTATGTTCAAGCATCATATTATATCCTCCCAAGATCAAGAAAGTCAGAAAATCACAAGAACTGAGGAAGGCATGGAAGCAGAGCCAAGCTTAACTGCACAGATGACCTAAAATTAGGGTTTTGGTTTCAGAGGCCATAACTCCAATTTTTTTGGTCATTCTTGTTTCTATTGGTCTCTATATGATATAAATATCATGCATACCAATTTTCATGGAAAAATTCAATGGGGAAGGCATCTGATCAATGGATGACTTCTTGAACAAGTCAGTGCAAAATCAGGGCATCTGAGGCCCCCAGTCACCCAACCAAAGGGTCTCCTCCATCACTTTGGATGTGTACGATCTTTATTTGATCTTAGAAGAGGTTAGAAGTTCACAAAATTGAAGAATTTCAAGCCATTTGCAAAGTTGCCATTTTGGGAAAGTGACTTGTAATGCAAACTTGCCATTTTGGGAATGTTTTCAACCTTCTCGTTTTGATTCAAAAGTGCTTCAAATGAAAAATTATTGGTCATGAAAGTTGTAGATTGGATCATTCCCTTTTCAAAAAGTACAAGAACTTGATCTAATTCATTTTAGAACTCAAGTTATGGTTTGTCAAAGTTGGGAAAAATCACTTAATTTTCACTTTTGTGCCAAAGAGGAAACTTGCAAAAACACTTGCCAAAGCCAAATGTGACCTCTAATTAACTTCTAACCATCACACAAACATCATTCATGGTCCATAATTCAGAATTGCCCAAGGGATTTCTTATTTGTATGCCTTGAATTACAAGTCACCATAAGGCATTTCTCATGAATCTTCAAGAATGGAATTTTTGCAAAAGGAACTTCTAATGTTTGAATTAGTTGTTAAGTGATCTCAAAACATCATGACAACTTCATGTGGTCCATTTGGCTGCAATTTTCCCAAGAGTTTATAGGTTTCTTTGCCTTGGTTCACAAAGATTTCCAAAGAGGGAAAAGTTGCAAGAGCCATGCTACCACTTGCCCTAGCCATTACAGCTGCACAAAAACAATCTAAGGGTCTTCCTTGATCCATGCTGAGCCCAGCCATGCCCCTAATCTCCCTCTGACCCGAGCCATACCTCAAGTACACAAAGTCATGACTTTTTGCATCTTTGCCCATACCAATCAAACTGTGACATTACCAACCCTCTGCCCAATCATAACTTAATATGTGGACCTCAAGGACTTGAAACATACACACATACAAGCCAACATCCTCCCATAAGCAAGGATACACTAAAACTTCATTTTTCTTCATCTCTTCGAAACCTTTGACACAGCCATCAAACCTCAGAAATTTCTTCACCAATAAGTCATATACCATCCATGGATCAAGAACCAAGCACTGAAACAGCCTGAAACACCACATACTCAACTCTCCAAATCTGCTACACCAGAACCAAAACCTTCAAACCAGGCCATGCAAACTCATTCTAAGCTTTATTTCATCATCAGGGGGTTCAAAGAGGTGGACTTGCAGCAAAGGAAAGGCCAGAAAGCCCAGAACCAGAAGGTTCAACCTCAGGTATAGCTCATGAACACAGGTCCTGAGAACCAAAGGGAATGGGTTCGGGAGTCAATTACGACCTGAGAAGGTATTAGCACCCCAGATCGTCCGCTGTACCCAACGGGATCCACGCTTGCAAAGGAACTATTTCAAAGGGTGAAGAAATGAAAGCTATTGCAAAAGAAAAAGAAATGAACTGGATAAAAAGAAAAGAAAGGGGGAAAATATAGGGAAAACAAAAGAGTGTGCTCGAACGGGCCCTACCCCGCTGCCTACGTACCTCACTGAACATGAGGATCAGAGTCGTTGTAGTTCCCCTAACTAGGGGTGGAAAATATTGCTTGTGTCGTAAGGCTTGAACTGCCTATGGCAATGCTCAGGTGTTGCAGGCTCGGACGACGAGTGCATAACCGTCTTGCAAAGTGACAAGTAGGGGCAAGTTCACACGTAAAGAGTGAAGGTGATGAGAAAAGAAGTCCCGAAGGAGAGACACTTATTGTTTGTCCAGTGTTTTTTAGAGTTTTTATGAGTGTGGCACAAGGAAGTGAAAGTAAAGCCTTTTCTAAGGACATGTCCTTATTACCACATCCTAAAATAGAATGAGTAATAAGTCCATCAAGAATGAGGAAGATCCTCAAACTTGTTTCCTAAGATTAGAATTTAAATTCACTAACTTGTTTGTATTATTAAGTTTTTTTTTGTTGATTAAACGTGAAGAAGTATTTTTTATGCTTTTCTTTGAGAGTATGACAAAAGGGAGAGTCAACTCAACCATTATTAGATATTTTTTAGGTTTTGTTTGAAGATGAGAAAGAGAGAGCACCAAAAGGATCTCAAAGGTAAAACTAAAGGGGAAAGTCTAATCCTATAGTTATGATGCATGGAGTCCTATAGTTTGTGTGGATTGAAACTATCCTAAGAAAGGGAAAGAAGAAGAGATGAAGAAAGAGTTAGAGAAGAAATCACAAGATGACACCAGGCACATCAACAATTACAAAATAGAAAGCAAAGATAAAGAAGAAATGAAGATTTGGAATATGGATAACATCCACATTTCACTTACCATGAGCCCCTGAAATGGTTAGTAGCATAAACAAATGGTAAGACAAAGACAAGTGAAATAAAATGAGATACAAATGAACAAAAGATCATACTAAACCATCACAACCAGAAGTGAAAGCAACCATTTAATGCACTAAGACATATCACCAAGGAAAACCAAGCAAGAGGTAAAGTATACAAACTACTACCAAGTTTCACAAACTCTTATGAAGAAAGCAAAACACAAGTGAAGCACAAAAGACCCCCCACAAGTTAGACAAGCACTAAGCAACACAAGGTCAGAACTTTACCATTACAAGAATGAGTACAAACATCCCAAAAGACCCAAAGAAAGGTTCATGCAAACCCAAAAACAAACAATATAAGAATGGGAAGTGAATGAAGGTGCGTAAAACACAAGGAAGGGGGTTGTAATTGCGTTTTATTAACAATTTAAAATTAACTTCAATGACAAGTTGATTTATCCTGGTTCGTTTGAACTCAAACTACGTCCAGTCCACCCGCCAAGGTGATTTTGCCTCTATCACTGAGGTCTTAATCCACTATTCAATAATTGAATACACACACTGACCTACAGTCCATGTCCTCTTGAGTCTTCTGACTGAAATTAGTCACTCAAGGGATTTTACTTAACTTTTACAATAATAAAAATATAGTAACTATTTTGCTTCTAATAAAGCTATGATCACTAAGTGAATTTTACAAGAGTTTTAGCACAAATGAATAAGTCTTTTTCTCGTGGAAGCTGTCTCTCAAATCTTCAATTTGATTCTTTATATACTGCTTGAATATTGTAGCCGTTGGAGACATCTTGAGCTAATTTAGGATATTAGTTAATACCATAAACTCCTTCCATAAAAAGAGATACTTGTCTTTACCATTAATTAATATATTCTTTAATTAATGCCTTTATTATGAGAATCATCATCTTCTAGACATAAATCAGAGAGAATAAATTCTTGATACGCAACTATTAAACCATGTCTTTAAATGATGGATTCTTCAATAAGTGTATCTTCTATATACGGCTTAATGTATCTTCTAATAATGCACGTCTTCTTTAAATAACTTCCTCTTCTACACATATAATAAAGAGAGTCATTAGAACTTCTATTCTTGCATAATAATATTTGTTATCATCAAAACTCTTAGAGGTTTAGAATCATAATTGTTCTAACAATCTCCCCCTTTTTGATGATGACAAAACATTTATTTAGATTTTAAGAATAAAGTTTAATAGGATTAGAAGAACTCCATTTGATTAAATTAAATTAGATATTTCTATTAGAGGTTCCTTCAGAAGTTTTATCCTTCAGAAGTTTCATTATCCTTAGCTCCCCCTGAGTTGATTACTTGAACTGTTTCTATTTTAGAATCACAACTCAAATAGTTTTATTAGAATACATATGTTAGAGGCAAATCTTGATAACTTCTATAGATCAAGATCTTCTACGTTTCTCCCCCTTTTTGTCATAATCAAAAAGTAAAAATGCAGAAAAAATGCAAGAGTGAAGAAGCAAAATAAGTTTTCATTAAACACAATCAAAGCCAACAAGAAAACAGCCAGTAGAACTTAAACAGTCAAGATAAACAGAAGATAAACAGAAATGATAAGGAGAAGATAAACAGAAAATCAGGGATGCATCTTTGTAACTAATGCTTCCAGAAGAGACTTGATTTCAGAGGAAGATTCCACTTGCTTTCCAATCATAGTCTTCAACTTAGCATTGGTTTCATCTTGTTTATCCAGCCTTTACTTAACCATCTCATTTTCCTTCTTCAATTCTTCTAAGGTCTTCAGAACAAGAGTGGTTGGTAGAGGTTCTTCAGCTTCTGGAGCAGCTTGATTTTCAGAAGATTCTTCAGTTGCTGGTGGTTGAGCAGAATCAACATCCTGACCTTCATCAGAAGGAACTAAAACCATTTGAAGTCCAGAGTTTGAATCTAGAGGTTCTGATTCTGTCCAGGGTTTATTGTCCAGAAGAAATGGTTTGTTCTTTTCATTGTTTGAAACAACTGCTTTGAGATACTCACAGAAGTTCTGATGAGCAATGTCATAGCAGATGTCCTTCAGCTTTTTGGTTTCAACATTGAACCATTTTCTGAATTTGGCCCATAGAAAGTCAGAAGCTGCTGGATTAGGAAGCTCTGAGCAAGCAGCCTTCAGATCCTCTATCCTGAATTTCATTTCTATTTCAAAAGCAATCAGCAGTGCAGAAATGTCTGTTTTCGTGGGTTTTGGTTTTGGTGTTGGTATGGCAGTTTTATTTGAGACAGAGGATAATTTATGGAGAGCTTCTATATTGATAGAAGTTCTAAGGGGATTTTCTGGTTCAGCGTTTTCTGGAGGTGTGTCAGGGATGGTGATGAATGTTGGTGAGTTAGGTGGGGTAGATTCATAGGAAGACAGGGAGCTTTCTCTTATTGGTGAAAGGTTAAAAACAAGGCCATCAGTATTTAGAGGTTGGAAACTGCTAGATTGGTTTGTTTCAAAAGTTTGAGAAGATGGGATTTGTCGCTCCCGACAAATGAAAATGGATCAGATGAAGGTACAGACGCGAACGGTCGGCGAGGAGGACAATGAGAGCACACAGCCGTGAACTCACTGGAGATGAATAGAGTCGCCAGCTAGGCATTTTTATCCCGGAGGAAAGGCAATGCTGCATAAACCTAGAAAGATACGGATAAGACTGTTTGCGAACCAGAGAGACTGAGGAAGGGGGTTGGTTACAACCTGGGAAGGTATTAGCACCCAGATTGTCCGCCGTACTCGACGGGATCCACGCTTAAAAGATTTGTGTTTTAAAGGGGTAGTGTCAGTGCAATCTGTGTATAAAATAGCTGGAAGAGAATGTACAGGTGTCAGTGTAAGAGAGAAAGAGGTGAAATGCTCATGATAATGAGGCTAAAAGAATGAAGCTGGAAAGAGGGGGAATGAACAGAGACTTTTGTTCGATAACTGTTAAGTTATGCCTACGTATCCTCTCGTGCAATGAGGAAGTCAGAACACCGTAGTTCGACCCAAAGAGACTGAAAGATGAATTGACTGATGAACTGCTTGCTTGTCAATGCTCAAGTGTATGACCTGTCTGGCTCAGGTGCTAACTGTCTTGCATTAGACGGAAGAAGCAAGTTCTCGATTGTGAGTGAGTGAGATGAGAAAAGAATCCCGGAGGAGACGATTATTGTTTGTTTTTGAGTTTTCAATCTTTTATTGCTTTTGAAAGTTTGTCATAAGATAATGAGCTTAAGCCTAAATCAATGGATTTAGTAAACTCACCACATCTTCCCTCTGATTAGGGGTAATGAGAATACCTTAAGTGTGAAGTCAGATTCTCACACTTAATCACCTTTGATGCAGGATTAAGATCATTAACCTACTTGTGATTATTTAGATGTTTTTTGTGATTTTGTTTAGTGTTGAGTAATGAGGTTAAGCCATAATCATGGATTAAACAGACTCATTACACCATCCTAAAAGAAGGATGATAGGTGAGAATGTTTAAGCTGAGGAAAACTCCTCAACTTAATCCATGATTAGGGATTAAACTCATGACAAAACAAGCCTTTGATTAAGTGGATTTTATTTAATGGTATGATGATGAAGTGAGTTTTATTGTTTGTAAGACAACTTGAGGGGGACTTGTCCATTAACACTAGGGTTAGTCCTTCTTAACCACTTAAGGAAGAATTAGAACCCTAATGCAAGGCCCAAGTTACAAGTGTGATGTCTTGATGATTATTAGATGAATTGATTAAGAGATTTAAACACATTAAGGGTTCAAGACTTAGGATTAGAGTTATACACTCCATCCTAAGAGAAGGATGCAGGCATAACCCTAATCACAAAGTCTTAAAGCCTTTAGGGTTTAGTCTCTGATTATGAGGTGAGAAGAGAAGACTCAAAGAGAGACACAAAGGTAAAACTATGAGGGGAGACTAATCAAAACCCTAATTCATTGTCATGCTTGGTTGATCCTAAGGTTTGTGAGGTTTTCAAGAACAATCTTCAGAGGAGCCACCAGGAAGCAGATGAATAAGATCAAGAGAAGCAAAGTGACTTGCTTCATTCAAGAAGTCAAGTCACTTGAAGAAAGAAAGTGGGAGAAGCAAGAATGAGCAAGCTCAAACTCAAACACATGTATAAATGCAGCATGCTATGCAAGAGAGATGAGATGAGAAGAAAAGTTATGAGAAGTGAAGGCAAATTCACTTCTCAAGTTTACTTACCACCTGAAATGTTAGAAACAAATGCAATGCAATGCTAAATGACATGAAATGACATGATGCTAGGCCAAACCAGAAGCATGCACATGATGATTATGATGTTATGAAGTGCTGCAAACATGAGACAAGGCATAGGAGTGTTCATACAAAGTCATGGATGCAAATGAAGCAAGCCAAGGAACATGAATAAACATGAAATGTCATGAAGCACACAAGACAAATGGCATGGCAAAGATGTAATGCAATGATCAATGATGCTTCACACATGTCTTAAGATGTCAAATGAATCATAAGAATGCACAAAATGCAATGGCAAGTCATGTTATGTAAAGAAATGCAAGAAGGATGCAAGAGAAAGTCCAAATTAGGGTTTATGGATCAAACATCAAACACAAACCAAAAACAGAAGCAAACCCTAAGATAAAAAATGGAAAGTGGTACCCAAAGAAACCCTAGACCTATGATGAATCCCTGCCCAAAGGGGAATTCCCAACTCTCAACCAAACTCAAGATGTGATTTTTACAAGTTATTAGGGTTTTTTAGGGTTCTTATCAAAACAAATGCCAATCAATTAGAAAATGCAAGATCAAATCATGGCCTTTTTATCCTTGAAAATACATGTCAAATGGAAAACAATGCACAAAGAATCAATGTCTCAACCTTCACCAATAGGCAGAAATGAATTTTCAAACATATGATCAAAATAATGCACAAAATATGATTTAATTCCATGAAAAATTCTTAAAATGCATCAAGATCAAAAAAGAAATTTGGTTTGAAGGTTGGACAATGTTTCTAAATGTCTTAGAACATTTCATGAATTTTTTTTTGTAATTTTTAAATACCTAAAAGTATTTTTAATCAATTAATTCCCATTAATCAATTAAAAATAATCTTTTAAATATTTAAAAATACTTTTTTAATGATAAAAAATAAAATAAAAATATTTTTGTGTCATAAAAATTAATAAAACCTCAAAGAAAAAGTTTCATAATTTTTATGATTTTTTAACTATTTTAAAATAAATGTACAATTTAAATGGAAAAGAAATGAATTAAAATTAAAAGAAAATGAAAGTCAACAGAATGGATGGATGAGATTGGTCCTGGATTTAAAAACATTGACTGCGCGCCAGAATGAGAGGCCCAGATTGTTTCTGATTAAATTAACTAAAATATGATTAATTAACCCTAACACGTGGATTAGGGTTAATCAAAGAGATCCTGGCCCTTCCCTTGCGCGCGTAGTCAACAAATTCAACGCATCCTACGGCCAATATTCAAACCAGCATTAATTATGGGATTAAACCCTAATCACACTCAGGTGGCCGGAGAAGACTTCCGGTCGTCTTCTCCGGCCAGAAGCTCACCTGAAAATCTTCAAACTTCCTAAAAACGTAACATAAATGAAATCTAAGACCAGGGAAATGATCCTCTCACTCTCACGAACCAAACCCCTAACCTAAAACAAATTTATCTTTCCTAAATCATCTGAATCGAAGCAAACAATTTCTAGGGTTCGTAAGCTTCAAACACAAATTAAATTCTCAAAACACAAACATTTCAAAAACTAAAAGCATCAGGATGATCAGGAGAGCATAAAGAACAAGTTTGTAACAAAAAAAAGCATTTCTGGAAAAATTAATTTCGAGCTACCTGAGATTTGCAGCTTTCAATTTAGGAACTTTCAGGCCACTTCCTTCAGTGCAAGCTGCTTCTCTTGGCCTCCCAAATGTGCCTGAATGCTCAAAATGAGTTTGTATTGGCTGGAGAAAGAGATTCGAATGCTCCTGCTTCAGTTCAGTCAAAAATGGCAGATGAGATTCTGGCACTTTCAGGTCATGGTGATGGGGTGTTTAAGGTCCAGATGATGTGTATAGATGATCTGTGGTGTTGGTTCGTGTGTTGATGGCTTGTGGAGAGAGATTCGATAGAATCTGCAACTTGAGGTGAATGATGGCAATGGAGTTTTCGGGCTTGTTTCAGGTTTATGCTTGGGGTGTTTCTTGTCTATGAGGTGTGGTGAGTTGAATGATGATGAGAGTTTGAATGTTTGATGGCTGTGGAAAGAATTTCGAAGGAACTTGCAATGAGGTGAGTTTTTGTGAATGTGATGAATGTGTGTCCTTCAGCCTTGGTTCTCATGTGTTATGGCCAGCAAACTGATTCAATAAACAATTGCAAGTGGCTGGTGGATGTGACCTGGCCTGCAGAGATAGGTGTGGCTACTTTTGCTCAAAGTCCACTTTTGTGTAAGATAGGGCATGGCTCAAGTTTAGGCAAGTACAAGTTGGGTTCTGGTGCAGCATGGTGAGTGTGAGAGGCTGGCTTGACTCAAGGATCAATGCAGCAAGTTGGTGAAAAGGTCATGAGTGTTTTGCAACTTGGTTAGCTTTATGGATTTTCATGAGAAAAGTCAAGTTACATGAACCTAACCATGAGCAAACTTGATCCAAATCTGATTTTTGTGACTTAGAGGATGTTTACATAATGGTTTGACATGAATTAGAGGCTACATTTGACTTTGGTTCAAGACTTTGCAAAATTTCCTTTTTGTGCATAACTTGAAAATCAATGATTTTTGCTAACTTTGCAAGGCCATAACTTTTGATCCATGAAGAGTTTGATCATGTTCTTGTACTTTTTGAAAAGGGAAAGATGAGATCTACAACTTTCATGACCAAAGTTTTTCCATTTGAAGCCTTTTTGGATCAAGAATCAAGGCTTGAAAAATGACCTAAAATGATGCATTCTTGAAAAGTCAACTATGCCCGAAAAGTCAACATTTGCAAAAACCCTAAATTCTTGATTTTTATGAACTTCAACCTTCTTCCATGATCAAATAAAGACCATATACACTCAAAATGATGAAGATCACCCATTGGTTGGGTCATTGGGGGCCTCAGATGCCCTGATTTTTCACTGACTTGTCCAGAAAGTCAACCCTTGATCAGATGACTTCCCCATGGAATTTCTTCATGAAAATTGATATGCATACTCCCTATACCATATAGAGACCAATGGAAACAAGAATGACCAAAAAAATTGGTGTTATGGCCTCTGAAACCAAAACCCTAATTTTCAGTCAACTGTGCAGTTCATCCTGGCTCTGCATCCACTCAAACCCTAGTTCTTGTGATTCCTTTGCAATTTTGACTTTGAGGAGATGAAATATGATATAAGAACACACATGGACCCCTTTGAGATGATTGGTGGCCTTTGGAGTGGCTCAAGAAGCTTTGGGATTGCTCAAATCACAAACCCTAGGTGCAGATGCCTTAGAAACTATGCAGTGAATCAAAAATGGGATGTGAGATGATATGATTGTGTTTATGCATATGAGGATGATCACAAGCCATGGTGTGAATGGGTGAGGGCAAATTTGGGGTGTTTACAGCTGCCCCTATTCAAACATGAGTTAGCTGTGCGGGTTGTAAGCGACGGCTTAACAAGCAAACAAGATAACTTGTGGTTGAATACCAAAGACAGTCCAAAATTTGCACTCACAGAATGAAGAAGAAAAGGGATATAGATTGTAAAGGAAAATAAAGTATATTGTAAAGTGTGGGCGACGGAGGACGACCGTCGAGCAGAGGACGACTGCTGGGTAAAATGGTATGTGAAGTAAAGCGATGACGGGGACGGCCGACATGCTGGTAAAGTGTAGGAAATAAAGCGATGACGGGGACGGCCGACATGCTGGGGATAAAAAGTAAAGCTAAGACGGGGACGGCCGACTAGCTGGGGAAAATAGGATATTATGATGGGGACGGCCATCAAGATAAAGCTGCAAAGTTCTCTGGGGATTAATGAAACATGACGGGGACGGCCATCAAGTTCATAAAGGTAAAGTAACCAACGACGGGGACGGCCATCGGGCTAAAAAGGAAAAGGGACCACGACGGGGACGGCCATCGGGTTAAAGAATAAATGAAATAAACAGATGATGGGGTACGGCCATCAAAGGTGAAGGACGATCACCTAGCAGGGGACGGCTGCTCTGTTGGGAATAAAAGAAATATGATGGGGACGGCCATCAAAGGTGGAGGACGACCACCTGGCAGGGTACGGCTGCCGAAAATATCAACGATGGGGACGGCCATCGGATAGCAAAGGTCAACGATGGGGACGGCCATCGGACGAGCAAGATGGAGGACGACCATCAAGAAGTGGAGGACGACCACTCAGCAGGGGACGGCTGCTCTCAAGGTTTATCATGACATAGGACGAATGTCAGATAACCCAAAATCAACAATGGGGACGGCCATTGGATAAAGTGATGAAGGACGATCATCAAAAGGTGGAGGACGACCACCTAGCAGGGGACGGCTGCTAAAATCAACGATGGGGACGGCCATCGGATGAGCATGATGGAGGACGACCATCAAGAAGTGGAGGACGACCACTCAGCAGGGTACGACTGTTCTCAGGATTTATCATAACACAGGACGAGTGTCAGATAAAAGAAAGATGCTTTGTTGGCGATCTACTGGGGATAAAGTAAACACGGACGAGCGTTTACATCCAAGAAAGAAAAGGTATAAGTGTTTGGTATTGTGTATAGATTAAAGATGCGGACGAGCATCCTTAAGACTATGATACGGACGAGTATCATGTAGAAACAAACTGACACATGTTCAGAGATGATGATACGGGCGAGTACCAACTGGTTAACAAGGAACACGGACGAGTGTTGCATCTGAAAGAAACCTTCTGGGGAATAGTAGACACAGACGAGTATCTATATTCAAGAAGACATAAGTGTTTGACACAGTGTATGGATTAAAGATGCGGACGAGCATCCTTAAGACTATGATACGGACGAGTATCATGTAGAAACAAACACTAGACGCAATGTTCTGAGATGATGGTACGGACGAGTACCAACTGGTTAACAAAGAACAAGGACTACTGTTGAATCTGTGGGGATATGAGTGGTGATGTATACAAGATACGAACGAGTATTTGTATAAGTGTACCATGAGTGGTGTATAGATGAGTGTTTATCTGCTGGGGAGGGTGACACGGACGAGTGTCAAAAGAGAAAAGTATAATATTAACAAGTATGTGGGTTGATGAAAGTGACTGCGCTGGGGATATGACACGGACGGGTGTCAAGAAAGTGTATATATAGGTATATGTGAGTGCAAAGAGGACGTCTTTGGCTTTCTGCTGGTAATATGGCACGGACGGGTGCCATGAAGTATCTGTAATACGGGTGATTTTGTTTGTAAAGATGTTCAGGCGACTTTACTGGGGAATGATGACACGGACGGGTGCCAAAAGGTGTATATACTGGTGTTTGTGATTTGAAAGGGCAGCTGCTTTTGCTGGGACTCTGATGGGGATGTTTGTATAATGATGATGAACGGTTTATTATTCACAAGTGTTCAATTCACAACATGACTTATGATTATGCTATGCATTTGATTTTTGCCGTAATGCTCCGTATTAGACGGAATGCTACGCTCTGAGGGTATAATATGATGCGAATGCTATGATTATGCGAAGAGGCACCGATCCGGAATTCGGATCCTATTGCGGCGAAGATCTCTGGTTGATCTGCTTGAAGTGAACATCCCAGCTGGGGATGAGATCATTGGTAGATCTAATGATGTATCTGCTTGGGGATATAGGTCACTGATTGACATATCCTTATAATACGGGACCCAGCTGGGGTTTGTAGAAGCTTTCTTCACTCTGTTGTGCTCTCCTATGCGCTGCTCTTCTGGACAGAGGCTGAAGATTCTGTGGGGAGATGATTCCCTGACTCCTGTACTCAAATGAGGATGAAATGACAACTCGGCTGGGGAATTATGAGAGGCAAATCAGCTGGGGAGAGCAACAAGTGGCAACTCAGCTGGGGATAGAGCATTTCGGATGCCGAGATTGAGCGTATGTTGATTTGGCAACTTTGCTGGGGAAGTGGGCACTCTCCAGTGCCACGTGGAAGATAGACCGAGTTGATAATGATTCGCCAACTTGCTGAGACGTAACCTGCATGCTCCAGGTTGCGTTCTGGATACCTGCAATCCTGCAACGATAAGGAAACGTACAAAAGGTCCCGAGGTATCCCTTACTGGATTCCGTCATAGGAGATAAGTACTTTCGAGAGTAAGTATATTCCCTGTGAGCATGTGTTTTTATTTTTAGAGAAAGGCATCTGTACTTATGCGATTGTATTTTTAGAGATGTCAGACAACTCTTTGCAAAACATAAATGTAAAAACGAAACATGACCGAAAATCTGATTTTATTAATTCATGTGCCCTGAATTGGCAAGATACAGTCAAAGAAACATATCTCCTGAAATGAAGAGACTGTTACAAATTGAGAAACAAAATGCTGGCGATGCTGACGACGCTTTCAAGGAGCTTCCTCTTCCGCTATGACTCGTATGACAATGACGTTCTTCTCGTCTTGCTTTCTGAAAAGGCTGATTCTGATTGAAGCTTGACTCTGTTGAAGCTTTCCAAGTTGCAAGTGATACAGACGAATTCAGAATGCAGTTGTTCGCTTATTCCCTTATTTTGCATGGATCGCCCTTTCGGGTTTTCAATCCATCGGGATACCCATTTTTGCCTGAGCTGTCCAATGCGGCTTTTCAACTCAGCGGGTGTACATTTTTTCATTCATTTTCCCTTACTTTTGCCCGAGTCTTTTATTCTGTTTTTGACTCGCCGGGATGCCCTATTTTTTCCTGGACTTACATTCTGTTTTTTATGTCCAGCGGGTCATTTTATGCGAAGTATTTTTTAACTGCATCTGAATTCACAGGGGACGGGAAATCTTCACCATCCATGGTGCTGAGCATCAGCGCTCCACCAGAGAAAACTTTCTTTACAACAAACGGTCCTTCATAGTTTGGAGTCCATTTGCCCCTGTGGTCTGTATGAGGAGGGAGGATTCTTTTCAACACAAGATCCCCTACTTGGTATTCTCGATGCCTGACTTTCTGATCGAAGGCCTTCTTCATTCTCTTCTGATATAACTGCCCATGGCAGATTGCAGCCAACCTTTTCTCTTCGATCAGACTCAGTTGTTCGTATCGGGCCCGAACCCATTCTGCTTCACTCAGTTTAACATCCATCAATACCCGTAGAGAGGGTAGTTCAACTTCAACAGGTAGGACTGCTTCCATACCATACACAAGCTGATACGGCGTTGCCCCAGTGGATGTTCTGATTGACGTGCGGTACCCATGCAAGGCAAATGGTAGCATCTCGTGCCAGTCTTTGTATGTGACTACCATCTTCTGCACAATCTTCTTGATATTCTTATTTGCCGCCTCGACAGCGCCGTTCATCTTTGGCCTGTAAGGAGAAGAATTGTGATGTTGGATCTTGAAGTCCCGACATAATTCAGCCATCATTTTGTTGTTGAGATTGGAACCATTATCAGTAATGATTCGCTCGGGCACTCCATATCTACAGATGATATCTCTTTTCAAAAATCGCGCTACCACTTGCCTGGTAACATTTGCATATGAGGCTGCTTCGACCCACTTTGTGAAATAGTCGATGGCGACCAGGATGAATCTGTGGCCATTTGAAGCAGTTGGCTCAATCTTACCAATCATATCGATGCCCCACATGGCAAAGGGCCAGGGTGAAGACATTATGTTCAAAGGATTGGGAGGTACATGCACTTTATCTGCGTAGATCTGGCATTTATGACATTTCCTGGCATAGGCACAACAGTCTGCATCCATTGTGATCCAGTAATAGCCTGATCTTAACAGCTTCTTAGCCATTGCATGCCCTCCAGCATGGGTACCGAAAGAGCCTTCATGCACTTCATGCATCAGTAGATCTGCTTCCGTCTTGTCAACACATCTGAGGAGTACCATATCAAAGTTCCTCTTGTATAAAGATCCATCAGCGTTCAGAAAGAAACTTCCAGCAAGCCTTCTTAAAGTCTTCTTATCATTGGAAGATGCCCCAGGTGGGTATGTTTGATCCTCCAAGAAGCATTTGATGTCGTGGAACCAAGGCTTATCATCTTCAGCAATATCTACTGCAAATACATATGCTGGTCTATCAAGTCTTGATACTGAAATCTGAGGTACGAAGTTAGTAGCTTGAACTTTGATCATGGACGAAATGGTAGCAAGAGCATCCGCAAACTGATTCTCGTCCCGAGGGATATACTCAAGTTTGACTGTTGTGAAGAAAGTCAATAATCTTCTTGTATAATCCCTGTAAGGTATCAGATGATCTTGGTGGGTGTACCATTTTCCGTTGGTCTGATTGATTACCAAAGCTGAATCTCCGAATACGGTCAATGTCTTGATCCTGAGGTCAATGGCTTCCTCAAGACCCATAATGCAAGCTTCGTATTCAGCTTCGTTGTTAGTGCAGTTGAAAGTGAGTTTTGCCGAGAAAGGCATGTGAACTCCTTTGGGTGTAATGAGTACTGCGCCAACACCACGGCCATTCATGTTAACAGCCCCATCAAACATCATGGTCCATTCTTCCTCCGGGTCGGGCCCTTCAGTGTGAATAGGCTCTTCATGATTTCTTGATTTAATGAACATGATGTCTTCATCAGGGAAGTCAAACCTCATTGGCTGGTAATCATCAATGGGTTGCTCAGCAAGATATTCAGATAGTACACTGCCCTTGATGGCTTTCTGGGATGTGTACTGTATGTCATATTCTGTGAGAATCATCTGCCATCTTGCAACCCGTCCGGTAAGAGCTGGCTTCTCGAAAATGTACTTGACTGGATCCATCTTGGATATTAATAAAGTAGTGTGGGTCAACATATACTGTCTCAGTCGGCGAGCAGCCCACGCTAAAGCACATCAAGTTTTCTCGAGCAGTGAATAACGTTGTTCACAGTCGGTAAACTTTTTGCTTAGGTAGTAAATTGCATACTCTTTTCGACCAGACTCGTCATGCTGGCCCAACACACACCCCATTGACTCTTCTAATACTGTCAAGTACATAATCAGAGGTCTTCCTTCAACTGGCGGCATGAGGATTGGAGGTTCTTGTAAATACTCCTTGATCTTGTCAAAAGCCTTCTGGCAGTCTTCGTTCCATCTGACCGTTTGTTCCTTTCTCAACAACTTGAACAAGGGTTCGCAGGTTGCTGTGAGGTGAGATATGAACCTTGAGATGTAGTTCAATCTACCTAGGAACCCTCGAACTTCTTTCTCAGTTTTCGGTGCAGGCATCTCTTGAATAGCTTTGACTTTATCAGGGTCCACCTCAATCCCTTTCTCGCTTACAATAAATCCCAGCAGCTTACCGGATCGCACCCCGAATGTGCATTTGTTGGGGTTCAACTTCAGTTGATACTTCCTCAGACGCTTGAATAATTTGAGCAGATTCACCAGGTGATCTTCCTCTGTAAGGGACTTGGCGATCATATCATCCACATAACACTCGATTTCCTTATGGATCATATCGTGGAATAATGTCACCATAGCCCGTTGATATGTGGCACCAGCATTCTTCAGTCCGAATGGCATCACCTTGTAACAGAACGTGCCCCAAGGTGTAATGAATGTTGTCTTCTCCATGTCTTCAAGTGACATTTTGATCTGATTGTACCCTGAAAATCCGTCCATGAAGGAGAATACCGAGAACTGAGCCGTGTTATCCACCAATACATCAATGTGAGGTAATGGGAAATCATCTTTCGGACTGGCTCTGTTCAGATCCCGGTAGTCAACGCACATCCTTACTTTGCCGTCCTTTTTAGGCACAGGTACTATGTTAGCAACCCACGGCGGATAGCTAGTTACAGCAAGGAACCCGGCGTCCCATTGCTTTTGTACCTCTTCCTTGATTTTCATAGCCATGTCTGGGCGAGTTCGGCGCAGTTTCTGTTTGACCGGTGGGCACTCTTCTCTCAAAGGCAGCTTGTGCACAACAATATCGGTATCCAACCCTGGCATGTCTTGGTACGACCAAGCAAACACATCTACATACTCTTGAAGCAGGTCAATCAGTTGCTTCTTCACTGAGTCTTGCAGGCAGGCCCCGATCTTGACTTCTTTCACGTCTTCCTCTGTACCAAGATTAATCACCTCAATCTCCTCCTGATGAGGAGTGATAAACTTTTCCTCCTGTCTCAACAACCTGGCTAGCTCTTCAGGAAGCTCATATTCTTCATCAACCCCTTCATCAGCTTGATTGATTGGATTGTCAAAGTCATACGATGTCATAGCCGTGCTGTTGTCGGTGCGGTCAGGAAGGCACTCTCTGCAAGGTTTAAGTTTGTTCATTTTAGTGATTGATTTTAATCTTGCTTTAGAAAAAAGTGAAATGAAGTTATCATTTTGAAAACACCGCCATTTATTTTTGTACAAAAAGAAAAATGGAAAAACAGTGAGCAGAAAAGAAAAAGACTTGTTTGCAAAAAGATGTCTGATATTTCATTAATTTAATCTTGTTTGCACAAAAGTACAGATGGCCCTGGTTACAAAATGAGTCTTGTCATCTTGGGCAAGACGCAAGACTTGGATGCATGCTATATAAAAATACAGGAAATAATAATTACTCTGCTCGAGTAACACTTATAATTTCCTGGGAAGACCAGTTCGAGACACTGCTCCCCGGGATCTTCGGACGAATCCAATTCTCCAGGTTGCGCTCCTCTTCCAGCTCGTCTTCCAGACAGTTGATAGCATCGGGGGTAAGCATCCCCCCACTCACAAAATTGGGCTCTTTCGTAGCCGCTGTTTGATCTTGTTGAGTTGGTCTGTAACCCAACCCAAATCTGTCTTCTTTCTTCTCTACCGATAGCAATTTGCCCCAGCCTTGGGCAGTTCCTTCCTCAACAACCTTCCGGGCTTGTTGGTAAGATGACATTGGAGTACCAGATACAGCAGATGCTTCATTCACATTCAAAGCTTCAAACCCCTGGCTCATTGTTTCATGGATCTCCCCGTCCATTTCAATGTACTTATAGGTTGCCAGGTGGTTGACAAAAATGTCCTCCTCTCCGCAGATTGTGACAACTTGGCCTTCCCACTCAAATTTTAACTTTTGGTGAAGGGTAGACGTTATTGCGCCAGCGGCGTGAATCCAGGGTCTACCCAACAAACAGCTGTAGGCGGGCTGAATGTCCATCACATAAAAGATAGTTTTAAAGGTCTGCGGGCCAATTGTCACGGGCAGCTCAATCTCTCCCAGAACCGATCTTTTCGAGCCATCAAAAGCTCTAACCACCAGGTTGCTGGGTCTCAATGCCAGTCCATCATATTCAAGCTTCACCAGAGCCTTCTTTGGTAAGACATTCAGGGATGATCCTGTGTCCACCAGCACATGTGAAAGGACAGCTCCTTTGCATTCCATGGTTATGTGCAAGGCTTTGTTGTGATTGCGGCCATCCACTGTCAGGTCAGAATTGGTAAACCCTAGCCCATTGCTAGCAGTAACATTTCCAACAACGGTTTCCAATTGGTTGACAGTAATCTCCTCGGGCACGTAAGCTGCGTGCAGGACTTTCAGTAGTGCATTCCGATGGGCTTCGGAGCACATAAGCAGTGAGAGGATGGAGATTTTGGACGGCGTCTGGTGAAGTTGATCCACAATTTTGTAGTCACTCTTTTTGATGATTCGCATAAACTCATCAACTTCCTGATCGAATGGAGTTTTCAGGGCTTCTTTGACAGCTTGATCTTCCTGCACCGGGCTCTTTCCTTTTGCCTTAGCGGCAGCTTCTGCTTCGGCAGCAGGTCTTTGAATTGGTGAAGCAAAGAGACGTCCGCTTCGAGTGAAGCCTCCGCCTCCGCCCACATTATCAATTTGTGGTGCAGGTGTTGATGTTTCAAGAGTGATTCTCTTTCCCTCGCAATACAAGTCAGAGCCATAGTGCCAAGGGATGGCCCTATCGCTTTCATATGGTACAGGTCCAGGCACCGTGACGGTAACTGGACTGATTGCTGCTGCTGAAGGGACTGTTATTGTTTGTGGATCATAAAAGATTGTAACTGGTGCTCTAGTGGGAGCAGCACCTTCTGAATGGTAGGCGGAATTATTTTCTGGATCGTAGAATATGGTAACTGTGGAGACATCTTCATGATTGTTTGCTGGAGTTGTAGGAGGTTCTGTTGGAAGGACTGTTGTTGTTGTTGATGGAGAGTCGAAATGGAATGAAGCTGAAGTTGTAGCAGGAGAAACTGTTGAAAACTGATCATTCGGAAGGACAGGTGAAGCACTTGTTGATGTTGCTGATGAATTGTCGGGAACAATAGTTGTTGCATTTGTAGGAGGTTCTGAAACCATTGTTGATGAAGTTGCCGGATTTGTCGGGAATGATGTAGTGATCTGGAGCAGGCCACTCTGAATAAGGCTGTTAATGCCATTCCTCAAGTCTTCACACCCATTCCATGAAATATTGCAGTAGGGACATCCTAGTTCACACCCCGGAAATATATTGTTTTCACGGAGCTGAGCTTTGATTTCCACCAATGGTGTCCTGATCTGATCCACACTAGTTATCAAATAAGACTGTTGGTCTTCTTCAATAGCATTAATTCGAGGACCACCATGGTGTGGCATTGGATTTTTGTTGACATTGGGCGGAGGTGCAAAATTCAGAGCCTTGGAGTCTACCAAGTCTTGTACCTTCATATGCAGAGCCCTGCATTTTTCTGTACTGTGACCAGGTGCGTTTGAATGAAAAGCACACCTAGCATTGGAGTCATAATTCCTTGGTAGACTGTTGGGATCCGGAGGTGCCAACGTTCTTAGCTCGACCAGGTTGAGTTTCAGAAGTTGTGGCAGCAAGGCAGCATACGGCATTGGGATCGGGTCGATCACTCTGTTAGCTTGGGATGGCCTTTGTTGGAATGGCCTTTGTTGATTGTCGTTGCTATTGTTGTTGTTGTAGTTGTTTCTTGGAGGATATTGATTCTGATAATACTGAGGTTGTTGTTGGAAATTTTGTTGAGGAGGTTGATAGACCGGCTGAGGATGAGCTGGAGCAGGGATTGTGACTGCTGCTATTGTCCTTGGAACATATTGGGGCCTACCCCTGTTGGTGTGAATGGCATTGGTCTCGCCAGTTCTTCTCGGGCCTGCAAAAGGCTTTCTTGTACTGCTGGACGAACTTGCACCATTATCAGATATTTTGCCCATTTTCAACAGGCTTTCAATTCTCTCCCCAGCTATGACAACATCTGCGAAGCTGGTGGAAGAGAAAGCGGCCAACCTGTCAATATACGTTCCCTGGAGAGTGTTCATAAACATGTCTGCCATTTCTCTCTCAGACATAGGTGGTTGAACAGCAGCAGCCAGTTGCCTCCACCTTTGGGCATACTCTCGGAAACTCTCCCTCGAAGACTGTGACATTCCCATTAGGAGGGTCCTGTTGGGTGCCATATCTAGATTATACTGATACTGTCTGATGAAGGCCTCTGCCAGGTCCTTCCAGCATCTCACAGCTGCTCTCGTCAGATGGGAATACCATTCCCTAGAAGCTCCAGTCAAGCTATCTTCGAAGTAGAACATCCACAATTTCTCGTCCATGGTGTAAGCTTTTAATCTTCCAAGAAAAGATTGCAGATGGGTTCGAGGACAAGAAGTCCCATTATACTTTTCAAAACATGGAGGCTTGAACTTGTGGGGAATCCTAACCCCGTCTACTAAGCCCATATCCATGACGTCAAAACCCAAAGAATTTTGAGATTCTAAAGACCTTAACTTCTCAGCTATTTCATCCAATCTCCTATCATAAGCATCCTCTCCAGCGCCCATTACTGTAAATTGGTCCTCCTGAGGATCCTCTTGAAGCACTCTGGCTGCGGTGGCTGTTCCTTGAACATTTGCAGGGATGTTAACCTCAGGATGTAGATGTGGACCAAACACAGGGGGATTCACATGTGGTTGCACCCTTTCATTATTACTGGTGCCTGCAGTTCCTACATGAGGCTCCTCTTGATTTTGCCTCTCCACCATAGCTCTCAGTCTCTCCTGGCTCTGAGCCATGTTGTTCATAACCTCCATGAACTGCGTCATCTGTGTTCTCATCTCCAATCTTTCATTGGCTAGCTGATTTCTGACATCAGCAAGATCTTGTTGAACTTGATCCATCTGAATTCCCGGAAGGTTGATTCTAGTTGGATACCTGTGTGGCCTGTTGAGAGGAAATACCCGGCGGCGAGCAATAATTCCTGAGCATCACAACAGAGGTTAGCAACAACAAAACAAAAACCTACAAAACAAAGGGGTTAGCATGCAATGCAGTTATGCTTATTTGCTCTCAAGGTATCCGGTTTGGTCTTCAGTTTTGACCCTTCCAGACCCTTGAAGGTGATGCTGTTGAAGTTGCTTTTGATGTGAACCCAGATAGAAACTAACACAAATATATTACAAAGGTGAAATAATACAATTTGTTCATTTTTACAACACAAACCCCCAAAGGGGCCAAAATACATCACAAAAAGCAAAAGTACATGGAAAAGGAACAACAACAAGCAAATGATCAAACTCCAAGGCCAAACTCATCCTCACGAACTTCCTTGAGAAGTGCTTCGGTCACAGGATCAGCCGGACGCTCCGTGAGACCTCTGATGAGAAGGTTTCTTGTTGCAACAGCTGCAGTCAATTTCTTATTCTGACTTTGGTCCTTAGACCTCTTCACTCCAGCTCTGATTTCTAGCTCTGATATTTCCTTCTGGGCTGCTGCCAGGGCTTTTTCCATCTGCTCCATTTTGTCTTGAGCTCTCTTGTCTTCTAGAGTACGGGCCTCAGTGATCCGGACCCACCTGGCCTGACTCTCTTTCAAATACAAGTCTGTTCTTGCTCTCTGAAACTGGGCTTCTTTACAAGCATTCTTCAGAATCTGCTCACCAGCTTTAGACTTGTTGATATATTCTCCAGACTTCTCAATCTTGATCAAGTGTTCCAACCTCAACTTCTCCAATCTTTCAATCTCCCTCACACCTTCACTTCTCTCCCGGAGGGTCTTCTGTAAGGCTTGAGATAACTTCTCATTCCTCTCCTTCAGGCTTTCAAACTCTTCCAGACTGATAGTAGCAGGGGGTGGTGCTGAAGATGACTCAGGCATGTCTTCTATGGTAAAGGGCAATCCAGAGAATTGGGCCCTGGCATAAGACCATTCATGATATTGGGCTGAGGCCACATTATTGCACTTCCCCAGAATGGTGATTCCCTTGGTTTGAACATGATCCCAAGCCCAGGCAGCCTGCCTAACAACAGTCAAACTGATCTTGTTCTCACAGTAGAGGGTCTCCACCAAATCTTGTTCCCTAGGAGTATGAACCAGTGCATAGCCTAACTGCCTTTTGAACAGCAGAGGGTTGTAATTGATACTTCCCTTAACTCCTACCAAAGGCACATTGGGAAAGTGTCCACAGCTTGTGATAACATCTCTGCCCTTGGTGCTCTGAGTGCACCATCTGATGTCTGCTGAAGTGAGAGTAGTGAGCCTCTTAGCCCAGTTGCTTTGCTGATGAGGATTTAGGAATGCATCTGTCCTGGGCAGATGCCTGAGAAGCCAAGCATGGAATAGTGGAGCACAACACCTTACTAACTTACCCCTCTGCTTCTCATTCCTCTGATGCACTGAGTAGTAAAGATCTCCTAACAAGGTTGGCACTGGGTTCCTCAGGATGAACAGGTGAATTGCATTCTTGCTGATGAATCGAGGCTCATCTGCAAACAACACAATTCCATATACACTTAAGGCCAACAATGCACAAACAGCTTTCCACTCCCCCAGGGAGGCCTTCAAACTAGCTTGAGAAATCAGGAAGTCCAGATGAAATCCAAGGATCCCGGCTTTAGAGGTCAGGTGTTGTTCAATCAATACAGGTTCTAGGTGCAAAGCTTTTGCTACCTCTCCATTGCTAGGAAAGACCATTTCAGGATTGAAAGGAATTTCTCTCTTGATAGGCAAGCCAACCAATGCTGAGTATTCTTCTAAAAGAGGTCCCAACTGAAAGTCTTTAAAGGTGAAACACCTCAATGGGGGGTCATAGAACTGAATGCAGGTATGGATTAGGCTTCTCTGAGATGGGTCCATATCCATAACCAAGTCAAGTATATCCCCATAATGCTCTCTGAACAGAGGTATGTGCTCTGGAGTGATCAGGGTTTGGATCCTCCTGATGTCTGATAAGTCTGGTTGGAAGAAATGGTAAGTGATGTTGCTCTTCTTTGGGGCCATGAGTGCTGAGGACTGAGTAGAATAAGTGCTGATGAAGATGCTGAGAAGTGAGCCACTGGCTGGCTAGTGCAAGTAACTGAAGTATATGGCTGACAAGCTGAAGCAAGATGCTGGTGGAGATAGGTCAAAACTGCAGATGGGGTCAAAACCAAAACCAGATGAGAAATGGATACCCTGAAACACAAATAAGCACATGTTAATATGATGCAATGAGTATGTATGCAAATGAAATGCAAGGGTTTGTGACTGAGCTGGATCTGATTAACTGCCTTGGTCTAGATCCATGTGTGTTCAAGAATTCCAGATGGAGGTCTATAAATCCAGTAACCAAGGTAGGGGACTCAAATAAAGAGCCACATGTCCAGGGTTTTAGAATCACAAGAACTATCCAACATGGAGCATTCTTAACAAAGTCAAAATAACAGGGTATTCTGAGGTCAAGGTACCTGCAAACCTGTAAACAGCCCAACCCCCTCACAGGTGGTGATCTAGAACAAGGATCCTCAGACTTGGATCAGTTATGAGAAGTGTAAACACTTCTAACCCGGAGGTACAGTGTTTACAATAACCATAACAATTCCTCCTCTAATTCACCTCAGTTTCTGAAGGTCAAGCTAAAAGGTCATCCAGACTTAGCAGGCTTCCCAGATCCCCCTAGCATTGCAGGAAATCCGCAACACAGAGTTCTCAAGAAGAAACCCATATCTGAACCGTGTTTCATATTCCCGCACCAGACCGAAATGGAATGGGAAAGAATATGATTCACTCTATCCTAGGTGTCACTCAGGTCCCAGGTGTAGGACCTTAACTCTCAATGAAATACCCACCCACCAAAAAACAAGGAAACCAGATCCAGCCAGCAACAGTGACAGTATGATATATACAAATGCAATAAAGAAGGCGGTAAATAAAGCTGTACAGAAAGCAATAAATAAAGCAAATATACAAACACAAATAACACATAACACCCCAATAAACACAAATCAATCAAGCGCTAGGAGGAACCCACAAAAAGAACCAGAAGCCCTGGTTGCAGTATTGTCCCCAGCAGAGTCGCCAAGCTGTCGCTCCCGACAAATGAAAATGGATCAGATGAAGGTACAGACGCGAACGGTCGGCGAGGAGGACAATGAGAGCACACAGCCGTGAACTCACTGGAGATGAATAGAGTCGCCAGCTAGGCATTTTTATCCCGGAGGAAAGGCAATGCTGCATAAACCTAGAAAGATACGGATAAGACTGTTTGCGAACCAGAGAGACTGAGGAAGGGGGTTGGTTACAACCTGGGAAGGTATTAGCACCCAGATTGTCCGCCGTACTCGACGGGATCCACGCTTAAAAGATTTGTGTTTTAAAGGGGTAGTGTCAGTGCAATCTGTGTATAAAATAGCTGGAAGAGAATGTACAGGTGTCAGTGTAAGAGAGAAAGAGGTGAAATGCTCATGATAATGAGGCTAAAAGAATGAAGCTGGAAAGAGGGGGAATGAACAGAGACTTTTGTTCGATAACTGTTAAGTTATGCCTACGTATCCTCTCGTGCAATGAGGAAGTCAGAACACCGTAGTTCGACCCAAAGAGACTGAAAGATGAATTGACTGATGAACTGCTTGCTTGTCAATGCTCAAGTGTATGACCTGTCTGGCTCAGGTGCTAACTGTCTTGCATTAGACGGAAGAAGCAAGTTCTCGATTGTGAGTGAGTGAGATGAGAAAAGAATCCCGGAGGAGACGATTATTGTTTGTTTTTGAGTTTTCAATCTTTTATTGCTTTTGAAAGTTTGTCATAAGATAATGAGCTTAAGCCTAAATCAATGGATTTAGTAAACTCACCACATCTTCCCTCTGATTAGGGGTAATGAGAATACCTTAAGTGTGAAGTCAGATTCTCACACTTAATCACCTTTGATGCAGGATTAAGATCATTAACCTACTTGTGATTATTTAGATGTTTTTTGTGATTTTGTTTAGTGTTGAGTAATGAGGTTAAGCCATAATCATGGATTAAACAGACTCATTACACCATCCTAAAAGAAGGATGATAGGTGAGAATGTTTAAGCTGAGGAAAACTCCTCAACTTAATCCATGATTAGGGATTAAACTCATGACAAAACAAGCCTTTGATTAAGTGGATTTTATTTAATGGTATGATGATGAAGTGAGTTTTATTGTTTGTAAGACAACTTGAGGGGGACTTGTCCATTAACACTAGGGTTAGTCCTTCTTAACCACTTAAGGAAGAATTAGAACCCTAATGCAAGGCCCAAGTTACAAGTGTGATGTCTTGATGATTATTAGATGAATTGATTAAGAGATTTAAACACATTAAGGGTTCAAGACTTAGGATTAGAGTTATACACTCCATCCTAAGAGAAGGATGCAGGCATAACCCTAATCACAAAGTCTTAAAGCCTTTAGGGTTTAGTCTCTGATTATGAGGTGAGAAGAGAAGACTCAAAGAGAGACACAAAGGTAAAACTATGAGGGGAGACTAATCAAAACCCTAATTCATTGTCATGCTTGGTTGATCCTAAGGTTTGTGAGGTTTTCAAGAACAATCTTCAGAGGAGCCACCAGGAAGCAGATGAATAAGATCAAGAGAAGCAAAGTGACTTGCTTCATTCAAGAAGTCAAGTCACTTGAAGAAAGAAAGTGGGAGAAGCAAGAATGAGCAAGCTCAAACTCAAACACATGTATAAATGCAGCATGCTATGCAAGAGAGATGAGATGAGAAGAAAAGTTATGAGAAGTGAAGGCAAATTCACTTCTCAAGTTTACTTACCACCTGAAATGTTAGAAACAAATGCAATGCAATGCTAAATGACATGAAATGACATGATGCTAGGCCAAACCAGAAGCATGCACATGATGATTATGATGTTATGAAGTGCTGCAAACATGAGACAAGGCATAGGAGTGTTCATACAAAGTCATGGATGCAAATGAAGCAAGCCAAGGAACATGAATAAACATGAAATGTCATGAAGCACACAAGACAAATGGCATGGCAAAGATGTAATGCAATGATCAATGATGCTTCACACATGTCTTAAGATGTCAAATGAATCATAAGAATGCACAAAATGCAATGGCAAGTCATGTTATGTAAAGAAATGCAAGAAGGATGCAAGAGAAAGTCCAAATTAGGGTTTATGGATCAAACATCAAACACAAACCAAAAACAGAAGCAAACCCTAAGATAAAAAATGGAAAGTGGTACCCAAAGAAACCCTAGACCTATGATGAATCCCTGCCCAAAGGGGAATTCCCAACTCTCAACCAAACTCAAGATGTGATTTTTACAAGTTATTAGGGTTTTTTAGGGTTCTTATCAAAACAAATGCCAATCAATTAGAAAATGCAAGATCAAATCATGGCCTTTTTATCCTTGAAAATACATGTCAAATGGAAAACAATGCACAAAGAATCAATGTCTCAACCTTCACCAATAGGCAGAAATGAATTTTCAAACATATGATCAAAATAATGCACAAAATATGATTTAATTCCATGAAAAATTCTTAAAATGCATCAAGATCAAAAAAGAAATTTGGTTTGAAGGTTGGACAATGTTTCTAAATGTCTTAGAACATTTCATGAATTTTTTTTGTAATTTTTAAATACCTAAAAGTATTTTTAATCAATTAATTCCCATTAATCAATTAAAAATAATCTTTTAAATATTTAAAAATACTTTTTTAATGATAAAAAATAAAATAAAAATATTTTTGTGTCATAAAAATTAATAAAACCTCAAAGAAAAAGTTTCATAATTTTTATGATTTTTTAACTATTTTAAAATAAATGTACAATTTAAATGGAAAAGAAATGAATTAAAATTAAAAGAAAATGAAAGTCAACAGAATGGATGGATGAGATTGGTCCTGGATTTAAAAACATTGACTGCGCGCCAGAATGAGAGGCCCAGATTGTTTCTGATTAAATTAACTAAAATATGATTAATTAACCCTAACACGTGGATTAGGGTTAATCAAAGAGATCCTGGCCCTTCCCTTGCGCGCGTAGTCAACAAATTCAACGCATCCTACGGCCAATATTCAAACCAGCATTAATTATGGGATTAAACCCTAATCACACTCAGGTGGCCGGAGAAGACTTCCGGTCGTCTTCTCCGGCCAGAAGCTCACCTGAAAATCTTCAAACTTCCTAAAAACGTAACATAAATGAAATCTAAGACCAGGGAAATGATCCTCTCACTCTCACGAACCAAACCCCTAACCTAAAACAAATTTATCTTTCCTAAATCATCTGAATCGAAGCAAACAATTTCTAGGGTTCGTAAGCTTCAAACACAAATTAAATTCTCAAAACACAAACATTTCAAAAACTAAAAGCATCAGGATGATCAGGAGAGCATAAAGAACAAGTTTGTAACAAAAAAAAGCATTTCTGGAAAAATTAATTTCGAGCTACCTGAGATTTGCAGCTTTCAATTTAGGAACTTTCAGGCCACTTCCTTCAGTGCAAGCTGCTTCTCTTGGCCTCCCAAATGTGCCTGAATGCTCAAAATGAGTTTGTATTGGCTGGAGAAAGAGATTCGAATGCTCCTGCTTCAGTTCAGTCAAAAATGGCAGATGAGATTCTGGCACTTTCAGGTCATGGTGATGGGGTGTTTAAGGTCCAGATGATGTGTATAGATGATCTGTGGTGTTGGTTCGTGTGTTGATGGCTTGTGGAGAGAGATTCGATAGAATCTGCAACTTGAGGTGAATGATGGCAATGGAGTTTTCGGGCTTGTTTCAGGTTTATGCTTGGGGTGTTTCTTGTCTATGAGGTGTGGTGAGTTGAATGATGATGAGAGTTTGAATGTTTGATGGCTGTGGAAAGAATTTCGAAGGAACTTGCAATGAGGTGAGTTTTTGTGAATGTGATGAATGTGTGTCCTTCAGCCTTGGTTCTCATGTGTTATGGCCAGCAAACTGATTCAATAAACAATTGCAAGTGGCTGGTGGATGTGACCTGGCCTGCAGAGATAGGTGTGGCTACTTTTGCTCAAAGTCCACTTTTGTGTAAGATAGGGCATGGCTCAAGTTTAGGCAAGTACAAGTTGGGTTCTGGTGCAGCATGGTGAGTGTGAGAGGCTGGCTTGACTCAAGGATCAATGCAGCAAGTTGGTGAAAAGGTCATGAGTGTTTTGCAACTTGGTTAGCTTTATGGATTTTCATGAGAAAAGTCAAGTTACATGAACCTAACCATGAGCAAACTTGATCCAAATCTGATTTTTGTGACTTAGAGGATGTTTACATAATGGTTTGACATGAATTAGAGGCTACATTTGACTTTGGTTCAAGACTTTGCAAAATTTCCTTTTTGTGCATAACTTGAAAATCAATGATTTTTGCTAACTTTGCAAGGCCATAACTTTTGATCCATGAAGAGTTTGATCATGTTCTTGTACTTTTTGAAAAGGGAAAGATGAGATCTACAACTTTCATGACCAAAGTTTTTCCATTTGAAGCCTTTTTGGATCAAGAATCAAGGCTTGAAAAATGACCTAAAATGATGCATTCTTGAAAAGTCAACTATGCCCGAAAAGTCAACATTTGCAAAAACCCTAAATTCTTGATTTTTATGAACTTCAACCTTCTTCCATGATCAAATAAAGACCATATACACTCAAAATGATGAAGATCACCCATTGGTTGGGTCATTGGGGGCCTCAGATGCCCTGATTTTTCACTGACTTGTCCAGAAAGTCAACCCTTGATCAGATGACTTCCCCATGGAATTTCTTCATGAAAATTGATATGCATACTCCCTATACCATATAGAGACCAATGGAAACAAGAATGACCAAAAAAATTGGTGTTATGGCCTCTGAAACCAAAACCCTAATTTTCAGTCAACTGTGCAGTTCATCCTGGCTCTGCATCCACTCAAACCCTAGTTCTTGTGATTCCTTTGCAATTTTGACTTTGAGGAGATGAAATATGATATAAGAACACACATGGACCCCTTTGAGATGATTGGTGGCCTTTGGAGTGGCTCAAGAAGCTTTGGGATTGCTCAAATCACAAACCCTAGGTGCAGATGCCTTAGAAACTATGCAGTGAATCAAAAATGGGATGTGAGATGATATGATTGTGTTTATGCATATGAGGATGATCACAAGCCATGGTGTGAATGGGTGAGGGCAAATTTGGGGTGTTTACAGGATTTGATGGGATTCAGGGGGTTGGAAATCATCAATGTCAGAAAGAACATGTTGAAGGGCAGTGTGTGTTTCAACGGATGGGGAACGGTCTATATCAGATAGAGGTGTTGTGTCAATGGGGATATCAAAGTCTGATAGGGTTTGTGGTTGATGGGGTTCATTTTCTGGTGGATATAGTGAAGATAATATGGAGGAGACAGCAGAAATTGCAGGTATAACAGAGGGAATAGGGTTAGAAGGTGGAATAGGTTCAGAGGATGGGGTGGTTCAGATGATGGGGTTGGTTCAGATGGAGTTGGATTAGAAGGAGTTGGGTCAGAAGGTGCTTCAGACATTTCTATTGTTACTGCTTCTACTACAAAAATAAAATCAGAGGTAGAAGAAGAAGTGTTGCCTGTTTTTCTGGTAGTTTTAGGAGCCTTCTGAGAAGTTCCTTCTCCAGATTTTCTTTTCTTACTCCTTGCTGATGCAGCATCTGGATTTTGTTGAGTAAGTTCTGTTGCTTTGAACATTGGATCCACACCATCTTGCTTGCAGGAATCCAAGTATCTGACCATAACCTTTGGAGGTGTGTCAGAAGAAAAGAGTGGGAAGTTCTACAGAGGAATCTTCCTTGTGGTTATAACCTCTCTAGAGTAGAGGATAGGGTCTTTCTTGATAGAAGTTATGAACTTCATCTTCTTCAGATTCTTAGCATTTAGAGGCTTACCAACATCTGGTTCTAGAAGCTCTATCTGCTTGGCTTCAACCAATAGTCCACCAATTTATTCTCATTGAGAATGTCAGAGATTAAACGCCCTAGAGGTATCCAATCCCTCTTGGTTTTCTCTCCTTCCCTTGTTTCTTTCACACTGTTTTTCAGATGATTAAATAAAGAGTGTGCTCGGTTAACCTTCTTCTGCTTAGCAATGAAGTACAGCAAGAACTGCTGATCCATGTTGATATAATCAGGAGAGTTTGTTGCTTTCCTGTGGCAGATGCTTCCAAGAATGATCTTGGCCCATATTCTAAGATGAATCTTCAGATCCTTGATCTTGTTAGAAGGTTGGCCATTAGTGAAGATTTCTTTAGCTATCAGTTTGGTATCTGATAGTTTGTCCATTTCACTACACTTGATCCCATTGCCATCAGATTCAATGAGCCTATCAATGTGGTCTTCTGAGATTATGATTCTCTTCCCCAACACATATGAAGTAACATGAGTGTTGGAAGCACTTGCAAACACCCAGAACTCCTTAACCAATTTGGGGAAAACTAGCCCCATGAGACGATCAAAATATTTCTCCCAACCTTGAGCTTCGACGGCGTGAAGTAGGTCAAAACCATTGTCTTTAAAGCTATCAAAATCCACAAATAGCTCACACAGAACTTCAAGTTTGTCAATTAGAGTGAGAAGAGTCTTCACAGGTTCAACAAAGAGCACATATGTTTAGTCTTGTTGTTGTTGTGAGGAGGAAGCCATTGTTACTAAGATGAGTTTTTAAGGCTTAGGGTTTTAAGAAAAATTCAGAGAAGACAAAAATATGAAAGTGAAAAGTTTGGCAGTAAAAAGACAATGAAGGTAAAAGAGAAAAGTGAAAGTAAAAAGGAGTTTATATAGAAAAAAATTTCATTGAATAATACGAGAAATTTGTGGGAAAAAATTAATTTAAAAACATAATGATGGAATGTAATAAATGCAGCAGACATAGGGGAAGGCGTGAAGATTTTGGAACAGTTACCAAAAAGATATTTGCCTTTATTGTATCAAGTCAGCCGTTATAGTTTCCCAGAATTTTAACAGATGTCCTTCTGTAGAGGACAGTTGTCCAATTGCATGTTCTGTCACTCTTCAGAATTTGGACACTTGTTCTGATTCTGATAGGGTTCCTTAGAACTTTGCTGACACGTGTTGATGTAAAGATCTGCATGTTATTCTTTTGAACAGAAGTTCTCAGAATTAAACAGTTAGAAAATAATATCTTCTGAAAGAATAAAATAGAGGATTAAGTTCAGAACTTCTGAGAGTTAAAGACATACAATTAAAGCATTTTCATTCTGGACATAATTTCATACTAAGGTTGGTTAGAATGAAATTAAATCTATCTTCAGGAAGGGGTTTTGTAAAAATATCAGCCCATTGGTGATTTGTATCTATGAATTTTAACATTAAAATTCCCTTCTGAGTATAGTCCCTAATGAAATGATGTTTAACTTCTATGTGTTTAGCTCTAGAATGTAAAATTGGATTTTTAGAGAGACAAATAGCAGAAGTATTATCACAGAGGATGGGAATGTTACTCTCATTAATGTTGAAATCCTCAAGCTGATTTTTCATCCAGAGCATCTGAGTACTGCATCCAGCTGCTGCAATGTATTCAGCTTCTGCAGTTGATAATGCTATGGTTGACTGCCTTTTTCTAGACCAAGAAATTAGATTATCTCCCAGAAATTGACAACTTCCAGAAGTACTTTTTCTTTTTGTTTTGTCTCCAGCAAAATCAGCATCACAGTATCCTACAAGTTTGTAATCTTTGGATCTTCTGTAGTATAAACCAAGATTAGTAGTACCTTTCAGATACCTAAAAATTCTCTTAACTGCTGTTAAGTGAGTTTCTCTAAGATCTGATTGGAATCTAGCACATAAACATACACTGTATAGAATATCTGGTCTAGAAGCAGTTAGATAGAGGAGAGAGCCAATCATACCTCTGTAGAGTTTCTGATCTACTTTCTTACTTACCTCTTTTTTCTCCAGAATACATGTAGGATGCATAGGAGTTTTAGAGATGGTACTTTCTGATAAGTCAAATTTCTTCAGAAGTTCTTTAACATATTTGCTTTGATGTATATATGTTCCTTCTGATGTTTGATTTATTTGGATTCCCAGAAAGAACTTTAATTCTCCCATCATGCTCATTTCAAATTCTGCCTGCATAGACTTAGCAAACTCCTTTCCCAAGGCACTCTTAGTAGAACCAAATATTATATCATCTACATAAAATTGGCATATCAGAAGGTCATTTTTAATGTTTTTACTGAAGAGTGTTGTATCCACTTTCCCTCTGATGAAATCATTTTCCAGAAGAAAAGTGCTTAGTCTTTCATACCAAGCTCTGGGAGCTTGCTTCAGACCATATAAAGATTTTTTGAGTTTGAAAACATGTTCTGGAAATTTTGTATTTTCAAAACCAGGGGGTTGGTGTACATACACTTCTTCATCAATATAACCATTTAAAAATGCACTCTTGACATCCATTTGATATAGAATGATATCATGGTTTACAGCAAATGAAATTAGAAGTCTAATAGATTCTAACCTGGCGACTGGGGCATAGGTTTCTGTGTAGTCAATTCCTTCCTGTTGACTATAACCTTGTGCAACCAGTCTTGCTTTGTTTCTGACAACTTCTCCTTACTCATTTAGTTTGTTTTTGAATACCCACTTGGTGCCAATGATGTTGAATCCTCTGGGCCTAGGAACTAGATCCCATACATCATTTCTGGTGAATTGATTAAGTTCATCTTGCATAGCCAGAATCCAATCATTTTCTGAGAGAGCTTCTTCTATAGAAGTTGGTTCAATCAGGGAGACTAGTCCTGAAATTCTGTGATCAGGTATGAGATGTCCTATGAGATGTCCCAACACTTGACAGATTTAACCAAAACTTAAAGTGCAAGAAAATTAAACAACACAGAAGTTTGTTAACCCAGTTCAGTGTATAACCACACTTACATCTGGAGGCTACCAAGCCAGGAGGAAATCCACTATAAGTAATATTAATTCTAGACTTAAACAACCCAGTTTAATCTTTCACTTAATATCTACCCAATGCAATTTCTACCTAAGACACAACTTAGATATGAGTACCAACTCACTCCCCCTCAATCACACAGTGATCTTGTTTACAAGTTTAATAAAATTGAAGACATTCTTCAAACAATACAGTTTGATCTTACTTCACAGTTTCAATCAAGTCACAAATGCACTTATGCTTAAAAGCTCATAAAGTGGTACAATTAAAAACAACCTGCTATTAAAGACACAACACCCTATTTTGTCTTCTTAAATTCGTACTCAATTCTGTGAGTTTCTGTTGATTAAATAGGTGTTTGTAATTTGGGCTTTCTGTAGGTTAATCCAGTCCTAAAACACATGCAGCTTCCACCTTGAATTAGGGTTTGTTACTTCCTAGATTCTAGGTGATTTAGTTCTTCTGATTAATCTGAATCCTCATAATAAAACTCCCTACAGATGCGCCTTGTTCTGTTTTTATCCATCCATAATTAATTCCAGATAACTCTCCTTAAATATCTCAGATCAGTTAGTCATTAATTAATTCTGGTAGCAAGTTTGAGATGTCTCAACATCTGTTGGGACATCCTGAAAAACTGAACTTAAATCATTTACACAATGTCCCAACATCTGGTGTGACATCTTGAAATAAGTTCTTATACTCTGTTTGATAATGTCCCAACATCTGATAGGACATTCTGAACTGAATTCAATATTTCTTGTTGGTCAAAAATTCTGCCAATTCTAGACATCTACAAACTCCCCCTTTGGCTAATTTTTGGCTAACATCTTTTCTGGTTATCAGAGTGCAGCAGAAGTTCTTTTATCAGAGTATAACATTACTTTTCTGTTGAATCATATTTGAGATTACTCCCCCTCAAACATACATGTATCCAGTCTTGTTGCAACAGAAATATTTATTAAAACACACTGATTCAGTTCAGAAACAAACAGAAGTTTTTCATTCATATCTAAACAGCATCATACATTGTTGTTGTTGTTGTTCTCCCCCTTGTTAGACACAAATTTTGGGGCCAAAGAGACTAAATCTAAATTACAATGCAGCTGTCATTACATTTGTCCTCACATACAGTTAATCACTCAGACTCCTCACATTCAGTTTCTTCATCATCTTTAGTTTCCTTATCAGAGTCAGCTTTCTGATCACCTTCACTCTCCAGCCTTTGGATAATCTCCTCAAGCTTCTGCTTTTTTGCTTCAAGTTCTTTGCAAGTGCTCTTCAGTTCAGCAATCAATGCAGCCTTGGAGATTGGAGTCTTTGCATTTGAAGGACCTGCAGATGTCCCAGAGGGTGCTTCAACATCTGCTGCATGATGACTCAGGAACAGCTTGTAGTGAAAGGCCAGAGGGCTTTCTCTTTTGCAAACTGTGTCCTTCTCAGTGAGGATCCCAGGGTACTGACTTAGCACTATACCACACAGCAAGGAAGGGAAAGCTATTGGCAGCTTTGTTGCAGATGAGCTAGCATGCTTCAAGGTCTGATCAAAGATGTAGGCACCATAATCCAGCTTAGTTTGAGTGCCCACAGCATAAATAAACCTGCCCAAGCCAGTGGATATTGAAGATGTATGATTGGTAGGCACCCAGTTTGCTGTACCAATCCTGTTCAGCATGGCATATTTTCTTGTCAGCATGCTCACTGAGAGCTTTCCTTTAACTGGCCAAGCCTTGACCTGGTTTGCAGTGATAACCTTGCAGACCTGGTTATCAGTCTTCCCTAGTTCATTTGGACCATCAGATTCTCTTCCAAGGAATTGGTTGATGATCTGAGGAGAGAACTCTACACACCTGCCTCTAACAAAAACTTTTCTAAATTCAGCAGACTTACCATTGGCACAATCTTCCTGAAGATTGACTATGAATTCTTTGACAAGTAGCTCATAGCAGGGAGAGAGATTGGAGACTGTTTTGAAGAGGCCAGCAGCAGATATGAGGTCAATTAATTCAGTGCACTCAAGTGCATTACTGCTCAGCTCTCTTTCAAGTGCTACCCTTCTTTGGTACACAAACTTCCATCTGTTTACACTTGAAACATGATGAAATGAGATGTTGTCCAAGGGAGCTTCTGGAACAGCAGTTGATGCCCTAGAGGGTGCTGGTTTCTTCTTTGGAGGAGATGTTGGGACATCTGCTTCAACATCTGAGTCTGAAGGAGTGACAGCTTTCCTCTTTTGAGTTTGGACTTTGCTCCATTGTTTTGTAGGACCAAAGACAGTTTTGGCTTTGTCTTTCTTTGGGGTAGCTTGCTTCTTCTCAGGAATTGCATGTCCTGCTTGCATCTTTTCTTTCCTAGTCCTGAGCCTTTTGGCTATGCTAGGTCTTACAGAGGCAATGATCTCTGTATCAGAATTCTGCTCTAGGTTCACCACGGGAGGAGATTGAGCAGTCTCTTCTTCAGCTGGTTGATCAGCAGAGATATGCTCTTCAGTTGAGGCTTTGGTCTGATCCTCAGATTCTTCTTCATCACTTTCATTTGAGGCCTTTTTCTGGTCCTCAGATTCTTCTACAGTAGCATCAGATGAGGCCTTTTGCTCATCCTCAGATGTTTCAACATCTATTGGGACATCCTGTTGAGCAGGAGTGTCCTTTGCAGCTTGAGTTTGTTGATCTTCTTGTGGAGCTGGCATGGTGTTCAGAGGGATAGATATGCCACTAACCACTCTTTGTTCAAAAAGAATCTTGTTTACTAACTCCTTTATGGAAGCATCCACATATTCAGAAGATTTTGGAGGCATGTTTGCTGGTGAAGGAATGCCTTTGGATTTGCTGCAGACTTGATCTTTTGCTCTTTTTGGAGTTCTTGGCTTTTTAGCATGAGGAACACTTCCTCTGATTTCGTCCAATGGGGTTGACTTCATGGGTACCACAGAAATGGGGGTTGCATGAACCACATCTTCTTTGTTGAGAATTTCTTCAGGAGTGTTAGGGTTTTGAGACATTTTCAAAGAAGATGGATGAAGAGTTTTAGGGTTGATGATTTCTGAAGAACAGCTAGATAATGCAATTCGCTTCTGATAGTATGATGAGAATATGGAAAGCTGAATGCAAGCTGTTATTATATAAGTAGCCGTTACATTGAAAATTATTAGGAATGGAATACCCAAGGTTCTTGACCAGACTGGTGTTGCCATCTGGTGCTTATGCCACACAATGTCATATGACATGTTGGCACATCTCCATAACTGCTAAATCTCACATAAGCAGATTCCCAATTTTCCCCTTAAGTTCTCAAATTGTGTAGCATCCAATGCTTTGGTAAAGATATCAGCCAACTGCAGATTTGTAGCTACATGTTCCAATGAAATCACTTTTTCTTCTACAAGATCTCTGATGAAATGATGTCTGATATCAATATGCTTGGTCCTGCTATGTTGGATAGGATTCTTTGATATGTTAATTGCACTTAAGTTGTCACAGTACAATGTCATGACATCTTGTGGGACATTGTACTCAGTGAGCATTTGCTTCATCCAAACCAACTGAGAACAACTGCTTCCAGCTGCTATATATTCAGCCTCAGCTGTAGATAAGGATACACAATTTTGTTTCTTACTGAACCAAGAAATCAAATTGTTTCCTAGAAAGAAGCATCCTCCTGAAGTGCTTTTTCTGTCATCAGCACTTCCAGCCCAATCAGCATCACAGAAGCCAGTGAGAATTGGTTTACATCCATGAAAATACATTATGCCATAGTCACAAGTACCATTAACATATTTCAGAATTCTCTTGACTTGATTTAGATGACTGACTTTTGGATCAGCTTGATATCTTGCACATACACCTATTGCAAATGCTATGTCTGGTCTGCTAGCAGTCAGATATAACAAGCTTCCAATCATGCTTCTGTATATGCTTTGATCTACATTCTCACCCTTTTCATCTTTAGTCAGCTTTAAATGTGTGGGGGCAGGAGTTCTCTTATGAGTAGCATTTTCCATTCCAAATTTCTTGACTATGTTCTTGGCATACTTGCTTTGGGAAATGAACATGGAGTCTTCCATTTGCTTTATTTGCAGTCCAAGAAAGTAGGTTAATTCTCCTACTAGGCTCATTTCAAATTCAGATTCCATCTGGTTGACAAAATGTTTGACCATCCTGTCAGACATCCCACCAAAGACAATGTCATCTACATATATTTGAGCAATCATGACATTTCCTTCTTCATCTTTAACAAACAAGGTTTTGTCAATTCCTCCTTTCCTGTACCCTTGCTTGACAAGAAAAGTAGTCAGCCTTTCATACCAAGCTCTTGGAGCTTGCTTCAGACCATAAAGAGCCTTCTTTAGTTTGTATACATGATTTGGACAGCTTGGATCAACAAATCCTTTAGGCTGTTCTACATATACCTCTTCATTAAGATAACCATTTAAAAAGGCACTTTTCACATCCATTTGAAATAGCTTGAACTTTAAGATACAAGCAATTCCTAAAAGTAGTCTGATTGATTCAAGCCTTGCTACTGGTGCAAAGGTTTCATCAAAGTCTACTCCTTCAATTTGTGTGTATCCTTGAGCTACAAATCTAGCTTTGTTCTTTGTAACAACTCCTTGTTCATTTGACTTGTTCTTATACACCCATTTTGTTCCAATCACATTTATGTCATCAGGTCTAGGAACAAGATTCCACACTTCATTCCTTGTGAATTGACCTAATTCCTCTTGCATAGCACAAATCCAGTATTCATCAGTAAGAGCTTCCTTGATGTTTTTAGGTTCTATTTTAGAAACAAAACAGGAACCTGAAATCACTTCTCTTGATCTAGTGCTTACACCTCTGTTGGGATCACCAATTATCAAATCTTTGGGATGATCCTTCTGTATTCTGATGGAGGGAGGTTTGCTGGATTGTTCTGTCCTTGCATCAGTTTGAGTGAAGTCATAATGATCACTCTTTTCTTCAGCTTCAATCTTGATATCAGCAGATGTTCCAACATCTTCTGGGACATCTGTAGGAGCATCATCAATTATCACACTTATAGACTCCATGATAACTTTGGTTCTAGAATTAAATACTCTATATGCTCTGCTGTTTATAGAGTATCCAAGAAAAATCCCTTCATCACTTTTAGGATCCATTTTTCTTCTTTGCTCCCTATCTGCCAGAATATAACAATTACTTCCAAACACATGGAAGTACTTAACTGTGGGTTTTCTGCCCTTCCAGACTTCATAGATTGTGGACAAAGTTCATTTCCTTAGAGTAACTCTGTTGTGGATGTAACAAGATGTGTTCATAGCTTCAGCCCAGAAGTACAAAGGTAACTTTTTAGCATGGATCATAGCTCTTGCTGATTCTTGAATAGTTCTATTCTTCCTCTCAACAATCCCATTCTGTTGAGGAGTGATTGGTGAAGAATATTCATGATTGATTCCTTCTGAAGAGCAGAAATCTAAGAACTTTTGGTTCTCAAATTCTTTTCCATGATCACTTCTTATTCTGATTACACAGCTGGCTTTTTCCCTTTGTATTCTTTGGCATAAGTCTTTGAATACATCAAATACATCAGACTTTTCTTTGATAAAATTTATCCATGTATACCTTGAAAAGTCATCAACCACCACATAGGCATACCTCTTTCCACCAAGGCTTTCAACCTGCATAGGTCCCATAAGATCCATATGCAATAGTTCCAAAACTTTGGAAGTTGTCAGATGTTGGAGCTTTGGATGGGACATCTTGGTTTGCTTGCCTATTTGACATTCACCACATATTTTGCCATCATCAATCTTCAGTTTAGGAATACCTCTTACAGCATCCATAGATATTATCTTCTTTATGCCTCTGAAATGAAGATGACCTAGTCTTTGGTGCCATAGTTTCACTTCTTCTTCTTTAGCTAAGGAGCAAGTTGAAGTAAAGACTGAAGTCTTGAGATTCCCACATGTAACAGTTGTCTTTAGATCTGGCTCCTTTCATGACAACCTCTTGTTCTTTGTTAGTCACTATGCATTCAGTTTTGGTAAAGTTTACACTGTACCCTTGATCACATAATTGACTTATGCTGATCAGGTTAGCAGTTAAACCTTTAACTAGCAGCACATCATCTAGTCTTGGAACATCTTGACAGTCCAAGGTCACGAATCCCTTGATTTCTCCTTTAGCTCCATCTCCAAAGGTTACATACCTGGATGAATGTGACTTTAAGTTTACTAGCAGATTCTTCAATCCAGTCATGTGTCTTGAACATCCACTATCAAAGTACCAGTCTTCTTTAGCTGATACTCTTAGTGATGTATGTGCTATATATGCAACACTTTTCTTTGACCATTTGAGTTGAGATTTCTTTTGATGCCTCTGCCCTTTGTATTGTTCATCAGTAGATCTCCAAGATTGATTGTTGATATTGTTCTTGGGTATGTAGCTTTGATCAGTCTGAATGCTAGCTTTTGGTCTCCATACCTTCTTGATGACCTTTGTCTTCTGCTTAGGAGGTTGCTGATTTCTTTGATGTCTATGTAGCACTTTCTTGATAACTTCTATTTTCTGCTTAGAAGGTTGCTGATACATCTGATTTGGATATCCATGCAGCTTATAACAATGAGGTTTGATATGTCCAAATCTTCCACAATGATGACATCTCCATCTTTGATACTTCTTCTTCATTTTGTTCTTTTCAGAATGTTGAGACATCTGTTGGAACATTATGTTTGACTTTGTGTTCTTTTCCTGATGTTGAAGCATTTGTTGGGACATCTTGTTTGACTGTATGGATTTTGAAGTAGTTTTGCTAGATCTAGCTTCATCTTTATATACTTTGTTAAATCCCAGTCCACTTTTATCCCCTGAATGCTTATTGTTGTTGAGAATAACATCCAGTGTATTTGAGCTGCTGTTCAACATTCTAACAGATTTGGACATGTGTTCCAACTTGGAGTTGAGAAGACTTACTTCACTTTTCAAGGTGTCAATGATCTCTTGATCACTTGCTTTTTCATCTTCTAGTGCCTCATTCTGCTTCTTTAGCTTTATAACCTCACTGCATATTTCAGTGCTTCTTTTGTATAGATCTTTGTATGCTTGCTCAAGTTCTTCAAAAGTAAGCTCCCCATCACTGGATTCACTTTCAGATTCACATAATCCAGCTAGAGCAGTGATATGCTTAGCTGATTCTTCTTCTGAATCACCTCCTGAGTCTTCATCAGACCAGGTTACAGAGAGTCCTTTCTTTTGCCTTTTTAAGTAGGTAGGACATTCATTCCTGATGTGTCCATATCCTTCACATCCATGGCATTTAATTCCTTTTTCTTGACTGATCTTTTCATCATAATTTGATCTTCTGTTAGCATCATAAGATCTTTTGTTCTCAGAAGAGTTTGTGTATCTTCCACTGGGTTTGGATTTGCCTTCCATTCCTCTGAGAATCTTTTTGAATTGTCTTCCAAGCATAGCAATGTTGTCTGATAAGCTTTCACCAGTTTCTGATTTATCATCTTCTTCTTCATCAGTATTTGTCACCAAGGCTATGCTTTTGTTCTTCTTTACATTTGTGTCATTCATTCCCATCTCAAATGTTTGAAGGGAACCAATGAGCTCTTCAACTTTCATTGTGCATATGTCTTGAGCTTCTTCTATTGCTGTAACTTTCATGTCAAATCTTTTTGGCAAAGACCTGAGAATCTTTCTTACAAGCTTTTCATCAGTCATCTTTTCTCCCAAGGCTCCAGAAGTATTGGCTATATCCAAGATGTTCATGTAGAATTCATGAATTGACTCATCTTCCTTCATTCTCAAGTTTTCAAACTTGGTGGTGAGAAGTTGAAGTCTTGACATTTTTACCTTTGATGTTCCTTCATGAGTTGTTTTGAGAGTGTCCCAAACATCTTTGGCCAGCTCACAGTGATGCACAAGTCTAAAGATGTTTCTATCAATGCCATTGAATAAAGCATTTAAGGCCTTGGAGTTGCCTAGTGCTGAATCTTCTTCCTCCTTACTCCATTCTTCTTCAGGTTTCAACACTTTTGATCCATCTTTGGTGTCTTGAACAGGATGTTCCCATCCAGTGTTGACTGCTCTCTAGGCCCTGTTGTCAAGTGATCTTAAGAATGCAATCATTCTTGGCTTCCAGTAGTCATAATTAGAACCATCCAGAATAGGTGGTCTATTTACTGATCCTATATCTCTGTCCATGTTTCCAGAATTTGTATTCCCTAGATCTCACCCAGTATAAACAGGCAGGGTGCCTGCTCTGATGCCAATTGAAATTCTGTGATCATGTATGAGATGTCCTATGAGATGTCCCAACACTTGACAGATTTAACCAAAACTTAAAGTGAAAGAAAATTAAACAACACAGAAGTTTGTTAACCCAGTTCAGTGTATAACCACACTTACATCTGGAGGCTACCAAGCCAGGAGGAAATCCACTATAAGTAATATTAATTCTAGACTTAAACAACCCAGTTTAATCTTTCACTTAATATCTACCCAATGCAATTTCTACCTAAGACACAACTTAGATATGAGTACCAACTCACTCCCCCTCAATCACACAGTGATCTTGTTTACAAGTTTAATAAAATTGAAGACATTCTTCAAACAATACAGCTTGATCTTACTTCACAGTTTCAATCAAGTCACAAATGCACTTATGCTTAAAAGCTCATAAAGTGGTACAATTAAAAACAACCTGCTATTAAACACACAACACCCTATTTTGTCTTCTTAAATTCGTACTCAATTCTGTGAGTTTCTGTTGATTAAATAGGTGTTTGTAATTTGGGCTTTCTGTAGGTTAATCCAGTCCTAAAACACATGCAGCTTCCACCTTGAATTAGGGTTTGTTACTTCCTAGATTCTAGGTGATTTAGTTCTTCTGATTAATCTGAATCCTCATAATAAAACTCCCTACAGATGCGCCTTGTTCTGTTTTTATCCATCCATAATTAATTCCAGATAACTCTCCTTAAATATCTCAGATCAGTTAGTCATTAATTAATTCTGGTAGCAGGTTTGAGATGTCTCAACATCTGTTGGGACATCCTGAAAAACTGAACTTAAATCATTTACACAATGTCCCAACATCTGGTGTGACATCCTGAAATAAGTTCTTATACTCTGTTTGATAATGTCCCAACATCTGATAGGACATTCTGAACTGAATTCAATATTTCTTGTTGGTCAAAAATTCTGCCAATTCTAGACATCTACAAACTCCCCCTTTGGCTAATTTTTGGCTAACATCTTTTCTGGTTATCAGAGTGCAGCAGAAGTTCTTTTATCAGAGTATAACATTACTTTTCTGTTGAATCATATTTGAGATTACTCCCCCTCAAACATACATGTATCCAGTCTTGTTGCAACAGAAATATTTATTAAAACACACTGATTCAGTTCAGAAACAAACAGAAGTTTTTCATTCATATCTAAACAGCATCATACATTGTTGTTGTTGCTGTTCTCCCCCTTGTTAGACACAAATTTTGGGGCCAAAGAGACTAAATCTAAATTACAATGCATCTGTCATTACATTTGTCCTCACATACAGTTAATCACTCAGACTCCTCACATTCAGTTTCTTCATCATCTTTAGTTTCCTCATCAGAGTCAGCTTTCTGATCACCTTCACTCTCCAGCCTTTGGATAATCTCCTCAAGCTTCTGCTTTCTTGCTTCAAGTTCTTTGCAAGTGCTCTTCAGTTCAGCAATCAATGCAGCCTTGGAGATTGGAGTCTTTGCATTTGAAGGACCTGCAGATGTCCCAGAGGGTGCTTCAACATCTGCTGCATGATGACTCAGGAACAGCTTGTAGTGAAAGGCCATAGGGCTTTCTCTTTTGCAAACTGTGTCCTTCTCAGTGAGGATCCCAGGGTACTGACTTAGCACTATACCACACAGCAAGGAAGGGAAAGCTATTGGCAGCTTTGTTGCAGATGAGCTAGCATGCTTCAAGGTCTGATCAAAGATGTAGGCACCATAATCCAGCTTAGTTTGAGTGCCCACAGCATAAATAAACCTGCCCAAGCCAGTGGATATTGAAGATGTGTGATTGGTAGGCACCCAGTTTGCTGTACCAATCCTGTTCAGCATGGCATATTTTCTTGTCAGCATGCTCACTGAGAGCTTTCCTTTAACTGACCAAGCCTTGACCTGGTTTGCAGTGATAACCTTGCAGACCTGGTTATCAGTCTTCCCTAGTTCATTTGGACCATCAGATTCTCTTCCAAGGAATTGGTTGATGATCTGAGGAGAGAACTCTACACACCTGCCTCTAACAAAAACTTTTCTAAATTCAGCAGACTTACCATTGGCACAATCTTCCTGAAGATTGACTATGAATTCTTTGACAAGTAGCTCATAGCAGGGAGAGAGATTGGAGACTGTTTTGAAGAGGCCAGCAGCAGATATGAGGTCAATTAATTCAGTGCACTCAAGTGCATTACTGCTCAGCTCTCTTTCAAGTGCTACCCTTCTTTGGTACACAAACTTCCATCTGTTTACACTTGAAACATGATGAAATGAGATGTTGTCCAAGGGAGCTTCTGGAACAGCAGTTGATGCCCTAGAGGGTGCTGGTTTCTTCTTTGGAGGAGATGTTGGGACATCTGCTTCAACATCTGAGTCTGAAGGAGTGACAACTTTCCTCTTTTGAGTTTGGACTTTGCTCCATTGTTTTGTAGGACCAAAGACAGTTTTGGCTTTGTCTTTCTTTGGGGTAGCTTGCTTCTTCTCAGGAATTGCATGTCCTGCTTGCATCTTTTCTTTCCTAGTCCTGAGCCTTTTGGCTATGCTAGGTCTTACAGAGGCAATGATCTCTGTATCAGAATTCTGCTCTAGGTTCACCACGGGAGGAGATTGAGCAGTCTCTTCTTCAGCTGGTTGATCAGCAGAGATATGCTCTTCAGTTGAGGCTTTGGTCTGATCCTCAGATTCTTCTTCATCACTTTCATTTGAGGCCTTTTTCTGGTCCTCAGATTCTTCTACAGTAGCATCAGATGAGGCCTTTTGCTCATCCTCAGATGTTTCAACATCTATTGGGACATCCTGTTGAGCAGGAGTGTCCTTTGCAGCTTGAGTTTGTTGATCTTCTTGTGGAGCTGGCATGGTGTTCAGAGGGATAGATATGCCACTAACCACTCTTTGTTCAAAAAGAATCTTGTTTACTAACTCCTTTATGGAAGCATCCACATATTCAGAAGATTTTGGAGGCATGTTTGCTGGTGAAGGAATGCCTTTGGATTTGCTGTAGACTTGATCTTTTGCTCTTTTTGGAGTTCTTGGCTTTTTAGCATGAGGAACACTTCCTCTGATTTCGTCCAATGGGGTTGACTTCATGGGTACCACAGAAATGGGAGTTGCATGAACCACATCTTCTTTGTTGAGAATTTCTTCAGGAGTGTTAGGGTTTTGAGACATTTTCAAAGAAGATGGATGAAGAGTTTTAGGGTTGATGATTTCTGAAGAACAGCTAGATAATGCAATTCGCTTCTGATAGTATGATGAGAATATGGAAAGCTGAATGCAAGCTGTTATTATATAAGTAGCCGTTACATTGAAAATTATTAGGAATGGAATACCCAAGGTTCTTGACCAGACTGGTGTTGCCATCTGGTGCTTATGCCACACAATGTCATATGACATGTTGGCACATCTCCATAACTGCTAAATCTCAAATAAGCAGATTCCCAATTTTCCCCTTAAGTTCTCAAATTGTGTAGCATCCAATGCTTTGGTAAAGATATCAGCCAACTGCAGATTTGTAGCTACATGTTCCAATGAAATCACTTTTTCTTCTACAAGATCTCTGATGAAATGATGTCTGATATCAATATGCTTGGTCCTGCTATGTTGGATAGGATTCTTTGATATGTTAATTGCACTTAAGTTGTCACAGTACAATGTCATGACATCTTGTGGGACATTGTACTCAGTGAGCATTTGCTTCATCCAAACCAACTGAGAACAACTGCTTCCAGCTGCTATATATTCAGCCTCAGCTGTAGATAAGGATACACAATTTTGTTTCTTACTGAACCAAGAAATCAAATTGTTTCCTAGAAAGAAGCATCCTCCTGAAGTGCTTTTTCTGTCATCAGCACTTCCAGCCCAATCAGCATCACAGAAGCCAGTGAGAATTGGTTTACATCCATGAAAATACATTATGCCATAGTCACAAGTACCATTAACATATTTCAGAATTCTCTTGACTTGATTTAGATGACTGACTTTTGGATCAGCTTGATATCTTGCACATACACCTACTGCAAATGCTATGTCTGGTCTGCTAGCAGTCAGATATAACAAGCTTCCAATCATGCTTCTGTATATGCTTTGATCTACATTCTCACCCTTTTCATCTTTAGTCAGCTTTAAATGTGTGGGGGCAGGAGTTCTCTTATGAGTAGCATTTTCCATTCCAAATTTCTTGACTATGTTCTTGGCATACTTGCTTTGGGAAATGAACATGGAGTCTTCCATTTGCTTTATTTGCAGTCCAAGAAAGTAGGTTAATTCTCCTACTAGGCTCATTTCAAATTCAGATTCCATCTGGTTGACAAAATGTTTGACCATCCTGTCAGACATCCCACCAAAGACAATGTCATCTACATATATTTGAGCAATCATGACATTTCCTTCTTCATCTTTAACAAACAAGGTTTTGTCAATTCCTCCTTTCCTGTACCCTTGCTTGACAAGAAAAGTAGTCAGCCTTTCATACCAAGCTCTTGGAGCTTGCTTCAGACCATAAAGAGCCTTCTTTAGTTTGTATACATGATTTGGACAGCTTGGATCAACAAATCCTTTAGGCTGTTCTACATATACCTCTTCATTAAGATAACCATTTAAAAAGGCACTTTTCACATCCATTTGAAATAGCTTGAACTTTAAGATACAAGCAATTCCTAAAAGTAGTCTGATTGATTCAAGCCTTGCTACTGGTGCAAAGGTTTCATCAAAGTCTACTCCTTCAATTTGTGTGTATCCTTGAGCTACAAATCTAGCTTTGTTCTTTGTAACAACTCCTTGTTCATTTGACTTGTTCTTATACACCCATTTTGTTCCAATCACATTTATGTCATCAGGTCTAGGAACAAGATTCCACACTTCATTCCTTGTGAATTGACCTAATTCCTCTTGCATAGCACAAATCCAGTATTCATCAGTAAGAGCTTCCTTGATGTTTTTAGGTTCTATTTTAGAAACAAAACAGGAACCTGAAATCACTTCTCTTGATCTAGTGCTTACACCTCTGTTGGGATCACCAATTATCAAATCTTTGGGATGATCCTTCTGTATTCTGATGGAGGGAGGTTTGCTGGATTGTTCTGTCCTTGCATCAGTTTGAGTGAAGTCATAATGATCACTCTTTTCTTCAGCTTCAATCTTGATATCAGCAGATGTTCCAACATCTTCTGGGACATCTGTAGGAGCATCATCAATTATCACATTTATAGACTCCATGATAACTTTGGTTCTAGAATTAAATACTCTATATGCTCTGCTGTTTATAGAGTATCCAAGAAAAATCCCTTCATCACTTTTAGGATCCATTTTTCTTCTTTGCTCCCTATCTGCCAGAATATAACAATTACTTCCAAACACATGGAAGTACTTAACTGTGGGTTTTCTGCCCTTCCAGACTTCATAGATTGTGGACAAAGTTCATTTCCTTAGAGTAACTCTGTTGTGGATGTAACAAGATGTGTTCATAGCTTCAGCCCAGAAGTACAAAGGTAACTTTTTAGCATGGATCATAGCTCTTGCTGATTCTTGAATAGTTCTATTCTTCCTCTCAACAATCCCATTCTGTTGAGGAGTGATTGGTGAAGAATATTCATGATTGATTCCTTCTGAAGAGCAGAAATCTAAGAACTTTTGGTTCTCAAATTCTTTTCCATGATCACTTCTTATTATGATTACACAGCTGGCTTTTTCCCTTTGTATTCTTTGGCATAAGTCTTTGAATACATCAAATACATCAGACTTTTCTTTGATAAAATTTATCCATGTATACCTTGAAAAGTCATCAACCACCACATAGGCATACCTCTTGCCACCAAGGCTTTCAACCTGCATAGGTCCCATAAGATCCATATGCAATAGTTCCAAAACTTTGGAAGTTGTCAGATGTTGGAGCTTTGGATGGGACATCTTGGTTTGCTTGCCTATTTGACATTCACCACATATTTTGCCATCATCAATCTTCAGTTTAGGAATACCTCTTACAGCATCCATAGATATTATCTTCTTTATGCCTCTGAAATGAAGATGACCTAGTCTTTGGTGCCATAGTTTCACTTCTTCTTCTTTAGCTAAGGAGCAAGTTGAAGTAAGACTGAAGTCTTGAGATTCCCACATGTAACAGTTGTCTTTAGATCTGGCTCCTTTCATGACAACCTCTTGTTCTTTGTTAGTCACTATGCATTCAGTTTTGGTAAAGTTTACACTGTACCCTTGATCACATAATTGACTTATGCTGATCAGGTTAGCAGTTAAACCTTTAACTAGCAGCACATCATCTAGTCTTGGAACATCTTGACAGTCCAAGGTCCCAAATCCCTTGATTTCTCCTTTAGCTCCATCTCCAAAGGTTACATACCTGGATGAATGTGACTTTAAGTTTACTAGCAGATTCTTCAATCCAGTCATGTGTCTTGAACATCCACTGTCAAAGTACTAGTCTTCTTTAGCTGATACTCTTAGTGATGTATGTGCTATATATGCAACACTTTTCTTTGACCATTTGAGTTGAGATTTCTTTTGATGCCTCTGCCCTTTGTATTGTTCATCAGTAGATCTCCAAGATTGATTGTTGATCTTGTTCTTGGGTATGTAGCTTTGATCAGTCTGAATGCTAGCTTTTGGTCTCCATACCTTCTTGATGACCTCTGTCTTCTGCTTAGGAGGTTGCTGATTTCTTTGATGTCTATGTAGCACTTTCTTGGTAACTTCTATTTTCTGCTTAGAAGGTTGCTGATACATCTGATTTGGATATCCATGCAGCTTATAACAATGAGGTTTGATATGTCCAAATCTTCCACAATGATGACATCTCCATCTTTGATACTTCTTCTTCATTTTGTTCTTTTCAGAATGTTGAGACATCTGTTGGAACATTATGTTTGACTTTGTGTTCTTTTCCTGATGTTGAAGCATCTGTTGGGACATCTTGTTTGACTGTATGGATTTTGAAGTAGTTTTGCTAGAGCTAGCTTCATCTTTATGTACTCTGTTAAATCCCAGTCCACTTTTATCCCCTGAATGCTTATTGTTGTTGAGAATAACATCCAGTGTATTTGAGCTGCTGTTCAACATTCTAACAGATTTGGACATGTGTTCCAACTTGGAGTTGAGAAGACTTACTTCACTTTTCAAGGTGTCAATGATCTCTTGATCACTTGCTTTTTCATCTTCTAGTGCCTCATTCTGCTTCTTTAGCTTTATAACCTCACTGCATATTTCAGTGCTTCTTTTGTATAGATCTTTGTATGCTTGCTCAAGTTCTTCAAAAGTAAGCTCCCCATCACTGGATTCACTTTCAGATTCACATAATCCAGCTAGAGCAGTGATATGCTTAGCTGATTCTTCTTCTGAATCACCTCCTGAGTCTTCATCAGACCAGGTTACAGAGAGTCCTTTCTTTTGCCTTTTTAAGTAGGTAGGACATTCATTCCTGATGTGTCCATATCCTTCACATCCATGGCATTTAATTCCTTTTTCTTGACTGATCTTTTCATCATAATTTGATCTTCTGTTAGCATCATAAGATCTTTTGTTCTCAGAAGAGTTTGTGTATCTTCCACTGGGTTTGGATTTGCCCTCCATTCCTCTGAGAATCTTTTTGAATTGTCTTCCAAGCATAGCAATGTTGTCTGATAAGCTTTCACCAGTTTCTGATTTATCATCTTCTTCTTCATCAGTATTTGTCACCAAGGCTATGCTTTTGTTCTTCTTTACATTTGTGTCATTCATTCCCATCTCAAATGTTTGAAGGGAACCAATGAGCTCTTCAACTTTCATTGTGCATATGTCTTGAGCTTCTTCTATTGCTGTAACTTTCATGTCAAATCTTTTTGGCAAAGACCTGAGAATCTTTCTTACAAGCTTTTCATCAGTCATCTTTTCTCCCAAGGCTCCAGAAGTATTGGCTATATCCAAGATGTTCATGTAGAATTCATGAATTGACTCATCTTCCTTCATTCTCAAGTTTTCAAACTTGGTGGTGAGAAGTTGAAGTCTTGACATTTTTACCTTTGATGTTCCTTCATGAGTTGTTTTGAGAGTGTCCCAAACATTTTTGGCCAGCTCACAGTGATGCACAAGTCTAAAGATGTTTCTATCAATGCCATTGAATAAAGCATTTAAGGCCTTGGAGTTGCCTAGTGCTGAATCTTCTTCCTCCTTACTCCATTCTTCTTCAGGTTTCAACACTTTTGATCCATCTTTGGTGTCTTGAACAGGATGTTCCCATCCAGTGTTGACTGCTCTCCAGGCCCTGTTGTCAAGTGATCTTAAGAATGCAATCATTCTTGGCTTCCAGTAGTCATAATTAGAACCATCCAGAATAGGTGGTCTATTTACTGATCCTATATCTCTGTCCATGTTTCCAGAATTTGTATTCCCTAGATCTCACCCAGTATAAACAGGCAGGGTGCCTGCTCTGATGCCAATTGAAATTCTGTGATCATGTATGAGATGTCCTATGAGATGTCCCAACACTTGACAGATTTAACCAAAACTTAAAGTGCAAGAAAATTAAACAACACAGAAGTTTGTTAACCCAGTTCAGTGTATAACCACACTTACATCTGGAGGCTACCAAGCCAGGAGGAAATCCACTATAAGTAATATTAATTCTAGACTTAAACAACCCAGTTTAATCTTTCACTTAATATCTACCCAATGCAATTTCTACCTAAGACATAACTTAGATATGAGTACCAACTCACTCCCCCTCAATCACACAGTGATCTTGTTTACAAGTTTAATAAAATTGAAGACATTCTTCAAACAATACAGCTTGATCTTACTTCACAGTTTCAATCAAGTCACAAATGCACTTATGCTTAAAAGCTCATAAAGTGGTACAATTAAAAACAACCTGCTATTAAACACACAACACCCTATTTTGTCTTCTTAAATTCGTACTCAATTCTGTGAGTTTCTGTTGATTAAATAGGTGTTTGTAATTTGGGCTTTCTGTAGGTTAATCCAGTCCTAAAACACATGCAGCTTCCACCTTGAATTAGGGTTTGTTACTTCCTAGATTCTAGGTGATTTAGTTCTTCTGATTAATCTGAATCCTCATAATAAAACTCCCTACAGATGCGCCTTGTTCTGTTTTTATCCATCCATAATTAATTCCAGATAACTCTCCTTAAATATCTCAGATCAGTTAGTCATTAATTAATTCTGGTAGCAGGTTTGAGATGTCTCAACATCTGTTGGGACATCCTGAAAAACTGAACTTAAATCATTTACACAATGTCCCAACATCTGGTGTGACATCCTGAAATAAGTTCTTATACTCTGTTTGATAATGTCCCAACATCTGATAGGACATTCTGAACTGAATTCAATATTTCTTGTTGGTCAAAAATTCTGCCAATTCTAGACATCTACAAACTCCCCCTTTGGCTAATTTTTGGCTAACATCTTTTCTGGTTATCAGAGTGCAGCAGAAGTTCTTTTATCAGAGTATAACATTACTTTTCTGTTGAATCATATTTGAGATTACTCCCCCTCAAACATACATGTATCCAGTCTTGTTGCAACAGAAATATTTATTAAAACACACTGATTCAGTTCAGAAACAAACAGAAGTTTTTCATTCATATCTAAACAGCATCATACATTGTTGTTGTTGTTGTTCTCCCCCTTGTTAGACACAAATTTTGGGGCCAAAGAGACTAAATCTAAATTACAATGCAGCTGTCATTACATTTGTCCTCACATACAGTTAATCACTCAGACTCCTCACATTCAGTTTCTTCATCATCTTTAGTTTCCTCATCAGAGTCAGCTTTCTGATCACCTTCACTCTCCAGCCTTTGGATAATCTCCTCAAGCTTCTGCTTTCTTGCTTCAAGTTCTTTGCAAGTGCTCTTCAGTTCAGCAATCAATGCAGCCTTGGAGATTGGAGTCTTTGCATTTGAAGGACCTGCAGATGTCCCAGAGGGTGCTTCAACATCTGCTGCATGATGACTCAGGAACAGCTTGTAGTGAAAGGCCAGAGGGCTTTCTCTTTTGCAAACTGTGTCCTTCTCAGTGAGGATCCCAGGGTACTGACTTAGCACTATACCACACAGCAAGGAAGGGAAAGCTATTGGCAGCTTTGTTGCAGATGAGCTAGCATGCTTCAAGGTCTGATCAAAGATGTAGGCACCATAATCTAGCTTAGTTTGAGTGCCCACAGCATAAATAAACCTGCCCAAGCCAGTGGATATTGAAGATGTGTGATTGGTAGGCACCCAGTTTGCTGTACCAATCCTGTTCAGCATGGCATATTTTCTTGTCAGCATGCTCACTGAGAGCTTTCCTTTAACTGGCCAAGCCTTGACCTGGTTTGCAGTGATAACCTTGCAGACCTGGTTATCAGTCTTCCCTAGTTCATTTGGACCATCAGATTCTCTTCCAAGGAATTGGTTGATGATCTGAGGAGAGAACTCTACACACCTGCCTCTAACAAAAACTTTTCTAAATTCAGCAGACTTACCATTGGCACAATCTTCCTGAAGATTGACTATGAATTCTTTGACAAGTAGCTCATAGCAGGGAGAGAGATTGGAGACTGTTTTGAAGAGGCCAGCAGCAGATATGAGGTCAATTAATTCAGTGCACTCAAGTGCATTACTGCTCAGCTCTCTTTCAAGTGCTACCCTTCTTTGGTACACAAACTTCCATCTGTTTACACTTGAAACATGATGAAATGAGATGTTGTCCAAGGGAGCTTCTGGAACAGCAGTTGATGCCCTAGAGGGTGCTGGTTTCTTCTTTGGAGGAGACGTTGGGACATCTGCTTCAACATCTGAGTCTGAAGGAGTGACAGCTTTCCTCTTTTGAGTTTGGACTTTGCTCCATTGTTTTGTAGGACCAAAGACAGTTTTGGCTTTGTCTTTCTTTGGGGTAGCTTGCTTCTTCTCAGGAATTGCATGTCCTGCTTGCATCTTTTCTTTCCTAGTCCTGAGCCTTTTGGCTATGCTAGGACTTACAGAGGCAATGATCTCTGTATCAGAATTCTGCTCTAGGTTCACCACGGGAGGAGATTGAGCAGTCTCTTCTTCAGCTGGTTGATCAGCAGAGATATGCTCTTCAGTTGAGGCTTTGGTCTGATCCTCAGATTCTTCTTCATCACTTTCATTTGAGGCCTTTTTCTGGTCCTCAGATTCTTCTACAGCAGCATCATCAGATGAGGCCTTTTGCTCATCCTCAGATGTTTCAACATCTATTGGGACATCCTGTTGAGCAGGAGTGTCCTTTGCAGCTTGAGTTTGTTGATCTTCTTGTGGAGCTGGCATGGTGTTCAGAGGGATAGATATGCCACTAACCACTCTTTGTTCAAAAAGAATCTTGTTTACTAACTCCTTTATGGAAGCATCCACATATTCAAAAGATTTTGGAGGCATGTTTGCTGGTGAAGGAATGCCTTTGGATTTGCTGCAGACTTGATCTTTTGCTCTTTTTGGAGTTCTTGGCTTTTTAGCATGAGGAACACTTCTTCTGATTTCGTCCAATGGGGTTGACTTCATGGGTACCACAGAAATGGGGGTTGCATGAACCACATCTTCTTTGTTGAGAATTTCTTCAGGAGTGTTAGGGTTTTGAGACATTTTCAAAGAAGATGGATGAAGAGTTTTAGGGTTGATGATTTCTGAAGAACAGCTAGATAATGCAATTCGCTTCTGATAGTATGATGAGAATATGGAAAGCTGAATGCAAGCTGTTATTATATAAGTAGCCGTTACATTGAAAATTATTAGGAATGGAATACCCAAGGTTCTTGACCAGACTGGTGTTGCCATCTGGTGCTTATGCCACACAATGTCATATGACATGTTGGCACATCTCCATAACTGCTAAATCTCACATAAGCGGATTCCCAATTTTCCCCTTAAGTTCTCAAATTGTGTAGCATCCAATGCTTTGGTAAAGATATCAGCCAACTGCAGATTTGTAGCTACATGTTCCAATGAAATCACTTTTTCTTCTACAAGATCTCTGATGAAATGATGTCTGATATCAATATGCTTGGTCCTGCTATGTTGGATAGGATTCTTTGATATGTTAATTGCACTTAAGTTGTCACAGTACAATGTCATGACATCTTGTGGGACATTGTACTCAGTGAGCATTTGCTTCATCCAAACCAACTGAGAACAACTGCTTCCAGCTGCTATATATTCAGCCTCAGCTGTAGATAAGGATACACAATTTTGTTTCTTACTGAACCAAGAAATCAAATTGTTTCCTAGAAAGAAGCATCCTCCTGAAGTGCTTTTTCTGTCATCAGCACTTCCAGCCCAATCAGCATCACAGAAGCCAGTGAGAATTGGTTTACATCCATGAAAATACATTATGCCATAGTTGTAAACACCCCAAATTTGCCCTCACCCATTCACACCATGGCTTGTGATCATTCTCATATGCATAAGTACAATCATGTCATCTCACATCTCATTTTTTATCCACTGCATAGCTTTCAAGGCATCTGCACCTAGGGTTTGTGATCTGAGCAATCCCAAAGCATCTTGAGCCATTACAAAGGCAACCAATCAACTCAAAGGGTCCATGTGTGCTCTTATATCATATTTCATCTCCTCAAAGTCAAAAATGCAGAGGAATCACAAGAGCTAGGGTTTGAGTGGATGCAGAGCCAGGTTGAACTGCACAGTTGACTGAAAATTAGGGTTTTGGTTTCAGAGGCCATAACTCCAAATTTTTTGGTCATTCTTGTTTCCATTGATCTCTATAGGGTATAGGGAGTATACATATCAATTTTCATGAAGAAATTCCATGGGGAAGTCATCTGATCAAGAGTTGACTTTTCAGACAAGTCAGTGTAAAATCAGGGCATCTGAGGCCCCCAATGACCCAACCAATGGGTGATCTTCATCATTTTGAGTGTATATGATCTTTATTTGATCATGGAAGAAGTTTGAAGTTCATAGAAATCAAGAATTTAGGGTTTTTGCAAATGTTGACTTTTTGGGCATAGTTGACTTTTCAAGAATGCATCATTTTAGGTCATTTTTCAAGCCTTGATTCATGATTCAAAAAGGCTTCAAATGGAAAAACTTTGGTCATGAAAGTTGTAGATCTCATCTTTCCCTTTTCAAAAAGTACAAGAACATGATCAAACTCTTCTTGGATCAAAAGTTATGGCAATGCAAAGTTTGCAAAAATCATTGTTTTTCAAGGTATGCACCAAGTGTGAAATTTTGCAAAGTCATGAACAAATGCATTATGTGACTTCTAATTCCTCTCAAACCAGTACACAAACATTTCTCTAAGTCATAAAATCAGAATTGAACCAAGAGATCACATGTGCTTAGTTCATGTAACAAGGCATTTTTCATGAAAATCCATAAAATAACCAAGTTGCAAAACTCATGATCATGCTTCACCAACTTGCTGCCTTGAATGCTGGACCAAGCTGACATTTCCCCCTCATCTTGCTGCGCATAGCCCATGCCTTGTACCAAGCTAGCACCTCACCATACTTTCTCTTACACAAGAGTTGACAAATTGCAAAAGTTGCCTCACCTATCCATAAAGCACATGTCAAATCAACTGACCAATGAGAGAGAGTTATGTGGACAATTTGCAAGCAAAACATAAGAAGGAGAAAGGCTGAAACCATCCCATTCACCACATACACAAAAACCTTCCATTTTGCAGAAGCTCTCGAATTTCTCTATACAGCCTGCAAACACTCAAACCTTTTCCTCCATTCAACTCACCCTGCCTCATAGATCACAAAACACCAAGAACACAAGCCTGAAACAGCCAGATTACTCCATAGCCATTTCTCACTCCATTTTGCAGTTTCATTCGAAACTCTCATCCTAGCTCACAAACACACAAACAAACACCACAAACCTTCTCCATTCATCATCAGGACCTCAAACCTTCATTCACCATGACCTGAAAGTGCCAGAATCTCCATTGCCATTTTTGACTGAACTGAAGCAGGAGCTTTCGAAACTCATCATCAAGCCAACTTAAACTCCATTTGAGCATTCAAACATCTTCTGGGGACCAAGTAGAGCAGCTTGCACAAAGAGAGGTGGCCAGAAAGTTCCTAAACTGAAAGCTTCGAATCTCAGGTAGCCTGAAATTTATTTTTCCAGAAGTTGTTTTTCTTGTTACAAACTTGTTCTTTGTGTTGTCCTGATCATCCTGGTGCTTTTAGTTTTTGAAATGGTTGTGATTTGAGCATTTAATTTGTTTCTGAAGCTTGCGTGACCTAGAACCTTTTCTCTTCGATTCAGTTGATTTAGGAAATATAAATTTGTTTTGAGAGAGGGGTTTGATTCGTGAGAGGATGAGGATCATTTCCATGTTCTTAGTTTTCATTTTTGGTACGTTTTGAGGGGTTTGGGGATTTTTCAGGTGAGGTGCTGGCCGGAGAAGACGACCGGAGGTCTTCTCCGGCCACCTGAGAGTCATTAGGGCTTAATCCAGTAATTAAATGTCATTTGAATTCAGGCCATAGGATCCGTTGACTCCCTTGACTTCGCGCGCGTGTGGATGGCCCAGATGTGCTCATTATGCCCTAATCCACGTGTTTTATCTAATTAATCATATTTTAATCAGGAACAATCCTGGCCACAAGATCACGCGCCAGTCAACACTTTTAAATCCTAGGCTCATCCTGGCCCTCCACGCCGCATACTTCCATTTAATTTAATTTTTATTTTCATTTCTTTTCATTCAAATTGTACGAATTAATTAAAATAGTAAAAATCATTTAAAAATTATGAAAATTTTTGTCAAAGTTTTCATTAATTTTTAAAACCCAAAAATATTTTTATTTTATTTTTTATCATTAAAAAGGTATTTTTAAATATTTAAAAGATTATTTTTAATTGATTAATGAGAATTAATTAATTAAAAATACTTTTAGGTATTTAAAAATTACAAAAAAATTCATGAAATGTTCTAAGGCATTTAGAAACATTGTCCAACCTTCAAACCAAATTTCTTTTTTGATCTTGATGCATTTTAAGAATTTTTCATTGAATTAAATCATTTTTTATGCATTATTTTGATCACATGTTTGAAAATTCATTTCTGCCCTTTGGAGAAGGTTGATACATTGATTCTTCTTGCATTGTGTTGTGTTTGGCATGTATTTTCAAGGACAAAATGGCCATGATTTGTTTCCTCATTTCCTAATTGTTTGGCATTTGTTTTGTTAAGAACCCTAAAAAACCCTAATAACTTGTAAAAATCATATCTTGAGATTGGTTGAGAGTTGAGAGCTCCCCTTTGGGCAGTGGTTCACTATAGGCCTAGGGTTTCTTTGGGTGCCATTTTCCATTTTTTATCATGAGGTTTGCTTCTGTTTTTAGTTTGTGTTTGATGTTTGATTCATGAACCCTAATTTGGGCTTTCTTTTGCATCATTCTTACATTCTCTTGCATAACATGACTTGTCTTTGCATTTTGTGCATTCTTGTGATCCATTTGACATCTTAAGACATGTAGGAAGCATCTTTGATCATTGCATCTCATATTTGCCATGTCATTTGTCTTGTATGTTTCATAACATTTCATGTTTGTTCATGCTCCTTGGCTTGCTTCATTTGCATCCATGATCTTGTATGAACATCCCCATTGTCTTGCCTCATGTTTGCAGCACCTCATAACATCATTAACATCATGTGCATGCTTCTGGTTTGGTCTAGCATCATATCATTTCATCTCATCTTGCATTGCATTGCATTTCTTTCTAACATTTCAGGTGGTAAGTAAACTTGAGAAGTGAATTTGCCTTCACTTCTCATAACTTTTCTTTTCATCTCTCTTGCATCCATTGCTGCATTTCTATTTGTGTTTGAGATTGAGCTTGCTCATTCTTCTTCTTCCCACTTTCTTTCTTCAAGTGACTTGACTTCTTGAATGAAGCAAGTCACTTTGCTTCTCTTGATCCTGTTCATCTGCTTCCTGGTGGCTCCTCTGAAGATTGTTCTTGGAAACCTCACAAACCTTAGGATCATCCAAGCATGACAATGAATTAGGGTTTTGATTAGTATCCCCTCTTAGTTTTACCTTTGTGTCTCTCTTTGAGTCCTCTCTTCTCACCTCATAATCAGGGACTAAATCCTAAAGGCTTTAAGACTTTGTGATTAAGCTTATGCCTGCATCCTTCTCTTAGGATGGAGTGTATAACTTTAATCCTAAGTGTTAAACCCTTTGTGTTTAAATCTCTTAATTAATCCACTTAATAAATCTCAAGACATCACACTTGTAACTTGGGCCTTGCATTAGGGTTCTAATTCTTCCTTAAGTGGTTAAGAAGGACTAACCCTAGTGTTAATGGACAAGTCCCCCACAAGTTGTCTTACAAACCTTAAAAATCACTTCATCATCATACCATTAAATAAAATCCACTTAATCAGAGGCTTGTTTTGTCATGGGTTTAATCCCTAATCATGGGTTAAGTTGAGGAGTTTTTCTCAACTTAAACATTCTCATCTATCATCCTTCTTTTAGGATGGTGTAATGAGTCTGTTTAATCCTTGATTATGGCTTAACCTCATTACTCAACATTAGACAAAATCACAAAAACATCTAAATGATCACAAGTAGGTTAATGATCTTAATCCTACATCAAAGGTGATTAAGTGTGAGAATCTGACTTCACACTTAAGGTATTCTCATTACCCCTAATCAGAGGGAAGATGTGATGAGTTTACTAAATCCACTGGTTTAGGCTTAAGCTCATTAACTTATGACAAACTTCAAAAGCAATAAAAGACTGAAAACTCAAAAACAAACAATAATCGTCTCCTCCGGGATTCTTTTCTCATCACCGTCATTCACACACGAGAACTCGCTTCTTCCGTCTAATGCAAGACAGTTTGCACCTGAGCCAGACAGGTCATACACTTGAGCATAGGCAAGCAAGCAGTTCACAAGTCAATTCATCTTTCAGTCTCTTTGGGTCGAACTACGGTGTTCTGACTTCCTCATTGCACGAGAGGATACGTAGGCATAACTTAACAGTTATCGAACAAAAGTCTCTGTATATTCCCCCTCTTTCCAGCTTCATTCTTTTAGCCTCATGATCTTGAGCATACTCTTATCCTTACACTGACACCATACATTTATACACTTCACTCTCTTTTACACTGACACCTGTACATATTGCTTTCCAGCTATTTTATACACAAATTGCACTGACACTACCCCTTTAAAACACGAATCTTTTAAGCGTGGATCCCGTCGAGTACGACGGACAATCTGGGTGCTAATACCTTCCCAGGTTGTAACCAACCCCCTTTCTCAGTCTCTCTGGTTCGCAACCGTCTTATCCATCTCTTTCTAGGCTTATGCAGCATTGCCTTTCCTCCGGGATAAAAATGCCTAGCTGGCGACTCTATTCATCTCCAGTGAGTTCACGGCTGTGTGTTCTCACTGTTCCCTTCGCCGACCGTTCGCGCGTGTACCTGGATGCAAATCTTTGGGAGCGACAGCTTGGCGACTCTGCTGGGGACCCTTATACTGCAACCAGGGCTTCTGGTTCTTTTTGTGGGTTCCTCCTAGCGCTTGATTGATTTGTGTTTATTGGGGGTGTTATGTGCTATTTGTATGTGTATATTTGCTTTATTTACTGCTTTCTGTACAGCTTTATTCATTGCTTTCTTTACTGTTTTTTCATTTATCATATGGTCATACTGTGCTGCTGGTTGGATCTGGTTTTTCTTTGGTGGGTGGGTGTTCCATTGAGAGTTAAGGTCCTATACCTGGGACCTGAGTGACACCTAGGCTAGAGTGAATCATATTCTTTCCCATTCCATTTCGGTCTGGTGCGGGAATATGAAACACGGTTCAGATATGGGTTTCTTCTTGAGAACTCTGTGTTGCAGATTTCCTGCAATGCTAGGGCTATCTGGGAAGCCTGCTAAGTCTGGATGACCTTTTAGTATTGACCTTCAGAAACTGAGGTGAATTAGAGGAGGAATTGTTATGGTTATTGTAAACACTGTACCTCCGGGTTAGAAGTGTTTACACTTCTCATAACTGATCCAAGTCTGAGGATCCTTGTTCTAGATCACCACCTGTGAGGGGGTTGGGCTGTTTACAGGTTTGCAGGTACCTTGACCTCAGAATACCCTGTTACTTTGACTTTGTTAAGAATACTCCATGTTGGACAGTTCTTGTGATTCTAAAAAACCCTGGACATGTGGCTCTTTATTTGAGTCCCCTACCCTGGTTACTGGATTTTTAGACCTCCATCTGGAATTCTTGAACACACATGGACCTATACCAAGGCAGTTAATCAGATCCAGCTCAGTCACAAACCCTTGCATGTCATTTGCATACATACCCATTGCATCATATTAACATTTGCTTATTTGTGTTTCAGGGTATCCACCTTCATCTTTGGTTTTGGTTTTGACCCCATCTGCTATTTTGACCTATCTCCACCAGCATCTTGCTTCAGCTTGTCAGACATATACTTCAGTTACTTGCACTAGCCAGCCAGTGGCTCATTCCTTCAGCATTGTCATCAGCACTCTACTCAGTCTCCAGCATCATGGCTCCAAAGAAAAGCAACATCACCTATCATTTCTTCCAACCAGACTTATCAGACATCAGGAGGATCCAAACCCTGATCACTCCAGATCACATACCCTTGTTCAGGGAGAGTTATGGAGATATACTTGACTTGGTCATGGATCTGGACCCATCCCAGAGGAGCCTCATCCACACCTGTATTCAGTTTTATGACCCCCCATTGAGATGTTTCACCTTTCAAGACTTTCAGTTGGGGCCTCTTCTGGAAGAATACTCATCATTGACTGGTCTGCCCATCAAAAGAGAAATCCCATTCAACCCTGAAATGGTCTTTCCTAGCAATGGAGAGGTAGCAAAAGCTTTGTATCTGGAGCCTGTTTTGATTGAACAGCATATGACCTCTAAAGCTAGAATCCCTGGTTTTCATCTTGACTTCCTGATTTCTCAAGCTAGTTTGAAAGCCTCCCTGGGGGAGTGGAAAGCTGTTTGTGCTCTATTGGCCTTGAGTGTATATGGAATTGTATTGTTTGCAGATGAGCCTCGATTCATTAGCAAAAATGCAATCCATTTGTTCATCCTGAAGAACCCAGTGCCAACTTTACTGGGTGATCTCTATTACTCAGTCCATCAGAGAAATGAGAAGCAGAGGGGAAGATTAGTGAGGATTTGTGCTCCATTATTCCATGCTTGGCTTCTCAAGCATCTACCCAGGACAGATGCATTTCTAAACCCTCATCAGCAGAGCAACTGGGCTAAGAGGCTCACTACTCTCACTTCAGCAGATATCAGATGGTGTACTCAGAGCACCAAGGGCAGAGATATGATCACCAGCTGTGGGCACTTTCCCAATGTGCCTTTGATAGGAGTTAAGGGAAGTATCAACTACAACCCTCTGCTGTTCAGGAGACAATTAGGCTATGCACTGGTTCATACTCCTAGGGAACAAGACTTGGTTGAGACCCTCTACTGTGAGAACAAGATTAGTTTGGCTGTTGTTAGGCAGGCTGCCTGGGCCTGGGATCATGTTCAAACCAAGGGAATCACCATTCTGGGGAAGTGCAATAATGTGGCATCAGTCCAATATTATGAGTGGTCCCATGCCAGGGCCCAATTCTCTGGAATGCCCTTTACCATAGAGGACATGCCTGAGTCATCTTCAGTACCACCCCCTGCCACTATCAGTTTGGAGGAGTTTGAGAGCTTGAAGGAAAGAAATGAGAAGTTAACCCAAGCCTTGCAGAAGACCCTCAGGGAGAGGAGTGAAGGTGTGAGGGAGATTGAGAGATTGGAGAAGTTAAGGGTGGAACACTTGACTAAAATTGAGAGGTCTGGAGATTATATCAACAAGTCTAAAGCTGGTGAACAGATTCTGAAGAATGCTTGTAAAGAAGCCCAGTTTCAGAGAGCAAGAACAGACTTGTATTTGAAAGAGAGTCAGGCCAGGTGGGTCCGGATCACTGAGGCCCGTACTCTAGAAGACAAGAGAGTTCAGGACAAGATGGAGCAGATGGAAAAAGCCCTGGCAGCAGCCCAGAAGGAAATATCAGAGCTAGAAATCAGAGCGGGAGTGAAGAGGTCTAAGGACCAAAGCCAGAATGAGAAGTTGACTGCAGCTGTTGCAACAAGAAACCTTCTCATCAGAGGTCTCACGGAGCGTCCGGCTGATCCTGTGACCGAAGCACTTCTTAAGGAAGTTCGTGAGGATGAGTTTGGCCTTGGAATTTGATCATTTGCTTGTTGTTGTTCCTTTTCCATGTACTTTTGCTTTTTGTGATGTATTTTGACCCCTTTGAGGGCTTGTGTTGTAAAAATGAACAAGTTGTATTATTTCACATTTTGTAATATATTTGTGTTGGTTCCTATCTGGGTTCACATCAAAAGCAACTTCAACAGCATCATCTTCAAGGGTCTGGAAGGGTCAAAACTGAAGGCCAAACCGGATACCTTGAGAACAAATAAGCATAACTGCATTGCATGCTAACCCTTTTGTTTGTTTTGTAGGTTTTTGTTTTGTTGTTGCTAACCTCTGTTGTGATATTAAGGAATTATTGCTCGCCGCCGGGTATTTCCTCTCAACAGGCCACACAGGTACCCAACTAGAAACAACCTTCCGGGAATTCAGATGGATCAGATGCAACAAGACCTTACAGAGGTCAGAAATCAGATGGCAAATGAAAGGTTAGAGATGAGAACGCAGATGACGCAGTTCATGGAAGTTATGAACAACATGGCCCAGAGCCAGGAGAGACTGAGGGCCATGGTGGAGAGGCAAAATCAAGAGGAGCCTCATGTAGGAACTGCAGGCACCAGTAATAATGAAAGGGTGCAACCCCATATTAATCCCCCTGTGTTTGGCCCACATCTCCATCCTGAGATTAATATTCCTGCAAACATTCAAGGAACAGCTACTGCGGCCAGGGTACTTCAAGAAGATCCTCAGGAGGACCAATTTACAGTAATGGGTGCTGGAGAGGAAACTTATGACAGGAGATTGGATGAAATAGCTGAGAAGTTGAGGTCCTTAGAATCTCAAAATTCTTTGGGGTTCGACGTCATGGACATGGGTTTGGTAGAAGGGGTCAGGATCCCCCATAAGTTCAAGCCTCCTTGTTTCGAGAAGTATAATGGGACTTCATGCCCCCGGACTCACTTGCAATCATTTCTGGGAAGGCTGAAGGCCTATACAATGGATGAGAAACTTTGGATGTTCTACTTCGAAGACAGCTTGACTGGAGCATCAAGGGAGTGGTATTCCCATTTGACAAGGGCAACTGTGAGATGCTGGAAGGACCTGGCAGAAGCCTTCATTAGACAGTATCAGTATAATCTAGATATGGCACCCAATAGGACCCTCCTAATGGGAATGTCACAGTCATCTAGGGAGAGCTTCAGAGAATATGCTCAAAGATGGAGGCAATTGGCTGCTGCCGTTCAACCACCAATGTCTGAAAGGGAAATGGCAGATATGTTCATGAATACTCTTCAGGGAACCTATATTGACAGGTTAGCTGCTTTCTCTTCCACTAGCTTTGCGGATGTTGTTATAGCTGGGGAGAGAATTGAAAGCCTGTTAAAGATGGGAAAGATCTCAGACAACGGTGCAAGCTCGTCCAGTAGTATAAGAAAGCCATTTACAGGCCCGAGAAGAACTGGCGAGACCAATGCCATTCACACCAACAGGGGTAGGCCCCAATATGTTCAGAGGTCAATAGCAGCAGTCACTATCCCTGCTCTGACTCATCCTCAGCCAGTCTATCAACCTCCTCAACAAAACTTCCAACAACAACCTCAGTATCATCAGCAGAATCAGTATCCTCCAAGAAACTACAACAACAGCAACTCCAACAACAACAATCAACAGAGGCCATTCCAACAAAGGCCATCCCAAGCTAACAGAGTGATCGACCCGATCCCAATGCCGTATGCTGCCTTGCTGCCACAACTTCTGAAACTCAACCTGGTTGAGCTAAGAACGTTGGCACCTCCGGATCCCAACAGTCTACCAAGAAACTATGACTCCAATGCTAGGTGTGCTTTTCATTCAAACGCACCTGGTCACAGTACAGAAAGATGCAGGGCTCTGCATATGAAGGTACAAGACTTGGTAGACTCCAAGGCTCTGAATTTTGCACCTCCGCCCAATGTCAATAAAAACCCAATGCCAAACCATGGTGGTCCCCGAATTAATGCTATTGAAGAAGACCAACCGTCTTATTTAATAACTAGTGTGGATCAGATCAGGACACCGTTGGTGGAAATCAAAGCTCAACTCCGTGAGAACCAAATATTTCCGGGGTGTGAACTAGGGTGTCCCTATTGCAATATTTCATGGAATGGGTGTGAGGACTTGAGAAATGGCATTGACAGCCTTATTCGGAGTGGCCTACTCCAGATCACTACATCATTTCCGGCAAATCAAGCAACTTCATCAGCAACGGTTTCAGATCCTCCTACAAATGCAGCAACTATTGTTCCCGACAATTCATCAGCAGCATCAACCAGTACTTCACCTGTCCTCCCAAATGATCAGACTTCAACAGTTTCTCCTGCCACAACTTCAGCTTCATTCCATTTCGAATCTCCATCAACAACAACAACAGTCCTTCCAACAGTACCTCCTACAACACCAGCAATCAATCATGAAGATGTCTCTACTGTTACCATATTCTACGATCCTGAAAATAACTCTGCCTACCATTCAGAAGGTGCTGCTCCCGCCAGAGCGCCAGTTACAATTTTTTATGATCCACAAACAATTACAGTCCCTTCAGCAGCAGCAATCAGTCCAGTCACTGTCACGGTGCCTGGACCAGTACCATATGAAAGCAATAGGGCCATCCCTTGGCACTATGGCTCTGACGTATACTGCGAAGGAAAAAGAGTCACTCTTGAAACATCAACACCTGCACCACAAGTAGATAATGTGGGGGGAGGCGGAGGCTTCACTCGAAGCGGACGTCTCTTTGCTTCACAAGTTCAAAAACCTACTGCCGAAGCAGAAGCTGCTGCCAAGGCAAAAGGAAAAGGCCCGGTGCAGGAAGATTCAGCTGCCAAAGAAACCCTGAAGACTCCATTCGATCGGGAAGTTGATGAGTTTATGCGAATCATCAAAAAGAGTGACTACAAAATTGTGGATCAACTTCACCAGACGCCATCCAAAATCTCCATCCTCTCACTGCTTATGTGCTCCGAAGCCCATCGGGATGCACTACTTAAAGTCCTGCACGCAGCTTACGTGCCTGAGGAGATTACTGTCAACCAGTTGGAAACCGTGGTTGGAAATGTTACTGCTAGCAATGGGCTAGGGTTTACCAATTCTGACTTGACAGCGGATGGCCGTAATCACAACAAAGTCTTGCACATAACCATGGAATGCAAAGGAGCTGTCCTTTCTCATGTGCTGGTGGACACAGGTTCTTCCCTGAATGTCTTACCGAAGAAGGCTCTGGTGAAGCTTGAATATGATGGATTGGCGTTGAGACCCAGCAACCTGGTGGTAAGAGCCTTTGATGGTTCGAAGAGATCGGTTCTGGGAGAGATTGAGCTGCCTGTGACAATTGGCCCACAGACCTTTAAAACTATCTTTTATGTGATGGACATTCAGCCCGCCTACAGCTGTTTGTTGGGTAGACCCTGGATTCACGCCGCCGGCGCAATAACGTCTACCCTTCACCAAAAGTTAAAATTTGAGTGGGAAGGTCAAGTTGTCACAATCTGTGGGGAAGAGGATATTTTCGTTAGCCATCTGGCTACCTACAAATACATTGAGATGGATGGGGAGATCCATGAGACAATGAGCCAAGGTTTTGAAGCCTTGAATGTCAATGAAGCATCTGCTGTATCTGGAATCTCCATGTCATCTTACCAACAAGCCCGGAAGGTTGTTGAAGAAGGAACTGCCCTAGGCTGGGGCAAGGTTTTAGCTGTGGAGGAGAAGAAGGACAAATTTGGGTTGGGTTACAGACCAACTCAACAACATGCAAAGGCTGCTGCAGAGCCTGGTTTCGTCAGTGGGGGGATGCTTACCCCCGATGCTATCAACTGTCTGGAAGACGAGCTGGAAGAGGAGCGCAATCTGGAGAATTGGATTCGTCCGAAGATCCCGGGGAGCAGCGTCTCGAACTGGTCTTCCCAGGAAATTATAAGAGTTACTCATGCAGAGTAATTATTATTTCCTGTATTTTTTATAGCATGCATCAAAGTCTTGCATCTTGCCCAAGATGACAAGACTCATTTTGTAATCAGGGCCATCTGTACTTTTGTGCAAACAAGATTAAATTAATGAAATATCAGACATCTTTTTGCAAACAAGTCTTTTTCTTTTATGCTCACTGTTTTTCCATTTTTCTTTTTTGTACAAAAATAAATGGCGGTGTTTTCAAAATGATAACTTCATTTCACTTTTTTCTAAAGCAAGATTAAAATCAATCACTAAAATGAACAAACTTAACCCTTGCAGAGAGTGCCTTCCAGACAGCACCGACAACAGCACGGCTATGACATCGTATGACTTTGACAATCCAATCAATCAAGCTGATGAAGGGGTTGATGAAGAATATGAGCTTCCTGAAGAGCTAGCCAGGTTGTTGAGACAAGAGGAAAAGGTTATTACCCCTCACCAGGAGGAGATTGAAGTGATTAATCTTGGTACAGACGAAGACGTGAAAGAGGTTAAAATCGGGGCCTGCCTGCAAGACTCAGTGAAGAGACAGCTGATAGATCTGCTTCAAGAGTATGTTGATGTGTTTGCTTGGTCGTATCAAGACATGCCAGGGTTGGACACCGATATAGTCGTGCACAAGCTGCCTTTGAGGGAGGAATGCCCACCGGTCAAACAGAAGTTGCGCCGAACTCGCCCAGACATGGCTATGAAAATCAAGGAAGAGGTACAAAAGCAATGGGACGCCGGGTTCCTTGCTGTGACTAGCTACCCACCGTGGGTTGCTAATATAGTACCTGTGCCTAAGAAGGACGGCAAAGTAAGAATGTGTGTTGACTACCGGGATCTGAATAGGGCCAGCCCGAAAGATGACTTCCCATTACCTCACATTGATGTATTGGTGGATAACACGGCTCAGTTCTCGGTATTCTCCTTCATGGATGGATTTTCAGGGTATAATCAGATCAAGATGTCACCTGAAGACATGGAGAAGACGACATTCATCACACCTTGGGGCACGTTCTGTTACAAAGTGATGCCATTCGGACTGAAGAATGCTGGTGCCACATATCAACGGGCTATGGTGACATTGTTCCACGATATGATCCACAAGGAAATAGAATGTTATGTGGATGATATGATCGCCAAGTCCCTTACAGAGGAAGATCACCTGGTGAATCTGCTGAAGTTGTTCAAGCGTCTGAGAAAGTATCAACTGAAGTTGAACCCCAACAAATGCACATTCGGGGTGCGATCTGGTAAGTTGCTGGGTTTTATTGTAAGCGAGAAAGGGATTGAAGTGGACCCTGATAAAGTCAAAGCCATCCAAGAGATGCCTGCACCGAAAACTGAGAAAGAAGTTCGAGGGTTCTTAGGTCGATTGAACTACATTTCAAGGTTCATATCTCACCTCACAGCAACCTGTGAACCCTTGTTCAAGTTGCTAAGAAAAGAACAAACGGTCAGGTGGAACGAAGATTGCCAGAAGGCTTTTGACAAGATCAAAGAGTACTTACAAGAACCTCCAATCCTCATGCCTCCAGTCGAAGGAAGACCTCTGATCATGTACTTGACAGTATTAGAAGAGTCAATGGGGTGTGTGCTGGGCCAGCATGACGAGTCTGGTCGAAAAGAGTACGCAATATACTACCTAAGCAAAAAGTTTACCGACTGTGAACAGCGTTATTCACTGCTCGAGAAAACTTGCTGTGCTTTAGCGTGGGCTGCTCGCCGACTGAGGCAATATATGTTGACCCACACTACCTTATTGATCTCAAAAATGGATCCAGTTAAGTACATTTTCGAGAAGCCAGCTCTTACCGGACGGGTTGCAAGATGGCAGATGATTCTCACAGAATACGACATACAGTACACGTCTCAGAAAGCCATCAAAGGCAGTGTACTATCTGAATATCTTGCTGAGCAACCCATTGATGACTACCAGCCTATGAGGTTTGACTTCCCTGATGAAGACATCATGTTCATTAAAGCAAAAGATCACGAGGAGCCTATTCACACCGAAGGGCCTGACCCGGAGGAAGAATGGACTATGATGTTTGATGGGGCTGTCAACATGAATGGCCGTGGTGTTGGTGCAGTACTCATTACACCTAAAGGAGTTCACATGCCTTTCTCGGCAAAACTCACTTTCAACTGCACTAACAACGAAGCTGAATACGAAGCTTGCATTATGGGTCTTGAGGAAGCCATCGACCTCAGGATCAAAACATTGACCGTATTCGGGGATTCAGCTTTGGTAGTCAATCAAACCAACGGAAAATGGTACACCCACCAAGATCATCTGATACCTTACAGGGATTATACAAGGAGGTTACTGACTTTCTTTACAACAGTCAAGCTTGAGTATATCCCTCGAGACGAGAATCAGTTTGCAGATGCTCTTGCTACCATTTCGTCTATGATCAAAGTTCAAACGGCTAACTTTGTACCCCAGATTTCAGTATCGAGACTTGATAGACCAGCATATGTATTTGCAGCAGATGTTGTAAAAGATGACAAGCCTTGGTTCCACGACATTAAGTGCTTCTTGGAGGATCAGACATACCCACCTGGGGCATCTTCCAATGATAAGAAGACTTTGAGAAGGCTTGCTGGTAGTTTCTTTCTGAACACTGATGGGTCTTTATACAAGAGGAACTTTGACATGGTACTCCTCAGATGTGTTGACAAGATGGAAGCAGATTTGCTGATGCATGAAGTGCACGAAGGATCTTTTGGTACCCATGCAGGAGGGCATGCCATGGCTAAGAAGTTGTTAAGATCAGGCTATTACTGGATCACAATGGATGCCGACTGTTGTGCCTACGCCAGAAAATGCCATAAATGCCAGATTTACGCAAATAAGGTGCATGTACCTCCCAATCCTTTGAACATCATGTCTTCACCTTGGCCCTTTGCTATGTGGGGCATTGATATGATTGGCAAGATTGAGCCAACTGCTTCAAATGGTCACAGATTCATCTTGGTCGCCATTGACTATTTCACCAAATGGGTCGAAGCAGCCTCATATGCAAACGTCACGAGACAAGTGGTAGCCAGATTTCTGAAAAGAGATATCATCTGTCGGTATGGAGTGCCCGAGCGAATCATTACTGATAATGGTTCCAACTTAAACAACAAGATGATGGCAGAACTGTGCCGGGACTTCAAGATCCAACATCACAATTCTTCTCCTTACAGGCCAAAGATGAACGACGCTGTTGAGGCGGCAAATAAGAATATTAAGAAGATTGTGCAGAAGATGGTAATCACCTACAAAGACTGGCATGAGATGCTACCGTTTGCCTTGCATGGGTACCGCACGTCAATCAGAACATCCACTGGGGAAACACCTTATCAGCTTGTATATGGTATGGAAGCAGTCCTACCTGTTGAAGTGGAGCTACCCTCGTTACGGGTATTAATGGATGTTAAACTGAGTGAAGCAGAATGGGTTCGGTCCCGGTTCGAACAACTGAGTCTGATCGAAGAGAAAAGATTGGCTGCAATCTGCCATGGGCAGTTATATCAGAAGAGAATGAAGAAGGCCTTCGATCAGAAAGTCAGGCACCGAGAGTACCAAGTAGGAGATCTTGTGCTGAAAAGAATCCTCCCTCCTCATACAGACCACAGGGGCAAATGGACTCCAAATTATGAAGGACCATTTGTTGTAAAGAAAGTTTTCTCTGGTGGAGCACTGATGCTCAGCACCATGGATGGTGAAGACTTCCCGTCCCCTGTGAATTCAGATGCAGTTAAAAAATACTTCGCATAAAATGACCCGCTGGACATAAAAACAGAATGTAAGTCCAGGCAAAAATAGGGCATCCCGGCGAGTCAAAAACAGAATAAAAGACTCGGGCAAAAGTAAGGGAAATAAATAAAAAATGTACACCCGCTGAGTTGAAAAGCCGCATTGGACAGCTCAGGCAAAAATGGGTATCCCGATGGATTGAAAACCCGAAAGGGCGATCCATGCAAAATGAGGGAATAAGCGGACAACTGCATTCTGAATTCGTCTGTATCACCTACAACTTGGTAAGCTTCAAAGGATCAAGCTTCAATCAGAATCAACTCTCTCCAGAAAGCAAGACGAGAAGAACGTCATTGTCATACGAGTCATAGCAGGAGAGGAAGCTCCTCAAAGCGTCGTCAACACTGCCAGCACTTTATTTCTCAATTTGTAACAATTTCCTCATTTCAGGAGATATGTTTCTTTGATTGTATCTTGCCAATTCAGGGCACATGAATTAATAAAATCAGATTTTCAGTCATGTCTCGTTTTTACATTTATGTTTTGCAAAGAGTTGTCTGATATCTCTAAAAATACAATTGCATAAGTACAGATGCCTTTCTCTAAAAATAAAAGCACATGCTTACAGGGAATGTGATTATTCTCGAAAGTACTTAACTCCTATGACGGAATCCAGTAAGGGATACCTCGGGACCTTTTGTACGTTTCCTTACCTTTGCAGGTTTGCAGGTATCCAGAACGCAACCTGGGGCATGCAAGTTACGTCTTAGCAAGATGGCGAATCGTTATCAACTCGGTCTATCTTCCACATGGCACTAGAAGGTGCCCATTTCCCCCAGCGGAGCTTCCAAATCAGCATACACTCAATCTCAGCATCGGAAATGCTCTATCCCCAGCTGAGTTGTCTCTTGTTGCTCTCCCCAACTGAGTTGCCTCTCACAGTTCCCCAGCCGAGTTGCCTCTTGTTGCTCTCCCCAACCGAGTTGCCTCTCACACCTCCCCAACTGAGTTGCCTCTCACAATTCCCCAGCCGAGTTGCCATTCTTCCTCAACGGAATACAGAAGTCAGGGGATCATATCCCCACAGAATCTTCAGCCTCTATCCAGAAGAGCAACGCATGAAGAGATCACAACAGAGTACGGAAAGCTTCTACAAACCCCAGCTGGGTCCCATATTATAAGGATATGTCAATCAGTGGCCTATATCCCCAAGCAGATACGTCACTAGATCTACCAATGATCTCATCCCCAGCTGGGATGTTCACTTCAAGCAGATCATCCAGAGATCTTCGCGGCAATGGGATCCGAATTCCGGATCGGTGCCTCTTTGCATAATCATAGCATTCGCATCATATTATACCCTCAGAGCGTAGCATTCCGTCTAATACGGAGCATTACGGCAAAAAAATCAAATGCATAGCATAATCATAAGTCATGTTGTGAATTGAACACTTGCGAATAATAAACCGTTCATCATCATTATACAAAAATACCCACCAGAGTCCCAGCAAAAGCAGCTGCCTCTCAAATCACGAACACCAGTATATACTCATTTTGACACCCGTCCTTGTCATCCTTCCCCAGTAAAGTCGCCTGAACATCTTTACAAACAGATCACCCGTACTACAGATACTTCTTGACACCCGTCCGTGTCAAATCACCAGCAAAAAGCCAAAGACATCCTCTTTGCACTCACATATACTTGTATATACACTTTCTTGACACCCGTCCGTGTCATATCCCCAGCGCAGTCGCTTACACCTTCATCACCCATATACTTGTTATTATTATACTTTTCTCTTTTGACACTCGTCTGTGTCACTCTCCCCAGCAGATAAACACTCATCTATACAATACAATGCTCACTACTCGTGGTACACTTATACAAATACTCGTCCGTATCTTGTATACATCATCACTCATATCCCCACAGATTCGACAGTAGTCCTTGTTCTTTGTTAACCAGTTGGTACTCGTCCGTACCATCATCTCAGAACATTGCGTCTAGTGTTTGTTTCTACATGGTACCCGTCCGTATCATAGTCTTAAGGATGCTCGTCCACATCTTTAATCCATACACTGTGTCAAACACTTATGTCTTCTTGAATATAGATACTCGTCTGTGTCTACTATTCCCCAGAAGAATTCTTTCAGATGCAACACTCGTCCGTGTTCTTTGTTAACCAGTTGATACTCGTCCGTATCATCGTCTCTGAACATGTGTCAGTTTGTTTCTACATGATACTCGTCCGTATCATAACCTTAAGGATGCTCGTCCGCATCTCTAATCTATACACAATACCAAACACTTGTACCTTTTGTTTCTTGGATGTAAACGCTCGTCCGTGTTTACTATCCCCAGTAGATCGCCAACAAAGCAAATTTTCTTTTTATCTAACACTCGTCCTGTGTTATGATACCTTTGAGAGAAGCCGTACCCTGCTGAGTGGTCGTCCTCCACTTCTTGATGGTCGTCCTCCATCATGCTCATCCGATGGCCGTCCCCATCGTTGATTTTTAGCAGTCGTCCCCTGCTAGGTGGTCGTCCTCCACCTTTTGATGATCGTCCTTCATCACTTTATCCAATGGCCGTCCCCATTGTTGATTTTGGTTATCTAACACTCGTCCTGTGTTATGATAAACCCCGAGAGCAGCCGTCCCCTGCTGAGTGGTCGTCCTCCACTTCTTGATGGTCGTCTTCCATCATGCTCGTCCGATGGCCGTCCCCATCGTTGACCTTTGCTATCCGATGGTCGTCCCCATCGTTGATATTTTCGGCAGCCGTACCCTGCCAGGTGGTCGTCCTCCACCTTTGATGGCCGTCCCCATCATATTTCTTTTATTCCCAACAGAGCAGCCGTCCCCTGCTAGGTGATCGTCCTTCACCTTTGATGGCCGTACCCCATCATCTGTTTATTTCATTTATTCTTTAACCCGATGGTCGTCCCCGTCGTGGTCCCTTTTCCTTTTTAGCCCGATGGCCGTCCCCATCGTGGTTTGCTTTACCTTTATGAACTTGATGGCCGTCCCCGTCATGTTCTATTAATCCCCAGAGAACTTTGCAGCTTTATCTTGATGGCCGTCCCCATCATAATATCCTATTTTCCCCAGCTAGTCGGCCGTCCCCGTCTTAGCTTTACTTGTTTTTCCCCAGCTAGTCGGCCGTCCCCGTCTTAGCTTTACTTGTTTTTCCCCAGCTAGTCGGCCGTCCCCGTCTTAGCTTTACTTTTTATCCCCAGCATGTCGGCCGTCCCCGTCATCGCTTTATTTCCTGCACTTTACCAGCATGTCGGCCGTCCCCGTCATCGTTTTGCTTCACATACCACTTTACCCAGCAGTCTTCCTCTGCTCGACGGCCGTCCTCCGTCGCCTACACTTTACAATATACTTTATTTTGCTTTTACAATCTATATCCCTTTTCTTCTTCATTCTGTGAGTGCAAATTTTGGACTGTCTTTGGTATTCAACCACAAGTTATCTTGTTTGCCTGTTAAGCCGTCGCTTACATCCTGCACAGCTAACTCATGTTTGAATAGGGGCAGCTGTAAACACCCCAAATTTGCCCTCACCCATTCACACCATGGCTTGTGATCATTCTCATATGCATAAGTACAATCATGTCATCTCACATCTCATTTTTTATCCACTGCATAGCTTTCAAGGCATCTGCACCTAGGGTTTGTGATCTGAGCAATCCCAAAGCATCTTGAGCCATTCCAAAGGCAACCAATCAACTCAAAGGGGTCCATGTGTGCTCTTATATCATATTTCATCTCCTCAAAGTCAAAAATGCAGAGGAATCACAAGAGCTAGGGTTTGAGTGGATGCAGAGCCAGGTTGAACTGCACAGTTGACTGAAAATTAGGGTTTTGGTTTCAGAGGCCATAACTCCAAATTTTTTGGTCATTCTTGTTTCCATTGATCTCTATAGGGTATAGGGAGTATACATATCAATTTTCATGAAGAAATTCCATGGGGAAGTCATCTGATCAAGAGTTGACTTTTCAGACAAGTCAGTGTAAAATCAGGGCATCTGAGGCCCCCAATGACCCAACCAATGGGTGATCTTCATCATTTTGAGTGTATATGATCTTTATTTGATCATGGAAGAAGGTTGAAGTTCATAGAAATCAAGAATTTAGGGTTTTTGCAAATGTTGACTTTTTGGGCATAGTTGACTTTTCAAGAATGCATCATTTTAGGTCATTTTTCAAGCCTTGATTCATGATTCAAAAAGGCTTCAAATGGAAAAACTTTGGTCATGAAAGTTGTAGATCTCATCTTTCCCTTTTCAAAAAGTACAAGAACATGATCAAACTCTTCTTGGATCAAAAGTTATGGCAATGCAAAGTTGGCAAAAATCATTGTTTTTCAAGGTATGCACCAAGTGTGAAATTTTGCAAAGTCATGAACAAATGCATTATGTGACTTCTAATTCCTCTCAAACCAGTACACAAACATTTCTCTAAGTCATAAAATCAGAATTGAACCAAGAGATCACATGTGCTTAGTTCATGTAACAAGGCATTTTTCATGAAAATCCATAAAATAACCAAGTTGCAAAACTCATGATCATGCTTCACCAACTTGCTGCCTTGAATGCTGGACCAAGCTGACATTTCCCCCTCATCTTGCTGCGCATAGCCCATGCCTTGTACCAAGCTAGCACCTCACCATACTTTCTCTTACACAAGAGTTGACAAATTGCAAAAGTTGCCTCACCTATCCATAAAGCACATGTCAAATCAACTGACCAATGAGAGAGAGTTATGTGGACAATTTGCAAGCAAAACATAAGAAGGAGCAAGGCTGAAACCATCCCATTCACCACATACACAAAAACCTTCCATTTTGCAGAAGCTCTCGAATTTCTCTATACAGCCTGCAAACACTCAAACCTTTTCCTCCATTCAACTCACCCTGCCTCATAGATCACAAAACACCAAGAACACAAGCCTGAAACAGCCAGATTACTCCATAGCCATTTCTCACTCCATTTTGCAGTTTCATTCGAAACTCTCATCCTAGCTCACAAACACACAAACAAACACCACAAACCTTCTCCATTCATCATCAGGACCTCAAACCTTCATTCACCATGACCTGAAAGTGCCAGAATCTCCATTGCCATTTTTGACTGAACTGAAGCAGGAGCTTTCGAAACTCATCATCAAGCCAACTTAAACTCCATTTGAGCATTCAAACATCTTCTGGGGACCAAGTAGAGCAACTTGCACAAAGAGAGGTGGCCAGAAAGTTCCTAAACTGAAAGCTTCGAATCTCAGGTAGCCTGAAATTTATTTTTCCAGAAGTTGTTTTTCTTGTTACAAACTTGTTCTTTGTGTTGTCCTGATCATCCTGGTGCTTTTAGTTTTTGAAATGGTTGTGATTTGAGCATTTAATTTGTTTCTGAAGCTTGCGTGACCTAGAACCTTTTCTCTTCGATTCAGTTGATTTAGGAAATATAAATTTGTTTTGAGAGAGGGGTTTGATTCGTGAGAGGATGAGGATCATTTCCATGTTCTTAGTTTTCATTTTTGGTACGTTTTGAGGGGTTTGGGGATTTTTCAGGTGAGGTGCTGGCCGGAGAAGACGACCGGAGGTCTTCTCCGGCCACCTGAGAGTCATTAGGGCTTAATCCAGTAATTAAATGTCATTTGAATTCAGGCCATAGGATCCGTTGACTCCCTTGACTTCGCGCGCGTGTGGATGGCCCAGATGTGCTCATTATGCCCTAATCCACGTGTTTTATCTAATTAATCATATTTTAATCAGGAACAATCCTGGCCACAAGATCACGCGCCAGTCAACACTTTTAAATCCTAGGCTCATCCTGGCCCTCCACGCCGCATACTTCCATTTAATTTAATTTTTATTTTCATTTCTTTTCATTCAAATTGTACGAATTAATTAAAATAGTAAAAATCATTTAAAAATTATGAAAATTTTTGTCAAAGTTTTCATTAATTTTTAAAACCCAAAAATATTTTTATTTTATTTTTTATCATTAAAAAGGTATTTTTAAATATTTAAAAGATTATTTTTAATTGATTAATGAGAATTAATTAATTAAAAATACTTTTAGGTATTTAAAAATTACAAAAAAATTCATGAAATGTTCTAAGGCATTTAGAAACATTGTCCAACCTTCAAACCAAATTTCTTTTTTGATCTTGATGCATTTTAAGAATTTTTCATTGAATTAAATCATTTTTTATGCATTATTTTGATCACATGTTTGAAAATTCATTTCTGCCCTTTGGAGAAGGTTGAGACATTGATTCTTCTTGCATTGTGTTGTGTTTGGCATGTATTTTCAAGGACAAAATGGCCATGATTTGTTTCCTCATTTCCTAATTGTTTGGCATTTGTTTTGTTAAGAACCCTAAAAAACCCTAATAACTTGTAAAAATCATATCTTGAGATTGGTTGAGAGTTGAGAGCTCCCCTTTGGGCAGTGGTTCACTATAGGCCTAGGGTTTCTTTGGGTGCCATTTTCCATTTTTTATCATGAGGTTTGCTTCTGTTTTTAGTTTGTGTTTGATGTTTGATTCATGAACCCTAATTTGGGCTTTCTTTTGCATCATTCTTACATTCTCTTGCATAACATGACTTGTCTTTGCATTTTATGCATTCTTGTGATCCATTTGACATCTTAAGACATGTAGGAAGCATCTTTGATCATTGCATCTCATATTTGCCATGTCATTTGTCTTGTATGTTTCATAACATTTCATGTTTGTTCATGCTCCTTGGCTTGCTTCATTTGCATCCATGATCTTGTATGAACATCCCCATTGTCTTGCCTCATGTTTGAAGCACCTCATAACATCATTAACATCATGTGCATGCTTCTGGTTTGGTCTAGCATCATATCATTTCATCTCATCTTGCATTGCATTGCATTTCTTTCTAACATTTCAGGTGGTAAGTAAACTTGAGAAGTGAATTTGCCTTCACTTCTCATAACTTTTCTTTTCATCTCTCTTGCATCCATTGCTGCATTTCTATTTGTGTTTGAGATTGAGCTTGCTCATTCTTCTTCTTCCCACTTTCTTTCTTCAAGTGACTTGACTTCTTGAATGAAGCAAGTCACTTTGCTTCTCTTGATCCTGTTCATCTGCTTCCTGGTGGCTCCTCTGAAGATTGTTCTTGGAAACCTCACAAACCTTAGGATCATCCAAGCATGACAATGAATTAGGGTTTTGATTAGTATCCCCTCTTAGTTTTACCTTTGTGTCTCTCTTTGAGTCCTCTCTTCTCACCTCATAATCAGGGACTAAACCCTAAAGGCTTTAAGACTTTGTGATTAAGCTTATGCCTGCATCCTTCTCTTAGGATGGAGTGTATAACTTTAATCCTAAGTGTTAAACCCTTTGTGTTTAAATCTCTTAATTAATCCACTTAATAAATATCAAGACATCACACTTGTAACTTGGGCCTTGCATTAGGGTTCTAATTCTTCCTTAAGTGGTTAAGAAGGACTAACCCTAGTGTTAATGGACAAGTCCCCCACAAGTTGTCTTACAAACCTTAAAAATCACTTCATCATCATACCATTAAATAAAATCCACTTAATCAGAGGCTTGTTTTGTCATGGGTTTAATCCCTAATCATGGGTTAAGTTGAGGAGTTTTTCTCAACTTAAACATTCTCATCTATCATCCTTCTTTTAGGATGGTGTAATGAGTCTGTTTAATCCTTGATTATGGCTTAACCTCATTACTCAACATTAGACAAAAGCACAAAAACATCTAAATGATCACAAGTAGGTTAATGATCTTAATCCTACATCAAAGGTGATTAAGTGTGAGAATCTGACTTCACACTTAAGGTATTCTCATTACCCCTAATCAGAGGGAAGATGTGATGAGTTTACTAAATCCACTGGTTTAGGCTTAAGCTCATTAACTTATGACAAACTTCAAAAGCAATAAAAGACTGAAAACTCAAAAACAAACAATAATCGTCTCCTCCGGGATTCTTTTCTCATCACCGTCATTCACACACGAGAACTCGCTTCTTCCGTCTAATGCAAGACAGTTTGCACCTGAGCCAGACAGGTCATACACTTGAGCATAGGCAAGCAAGCAGTTCACAAGTCAATTCATCTTTCAGTCTCTTTGGGTCGAACTACGGTGTTCTGACTTCCTCATTGCACGAGAGGATACGTAGGCATAACTTAACAGTTATCGAACAAAAGTCTCTGTATATTCCCCCTCTTTCCAGCTTCATTCTTTTAGCCTCATGATCTTGAGCATACTCTTATCCTTACACTGACACCATACATTTATACACTTCACTCTCTTTTACACTGACACCTGTACATATTGCTTTCCATCTATTTTATACACAAATTGCACTGACACTACCCCTTTAAAACACGAATCTTTTAAGCGTGGATCCCGTCGAGTACGACGGACAATCTGGGTGCTAATACCTTCCCAGGTTGTAACCAACCCCCTTTCTCAGTCTCTCTGGTTCGCAACCGTCTTATCCATCTCTTTCTAGGCTTATGCAGCATTGCCTTTCCTCCGGGATAAAAATGCCTAGCTGGCGACTCTATTCATCTCCAGTGAGTTCACGGCTGTGTGTTCTCACTGTTCCCTTCGCCGACCGTTCGCGCGTGTACCTGGATGCAAATCTTTGGGAGCGACAATAGTCACAAGTACCATTAACATATTTCAGAATTCTCTTGACTTGATTTAGATGACTGACTTTTGGATCAGCTTGATATCTTGCACATACACCTACTGCAAATGCTATGTCTGGTCTGCTAGCAGTCAGATATAACAAGCTTCCAATCATGCTTCTGTATATGCTTTGATCTACATTCTCACCCTTTTCATCTTTAGTCAGCTTTAAATGTGTGGGGGCAGGAGTTCTCTTATGAGTAGCATTTTCCATTCCAAATTTCTTGACTATGTTCTTGGCATACTTGCTTTGGGAAATGAACATGGAGTCTTCCATTTGCTTTATTTGCAGTCCAAGAAAGTAGGTTAATTCTCCTACTAGGCTCATTTCAAATTCAGATTCCATCTGGTTGACAAAATGTTTGACCATCCTGTCAGACATCCCACCAAAGACAATGTCATCTACATATATTTGAGCAATCATTACATTTCCTTCTTCATCTTTAACAAACAAGGTTTTGTCAATTCCTCCTTTCCTGTACCCTTGCTTGACAAGAAAAGTAGTCAGCCTTTCATACCAAGCTCTTGGAGCTTGCTTCAGACCATAAAGAGCCTTCTTTAGTTTGTATACATGATTTGGACAGCTTGGATCAACAAATCCTTTAGGCTGTTCTACATATACCTCTTCATTAAGATAACCATTTAAAAAGGCACTTTTCACATCCATTTGAAATAGCTTGAACTTTAAGATACAAGCAATTCCTAAAAGTAGTCTGATTGATTCAAGCCTTGCTACTGGTGCAAAGGTTTCATCAAAGTCTACTCCTTCAATTTGTGTGTATCCTTGAGCTACAAATCTAGCTTTGTTCTTTGTAACAACTCCTTGTTCATTTGACTTGTTCTTATACACCCATTTTGTTCCAATCACATTTATGTCATCAGGTCTAGGAACAAGATTCCACACTTCATTCCTTGTGAATTGACCTAATTCCTCTTGCATAGCACAAATCCAGTATTCATCAGTAAGAGCTTCCTTGATGTTTTTAGGTTCTATTTTAGAAACAAAACAGGAACCTGAAATCACTTCTCTTGATCTAGTGCTTACACCTCTGTTGGGATCACCAATTATCAAATCTTTGGGATGATCCTTCTGTATTCTGATGGAGGGAGGTTTGCTGGATTGTTCTGTCCTTGCATCAGTTTGAGTGAAGTCATAATGATCACTCTTTTCTTCAGCTTCAATCTTGATATCAGCAGATGTTCCAACATCTTCTGGGACATCTGTAGGAGCATCATCAATTATCACATTTATAGACTCCATGATAACTTTGGTTCTAGAATTAAATACTCTATATGCTCTGTTGTTTATAGAGTATCCAAGAAAAATCCCTTCATCACTTTTAGGATCCATTTTTCTTCTTTGCTCCCTATCTGCCAGAATATAACAATTACTTCCAAACACATGGAAGTACTTAACTGTGGGTTTTCTGCCCTTCCAGACTTCATAGATTGTGGACAAAGTTCATTTCCTTAGAGTAACTCTGTTGTGGATGTAACAAGATGTGTTCATAGCTTCAGCCCAGAAGTACAAAGGTAACTTTTTAGCATGGATCATAGCTCTTGCTGATTCTTGAATAGTTCTATTCTTCCTCTCAACAATCCCATTCTGTTGAGGAGTGATTGGTGAAGAATATTCATGATTGATTCCTTCTGAAGAGCAGAAATCTAAGAACTTTTGGTTCTCAAATTCTTTTCCATGATCACTTCTTATTCTGATTACACAGCTGGCTTTTTCCCTTTGTATTCTTTGGCATAAGTCTTTGAATACATCAAATACATCAGACTTTTCTTTGATAAAATTTATCCATGTATACCTTGAAAAGTCATCAACCACCACATAGGCATACCTCTTGCCACCAAGGCTTTCAACCTGCATAGGTCCCATAAGATCCATATGCAATAGTTCCAAAACTTTGGAAGTTGTCAGATGTTGGAGCTTTGGATGGGACATCTTGGTTTGCTTGCCTATTTGACATTCACCACATATTTTGCCATCATCAATCTTCAGTTTAGGAATACCTCTTACAGCATCCATAAATATTATCTTCTTTATGCCTCTGAAATGAAGATGACCTAGTCTTTGGTGCCATAGTTTCACTTCTTCTTCTTTAGCTAAGGAGCAAGTTGAAGTAAGACTGAAGTCTTGAGATTCCCACATGTAACAGTTGTCTTTAGATCTGGCTCCTTTCATGACAACCTCTTGTTCTTTGTTAGTCACTATGCATTCAGTTTTGGTAAAGTTTACACTGTACCCTTGATCACATAATTGACTTATGCTGATCAGGTTAGCAGTTAAACCTTTAACTAGCAGCACATCATCTAGTCTTGGAACATCTTGACAGTCCAAGGTCCCAAATCCCTTGATTTCTCCTTTAGCTCCATCTCCAAAGGTTACATACCTGGATGAATGTGACTTTAAGTTTACTAGCAGATTCTTCAATCCAGTCATGTGTCTTGAACATCCACTGTCAAAGTACCAGTCTTCTTTAGCTGATACTCTTAGTGATGTATGTGCTATATATGCAACACTTTTCTTTGACCATTTGAGTTGAGATTTCTTTTGATGCCTCTGCCCTTTGTATTGTTCATCAGTAGATCTCCAAGATTGATTGTTGATCTTGTTCTTGGGTATGTAGCTTTGATCAGTCTGAATGCTAGCTTTTGGTCTCCATACCTTCTTGATGACCTCTGTCTTCTGCTTAGGAGGTTGCTGATTTCTTTGATGTCTATGTAGCACTTTCTTGGTAACTTCTATTTTCTGCTTAGAAGGTTGCTGATACATCTGATTTGGATATCCATGCAGCTTATAACAATGAGGTTTGATATGTCCAAATCTTCCACAATGATGACATCTCCATCTTTGATACTTCTTCTTCATTTTGTTCTTTTCAGAATGTTGAGACATCTATTGGAACATTATGTTTGACTTTGTGTTCTTTTCCTGATGTTGAAGCATCTGTTGGGACATCTTGTTTGACTGTATGGATTTTGAAGTAGTTTTGCTAGAGCTAGCTTCATCTTTATGTACTCTGTTAAATCCCAGTCCACTTTTATCCCCTGAATGCTTATTGTTGTTGAGAATAACATCCAGTGTATTTGAGCTGCTGTTCAACATTCTAACAGATTTGGACATGTGTTCCAACTTGGAGTTGAGAAGACTTACTTCACTTTTCAAGGTGTCAATGATCTCTTGATCACTTGCTTTTTCATCTTCTAGTGCCTCATTCTGCTTCTTTAGCTTTATAACCTCACTGCATATTTCAGTGCTTCTTTTGTATAGATCTTTGTATGCTTGCTCAAGTTCTTCAAAAGTAAGCTCCCCATCACTGGATTCACTTTCAGATTCACATAATCCAGCTAGAGCAGTGATATGCTTAGCTGATTCTTCTTCTGAATCACCTCCTGAGTCTTCATCAGACCAGGTTACAGAGAGTCCTTTCTTTTGCCTTTTTAAGTAGGTAGGACATTCATTCCTGATGTGTCCATATCCTTCACATCCATGGCATTTAATTCCTTTTTCTTGACTGATCTTTTCATCATAATTTGATCTTCTGTTAGCATCATAAGATCTTTTGTTCTGAGAAGAGTTTGTGTATCTTCCACTGGGTTTGGATTTTCCTTCCATTCCTCTGAGAATCTTTTTGAATTGTCTTCCAAGCATAGCAATGTTGTCTGATAAGCTTTCACCAGTTTCTGATTTATCATCTTCTTCTTCATCAGTATTTGTCACCAAGGCTATGCTTTTGTTCTTCTTTACATTTGTGTCATTCATTCCCATCTCAAATGTTTGAAGGGAACCAATGAGCTCTTCAACTTTCATTGTGCATATGTCTTGAGCTTCTTCTATTGCTGTAACTTTCATGTCAAATCTTTTTGGCAAAGACCTGAGAATCTTTCTTACAAGCTTTTCATCAGTCATCTTTTCTCCCAAGGCTCCAGAAGTATTGGCTATATCCAAGATGTTCATGTAGAATTCATGAATTGACTCATCTTCCTTCATTCTCAAGTTTTCAAACTTGGTGGTGAGAAGTTGAAGTCTTGACATTTTTACCTTTGATGTTCCTTCATGAGTTGTTTTGAGAGTGTCCCAAACATCTTTGCCCAGCTCACAGTGATGCACAAGTCTAAAGATGTTTCTATCAATGCCATTGAATAAAGCATTTAAGGCCTTGGAGTTGCCTAGTGCTGAATCTTCTTCCTCCTTACTCCATTCTTCTTCAGGTTTCAACACTTTTGATCCATCTTTGGTGTCTTGAACAGGATGTTCCCATCCAGTGTTGACTGCTCTCCAGGCCCTGTTGTCAAGTGATCTTAAGAATGCAATCATTCTTGGCTTCCAGTAGTCATAATTAGAACCATCCAGAATAGGTGGTCTATTTACTGATCCTATATCTCTGTCCATGTTTCCAGAATTTGTATTCCCTAGATCTCACCCAGTATAAACAGGCAGGGTGCCTGCTCTGATGCCAATTGAAATTCTGTGATCATGTATGAGATGTCCTATGAGATGTCCCAACACTTGACAGATTTAACCAAAACTTAAAGTGCAAGAAAATTAAACAACACAGAAGTTTGTTAACCCAGTTCAGTGTATAACCACACTTACATCTGGAGGCTACCAAGCCAGGAGGAAATCCACTATAAGTAATATTAATTCTAGACTTAAACAACCCAGTTTAATCTTTCACTTAATATCTACCCAATGCAATTTCTACCTAAGACACAACTTAGATATGAGTACCAACTCACTCCCCCTCAATCACACAGTGATCTTGTTTACAAGTTTAATAAAATTGAAGACATTCTTCAAACAATACAGCTTGATCTTACTTCACAGTTTCAATCAAGTCACAAATGCACTTATGCTTAAAAGCTCATAAAGTGGTACAATTAAAAACAACCTGCTATTAAACACACAACACCCTATTTTGTCTTCTTAAATTCGTACTCAATTCTGTGAGTTTCTGTTGATTAAATAGGTGTTTGTAATTTGGGCTTTCTGTAGGTTAATCCAGTCCTAAAACACATGCAGCTTCCACCTTGAATTAGGGTTTGTTACTTCCTAGATTCTAGGTGATTTAGTTCTTCTGATTAATCTGAATCCTCATAATAAAACTCCCTACAGATGCGCCTTGTTCTGTTTTTATCCATCCATAATTAATTCCAGATAACTCTCCTTAAATATCTCAGATCAGTTAGTCATTAATTAATTCTGGTAGCAGGTTTGAGATGTCTCAACATCTGTTGGGACATCCTGAAAAACTGAACTTAAATCATTTACACAATGTCCCAACATCTGGTGTGACATCCTGAAATAAGTTCTTATACTCTGTTTGATAATGTCCCAACATCTGATAGGACATTCTGAACTGAATTCAATATTTCTTGTTGGTCAAAAATTCTGCCAATTCTAGACATCTACAAGTCCCATTAGAGATTCTTTAGAGTTTCTGAATGATGATCTTGTTCTGATTGGTTCATCCTTCTTTCCTAAGATTTTGTCTTCTGGATGATTCAAATTGCTTTTGGATAGTTTCTTCTGAGTGGGTTCTTCAGAGCTTGTTGGAGTGATTGTCTTGTTTTGTTTTGTAGGTGATTGTTCTTCAGATGTTCTGTTTGTAGAGATTTCAACTTCTATATCTGCAAGAGATTCATTCTGCTTTGGTTTTTCAGAACCAAGCTTATCATCAAATCTGACATAAATAGACTCTATGACTATACGTGTTTCTGTGTTGTATACTCTGTATCCCTTTGAACGTTCAGAGTATCCTAACATATAACACTTTTGTGCTTTAGAGTCAAATTTATTCAGAGGATCATTAGTATTTAGAATAAAACATTTGCACCAAAAAGGATGAAAATATGAAATGTTGGGCTTTCTGTTCTTCCACAATTCGTAAGAAGTCTTTTCAAGAATAGGTCTTATAGAGATTCTATTCTGAATATAGCATGTTGTATTTAATGCTTCTGCCCAAAAATGTTTAGCCAAGTTAGTCTCATTGATCATGGTTCTGGCCATCTCTTCCAATGTTCTATTCTTACGTTCTACAACCCCATTTTGTTGTGGAGTTCTAGGACAAGAAAAATCATGAGAGATGCCATTTTCATTAAAATAATGATTCTAATTTTTTGTTTTCAAATTCTCCACCATGATCACTTCTGTTTTTAATAATTTTAAATTCTTTTTCATTTTGAACTTGTTTGCAGAAGTTAGAAAATACAACAATTGACTCATCCTTGTGTCTAAGGAACTTTACCCATGTCCATCTGCTGAAGTCATCTACGATCACCAATCCTTACTTCTTGCCACTGACTGAAGCAGTTTTCACTGGTCCAAACAAGTCAATGTGCAGAAGTTCTAGTGGTCTAGAGGAAGATACAACATTTTTAGCTTTAAAGGCAGGTTTTGAAAATTTGCCTTTCTGACATGCTTCACACAGAGCTTCTGAGTTGAACTTCAAGTTTGGAAGTCCTCTGACCAGATTGAGTTTGTTAAGTTGAGATAATTGTCTCATATTAACATGTCCCAATCTTCTGTGCCAGACCCATTGCTCAGTTTCCACAGACATTAGACATTTTACATTCTGATTTTTTTAATTCAGAAAGTTTTATTTTATATATGTTGTTCTTTCTCTTTCCACTGAAGAGGATTGTTCCATATTTCTGACTAACAGCTTTACAGAACTTTTGATTGAAGATTATGTCATAGCCATTATCACTTAATTGACTTATGGATAATAGATTATGCATCAATCCTTCTACCAATAGAACATTAGAGATAGAGGGAAGGTTTCAATTACCAATAGTTCCAGAGCCAATTATTTTTCCTTTTTGGTTGCATCCAAAACCTACGTGGCCTCCATCTTTTAATTCAAGACTTTGGAACATATGCTTTCTTCTCGTCATGTGTCGTAAGCATCCAGAGTCCAGGTACCATGATTGGTGTTTCAGTTTTGCTGTTAAAGACATCTGCAACATACACAATTTTATCTTTGGGTACCCATATTTTTCTGGGTCCTTGTTTGTTAGTTTTCACAAACTTCTGATTTATTTTAGGTTTCAAATCAGAACTTGTGGAACAAGATGACTCACTAGTATATATTAAGTCATGGTTATGACCATAGGTAAATTGAGAACTTAGAGGAGTATTAGTTTTTATGACAATGTCATCAATCTTTTTAAACTTCAGAGTTTCTTTAGTTTTCACATAGTCTATGCCTCTTCTATCATTTCTGCTAACTCCATAGATCATAGATGCAATTTTGCTTCTATCTATGCTTTTAGCTAGAAATTTTTGAAAACCATAGTCATATTGTTTTATGATACTATCAGAATTGATTAGATCTTCTAATTCAGATTCCTTCTGAGTTTTAAGTTTTTCAAGAGAGTTTTTGCATTAAAAAATATTTTCTTTCAGCTCAGAGTTTTCTGATTTTAGTTTTCTAACTTCTTCTAATTCAGATACCAGACTTTGTTTCATGTCTTTGTATTTGAATTGAAGCTTCTGATATTTTTCAAGAATTTCTGAGAGGCTAGCTTCTAATTGAGATCTAGAAAGTTTAGAGAATACCTCTTCTGTATCTAAGTCTGATTCTAATTCTGATGAGTGATTATCTTCTGGTATTTTTGCCATTAGTGTAATGTTAGCATGTTCATCTTCTGAATCTGACTCTGTCTCAGATGATTCAGAATCCTCCCATGTTGCCATGAGACTCTTTTTCTTTTCTCTGTTGAATTTTTTTATGGGTTTCTCTTTCTGGAGTTTTGGACATTCACTCTTGTAGTGTCCTAGTTCTTTGCACTCATAGCACACAACTTCTTTGCTTCTGGGTTTCTTGTGACCAGATGTTGCTTCAGAGTGATTGCTTGTTCTTCTGGTATTTCTGAACTTCTTCTGACGATGCTTCCAGAGTTGTTGGACTCTTCTGGATAGAAGAGATAATTCATCTTCTTCTGATGAGCATCCAGAACTTTATTCTTCTTCTGCCTGTAATGCTTTAGAAACAAATTTGTTAGATTTAAGAGCTACAGACTTACCTTTCTTCTGGGATTCATCTTCTTCTAATTCTATCTCATGACTTCTCAGGGAGCTGATCAGTTCTTCTAAAGATATTTTATTCAGATTTTTTGATAGCTTTAGAGCAGTGACCATGGGCCTCCAAGCCTTTGGCAAGCTTCTGATGATCTTCTTTACATGATCTGCTGTTGAGTAGCCTTTGTCCAGAACTTTCAGTCCAGCTACCAGAATTTGGAACCTTGAGAACATTTTTTCAATTATCTCATCTTCTTCCATTTTGAATGCTTCATACTTCTGGATGAGGGCCAGAGCGTTAGTCTCCTTGACTTGAGTGTTGCCTTCATGTGTCATCCTTAGGGAATCAAACATGTGTTTGGCTGAGTCTCTGTTTGTAATTTTCTCATATTCTGTATATGAGATAGCCCTCAGAAGTATGGTTCTAGCTTTGTGATGATTTCTGAATTCCTTCTTCTGTTGAGCTGTCATATTTTTTCTTTCAATCTTCTGACCATCTGCTCCAACAGGATGAGTGTATCCATCTGTCACCATGTCCCAAAGATCTCCATCCAGAGCTAGAAAGAAACTTTCCAGAACATCCTTCCAGTAGTCAAAGTTATCACCATTGAACACTGGAGGTTTTGCGTTGATCTTTTCATTTTAGTAGTCATTGTTGTTATTGCCAGCGTCTGCCATGTGCTTTAACTTCTGGATCGTTTACTGACATGGTTAAGTGTATTTCTCAGAACCTAGCGCTCTGATGCCAATTGAAGGTGCGTAAAACACAAGGAAGGGGGGTTGGAATTGGGTTTTCTTAACAACTTAAAATTAACTTCAATGACAAGTTGATTTATCCTGGTTCGTTTGAACTCAAACTACGTCCAGTCCACCCGCCAAGGTGATTTTGCCTCTATCACTGAGGTCTTAATCCACTATTCAATAATTGAATACACACACTAACCTACAGTCAATGTCCTCTTGAGTCTTCTGACTGAAACTAGTCACTCAAGGGATTTTACTTAACTTTTACAATAATAAAAATATAGTAACTATTTTGCTTCTAATAAAGCTATGATCACTAAGTGAATGTTACAAGAGTTTTAGCACAAATGAATAAGTCTTTTTCTCGGGGAAGCTGTCTCTCAAATCTTCAATTTGATTCCTTTATATACTACTTGAATATTGTAGCCGTTGGAGACATCTTGAGCTAATTTAGGATATTAGTTAATACCATAAACTCCTTCCATAACAAGAGATACTTGTCTTTACCATTAATTAATATATTCTTTAATTAATGCCTTTATTATGAGAATCATCATCTTCTAGATATAAATCAGAGAGAATAAATTCTTGATACGCAACTATTAAACCATGTCTTTAAATGATGGATTCTTCAATAAGTGTATCTTCTATATACGGCTCAATGTATCTTCTAATAATGCACGTCTTCTTTAAATAAATTCCTCTTCTAAACATATAATAAAGAGAGTCATTATAACTTCTATTCTTGCATAATAATATTTGTTATCATCAAAACTCTTAGAGGTTTAGAACCTTAATTGTTCTAACAGTGAAGTGGTCATGTGCATAGGTGTAAGGACAAACAAACACAAACCAAATCAAGGAATAAGCATCATGTGAAAAACAAGGGACCTAAACATGTTAAGAAGTTCCTAAGAAGCATGATCAAACATGGGAAGAAGCACACAAACTCCATCACAAGCACCAAAGAGGATGGATGAACAAAAGAGGTGATGTGAACATGCATACATTTTATGAGAAACTTTAAAGGCAAGTAACAAGGAAAACTCTCAAAGCACACACACTAAGCATGGACCAGGGATCAAACCTCATATAAAAAGACCTCTAAACACCCTATAGGAGTTGGCACAAGTGCCCTCCTAGCCTAAGAACTAAGCATGCTAACAAGAAGAAGCAAAATTAAGGCAATCTCACATGAAAATTTAAATCAAATCACAAACTCATGCAAAAATTATGCAATCAAGCACAAAAGTTCATTAAGTGATAACATCATACCAAAAAGGCAAAGTCATAATCATAAGCAAGCTAGGTCAAAAAAACCTCAAGAACACCAATTAGGGTTTTGAAACTTCAAGCTCAAGTCAACTATCAAAAATAATCACACAAACTTCTAACAATCAGAAGAAAAATCATCCACAAACTACACATTAATATGAATCAAATGCAAAAAGAACCAACTCAAAATTCAAATTGGTGATCAAGATATAAAATTCACAAGTCAGCATGTATTTAAAATGGATTAAAAACAATTAATAAAAATGGAAATCAATCCCTACGTGGAAAATAAAAATAAATGGAAAATAAAAATATCAAAAATTAAAGAAAATTAAAAGGAAGGATCATGAATTATTTTGGAATTTTTGAGAACTTCTAACTATTTTTAAAAATTAGAAACCAAACTGAAATAAAAAAGAAAATAAAATAAAAGGTCAAGGAACCAGGGGTGAAATCAGCAAGTAATTCAGTTCAATTCAGTTGGGCTTAACAAATGAGGGGGTGCGAATAACAATGTAGGCCCAATGGATCAGCACAATACACAAATATTACCATGGAAATTCAAAGGAAATCAGGGAAAATAACAAACCATCATATCAATCCAACGTATTCAAACAAGTCAAAGGATCAAGAAAAGTCAAACAATCTGAGGAGGTGAGTGTGTGTGCAGCATAGTTGTGGTGTGGTGTCAAACACCCAGCATTATTGGGTAAAACAGAGGCACGTGAGAGAGACCCTCTCATTTTAATGCGCTGACTGCTTCTCATCCATCCAGATCACAATATCCAATGGCCATGAACTTATCTTCTTCAAACACATGTGTTCATACATCTCCAGAATCCGGTGACGGAGCCCTAGCTCCGGTCACCAAAATATTCATGCTCAAGAACACACTTGCACAAAAATTCATGAAAACTTCCAGATTCAATCATTCAACCATGGAGAACAAGAATATGGCATCAAAAACATCAAACTCTCAAAAATACGCAAGGATCGAAGACAAACAGGTTTCACCATAAAATTTCAAATCCATCATACATGCTTAATACTCATCCATTTCAAATTCTAAATGGATCAGAATCATCATCAAGACATACAGATCACAGTGCACACAAACAATTTCATTTCTAGATCTATGAATTTGGATGATACCTGAGATATGCAGAACTTCAAATTTCACCAAGAAAGCCAGCTACCAGCTCCAGATCAACCTCTTGCAACCTCTAATCACAAAATAAATGTGAAAGAAGCTTTGAAACTCCTTATATCTAGCAACCCGAATGTATTTTCTCTGAACTTGCACTGATATGAAACTTGCTTAAAACTCAAAGTAATGGTGGATTCATGATCAGTAGAGCTCAAGGATCAAGGATCTATGGTTGGTTTTGGAAATGTGTGGTTGTGTGAAGCAAATCGAAGAAAAATGAAGTTGTGTAAGAAAATGGAGAGTGAGAGAATGGAAGAGAGCTAGGTCAAATTCAGTGCATGGATTCTTTATATATCACTAGTATTCACACCTGACTAGGGTTTTTGCACCAATGCACACATGGGAAGTGTGATTGATATCAAATTGCAATTTTGCAAAAGAATTGTGATCAGGTGATTTGCTCGTGCTACCTTGTGTACAAGTGCATGACCTGACTTCATTTCATTCCATATTTACCCCTGAGTCATTTTTGGCCATTGGATTTAAGTGGATTATGGTTTCCTCAAGATTTTGCAAAAATACACTAAGTGTAATATCATGCATCCCATGCACGATTTTGGTAGATTATCTTGAGCCAAATACTCTTCATTCTTTGCCCTTGATGCTTATGACCAGAATTAATCCATGGGATATCTTAAAAATGCAATACAAGGCAATTTGCAAAATTGGAGAGACTTGAATTCATGGTAAACCCTAAAAATATGTGACTTTCGATTGACCATAACTTTCAAACCATGAGGGCTATGAACATGTTCTTGTACTTTTTAGAAATGGAAGATCATAATCTACAACTTTCATGTTAAATGAAAATTTATTTGAGGTCATTTTGGTTGTTAAAGAGAGCTTGGAAGATTAGGGCAAAACTTGCTAAATTTGGAAAATTTTAGTTACATGCCATATGCCAAAAATAGAAACACTTGCCAAAACCCTAAATTATTGATCTTTGACTTTGCCAAACCTCTTATTTGACCTTAAGAACCTCCCTTAGCTTGAAAAATGGGATTGGAACCCTTGAATTGCCATAGTTGACTTTTCAAATAATCAGTTTGACCAATTTCTTCTTAGGCAAGCAACTGATGAATTAACTGCCTTCCACAATGAGTTTTCTCACCAAATTTAATCCATAGCATTCTCATATCATATGAAGGACTTTTCCCACATGAAATGGCCAAAGTCCCAAACAATCCCTGCTTGAACATGAAACCCTAATTTGAAGACCATTTGTGTAGGAGCTTGCCCTTCCTTGGATCATTTGGTAATCTCCCAACCTCTTGGGCTCTTGTAAAGGATCTTGAGCTTATATAGGACATAATAACAACTTGTGAGACTTGGCCAAGGTCACTTAACCTCTTGCTTTGACTTGTAAGGCTTCAAAATGCACCAATGATTGATCATATGCCCAATGCTAGTACATGAGAATGTTATGCTTCATTTTTCTATGCAAAGATGCTAAGGACATGCCATTCCTATGATGTTTATGACATGAGGATGATGCTAGAAACAAGAGGGAAAATTTGGGGTGTTACAGCTGCCCCTATTCAAGCGACTGTTAATCTAAAAAGGATAATAGCACGGGCTATCGACCGTTCAAGATAAACTGTTGTTGAATACCAAGAAGACCTGAAATTTGCACTGTGCTGGAGAATGAAAGCAATGGGAAATAAACCCAACACCCTGGGTAACTGAAATGGAGACAAAGCAAATGAGCTCCTTCCAAATTGAACTGTTATGCCGGATAAGAAAAACTAAGACATACGAGTCTTCCTCAAGCAAACTTGTTACGCCAGGCACTAGACATACGAGTCCTCTTCAAGCAAACCTGTTACGCCAGGAACTGGACATATGAGCCCTCTTCATACATTTTACAAAGTGTGTGACTTGAGATAGACGAACCTCCTTCGGATAAACCTGTTACGCCAGGACCGGTGATGCACTTAAGTTTGTGGGATAGACATGCATAATCAGGATAGACGAACCCTCTTCATATATCCTCAATAGATATATGGTCCAAGACAAACGAGCCTTCTTCAAATAACCTGTTACGCCAGATGCGGCATTAGGATTGGACGAACCCTTTTCACAAATCTTGCGCAGATAAGTGGTGCTTGAGATAGACGAACCTGCTTCGGATAAACCTGTTACGCCAGGAACGGTAACCATTTTGATGTTTAATCCCACCGTTAGGACTTCAAACCTCTTCAACACATACGAGAATTGAATGATCATCAAAAGAACACAGACGAGTTCCATAAGTCAATGATACAAACAAATATCAGAAGATGATCTAAGAAACGCAAACGAGTGCTTCAGGAGATGATATGGACGAATATCAGCCACTGATATATACGAATACCAGAAATCCAACACAGACGAGCATCTGGAGTAGCAATACAAACGAGTATCCCAACAATGCAAACGATCTTCTAACAAATAACAAACACAAACGAGTGCTGGGGAGTGCGGATGAGCAACAAGCAAATACCAAACACAGGCGAGTGTTGGGGAATGCAGACGAGCATCGAACAACAATCAAACACAGAGGAGTGCTGGAAAGTGCAGACGAGCAAAAGACAAGTGCTTGATAAGAATCACACTCTGCAGGGGGGACCAGGTCAAGAGATTTTGACAATTAACTCTGATTGGGGGATGAACAACTGTCTGTATCCATCACTATGACCAAAAATAAATCGGCGACTTCTCTGGGGAATATTTTGACGATGGGAGTGAATCCCTATCATGACTCTGCGGGGGATGACCATCTTCAGACTTGTATGGGGAATATGCTTGATTAAATAAACCTTGCAAGAAACGAATTCAGACACTTTGAACTTTGTGGGAAAATCAGGCGCACAACTGCTTGCTGGGAACGATAATCCGCTTGGGGAAAAGACCGCTCTTCAATTAGCCTTAGAGTTTTTCTGGGGATTCCACTTGCTCGAACTTAGTTGGGGAATGTTCTCTGCTTGGGGAGATATGACATCATTCTGCAAAACTTGCAAAAAGAACATACACACATGTTCCTCGGGGACTTGCATGGTATGATCTGTTCATCCATTGTCACCCGACACTCAAAGATAGTTTTAAATGTTTCCCTGCAATGTCAGTTTTCTTAGAAAAATCAACATGCTTCAAATGCAATGTTCTTTTTGCCAAAAGTTCAGGACATTTTTGCAATCAACGTAAACAAAACACAACACAACTTTTGACTGAATATTCATTTATTGAGAGGCCTTTGAATAGGCGAAGTTTTACATCAGGAAGCAACTACCTAGAAAGAGGTAGCTACCATAAAAATTGAGAAAAAAAACTATCCTAATGGCAATGTACACAACATTCCAATAAGTTTCCTTCCTACTATGACCAACATGTTTTCAAAACTTTCCATTCTCGCCTTTGCTTTTTGAAGAAGATGAGGGGACTGATTCCTACCCTTTTGATATTACCAGACTGCATGAAACGATGATTTGGTTCAGATTACTCGGATCGCAGTTGTTCGCTTATTCCCTTGTTTTGCGTGGATCGCCCTTTCGGGTTTTCAATCCACCGGGATACCTTTTTTTGCCTGAGCTGTCCGATTGTGGCTTTTCAACTCAGCGGGTGTACATTTTTTATTTGTTTTCCCTAACTTTTTCCCGAGCTTTTTTTATTCTGTTTTTAGCTCGCCGGGATGCCCTTTTCTTGCCTGGACTTTAATTCTGTTTTTGTGTCCAGCGGGTCTTTTTATGCGAAGTATTTATTAACTGCGTCCTAGTTAATAGGAGATTGGAAATCTTCTCCATCCATAGTAGTGAGCATCAGTGCCCCACCCGAGAAAACTTTCTTCACTATGAATGGGCCTTCTTAGTTTGGGGTCCACTTACCCCTATGATCTGAACCTGGAGGAATGATCCTTTTGAGTACAAGCTCGCCTACTTGATACTCTCGAGTACGTACTCGTTGGTCGAATGCTCGCTTCATTCTCCTTTGATAAAGCTGACAATGACAGATAGTCGCTAATCTATTTTCCTCAATTAGACACAACTGGTTATATCGAGCACATACCCACTTAGCCTCATCAAGCTTCACATCCATCATTACACGTAAAGAAGGAATTTCTACCTCAACAGGAAAGACTGCCTCCATGCCATACACCAAGGAGAAAGGAGTTGCCCCTGTTGACATCCTGACTGACGTTCGGTACCCATGCAGCGCGAATGGTAACATCTCATGCCAATCTTTGTAAGTGACAACCATCTTCTGCACAATCTTCTTAATATTCTTGTTAGCAGCCTCCACCGCGCCATTCATCTTTGGCCGGTAAGGAGAAGAATTGTGATGTTGAATCTTGAAGTCCCGGCACAGTTCTGCCATCATCTTGTTGTTTAAATTAGAACCATTATCAGTAATGATTCGCTCGGGCACTCCATATCTGCAAATGATGTCTCTCTTCAGAAACCTGGCTACCACTTGACGAGTGACATTGGCATAAGATGATGCTTCAACCCATTTGGTGAAGTAATCAATCACAACCAAAATGAAACGATGACCATTTGAAGCAGTAGGCTCTATTTTCCCGATCATATCAATGCCTCACATAGAAAATGGCCAAGGAGATGACATGACATTGAGCGGGCTAGGAGGGACATGCACATTGTCTGCATATATCTGGCACTTGTGGCACTTACGGGCGTACGAACAACAGTCTGCATCCATTGTAAGCCAATAGTACTCTGATCTCAATAACTTCTTAGACATTGCATGTCATCCTGCATGATTACCGAAGGATCCCTCGTGAACTTCCTGCATTAACAAGTCTGCTTCGTGTCTATCCACGCATCTGAGCAAGACCATGTCAAAGTTCCTCTTATACAGAACTCCGTCTGCATTCAAGAAGAAACTAGCAACAAGTCTTCTCAAGGTCTTCTTGTTGTTGGATGATGCCCCAACTGGGTATTCTTGTTTTTCCAGGAAAATCTTGATATCAAAGTACATGATGTCCTCATCAGGGAAATCAAACTTCATTGGCTGGTAATCGTCTTCAAGCGGTTGCTGTGCAAGATAATCTGAAAATACACTTCCTTTGTATGTCGTACTCTGTTAATATCATTTTCCACCTTGCAACCCTGCCGGTTAACACTGGTTTCTCGAAAATATATTTGACAGGATCCATTTTTTAGATTAGCAGTGTGGTATGGATCAACATGTACTGTCTCAGTCGGCAAGCAGCCCATGCCAAAGCGTAGCAAGTTTTCTCGAGCAGTGAGTAATGGGATCCACAGTCGGTAAACTTTTTGCTAAGGTAATAAATAGCATGCTCTGTTCGACCAGACTCATCATGCTGGCCTAACACACACCCCATTGACCCTTCTAAAATAGTCAAGTATATGATAAGTGGCCGTCCTGGAACTGGAGGCATTAGAATCGGAGGCTCCTGCAGATATTCTTTTATCTTTTCAAAGGCTCTTTGACAGTATTCATTCCACCTGACCGTTTGTTATTTTCTTAACAATTTGAATATTGGCTCGCATGTGGCAGTTAGATGAGATATAAACCGAGAAATGTAGTTCAATCTCCCTAAAAACCCACGCAATTCTTTTACTGTTTTCGGTGCAGGCATTTCTTGTAATGCTTTTACTTTTGCAGGATCTACCTCAATCCCCCTTTGGCTAACAATAAAACCCATCAATTTACCAGAACGCACTCTGAAAGTTCACTTGTTTGGATTCAACCTCAATTTGTACTTTATCAATCTCTCAAACAGCTTTTTGAGATTAACCAGGTGCCCTTCTTCGTCTCAGGACTTGGAAATTATATCATCCACATAACACTCAATTTCCTTGTGTATCATGTCGTGGAACAAAGTTACCATAGCCCATTGATAAGTTGCCCCGACATTCTTCAACCCAAAGGGCATAACCTTATAACAAAATGTACCCCACGAGGTAATGAACGCCGTTTTCTCCATGTTTTTCGGTGCCATCTTGATCTGATTATACCCGGAGAAGCCATCCATAAAAGAAAATACCGATAACTGAGCGGTATTATCTACCATCACATCAATGTGAGGTAATCGAAAGTCATCCTTTGGACTTGCTCTGTTCAGATCCCGATAACCGACGCACATCCGGACCTTGCCATCTTTCTTTGGTACATGCACAATGTTAGCTACCCAAGGTGGGTAACTAGTTACAGCAAGAAATTCGGCATCCCACTGCTTTTGAACTTCCTCCTTGATCTTCATAGCCATATCAGGGTGAGTTCTTCTCAGCTTTTGCTTTACAGGAGGACAGTCTTCCTTTAGTGGCATCTTGTGTACAACAATGTCAATATCTAACCCTGGCATACTTGATACGACCAGGCGAAGATATCCACATATTCTCGTAGTATATCAATCAACTCCTTCTTTACCTCGGCCTGCAGAATGGCCCCAATCTTTATCTCTTTCTTTACATCCTCAGACCCGATGTTGATGATCTCTATTTCTTCCTGATGAGGCTGAATGACCATTTCCTCTTGTTTCAACAATCTAGCCAATTCTTCCGGGAGTTCACAGTCTTCTTCAACCTCTTCATCAGCTTGGTAGATAGGATTCTCGAAGTCATGCATAGTCATAGCAGGAACGTTATCACAGGAATCTAAATGATCAGCACTGCACAAATGATGTGCTTATTTCAGAATCTGCTTCTTCTTTTTTACATATTTTTTTTCAAAAGAGACGCAAACACACAAAAACACTGAAAAAAGAAAACATTGCCATTTTACTTGTTTTTTTGTGAATTTTTTTTAAAAAAACGAAAGAAAGAGAACACAATTTTCTTGAAAAATGTCCTTTATTTCATGGAAAAAATAAATGCATTAAAAGCATTGTGGCCCTATAGATGGATCCATGCACCTTGGACAGAGTGCAGAATTTGACATGCAGTATGATAAAATGGAAACAAGAAAATTACTTTGACTGCCAAGTAACTTGAAAAAAATCCTCAACAAACCAGTTCCTGAACTCCTCCCCAGGTGCACATGGGTGAATCCAGTTATCCAAGTCGCAGTCACTATCCCCATCTTCATCTGTTGCACAAATATGGTTGTAGTCGAGCATTCCAGCACTTGTGAATATTATGGACCTACTGCCTTGAGACCAACTGGACTGGCCAGGTTGATATCCGAGACCAAACTTGTCATCCTTCTTTTCCAATTCTAACAACTTGCCCCAACCCTGGGAATTTCCGGATTGGACTACTTCCTTAACTTGCTTGTAGGAGTAGATAGGAGTTTCGTCCTTCTCATGGCTTTGAACTGCAGCAACCGGAGACAAAGTACTAACATTAACTGTCTCAAACGCTTGGCAAAGTGTCTCATGGATCTCTCCGTCCATTTCCACATACTTTAAGGTCAATAGATGGCTTACAAAAATATCTTCTTCTTCGCACACAGTAACAACCTGGCCGTCTACCACATACTTTAACTTTTGATGCATCGTGGATGTTACTGCGCCAGCAGCATGAATCCAGGGGCGTCCCAGCAAACAGCTATAAGCGGGTTGAATATCCATAACATAGAATGTACTCTTGAATACCTGAGATCCAATCTTTACCAGTAGCTCCACCTCCCCAAACACAGACCTTTGTGACCCGTCAAAGACTTTTACAATCAAATCACTGGGTCGCAAGACAATGCTATCAACATTCAGCTTCATTAAGGCCTTCTTAGGGAGCACATTGAGAGAAGAGCCTGTATCTACCAAGACATGTGATATAACAACACCCTTACACTCCATAGTGATGTGTAAGGCCTTGTTGTGATTACGTCCTTCAGAAGTGAGATCTCTATCTGTGAATCCCAACCCATGGTTGGCGTTCACACTGGCTACCACGGCCTCCAGCTGGTTAACAGTTATCTCTTGTGGTACATATGCCATTTGCAAAACTTTCAGCAAAGCCTCCCGGTGAGCTTGGGAACACATTAACAACGACAAAATTGATATCTTGGACGGGGTTTGATTCAGCTGTTCAACTACCTTATAGTCGCTTTTCTTAATTATTCTCATGAATTCCTCAACTTCTTTTTCAAAAGTGCCCTGACTAGCACCAGGAGTTGTCACCTCTTCAGTCATTATTTGTTTACCCTTAGCCTTTGCAGCAGCTTCAGCTTCGGGATCACCTCTAAGAGCTTGAGGAGCAAAGAGACGCCTGCTTCGAGTAAATCCACCAACTCCTCCGACATTCACAACAGCCGGGTCAATTGTCATTTCTTTACTTTCCACCTTTTGACCTTCTACGTACACGTCTAAGCCATATTTCCAAGGAATGGCCTTGTCATCAACATAGGGAACTGGTCCCGGAACAGTGATAGTTACTGGACTCACTTCTGGAACATAGATAGTCACTGACTCTCTCCGGGCAGGAACTTCAGCAGGATCAAAATAAATTATCACTGTAGACACACAATCATTTCTATCGTCGACCTTGTCAAACTGTAGAGACCCCTCATCAATCAAATAATGCAACCCAACTTTCAGATCTCTGCAACCATTAACTGAATTCAAACAACCCTCACAGTTAAAATCACAACCTGGAAAAACCTGTCCTTTCAGTAATCTGTCCTTTACCTCTAGCAGCGAAGTATTCACTTCCTCCACATTCAAAATCAAGTTTAACCTCTCGCCACCATCAACAACATTTATTTGGTCCCCTCCATGATTTGGAATGGGGTTTGATGTAATATTTGGAGGCGGTGCGAAGTTAATTACTTTCGAGTCAATCAAGTCTTGGACTTTATGTTGTAATGCCCTGCACTTCTCCGTTGAGTGCCCGAGAGCTCCTGAATGGAATGCGCATCTTGCATTAGCATCATACCCCACTGGAAGTTCTCCAGGTGGTGGTGGTGCCAATGTCCTCAACTGAATCAAATTCAAATCTTACAATCTCTGGAGTACTGTTGCGTATGTCATAGGGATTTCCTCAAGAACCTTGTTAGTTGGACGAGCTTGCCTCTGTTGATAGGGTCTTTGCTGATAGTTATTGCGTTGTGGTTGTTGTTGTTGTTGTTGTTGTTGTGGTTGTTACACAGGACTTGTTGGAATGGTGACAGCTCCCATCTGCTCATAAGATCCTCTGTATCCACGGCCTCGGCCTCGACCGTACACAACATTAATTTCTCCATCCCTTCTTCTTGGAGGTCCATTAAAAGCTTTTCGAACACCACTTGAGCTACCTGCACCACTGTCTTGAATCTTCCCCATTTTTAGAAGAGTTTCAACTCTTTCTCCAGCTATCACAATATCATTAAACTTCGTCGCTGAACAAGACGCCAGTCTCTCAATAAACACACCCTGCAGTGTTCCCATAAACATGTCTGCCATTTCGTTTTCTAATAAGGGATGTTGTACTCGATCAGCAAGCTGACGCCACCTCTGGGCGTACTCTTTGAACCCTTCCTTAGTACTCTGAGACATTGTCTGCAACTGGGTACGATTTGGAGCCATATCCAAATTATACTGATACTGTTTCACAAGCGCCTCAGCTAAATCCTTCCAGCTTCGAATATTGACCCTGCTCAGCTTCATGTACCATTCCAAAGAAGCTCCTACAAGACTATCCTGGAAGTAATACATCCATAACTTTTCATCCTCTGTATGTGCAGCAATCCTTCCCACAAAAGACTAAAGGTGAGTTTTCGGGCAAGCCGTGTCGTTGTACTTATCAAAAGTAGGGACCTTAAATTTGTAGGGAATTCTCACCCCTGGCACTAAGCCCAGATCAGTGATGTCAAACCCTAGAGAACTCTGAGATTGAATGGCGCATATTTGCTCAGCCATTTCTTCAAATCTCCTATTCATGTCAATTCCCCGGCCTTCTACCTCATCCAGCAAAGTGAATTGCTCGTCCTGTCCATCAAACTGCATGTTATTCACTCCATCATTGATAATAGTGACCCCTGGTTGCACCACAGGGATTTCAACATGACGGGCGCCAGCCCCGTTGCGATTACCTCCATCTGCTGTCACATTATTCCTGGCTTGATTGTTCTCTACCATTTCGCGCAAGCGCTCTTGAGTTTGACACATCCCAACCATGAGGGTCATGGAGTTGTCCATTCTTGTGCTTAAGTCATTTGAATCTGCCTGCATCTGATCCATTGCTCTTTGTTCACCTTTGTAGGGTATCTATGTACAATTGGCTATCTCTGAACCTTCTTAGGAGCTATAGTGTCTAAAATTGACATAAACATTAGAAAACTGATGAACTACCTGCAAAATAGCAAACACGTTATATGCAATGCAATCTTCCTGCTTTCATTATCAAGCTTTTATTGCCCCCGGTTCTGGTATCTCTTGAGGAATCCATATGGCCTTTGGGAGTAACCTGTTGTGATCATTTCTTTCACTGTGTTCCACACCATTTCCACAACCAAACTATGAAAAGAAACATACAGCTCAAGGAATCGGACGAAATAAAGATGCAATAAGACAAAGGCCTTAAGGCACAAACAACATCCCCTCAGGGTTTAAAGTCTTACACAGCACAAAATACAGTAATCAAAATAGATCCCTACAACAATTTTGTAGGTGATCAGAAGTACAAAGGAAATAAACTAGAACTCCAAGCTAAAAGAAGACTCTGGCTCTTCCTCTGCAAGCTCCATCTCTACTCGAGTTCTCTTCACATCTGCTCTTCTTCTGAGATATGTTATCTCTTCCAGAGCCTCATGCAGCTGCTGAAACACCTCCTGTTGCCTCCTATAAGCCTGCTCTAACTCTTCTCCTTGAGCAACAATCTGTAGCTTGAACATCTCTTCCTTATTATTGTACTCTGCTTGATCTTGCTCTCTTTGACCATACACCCACGTAAGAGATTGCCTAGCATCCCTGAGATATTTCTTGTTTTTCTTTAATAGTTCTTCTTTCTTGATGTCCATCAACCCTCTTCTTTTGAAGTAAGCCTCCCTTTCTTCCAACTCTTTGTCCTTAGCCTCTTGTTCTACCTGTACCTTGTGCAGCTTCTCTTCTATAGTCAACTTGGAGAGAGCTAACTGATGATGCAAGCTAACCATTTATGTATGCTCCACCCTCAACTCTTTCAGCTGAGCCTCAAGTCTTTGATAATCTTCTAAAGGAACAGTGCTTGGTGCTACAGGGATCTGTGAAATTATTTCCTTTGGGTAGAGAGGAAGCTCCAAAGAAAAAGGCAATAATGTAATCTTGACACGCTTCTTCAACCATGTTGCAAAGGGTTCATACATATTGGGGTCTACTCTCCCAAACTCCTTTTTTCCCTTTTGAGTCCTGATATCCCAAGCCTAGAATACCTGGATAGCCATGTCAACATTCTCCTCAATAGGAAGCTACAAAGATTCTCTCACATCCTCATCAGAAGGGGACTCTCTTAAAGGATATCCAAATTGCCTTATCGCCAGAACTGGATTATAATTGATCATTCCTTTCCTCCCAATCAAAGGAACATTAGGAAACCAGTTACACTTTACAATCATCTCCTTTTCCAACACATCCCTATCATACCCCCAACTTATATCACCTACAGTCAATCCCATCAATCTACGGGACCATTTCTATTTTCCCCTCAAATCCTTAAAGGGTCCCCCTTTAGGCAATTGTCTAGCAAACCAATCAGCAAATAGAGGCACACAATAGCTCACATGACCTCCCTTCTTTTCATTCCTATAGTGAACCCCATAATAAAAGTCACCTAACAAGGTAGGTGTGGGATTCCTTCTGAAGAAAATGACAATAGCCTCCAGGCTTACCATCCCTTGATCACTTGGGAAGAAACTAATTCCATAGACCATCAAAGCTAAGAGTACACCGAACTGTGCCCATTGATCATTTTGAGCATATATCAAGGCTTCCTGAATCAGCATATGGCAAGACAACCCCTTCCCTTTGCTACTTCTCAAGCCCTTCTCTACCCTGCTTAGAGGAAAATGACACCTTTGAGAAATTTCCTCTGCCTGAAGTACTCTCCCTGAGTTGTAATAAGGTTGTATTCCACTAAGGGGAATATGCAACAAACTAGCAATTTCCTCCAGTGAAGGTGCTAAGACATAATCTTGGAATATAAAACAGCGCAATGGAGCATCATAGAACTGAAGTAGAGTATGAATGTTATCCCTTTGGTCTTCTGTTGGCTTGTCCATGTACCTGAGAATTTGCCCAAACCTAGCCCTGAAATCTCCTAGAATCTAATCATTGATCAGACCCTTCAGCTGGTGTAGTTTCTTCACCTCTGGTTGTGGAAATGTATAATGGGCATTATTCTTTTTGAGAGTTGTGATGATGCTTGCCATCTGGATATGAGAGATTAACAAATACCAGAACAAGGTGTGCAAATGTAACCTGAAAAATGAAAACACTAAGATGTTAAGGATGCTATGATATGATGCAGATGCAAATGCAAGGCAAATATGATCAATCTGGAACTGTCTGGGTGCTGTTTGCAAGAGTCAAGTGATCACAAGCTATAAGTCCTCTGAATAACAGCCCATATACACTTGGATGAATCACATATATCCTCAAATCAGACTACCAAACTATGTAGCTCAAGAACTCCAAAGGTCAAAATATCAGATCAACATATAAGACTGTACTGGCAATGGGTATGATGAGGTTAAAGGGTTCCTGCAAACCTGTAAACCCCTCCCAATCTCACTGGTGTGCTCCGGGTCAAACATCACGGACTCTCAAAGCCAAATAGAAATAATACTTTCACCATCTCCGAGAAATGGCTCATGACCAAATCAGGGAATCGGTTTGGCATTATGTACTACTCAGGGAGGTCTCAGCTGAGTCCAAGAAAAACAAGCATCCCTTATAAGTCCCCAGCTTCAAGCGCTGAAATCAAGAAACAATAGTACATTCATCCCGAATGGTACAATACTATCATCATACGACCAGATTCTTTGATTGAGTTCCTATAAGAGAACTAGGCCATCCTATGCAAGTTCTCAGTGGACCCTCAGGTGCGAATGGGTTTGCCACATAATGTGGTCTGCCACTGCCACCATTGGAGAGGGTTGTTTCCACAAACGTTCACAATGATCGGTCCCCAGCCGCACATAACTATCAAGGTTATGTAATGAAGTAGGGATATCCCTATATCAAGACATTTCCAAGACGGTCGCGAATCTGGGTGTGAACGCACTAATACCCCCATGACAAGATGACATAGGGCCAAAGTGATTGGCCATGCTAAATCCTATGGTGCACTCAAGTCGGGTATTTGGCTAGTCTCATCTCACCATACACAAGTAACACCTAAGTCCCACCAAACAGAAAACCAGTCCAAACAGTCCAGTATAATATATGATGCATGAAAATAAATACTGAAAACTGTAAATAAAGTTATAAATAAAACTGTAAATAAACAACAACAAAATAAACACACAGCAGCAAACAACCAACACCCAATAAAACAGAAACAATTAAGCACTAGGAGAGACTCTCAAGGGGAACCAGAGATACTCTGGTTAGGAAATCCCTAGCAGAGTCGCCAACTATCGCTCCCTGGATTTCCATCCTGGTACAAACGCGAAAGTGGTGTGAAAAGAAGGTAGAGTTGCCAGCCAGGCATTTTTATCCCGAAGGAACTAGAATGGTAATGCTGCACAAACCAGAAGAAAAGAAAAGGAAGGACACAGGTCCTATGAACCAAAGAGACTGGGTTTGGGAGTCGGTTACGACATGAGAAGGTATTAGCACTCCAGATCGTCTGTCGTACCCGACGTGATCCATGCTTGCAAAGGAACTATTTCAAAGGGTGAAGAAATGAAAGTTGTTGCAAAAGAAAAAAAAATGAACTGGATAAAAAGAAAAGAAAGGGGGAAATGTAGGGAAAATAAAAGAGTGTGCTCGAACGGGCCCTACCCCGCTGCCTATGTACGTCACTGGACATGAGGATCAGAGTCGCCGTAGTTCCCCTAACTAGGGGTGGAAAAGATTGCTTGTGTATTAAGGCTTGAATTGCCTATGTCAATGCTCAGGTGTTGCAGGCTCGGACGACGAGTGCATAACCATCTTGCAAAGTGACAAGTAGGGGAAAGTTCGCACGTAAAGAGTGAAGGTGATGAGAAAAGAAGTCCCGAAGGAGAGACGCTTATTGTTCGTCCAGTGTTTTTTAGAGTTTTTTATGAGTGTGGCACAAGGAAGTGAAAGTAAAGCCTTTTCTAAGGACATGTCCTTATTACCACATCCCAAAATAGAATGAGTAATAAGTCCATCAAGAATGAGGAAGATCCTCAAACTTGTTTCCTAAGATTAGAATTTAAATTCACTAACTTGTTTGTATTATTAAGTGTTTTTTTGTTGATTAAATGTGAAGAAGTATTTTTTATACTTTTCTTTGAGAGTATGACAAAAGGGAGAGTCAACTCAACCATTATTAGATATTTTTTAGGTTTTTTTTGAAGATGAGAAAGAGAGAGCACCAAAAGTATCTCAAAGGTAAAACTAAAGGGGAAAGTCTAATCCTAAAGTTATCATACATGGGAGTCCTATGGTTTGTGAGGATTGAAACTATCCTAAGAAAGGAAAAGAAGAAGAGATGAAGAAAGAGTTAGAGAACAACTTACTACTCTAAAGGAGATAAGTTGCTTCTAAAGGAAGAAAAGAGAAGAAAGCACAATATGGAACAAGGCACATCAACAGTTACAAAATAGAAAGCAAAGATAAAGAAGAGATGACTATTTGGAATGTGAATGACATCCAAACTTCACTTACCATGAGCCCCTAAAATGGTTAGTATCATAAACAAATGGTAAGACAAAGACAAGTGAAATCAAATGAGATAAAAATGAACAAAAAAGCATACTAAATCATCACAACCAGAAGTGAAAGCAACCATTTATTGCACTAAGACATATCACCAAGGCAAACCAAGCAAGAGGTAAAGTATACAAACTACTACCTGTAAACACCCAAATTTGCCCTCACCCATTCACACCATGGCTTGTGATATTCTCATATGCATAAACTCAACCATAGCATCTCATACCACATTTTTGATTCACTGCATTGCTTCTAAGTCATCTACATCTGGGGTTTGTGATCTGATCCATCCCTGAGCCATTTGAGCCACTCCAAAGGTCTTCAATAATTTCAAAGGGGTCCATGTATGTTCAAGCATCATATTATATCCTCTCAAAGTCAAGAATGTCAAAAAATCACAAGAACTGAGATTGGCATGGAAGCAGAGCCAGGTTTGACTGCACAGATGACCTAGAATTAGGGTTTTGGTTTCAAAGGACATAACTCCAAATTTTTTGGTCATTCTTGTTTCTATTGGTCTCTATATGGTATAGGGATCATACATATCAATTTTCATGAAGAAATTCAATGGGGAAGGCCTCTGATCAAGAGTTGACTTTTTGAGCAAGTCAGTGCAAAATCAGGGCATCTGAGGCCCTCAATGACCTAACCAAAGGGTGTTCTTCATCATTTTGATTGTGTATGATCTTTATTTTATCATATAAGATGTTAGAAGTTCACAAAATTGAAGAATTTCAAGCCATTTGCAAAGTTGACTTTTTGGAAAATGACTTGTAATGGAAACTTGCCATTTTGGGAAACTTTTTCAACCCTTTCTTTTTGATTCAAAAATGCTTCAAATGGGAAAAATTTGGTCATGAAAGTTGTAGAATGGATCATTCCCTTTTCAAAAAGTACAAGAACTTGTTCTAATTCATTTTGGATCAAAAGTTATGGCTTGTCAAAGTTGGGAAAAATCACATAATTTCAAGTTTTCTACCAAAGAGGCAAAGTTGCAAAACCACTTGCCAAGACAAATTGTGCTATCAAATGGACTTCTAATCTTCATACAAACATAAACCAAGGCCTAAGGATCAGATTGCATCAAAAGTTTACTCATTTTCATGGCTTGTGGATCAAGAAATTTCAAAAGGGGCAAAGTGGAACAAAGTTGCAAAACATCCTTCAAACCCTAATCCACTTGCTGGCTGGCTTCAAAACTGATCCTATGGTCCTCCTCACTTCTTGCTGCGCAGGACACCCCTCTTGTCCTTGGCTAGTCATGAGCCCATACCTCTCTTACACAAAGCTTGACTTTTTTGCAAAAGACCCATACCAATCACAATAGGGCACAACCACCCTTCTGACCTACCCAAGATTGATAAGTGGACCAAATACATCACAACACAACACACAACTCAGCCTGAAACAATCTCCAAGCCAGCATTCTCAAAAACCTCCCCTTATGCATTTTGCTTCGAATCACACAGCACAAGCATCAAACACAAAAACAAACTTCACAAAACATCTCAGCATGCCTCACTGATCATCCCTGACCCTTCACCTTGCCCTGAAAATCCCTGAAATCAAAACACGATTTCCTCACTTCACTGAACAGAACTTGCTCAATCTCACAAACCAGCCATTTTAAACTCCAACCAAGCATTGCAAGCTTCTCAGGAGGTTCATTAGAGGCGTTTTGGATCAAAGGGCCAGCCAGAAAGTTCCAAAGATCAAAGCTTCAGTTCAGGTGAGCTCAAGAACATTTTTTTCCAGAAACATGTTTTTAAGTTCCTAAATGATTCTCTATGCTTCACTGATCATGTTGATATGTTTTGTTTCGAAAATGATTGAGTATTGAGTATGTATGAAGCTTCTGAAACTTTTTTGACCTAAATGCATTTTGTTTCGATTCAGCTTTAATATGAAAAATAAATGTGTTTTGATTGTTGATTCTTGCTCTATGATGTTTGGGGATGGATTCTGGGCAGAGAGATTAAGTTTTAGTGACCTGGGGAGTGAGCTAGCAATTTTCAGGGAGACATGTGGCCGAAGAAGATGACCGGAGGTCATTTCCGGCCACCTGAGGGTCATTAAGCCCTAATTACGTCATTAATGAGAGTTTAAATGTGGAGCGTAGATTGGTCTGACTGGGGTTGACTCGCGCGTGAATGTGTGGCCAGGATGCATCATTAGAAACCCTAACCTTGTTTAATTAATTAAAATCCAGTTTAATTAATTTATAAACCATTTTAGCCAGATTTGAATCTGGGCCCTTGGATCTGGCGCGCAGTCAACCAGTCCAAGCCCAGATCAAATCATGGCCATCCCTTGCGCATACTTTCATTTTTTTTTATTATTTCATTTAATTTGTTTTATCTTTCACATTTAATTTAAAATAGCAAAAAACCTTTAAAAATTCTGAAATTTTTTGTCAAAGGTTTAATTAATTTTCAGAACACAAAAATATTTTTATTTTTATTTTTTGCATTAAAAATTATTTTTAAATCATTTAAAAGTTTATTTTTAATTAATTAATGAAAATTAATTAATTAAAAATACTTTTAGGTATTTAAAAATCACAAAAAAAATTCACATAGCATTTGAAAACATTTAGAAACATTGTCCCACTCTCAAACCAAATTTCTTTTTTGATCTTGATGCCTTTTGATAATTTTCTTTGGAATTAATTTCATTTCAAGGCCATATTTTGTTTCAAACTTCAAAAATTCATTTCTGCCTAACCATTGAGAGTTGGACAATGATTCCTTTTGCATTGCATCTTGCATAACATGTAGTTTGTAGGATAAAATTGGCATGAATTAATCTTGCATTTTCAATTTTTTTTGCATTTTTCTTGTCAAGGTACCTTAAAACCCTAGTAATCTTAGAAAATTCATAACTTTCAATAGGTTAAGAGTTGGATCCCCTCCTTTGGGCAGTGAGTTTGTATAGGTTTAGGGTTTTGTTGATTTCATTTTCAAATTTTTATCATGTCTCTTGCTTCTGGTTTTGGATTTTGCTTTGTGTGTTGATCATAAACCCTAATTTATGCCTTCCTTTGCATCCACCTTCCATTTGCTTGCATACCATGACTTGCTATGACATTTTGTGCATCCATTTGATTCATAATACATCTTAGGACATATTAGAATCATGTTTGATCATTGCATCTTTCATTTTCCATGTTGTATGTCCATTGCATTTCATAACTTTTCATGAACATCCATGGTTCAATGCATGCTTCATTTGCATTCTCATGCTTGTATGATCATTCTCATCTCTTGTCATATGTTTGAATCATCTCTTAGCATCCTCAACATCTTGCTTATGCTTCTGGTTTTGGTTTGCATCATCACATTTTATCTCATTTGCATTGCATTTCATTTCTTATGCTAACATTTCAGGTGGTAAGTTGTTTGAGAAGTGAATTTGCCTTCACTTCTCATAATCTCTTTTCATCTCTTTCATACTTCCTTTGCTGCCTTTTGTATGTGTATTGGATTGAGCTTGCTCATTCTTGTTCATCTTACTTTCTTTCTTCAAGCAACTTGTCTTCTTAAGTGAAGCAAGTTGTTTTGCTTCTTTTTGCTTCTTGCTCCTTTCATCTGCTTCCTTCCTGGTGGTTTCTCTGAAGATTCTTTCTTAAGCCTCATTAACTCTAGGAATGACCAAGCATGATAACAATTAGGGTTTTGATTAGTCCCCCATTTAGTTTCACCTTTGTGTCATCTTTGAGTCTTCTCTTCTCATCTCATAATCAGGGACTAAACCCTAAAGGCTTTAAGGCTTTGTGATTAAGCTTATGCCTGCATCCTTCTATTAGGATGGAGTGTATAACTTTAATCCTAAGTGTTAAACCCTTAATGTGTTTAAATCCTTTAATCAATCCATCTAATAATCACTAAGACATCAAGCTTGTAACTTGGGCCTTGCATTAGGGTTCTAATTCTTCCTTAATTGGTTAAGAAGGACTAACCCTAGTGTTAATGGACAAGTCCCCCTCAAGTTGTCTTACAAATCATAAAATTCACTTCATCTTAACATTAACTAAAATCCACTTAATAAAGGCTTTGTTTTATCATGAGGTTAATCCCTAATCATGGATTAAGTGGAGGAGTCTTTCTCAGCTTAAATGTTCTCATCTATTATCCTTCTATTAGGATGGTGTAATGAGTCCATTAAATCCTTGATTATGGCTTAAACTCATTACTTAACACTAAACAAAAAACAACAAAAACACCTAAATAATCACAAGTAGGTTAATGATCTTAATCCTACACCATGGTGATTAAGTGTGAGATACTGACTTCACACTTAAGGTATTCTCATTACCCCTAATCAGAGGGAAGATGTGATGAGTTTACTAACCTTTGGTTTAGGCTTAGGCTCATTAACTTATGGCAAACTTTAAAAAGCAATAAAAGACTGAAAACACAAAAACAAACAATAATCGTCTCCTCCGGGATTCTTTTCTCATCTCATTCACTCATAAACGAGAACTTGCTTCTTCCGTCTAATGCAAGATAGTTTGCACCTGAGCCAGACAGGTCATACACTTGAGCATAGACAAGCAAGCAGTTCATCAGTCAATTTATCTTTCAGTCTCTTTGGGTCGAACTACGGTGTTCTGACTTCCTCATTGTACGAGAGGATACGTAGGCATAACTTAACAGTTATCGAACAAAAGTCTTTGTATATTCCCCCTCCTTCCAGTATCATTCTTTAAGCCTCATAGTCTTGAGCATTTTACTCCTGTTCTTACACTAACACTTCCCTTATAAACTTCCCTTTTCTTTTACACTGACACTTGCATTCTTTTCCAACTTTGATACACATATTGCACTGACACTTCCCCTTTAAAACACAAATCTTTTAAGCGTGGATCCCGTCGAGTACAGCGGACAATCTGGGTGTTAATACCTTCCCAGGTTGTAACCAACCCCCTTTCTCAGTCTCTCTGGTTCGCAACCGTCTTATCCATCTCTTCCTAGGTCTATGCAGCATTACCTTTCCTCCGGGATAAAAATGCCTAGCTGGCGACTCTATTCATCCTTCCTTCTTTCGCCGACCGTTCGCGTCTGTACCCCATTTGACTTAGCCTCATTTCGTGGGAGCGACACTACCAAGTTTCACAAACTCTTATGAAGAAAGAAAAACACAAGTGAAACACAAAAGACCCCACACAAGTTAGACAAGCACTAAGCAACACAAGGTCAGAACTTTACCATTAGAAGAATGAGTACAAACATCCCAAAAGACTCAAAGAAAGGTTCATGCAAACCCAAACACAAACAATATAAGAATGGGAAGTGAAGTGATCATGTGCATAGGTGTAAGGACAAACAAACACAAACCAAATCAAGGAATAAGCATCACGTGAAAAACTAGGGACCTAAACATGTTAAGAAGTGCATAAGAAGCATGATCAAACATGGGAAGAAGCACACAAACTCCATCACAAGTACCAAAGAGAATGGATGAACAAAAGAAGTGAAGTGAACATGCATACATTTTGTGAGAAATTTTAAAGGCAAGTAACAAAGAAAACTCTCAAAGCACACACATTAAGCAAGGACCATGGATCAAACCTCATATAAAAAGACCTCTAAACACCCTATAGGAGTTGGCACAAGTGCCATCCTAGCCTAAGAACTAAGCATGCTAACAAGAAGAAGCAAAATTAAGGCAATCTCACATGAAAATTTAAATCAAATCACAAACTCATGCAAAAATTATGCAATCAAGCATAAAAGTTCATTAAGTGATAACATCATACCAAAATGGCAAAGTCAGAATCATAAGCAAGCTAGGTCAAAGGACCTCAAGAACACCAATTAGGGTTTTGAAACTTCAAGCTCAAGTCAACTATCAAAAATAATCACACAAACTTCTAAGAATCAAAAGAAAAATCATCCACAAACTACACTTTAATATGAATCAAATGCAAAAAGAACCAACTCAAAATTCAAATTGGTGATCAAGATATAAAACTCACAAGTCAGCATGTATTTAAAATGGATTAAAAAAAATTAATAAAAATGGAAATCAATCCCTACGTGGAAAATAAAAAGAAATGGAAAATAAAAATATCAAAAATTAAAGAAAATTAAAAGGAAAGATCATGAATTATTTTAGAATTTTTGAGAACTTCTAACTATTTTTAAAAATTAGAAACCAAACTGAAATAAAAAAGAAAATAAAATAAAAGGTCAAGGAGCCAGGGGTGCAATAAGCAAGTAATTCAGTTCAATTCAGTTGGGCTTAACAAATGAGGGGGTGCGAATAACAATTTAGGCCCAATGGATCAACGCAATACACAAATATTACCATGGAAATTCAAAGGAAATCAGGGAAAATAACAAACCATCAGATCAATCCAACGTATTCAAACAAGTCAAAGGATCAAGCAAAGTCAAACAATCTGAGGAGGTGAGTGTGTGTACAACATAGTTGTGGTGTGGTGTCAAACACCCAGCATTATTGGGCAAAACAGAGGCACGTGAGAGAGATTCTCTCATTTTAATGCGCTAGCTTCTTTTCATCCGTCCAGATCACAACATCCAATGGCCATGAGCTTGTCTTCTTCAAACACCTGCATTCATACATCTCCAGAATCAGGTGACGGGGCCCTAGCTTCGATCATCGGAATATTCATGCTCAAGAACACACTTGCATAGAAATTCATGAAAACTTCCAGATTCAATCATTCAACCATGGAGAACAAGAATATGGGATCAAAAACATCAAACTCTCAAAAATAAGCAAGGATCGAATACAAACAGGTTTCACCATAAAATTTCAAATCCATCATACATGCTCAATATTCATCCATTTCAAATTCTAAATGGATCAGAATCATCATCAAGACATACAGATCACAACGCACACAAACAATTTCATTTCCAGATCTATGAATTTGGATGATACCTAAGATATGCAGAACTTCAAATTTCCCCAAGAAAGCCAGCTACCAGCTCCAGATCAACCTCTTGCAACCTCTAATCACAAAATAAATGTGAAAAAAGCTTTGAAACTCCTTAGATCTAGCAACCCGAATGTATTTGCTTTGAACTTTCACTGATATGAAACTTGCTTAAAACTCAAAGTAATGGTGGATTCATGATCAGCAGAGCTCAAGGATCAAGGATCTATGGTTGGTTTTGGAAATGTGTGGTTGTGTGAAGCAAATCGAAGGAAAATGCAGTTGTGCAAGAAAATGGAGGGTGAGAGAATGGAAGAGAGCTAGGTCAAATTCAGTGCATGGATTCTTTATATATCACTAATATTCACACCTGACTAGGGTTTTTGCACAAATACACGCATGGGAAGTTTGATTGATATCAACTTGCAATTTTGCAAAAGAATTGTGATCAGGTGATTTGCTCGTGCTACCTTGTGTACAAGTGCATGAACTGACTTCATTTTATTCCATATTTACCCCTGAGTCATTTTTGGCCATTGGATTTAAGAGGATTATGGTTTCCTTAAGATTTTGCAAAAATACACTAAGTGTAATATCATGCATCCCATGCACGATTTTGGTAGCTTATATTGTGCCAAATACTCTTCATGCTTTTCCCTTGATGCTTATGACTAGAATCAATCCATAGGATAGCTTAAAAATGCAATACAAGGCAATTTGCAAAATTGGAGAGACTTGAATTCATGGTAAACCCTAAAAATATATGACTTTTGATTGGCCATAACTTTCAAACCATGAGGGATATGAACATGTTCTTGTACTTTTTAGAAATGGGAGATCTTACTCTACAACTTTCATGTTCAAGGAAAATTCATTTGAGACCATTTTGGTTGTGAAGGAGAGCTTGGAAGATTACGGCAAAACTTGCTAAATTTGGAAAATTTTAGCTACATGCCATATGCCAAAAATAGAAACACTTTCCAAACCCTAAATTCTTGATCGTTGACTTTGGAAAACCTCTTATTTTACCTTAAGAACCTCCCTTAGCTTGAAAAATGGGATTGGAACCCTTGAATTGCCACAGTTAACTTTTCAAATAATCAGTTTGACCAATTTCTTCTTATGCAAGCAACTGATGAATGTACTGCCTTCCACAATGATTTTTCTCACCAAATTTAATCCATAGCATTCTCATATCATATGAAGGAATTTGCCCACATGAAATGGCCAAAGTCCCAAAGAATCCCTGCTTGAACATGAAACCCTAATTTGAAGACCATTTGTGTAGGAGCTTGCCCTTCCTTGGATCATTTGGTAATCTCCCAACCTCTTGGGCTCTTGTAAAGGATCTTGAGCTTGTATAGGACATAAGAACACCTTGTGAGACTTGGACAAGGTCACTTAACCTCTTGCTTTGACTTGTAAGGCTTCAAAATGGACCAATGATTGATCATATGCCCAATGCTAGGACAGGAGAATGTTATGCTTCCTTTTTCTATGCAAAGATGCTAAGGACATGCCATGCTTATGATGTTTATGACATGAGGATGATGCTAGAAACAAGAGGGCAAATTTGGGGTGTTACACTTGGCATTCTTGTTGATCTATCATGTTGCATATTCATGATCAATGTTCATTATGTTCATATGCCATGTTCATGTGTCATATTTTGCATACTTGTTGCATAATGAATCATGTGGTGCATTCTTGCATAATCCCTCAAAATTCTCATTTTCATTCAATTATGTATGTTGATCTATGTTTAAATGCATATTCATGTTTAATTGGTACATGTTTCATTGAGTTTGTGCATTAAAAAATGAAAAAAAAATCAAATCTGCATTTTACATTTCACAGCTGACTTTGCATATAGGTGTTGTAAAATACATGTTGTTTGTTATGTTGTTCATGCTATATGTGACTTTATACACCTATCTTTTCATGTTGTATGCGGGCTGTAGAAAGTTGCTTGTGCTTTGCCTTTTGTTGGGTAGCTATTTGTGCATTTAAGGTCTGTAGTAGGTGCTGAATTTTTGTTTTAGCATTTTTTTTTAGTTCTTTTAGAATTAAGATAGTGTTTAGATTGAGTCCTAGAGTTATTAGGATTTAATTGGTGTGAGTTTTCTTTATTATTTTAATAAAATACACTAATATTTGTTTTGTATGGAGGGAAAGGTATGTTTCCTTACACCTTATCCTTTTTATTTTTTATGCATTCCCTTTATGCATTTAATTCACTTTTTCCTTCCATATTTGTGATTGGTAGGTTTCCCTTTTGTTAGGACCAACTTATATTTCTTAGGAAGTAAGTTGCATCCTTTTTCTTCTCTCTTTTCCTTTTGCTCTTTAGGATTAGAAAAACCTCACTCACCATTTTAATAAATAACATAGGGTTGTGTCTTAGTCCCCCTTAATTTTTGTCCTTTTCCGATTTGAGTCTTCTTTCTCATCTTCAAACAAAATCCAAAAAGACTTAATAAATGCATGAAAGGATCCCTTGTGTATAGCCTTATTCCATGGGGAACTTGCATTCATTCCATCTTGGAGTGGTGCAGGCTTGTCTAGCATGATGTACAAGTCTTATCAAGGGGTTATTTCACAAAGAAAAATCTAAAAGATACTTCTTCACAAAAGCTACAAAAAAACACTTAATAAAGTTCAACAAGCTAGTGAACTTAAACCTCAATTCATGGAAACCTGTCTTGGATAAATTCTTCTTGCTAGGTGTGCTTGTTCTATAATTCCATCTTGGAATGTAGTAGCAAGTACACATTCCATGAAAAAGAGTTTGAATTCACTTCCTTGTGCCAAATTCATAAAAACTCTCATAAAAAGCAAACAAAAAACAATAAGCGACTTTCCTGCGGGAACTTCTCTTCTCATCTCATTCATTCTCAACGTGAACTTGCGACGACTTGTCTCGCATGCAAGACGGTAAACGCACTCGTACCAGACGAGCCTGCAACACCTGAGCATACACATATGCAGTTCCAGATATAAAAAAACACAAACAAATAGTTCCCTCCTTAGTTAGGCGAACTACGTCGATTCTGATCCTCATTTTCCCAATGAGGTAGGTAGGCAGCAGGGTAGGGCCCGTTTGAGCACACTCTTTATTTTCCCTACATTTTCCCCATTCTTTCTTTTCGTTCCTTTTCTCATTTCCATTCCCATTCCAATTAGTAGTTCATTTGTTCAGCAGCAGTTATATTATTTTACCCTTTGAAACAAAACAAACAAGTGTGGATCCCGTCGGGTACGGCGGACGGTCTGAGGTGCTAATACCTTCATAGGTTGTAACCGACTCCCAAACCCAGATCTTTGGTTCGCAAGTCCTCGTCGTTTCCTTCTTCCTCAGGTTTGTGCAGCATTATCTTTCCCATTCATTCGGGATAAAAATGCCTGGCTGGCGACTCTACCTTTTCTGTACCACTTTCGCGTTTGTACTAGGATGAAAATCCTGGGAGCGACAACTTCAATCAACTTATCGTCCATCATCTTTTGAATGTCTCTCTTAACAATCACACAACCACGAGGATTCACCGAACAAACACAACAACCAGCATAATCGTGATCAATATCATGATATGCACTTAAGAAAGCATGCATCTCAACCAAAGACCTTCGAATATGGTGGACTTCATAAATCTTGAACAAACCAGGACAACCATCAACCATATTCACATACGCATTACCATGATTCGGAAGCGGATTTGTCTTCACATTTGGATTAACATCATTGAAGGACAGAACATTGCTCCTTATCAATTTCTGCACTTCAAACTTCAATGGATATAAATTCTCAACATCGTGCCTCGGGGCATCTTGATGAAAAGCATAGTGAGCCTCTGGCTTATACCACCATGGGATAGACTCTGGAACTAAAGGTGGAGAACGTGTTTGCACAAGATTCTTCTCAATCAGAGATGGAAGCAAATCCGCATACCACGTTGGAATGGGTCAAAATTCGGCTTAACACGAACTTGTTGATTACCACTCTGTTGCACAGAAGGTTGTTGATAACGAGACTGATACTTTGGAGTTGTTGGCACAGTTGGAGTCACATTAATCATCGGAGTTACAGAAGCTACATGCTGTTGATGACTGTTCTCACGACCACAAAGTCTTCTGTAACTTTCATGAGACACACCATTAGTCTCACCTTCTTTCTTTTTACCGAAATTGAACCTCCTAGAGCTCGAGCCATTACTACTCTCTTGGCTCAACCGTCCCTCACGAACACCTTCTTCTAAACGCATCCCCATACTCACCATTTCAGTGAAATCGGAAGGAGCACTTGCTATCATCTTCTCATAGTAGAAAGAACTTAAAGTCTTCAAAAAGATCTTCGTCATCTCTTTCTCTTCTAGAGGAGGAACAATCTGAGCTGCTAGCTAGCGCCATCTCTGTGTGTACTCTTTGAAAGTCTCTTTGTCCTTCTGGGAAATAGCATGAACTTGATCTCTATCCGGTGCCATATCAACATTATACTTGTATTGCCTAACAAAAGCCTCTCCCTAATCAACAGTTGATCACATTCTGTCTGAGCAGACATCTTCCTAGCATACATAGTCAAATGACTCAGAGGACAAGTGTTGCCTTTATACTTCTCGAACTCAGGCAATCTGAATTTGTATGGAACTTTGACATTAGGAACCAGACAGAGATCATAGGCATCTTTTCCAAACAAATCCTTATGCTTCAAGGCTCTCATCTCCTTATGTATCTCAACAAAACAACCTTGAAAATCATTAAGTCTTTCAATCACACCAGCGCCTTCACTGGGCTCAGCATGGTAAATCACTTCATCATGGTGCGGAATACTGTGCATTACAAGTGGTGCAGTAGTCATCACTGGTTGAAGAGTAGTCATTATTGGCGGAAGAGTATTAAATGCAGCAGTCTCAGGAGGAGGAGGATGATAACCAGCAAGAATGAAATCAATCGGCATGCCCCACAGTGTACTAGCAGGCATGCGATAGCGAGGAGAAAGAGCAGTTTCAGCAGGAATCGATGCAGTGACAATCTCAGAGATGACTATATTCTGTATCGGAGAATTAGGAGGAGGTGGCTGATTCTGAGCAGCCACCAAGCTTTCCATCATGGTAGTAACTCTTTCCAAGCTTTCCCTTAGATATGCAACTTCCTCGCGCAGCTCGTGATTCTCTTGTTGTAGGGTTTCCGACATCTTCTTCCGATTAGCTCGAGTATCAACCTTGTGAGTCAGCTTGACAGGAGAACTGAATGATGACCAAGAAACAACATAAGATCCCTGGAGAACACTCAAAACGCCAGACCAATGCGGGCATTATGCATGGTATGTGTATGCAAATGCAAAGATTTCAAAGGACTATAAGATAAATTGCAATATTTATAAAGAAACACTTTTTGAAGTACTTAAAAACTCATTCTTATTAAAATCAAAGTAAGGATTACAAGTGAAGTACAAGCCCCAACAATCCTAATACATGAGAGAAAAATTAAACTAGGCCTAGGGGATCACATCCGAAGAAGATCCGAATACCGGCTGGTACTTCATGTGAATCCTCTTAATCTCTTTCTTGTACCGATTCTCCATCTCTTCCTTATCCTTCACTAATAGGTCAACAATGGCCTTCCAAGCACCCGATGTAGGAGGAATGGTAGATGGAGTACTAAAGGAATATAAATCCTTTCTTGGCCTCTTCATAACACACCGCTCAAGTAACTCAATGAGATCATCTTTCTCCTTCAATTGCTCTTGCATCATCATCTTCTCAAGTAGCCATTCTTCTTTCTCTTTCTTCATTATGTCTAACTCTTCTTGAAGAGCAACCTTCTCATCAACGGGAGGAAGAAAAGCGGACAATGTTCGTATAGGAAACAAAGGCTCCTCGGGTGGATAAGGCATCTTGAGCTTGTAAGCCCTAGATCAAACCCACTGGATGTAACACTTGGAGGGAGAAAGGTGTTGTCTTCCCAATTGACCCTTCTCTTTCCGATGAACCACATGCCAAGAATGAGCAATCCTTTTCTTCATTTCTACATGATCTACACTATTAAGAAAGAAGAAACGGGATAAAGAAAGGTTGTTTGGTATGTCCTTCAAACAATATCCCAACTGTCGTCTAGAAAGAATAGGGTTGTAACTAATTCCCCCACGTGTACCAAGAAGAGGTACATTAGGAAATTCTCCACAACTGTCAATAAGCACTCCAGTATCATAATGGGAACAATACCAAGTCATATCCTTTTGAGAAAGAGACATAATCCTTTGAGACCATCTTCACTTCTCTCTATTATCCTTGAAAACGTCTAACTTTGGTAAGTGCGAAATAAACCACCTGTAGAGAAGAGGCGCACAACACACAATCTCTCCATCACCTTTGGAGGTCCTATAATGAAAGGCATGATACATGTCTCCAAGCAAAGTAGGTACCGGATTCTTCTTCAAGAAAATCTGAATAGCATTATCATCCACAATACCATCTAAGTTAGGAAACAAGACAATCCCATAAATGAGCAAAGCAAGAATAGCCTCAAATGCATCCTTTTGACCCAAAGTAAGAGAAGTGGAAGCTTTTCCCATCAATAACTTATTGTTAATACCAAGAACACTCCCTTTTGGAAGAAACTTCCCATTAAGATCGGACTTCTTGAGAAAAAGGGCTTTGGCGATTACCTTGATCGTAAGCTCCTTCTCTAAACCACCGAAAAGAAATTCCTTGTCCAAAATAGGTAAACCCATCAAATGAGAGTACTCCTCCAAGGTCGGCACAAGCTGATAATCAGGAAAGGTGAAACAATGATGCAACAAATCATAAAACTGAGCTAAGGTAGGGAGAATCCCCTTTGGTACATCGGTATCCAAAATAAACAAGAGCTTTCCATAACACTTCCGGAACTCCTGGGTGTCAACCACCAATTCTCCTAGCTTTCTCAGCTCTACTATATTAGGATTCTTGAAGGTGTACTTCTTTGTGTTTCTTCTTTCAAAATTCATAACCATAGACATCTGAAATTTTGCAATAATATCTTATGAGTCCCTTGAAATCTCAAAAACAATGTTCATGAATGCATGAGTGCATGTATGCAACAACCACAAACAAGATCACACAAAGCACACAGGTTTAGGTTCCGAGTCATGAGCATGAAGTCGAGGTAACAGAACACCAACCCACATAGGTAAGTACTAAGGTTTTGTCTTCATTGTACCTGCAGAAAACCAAAAGGATGCTAACAGAGGTGCCCGGAGTTAACAACCATCTTTAGAATATCATCGGTACGTTAGATTACTCCCCAACCGATAAAATTCTTAAAATAGACCTCGTCCGAGGGTAGTATCGCGTGAAAACCACCTTAGGTTTACACCCGGATGGTTTTCGCACTACGTTCCTAAATTGGCTTGGATGGGTTAAGGGTTCTACAGTCCTCAGTATGATCAGCTCAAGGTCGGAAAATAATGCCCCGTATGATTACTCATCATGAAATTGATAATCTAAGAGAGCCTAACCGAGTGGAGATTATCAAATTGATATAGCTTTGGACTACTCCATCGCTTATCGCTTAGAATATCGCCGTCCTATCATAAGTTCAACTCAGATCCGGGTTAGAATCTATCTCACTCACAGAGGATCACCAAAACCGAAACAGAACAAACAAATAACAAACAAATCAAACCAAAGCAGTAAATAAATCAAAGTAGGCCGAATCCACTTAGAGATTACTCCCCAATAGAGTCGCCACTTTTCTGTAGCGGTAAAAAACATGAGCATAAGCTAGTGATTAACTTAACTCAAAGTAAACAGAGTCGCCACCGCACTTTATTTTTATTCCAAGAGGAAAAGGAAAAAAGAGTGAATAAATCCTAATGAATCTAAAAGAAAAAATCTAAGGAAACACAATAGAGAAACAGGTAAGGGGATAGGTTACACAATGGGAAGGTTTTATGCACCCAAAATGTTTGTGGTACTCCACGGGAGCCCTTTGAAAAATTTAATGCTTTTTGGTTTGGAAATGGTTTGCAAAGATGAGAGTGGGGGGATGGGAAAAGAATTATTTTTAATATTTTTGTGTTTGGAGAGGTTTACCACCTCATGCCTACGTACCCACAAAGTGAAATGCTAGATCAAAACCCCGTAGTTCGTGGTACAAATAGTGAAAAAGGTGGGTTATGATTAATTTTATTAAGTGAAGAGAATTTGTCATCTTCAAGTGGATAGCCAAACAAATCTTCCATGAGAATGAAGGCATGGACTCATACATCATTATGGGGAGGGCGCCAACTCGGATAAAATCAACGAGTATGCCACTAAACCCCCACAAATGACAAGAGACTCAATTACATCAAACTACAACCATGAAAATTGAGAGACTTGCACCCGACTAAAGAATAATGACTCATAATCGGCACTTTTTAAAAGAAGGAAACAAAAGTGCACAAAGGGACAAAACAACTTGAATGAGTTTGATTCTTTTTATTTTTGAATTAAGGTCAACATGATTTGATTAATTGATTTTAAAAAGAAAAGAAAAAAAATTAAAAGCCACTTGACAAAAGTCAAGGTTTTTTTTTGGTAAAGAGGTGATGATTTAAAAAAGAATCCTTTGAAAAAGGGAGAATGTTTTGAAAATTAAAGAATCCTTATAAGCTATCAAATGGCCAAATAAAGGCTAAATCCAACTTCATGAAGATCAAAGCAAGGGGAAGGGATCCTAAAATCTAAGTCCAAAATCTTCATTCCAATGCCAAGGATAGTAACCAAAAGTCCACAAATTAAAGGCACAAGTCTTTTAGAAGTTTAATCCTTTATTAATGTTTTGGTGTCCAAATGGACAAAGGAAAAATAACAACAAAACAAGAGCAAATAATAAACATGATATGGATGAATAAAGCAAAATAGAATAAAGGCAATAAAAGTGCAAAAAATTAAATGTTAGTAACAAAAGAAATTAAAGTGCAAGAATCTAAATATTAACAAAAATAAAAGTATAATAATATTCACATAATAATGGTATGGTGAACTTAATCAACCACAACCAAAAATAAAGAGTAACCAAAATCAAAGGCAACCGGATCCGCTTAGCATCTTACACTATAGCGATTAATCAAGGCAAACCGAACCGAATTCAATGAAATTTGAAAGGCGATTGGGAGACCCAAAGAACCTATGCATCAAACATTCATAAGTCTCGATTCTTAATGTAATATGATTAACCACTTTGGGATTACGCGATCAACAAGAGATCTAGTCCACGAAAGTGCAAGTACCTAATTAGATTTTTATTCCGAAGTCGGGACACATTTAGGTCTATGTTAAGCAATCACCGAGTAATTTACGAAGTAATTACCCTACAAATGAGGCCGGCCACCACCAATTAAGTTGCATAATGTTAGTACTAATGCATGCGAGATAAATGATATGTAAATCGTTATCCGGACGCGATACCGCACAAAATTAAAGGTGAATACCATATTTAGCCGCACTTATGGTATTCTTCCATCCTTAAGTTCAATCACTCATCTCGGTGGATTCAAGCATGAAAATGTATCACTAATATAAAGTACCTTAAATGAATTGAATAATCCATTAAAAGGTAGTTTTGAATTAATGAACATTAACTACTCTTATCTACACCCAAAGTTCATTGAAATTAAGGAGAAATCACTCCTAAAAGTGCTTCCCAAGGTAAAAATAAAAAGGAGGAAGAAGAAGAAGAAAGAGGAACCAAAAAGGGCTTGAAACAAGCCAAGAATTCAATTATGACTTGCGTTAACCGGTTAACACATATGGTTAACCGGTTAACGTTGAAGCAGCAGCAGAAAATATGCAGAAATTCAGCATTGATCCATTTCCAAAACTCTTTCAAAACATTTAATGATCAGGATCTGAATTTGCACGAATTTTAAAGCCAAAATACAGTGGAATCCCTGCAATAAAACAACAAATAAAGATCCAAAGGATCTAGAATCAAAGGAACATAAGATCTACATTTTGAATGGTTGATGGTGAGTATGGGTTTGTGGAAGGAGAAGAATTACCAAAAGCTCTTCTTCAAATTAGACCAACACAAGATTAGATCTACTGAAATTGATGAACAAAAGAATGAAAGGATGAAGTTTTAGCTCAAGTTAATCAAGAACTCAATGTGAATTCTTGATAACTTCAAGAGAAAGAAAGTGAGCTTTTTAGAATTTTTGTGTTGGGGGAGTAATTTGCAAGAGGTTTTGTGGCTATTAAAAGCTTATGGAATGAATGAAATTGTGGTCCTATTTAAAGGCCTTAGGTATGAAAATTTGGTGGAGTGGAGCTTGCTTTGGTAATTTGAATTTAGGTTTGGTAATTGTAATTTTGGTGGGAAATGGAAAAGAGTGGTGATTAATGAGGGTTTATGGTAGGAAATGATCAAAGTGATGTAGAGAAATCAGAAACCAATGGATCTAGAATATTCCAATTAAATCAATGATCTAAGGGTGCTGAATTTGAATAAAAAATTCAAATTTCGCACTGGTTAACCGGTTAACGCATTTGGTTAACCGGTTAACCAAGCTGAAATTTGAATTTTTTATTCAAACATGGTTGCTTGGTTGTTTCGGCCCGATTCTTGTTGTACGTCGAAAAAATGAACACATGAACCTTGGAAATCCTTTGAGTGAATCAATTAACTTGGGAAATCCTCGATCTGATAATTTTGAATTATTTGCGGATCAATTTCGACTTTTGTCTGTGAAATTTCGCTCGAGCTGCATGACTGCTATTTTTGGCATTTTCAATAGTTCCTCTTCCTGGAAAAAAAGGTTAGTAAAAGGAAACAAAATATTTTTGGATTTTGATTAATGGTTAGTAAACATAAACAAATAATTAAAGACAACGGTGATCTCCTGCGAGGCATAACCTAACCCGAGAAGAACCGTGCAACCAGTGCGATCATGTTTGTATGCAAAATGCAGATGAAAATGCAAAGAAAACTTAGGGCAAAAATTAGGGTGCAACATGGGGTGTTACAACTCTCCCCCACTTAGAATATTTTCATCCTCGAAAATGTACCTGATGAGAAAAGTTCTGAATACGACTCTCGCATCCTGCTTTCTAGCTCCCAGGTCACACCTCCACTAGTAACTCCTCCCCAAGATACTCTCACCAGAGGAATCTCTTTACCTCTGAGTTGCTTCATTTTGCGATCCTCTATCCTTATTGGCATCACTTTAACAGTAAGATTCTCCCTAACCTGTACCTCATCCCTCTGAATAATGTGAGATGGGCCAGACACATACTTCCGAAGTTGCGATACATGAAATACGTCATGCAAGTTCGAAACCTCTGGTGGTAACGCCACTCTATATGCAACTGTACCAACTTTCTACATAATTTTATATGGTCCAATGAACTTAGGATCCAACTTCTTTGATTTCAAAGCACGCCCAATACATGTCATTGGATTAACCCTCAAAAACACATGATCACCTTCAGCAAATTCTAATTCTTTTCTCCGGTTATCATGATAGCTCTTCTGTCTACTCCGAGATGCTTTCATATTTTCTCTAATCATCTGAATTTCCTCAGTAATTTGTTGTACAATTTCAGGTCCAAGCACTTCATTTTCACCAGTTTCATTCCAACATAAAGGCGTTCTACACCTTCTACCATGCAAATCTTCAAATGGTGTCATTCCAATACTAGAATGGTAACTATTATTGTACGTGAACTCAATTAATGGCAAATGAGTATCTCACGCACCACCCTGTTCCAACATACAAGTCTTTAATAGATCTTCTAAAGTCTGAATAGTTCTCTCTAACTGACCGTTCGTCTGCGGATGATAAGCCGAACTCAACCTCAACTTTGAACCCAAAGCCTCTTGTAAACTTTTCCAAAATTCAGAAGTGAACCTCGGATATCTATCTGATAATATACTCGAAGGAACACCATGCAGTTTCACAATTATTCTGATATAAATTTCTGCCAACTTCGTCAACGAAAAACTTATATTAATAGGAATAAAATGTGCGGATTTTGTAAGTCTATCCACAACCACCCAAATAGCATCAAATCCCCTCACCGTATTCGGAAAGCTAGTAATAAAGTCCATAGCAATATTATCCCACTTCCATTCTGGAATCTCCAACGGTTTCATCCTTCCTGAAGGCTTCTGATGCTCCACTTTAGATTTCTGACACACCAAACAAGCATACACAAATTGTGTTATATCCCTCTTCATGCCAAACCACAAAAACAACTTCTTTAAATATTGATACATCTTAGTAGCTCCTGGATGAATACTCAAGCTACTACAGTGTCTTTCTTCTAAAATTGCCTTTTTCAACTCGGCATTGTCCGACACACAAATTCTTCCCAAGAACCTCAACACACCAGAATCATCTACCTGGAAATCACTTTAAGGATCATTTCCTCCTGTAGGAATTAAATCTACCAACTTCACATTAAGTCTTTGATTCTCTTTAATAATATCCAAGAAGTCAATATTCACCTTCAACATTCCAAGCCTAACACTCTCATGTGTCGTCTCACAAACCATGCTGAAGTCTCTAAACTGCTCAATTAATTCCAATTCTTTCACCATCAATGCCGACATGTCAATTGTCTTGCGACTCAATGCATATGCTATAACATTAGCCTTACCCGGATGATAACTTAAATTAAAATCATAATCTTTCATAAATTTCAACCATCTTCTTTGCCTCATATTTAGCTCTTTCGGATCAAACAAGTACTTTAAGCTTTTATGGTCACTAAACACTTCAAATCTTGATCCATACAAATATTGCCTCCAAATCTTCAACATAAAAACCATTACAGCTAACTCAAGATCATGAGTAGGATAATTCCTCTCATGCACCCTTAACTGTCTCGAAGCATAAGCTACCACCTTACAATCTTGCATCAATACACCACCTAGTCCAATCTTGGACGCATCACAATATACAATAAAAGATTCACCAAGACTTGGTAAAACCAACACTAGTGTCGTAGTCAATTTCTTCTTCAACTCTTCAAAACTTTCCTCACAAGTTGCATCCCAAATAAACGCTTGACTATTCCTAGTCAATTGAGTCAATGGCAACGCCAAATTCGGAAACCCTTGAATAAATCTTCTATAATAACCTATTAATCCCAAAAAACTTTGAATCTCCGTTACTGTCTTCGGAGGTTCCCTTTGAAATACAACACTTACCTTAGATGGATCGACTGTTATACCATCACCAGAAATAACATGACCTAAGAAACTCACATTATCAAGCCAGAATTCACACTTCGATAACTTAGCAAACAACTTGTTATCTTTCAACACCTGCAAAACAACTCTCAAATGTTCCTTATGATCATCTTCATTCTTAGAATAAATAAGTATATCATCAATAAACACTACATCAAACTAATCCAAATAAGAATGAAAAATACGGTTCATATACTCCATAAATACACCTGGCGCGTTAGACACTCGGAAAGGAATCACATCATATTCATAATGTCCATATCGAGTTCTAAACGCAGTCTTCTGAATATCCCCTTCTTTCATTCGAATCTGATGGTATCCTGACCTCAGATTAGTCTTACTAAAAACACGCGTGCCAACTAGCTGATCCATTAAGTTATCAATCCTTGGAAGCGGATACTTATTCTTAATAGTCATCTAGTTCAATTGACGGTAATCGATGCACAAACGCATACTACCATCCTTCTTTTTCACTAACAAAACTGGAGCTCACCATGGTGATACACTTGGCCTAATAAATTTCTTATCCACCAACTCTCTAATCTGAGGTTTCAACTCAGTCAATTATGATGCAGACATCTTGTACGATGCCATAGAAATAGGTCTTCTACAACTGGAAGCTCACTAACCGATACCTTACGGTCCACAGATAACGATGCGAATAATGCAAACATCTCCGCCTTATCTTCCAACAAAGTCCTCAACTCTTTAGTAGATATGGAATTAGCCAATGCTTCTTGAGTAAGAAACAACAACTTCTTCCTATAACAATTAATATAAACTCGGTTGAATACCAACCAGTTCATCCCCAAAATAACATCCAAATTTCCAAGCAGTAAACAAATCAAATCCACATAGAAATCTCTATCAAAAATAGTGAGCGGACACTTAAGACATACTAGAGATGTAACCACAGAACCAATAAATGGAGTTTCAGTTATCATTCTTTGCTCTATAGTAGACGGCACAATACCTAACCTTCTCACGTAATCAATAGAAATAAACGAGTGTGTTGCACCTGTATCAATAATAACAATCAAAGGAGTACTTATCAATAAAGAAATTACCTTTGGCAGAACGCTCCTCATTAGTGGATTGGGATCCCACTAAAGCAAATACTTTACCACTGGCTCCTTGAGTCTTTTTTGGCTTCTGACAAGTCATACTAATATGACCCTGTTCACCATAATTAAAAAAAAGTAGGCATAGTGGCCCTGCAGTCAGCTACCACATGACCTGTCATCCCACACTTGAAGCACTTCTTGACTTCATTTTGGAAAGTGTTAGCACGATGACCCATGCTTCCACATCTAAAACACTTCACAGGATTGGGATTTACCCCTCCACCACTTGGCTTCTTATAAGTAGTAGACTTTTGTTTACCTTTATCAGCCGAAGTACTATAAGGAGTACCCCCAAACCTTTGCTTACCCTTCTTGTCATTCACAGCCTTGTAGTGAGCAATTTGATCCCTGTTATCATTATCATAAATCATGCTCCTACTCACCAGCTCTTGATAGTTCTTGATCTTCTGGGAAGCAATTCCTTGTTTGATCTTATGACGCAACCCATTCTCAAATTTCAAACACTTAGAAGTTATAGCATCTTCAGTGTTATAGTGTGCACAATACTGCATCAACTATTCAAACTTCGCGGCGTACTCAGCCACAATCATATTACCTTGCTTATGTTCCAAAAACACAACCTCTCTAGCACTGCGAGTGTCTTCTGGAAAGTACTTCTCCAGAAACTCACCTCAAAACACATCCCAAGTAACAGCATTACCTGCAGCTTCCAACCTTTGGCGATTGTTGTCCCACCAGACCTCAGCTTCTCCCCCAATCATGTGAGTAAGAACCCTCACCTTTTGATCATCATTGCACCCCATGGTCCTGAAGAACTTCTCAATAGCCTTCAGCCATTTCTATGCAGCCTCTGGATCCAAAATACCCCCTTCATATGTAGGCGGCTTGTTACTTCTGAACTGGTCCAAATCACGAAATTCAACATTCCCAAGAGTTGGACCAATGTTCTCAACAGCTTGTACCATGGCTTGTATAGCAGCATCAAATGCAACATCATTCCTTCCTGCCATACTAATACAACAAACACCTCAGGTTAGAACACTACAACAACTCATATTCTAAGGACTAACTCGACGCAACATCTGGCCGGTTGGACCGACCTGCTCTGATACCAATTGTAACACCCCACTTTCTCAAATAATTATAATAATGATTTAATACGAAAAATCAGAGTTTCCAAAATGGAGTGCCACATTATTTTGAACAACTATCACTAAAAGAAGTTATTTATTAAAACAGCGAAAATAAACAACCATTTAATTCAACTCGGGCAATAAGTTAATCCCAACAAAATATCTTCAATAATTTGGTTAATAAAATAGATACGTAACAAAAACAAAATAAACAACAAAAGTTCCCCATCTCGTGTTACGTATCAGAACGTCCTAGAGTCGAACAAGCAACACGAATCCACGCACTCTCAAGCACCTGGATTATTTGTACTTCTAAAGAAGCACAGATGCAACAACAACAACAAGAAAGGGGTGAGAAACAAATTCAAACATAATCGGTGCATATAACATCCTTAAGGTAGTTTCTCATACATAGCAACAAATACAACATATATACCAATAGTCAAACAATAACAAATACAACAATAATTATGCAACAATAATACAACAATAATTATGCAATGTGACTCAACAAGACACAATGCTTGTGGTACTGGGTTTTGTTCATTCAATCGAGCACAGATAATCACATACGCCCATCCAGCAAAGATTATCCCACGATTCTCCATAACAGAGTACGAATGATCATATTCGCCTATCTGGCAGATCATCCCAATAATAATTCAACAAATGTATGCATGACTATGAAAATGAATACAACATGTATAATTCACCATATTATACATCTACACGATCCATCCGATCAAAACACAACAATAGTTCCACCAAAAATCACCAATAATAACCTCACGCGATTTAATCGATTATTTGACTTATTAAATCCACCTAAAATCCATCATTAATTCATTCTCGATGTTAATCCTCGATTAAACGTGTCTTAAGCTCCATCTCAATACCTCACTCCAAAAGAATTGGCCACGCACACAAAATCGGGACAGAAATCGCAAAACATCACGTTTTTGCCCTATGCTCGGGTCATACGTGTAATGGCAAGGCCATACGCGTATTGACATAGTCCATTACGCACCATACACCTTTCATATGCCCCTCATACCCGTTTTTCTCTAGCCCCATACGCATAACATACGTAAATGGGAAGAGAACCTCACATTTTCACCCTTCATACGCGTAATGCTCCCATTCATACACGTATTGGCCCAATTCCTCACACAGCCATACACATATTGGCTTGTTCCTTACGTGTATGGGTAGAGCACCCATATTTTTTTGATTTTTCCTCTTCATTCCAGATTTGTTTCTCACAACTCTCAATTTCGTGATTCATACCAGACCTATAATTGTTTCTAATCCAGTTTTACACTCTTAATTTCATTCTTCTTTCATCTACATTACTATATACAATTTATATTTTCGTTCTAGATCTAAAATTCATATTGTTCATCAACAACAACAACATTTGCATAATTATACATCATCCAGAATAACGACAACAATATTTCATCAGAATTTAATCAAGATTACATTATCATATTCACAGATTCGCAACAAGGATCACATACTCACAAATTTATCACAACCCATCATGTTAAATCACCTAAATTTAAATTCGTTCTCCCCCCTTACCTCAAATTCAGATGAAAATTCGTGTGAATTTCTTTAAGATGGGTGCCCTAGATGTTCTTCCTCTTTCCTAGCCTCTTTGGTTCTTCCTCAAAATTTTCTTACGATTAATCTTTTACTAATTCTCTTATTAGATTAATTCACTTTTAAAACCCTCGCCTTGAGATTTACTAAATCATGCCTTCTTTTAATTAAATCCAAATAATAATAATATTAATTTTAATTCTAATATTACTAATATTATTTCATAAAGGTAATAATAATAATAGTAATTAAATAGTCTTATTATTATTCGCACACCCGCTATTACTAAGTGCACCATGATTCTACACATCCCATTAGGACACAACATCGAAACGACAAAACATACGCCTTAAACAAGGCCAACACAACATCAAAAATACCCGACGATTAAATATTAAAAATGGGGTGTAACAGTAATAACCAATTGACTCCTGATATGTTTGAACATAGTGACCGACATGTTCCCTCCTTTGACGAGCAACCTTTATTTCTTCCTCGGTCAAAACAATGGGAAGCATCGGCCTCTTAGCAAGGTTTTTATCCCCACCCGATTCCATGGGGAACACGGATTCTGAAGTATTCATGAAAAGAGTTTTATCAGCCAGAGATTCTCCAAATGACTCCCCCATCTCCGAATCATCACACAAAATGATGATACCTGATTTATAATTCCCTTTGATAGAGGGAAAGGAATATGACTCAGACTCCATCCTCTTTTTCGAAGATGAAGAAACATCACCCTCCGAATTTCTCTCGACGATAATAGGGTTACCAATCATCATTATAAAAAGGCGATAAAAACTTGTGGCCCATATTTATATATATATATATATATATATATATATATATATATATATATATATATATATATATATCAAGAATAATATCATACAAGTGTTATTTTGGTACTTACACCATCATAAGTGCCTAATAGTACAATTCACATTCTTGACAAATTCTAAAACATAATACAACAATGGTATAAGACAGGTAAATCATACTAAAATAAAAATACTAAGATAATATACAACATCCATTATTGTACAAAGATATAAAAATACACAGTGGAAACTAAATTTATGCTTCTCTTGAAACATCCCGAGCATAGCTCCACTTGTAAATCAAACCTGCAAAAGAAACCTGAAAAGAAACAACAATAGTGGGATGAGATATCAACATCTCAGTGGGTTCCCTATCTTAGAGTTCTCTTGGCTCTAAAGGTTCAATCTAAACATAACTCGGGTCTTTGGTCACTACCTCACAAGAAACCAAAGCAAGATGGAACAAAAATCCATATAATACTCTCGACGCTACACGAGTATGACATCTACCTCAAGCCTTTACAGACGCTTCCCGTGGGACCAAGATCCACCCACCTCAAGACTTACACAAGAATTTACGGAGGACTCGATGCAATACTCACCTTAAGTCCTTACGGATGCTTCCCGTGGGACTCAGAATAACCCACCTCAATACTTACTCAAGACTTCCTGCGTAATCCAATGTAGTACTCACCTTAAGCCTTTACGCATGCTTCCCGTGGGACTTAAAGCTTTCCACCTCAAGACTTACTCAAGACCTTACGGAGGATCTAGTAACATACACACCTCAAGTCTTTACGGATGCTTCCCGTGGGACTCGGTGTCACCCACCTCAATTCTTACTCAATACTTATGGAGGATCCAGTGTATTACGCATCAACGGTTTCTCATCAACCTTGGGTAGTCCTAAACATCTCACAAGCTATACCATCTAACAATTTCTAGTCAAAATACTAGGCCATACTATTGGTTTATGGTAAGATTTCCTCACAATACTTTAAATTACATGTTTTATTGTTCATGTATTATATAATGCTCAAACATATAATGTAACATTTTAATTTAATTATCACAATTAAACTAATCCCACATTATTCTCATTGTCTTTAATCTCATTCAATCCTCATGATTAAACATATATTCCACAAATCGATTAATACCACAATTCCCTAAATAACATAATTTTGGTTAATCATAAAAGTCGGGTAAAAATAATATTTCTTTGCATCATAAGATAATGCATATTTTAAGCTTTAAAACGATATAAAGAACAGTCAAAACGGATAAACGAGTAAAAAGTTATGAATTTTTAACGATGGAACAAATTAATATTTGTCCCCACACTTACAGTGTTAACCGGTTAACACCATGTGGTTAACTGGTTAACCACATCATGTACAGAATCCAGTAGCATAAAACATCTCTGTTACCAGGTTAACACCATGTGGTTAACCGGTTAACCATTGACAGTAGCTCAAAAAGCTGCGTTTTTCATATCAAAAACCCCATTTTCTCACCCAAAATACAATGGTTCATCCAAACAATCATACTAGTTTCAAACCACACATAACTCGACTATTCTACCTGATTATTTCAGCATTTTATTCGTTAGAATTTTGATTTAACTGATTAATCATTTTATCACATTTTCTAACCTAACTCTTAGAACTCCAAATTCTAAAACAAAAGTTTCTAACTATAACCCACCTTGACAATGAAGAGGAGTTTGATGAAGATGAAGATGACTGATGAAGAATGGTGATGATCCAAGCATTTCCTCTTTTAGGGTTTCCTTCTTCTTTCTCTTCTCTTTCTTTTCTTCCTTTTCTTTCTTTTCTTTCTTTATCTTCTTTTATTTTCTTACTAACTTTCTCTCCTTTTCTCCTTTTAACATATAACTTGTTTTATGTTATAAAACAAACAATTGTTATACTGATATAAAAATTGTTAGTAATCTAACGGGTCCAAATTGAGAGTATCCAAAAATGTCTCTGAGTCGAATATTCAATAAAACATATGAGTCAGAGAATACTAATTAATTAATTTAGCTTCGTTGGTTGCTCTAATTATTTTAAATTGAAACTCTCAGAGCACATCAGAACCCTATTAAACTTAATTAATATTATCTATAGCATTTATTAAAATGCGGGGTATTTCATCCTTCCTTCCTTAAATTGAAATTCGTCCTCAAATTTCCTTTACTCATCAACAACGATAGTTTGCAACACTGTCTTTGATCCATACTTAAGCTTACTGCTACTACATATTCTAACATATTAAAATTCCAATTTGACTTTGCGGCTCAAATTCATTGTTTCATAATGAATCAAACTTTATGTCCTTACTCATACGCTTGTTTCAACATTGGATTAACTTCCAACTTACTATTTCTGAAATTCATTTGTTGTTTCATAAATAATCACTTAGTCACGTCTCTCCTCCAGAGAAACATACCATTCTAATTCCTTCTATTGAGTCATAACACAAAGTATAACACTCCAACTCGATTTCAGGGTAACAAACACTCGACAAAACTCCACAAGGTATCTTAGAGAAATCTTATCCATGCACAATTTCCAACAAAAGCTCTTATTAAAAATCCTTCAATTACTAAAACTATTTCAAAAGTTGTCTAACAACTTCTTTACCAATCCCACTTTGTGTGATGTTATACGTTGTAACCATTTACATTTGACGCTTCATCCTTTCAGTATCTTACTAAAGACAACACACTTAAAACGAAATTTTCTTACTTCAATACTTATAAATAATTCTCTTCTGATTCTCAACAATCCGAATGAACTCTTTCATCTGTCTCCTTCCACTATGCTTTCAAGTCTAATAGTGGAGATACCATGAATTCTCAAACAATACTTGGTAGTTGGTAGTCTGCGGATAACACACTTATCCATTGGAGTTCTCACCAACCAACGAAACAAAACTTACATACATTCAGGGATATAACAACTTACTTATCAACTACACAATAATAACATCGGTCCAAACTCTCCAACAACAGAGATACATGGGTTGTAGTGTTGCAATCATAACTGATACAATTCCGATTCCATTCTAAACTCGAAACAATTCATCCAATTAAGCTTAACGAATCTGACTATGGTTACTACACTCCATCTCAATCTTCTCCACATGATTCCATTCACTCAAGGTTTCTGTTGACACAAGGTCTCCATTAATAATAATTAGCAATATCACAGAGCTTACAATAATTAGTGAGTCACTCATACCAAACTTAAATCATCCTTAGTATACTTGTGGATTTCCATAACACTTGCCTATTGCATATAATATTCCACACACTCACCTTTGAAGACCACACAAAACTTCTCGTTCAAATCCATTTCTCTCAAGGATCCCGTTCCTTAAACGATCCAATTTACATGCTTAACTTCGGAACGTTCATCCCTCACTCTTACCTGGAAGGTAACTTAAAAAACCATATCTCTGAGTGCGGCTCAACTGCACACATCTGGTATTACTCTTACGGAATCTATAATTGATGTTAAGAATTACCGATACAAAAACTAGTCAATTGTTCATCTCTTATCCACACAATAATTCAGATACCAAAATGTTTCCTGGAAGATCAACACTTCATGAGCCTCTTTTAACTTCTCAATTTAGGTCCTCAATAGTCGCAACGACGACACACCAAATATTTATATAATTTTCTATCTACGAACCATGTTCTAAAAGAAAGTCCAACACTTTATCCTTTGACACCTCGAACGGAAACTAAAACAAACTTACAGTTCGGAAGTACGATTCCCTAAAATCCTCCACAAAGTCATGTGTCAATTGATTACCTATCTGAGGCTAAACGATCGAACACAACTAAACTTGTTCCTTTTTGTTGACAAACAATCCAACTCATAATTACCAATCCAGTCCATACTAACTTGCAAGATGATTCTCACTCGCGGTTTCTAGACATGTGTAACAATCTCTCACCGTTCACAACTCAAGGTAACACAAAACGAGGCAAAACATGTAGATTACATACCCCAACAAGCGACGAAGTAGAATTACCATTCTATTATGGTCACATCGCAAATATTCAACAGAATAGTTCTATTCCACTTGTACAACAACGTTAGTAGGAAAACGACAATGACGATACCAAAACGCGTTTTTAGTCACAAGCTAACACTTGGTTCGTCCGTAAGCAAAAATCCAACGCACATTCCTTATCGGGAAGAAAACAAAACAATGGATATCTCATGTCTAGTATACAACTTTGTCCTCTCTCTTTAATTCCTAGGCGAGAATTAAAACAACAACATTCTCAATCCCACTAGAGGAAAATTCCAAATATATTCCGATCATTCATAAACACAAGAGTTTTCCCCTTCACTTGAAAATTGAGGTAATGCACTCTTCTAAAGAACCTTTGATATCTTTACTTACATATTAACCTGGGTTCCCTTACCTTTTACTAATCATCGCATAGAAAGTCTCCACATCTTCCTAATGGTACCAAGAACGCTTCAATCAGGCACTCCAGTCAAAATGTATGAATCTTAGAAAAATCAAATTTCCAAAAATTAACAATGATAACCGGTTACTACCAGGAGGGTAACTGATTACTCAATGCAAATCTTAACTCCCAGTAGTTAAAAGAGAATTAGAAACACAATTCTGTAATTGGGTACTACCCAGAGGGTAATCCGATTACTTCAAATGCATAAGCAAAATTATGGTTTTCATTACTACCTAACCCTCCCAAACTCATTTCAATCGCAACTAAAAGTTATAACCATTACCAACGGACGATTCCACACATATAGTAATCACATTACTAGAGTCCTAATGGGAGAACCATCATTGCTTACACTTCCTTAACTTTAGTTTCAATATCAACTTAACAATTCCATAGTACATTCTTTCAACAATACATTTCGTTATCACCTTCTCATATCGCACTGTTATTATTGTTTCTATACCATGTTCGCTTCATGCTCTGCGGTAATCCTCTCATACCCAACATAATTCATCTTACTAGAACTCTCTCGAATCCGAGGTGCTTACTCTATCACTCATCACAACTTTATCAAGTCCATACCAAATACACCTCATGTTACTAAATAAAGCTTATTCTTTCTCCGACACTATACCTTATATTATTTCTTGGGTAACTCAGCACTTTCCGAATTGATCCCTTGCTAAATATAACACCCTGATGTATTACTCTAAACTTTGTCTCCTCGGTCATAACCAAAAATACAACTCCAATCTTCTACTTTTCGTCCGGGGTATACTCGTCTTACTTGAAGCATGTAATCATATCCCTGTGTTTCTCTTCACGCTTCACCACGACTTTAGGTTCCCATAAGAAAAAAACGTTCTTTACTTGTAATTTCTATCCATCCATAAGGTATTATCCGAATACATTCCTTGAAGTACTCTCATTCATCTACGATGCCACTGCGACCTTAGAACTGAAACATTAACAATTAACTCACTCCCGAACCTTACGTCGCACAATCCACAAAGCATTTTCTCTTTCCATGGAATGATATTTCTCAAAACTCTTGTCCATACTAGTGACCAATATTGATCCACCGGTGACTTTACATATTCCTTGATACACTGACCACTTCTCCTGTAGATATCTGTACCTTTCAGACCCTATCCATTCCAAAGGATTTCTCGAACAACACACTACTCTTGCAAATCCATATTACAGGAAGTACAACTCTTAATAAGACTCCAACTGAGCTGACCAAAGCTCTCTTTGCTAACAACTCCTGGCTTGAGCCTACTCCCACAGTGCAAGTTCTCACAACACTTCAGAGTCCTTATGTTCACACAATCATGATTCTACCTATCACATACATAGCATTAGGTTGATCAGACCCAGTACTACATAATAAGATATTAAGAACCATGTCAGCAAGACACACTTAGGAGGCGGGAAATATTTACTTATGATGTTTCAAGGCTAGGTCGAGGATACGGCATGCTCTGATACAAACTGTAATGCCCATATAATATATATATATATATATATATATATATATATATATATATATATAGAGAGAGAGAGAGAGAGAGAGAGAGAGAAAATATGTCATACAAGTGTTATTTTGGTACTGGCACCATCATAAGTGCCTAATAGTACAATTCACATTCTTGACCAATTCTAAAACATAATACAACAATTGTACAAGACATGGAAATCAAACTAAAATAAAAATACTAAGATCAAATACAATATCCATTATTGTACAAAGATATAAAAATACACAGCGGAAACTAAATCTATGCTTCTCTTGAAACATCCCGAGCATAGCTCCACTTGTAAATCAAACCTGCAAAAGAAACCTGAAAAGCAACAACAATAGTGGGGTGAGATATCAACATCTCAGTGGATTTCCTATCTTAGAGTTCTCTCTGCTCTAAAGGTTCAATCTAAACATAACTCGGGTCTTTGGTCACTACCTCACAAGAAACCAAAGCAAGATGGAACAAAAATCCATATAATACTCTTGACGCTACACGAGTATGACATCTACCTCCAGCCTTTATAGATGCTTCCCATGGGACCAAGATCCACCAACCTCAAGACTTACACAAGAATTTAAGGAAGACTCAATGCAATACTCACCTTAAGTCGTTACAGATATTTCCTATGGTACTCAGAATAACCCACCTCAAGACTTACTCAAGACTTCCTGTGTAATCCAGTGTAATACTCACCTCAAGCCTTTATGGATGCTTCCCGTGGGACTCAAAGCAACTCATCTCAAGACTTACTCAAGACCTTACGGAGGATCTAGTAACATACACACCTCAAGTCTTTATGGATGCTTCCCTTGGGACTCAGTATCACCCACCTCAAGGCTTACTCAAGACTTACGGAGGATCTAGTGTATTACACGCCAACGGTTTCGCATCAACCTAGGGTAATCTTAAACATCTCACAAGTTATACCATCTAACAATTTCTAGTCACAATACTAGGCCATACTATTGGTTTATGGTAAGATTTCCTCACAATACTTTAAATTACATGTTTTATGGTTCACGTATTATACAATGCTCAAACGTATAATCTAACATTTTAATTTAATTATCACAATTAAATTAATCCCACATTATTCTCATTTTCTCTACTCTCATTCAATCCTCATGATTAAACATATATTCCACAAATAGATTAATACCACAATTCCCTAACTAACATACTTTCGGTTAATCTGAAAAGTCGGGTAAAAAAAATATTTCTTGGTATCATAAGATTAGTACATATTTTTAGCTTCAAAACGATATAAAGAACAGTTAAAACTGATAAGCGAGGAAAAAGTTATGAATTTTTAAAGATGGAACAAATTAATATTTTTTCCCACACTTACAGTGTTAACCGGTTAACGCCCTATGGTTAACCGGTTAACCACGTCAGGTTCAGAATCCAGTAGCACAAAACAGCTCTATTAAGTGGTTAATGTTATGCGGTTAACCGGTTAACCACTGACAGTAGCTCAAAAAGCTGCGTTTTTCATATCAAAAACCTCATTTTCTCACCCAAAATACAATAGTTCATCCAAACAATCATAGTAGGTTCAAACCACACATAACCCGACTATTCTACCCGATTATTTCATAATTTTATCCGTTAGAATTTCGATTTAATCGATTAATCTTTTTATCACATTTTCTAACCTAACTCTTACTCCAAATTCTAAAACAAAAGTGTCTAACTAGAACCCACCTTGACAATGAAGAGGAGTTTGATGAATATGAAGATGATTGATGAAGAATGGTGATGATCCAAGCATTTCCTCTTCTAAGGTTTCCTTCTTTTTTCTCTTCTCTTTTTTCTTCTTCCTTTTCTTTCTTTCTCTTCTTTTCTTGCTAACTTTCTCTCATTTTCTCTTTTTAACACATAACTTGTTTTATGTTATAAAACAATCAATTTTTATACTGATGTAACATATTGTTAGTAATCTAATGTGTCCAAATTGAGAGTATCCAAAAATGTCCCTGAGTCGAATATTCAATAAAACCTTTGAGTCAGATAATACTAATTAATTAATTTTGGTTCGTCAGTTGCTCTAATTATTTTAAATTGAAACTCTCAGAGCACACCGGAACCCTGTTAAACTTAATTAATATTATCCAGAGCATTTATTAAAATGTGAGGTATTACAACTTGAGTGAAAGTTGAGAAAAAGAAAAGGTACCTTAAAATAGGAAGAAAAAGACTCTGAAATGAGAAGGGGAGTTGAAAAGCTTTAGCACTTTGAATTTGTGAACGTACAACATCAGTTACATTAGGAAGTAAGTGCTCTGAAACAAGAGGGAAAACTCAAATAGACAAGGTAAATACAACTTGTGGAAGTGCTAAAACGTTTTCCCACGTCCTATTTATATCTTTATATATGTGAAGGCAATCCAATAGATCAGACTGAAAGTAGAGAAGAAAGAAAAATTAACGATCATATTTCATCTAGGGAAGAGAACCACGCTCGAGTGTACTCGAGTACATAGAAAATTTGTGTCATGTCACCCCATACCTTTTCAAGTCACACGTCAAAGAAAAACGGAAAAATGTTTCGACAATGGGAATGCATTCAATGTTCGCACACGCTTTGGCCAAACCAAAGTGGCGTGTATCAGTCGTCTCCTGGATGATATTCCTTAGTGGTCGAGCACTATTATTGAAAGACTCCCCTGACATCAAACATGTTTGATGAGTCTTGAAGGCAATTGTTCTGTGTCGGCCAAAGACCTGGGACTGACCTCTACATACCATTCAGAGGCCTAATACCATGAGGCATATTACCTAGCCTACTCCACCAGGCCCAAGGTATAAATACCTTTGCAAAAGGTTCTATGGTACATAATCTCCAATCTCCATTATCACTACCTTCAATCTTGAACCCTAAATTGACTTGGGCATTGGAGTGCTAATCACGCAATTACCCCTTATGATCACCATATCAAAGACGACAACACTGTTAATGACATCGCATTAACACCAATACCTCTGGATCGGGTACTTGCATGATTAGCATTTCAACGTCCAAGTCAGTTTGGGGTTCAAGATAATCGTGGCGAGAATGGATATTAGAAATTGTGTACCAGGAAACCATTGTGAAGGTATTTATACATTGGGCTCAATAGAGAATACATTATAAATGAACCTTATCTTATTGGGCCTTTGGCCGACACAAAACACTAACTATTTTAGAGTTGAAGGAAGAAGTTATCCATCCCAATTCTAAGTTTGATGGCATGTCCAAATCAGTTTGCATGTTAAATTCTAGAACTGAGAGCATTGATCAAATTCTAGGTGTTGGAAAATCATCTAAATACATGAGGGGAATTGCATAATTTGGCGAATCTCCCAATTCAAAGACTATGCTTGTTCCACCTATTCAAAAAAATAAATTCACAATGTCATAATTTGATTGAAAAAAATAATTACTTTTGCATTGAATTAAAAGATTAGGATTTTTACTAAATGAGAAGATCTTAGATCTATATTTAAGATGATTTATATTGCATTTCTATTTTGGAAGAGATTTTGTTCTGAATCCTTTACTTGAGAGATTTATATTGCATATTCGATCTCCTTTGCAAATACTGAGACCTGAAGAGTGAATATCTACTTTGTAGGAGTATTTTAAGTCTTTGTATTTGTAGTTTGTACACTCTGTTATCGAGAATTAATTCCAAATTAGCAAAATAGAGTTTTGAGTTGTATTAGCGTTTTATCTTCCAACTTTGTTACTAAAAAAACATTTGGGAAAGTACTCGAGTGAAAGTGAGAGGCGTCTCAAATTTAGAGGGAGTCTTTAATAGAAACTTTTGGATAGTATTAGAAAAAGAGGCATTGAACTATGAGAGTTCAAATCAAACCAATTTGTACTTTGACTATTAAGAGTGAATTTTCTTTCATTGGGTTACTGCCCTCTAGACGTAGGTGATGTTGCACCGAACTGTGTTACCAATTCTCGTGTCATTTACTTAAGTTATCCTTCATGTTACACATACTAATTGTTATACACATTGTTCCAACATTGTGTCTGACATCTTATCGCCAGTAGAACAGAATTTCACTTCTAAAACTTATTACAAAATATTACAAATGAGATACAAGAAAATAGTCAGTACAAACAAAATAATCTTATTTTCTACTAAAGTGTTTCTCAAACACTCCAACTATCTATATATGAATCATACAAACCCAATATGTTTAGAGGTGTCTCTCTACCCCTTTAGATATCTCGAAGTCTTTCCCAAGTTTCAAGAACACACCATTAAAAATTTTCTCTTATTTTTCTAAGATTATCATTAAGATTCCAAAATCTCCAGCTCTCAAAGTTTTGAAGACAAAAATGATAAAAAAAAATACATATTTATAATTATCGAAGTCCAATGGATCTATAACTAGTCTAAAACACAAAATAATTAATGAACAGATCCACGAATCAAAAAACTACAAAGTCTAATACACTCGAACCGAGAAAATCAAATTTGAGTTATGACAGACTGAACCACTCAATGAATCTAGATCCATTGTCGCGCCTGCTCCATTTTTAGCCTCCCGCCGCTCCCCTCGTCGGCTCTCTCGTTGGCCTTTCACGCACAGTTGTCATGCCGACTATGTCGCCAGCCTCATTTGCGTCGACGTGGCGGTTCCACCGCCATCCTCCCATTACGCCTTGTCGCCATCTTCGTCGACTTTCAAACTGATTTTTAGTTTTTGCAATCTCAAAACATATTTTCGTATTCTTTATCCCTTAAACTTTGAAGATATAATTCAACAAATGTTATTTTATATTTTAATATGCCTATTGTTTCTTTTAAAAAAATCCATCTCACTTATGCAAGTGGATGGATTAACAAATGTTATGGGAAACTTTGAGAAGGAAAACTAAAACTAACTATGTCCAAGATATTTGACCTTAAAAGAAGTACAATTTGTCCTATGTTGATACGTATGTTGTTCTAAAGTTGAACCATTTGATATAAGAAGAAGGAAAATATCAGCAATCAAGTAATATACTTTCACATTGATCTATGTATTATATGATAATTTAGAGGAGTGAAACCAAGTAGGTGTATGGTCCAATCGAACTGATGTAATAATATAGGGATGAGTTGGGGCCTTAGAAAGGGATGCCAAAACAATACATTGTCTATTATTAGTATTGGAGAGAGAAGAGGGAATCCACGTGAATAGCTGAATTTTGAGTGATTAATTAACATTAATATCAATAAGATAAGGAAAATATGACAGCCTGTGCTTTCTTATTCTTATGTAGTATAGCGTGGCAATGTCGCTTATGTTTCTACCTTGTTCCATCTTTTACTCGTCTTAGGTTGTACTACTTTGTCCTTTTTTTTAAGGTTAATTATCTTACAATATTTGTATGTAATACAAGCAAAACGTTTAATAACACCGGTCCAACGGTGTAGTTTGGATAAGTTCATTAGACAAAAACTTAATTAATCAAAAGTAAAATTATATGTTGTTTGATTTGGTTTTGATTATCGGTTAAACAATATTTAATTTAATTTAATTCTAATTCAATATCATACTATTTAATTTGGATTTTTTGTATATCTAAATTATAAGTTATGATTTTATATTAATATAATAAAACAATATAAAATACTAGGTTTGATGTATTATATTGAAGGAAAGTAGAGATAAAAATGCAATAGAAAATTCATTTTTTTTCTTTTGAGTTAATCCTTACGAATGGATATGATCAGTAATAAATGGTTACTTCGTAAGGCGATTAACCGTTGATGCAGAATCCAGAGAAAGATCACAGACGTTGAACGAAGAATAACACATCTACTCTAGTCTACACAAACATAATACCTTTAATCTCAATACTAGTTGCTATGAATGAAGACTTTGAGAGAGAGAGAGAGAGAGAGAGAGAGAGAGAGAGAGAGAGAGAGAAGAGTACTAATATTATTTCATAAGTCAAATTTGGTTAATCAACAAATACTACAACACAAGGGTTCTAATTATATAACAACTTGTGTAGGCTGCAAGCTGAACATGTCCACTGAGCACATTATACCTTACATTATATTGTATTTGACTTAAGTGTGTCATATATTATGATATTCTATATTTTACTTCAGTACACAATACCTTATTGTGTTTCTTATTTCACTTAAGTACATCGTATCTTACGATATTCCATATTGCAGTTAAGTATATTGTACCTTACGGTGTACCGCGTTTCAATTTGTTCTTATGTGTATGAAATGTAGGTTCTCATGACGGTAACGATTATATCAAATCACTAATTGAATATAATAAAGAATAAGTGGCATCTAACAACATATTACTATTATCCAAGTCACAAAAATGTCGCGCGATATAACAAAACTTTTCTGGAATAATGTTTATGTGTCTAATTACCATTTTATCCACATGTCTATGTTGAACACAAGGTATAGATTGTGTCACCCTTGTTCAATTCAATATTGAACCCTTAAACATTTATCTTGTTATGCAGAATGGAAACATTCCATCTAACTCACTTGTGTCCCTTAACATGATTTGTGGAGTATCCATCCACTACTTGAGAGTGCAGGAGTGGGACCCCATAAATTAGTGTGGACTAAATCAAACATAGTAGTATATATAGTATCCGACCAGGGAGCAAATTTTTTATGAGATTTGCAAAGGCAACATGAATGAAAAAAGGAAGATATTTCTTTATTACTAAGGGAAACATTACACATTTACATCATTTTGTGCATAACTTTAGGGTGGGCATGTACTAACCTAGCATGCCACAAATAAAATTTATTTATGTTATAACTAACTACTATATAGCTACTATATAGTTGATATATTAAAGCAACATTATTGACAACTGAATTTAGATTTAATGACTTAAGCCTCAAGCTGGTTTGGATGGTGCCACATTGAGATTATTGAAACAATATAAATCACTTTCATCTAAGAATACCTTTAGCAACACATGACTAGATTTCTGAGATTTCACAAAGCATGTGTTAGGATGGAATTCAAAGTACACCTTATTATCTTTGGAAAACTTCAACAAAAAAATATAAGATTCCTAGTAATATGTGGTACATGAAGTAAATCTGTAAGATGCAAATGTGAATTAGACTTATAGGAGGACTGAAACTTAGAATCTCTTATTGTTTTAACTTCAAGACTATTTACATTACCAATTACTGATTTGTTTGGTCCAAAACATGATTTGATATATTGCAAGTTTGATAAATCAGATGTAAAATGATGGGAAGCACTTAAATTCGCAAACCATGCCCGAGATTCCAACTCTTGAGGAATATGCAGTTGATCCCGATGAGCTAGATAGGAAATGGCTTGAGTGGGAGTAGTTGTTGTAGTTTTCTTGTCAGCTTGAGCAATGTTTGCATTATGAGATAAAGCTCATTGAGTTTATGTCTTGGGTACTGGTGGTTCAAATTTCCCATCAAATATGTGCCATCATTCCATCACTGAATGGCCATACTTGTTGCATAGTTGGCAAGTTGGTCAATGCCCAATTGAATTGTTGGACCTGCTTCTGCCTCTTCCTCGACCTATCTTTCATTTTCCACTAGGATGATATCATGTCCTGCTCCTTGCACTACATTGGTGGCTGCACTTGGTGCTGCAAGCTCTGGACGATACTTGTCAAGTTGAGCTTCTTAAATGTAAAGCAAGCCATCCACCTAATAGATATCCAATGGCTCATTTTTGTTGTATACCATCATGATAGATGGGTCCTTTTCCTCCGGAATCCCTTGAAGAATCACATATATATGATCTTTTTCAGAAATTAGGTCACCTATGTCCAAGAGTGGGTCAGTAATAGATCTAATGTGCAACACAAACTTAGAAATGGATTGAGTGCCTTTCTTGATCATTTTTAGTTCAACACGCAGTTGGTGCACTTTTGCCTTCATTTATGCATTGTAGTGTTTGTACACCTTATCCTATACCACATTTTCATGTTTCCATGAAAACAATCGAGGTAGAACAGATTCAGAAATTGTATATAATAACCACGTGAACAAAGCTTGATCCTACACCATTCGTTCCTTTTATCTTCAGAAATAAAATTTTCAAGATGATCATTCACATATTTAAACATTGGTGGAATCCAAGGATTAACCACCAGTTTGTGTAGATTATGTGAAAGAATTACTCCTTCAACTTGTTGATTCCACAACAAGAAATTCTTCTCTTGAAGTTTGATATAAAGCTTGGGAGCAAAAGAGTCTGAGGAGCTTGAAAACCCTATGGTTTTCACTGTAACTTGTGATTCTTTATTTTTTGTTGGGAAGTTTTATAAGAGATTCTCAAGATTCGCCATAGTTTCTCTGAAACTATTGATATCTAACATTGAACCTTAAAGGAAAAAGTGCTTCTTTGAAGCTAAATTCAGTGCGAAAGACACAAACACGCCTTTGTCGTAATGTAGTGCAGTTTCTCTATAACTGAAGACTTCAACCACAATGTAGAACTTGCAATTGCATGGAGAAGATTATCAAAATGTCTCTGACCTTGTGAAGCAACTGAAAGTTGAATGTAGGGGTGTTTTATGTGTGTAGTGGAAAAATTGGTCCTCTAGGAGATTGATGCCATGATAGATGATAGAATTACACCACCATAGATGAACATGATTGTGCATGGAAGAGATGATGAACATGGATTGAGAAGATCAAACTTTTCTTGATTAATATATGATCATTCTCATTATACAAATGGTTATGGCTCGTGCATATATATATATATATATATATATATATATATATATATATATATATATATATATATATATATATATATATATATATATATATATATATATATATATATATATATATATATATATATATATATATATATATATATATATATATATATATATATATATATATATATATAAGGGTGAAGTTAGTTACACTCTAACTAACCTACCATACACCTTCACTTGATTATAATATTTACATTCTAATAGATAGGAAAACAATTTTATAAATTATTATGTTATTGATATTTATACTAATATTGCATGGATTCTGTCAATAAGCATACTATGATGTGATTTCACTTTACATAACAATAACAATGAACCATATAATAATTATGGGTGTTTAGAAGGAGTAATGTAATACATAATTGTAGCGGTAAATTTTTTAGATTAAGCTATTGATTAAGTTATCTCACAAAAGCAACAGTGGCCTCCGCACTTTATTGTTTCCAAAGGAATGGGAAAAGAACAAACAAAACCCAAGAAGTTTTAAAACAAAACTAATAAAAACAAAGAGATAAGGGTTCGGGGGTTAGTTATGCAAATGGAGGGTATTATCACCCTAAGCATCTATAGTACTCTATTGAAACCTATTGAATCTATATATTTTGGCTTAAAAAGATGTTGTTTTCAATGATTGGGGAGATGAGAAAAGAAATAGTTTTTTTTTAAGATTTTTGTGTTTGAAAAGACTTCTTGAGCCCCGTGCCTACGTACCCACAAAGTGTAATGAAGGATCAAAACCTCGTAGTTCGTGGTAAAAAAACAAAAATAATTTGTTTTAATTGATTTTAAATTAAGAGAAATTTTGTCATTTTAAGGAGAATACTCAACTAACCACCCACAAGTATGAGAACTTTGCATCACCAATGAGAATGGATCCAACTTGGATAAAGATCAACAAGTATGCCACTAGCTCTCTTAGGTGGAAAAGAATTATCATAAATAATATAAGGATAGGAGAATTATGTCTCAACTATGAAAATTACTTGCGTCTAATCTTTTGAGAAAGGGTTTTATAACAAAAAATGCACAAAGGGCACAAAATGGTTTGAATGAGTTCGATCTCTTTTAGTCGTTTGAAATTGTTTGAATATGCTTAAGATATTTTAGCATTTATTAATAAAAAGAGTTTGAAAATGAATTTGACAAAGTCAAGGTTTATTGAGAAAGAGGTTCAAGTTTGAAAATAAGAAGGTTTTGAAAAAGAGGGAAGATTTTGAAAATCAAAGCTTGGAAGGAAATATCTAAACAAGAGTTAGCAAACTTCATGACATGAGTCAAGCAAGAACTCCCTTCATTTGGATTAAGCCTCAATCAAGCCAAATAAGCAATGAACAATCCATGTATCAGATGAAATCAACGTAACAAGGCAAAGTCTTCAAAAGAAATCTAAAGTCAAAGGCACCAAATGAATTCCAAGGTCTCAAGCCATAACTCCAAAGCATAGGATCAAGAACTAACTTGGATCACACAATTGATCAAGTCATTATCAAGATCAATCACCTCTCTTGGTGGATTAGGCATGAAGCCTTACATCAACACCCAAAGTCCATTGATATTTATGAAACTTTAATCAAATAAACCATGATCCAAGAACCTAGATCTAAGTCCAAAGTTCAAGTCCAAGTCCTAGTCCAATCACAAGATAACAACACAGTCCGAGATTAAGAGAACCAAGTTTTTTTTAGGGTTTTTTCCTTTTTTAATGTCTTTAAAAGAAAAAGAAATGTACAAGTGGACACAGGAAAAAGGAGCATAAACATAAGCAATATGAAATGAAACACTAAAAGTAAAGGCATAAAAGATAAAGTGGAAATTAAATGACAAGAAATAAAGAGCATTAAAGTAAGTTAGTGAAATAATAAGGTTTGTATGTTATTGTTAATGATCTGATTCAGGACAAATTTTGCGCTATGTTAAGCAATCATAACACAATCTATGAGGAAGATCATATTATGGTAGGCCAGTCAATAACAATTTATGTATCATACATGTTAGAGATATGATAGAAATCATACTCATAAAACATTCAGCACAAGTCAAAATAAGGTGGATATAACACAAAGCAAGGAGATTATCCATTACTTCAATCATTCTCCATGATTACTTTAGGACAAACTTATCCATCAATCAAAAGTACCTTAAATGATCCATGATGAATTAGGAGGTAGATTTGAAATAGTGAAAATCCATCAAAGTATCACTTCAATCCTCGTGAACAAGATGGATCCATCATCCAATTGATCAAAGATAGGTGAAAAGGAAAAATAAAAAAGAGATGAAGACATAAGGAGACAATAAATACCAAATTGGATCAAGATATTGATCAAGTTATCATCAAAATCAATCATCCATTTTGGTGGATTAGGGTTTTTACCCCATCAACACCCAAGATCCATTGAGTTTGATGAAACTTATGATCAAATCAACCAAAATTCAAGGTAAACAGAAGTCAACATAGGTCAAAAGAATATAAAATGAAACAAAATAAAATAAAAAAGGATTTTTTAAATGATTTTTAAAAGGAAAATAAAAGAGAAAATAACAGAGAAATATCAAAACAAAAAATAAAGGGAGAATAAAAACATAGAAAAATAAGAAATGACTTAAAATATTTTTAGGAATTTTTAGAATATTTCTTAAAACAAGAAACTATTTTCAAACCAATTAAAACAAAGCAAAGAAGATAAATAGATGAAAAATAGTAAAATAAAATAAAAAATCATGGAAAAAAATTACAAGGTGTAAAATAATTAAAAATAATTTTTTGAATTTTTTGAATGAAAAAAAGGATTTAAAACGATTTTTTTAATGAAAATGGAAATAAAAGGAAATAAAAAGTAAAAGAAATAAAAGAGAAAAACAAGGCGCGTTGTGTCGCTCCCTGGATTTCCATCCTGGTACAAATGCGAAAGTGGCACGGAAAAGGGTAGAGTCGCCATCCAGACATTTTTATCCCGAAGGAACGGGAATGGTAATGTTGCACAAACCATAAGAAAGTAAAAGGAAGGACAAAGGTCATGCGAACCAAAGAAACTAGGTTTGGGAGTCGGTTATGACCTGGGAAGGTATTAGCACCCCAGATCGTCCGTCGTACCCGATGGTGTAAACACCCCAAATTTGCTCTCACCAAGTTCACACCATGGCTTATGATCTTTTCATTTGCATAAGTTCAATCATAGCATCTCATATTGCATTTTTGCTTCACTGCATTGATTCAAAGCCATCTGCATTTAGGGTTTGTGATCTGAGCCTTTCCTGAGCCATTTGAGCCACTCCAAAGATCATCAATCACTTCAAAGGGGTCCATGTATGTTCAAGCATCATATTATATCCTCACAAGGCCAAGAAAGTCAAAGAATCACAAGAATTGAGAAAGGCATGGAAGCAGAGCCAGGTTTAACTACACAGATGACCTAAAATTAGGGTTTTGGTTTCAAAGGCCATAACTCCAATTTTTTGTTCATTCTTGATTCTATGGGTCTCTATATGATATGAGGATCATGCGTATCAATTTTCATGAAGAAATTCAATGGGGAAGGCATCTGATCACAAGATGACTTCTTGAGCAAGTTAGTGCAAAATCAGGGCATCTGAGGCCCCCAATGACCCATCCAAAGGGGATTCTCCATCATTTTGAATGTGTATGATCTTTATTTGATCATAGAAGATGTTATAAGTTCACAAAATTGAAGAATTTCAAGCCATTTGCAAAGTTGCCTTTTTGGGAAAGTGACTTATATTGAAAACTTGCCATTTTGGGAAAGTTTTTCAACCTCCTCTTTTTGATTCAAAAATGCTTCAAATGAAAAAACTTTGGTCATGAAAGTTGTAGATTGGATCCTCCCATTTTCAAAAAGTACAAGAAATCATTCTAATTCATTTTGGATCAAAAGTTATGGCCTTGCAAAGTTGGACAAAATCACTAAATTTTCACTTTTACACCAAAGAGGGAAACTTGCAAAAACCTTTGCCAAGCCAAATGTGACTTCAAACCAGCTTCAAATCATCACACAAACACAATGTATGACCTAAAATTCAGATTGGCCCAAGAAATTTCTCACTTTCATGCTTTGAATTCCAAGTAACCATAAGCCATTTTCCATAAAAGTTCAAAAGGAGGAATTCTTGCAAAATGATTCCCAAGGGTTTGTATGGTCTCTAGCTGGTCTCAAGGCATTACCATAACCTCATGTAGCATCTCACAACAAGAATTCAGCAAGGAATGTCACATGTCCATAACCAAAAATCACAAAATGCAACAAGTTACAAAATTGCAAAACATGTGACATCTCACCTTTCATCCCTTCCAGATCACATCAGAACATCCAAGGGCCCTCCTTGAAGCTGGATGAGGCAATCCAAACACAGAAATCTTCTCTGCCATGGCCCATACCTATAGTACACCATTTTTGACTTTTTGTCCAATCATCCCATACCAATCCCACAGTGCATCCCTGCCCTCCAGAATTGTTGGGATTGTTTATGGATCACCTAAGGATCATAAAACACAAAGGGGAAAGGCTCAGAACACACACACAACCAGCTTGCACAAAATCTGTCCAAACCTTCATCTCTTCGAAACTCCTTCCTCAACCATCAAAAATAAAAAATTTCTTCACCAACAAATCACATATCCCTCACAGAACAAATCCCACCCCCTGAAACAGCTTGAATCCCCACATACACAAACCTCCATTTCTGCTATACCAGAACTGAAACATTCAAACCAGCCATTACCAAAGCTTTCTAAGTTTCATTTCATCATCAGGGTGTTCAAAGAAGTGGGCTTGCACAAAGGGAGAGTCCAGAAAGCTCAGAATCAGAGAGTCCTCATCTCAGGTAACATGAAGAACTTTTTTCCCAGAAGCTAGTTTTTAAGTTCTTTTATGATTCTGCATGTTCCCCTGATCATGGGGATGTGTTTACTTTTGAAAATGGTCACGAAACCACCATGTATGAAGTCTCTGAACTTTTGCCCGTGTTTCATATTTTTCTTCGATTCATGCTTATGAAGTGAAATAAATGAATTTTAATTGGGGGTTTAGGTTTAGAATGATGGGAGGGTCATTTTTGTGAAAGAAATTTGAGGTTTGGTGACCTGTAGAAGAAGCTAGGGTTTTGTGCTTGCCGGAGAAGATGACCGGAACCACTGTTCCGGTCATCTGAAAGTGATTAAATTAGGGTTAGGTTTAAGGTGAGTTTGAATGTAGGCCTTTGGATCCCTCTTCCCGCGTGCTGTGAACGGCCCAGATCTTTTGGTTTAACCCTAATCAGTCATTAATTAGTATAATTTAGGATTAATTAAACAATTAATTAAGTTTAGGGAAGTTTGAACCTGGGCTGTCCAGATGCGCGCCAGGTCAAACTTCCCAAGCCCAGAATCAATCTGGACCCTCCAACCAGCATACTTTCTTTATTTTTAATTTTATTTCATTTTATTTGTATTTAACTTCTACATTTTATTAAAAATAGTAAAATGCATTAAAAAATTCTGATTTTTTTTATTAAACCTTTTATTAATTTTCAGAACCCAAAAATATTTTTATTTTCATTTTTTGCATCAAAAATTATTTTTAAATCATTTAAATGTTTATTTTTTAATTAGTTAATGGAAATTAATTAATTAAAAATGCATTTAGGTATTTAAAAATCACCAAAAAAATTCACATTGCATTTTAAAGCATTTAGAAACATTATCAAACTCTCAAAACAAATTTCTTTTTGGTTCTTGACCTATTTTGACATTTTTCATTGGAATAAAAGTTATTTAAAGGCAATATTTTGGTCAAAACTTAGAAAAATTCATTCTGCCTAACCATGAAGAGTTTGATGATGGTTCTTCTTGCATTGCATCCTTCATATCATGTAGTTTCTAGGTTAAATTTGGTTTGAATTTATCTTCCATTTTCAATTTAATGAGCATTTTTCCTTTTGAAGTGCCTTGAAACCCTAGTTGACTTGAGAAAATCATAACTTCCATTAGGTTAAGACTTAGGTCCCCTCCTTTGGGCAGTGAACTTGTGTATGGTTAGGGTTCCTTTGATCCCATTTTCAATTTTTTATCATGTAATTTTCTTCTGATTTTGAATTTTGCATTGCATATTGTATGTAAACCCTAATTCTTGCTTTCCTTTGCATCCATCTTTCATTTGCTTGCATGCATGAACTTGCCATGACATTTTGTGCATCCACATAACATATGAGACATCTTAGGACACATTAGAATCATGTTTGATCATTGCATCATCCATTTTCCATGCTTTTGCTTTCATTTAATGTCATATGCATTCATGATCTTTCATGGTTCAAAACATCCTTCATTTGCATCCACATCCTTGTATGATCATCCACAACTCTTGACATGTGTTTGCATTATCTCTTAGCATCATTAACATCATGTTCATGCTTCTGACTTTGTCTTGCATCATGGCATTTCATCTCATTTTCATTGCATGTCTTTTCTTTTGCTAACTTTTCAGGTGGTAAGTTGTTTTGAGAAGTGAATTTGCCTTCACTTCTCACAATCTCTTCTCCTCTCTCTTGCATCATTGCTGCATTTTATCTTTGTTTTAGAGTGAGCTTGCCCATTCATGCTCCTTCTCCTCTTTATTTCTTCATGCAACTTGTCTTCTTAAGTGAAGCAAGTTGTCTTATTTCTTTCTGCTTCTCCTCCTTTCATCTGCTTCTTTCCTGGTGGCTTTTCTCCTGGAGATCTTTTGCAAGCCTCATAAACCCTAGGAACAACCAAGCATGATCACAATTAGGGTTTGATTAGTCCCCCATTAGTTTTACCTTTGTGTCATCTTTGTGTCTTCTCTTCTCATCTCATAATCAAGGACTAAACCCTAAAGGTTTTAAGGCTTTGTGGTTAAGCTTATGCCTGCATTAGGGTTCTAATTCTTCCTTAATTGGTTAAGAAGGACTAACCCTAATGTTAATGGACAAGTCCCCCTCAAGTTGTCTTACAAACCATAAAATCCACTTCTTAACTATATCATTAACTAAAATCCATTTAATAAAGGCTTTGTTTTGTCATGAGGTTAATCCCTAATCAAGGATTAAGTTGAGGAGTCTTTCTCAGCTTAAATGTTCTCATCTATTATCCTTCTATTAGGATGGTGTAATGAGTTCATTAAATCCCTGATTATGGCTTAAACTCATTACTTAACACTAAACAAAATCTCCAAAAACATCTAAATAAATGCAAGTAGGTTAATGATCTTAATCTTACATCATGGTGATTAAGTGTGAGATGTTTACTTCATACTTAAGGTATTCTCATTACCCCTAATCAAAGGGAAGATGTGATGAGTTTACTAGCCCTTGATTTAGGCTTAAGCTCATTTTCTTATGACAAACTCCAAAAGCAATAAAAGATTGAAAACACCAAAAACAAACAATAATCGTCTCCTCCGGGATTCTTTTCTCACCTTATTCACTCACAAACGAGAACTTGCTTCTTCCGTCTAATGCAAGACAGTTTGCACCTGAGCCAGACAGGTCATACACTTGAGCATAGGCAAGCAAGCAGTTCACAAGTCAATTTATCTTTCAGTCTCTTTGAGTCGAACTACGGTGTTCTGACTTCCTCATTGCACGAGAGGATACGTAGGCATAACTTAAAAGTTATCGAACAAAAGTCTCTGTATATTCCCCCTCCTTCCAGTATTATTCTTTGAGCCTCTTTATCTTGAGCATTTCACTTTTGTCCCTACACTGACACTTCTCTTATACACTTCACATTTCTTTTACACTGACACTTGCATTCTTTTCCAGCTTCTTGCACACAAATAACACTGACACTACCCCTTTAAAACACAAATCTTTCAAGCATGGATCCCGTCGAGTACGTCGGACAATCTGGGTGCTAATACCTTCCCAGGTTGTAACCAACCCCCTTTCTCAGTTTCTCTGGTTCACGACCGTCTCATCCATCTCTTTCTAGGTCTATGCTGCATTACCTTTCCTTCGGGATAAAAATGCCTAGCTAGCGACTCTTTTCTTTCTGAGTTCACCCTTGTGTATTCTCTCTCTTTTCTCCGACCGTTCGCGTCTGTACCCCTTATGACCTGGGTGTCATTTGGTGGGAGCGACAGCTTGGCGACTCTGCTGGGGACGCCTTATACTGTAACCAGGGCTTCTGGTTCTTTTTGTGGGTTCCTCCTAGCGCTTGTTTGATTTGTGTTTACTGGGGTGTTATGTGCTAATTGTGTGTTTATTTATATTGCTTTATCTATTGCTTGATGTACAGCCTTATTTATTGCTTTCTTTACAGTTTTGCATTATTTCATACTGTCATTGCTGGATCTGGTTTTTGTTTTGATGGGTGGGTTTCCATTGAGAGTATGAGGTCCTATACTTGGGACCTGAGTGACACCTAGGCTAGAGTGGTTCATGTTCTTTCCCATTCCATTTCGGTCTGGTGCGGGAATATGAGACACTGTTCAGATGTGGGTTTCTTTTTGAGAACTCTGTACTACAGATTTCCTGTAGTGCTAGGGCTATCTGGGAAGCCTGCTAAGTCTGGATGACCTTTATTATGACCTTCAGAAGCTGAGGTGAATTAGAGGAGGATCTTTTATGATTATTGTAAACACTGTACCTCCGGGTTAGAAGTGTTTATACTTCTCATAACTGATCCAAGTCTGAGGATCCTTGTTTTAGAACATTACCTGTGAGGGGGGTTGGGCTGTTTACAGGTTTGTAGGTACCCTTGGCCACATCATACCTTGTTTTTATTTGGTTTAAGAGTACCTCATTTTGGACAGTTCTTGTGATTAACCCTGGACATGTGACTCTTTATTTGAGTCCCCCACCTTGGTTACTGGATTTTTAGGCCTTCATCTGGACCTTCTTTAAACATACATGGGCTTACATCAAGACAGATAATCAGATCCAGCTTTATCACAAACCCTTGCATATCATTTGCATACATCATCATTTGCATCATTTAACATTTGTTTATTTGTTTTTCAGGGTATCCACATTATATCTGGTTTGGTTTTGACCCCTTCTTCTACATAGACCTCTGCTTCATCAGTTATCTGCTTCAGCTATTCTCATTATCACCAGCATCAGCCTGTCAATGGTTCATCTCCAGTATCAGTCTTGATCTCCACCAGCACCTATCTTCATCATCTTCAGCACCTATCTTCATGACTACTCCCAGGAAGAGCAACATATCCTACCATTTCTTTGAGCCTGTGTTGGATGGCATCAGGCAAGTCCAGTCACTCATCACCCCTGACCACATCCCTTTGTTTAGAGAGCACTATGGAGGTATCCTGGATATGGTTATGGACCTTGACCCTTCTCAGAGGAGCATGATTCACACCTGCTTGCAGTTTTATGACCCTCCTTTGAGATGCTTCACCTTCCCAGACTTTCAGTTAGGGCCTCTACTGGAAGAGTTTTCCTCATTGATTGGAGTACCTATCAGGAGAGGACTCCCTTTCAACCCAGAAATGACTTTTCCCAGAAATGGAGAAGTAGCAAAGGCACTGTACCTGGAGCCTGCCTTGATTGAGCAAAGCATGACAACAAAAGCTGGGATCCCTGGTCTTCATTTGGACTTCTTGATTTCTCAGGCCATCCTGAAGGCCTCTTTGGGAGAGTGGAGGGCATTTTGTGCACTGTTAGCCCTCAGCATATATGGGGTTATACTGTTTGCAGATGAGCCCAAATTTGTCAGCAAGAATGCCATTCACCTGTTTCTTCTGAAGAACCCAGTACCCACATTGCTGGGAGATTTCTATTACTCCATTCATCAGAGGAATGAGAAACAAAGGGGGAAGTTGGTGAGATGTTTTGCTCCTTTGTTTCACACTTGGCTGCTCAGACATCTACCTAAAACAGATGCTTTCTTGAATCCTCACCAGCAGAAGAATTGGGCTAAGAGGCTAATTTCTTTGACTTCAGATGATATTAGGTGGTGCACCCAGAGCACCAAAGGCAAAGACATTATCACCGGCTGTGGGCAATACCCAAATGTGCCTCTAATAGGAGTAAAGGGTTGCATCAACTACAATCCTTTGATGTTTAAGAGACAACTGGGCTATGCTTTGGTTCATCCTCCCAGAGTGCAAGATTTAGCCGAGACCCTGTATTGTGAAATAATACCTAATCTGGCTGCTGTCAGACAAGCATCCTGGGCTTGGGACAACGTTCAGACAAAAGGGATGGCTATTCTTGGAAGGTGTAATAATGTTGCTTCAGCTCAGTACTATGATTGGTCCCATACTAGAGCTCAGATTACTGGGATGCCTTTCACTAATGAGGACATACCTGGACCATCTACAGCACAGCCAGCAGCAACTGTCAGCCTGGAAGAATTTGAGAAGCTGAAGGAAAAGAATGAAAACTTATCTCAAGCTCTGAAAAAGACCCTTTGGGAAAGGAGTGATGGTCGTCTGGACATTGAGAGGCTGGAAAAGCTTAGGGTGGAGCATCTTGCCAAAATTGAGAAAACAGAGGACTACATCAGGAAAGCAAGGGCTGGAGAACAAATATTGAAGAATGCCTGTAAAGAAGCCAAGATTCAGAAGGCTAGGACTGAGCTCTATCTGCAAGAGAGTCAGGCTAGGTGGGTCAGGATCACTGAGGCCCGTACACAAGAAGACCAGAAGACTCAAGCCAAGATTGAACAGTTAGAGGCCAATGAAAAGAGGCAGCAGGAAGCTTTGATGGCAGCCCAAAAGGAGATTTCAGAGTTAAAGCTCAGAGCTGGATTGATGAGATCAAAGGACCAGGACAGGCATAAGAAGCTGACCACTGCCATTGCCACCAGGAACCTCCTCATCAGGACCATTACAGAGCACCCAGCTGGTCCAGTGACTGGGGCACTCCTGAAGGAAGTCAGAGAGGATGAGTTTGGACTAGATGTTTGACTTCTTTGTTTGTTGTTCATTTCCATTTGATGTACTTTTCTTTTTTTTTGTATTTTGACCCTCCAGGGGCATGTATTGTAAAACAGACTATGTATTGTTCAACATTTGTAATATATTAGTTTGCTTTCATTGGGTTTCTTTTCTCAAGCAACATCAAGCATCTTCCTCGAGGTCTGGAAAGGTCAAAACCAAGAACCAAGCCGGATACCTTGGAAAACAAATAAGCATACTGCATTGCATACTAACTTTTGTTTTGTTTTGTAGGTTTTGTTATTATCTTTGTTTCTAACCTTGTTGTGATCTCAGGAAACATTGCTCGTCGCCGATTGTTCCCTGTCAACCGCACGCACCGGTACCCTACTCTCAACAACCTTCCTGGTATTCAAATGGATCAAGTACAACAAGACCTGACTGAGGTCAAAACTCAGATGGCTAATGAAAGAGTGGAGATGAGGAACCAAATGACTCAATTCATGGCTGTAATGACTGGCTTGGCCCAGAGTCAAGAAAGGTTAAGGGAACTAGTGGAAAGACAAACTCCCGAGGAACCTCATCTTGGAACTGGAGGAACAAGTAACAATGAGCGGGGCCAGCCTCATGTTAATCCACCAGTATTTGGGCCTCATCTAGATCCGGAAGTCAACATCCCGAGAAATGTACAAGGAAATACTGCTGGGGGGAGAATCTTGCAGGAAGATCCCCAAGAAGAGCAATTTACCGTTATGGGAGCTGGAGACGAAGTCTATGATAGGAGGTTGGATGAAATTGATGAGAAATTGAGATCTTTGGAGTCTCAGAATTCCTTGGGCTTCGATGTAATGGATATGGGACTAGTGGACGGGGTGAGAATTGCCCACAAATTCAAACCCCCGTGTTTTGAGAAATACAATGGAACCTCTTGTCCACGAACCCACCTGCAGTCTTTCCTGGGAAGACTTAAAGCTTATACTATGGATGAGAAGCTGTGGATGTTATACTTTGAAGACAGTTTGATCGGGGCTTCAAGAGAGTGGTATTCACACTTGACCAGAGCTACCATTAGATGCTGGAAGGACTTAGCTGAAGCCTTCATCAGGTAATATCAATATAATCTGGACATGGCTCCTAACAGGAGCCTCCTGATGGGAATGTCCCAGTCTTCCAGAGAAAGCTTCAGGGAATACGCCCAAAGGTGGAGACAGCTTGCTGCTGCTGTCCAACCACCCATGTCGGAAAGAGAAATGGCTGACATGTTCATGAATACCCTGCAAGGAACATATATTGATAGACTGGCTGCCTTTTCCTCTACCAGCTTTGCTGATGTCGTCATAGCTAGAGAAAGGATTGAAAGTCTATTAAAAATGGGCAAAATTTCTGATAGTGGTGCAAGTTCATCCAGTAATCCCAGAAAGCCTTTTGTGGGACCCCGAAGAGCCGGTGAGACCAATTCCATCCATACAAGCAGGGGCAGACCTCAGTATGTCCACAGATCAGTAGCAGCTGTTACCATTCCAGCTTTGATTCCTCAACAATCAGCATATCCTTAGCAACAACCACATTATCAACAACAAGTCCAGTATCCGCAACAGAGAACCTACAACAACAACAATAGCAACCAACAACAGCGTCCTTTCCAACAAAGACCATCACAGGCAAACAAGGTGATTGACCCCATCCCTATGCCTTATGCTGCCTTATTGCCACAACTCCTGAAGCTTAACTTGGTTGAGTTAAGGACGTTGGCACCACCAGATCCCCTCAATCTTCCAAGGAATTATGATATCAACGCCAGGTGCGCTTTCCACTCCAATGCACCTGGTCACAATACTGAAAAATGCAGGGCCTTACAAATGAAAATCCAAGATCTGATGGATTCTAAAGCCCTCAACTTTGCACCTCCTCCGAACGTCAACAAAAATCCTATGCCTAATCATGGCGGGCCGAGGATTAACGCCATTGAGGAAGACAAACCATCTACCTTGATCACCAGTGTTGCACAAATTCGAACACCTTTGGTCGAAATTAAAGCTCAGCTTCTAGAGTGCCAAGTGTTCCCCGGGTGTGAGCTCGGTTGTGGGTATTGCAACATTGCAGTCAACGGGTGTGAAAGGCTGAGAAGCGGCATAGATGGTCTTATCAAGGATGGTATCCTTCAGATTTCAACAACGGCGCCTACAAATCCAGCAATTCCTTTAACAACAATTCCCGATTCTTCTACAACAGCAGCAACAATCATTCCTACCGATTCATCAATATCATCAGCAATTACTCCATCCATCATTTCAACAAGTCAAATTTCAACAACCATTTCTTCTACAACATCAACATCCATTTTATCAGCAGAATCTCCTACAACACCAGCAAAGATTAATGAAGATGTCTCGACAGTTACAATCTACTATGACCCATCAATTGTTCCTCCCAACAACAATTTCCAACAAAAAACAGTGGCACCTCCTGCTAGATCACCGGTCACAATTTACTATGATCCGCACACCGTTACAATACCTTCCTCTGCAGCAATCAGTCTAGTCACCATTACGGTACCTGAACCCGTTCCTTATGAAAGCAGTAATGCCATACCTTGGCATTATGGCTCTGATCTTTACTGCAATGGGGAGAAAATCACTCTGGATACATCAACTTCCTCTCTACAAATTGATAATGTTGGGGGAGGCGGAGGCTTCACCAGAAGCGGACGCCTTTTTGCCTCAAAAATACAAAGACCTAATGTTGAAGCAGAAGCTGCTGCCAAAGCAAAAGGAAAGAGTGTGGTATCCGAAGAGCCAACTGCTAAAGAAACTCAGAAGACATCTTTTGAACAAGATGTAGATGAGTTTATGAGAATCATAAAAAGAAGTGATTACAAGGTGGTGGACCAGCTTCACCAAACTCCCTCTAAAATCTCCATATTATCACTGTTGATGTGTTCTGAAGCTCACAGGAACGCACTGTTAAAAGTCCTGCACGCAGCTTACGTGCCGGAGGAGATTACTGTTAATCAGCTAGAAACCGTGGTTGCGAATGTCAACACCAGTCATGGACTGGGCTTTACCAATGCTGACTTAACAACTGAGGGACGTAACCATAATAAGGCTTTGCATATCACCTTGGAATGCAAGGGTGCTGTTCTGTCTCATGTACTGGTGGACACTGGGTCATCACTCAATGTTCTACCAAAGAAAGCCTTAGTGAAGCTGGAGTATGACGGCTTGGCATTGCGTCCGAGTAATTTGGTGGTGAGAGCATTCGATGGCTCTAAAAGATCAGTGCTTGGGGAGATTGATCTGCCTGTGTTGATTGGCCTGCAGACCTTCAAAACTACCTTCTTTGTGATGGACATACAGCCGGCATACAGCTGTCTGTTGGGTAGACCCTGGATCCACGCCGCCGGCGCTGTTACGTCTACCCTTCACCAGAAGTTAAAATTCGAGTGGGAAGGCCAAATCATCACCATCTGTGGGGAAGAGGACATCTTTGTTAGCCAGCTGGCTACGTATAAGTACATAGAAATGGACGGAGAGATCCATGAAACCATGAGCCAAGGGTTTGAGGCCTTGAACATTAATGAAGCATCTGTTGTACTGGGAACTTCCATAACATCATACCAGTAAGCCCGAAAGGTTGTTGAGGAAGGTACCGCCCAAGGCTGGGGAAATCTACTGCCCGTGGAAAAGAAAGAAGACCGATTTGGGTTGGGTTACAAACCAACTCAACAAGATCAACCAGAGGCTGCCAAAAAGCCCAAATTTGTCAGCGGGGGAATGCTCACCCCGGATGCTGTGAACAACTTGGAAGATGAGTCGGAAGATGAGCGCAACCTGGAGAGCTGGATACGTCCAAGGACCCCGGGGAGCCATGTCTCAAACTGGTCTTCCCAGGAAATTATAAGGGTTACTCCTGCAGAGTAATTATTATTTCCTGTATTTTAAAGCATGCATCAAGTCTTGCATCTTGCCCAAGATGTCAAGACTCATTTTGTAATCGGGCCATCTTGTATTTTGTGCAAAGATCAATTAATGAATATCAGGACGTCTTTTGCAAATGAGTCTTTTCTTTTCGCTCACTGTTTTTTATTTTTCACTTTTTGTACAAAAATAAAATGGCAATGTTTTTCAAAATAAACAACTTCATTTTCACTTTTTCTAAATAAGATAAAACTGATCACTAAAATGAACCAATCTAAACCCTTGCAGAAAGTGCCCTCCAGACTGCACCGACAACAACACCGCTATGACTACGTATGACTTTGACAATCCGATTAATCAAGCCGATGAAGGGGTTGAAGAAGATTATGAGCTACCTAAAGAGTTAGCCAGGTTGTTAAGGCAAGAGGAGAGGGTCATCACTCCTCAGCAGGAGGAGATTGAAACGGTTAATCTTGGTACGGAAGAAGACGTGAAAGAAGTTAAGATCGGGGCCCGCCTGCAAGATTCAGTGAAAGAGCAACTGATTGACATGCTCCGAGATAATGTGGATGTTTTCGCTTGGTCTTATGAGGATATGCCAGGGTTGGACACCGACATTGTCACGCACAAGTTACCTCTAAAAGAAGATTGCCCACCGGTAAAACAGAAGTTGCGCCGTACTCGCCCAGATATGGCAATGAAGATAAAGGAAGAGGTACAAAAGCAGTGGGACGCCGGTTTCCTTGCTGTGACTAGCTATCCGCCGTGGGTTGCTAATATTGTACCTGTGCCTAAGAAAGATGGCAAGGTGAGAATGTGTGTGGATTACCGGGATCTGAACAGAGCCAACCCAAAAGATGACTTCCCATTACCTCACATTGATGTATTGGTCGATAATACAGCTCAGTTCTCGGTATTCTCCTTCATGGATGGGTTTTCAGGATACAATCAGATCAAAATGTCACCTGAAGACATGGAGAAGACAACTTTTATCACACCCTGGGGCATATTCTGTTATAAGGTGATGCCATTCGGACTGAAGAATGCGGGTGCCACTTATCAACGGGCTATGGTAACATTATTCCATGACATGATCCATAAAGAAATTGAATGTTATGTGGATGACATGATTGCCAAGTCCCTCACAGAAGAAGACCACCTAGTGAATCTGTTGAAGTTATTCAAGCGTCTGAGGAAGTACCAGTTGAAGTTAAACCCCAACAAGTGCACATTCGGGGTGCGATCTGGTAAGTTGCTGGGATTTATTGTAAGTGAGAAAGGGATTGAAGTTGACCCTGATAAAGTCAAAGCCATTCAAGAAATGCATGCACCTAAGACTGAAAAAGAAGTTCGGGGGTTCTTAGGCAGACTGAACTACATTTCAAGGTTCATATCTCATCTTACTGCGACCTGTGAGCCTCTGTTCAAGCTGTTAAGAAAAGAACAAACGGTCAGGTGGAATGAAGACTGCCAAAGGGCTTTTGACAAAATCAAGGAATACTTACAAGAGCCTCCGATCCTTATGCCTCCAGTTGAAGGAAGACCTCTTATCATGTACTTGATAGTATTAGAAGAGTTAATGGGGTGTGTGTTGGGCCAGCATGACGAGTCTGGTCGAAAAGAGTATGCAATATACTACCTAAGCAAAACGTTTACCGATTGTGAACAACATTATTCACTGCTCGAGAAAACTTGCTGTGCTTTAGCGTGGGCTACTCGCCGACTAAGGCAGTATATGTTGACCCACACTACTTTATTGATCTCAAAGATGGATCCAGTTAAGTACATTTTTTAGAAGCCAGCACTTACCGGACGGGTTGCAAGATGGCAAATGATCCTCACAGAATATGACATTCAGTACACATCCCAAAAAGCCATCAAAGGCAGTGTATTGTCTGATTATCTTGCTAAGCAACCCATTGATGATTACCAGCCTATGAGATTTAACTTCCCTGATGAAGACATCATGTTTATAAAAGCAAAAGATCATGAAGAGCCTGTTCACACTGAAGGGCCTGACCCAGAAGAAGAATGGACGATGATGTTTGATGGGGTTGTTAACATGAATGGTCGTGGTGTTGGTGCAATACTCATTACACCTAAGGGAGTTCACATGCCTTTCTCAGCAAAACTCACCTTTAACTGCACTAACAACGAAGCTGAATACGAATCTTGTATTATGGGTCTTGAGGAAGCTATTGACCTCAGGATCAAAACATTGACTGTGTTCGGAGATTCAGCTCTGGTAATTAATCAAACCATCGGCAAATGGTACACCCACCAAGATCATCTGATACCTTATCGGGATTATACAAGGAGGTTATTGACTTTCTTCACAACAGTCAAGCTTGAGTATATCCCTCGAGATGAAAATCAGTTTGCAGATGCTCTGGCTACCATTTCATCCATGATCAAAGTTCAAGCTGCCAACTTTGTGCCTCGGATTTCAGTATCTAGACTTGACAGACCAGCATATGTATTCTCGGCAGATGTTGTCAAAGATGATAAGCCTTGGTTCCATGACATTAAGTGCTTCTTGGAGGATCATACATACCCACCCGGGGCATCATCCAATGATAAGAAGACATTAAGAAGGCTAGCTGGTAGTTTCTTCCTGAATACTGACGGTTCCTTGTACAAGAGAAACTTCGATATGGTACTTCTCAGAAGTGTTGATAAGGCAGAAGTAGACTTATTGATGCATGAGGGGCATGAAGGATCTTTTGGTACCCATGCTGGAGGGTATGCCATGGCTAAAAAGTTGTTAAGATCAGGCTACTACTGGATCACAATGGATGCAGATTGTTGTGCTTATGCCAGAAAATGTCACAAATGCCAGATTTATGCAGATAAAGTGCATGTGCCTCCCAATCCTTTGAATGTGATGTCTTCACCCTGGCCCTTTGCCATGTGGGGCATTGATATGATTGGCAAGATTGAACTGACTGCTTCAAATGGCCACAGATTCATCCTGGTAGCCATTGATTACTTTACCAAGTGGGTTGAAGCGGCTTCTTATTCAAATGTTACAAGGCAAGTGGTAGCCAGATTCCTGAAGAGAGATATCATCTGTCGGTATGGAGTTCCCGAGCGAATCATTACTGATAATGGTTCTAATTTGAACAATAAAATGATGGTAGAACTATGTCGGGACTTCAAGATCCAACACCACAATTCTTCTCCTTACATGCCAAAGATGAATGGCGTTGTTGAGGCAGCTAACAAGAATATCAAGAAGATTGTGCAGAAGATGGTGGTTACCTACAAAGACTAGCATGAAATCCTACCATTTGCTTTACATGGGTACCGAACGTCAATCAGAACATCCACTGGGGCTACGCCGTATCAGCTTGTGTATGGTATGGAGGCAGTCCTACCTGTTGAAGTTAAATTACCCTCCTTGTGGGTACTGATGGATGTTAAACTGAATGAAGCAGAATGGGTCTGATCCCGATACGAACAACTGAATCTGATCGAAGAAAAGAGATTAGCTGCGATTTGTCATGGGCAGCTATATCAGAAAAGAATGAAGAAAGCCTTCAATCAGAAAGTCAGGCTCCGAGAATACCAAGTAGGAGATCTTGTACTGAAAAGACTCCTCCCTCCTCATACAGACCACAGGGGCAAGTGGACTCCGAATTATGATGGGCCATTCATAGTAAAGAAAGTTTTCTCAGGTGGAGCTCTGATGCTCAGTACTATGGATGGTGAAGACTTCCCGTCCCCTGTGAATTCAGATGCAGTTAAAAAATACTTCGCATAAATGACCCGCTGGACATAAAAACAGAATGGAAGTCCAGGCTAAAATAGGGCATCCCGGCGAGTCAAAAACAGAATAAAAGACTCGGGCAAAAATAAGGGAAAAATAAATAAAAAAATGTGTACACCCGCTGAGTTGAAAAGCCGCATTGGACAACTCAGGCAAAAATGGGTATCCCGGTGGATTGAAAACCCGAAAGGGCAATCCACGCAAAATAAGGGAATAAGCGAACAACTGCATTCTGAATTCGTCTGTATCACTTACAATGTGGCCAGCTTCGAAAGGTTAAAACATCGATTAGAATCAACCTTCTTCAAGAAAGCAAGATGAGAAGAACGTCAATGTCATACGAGTCATAGCAAAAGAGAAGCTCCCTGAAGCGTCATCAACATTGCCAACACCTTTTTGTTTCTCAATTTGTAACGATTTCCTCATTTCAGGGGATCCGTTTCTTTGACTGTATCTTGCCAATTCAGGGCACATAAATTAATAAAATCAGATTTTCAGTCATATTCCGTCTCGTATATTTTATTTTCATTTGCAAGATGTCCGATGTCCTTAAGATATTGATTGCATAAATACAGATGTTTCCTTTCTAAAAACTACAGGCTTACCGGAAATATATTTGCTCCCGGGAGTGTCTAAACTCCTATGATGGGATCCAGTAAGGGATACCTCGGGACACTTGTACGTTTATTTGTCATGATAGGATTGCAGGTATTCAAAGCACAACATGGGGCATGAAAAGCTTCCCCCCAGCAAGCTGCCAAATCATTACTTGCTCAGCACAACTCCCATATGGCACCGGAGATGCTTTATCCCCAGCTGAGTTGCCAGTCGTCATTCCTCCTCAGCCAAGTGTCAGACAGGGAACTATCTCCCCGCAGAGTTTCAGTCTTTATACAGAAGAGCAATGCCTGAAGATCTCACAATAGAGTGACGAAAGCTCCTGCAGACCCCAGCTGAGTCCCTCATTACCAAGATAGGTCTATCAGTGATCTATTTCCTCAAGCAGAGTCATATATGTCAAATCTACCAATGATCTCATCCCCAGCTGGGACATCCGTTTCAAGCAGATCAGCCAGAGACCTCCACAGCAACAGGATCCGAATCTCGGATCGGTATCTTCGCATAATCATAGCATTCGCATCATATTTTCCCCCCAGAGCGTAGCATTCCGTCTAATACGGAGCATTACGGCAAAAATCAAACATATTGCATAATCATAAGCCATGTTCTAAATCAAACACTCGTAAATACTGGCATTCCATCAACAATATACAAAATACTTCCCAAACTCCCCGACAGAAAGCCAAAGCGTCCACTTTACAAATACAGATACATGTTCCTCTTTGCACTCGTCTGTGTCATCATTCCCCGGTAAAGTCGCCCGAGCATTCTCTACAAACAGATACTTGTACATTACAGATGCTTCTTGACACTCGTCTGTGTCATATCCCCAGCAGAAATCCAAAGCATCCCCTTTGCACTCACAAACACATGTTTACATATATCTACACACTTCCCTGACACCCGTCCGTGTCACCTTCCCCAGCATAGTTGCCTAAACACTTTGTAAATCAAATACTTGTTTATAATACACTTCTTCCGACACCCGTCCGTGTCATTCTCTCCCCAGCAGGTTGAACACTCATATGTGTCTCACTCATGTTTACTCATACAGATACTCGTCCGTATTTTGTACACCACTTAAATTCCCTCGGAGTCAACACTCGTCCGTGTTCTTTTGTTAACCAGTTGGTACTCGTTCGTATCATCATCTCTGAACACGCGTCAGCGTTTGTTTCTACCGACACTCGTCCATATCATAGTCTTAAGGAGGCTCGTCCGCATCTTTAATCTATACACGGTGTCAAACACTTATCCCCTTTTCTTTCTTGAATTTAGACACTCGTCCGTGTCTACCATTTCCCAGTAGAGTCTCCGGCAGATCCCAATAAATTATCTCCCTTCTATCTGACATTCGTCCTATGTCATGATACCTCCGGCAGCCGTACCCTGCTAGGTGATCGTCCTTCACCTCTTGATGATCTTCCTTCATCATTTTATCCAATGGTCGTCCCCATCGTTGATCTTGTTATCTGACATTCGTCCTATGTCATGATGAACCCCAAGAGCAGTCGTCCCCTGCTAGGTGATCGTCCTTCACCTCTTGATGATCGTCCTTCATCATGCTTATCCGATGGCCGTCCCCATCGTCGACCTTATATATCTGGCATTCGTCCTATGTCGTGATATTGTTGGCAACCGTACCTTTCCAGGTGATCGTCCTTCACCAATAGATGACCGTCCCTCATCTTATCCCCAACAGAGAAGCCGTCCCCTGCTAGGTGATCGTCCTTCACCTTCGATGAATGTACCTCATCATTTATTTCATTTATGCCTTGAACTTGATGGTCGCCCCCAACATTCACTTTATCTTTAGTCCCCAGAGAATTTTACCTGATGGCCATTCCCATCATGACCCCTCTATTTCCCCAGCTTGTCGGTCGTCCCCGTCATTACTTCATCCCGAGCAGTCATCCTCTGCTCGATGGTCGTTCTCCGTCGCCCGCACCTTATAAAACATACTTCACTTCCTTTCACAATCTATATACCTTTTCTTCTTCATTTAGCGAGTGCAAATTTTGGACTGTCTTTGGTATTCAACCACAAGTTATCTTGTTTGCCTGTTAAGCCGTTGCTTACATCCTGCACAACTAACTCATGTTTGAATAGGGGCAGTTGTAAACACCCCAAATTTTCCCTCACCAAGTTCACACCATGGCTTATGATATTTTCATTTGCATAAGTTCAATCATAGCATCTCATATTGCATTTTTGCTTCACTGCATTGATTCAAAGCCATCTGCATCTAGGGTTTGTGATCTGAGCCTTTCCTGAGCCATTTGAGCCAATCCAAAGGTCATCAATCACTTAAAAGGGGTCCATGTATGTTCAAGCATCATATTATATCCTCACAAGGCCAAGAAAGTCAAAGAATCACAAGAATTGAGAAAGGCATGGAAGCAGAGCCAGGTTTAACTACACAGATGACCTAAAATTAGGGTTTTGGTTTCAAAGGCCATAACTCCAAATTTTTTGGTCATTCTTGATTCTATGGGTCTCTATATGATATGAGGATCATGCATATCAATTTTCATGAAGAAATTCAATGGGGAAGGCATCTGATCACAAGATGACTTCTTGAGCAAGTTAGTGCAAAATCAGGGCATCTGAAGCCCCCAATGACCCAGCCAAAGGGGCTTCTCCATCATTTTGAATGTGTATGATCTTTATTTTATCATAGAAGATGTTAGAAGTTCACAAAATTGAAGAATTTCAAGCCATTTGCAAAGTTGCCTTTTTGGGAAAGTGACTTATATTGAAAACTTGCCATTTTGGGAAAGTTTTTCAACCTCCTCTTTTTGATTCAAAAATGCTTCAAATGAAAAAACTTTGGTCATGAAAGTTTTAGATTGGATCCTCCCATTTTCAAAAAGTACAAGAACTCATTCTAATTCATTTTGGATCAAAAGTTATGGCCTTGCAAAGTTGGACAAAATCACTAAATTTTCACTTTTACACCAAAGAGGGAAACTTGCAAAAACCTTTGCCAAGCCAAATGTGACTTCAAACCAGCTTCAAATCATCACACAAACACAATGTATGACCTAAAATTCAGATTGGCCCAAGAAATTTCTCACTTTCATACTTTTAATTCCAAGTAACCATAAGCCATTTTCCATAAAAGTTCAAAAGGAGGAATTCTTGCAAAATGATTCCCAAGGGTTTGTATGGTCTCTAGCTGGTCTCAAGGCATTACCATAACCTCATGTAGCATCTCACAACAAGAATTCAGCAAGGAATGTCACATGTCCATAACCAAAAATCACAAAATGCAACAAGTTACAAAATTGCAAAACATGTGACATCTCACCTTTCATCCCTTCCAGATCACATCAGAACATCCAAGGGCCCTCCTTGAAGCTGGCTGAGGCAATCCAAACACAGAAATCTTCTCTGCCATTACCCATACCTATAGTACACCATTTTTGACTTTTTGGCCAATCATCCCATACCAATCCCACAGTGCATACCTGCCCTCCAGAATTGTTGGGATTATTTATGGATCACCTAAGGATCATAAAACACAAAGGGGAAAGGCTCAGAACACACACACAACCAGCTTGCACAAAATCTGTCCAAATCTTCATCTCTTCGAAACTCCTTCCTCAGCCATCAAAAATAAAAAATTTCTTCACCAACAAATCACATATCCCTCACAGAACAAAACCCACCCCCTGAAACAACTTGAATCCCCACATACACAAACCTCCATTTCTGCTATACCAGAACTAAAACATTCAAACCAGCCATTACCAAAGCTTTCTAAGTTTCATTTCATTATCAGGGTGTTCAAAGAAGTGGGCTTGCACAAAGGGAGAGTCCAGAAAGCTCAGAATCAGAGAGTCCTCATCTCAGATAACATGAAGAACTTTTTTCCCAGAAGCTAGTTTTTAAGTTCTTTTATGATTCTGAATGCTCCCCTGATCATGGGGATGTGTTTACTTTTGAAAATGGTCACGAAACCACCATGTATGAAGTCTCTGAACTTTTGCCCGTGTTTCATATTTTTCTTCGATTCATGCTTATGAAGTGAAATAAATGAATTTTAATTGGGGGTTTAGGTTTAGAATGATGGGAGGGTCATTTTTGTGAAAGAAATTTGAGGTTTGGTGACCTGTAGAAGAAGCTAGGGTTTTGTGCTTGCCGGAGAAGATGACCGGAACCACTGTTCCGGTCATCTGAAAGTGATTAAATTAGGGTTAGGTTTAAGGTGAGTTTGAATGTAGGCCTTTGGATCCCTCTTCCCGCGTGCTGTGAACGGCCCAGATCTTTTGGTTTAACCCTAATCAGTCATTAATTAGTATAATTTAGGATTAATTAAACAATTAATTAAGTTTAGGGAAGTTTGAACCTGGGCTGTCCAGATGCGCGCCAGGTCAAACTTCCCAAGCCCAGAATCAATCTGGACCCTCCAACCAGCATACTTTCTTTATTTTTAATTTTATTTCATTTTATTTGTATTTAACTTCTACATTTTATTAAAAATAGTAAAATGCATTAAAAAATTCTGATTTTTTTTATTAAACCTTTTATTAATTTTCAGAACCCAAAAATATTTTTATTTTCATTTTTTGCATCAAAAATTATTTTTAAATCATTTAAATGTTTATTTTTTAATTAGTTAATGGAAATTAATTAATTAAAAATGCATTTAGGTATTTAAAAATCACCAAAAAATTCACATTGCATTTTAAAGCATTTAGAAACATTATCAAACTCTCAAAACAAATTTCTTTTTGGTTCTTGACCTATTTTGACATTTTTCATTGGAATAAAAGTTATTTAAAGGCAATATTTTGGTCCAAACTTAGAAAAATTCATTCTGCCTAACCATGAAGAGTTTGATGATGGTTCTTCTTGCATTGCATCCTTCATATCATGTAGTTTCTAGGTTAAATTTGGTTTGAATTTATCTTCCATTTTCAATTTAATGAGCATTTTTCCTTTTGAAGTGCCTTGAAACCCTAGTTGACTTGAGAAAATCATAACTTCCATTAGGTTAAGACTTAGGTCCCCTCCTTTGGGCAGTGAACTTGTGTAGGGTTAGGGTTCCTTTGATCCAATTTTCAATTTTTTATCATATCATTTGCTTCTGATTTTGAATTTTGCATTGCATATTGTATGTAAACCCTAATTCTTGCTTTCCTTTGCATCCATCTTTCATTTGCTTGCATGCATGAACTTGCCATGACATTTTGTGCATCCACATGACATATGAGACATCTTAGGACACATTAGAATCATGTTTGATCATTGCATCATCCATTTTCCATGCTTTTGCTTTCATTTGATGTCATATGCATTCATGATCTTTCATGGTTCAAAACATGCTTCATTTGCATCCACATCCTTGTATGATCCACAACTCTTGACATGTGTTTGCATTATCTCTTAGCATCATTAACATCATGTTCACGCTTCTGACTTTGTCTTGCATCATGGCATTTCATCTCATTTTCATTGCATGTCTTTTCTTTTGCTAACTTTTCAGGTGGTAAGTTGTTTTGAGAAGTGAATTTGCCTTCACTTCTCACAATCTCTTCTCCTCTCTCTTGCATCATTGCTGCATTTTATCTTTGTTTTAGAGTGAGCTTGCCCATTCATGCTCCTTCTCCTCTTTATTTCTTCATGCAACTTGTCTTCTTAAGTGAAGTAAGTAGTCTTATTTCTTTCTGCTTCTCCTCCTTTCATCTGCTTCTTTCCTGGTGGCTTTTCTCCTGGAGATCTTTTGCAAGCCTCAAAAACCCTAGGAACAACCAAGCATGATCACAATTAGGGTTTGATTAGTCCCCCATTAGTTTTACCTTTGTGTCATCTTTGTGTTTTCTCTTCTCATCTCATAATCAAGGACTATACCCTAAAGGTTTTAAGGCTTTGTGGTTAAGCTTATGCCTGCATCCTTCTATTAGGATGGAGTGTATAACTTTAATCCTAAGTGTTAAACCCTTAATGTGTTTAACTCCTTTAATCAATCCACCTAATAATCACTAAGACATCAAGCTTGTAACTTGGGCCTTGCATTAGGGTTCTAATTCTTCCTTAATTGGTTAAGAAGGACTAACCCTAATGTTAATGGACAAGTCCCCCTCAAGTTGTCTTACAAACCATAAAATCCACTTCTTAACTATATCATTAACTAAAATCCATTTAATAAAGGCTTTGTTTTGTCATGAGGTTAATCCCTAATCAAGGATTAAGTTGAGGAGTCTTTCTCAGCTTAAATGTTCTCATCTATTATCCTTCTATTAGGATGGTGTAATGGGTTCATTAAATCCCTGATTATGGCTTAAACTCATTACTTAACACTAAACAAAAACTCCAAAAACATCTAAATAAATGCAAGTAGGTTAATGATCTTAATCTTACATCATGGTGATTAAGTGTGAGGTGTTTACTTCATACTTAAGGTATTCTCATTACCCCTAATCAAAGGGAAGATGTGATGAGTTTACTAGCCCTTAATTTAGGCTTAAGCTCATTTTCTTATGACAAACTCCAAAAGCAATAAAAGATTGAAAACACCAAAAACAAACAATAATCGTCTCCTCCGGGATTCTTTTCTCACCTTATTCACTCACAAACGAGAACTTGCTTCTTCCGTCTAATGCAAGACAGTTTGCACCTGAGCCAGACAGGTCATACACTTGAGCATAGGCAAGCAAGCAGTTCACAAGTCAATTTATCTTTCAGTCTCTTTGAGTCGAACTACGGTGTTCTGACTTCCTCATTGCACGAGAGGATACGTAGGCATAACTTAACAGTTATCGAACAAAAGTCTCTGTATATTCCCCCTCCTTCCAGTATTATTCTTTGAGCCTCTTTATCTTGAGCATTTCACTTTTGTCCCTACACTGACACTTCTCTTATACACTTCACATTTCTTTTACACTGACACTTGCATTCTTTTCCAGATTCTTGCACACAAATAGCACTGACACTACCCCTTTAAAACACAAATCTTTCAAGCGTGGATCCCGTCGAGTACGGCGGACAATCTGGGTGCTAATACCTTCCCAGGTTGTAACCAACCCCCTTTCTCAGTTTCTCTGGTTCGCGACCGTCTCATCCATCTCTTTCTAGGTCTATGTGTTGCACCCCAAAATTTGCCCTCACAATACAAGACTTTGTGTTCTAAGAAGGTTCACAAGGTTCACAAGCTTCTCAACACTTATATAACCTTTCATGAGGTTCATGAAGTCTACAAGTCACTTCTTGAAGGTTCACAAGGTTCACAAGTTTCTCAACATTTACAGGATCTTTCATGAGGTTCATGGAGTCTACAAGTTACTTCTTGAAGGTTCACAAGGTTCACAAGATTCACAATGATTACAAAGCTTTCTTGAGGTTCATGAGGTATACAAAGTCACTTTATGAGGTTCACAAGGTTCACAAGCTTCACAATACCTCCCATGAGGTTCACAAGACATTTTATGATGGTTCACAAGGTTCACAAAGTTCACAATTGGTCAAAAGAGTTGACAATTCCCTCAGACAATGCACCTCCTAAGCAGTGCATCCAAAACTAGGGTTTTGACTTTAATCAGGCTAAATGGACTTCCAAGACCTCAAGTGAGCTTCATAACATCTTATATGTATATAATAATACCCATGACAAGTTTCAAGACTTTTCTCAAAAGTTTGCTCAGTCAGATGATCAGATAAGTCAAAATCAGTCAATGCAGTTAAAAAGTCATACTGGAGTCAACTGTGGTCAAACCAAAGTCAAACTTCATGATTTTTTGCCAACATCAAGTATATGAAGTAAAATTCATCATTTGATCAAGGGTTGATCATGATTCATCAAGGAGATTCCAGATCATCAAGAATCAGGAGTTTCTAAATTAGGGTTTCCTTAGTAAAAGTCAACTGAACTTTGACCAGCCATAACTTTCACATGCTTCATCACCAATTCTCCACTCAAAGCTCATTTTGAAGGAAATTGAATTCTATACAACTTTGATCTTGCAAGTTAAGCCCAAAAATGCTTCATTTGGAAGATATGAGCTAAGACATTATAGGTCATTTTGAAAGTCAACAAAAAGTCAACAACTTCAAAAGGGCATAACTTGAGATTGGCAAATGATATGGACCTGAAACCAATGGGGTTGTTTAGAGGACTCTTCAAGATTTCCAAAATGTCCAAGAACACCCTCATAGCATTGAAATTGAGGGAGATATGCCCTTGCAAAGTTGGGAAATTTTGTGATGGTTTATGATGGAAATGGAGGTTTAAAACCAATTCTTTTCAAATGGGCCTGGCAAATTATGATCCAATCCCTACAACAACATCATGCACGACCCAATGGAAAGAAATTCTGATTTTTATATTTTTATTTGATATTTATTTGAATTTTATTCACTTTAAATCAAATTAAATCAAAATAAAATCTAAAAATCAAAGTTTGGACATGATTCTTCTTCTAGAAATTAATCAATGCTGTTTAACATGATTTGATCTTGTACAAATTCGTGCTAGACCAAATTGGAAGGCAAATATTTTATTTTTTCACATTTTAAGATCATGACATTCCTTCACCATCAAGTCATCCAAAAAGCCCATAGATCCATCATCTTTTGACCTAAATTACATCTCTTATAAGTATACAAGAGAACCCTATTGCATTGACACGAATTCCAGCAGCCAAAGGTAAGTTCACAAAGTCAAAAAATCCTCCAAAAGCTCACATTCGGTTTCTGATTTCCAGAGCTTTACAAGGTATTTTGAGAACATGGACATGATTATGGGACATCACTGATCATGAATCAATCAACATTTGCATCAAAAGCCTCATGAATTGCCTAACCCGAGCCAAACCTTGTTCTTGAATATGACTTTTCGAATCCATTGATTTACTATGTTTAACTTGTTTTTGATTGTTGTATGATGTTTATGATAGACCTTAGAACGATTCTGGGCTGTTCAATTGGATTTTTCTTGCAGGTATGAGAATCCACCATGATTAGGGTTCACGGCCCCCTTTAGGGTTTCATGATTCCATAATGATAAATGGATTCTAAAAACGTAGGACAGTTGCAAAACTCAGTAGCAATTCAATAATATAATCAATTTTGCGAAATTTTGTTGTTTGGATTGAGTTTGTGATTCGCAGGGATGAAGAACACGCAGCAATATTCGCAGGTAAGATGGAGGGAAATTTCGCAGGAAATTTGAAGAAGAAGAAGCAGCTTGGCGCGTTCTGGGAATTCAAATTATAGTTTAAAAATATTATGTTTGATTGCTGGTTTGTTATCACAAGCGCTGGCTTGTCCCAGTGGTTGGCTGCTTGGCGTGGACATTTAAAACAAAGGGCGAGAGATCGAATCCTGGTCACAGCAAATATTTTTTTGGTTTTTTTCCATTAACGCGTTGAATATTATATATTATTATTGTTTGATGGATTGTAACCAGATAGGCTCTTCCAGCCAGGCGGTCATGTGCGTTTCCTTGTATTCAAAAGGTCCTGGGTTCAATCCTCCCCCAGGCCTTTTGTTTCTTTTATTTTTCCAGGTTTTTTTTGTGACAAAGAACAAAACCTATGGAACTCATTGCCTTGCTACCTGCGCCTGGCTGGCTTAATGGTTGGTGTTGTTGCTGGTAATCAAAAGGACCTGGGTTCAAGTCCCACCCAGGTAAGTTTTTTTTTTGCAAATTCTTTTTATTTTAATTTCTTTAATTAATTAGTTTAATTGTTTTCTTATTATTGATTAAAAATAAATTATGCATGTATATATATTTAAAACAACACTTATATTTTTTTAAAAATTCTAAACTCTTATTTTTCTCAATTTAAATTTTTATTATTATTCATGTAATTAAATTATAATATGTATATATTAATTCAAATAATTTTATATTAAAAACTCTTATATATTTTTCTAACCAAACCTAAAACCCTAAAAATATTTTCTAAACAAACCTAATCTTTTTTTTTAAATAGTAAAAAACTAATTTTATTTTATAATTTAAATTTTGTAAATATATTATTTAGTATAATTAAATTTTATAAATATAATTACTTTGTACATATTTATTTAATATGGTATTTAATGAAATTAAATTTTGTAAATATAATTATAACCTATTTCCTTTATATAATATGTAAATACTTTTATAACTTTTAAATATGTGTCTATAATATTTAAATTTTGTAATTATAATATAATCTAATAATTTGTACATAAATTAAAATATTATAATAATTATTTAATTGTTCATGTTTTCTCTTATGTTTACAAATAATTGTCTATATCAAAAATCTAACCTTTGCTTATTATTTTAATTATATTCTTATGATATTTTAATTATTGTTATTATTACTAATCATATTATTACTAATCCACTTATATTTTATACTTATTATTTCACTAACCCAATTTATATTTTAATTTTTATTATTACTAACTTTTGATTATTATTTCACTAATATTATTTAATTTTTCATTATAATTTTACTAACCCTATTTTACTAATTCTATTTTTACTAACCCCTATTTATTTATTATTGCTTATTTATTTATTTTTGCTTATTATTTATATTTTGCTTTTATATTTTGCTATTTATTTTTAATTTGCTTATTATTATAATTTTGTAAATGCTCCTGGATGTAAATTTTGTAATATTTAATTTATTTAATTTTTTGATATGGTTAGTAATTTAGGGAGTGCAAATATGTATTCTATTTTAAAATAAATTTAGATCATTTTAATTAAAGATAAATAATACTAAACACTCACACACGTAAGTCGATTTTTAATCGCCATCTCACATTCCTAAGGTTATCCCTCAATGTTGCCTACTAATAAGGTCAAGTGGGGTGTATAAAGCAAGTCCCCTGAAAGAAAAAATCATCAAGTCCCTAATGGTTGCCTTTAGACATCAAGTCCCTTCGAATAATGATGATAGTCCCTCCTAAGTGCTTAATACACCCCACAGTTGCCTTCAATTCACAGATGTCCCTCACATGTCCCTTACATCCAAGGTAATGACTACCTATTCCTTAATAATAGGGATAGTCTTACCACTTAAGGATAAAGAATAGAAAAGACTTAAACTTTAGGGTAGGTATCTCATAGTTGCTTGCTCACTTCATTCAAAATTTTCAAACACTTTATAAATTTCAAACAAATTTTCAAACACAAGTTTTTACGCATCCGTACATGGATCATTATTAACTCATATGAAAATTTTCTATTCACACACTTCACATTTTCAAAAACAATTCAAAAGTGAGCTAAGTAACTAAGAGCCCATGGATAACCATGGATGTAAAGGGTGTTAACACCTTACCTTTACATAACTTACCCCCCGGACCCAAAAATATCTCTTAAGGTCTTTCCTGTTCTTTTATGCCTTTCCTTTGGATAAAATAAAAGTCGGTGGTGACTCTTGCTATCCGCAACATAACTAAAGTCAGTTCTCCCACCGTGTTACAGAACTGGCGACTCTGCTGGGGATTTTTATTTAAGAGGGGTACCCTTAGGAATTAAGATCACTTTAAATTGTTTGCCTTGTTTGCTTTATATTATCTTGTTGGGGTGCTCTTATGTGTGAAAGGTCCTAACCCGGATCTAGTGTACCTTAGGTAAATGGCAATAGACCAAGGAAACTGTACGACGTATATCGATACGGTTGATCTGGTGGCCATAGTTAGTGCGACTTCTTGGTTGGTGCTTATGTTCCTTAAGTCAAGTTGAGGATAATATGAGGCTGCCATATGTTGTCAATGCACTAACTAACTTTTAGAACCCTAGTTAACTCATCTTGGCCTTTAGAAAGTAGTGAGGTAACCGGCTTTGGTGCAGACTGAAGCTGGTTGACACTCGATACTACACTAATTGAGATCTTAAACTTGGAGGGTTTTGGTTGGCAACTAAGTTGCCTACTGAACAACCACCCTTGTGAAGGATCAATGATATTGAGATCCCTTAGAACCTGGTTACTTTCGTAGGACAGGATGAACCAACTAACTTCAGGGGAGGGTACCTACCTTAAACCTCATGCAAGCCTTTAAACCTAGGGCTATGGTGTGACTTGTTTGTGTCTGCCACATGTTTGTGATTGAGCATAACATCATAATGTCATCATGCATCATAAGCATAGCATTTTCACTAACCATTTCAAGGACCAAAGGATTTATCTTTGTTCTTTGTTGCAGGTCATGGCTTCTGCTCGTAGAAACACCATCAGGATCAACTTTGTAGACATACCTCCTAAGCTTAAGGAGTTGGTTTCTCAAGTGTCTGATCACTCCCAGTTCATCAAGAGACATGGTCACCTATTGGATCTAGTCACTTCAGGGTTCAATGAAGACATGATGAGTGTCCTGTTTCAGTTCTTTGACCCTAAGCACCATTGCTTTACATTCCCTGACTATCAGCTGGTTCCTACAATAGAAGAGTTCTCTAAACTTCTGGGCATACCTGTTCTTGATCAAAGACCCTTCACAGGCTTGGAGAAGGAGCTTAAACCAGAGGTCATTGCTGCAGCCCTACATCTGAAGAAGTCTGACATTGTTCTAGAAACGAGAAGTGGAGTCAAGGGTATTCTTGCCAAGGTGCTAATGGATAAGGCTCAAATGTTCTTAAAGGCCATGAGCTATGATGCTTTTGAGGAGATCTTAGCCTTGCTGATATATGGCTTAGTATTGTTCCCCAATCCAGATCAGTTCATAGATGTTCATGCCATCAACATTTTCCTGAGTCACAATCCAGTGCCTACATTGCTTGGAGACATCCTGCATTCTCTTCACACCCGTACTACAAGGGCAAGGGGAACTTTGACGTGCTGCATACCTTTGCTATCTAGGTGGTTTATTTCTCACCTTCCTCGCTCAGTAATGAAGAATGAGCAAGGGTTCAGATGGTCCAAGAGGATCATGTCACTTTCTCACTCAGATATCCATTGGTGCTCCAGATCTATGGAGAATGTCACCATCATTGACCGTTGTGGGGAGTTTCCTAATGTGCCACTTCTAGGCATAAGAGGAGGCATCACCTACAACCCCTCTCTAGCTTTACGACAGTTTGGTTACGCTCGGAGCGATGGTCCACATGACATGTTGATTCAGGGCATTGTGTTTGATTACGACAACGATCTTCAGGGTTACCGTCAGAGATTCATACGAGCTTGGGGAAAGGTAAACAGGATTGACAGCAAGACACTGGAGCCTAAGTACACTATTCCTATGGAGGCTTATCTCAGATGGGTACGATCTCGTGCTCAGACACTCATGATGCCATATCCTGCCGTCCTACCAGTTACCATGGAACCTGTTGCTGAAGGAGACACAGCTTATACCATCCTTCACCCAGTCATGCCTACTGATATGGAAGACTTGCAGAGATCATGGATCCAACTGAAGGAGCAAAGGGATACTTTCGAGGCTCATTACAAAGCAAGCCAAGCAAGAATCCTAGAATTAACAAAGCAACTTCATGAGGAACGAAACCTCAACTCATACCTCAACACAAAGAGGAAACGTCCATGGGAGACTTAAAACCCCATCTTTTGTACTTGTTTCATTTCATTTTTTTTGTAAGCCTAAAAGGCAAAACAAATTTATTACTAATAAAAATTTACCTCCATGTTTGTTTAAGCAAATTTAAATCCTGCGGTCCTTGAAAACATTGCATATGCATTCACATATCATATCATTGCATCACAGGTTTCTTGTGCACAGGTTTCTCATCTTCTCGCTGTTTATTTCAGCAATGGCTCTTGAACAAACAGTTAGGGATCTCCAGGCACAAAATGCACAGTTCCAAGAGCTGATCCTGAACCTGACCAAGGGGCAGGATGAATTGAAGACACTGCTGGCTAAGAAGAAGAGTCCTGAGGACAACAAGGATGATCAGCTGAAACAACTACAAGCTGAGATGACAGGAATGAGGACCCAGATGAATGACCAGGTGGTTCTTATTCAAAGTTTAGCTCAGGGGCAAGAAGAGTTAAGAGCCATTGTCCAAAAACTTCAAAGTAATAGGGATCTGATTGTCAGTGAACCTCCATTAAAGCAAGCTGATTTGGTTGAAAGGAAGATGAGGATACAAGAAGGTAAGAGACAGGTTGCCACTGATTGTTCTTTAGTTGAAGAAAAAAGACCTGATAAGGTTAATCCACCTCAACACAAGGAATGTAGAAGGCAGTTTATCAAGTTCAGCACTCCAATGTCACAAGTTCTGCAATGCTTGTTGGAGATGAAACTAATTTCTTTGAAAAGTCCTCCTCAAAATCCTAAAACTGCCTCTCCTCACTATAATTCCAAGGCAAGGTGTGAGTATCACTCCAACAGTCCTGGACATGATACTAACAACTGCTGGATATTGAAGAATAAGATTCAAGATCTGATTGACGAAGGAATCCTAGAGGTTACTCCAGAAGGTCAAGTTGAATTTTACTATCGTCCATCAAACACCGAAGCTGCAAGGCAAGTAGCCCAAAGTAACAAGAAAGGAAGAGTACCTATGCCTATTGAGATATGGGGCACCTTGGGGCATCCAAGTGGTAAATTTGATTTCATGGTGAAGTATACTGCTCCTCAAAGTTCGCAGATTGCAATTGAGGACATTAAGCCAACTGGATGGGACAACATTTGAATTTTCATTTGTAATTTCTTTTATTTGTTTGAACACTTACTATTATGTTAAACTTGTGTTTTCATTAATGCATTGCATATGTTTGTCTTGAATTAATCCATTCGTTCCACTATATTTTGAATTATGCTTCTTATTTCTATCTTGTGATATTTAACTCCTGATAAAGCTATAAGCCTGTAGAGGGAGGATGACGAAAACAATACCATAATATTATGCAGTATGCATTTGAACAGACTATGTTGACGATGTACAGGCATTGTTTCAATTCCTAAACAGTGGAGATATAAGGAAGTTAACCCCTAGTCAACCCTTTTGAGCCTATGAAGTAGGAGTTTTTATTCTCGTACAAATTAAAACCCTTATTCATAACCTGGGGCAGGGTAGTTACTCAGTTAACTCAAATATGCCAATTGCTTGGGTTGTACACAACTAATGATGGTTCCCTGTAATCATTAAACCTGACAGTCAATATCCAGCAAAAGAACAGTTTTGCTAAGTCAAAACCTATGAAGGAGACTTAGTAAAACATTAAGACATCCCACTGACTGTAACCTTGAAATAAACAGTTCAGGCAAAAAGAAAGGATAATAAAGTCAAAAGAAAAAAAAAGAAAAGAAGAGGTCACTATGAATCCTCAACAAAGAAAGATGACTGAAGGGTCAAATAAATTTTGGGTTTCTGAACCATCACAAATATCAGTGTTACAATTCCAAACTCATTTGAACCTCAATGCATAAGTTAACTGAGTATAGGACTGAAGAACATCATGGAGAATGGGTTGGGTACAAATAAATTTGAGCCTTTATCTTTTGTTTCTTAAACCATGAACCAGGCCACGTTATAACCCTTTAAAAGTCCTAACTGAAGCATGGTTAGTTCAAAAGCGTACTGCTACAAAAAGGTATCCTGACTCCTTTAAGGCTTATTATAAAATTTGAGTTAATATCACAGTTTTCTTAATAAAAAAAAAATTCTTTTTCAAAAAAAAAAAAAAAAAACTTCAAGACAGACATAAGCATTGCATTTTTGAATATATTTGTTTGCATATACCTGAGTGTTTGACAAATGAAGAAACTTACAGGATGAATGTTCACAGTCCTTCCGATAAACAAAGTTGCTTCCTGGATCAAAGTCCATGTATACAAAGGGGCATAATCATTATCTCCCAATCAAGGGGGCAGACCATGATACTGCCTAACTCATTTGGGGCAATCAGGACAGGATTCAGTTATGTTCAAGTAGCCAGGGAAAGATCTCCTCATCTAACTAAGTTACCAAGGGTAACATTACAGAGTTCATAGTGCCAGGGGCATAGTCACTGTCTTCCAATCAAGGGGATACTAAGTTACTGTTCAATTCATTCGGGGCAATCAGGTCCAGATTCAACAATGCTTAATAGCCAGGGGCAGTTTTCTTCATACAGTTGAATTACCAAAGGTGACATTACAGAATTCACAATGCCAGGGGCATATGCTTATGGGGCATTCTGCCTGTTTCTCTTGAGGTAGCTACATTCAGATACTTCCATTATGGGGCGATTCATCCTCAACCAAGGGGCAATTCTTTCTGTTCAAATCTAGTATCCAGAAAGTATATGGTCCATCACAATTTGAAGACGCCATTTCTCTCATTGTGTTACCTTGATAGGGGGGTTCTCAGCAGAAACCACGGTGGAAATTAATTGTCTACGCCAGTAGTATCAGATGGTGTCAGTATCATGTCTTCAGATCCAGCTATGAGGATTTCTGGGAAGGTATTCAGGAGAGTTAATAATCTCAAGAGCTCTAAATCCAATTGGTTATACACCCTCGGAGTTGAAATGATTCTGTTTTCAAGTTCAACTTTACTTTTCCCTCTGAATCTGGATTTACTTTTACCCTATTTACATAGGCGAAACGTCAATTGGTTGTGTCTGATTGATGTTTACTAGAAATGCATGGATGCTTAATATGATTGATGTTTACCAGAAATGCATGAAAAGGTAGTAATAGTATTTACTAAGGACGAACGAGGGAAGGATTTCAACGAAGCTTCGCCGGTTCATCTTTTCAAGACAGTCACAAATCCCTCAGTAGGACAAATCCATCTTCATAAAGTCTCATCTCCCCTGGAATTTATATCCATCTCTTTTATCCTCATACGGATATACGGGAAATTACTTTCCAATAAGAGTACGACGAACAAAGACGGGATGTTGTATCTACTCTACTATCAAACGAAGACGGAGGTTATATCCATCCTTACTATCCCCAACAGACGGGAGGTTATATCCATCCTTGCTATCCCCAGCATACGGGAGGTGATATATACCTTATTATCCCCAGCAGACGGGAGGTTATTATACCTTGCTTTCCCCAGCATACTGAAGGTTATGTATATTATCAAACAAGACGGGAACGAGTTCCTCATATTCTTCAAGCAACGAATTGGGATTTATTTTCCCTGGCCAGTAGTTGTTATACAAAGATATCCAGACGCTTCAGGCAGTGTCATATCATACATACATCATTTACACCATACCATAACATACATATCCATAGATACATAGTACATTATCTAAGTGCATCATATCATACATGCATACATAAAGCATAAACTAATATTATTATACGGAATGTTACATTGTTTTCAGGTTAATTATCCAACAAAGAAACTTATGATCATCAGGACTGCTCTATCCTCCTGAAGACATGCTGTTACATCAGGATTACTCCAGTCTCCTGAAAGCATATCATCAATCTCTCAAGACTGCTTCATCCTCTTGGAAATATATTATTACCTCAGGATTGCTTCATCTTCCTGAAAATTACTACGTCAGGACTGCTCTATCCTTCTGAAGACATGCTGTTACATCAGGATTACTCCAGTCTCCTGAAAGCATATCATCAATTTCTCAGGACTGCTTCATCCTCCTGAAAGCTTATAATCTCATCGGGACTGCTCTATCCTCCTGAAGACATGTTGTTACATCAGGATTACTCCAGTCTCCTGAAAGCATATCATCAATTTCTCAGGACTGCTTCATCCTCCTGAAAGCTTATCGGGACTGCTCTATCCTCCCGAGGACATGCTGTTACATCAGGATTACTCCAGCCTCCTGATATCTATCATTATACTTTCATATTCAGGACTGCTCTATCCTCCTGAAATCATATTATTACCTCAGGGCTGCTATATCCTCCTGACAACTTCTTATACATCAGGATTGCTCTATCCTCCTGAAATCACATCAATACCTCGGGACTGCTCCAGCCTCCTAACAGCTATCATTATATCTCCATATTTTGGACTGCTTTATCCTCCAAGAAATGTATCTGAAAAGCTTTTCTACAAGTGGCATCTTTAAGCCCACTCAAGCATATTCAACTAGCCATTTGTATCACTCTATGCACTGGTGAGTGCAAATTTTTGGGCTTTTGTGTTCAATCCCCTTCAACCTTTTAGGTCACGACTGGAAAACATACCAATCTAACCCCTCAGGTTTCAGAAAATTGAACAGGGGCAGCTGTTGCACCCCAAAATTTGCCCTCACAATACAAGACTTTATGTTCTAAGAAGGTTCACAAGGTTCACAAGCTTCTCAACACTTATATAACCTTTCATGAGGTTCATGAAGTCTACAAGTCACTTCTTGAAGGTTCACAAGGTTCACAAGTTTCTCAACATTTACAGGATCTTTCATGAGGTTCATGGAGTCTACAAGTTACTTCTTGAAGGTTCACAAGGTTCACAAGATTCACAATGATTACAAAGCTTTCCTGAGGTTCATGAGGTATACAAAGTCACTTTATGAGGTTCACAAGGTTCACAAGCTTCACAATACCTCCCATGAGGTTCACAAGACATTTTATGATGGTTCACAAGGTTCACAAAGTTCACAATTGGTCAAAAGAGTTGACAATTCCCTCAGACAATGCACCTCCTAAGCAGTGCATCCAAAACTAGGGTTTTGACTTTAATCAGGCTAAATGGACTTCCAAGACCTCAAGTGAGCTTCATAACATCTTATATGTATATAAGAATCCCCATGACAAGTTTCAAGACTTTTCTCAAAAGTTTGCTCAGTCAGATGATCAGATAAGTCAAAATCAGTCAATGCAGTTAAAAAGTCAAACTGGAGTCAACTGTGGTCAAACCAAAGTCAAACTTCATGATTTTTTGCCAAAATCAAGTATATGAAGTAAAATTCATCATTTGATCAAGGGTTGATCATGATTCATCAAGGAGATTCCAGATCATCAAGAATCAGGAGTTTCTAAATTAGGGTTTCCTTAGTAAAAGTCAACTGAACTTTGACCAGCCATAACTTTCACATGCTTCATCACCAAGTCTCCACTCAAAGCTCATTTTGAAGGAAATTGAATTCTCTACAACTTTGATCTTGCAAGTTAAGCCCAAAAATGCTTCATTTGGAAGATATGAGCTAAGACATTATAGGTCATTTCAAAAGTCAACAAAAAGTCAACAACTTCAAAAGGGCATAACTTGAGATTGGCAAATGATATGGACCTTAAACCAATGGGGTTGTTTATAGGACTCTTCAAGCTTTCCAAAATGTCCAAGAACACCCTCATAGCATTAAAATTGAGGGAGATATGCCCTTGCAAAGTTGGGAAATTTTGTGATGGTTTATGATGGAAATGGAGGTTTAAAACCAATTCTTTTCAAATGGGCCTGGCAAATTATGATCCAATCCCTACAACAACATCATGCACGACCCAATGGCAAGAAATTCTGATTTTTATATTTTTATTTGATATTTATTTGAATTTTATTCACTTTAAATCAAATTAAATCAAAATAAAATCTAAAAATCAAAGTTTGGACATGATTCTTCTTCTAGAAATTAATCAATGCTGTTTAACATGATTTGATCTTGTACAAATTCGTGCTAGACCAAATTGGAAGGCAAATATTTGATTTTTTCACATTTTAAGATCATGACATTCCTTCACCATCAAGTCATCCAAAAAGCCCATAGATCCATCATCTTTTGACCTAAATTACATCTCTTATAAGTATACAAGAGAACCCTATTGCATTGACACGAATTCCAGCAGCCAAAGGTAAGTTCACAAAGTCAAAAAATCCTCCAAAAGCTCACATTCGGTTTCTGATTTCCAGAGCTTTACAAGGTATTTTGAGGACATGGACATGATTATGGGACATCACTGATCATGAATCAATCAACATTTGCATCAAAAGCCTCATGAATTGCCTAACCCGAGCCAAACCTTGTTCTTGAATATGACTTTTCGAATCCATTGATTTACTATGTTTAACTTGTTTTTGATTGTTGTATGATGTTTATGATAGACCTTAGAACGATTCTGGGCTGTTCAATTGGATTTTTCTTGCAGGTATGAGAATCCACCATGATTAGGGTTCACGGCCCCCTTTAGGGTTTCATGATTCCATAATGATAAATGGATTCTAAAAACGTAGGACAGTTGCAAAACTCAGTAGCAATTCAATGATATAATCAATTTTGCGAAATTTTGTTGTTTGGATTGAGTTTGTGATTCGCAGGGATGAAGAACACGCAGCAATATTCGCAGGTAAGATGGAGGGAAATTTCGCAGGAAATTTGAAGAAGAAGAAGCAGCTTGGCGCGTTCTGGGAATTCAAATTATAGTTTAAAAATATTATGTTTGATTGCTGGTTTGTTATCACAAGCGCTGGCTTGTCCCAGTGGTTGGCTGCTTGGCGTGGACATTTAAAACAAAGGGCGAGAGATCGAATCCTGGTCACAGCAAATATTTTTTTGGTTTTTTTCCATTAACGCGTTGAATATTATATATTATTATTGTTTGATGGATTGTAACCAGATAGGCTCTTCCAGCCAGGCGGTCATGTGCGTTTCCTTGTATTCAAAAGGTCCTGGGTTCAATCCTCCCCCAGGCCTTTTGTTTCTTTTATTTTTCCAGGTTTTTTTTTGTGACAAAGAACAAAACCTATGGAACTCATTGCCTTGCTACCTGCGCCTGGCTGGCTTAATGGTTGGTGTTGTTGCTGGTAATCAAAAGGACCTGGGTTCAAGTCCCACCCAGGTAAGTTTTTTTTTTGCAAATTCTTTTTATTTTAATTTCTTTAATTAATTAGTTTAATTGTTTTCTTATTATTGATTAAAAATAAATTATGCATGTATATATATTTAAAACAACACTTATATTTTTTTAAAAATTCTAAACTCTTATTTTTCTCAATTTAAATTTTTATTATTATTCATGTAATTAAATTATAATATGTATATATTAATTCAAATAATTTTATATTAAAAACTCTTATATATTTTTCTAACCAAACCTAAAACCCTAAAAATATTTTCTAAACAAACCTAATCTTTTTTTTTAAATAGTAAAAAACTAATTTTATTTTATAATTTAAATTTTGTAAATATATTATTTAGTATAATTAAATTTTATAAATATAATTACTTTGTACATATTTATTTAATATGGTATTTAATGAAATTAAATTTTGTAAATATAATTATAACCTATTTCCTTTATATAATATGTAAATACTTTTATAACTTTTAAATATGTGTCTATAATATTTAAATTTTGTAATTATAATATAATCTAATAATTTGTACATAAATTAAAATATTATAATAATTATTTAATTGTTCATGTTTTCTCTTATGTTTACAAATAATTGTCTATATCAAAAATCTAACCTTTGCTTATTATTTTAATTATATTCTTATGATATTTTAATTATTGTTATTATTACTAATCATATTATTACTAATCCACTTATATTTTATACTTATTATTTCACTAACCCAATTTATATTTTAATTTTTATTATTACTAACTTTTGATTATTATTTCACTAATATTATTTAATTTTTCATTATAATTTTACTAACCCTATTTTACTAATTCTATTTTTACTAACCCCTATTTATTTATTATTGCTTATTTATTTATTTTTGCTTATTATTTATATTTTGCTTTTATATTTTGCTATTTATTTTTAATTTGCTTATTATTATAATTTTGTAAATGCTCCTGGATGTAAATTTTGTAATATTTAATTTATTTAATTTTTTGATATGGTTAGTAATTTAGGGAGTGCAAATATGTATTCTATTTTAAAATAAATTTAGATCATTTTAATTAAAGATAAATAATACTAAACACTCACACACGTAAGTCGATTTTTAATCGCCATCTCACATTCCTAAGGTTATCCCTCAATGTTGCCTACTAATAAGGTCAAGTGGGGTGTATAAAGCAAGTCCCCTGAAAGAAAAAATCATCAAGTCCCTAATGGTTGCCTTTAGACATCAAGTCCCTTCGAATAATGATGATAGTCCCTCCTAAGTGCTTAATACACCCCACAGTTGCCTTCAATTCACAGATGTCCCTCACATGTCCCTTACATCCAAGGTAATGACTACCTATTCCTTAATAATAGGGATAGTCTTACCACTTAAGGATAAAGAACAGAAAAGACTTAAACTTTAGGGTAGGTATCTCATAGTTGCTTGCTCACTTCATTCAAAATTTTCAAACACTTTATAAATTTCAAACAAATTTTCAAACACAAGTTTTTACGCATCCGTACATGGATCATTATTAACTCATATGAAAATTTTCTATTCACACACTTCACATTTTCAAAAACAATTCAAAAGTGAGCTAAGTAACTAAGAGCCCATGGATAACCATGGATGTAAAGGGTGCTAACACCTTCCCTTTACATAACCTACCCCCCGGACCCAAAAATATCTCTTAAGGTCTTTCCTGTTCTTTTATGCCTTTCCTTTGGATAAAATAAAAGTCGGTGGCGACTCTTGCTATCCGCAACATAACTAAAGTCAGTTCTCCCACCGTGTTACACTATGCAGCATTACCTTTCCTTCGGGATAAAAATGCCTAGCTGGCGACTCTTTTCTTTCTGAGTTCACCCTTGTGTGTTCTCTCTCTTTTCTCCGACCGTTCGCGTCTGTACCCCTTCTGACCTGGGTGTCATTTGCTGGGAGCGACAGATGGGATCCACGCTTGCAAAGAAACTGTTTCAATGGGTGTAAGAATGAAAGCTTCTGCAAAAAGAAAGACTGAAACTGGATAAGAAAAGAAAAGAAAAGGGGGGGAAATGTAGGGAAAATAAAAGAGTGCTCGAACGGGCCCTACCCCGCTGCCTACGTACCTCATCTGGACATGAGGATCAGAGTCGTCGTAGTTCCCCTAACCAAGGGTGGAAAGATTGCTTGTGACTTAAGGCTTGAACTGCTTATGCTAATGCTCAGGTATTGCAGGCTCGGACGACGAGTGCGTTACCGTCTTGCAAAATGACAAGTAGGAGCAAGTTCTTACGTCAAGAGTGAAGGTGAGAAAATAATTCCTGAAGCAAAGGCATTTATTGTTTGTTTGTGGCTTTTAGAAGTTTTTATGAGTGTGGCATAAGGAAGTGAAAGCAAATCCTTTTCTAAGGAATGTGTTCTTATTACCACATTCCTAAATAGAATGAGTAACAAGTCCACCAAGAATGAAGAAGACCCTCAAACTTGTTTCCTAAGATTATGGTTTGAATTCACTAACTTGTTTGAAATTATTAAGTGTTTTGTGAATTAAAGTGAAGAAATGTTTTTTTATGATTTTCTTTGTGAAGATAGTCTCGTGATCGAACTTGTACATCATAGATAAACTTATGCCACCACCAAGATGGGGTGAATAAGAATATTCATAGATAAACTTCAACCTTTATTAAAGTGTTTTTTAGCTTTTTGTTTGAAGATGAGAAGAGAAGAACCAAAAACGAGTAAAGGTAAAACAACTAAGGGGGACTAACAAAGACCTAAAATTGTCATGCAAAGGTAAACCTAGGTTAGTGTGACTTGAATTATATCCTAATGAAGAAGAAGGAAAGAAGAAAGAAGGAAAAGAAAGAAGAAGAAAAGGAAATACACTTACTTCTTCTAAAGAAGATAAGTTTTTCTCTAAGGGGATGAAAATATGTTAGACAAGTGATGTCATAAGGCACATCTCAAAGACAATTGAGAAAGCATTAAAATAGAAGGGGAGAATGTTTGAAATGTGGATATCATCCCCACTTCACTTACCATTGTACCTACAAAGGGTTAGAAGTATACACAAATGATAAGATGAAAACAAATAAGATCAAATGAAGTAGAAACAAGCAAAATACCATATCAAACTATCACCAAACAAAATTAAAATTCACACTCAAGTGCCAAGATCAAACACACAACATCAAGAGGTCACAACAAAGCATTACAAGTTATCATGAGAGAAACAAAGGGAAAATAAGAAATAAAAAGTGTCATACAAGCTAAACCACTTCCACAACATCAAAGTCAGAACCCTATCATGGCAAAGAGTGTCTAAGAAAGGAATTCAAACATCAATGGAAGCACACAGTTCATACAAGTTCACATGTGCCAACCTCTCCCCATGTGCACAAACTGGATCAATTTTAATCCCTTATCACCCTTGGATCAATCTTAGGGCTTAAAATCAAATGGATCATGACTTTGTGTGCTTTTGCCAAATTGCATTTTGTGAAATTCTCACTTTGTAATCCACGGGTTCTTGAGAATTTTGGCACAAAATCAATTGTCATGGCTTTTTCTTTGGTGTTATAATCCATTTTTGTTCATACCATGCCTTGGGAATAAGTTATGAGGGTTTTTGCTTTTGGTGTAAACTTGAATAAAGTGGTAAACCTTAAAAATGTTCCAACTTTAATTGGACATAACTTTCAAACCATAAGGGCTATGATCATGTTTTTGGACTTTTTAGAAATGGGAGAGCATGCTCTACAAGTTTAATGTTTGAGGAAAAATAATTTGGAGTCATCTTGATCATGAAAGAATCACTTGAAGATTAGGGCAAATTTACCAAAAATAAAAAGTTCCTATACATGTCACTTTCTAAATTTGGAAAATTCTTCATAACCTCTTGATTCTTGTTCATTGAGATCACCAAAGCTCTTCTTTAACCTTAGGAAGGTCCCTTGACTTGAAAATCATTATTAGAGGCCTTGAAGTCCATTGGTTGACTTTTCAATTGCACAGTTGACCTCTTTCTTCATCTGCAAGTAACTGAAGAAATAGCTGATTCCCTCAATGCATTTTCTCATCAAACTTCATCCATGGGCCTAATATGTCATATGAGAACCTTTGACCACAATATTTGGTCAAATCCATGAGAATTCCTTGATCTGGATCAAAACCCTAATTAGGGTTTGCTTGTATAGGAAGATGTTGCACTAATGAACTCCTGATGAAATTTCATCCTTCTGGGACTTTGAGGATGACTTTGAGCTTTTATAAGATGCGAGGATACCTTGTGAGCTTCTTGCAATGTCACTTGACTCTTGTCTTGACTTTTAGAATCATGATTTTCCAGATGATTGATCATATGCCCTATGTTTGTGATCATGAAGGCTTATGCTTCATTTTTCTATGTCAAATGCTAGGATTTGTAGGCTATATGTTATGTTTATGATATGAAAATGATGTGAAACAAAGAAGGAAAATTTGGGGTGTTACAACTGCTCCATATTCAAGCAACCTGTTAATCTGAAAAGGACGAGAGTGACGGTTGTCGGCCGTTCGAGATAAACGGTGGTTGAATACCAAAATAACCAGAAATTTACACTATGCTGGAGAAAGTAAAATGGGAAATAAACCCAACCAAGGAGCGCAACTTCTTGAACCCTGATGAGGTGCAAAAATAACTCAGTAACCAAGAAAGAAATCGTATATCTTGCATAGATACATGACAACTATAACATACGAGCTCTCCTCAATCAACCTGTACGTCAGGTGAACGAAATCTAGGACAAATGAGCCTTCCTCATATATCTTGCATAGATATACGGCTTAAGATAGACGAATCTTCTTCAAATGACCTATGCGTTAGGAAAACGGTGGTGCATTTAAATCTGTGGAATAGACATGCGCAATCAGGATAGACGAACCCTCTTCATATATCTTGCGTAGACATATGGCTCTAGAACGGATGAGTCCTCTGCACATATCTTGTGTAGATATATGGTGCTTAAGATAGACGAGTCTTCTTCAAATAACCTGTGCATCAGGTTAATGGTGATTATGCATATGTTCTACTGAACTGCAACATTTTGATGTTTAATCCCACCGTCGGGACTTCAAACCTCTTCCCTACAGATGAGTATTGGATGATCATCAAGGAAAACACATACGAGTTCCCTAAGTCAATAACATAGACGAGTATCAGATGACAATCTAAGAAACACAAACGAGTGCTTCGGGCAACGATATAGACGAGTATCAGCCACTAATAGAGACGAGTACCAGACAATGATACAGACGAGTACTAGAAAAGTATAGGAATCCATCACAGACGAGTGAATGAGAAAATGATACATACAAGTACCAAAATCAAATCAAACACAAACGAGTGCTTGCCAAAGGACCACACAGACAAGTGTCAAAAAATGATACAGATAAGTATCAAGAATGCTATCAACCACAGACGAGTGAACAAAACCAAGAAGTTAACACAAACGAGTGAAGAAAGTAGAGAATTAACATAGACAAGTGTTAAGGATGATACAAACGAGTATCAAAATGATATAAACACAGACGAGTGAACGAAACCAAGGAGTTAACACAAACGAGTGTTAAAGGTGAAACTGATGAATATAAAGAAGCCATCAAACATAGACGCGTGAATGAATACAAGAATAACACGGACGGGTGTTGAGCACGATACAGACGAATATCAAAGGGCTATAAACCAAACACAAACGAGTGTTTATCAAAAGGCTAACACAGACGAGCGTTAAAAACAACACAGACGAGTATCTGCAAGATATCAAACACAGACGAGTGAATCAAGTAGAGAAATCACACATACGAGTGCTTGACAAAAGGCTAGCACATGCAAGTGTTAAAGATGATACAAACGAGCATCAGAGGAAATACAACACAGGTGAGTGATTGGAGAAAAGTTAACATAAATGAGTGTTAAGAATGATGCAGACGAGCATCACAAGATTGTTGAACCAAACAAAGATGAGTGATTGCACACATATAACACAAACGAGTATCAAAAGGACTGTTGGATTTAACTAAATAATCTACAGGGGAGAATTCTATTTTCCACCCTGTTGGGGATGCTGTGAGTCACTCTTTTATTGGAGATAGAAACTGTGAGGTGTCCTATGCCAAGGAGAAAAACTTTGTCTGAGGAAATGCTGTCTGGTAACATCTCCTTGTTGAACTGCGAACCTGCAACAACAAAGTACACGCATATGTCTCAGGAAATTGCATGACACGAGTTAATCATCCCATGTCACCTGACATTTAAAGTGATTTTAAATGTTTTTCCTTCGCATGTCATTTACAAAACCACCGAGTTTAAATGCAATGTTCTATTATAAAAAATTCAGAACATTTTTGCAAACAAAGCAAGTAAAATAAAGCGAGGATGAAGCTTTTTGATTGAATATTCCTTTATTAATGATCCTGTGAATAGGCTAAGATTTACATTACGAAGCAATCACCTAGAAAGAGGTAACTACTATAAATTGAGAAAAAGAAACTATCTTAATGGCAATGTGCACGACATTCCAATGAGTTTCCTTCCTGCTATAACCAATATATCTTCAAGATTTCCCATTCCAGCCTTTGCTTTTTGATGAAGAAGATTGGACTGATTCCTGCCCTTCTGAGATTTCCAAATTAACTGAGATGATGATGAGGTTCAGATTACCTAAATCGCAGTCATTCTCTTATTCCCTTATTTTGCGTGGATCGCCCTTTCAGGTTTTCAATCCACCGGGATACCCTTTTTTGCCTGAGTTGTCCAATGTGGCTTTTCAACTCAGCGGGTGTACATTTTTTTCATTATTTCCCTAACTTTTTCCTGAGCTTTTTATTTTGTTTTTAGCTCGGCGGGATGCCCTTTTTTTGCCTGGACTCTTATTATGTTTTTTGTCCAACGGGTATTTTTATGCGAAGTATTGTTTAACTGCGTCCGAGTTAACAGGGGATTGGAAGTCTTCGCCATCCATAGTAGTGAACATCAGTGCTCCACCAGAGAAAACTTTCTTTACTATGAATAGGCCTTCATAATTCGGAGTCCACTTGCCCCTGTGATATGAACCTGGAGGAATGATTCTCTTGAGTACAAGCTCACCAACATGGTACTCCCGAGTGCGTACTTGTTGATCGAATGCCCGCTTCATTCTCCTATGATAAATCTGGCCATGGCATACAGTTGCTAATCTATTTTCCTCAATTAACTATAAATGGTTGTATCGGACACACACCCATTCAGCCTCTTCAAGCTTAACATCCATCATCACATGTAAAGAAGGAATTTCGACCTCAACAGGTAAGACTGCCTCCATACCATATACCAGGGAAAAAGGAGTGTCCCTGGTAGATGTCCTGACTGACGTTCGATACCCATGCAAGGAAAACGATAACATCTCATGCCAATCTTTATAGGTGATAACCATTTTCTGCACAATCTTCTTAATATTCTTGTTTTCCGCCTCAACCGCGCCATTCATCTTTGGCCGGTAAGGAGAAGAATTGTGGTGTTGGATTTTGAAGTCCCGACACATCTCTTCCATCATTTTGTTGTTTAGATTGGAACCATTATGAGTAATGATTCACTCGGGAGCTCCATATCTACAGATAATGTCTTTCTTCAGAAATCTGGCCACCACTCGTCTGGTGACGCTGGCATAAGACGCTGCTTCGACACACTTGGTGAAATACTCGATTGCGGAAAATATGAAACGATGGACGTTCAAAGCAGTAGGCTCTATTTTTCTGGTCATGTCAATGCCCCGCATTGAAAAGGGCCAAGAAGATGACATGACGTCGAGCGGGCTTGGAGGAACATGCACCTTGTCTGCATAGATCTGAAACTTGTGACATTTGCGGGCGTATGAACAACAGTATGCATCCATTGTTAACCAGTAATACCCCGACCTCAATAACTTCTTGGCCATTGCATGTCCTCCTGTATGAGTACCAAAAGATCCTCCATGGACTTCCTGCATTAACAAGTCTTCTTCGTGTCTACCCACGCATCTAATCAGGACCATGTCAAAGTTTCTCTTATACAGAACACCATCAGTGTTTAAGAAGAAACTAGCAGCAAGTCGTCTTAAGGTCTTCTTGTCATTGGAAGATGCCCCAGTTGGATATTCTTTGCTTTCCAGGAATTGCTTAATATCATAATACTAAGGCCTATCATCGGATACCGTGTCAATAGAGAACACATAAGCAGGTATATCAAGCCTAGAGATGTCAATCCTGGGGACATAATTCCAACTCATCACTTTGATAGACGAAGAGAGTGTAGCCAATGCATCGGAAAATTGATTTTCATTGCATGGTATATACTAAAGCTTTACTGTTGTGAAGAACATCAACAGTCTTCTGGCATAATTCCTATAAGGAATTAAATGATCCTGATGTGTGTACCACTTGCCGGTAACTTGATTAATCACGAGGGCTGAGTCTCCGAATATATCGAGGGTTTTAATCCTAAGATTAATAGCCTCCTCTATTCCCATAATACACACCTCGTATTCCGCTTCATTGTTAGTGCAACTAAAAGTAATTCTGGCGGCAAAGAGAAAATGAACACCTTCAGGAGTAATTAGAACAACACCAACTCCATGTCCATTGATATTGATTGCCCCATCAAACATCAACCTCCACTTAGATTCAGGGTTTGTCCCCTCCTCCGGGAGTGGCTCCTCACAGTCTTTTGCTTTGAGGTACATGATGTCCTCATCAGGGAAGTCAAACTTCATTGGCTGATAATCATCTTCAAGGGGTTGATGTGTAAGATAGTCTGAGAGCACACTTCCTTTGATGGCTTTCTGCAAAGTATATTGAATGTCGTATTCTGTTAGCACCATCTGCCATCGTGCAACCCTTCCAGTTAATGCCGGTTTCTCAAAAATGTATTTGACAGGACCCATCTTTGAAATTAATAAGTTTGTGTGGGTCAACATGTATTGTCTCAATCGACGAGCAACCCATGCCAAAGTGTAGCAAGTTTTCTCGAGCAGTGAATAACGGGATTCACATTCGGTAAAATTTTTGCTAAGGTAGTATATTGCATGCTCTTTTCGACCATACTTATCATGTTGGCCTAGAACACACCCCATTGATCCTTCTAGCACAGTCAAGTACATGATGAGTGGCCTCCCTGGAACCGGAGGCATCAGGATTGGAGATTCCTGCAAGTATTATTTAATCTTTTCAAAAGCTCTTTGACAACCTTCGTTCAACCTGACCGCCTGCTCTTTTCTTAGCAGCTTAAATATTGGTTCACATGTAGATGTGAGGTGAGATATGAACCGAGCGATGTGGTTCAATCTACACAGGAAGCCACGGACTTCTTTTTCAGTTCGCGGTGCAGACATATCTTGTATTGCTTTGACTTTTGCAGGATCTACCTCAATTCCTCTCTGACTCACAATGAAACCCAATAGTTTTCCAGAACGCACCCCAAAGGTGCACTTGTTAGAATTTAACCTCAGACGATAATTTCTCAGTCGTTCAAACAACTTCTTGAGGTTAATTAAATTCTCTTCTTCATCTCGAGACTTGGCGATCATGTCATCCACATAACATTGAATATCTTTGTGGATCATATCATGAAACAGAGTCACCATTTCCCGTTGATAGGTTGCCCCGGTGTTCTTCAAACCAAAAGGCATAACCTTGTAGCAAAATGTACCCCAAAGGGTAATGAACGTTGTCTTCTCCATGTCTTTAGGAGCCATTTTAATCTGGTTGTAACTGGAGAAGCCATCCATGAAGGAGAATACCGAGAATTGAGCCGTATTATCAACCAATACATCGATGTGAGGTAATGGGAAATCATCTTTTGGCTCGCTCTATTTAAATCCCGGTAGTCAATGCACATCCATACCTTGTCGTTTTTCTTTGGTACTTGCACAATGTTAGCTACCCATGGTGGATAACTAGTCACGACAAGAAATATGGCGTCCCATTGCTTCTAAACCTCTTCTTTAATCTTCATTTCCATGTCAGGACGGGTTCTTCTGAGCTTTTGATTTACAAGAGGGTAGTCTTCCCTGAATGGCAGTTTATGCATCACAATGTCTGTATCTAAACCTGGCATATCTTGATATGACCAAGCAAAGATGTCCACATATTCTCGAAGCATGCCAATTAACTCTTCTTTTACTCCGGCCTGCAAACTGGCCCTGATCTTAATTTTCTTCTTTGCCTCTTCAGTTCTGATGTTGACAATTTCGATCTCTTCTTGGTGAGGTTGAATCACTCTTTCCTCCTGTCTTAATAACCTGGTCAACTCTTCAGGGAGTTCATAGTCTTCTTTAACCCCTTAATCATCTTGGTAGATTGGATTCTCGAAAGCATACTTGTTCATAGCAGAAGAGTTGTCAAGGGAATCCAAATGATAGGTTTTGCACAAGTGATGTGCTTATTTCAGAATATGTTTTTTTTATGAAAAAGAAAACAACAAAAGAAAAACATTGCCATTTTTATCGTTTTCTTGTGAAAAATTTTAAAAATAAAGAAAGGGAACACAATTTGAATGAAAAATGTCCTTAATTTATGATAAAATAAATTGCATAACATGCAAGGTGGCCCTACAATGGATCCATACACCTTGGGCATAGTGTAGGACTTAACATGCGTATGATAATGAGAAAGCAAAGAAAATTACTCTGGCAGGCAAGTGACTTGGACGAAGTCTTATGAGAACCAGTTCCTTAGCCCTTCCCCTGGGACACACGGGCACACCCAGTTGTCGAGATCACAATCACTATCCACATCATCTTCAACAACACAAATCTTATTTGGGTCAATCACTCCCCCACTAGAGAAGATGATTGCTCTGCTTTGGGATCTTGTGTCCTCCCCCGGGATGTAGTCTATCCAAAACTTCTCTTCCTTTTTATCAACCTGGACCAACTTGCCCCAGCCTTGGGCATTTCCAGCTTCCACCACTTCTCTAGCCTGCTTATAGAAGGACATGGAAGTCCCCACTCTCTCATTGCTCCTGGTGGAAGAGTTAGGAGCAACAACATTGACAATCACTGCTTCAAAGGCTTGGCATAACATTTCATGGATCTCCCCATCCATTTCAACATATTTAAAAGTAGACAAGTGGCAGACGAAAATATTTTCCTCGCCACACACAGTAACTACTTGACCATCAACAACATATTTTAATTTTTGATACAAGGTTGAAGTCACTGCGCCTGCAGCATGGATCCACGGACGTCCTAGAAGGCAGTTGTAAGCTGGATAGATATCCATAACATAGAATGTGCTCTTGAATACCTGCGATCCTATCTTCACTGGAAATTCAACCTCACCAAAGACCGATCTTCTAGAACCATCAAAAGCTCTTACCACAAGGTCACTTAGTCTCAGAATCAACCCATCTACCTCCAACTTCATCAGAGCCTTCTTCGGAAGTACATTCAAAGAAGAGCCAATATCAACCAGAACATGGGATAACACAACACCCTTGCACTCCATGGTAATGTGCAAGGCCTTGTTAATATTTCTCCCCTCCGATGTCAGGTCTCTATCTGTAAAACCCAATCCATGACTGGCATTGACATTTGCGACCACAACTTCGAGTTGGTTTACAGTTATCTCCTGCGGAACATAAGCCATTTGTAGAACATTCAACAATGCTTCTCTATAGGCTGGAGAGCACATAAGCATAGACAAAATAGAGATCTTAGAAGGTGTCTGATTTAGCTTCTCAACCACCTTATAATCACTCTTTTTGAGTATCCTCATGAATTCTTCAACCTCCTTCTCGAAGGTACTTTGCTCTTTAGCCGGAGTCACCACTTCTTATGTAGCTACTTGCTTACCCTTAGCCCTGGCAACATCTTTAGCTTTGTTGTTTGTTCGGAGAGTTTGTGGAGCAAAGAGCTATCCACTGCAAGTAAAGCCACATACTCCTCCCACGTTCACAACACTTGGATCAATAACAACTGGAGCCTTGTCTTCAACCTTCTTCCCCTGAACATACATGTCCATGCCATAATACCAAGGAACTGCTCTTTCACTTTCATATGGTACAGGTCCAGGAGCCGTGATGGTTGCAGGGCTTATAGTAACAGGCTTTGTCTCTTGTGGAACATAGATAGTGACTGGTGCTGGTTGAGGAGGCATTTCCTCTAGAGTAAAGTATATAGTAACAGTAGACACGTCGTCGCTTTGGTTGTTCACCTTATCAAACTACAGCGAGCCTTCATCAATCAAAGCTTGGATACCCATTTTCAGCTCATTACACATATTCTCATAAATCTTACAGTCTTTACAATCTTCACTACATCCAGGGAACACTTGGCCTTTTAGCAATCTCTCTTTGACAACAGACAGAGGAGTCTTCACTTTGTCAACATTTAGAATCAAATTCAAGACTATTCCTTCTTTAATGGCATTGATCCTAGCCCCTCCATGATTGGGTATAGGATTGGTGTTGACATTTGGTGGTGGGGAGAAATTAATAGCTTTGGAGTCAATGAGGTCCTGGACCTTATTCTACAATGCTCTACATTTTTCAGTGGAGTGCCCCGGGGCACCGGAGTGGAAAGCACATCTAGCATTGGCGTCATACCCTTGAGAGAGATCAACTGGTGGTGGTGGAGCCAGAGTCCTCAATTGTACAATGTTTAAATCCAACAACCTCTGTAGTAGTGCAGTGTATGTCATGGGAATAGCTCCGAGAACACGATTAGCAGGACAAGCCTGGCGTTGTTGGTAAGGCCTTTGTTGATAGTTGTTACGTTGTTGTTATTGTGGTTGCGGAGAAGGTGCCGTTGGAATAGTGACAGCAGCCACTTGCCCATATTGATTATGACAACCCCGACCGTTGTCTCTACTGTAAACGACATTAGTCTCACCTTCCCTTCTTCTCTGGGGACCAGTAAAGGGCTTTCTTGATCTAGTTGAACTACTGGCACTAGTGTCTTGAATCTTCCCCATCTTCAACAGATTTTCTACTCTTTCACCAGCAATGATGAGATTAGTAAATTTGGTGGCTGAGCAAGAAGCTAGTCTGTCAATAAACATCCCTTGCAAAGTTCTCATGAACATATCTTCCATTTCATTCTCTAGCAAAGGGGGTTGCACTCTTGCATCTAATTAGCGCCACCTCTGGGCGTACTCTTTAAAGCTTTCCTTCGAATTATGCGACATGCTCTGAAGCTATGTACGATTTGGAGCTATGTCCAGGTTATACTGATAATGCCTGACAAATGCTTCGGCCAATTCCTTCCAACTCCTGGCAGAGGCCCTACTCAGCTTCATGTACCATTCTTGGGATGCCCCGATGAGACTATCCTGAAAATTGTACATCCACAGCTTTTCATCATCAGTATGAGCAGCAATTCTACCGACGAAATATTGGAGATAAGTATTTGGGCAAGAAGAACCATTGTAGTTGTCGAAGGTGGGAGCTTTGAACTTGTATGGAATTCTTACCCCAGGCACAAGACCCAAGTCAGTGATATCAAATCCCAAAGAATTCTGAGATTGAATATAATGAATTTGCTCAGCCATTTCCTCGAAATGGCGATTGACCTATGCACCCTATCCTTCCATCTCTTCCAGGATAGTGAACTGATCATCTTGATTATCCATTTGGGGTTGAGAACCACCACCAGCATTTACAATAACCTCAGGTTAGGGTTAAGGTTAAGGGCCACCTCCACCCAAAGTACTAGTACCTCTAGGGCATCCACCGTTGTTACCGTTGCCATATTGATTTATATCAATAATATCTCATAGACGCTCTTGGTTGTGATTGATACCAGTTACTAGAGTCATGAATTGGTCCATTCGGTTACGCAGCTCCGCCAATTCAGTTTTCACTTGATCCATGATTCTGACCCTATTCTGTTTAGTTGGATACATGTGCACCCTTCTTGCAGCAATAGTGCCTAAAAATGGAAGACGTTAGATACCTGCGATTGTACCTGCAAAACAAGAAAAGGTGATATGTATGCAATGCAAGCCTTTTGTGCTTTCATTATCAAGGTATCTTTGCCCCAGTTCTGGTATATGTCAAAGGAATCCAAATGTCCTTTGAGAAAACTCTTTTGAGATTATTCTCTTCAAATTTTCCACACCTTTCCACAACCAGTTTCAAGACACACAAGAAACAAGAATCTGAAATGGTAAATGCATAAAATAAACAATGCCCTAAGGCAAGAGTAACATCCCCACAGGGTTACAACTCTTACAGAAGTAGAGAGTGCAAAAAAATAAGCAAGATTCCTATAACAATGTTGTAGGTAATCTAAAATACAAGAAAATAAACTAAAACTTTAAACTATAAGAATACTATGATCCTTCTCCTAATTCAGTCATATCCCTCTTCACATCAGCTCTCCTCCTGAGATCTTCCATCTCCATGAGGGCTTCATTCAGTTACTAAGAAGTTTTATGCTGACTCCTATGGGCCATCTCTAATTGTAGCTTGTACTCCTCTTCTTTCTTCTAGTACTCCTCTTGGTCTTGATTTCTCTGACCTTGCAACCAGGTGATGGATTGTTTGGCTTCCCTGAGAGTCTTCTTAGTCTTTCTGAACTCTTCCTCTCTTTTAGTATCCATCAAACCCCTTCTCTAAAATTAGGCTTCTCTTTCCGCAAACTCTTTCTCCTTAGCCTCCTGAGCTATCTGTATTTTATGTAGCTTCTCTTCTACAGCTGTCTTAAGTGAGCCATCTGATGATACAATCTAGTCATTTCTGTATTTTCAACCTTCAACTCCCGCAACTGAGCTTCCAGCTTTTGATAATCCTCCATGGGAACCGTAATCTGTGTAGCAGCAATCTGGGGTGTCACGTCCTTTGGATATAGTGGAGGCTCCATTGAGAAAGGCAATAGTGTTATCACATCACGCTCCTTAAGCTAAGCTGCAAAGGGATCATACATATTTGGGTCCACTCTCCCAAATTCCTTATTCCCCTTCTACGTTTTTATAGCCCAAGTTTGATATACTTTAGTGACCATTTCCTTATTTCCTTCAATATGAAGATATAAGGATTCAACAATTTCCTCTTTAGAGGGAGGATCTCTCAAGGGATACCCAAGTTGTCTTCTAGCCAATACTGGCGTGTAATTGATCAATCCTTTTCTTCCTAATAAAGGAACATTAGGGAAACCATCACACTAGAAAATCATCTCTTTTCCCACCACTTCTATGTCATAACCCCATGTTATGTCTTCTGCCGTTAACCCCATCAGCCTTCGGGACCACTTCCATTCTCCTTTCAATTCTTTGAACAACCATGATTTTGGCAATTGCCTAGCAAACCAATCAGCGAAAAGAGGTGAACAACAGCTGACAGACCCCCCTATTCTCTCATGCATGTAATGGACCCTATAATAAAAGTTACCTAGCAAAGTAGGAGTGGGGTTCCCTTTGAAGAAGATAGTTATTTCCTCCATGCTTATAACTCTTTGGTCACTTGGGAATAAACTAGTTCTGTATACCAATAAATCCAACCATACACTGAACTTTGCCCACTGACCCTTCTGAGCGCAAACTAGAGCTTCTTGGACAAGCACATCACATGGCAACCCTTTTCCCTTGCTTTTGTTCCGCCCATGTCTTACCTGACTTTCTGGAAGATGGAATTTCCTAGAAATCTCCCCCTCTTGGAAAACTCTCCCAGAATTATAGTAAGGTTGTCCACCTCTGAAAGGAAGCTGCAACATGCTGGAAATCTCTTCCAGAGTAGGAGCCAACACATAATCAGGAAACACAAAGTAGCGCAACGGAGCATCATAGAATTGTAGCAATGTACAGAGACTGCCCCTCTGATCTTCTGTTGGCTTGTCCATATACTGGAGAATCTGTCTGAACCTAGCTTTGAAGTCACCCAGAATCTTGTCATTCATCAGATTTTTTAGCTTGTGTAGGTTCTTTACCTCTGGTGTGGAAAGGTGTAATGTGCATTATTCTTCTAGGGAACCATGTTAACTCCTGCCATGTGAACAACTAATGGATACCAGAACCGGGTATAAAAAGAAATGCAACATGAGAAATGAAAACACAAAAGATGTTAATGATGCTATGGTATGATGCAAATGCAATGTAAGGCATATATGATCAATCTGGAACTTTCTGGAAACTGGATATCAGAGCCAAGGACCAAATAAAACTAAGAACTTCGGGATCAAAGTAACCGTATCAGAATACATAGGAATTCACTGGTAATTAGGGTATGTTGAGGTCAAGGGTTCCTACAAACCTATAAACCCCTCACATTCTCATGGGTTTGCTCCGGGTCAAACATCACGGACTCTCAAAGCCGAATAGCAATAATATGTTCACCATCTTTGAGCATGGAAATCAAGAAATGATAGTACATTCAGCATGTAGGGTACAATACTATCGTCATGCAACCAGATGCTCTAAATGGGTTCCTATAAGAGAACCAGACCATCCTATGCGAGTTGCAGGTGGGCCCTCGGGAGCAAATGGGTTTGCCACAGAACGTGGTCTGCCACTGTCACCACTGGAGAAGGTTTTTTCCATAAAGTTCTCAATGATCGGTCCCCATCCACACATAACTATCAAGGCCGTCTAATGAAGTAGGGAAGACCCCTATATCAAGACACTTCCAAGAAGTTGCGAATCTGGGTGTGGACGCACTAATACCCCCATAACAAGATGCCATGGGGCCAAAGCGATTGCCCACGTTAATCCTAAGGTGCACTCAAGCCAGGTACTTGGCTCATCTCTCAGTAACAGTATCACCCCACTCCCACCAAACAGAAAACCAGTCCAGACAGTCCAGTATAATATATGATGCATGAAAATAAATACTGAAAATTGTAAATAAAGATGTAAATAAAACTGTAAATAAATAACAATAAAATAAATAGGCAACAATAAACAATCAAATACACAAAGAAACAGAAACACGCAAGCGATAGGAGAAACTCTCAAGGGGAAACCATAGATTCTGGGTTCGATCCCCAGCAGAGTCGTCAGCTGTCGCTCCCAAAATTTTCATCCAGGTACAAACGCAAAAGTGGCACGGAAGATTCGCCATCCATGCATTTTTATCCCGAACGAACGGGAATGGTAATGTTGGACAAACCAGAAGAAAAGAAAAGGAAGGACAAAGGTCCTGAGAACCAAAGAAACTGGGTTCGGAAGTGGGTTATGACCTAGGAAGGTATTAGCACCCCAGATCCTCCGCCGTACCCGACGGGATCCACGCTTGCAAAGAAACTGTTTCAAAGGGTGTAAGAATGAAAGATGTTGTAAACATAAAGGCTGAAACTAGATAATAAAAGAAAAGAAAAAGGGGGAAAATGTAGGGAAAATAAAAGAGTGCACAAACGGGCCCTACCCTGCTGCCTATGTACCTCATCTGGACATGAGGATCAGAGTCGCCGTAGTTCCCCTAACCAGGGGTGGAAAGATTGTTTGTGTCTTAAGGATTGAACTGCTTATGCCAATGCTCAGGTGTTGTAGGCTCGGACGCCGACTGTGTTACCGTCTAGCAAAATGACAAGTAGGATCAAGTTCTTACGTAAAGAGTGAAGGTGAGAAAAGAGTTCCCGAGGGACAGACGTTTATTATTTGTTTGTGGTTTTTTGAAGTTTTTTTATTAGTGTGGCACAAGGAAGTGAAAGCAAATCCTTTTCTGAGGAATGTGTTCTTATTACCACATTCCTAAATAGAATGAGGAACAAGTCCACCAAGAATGAAGAAGACCCTCAAACTTGTTTCCTAAGATTAGGGTTTGAATTCACTAACTTGTTTGAAATTATTAAGTGTTTTGTGAATTAAAGTGAAGAAATGTTTTTTTTATGATTTTCTTTGTGAAGATAGTCTCATGATCGATCTTGTATATCATAGATAAACTTATGCCATCACCAAGATGGGGTGAATAAGAATATCCATGGAATAAGGCCATTATACAAGAGACCACTTCAACCTTTATTAAAGTGTTTTTTTAGCTTTTTTTTAAGATGAGAAGAGAAGAACCAAAAAAGAGAAAAGGTATAACAACTAAGGGGGACTAACCAAGACCTAAAATTGTCATGCAAAGGTAAACCTAGGTTAGTGTGGCTTGAATTCTATCCTAATGAAGAAGAAGGAAAGAAGAAAGAAGGAAAAGAAAGAAGAAGAAAAGAAAATCAACTTACTTCTTCTAAAGAAGATAAGTTGTTCTACAAGGGGATGAAAAGATGTTAGACAAGTGATGGCATAAGGAAAATCTCAAAGAAAAATGAGAAAGAATTAAAAGAGAAAGGGAGAGTGTTTGAAATGTGGATAGCATCCCCACTTCACTTATCATTGCACCTACAAAGGGTTAGAAGCATACACAAATGATAAGATAAAAACAAATAAGATCAAATGAAGTAGAAATAAGCAAAAGAACATATCAAACTATCACCAATAGAACTTAAACTTCACACTCAAGTGCCAAGATCAAACACACAACATCAAGAGGTCACAACAAAGCATTATAAGTTATCATGAGAAAAACAAAGGCAAAACAAGAAATAAAAAGTGTCATACAAGCTAAACAACCTCCACAAAATCAAAGTCAGAACCCTATCATGGAAAAGAGTGTCTAAGAAAGAAATTCAAACATCAATAGAAGCACACAAGTTCATACAATTTCATACAAGAGAGACATGTAGAAGTGGAAGGTTAAGTGAATCTTCCATATAAGTGTGAAGCTAAATGAACAAGTAAAACAAGGCAAATAAATAAGAAAACATCGTACAAGGACCAGGGACATGTAAACATGTTAAAAGACCCTAAAACAAACCTTAAGAGTTGGCACAAATGCCCTCCTACCCTAACAAGCAAGCATAAGTCAAGAAAACACCAAAATTAGGTCAAGCTCTCACAAAATTCACATAACATGGATATAAGTCCTAAGTCAAAAAATCAGAGGCAAAAAACTGAAGCCACAAGTCAAAAAATCAGAGGCAAACTAATTAAATTAAATGCTCAAAGACCAATTAGGGTTTCATAAACTTCAACATAAAGCCACATGGCAAAAACCAATCAAATAAGTCCTAAAAATCATGAAATAAATCTCAAATGAACTTCAACTTGTTAGGAATCAATAAAAAAAAAGAACATCCATATCTATTTCGAAGCTCAAATTAAAAATTAGACAAATCAGATCATGCTTAAAAAGAATTAAAATAAAAGAAATAAAATCAAGAATTAAATCAACAATGAAAATTAATAAAAACATGACAAGTAAATTTATGGAAAATTAAAGAAAATCAAAAGAAACACACACGGTTTTTTTTCTAGGATTTTTATATGATTTACTACTTTTAAGAATTAAAAAGTAAATAGAAAATAAAAGAACAAATGAAATCAAAATAATAAGACCAAGGTGCGAATAGCAAGGAAAATCAATTCAAAAAGGTTTGGGCCCATACAGAGGGGGTGGGATTAGTACGACCAAGGTACGAATAGCAAGGAAATCAGTTCAAAAAGGTTTGGGCTCATACTGAGGGGGTGGGATTAGTACTTAGGGTCCAGGTCCATATGCACCTTGGTCAACAAGCTTACCATAGAATTCACTAAAAGTCAGTAACAATATCAATCATTAGATCCATCCTACGCCTATGGTGAGGTCAAACAAAGTAGTCAAGTTAACAATCTGAGGATCCACACACGCGCGTACACAATAGTATTAGTGGACTGGCAAACACACAACATCATCATGAAATAAAAGCAACGTGAGGGAGAGGGTGAGTTTTTTATGCGTTGTCACATTTCCATCCTGGTACAAACGCGAAAGTTGCACGGAAAAGGGTAGAGTCGCCATCCAGGCATTTTTATCCCGAAGGAACGAAAATGGTAATGCTTTACAAACCAGAAGAAAAGAAAAGGAAGGACAAAGTTCCTACGAACCAAAGAAACTGGGTTCGGGAGTTGGTTACGACCTGGGAAGGTATTAGCACCCTAGATCGTCCGCCGTACCTGACGGGATCCACGCTTGCAAAGAAACTGTTTCAAAGGGTGTAAGAATGAAAGCTGCTGCAAAAAGAAAGACTGAAACTGAATAAGAAAAGAAAAGAAAAATGGGCAAAATGTAGGGAAAATAAAAGAGTGCTCGAACGGGCCCTACCCCGTTGCCTAAGTAACTCATTTAGACATGAGGATAAGTGTCTCCGTAGTTCCCCTAACCAGGGATGGAAAGATTGCTTGTGTCTTAAGGCTTGAACTGCTTATGCCAATGCTCAGGTGTTGCAAGCTCGGACGAAGAGTGTGTTACCGTCTTGCAAAATGACAAGTAGGAGAAAGTTCTTACGTAAAGAGTGAAGGTGAAAAAAGAATTCCTGAAGGAAAGACGTTTATTGTTTGTTTTTGGTTTTTAGAAGTTTTTTATGAGTGTGGCACAAGGATGTGAAAGCAAATCCTTTTCTAAAGAATGTGTTATTATTACCACATTCCTAAATAGGATGAGTAACAAGTCAACCAACAATGAAGAATACCCTCAAACCTTTTTCCTAAGATTAGGGTTTGAATTCACTAAGTTAATTGAAATTATTAAGTGTTTTGTGAATTAAAGTGAAGAACTATTTTTTATGATTTTCTTTGTGAAGATAGTCTCATGATCAAACTTGTACATCATAGATAAACTTATGCCACCACCAAGATAGGGTGAATAAGTATATCCATGGAATAAGGCCATTACACAAGAGACCACTTGAACCTTTATTAAAGTGTTTTTTAGCTTTTTGTTTGAAGATGAGAAGAGAAGAACCAAAAAAGAACAAAGGTAAAACAACTAAGGGGAACTAACCAAGACCTAATATTATCATGCAAAGGTAAACCTAGGTTAGTGTGGCTTGAATTCTATCCTAATAAAAAAGAAGGAAAGAAGAAAGAAGGAAAATAAAGAAGAAGAAAAGAAAATCAACTTACTTCTTCTAAAGAAGATAAGGTTTTCAAAAAAGGGGATGAAAAGATGTTAGACAAGTGATGGAATAAGGCACATCTCAAACACAAATGACAAAGTATTAAAAGAGAAGTGGAGAATGTTTGAAATGTGGGTAGCATCCTCACTTCACTTACCATTGCACCTACTATAAACACCCCAAATTTTCCCTCACTTTTTCTTACATTATGGCTTGTGATCTTTTCATATGGCATTGCATAAGCATATCATCTCACTGCATAGTTCATTTCATTTACATCTAGGGTTTGTGATCTGAGCAATTCAAGAAGTGATCTGAGCCATCTCAAAGGCCTTGAAGCTTTCCAATAGGGTCCATGTGTGTTCAATGATCATAATATGCTCCCCAAAGTTCATCAAGAGATCACAAGGCATGGCAAAGGCATAGAAGCAGACTGAAGATTTTCTGCACAGATGACCTAAAATTAGGGTTTTGGTTTCAGAGTCCTTACACCCAAATTTTCTGGTCATTCTGATTCTAATGGTCTCAACTTGTTATAAGGAGCATGTGTACCAAATTTGATGAAGATATTCATTGTGGAAGTCATCTGATCAACTGGTAACTTGTTGTGCAAGAAAAGTCAGAATCAGGGCATCTGAGGTCCCCATCAATGGAACCAAAGGGTCATTTTCATCAATTTGAGGTTCTATGATCTTTATTTGATCTTATAAGTGGTTAGAAGTTCACAAGATTGAATAATTTCAAGCCATTTGCAAACTTGCTATTTTTGGACATGACTTGTAATGGAAACTTTCCATTTTAGGAAAGATTTTCAGCCTCCTCTTTCTTGATCAAAAATGCTTCAAATGAAAAATCCTTAAACATGAAAGTTGTAGATTGGATCTTCCCATTTTCAAAAATTACAAGAACTCCTCTTGATTCATCCTAGAACTCAAGATATGATCTTTCAAAATTGGGAAAAATCCTATAATTTTCAAGTTCATGCCAAAGAGGGATTTTTGCAAAATCAAGTTTCAAGACTTCTAATGACTTCAAATTGACCTCTAAGCTTCATTACATGATTATGCAACACATTTAGATCAGATTTGAGCCTTGCATCACAAGTTTTCATGGCCAATTTCTCAAGAATGTACAAAGTTGTAAATGTGCAAAACCATTGCAATCTCACCACTCATTCACTTCTGATCACTCTAAACCATCCCATGGCCATCCTTGATGCAAGATGAGGCAGGACAAGCCCCCAAGCCATCTCTGACCCGTGCCCATACCTCATAGTACACAATCTTGACTTTTTGCAAAACCTTCCATACCAATCAGCCTGTGCCACAACCACTCTCTGGCCAATCAACATTGTTTATGTGGACATCAAGGAGTTCATTACACAACACACACAAGCCTGAATGCAGCCCTAAGCTCATTTTCACAAAGATCCTCAAAACTTTCAAGTCTTCTATTCTCACTGCACAAGCCTCAAGCATCCAAACTTCTTCCACCAATCATCTCAAAATCAATCATAGAACACAAACCAACCATTAAAATGGCCTGAAATACTCCATAACTCAAACACGATTTCTGCCTTAGCAGAACTGAATCATCCAAACCAGCCAAAATAAACTCTTGTTAAGCACCACACTAGCTTAAGAGGATTAAGTGGAGTTAGTTTGCATTAAAGGATGGACTAGAAAGCACCATATTGCAAAGCTTCAACTCAGGTAGTCATCTCAAACTTTTTTTCCAGAACTTTGTTTTTAAGTTACAATGTGAAAGAGTATGCCTCCCTGATCATGGTGATGTGATTATTTTTTAAAATGGTGGAGAAATGGCCATGTATGTTTTCTCTGAAATTTTTTGACCTAAACATTTTCTTCTTCGATTCTCCCTTTTGATGCATGATAAATGTTTTTTGATGCTGGATTCTTGTTCTATGTTGTTTGATGATCCATTCTGGAGCTTTTGGTGAGTTTTTATGGTGTTTTGAGTGAACTCATGGGAGGGGGTGCCGAAGAAGACGATCGGAGCTCTTCTCCGGCCGCCTGAAATTAATTAGCCCTAATCCTCATTAATTAGGTTAGTTTGAATTCTGACCCTTGGATGTGTTTTACCCACGTGTACGAATGGCCATGATTGATCCATTTAACCCTAATCTCAATTAATTAGGTTAATTAATTTAAATTACTCATATTGAATCCCAGCCACCCATTTACGCGCCAGTCAACCAAGCTTTGAATCATGGCCTTAGATCTTGATTACTTCTCATTTTTATTTCATTTTATTTCATTTCTTTCACATAATAATCAAAAATAGCAAAAAACATTTTAAAAATCTCATTTTCTGCATTTTTACTTCAAATATTTTTCTTAACCCAAAAACATTTTTTATTTTAATTTTTGCATTAAAAAAGTATTTTTAAAACATTTAAATGTTTTATTTAATTAATTAATTGATTTTAATTAATTAAAAATACATTTAGGTTTCTACAAATCACCAAAAAAATTCATAAAGCATTATTATACATTTAGAAACATTTTCAAACTCACCATACAAATTTCTTTTTAGGTTTGATCACATTTTCGCAATTAATTTTGAATTAGGGTTCTTAAAAATCACATTTTCTAACCCTAACTTGAAAAAATCATTTATGCCTAACCATGATGAGTTTGAACTTGGTTCTTTTTGCATTGTTTCACATATTGCATCTAGTTTATAAGTTATTTATCTCATGATTTTGCATTGCATTTTCAATTTGGTTTGCATTTTTCCCTTAGAAGTATCCAAAAACCCTAGTTAACTTAGGAAATCCATAACTTTCACTAGGTTTAGCTTCGGACCTTCTCCTTTGGGTAGTGATCTTTTGTATGATTAGGGTTTTTTTGAGTTCAATTTCAAATTTTTATCATGATGTATACTTCTGTTTTGGTCATATGCATCTCATGTTGTCTTAAAACCCTAACTTCTCATGTTCATTTGCATTCATCTTTGCATAGCTCAATCATATGAGCTTGCCATGACATTTCAAGCATTTGTATTACATCTTAGACATCTTAAGACATGCTTGAACATTTCTTGATCATTTCTTCATTCATTTGCTATGCTTTGCATTCATTACATTCCATGTGCATCCATGTGTTTTCAAGCTCCTAGCATGCTTCCTTGGCATCTTATCCTTGTATGATCATTCATAAGCATCTTGTATGACTTTGCATCATCTCATGACACATTTGCCTTGCATATACACTTCTGGTTTTGGTTTTTGCATCTTTATTCATCTCATTTCCTTTTTATTTATGTCTTATGCATCCATACTAACATTTCAGGGGCTTATGGTAAGTTGTTTGGGATGTGGATTTGCCTTCACATCCCACCTCTTCTCATCTCTTCATTTGCATATTTTGTTTGTCTTTGAAGTGAACTTGCTTCACTAATACTCTCTCATTCTTACTTTCTTCCTTTTAGGCTACTTATCTTCTTCAGGAAGTAAGTAACCTATTCTTCTTTCTCCTTCTCTTTTCATTTGTTTCTCTTCCATTGGTGGCCTTATGAAGATCTTTCTTTAAGCCTCACAAACCATAGGATATCCAAGCATGATAATCTTTAGGGTTGTATATAGTCCCCCCTAGCTTTTTACCTTTTAGTCTCCTTGAGTCTCTCTTCTCATCTCATAATCAGAGGCTAAACACTTAAAGCTTTAGGACATTGAATTAGGGTTATGCCTGCATCCTTCTCTTAGGATGGAGTGTATAACTTTAATCCTTAGTGTTAAACCTTTAATTTGTTTACACCTCTTAATCAAAACACTTAATAATAATCAAGACTTAAGCTTGTAACTTGGGCCTTATATTAGGGTTACATCTCTTCCTTTTGGTTAAGAGGGATTAACCCTAGTGTTTAATGGACAAGTCCCCCTCAAGCTAATCTTACAAACATAAAACTCACTTCTTAATCTCACCCATTAATTAAAATACACTTAATAAAGGCTTGTTATATAATGAATTTAATCCCTAACCATGGATTAAGTTGAGGAGTCTTCCTCATCTTAAGTGTTCTCATCTAACATCCTTCTCTTAGGATGGTGTAATGAGTTCACTAATCCCTGATTAGAGATTAAATTCATTAGTTAACACTAAACAAAAACCCAAAAACATCTAAATAATCACAAGTAGGTTAATGATCTTAATCTTACATCATCATGGTAATTAAGTTAAGACGCTTATCTCACACTTGAGTAGGCTCATTATCCCTAATCAGGGAGGATATAATGAGTTTACAAACCCTTGATTTAGGCTTAAGCTCATAATCCTATGCAAAAACACCAAAAACAATAAAAAAACTGAAAACACAAAAACAAACAATAATTGTCTCCTCCGGGATTCTTTTCTCATCACATTCACTCTGAAAACAAGAACTTTCTTCTTCCGTCTAATGCAAGACAGTTAGCACTCGAGCCAGACGAGTCGTACACTTGAGCATAGACAAGCAAGCAGTTCATAAGTCAAAAGCATTCCAGTCTCTTTGAGTCGAACTACGATGTTCTGACTTCCTCATTGCACGATAGGATACGTAGGCATAACTTAACAGTTATCGAACAAAAGTCTCTTTGTCATCCCCCTCTTTCAGCCTTCTTTTCTAAGTCTCATTCTGGAGCATTTCACTCTCTTTTTTGCACTGACACACTGTACTTTCTCCCTAGCTTTTATACACAGTCAGCATATACATTATCCCTTTTAAACACAATCAAGTAAGCGTGGATCCCGTCGAGTACGAAGGACGACCTGGGTGTTAATACCTTCTCAGGTCGTAACCAACCCCCTTTCTCAGTTTCTTTGGTTTGCAACCATCTTATCCATACCTTTCCAGGTTTATGCAACATTACCTTTCCTTCGGGATAAAAATGCCTAGTTCGCGTCTACACCAGGGACGTAATGTCTTTTCGGGAGCGACAGCTTGGCGACTCTGCTGGGGATCCTTTGCAACCAGAGGCTTCTGGTTCTTTTTGTTGGTTCCTCCTAGAGCTTCTTTGGTTTGTGTTTATGGGGGTGTTATGTGTTATGTGTGCTTTTATTTTTGCTTTATTTATTGCTCTTTGTACAACTTTATTTACTGTATTTACTTTATCGCTTTCATTTACTGTTTTATGCATTTCATTTATCATTGTCATATCATATTTGTGCTGGATTTGTTGGTTTTCCTTGGTGGGAGGGGTATTCCAGTGAGAAAGGTCCAACACAAAGGCCTGAGTGACAGACATAGGATTAGAGTGGCTTCATATTATTTCCCATTCCATTTCGGTCTGGTGCGGGAATATGAAACACAGTTCAGACATGGGTTTCTTCTTGAGAACTCTGTGTTACGGATTTCCTGTAGTACTAGGGCTATCTGAGAAGCCTACTAAGTCTGGATGACCTTTTTAGATTACCTTCAGCATCTGAGGTGAATTAGAGGAGGATCCTTTATGATTAGGGTAAACACTGATTATGGACTAATTCTTTCATAACCCTGGACTTGTGACTCTTTATTTGGGTCCCCCACCTAGTTACTGGTTCTCAAACCTTCATCCGGACTTTTGAACACTCATGGACCCTATCAAAAGCAACTGACAATCCAGCACCTGATCACAAACCCTTGCATATCATTCAGCATACATCATATTGCATCATTTTAACATCTTGTCTATTTGTTTTACAGGGTATCCACATCTTCTTTGGTTTGGTTTTGACCGTTCTTCTGCTTCAGCCATCTTCATCAGATATCTGCTCCAGCCATCCTCTTCAGTTATCTGCTTTGGTTATCTTCTCTAGTTATCTTCATCAACACCCATTGTCAGTATGGATTCAACCAGAAAGAGCAACATCACTTACCATTTCTTTGAGTACCCTCTAACAGGCATCAGGCAAATTCAGACTCTTATCACTCCTGATCATGTTCCTTTATTCAGAGAGCATTATGGTGGGATCCTGGACATGATCATGGACTTGGATGCATCACAAAGGAGCATGATTCACACTTGCCTTCAGTTCTATGACCCTCCTCTCCGATGTTTCACTTTCCCAGACTTTCAGATAGGTCCTTTGTTGGAAGAGTTTTCCATGTTGTTGGGTGTCCCTATCAGAAGAGGAATTCCTTTCAACCCTGAAGTGACCCCTCCTAAGAATGAAGATATAGCTAAGGCTCTACATCTGGAAAAAAACTATCATTGATGAGCACATGACCACCAAGGCTGGAATCCCATGCCTTCATTTGGACTTCTTAATCACTCAGGCTACCAATCATGCTGCAACAGGGAAGTGGGAAACTGTTTATGCTCTCATGGCTCTTAGTATATATGGTATCATCTTGTTAGCAGACGAGCCTAAGTTTGAAATCAAGAATACCATCTACATCTTTATGCTTAGAAATCCGGTTCCTACCTTGTTGGGAGATTTCTACTATTCAGTGCATCAGAGGAATGAGAAGCAGAGGGGAAGACTAGTCAGATGTTGTGCACCCCTTTTCTACAGTTGGTTGATGAGACATATACCGAAGACAGAAGCTTTCTTGAATCCACATCAGTCAAGGAATTGGGCTAAGAGGATGATTGCCCTTACTTCAGAAAATATCAGGTGGTGTACTCAGAACACCAAGGGCAGGGACATAATTACAAGATGTGGACAATATCCTAATGTGCCTCTTATTGGAGTGAAGGGTTGCATCAATTACAATCCTTTGCTTTTCAGAAGACAATTGGGATATGCACTGGTACATCCACCTAGGGAGCAGGACTTAGTAGAGTCTCTTTACTCTGCTATTCTGAACAATCATACCACCATCCGACAAGCAGCCTAGGCTTGGGACCACATACAGACTAAAGGGACTGCTATTCTTGGCAAGTGTAACAACATAGCTTCAACTTAGTATATTGAATGGTCACACATCAGAGGACATATCACTCACATGCCATTCACCCTGGAGGATGTACCAGGGCCATCAGTAGTAGAGACCATAGCTACAGTGAGCCTGGAGGAATTTGAGAAGTTGAAAGAAAGGAATGCCCAGCTTTTTGAAGCTCTGAAGAAGACCCTTTGGGAAAGGAATGATATTCGTCTGGACATTGAGAGGTTAGAGAAGCTCCGTATCGAGCATGTGACCAAGATAGACAAGACAGAGGACTTCATCAGAAAAGCCCGAGCAGGGGAGTTGGTATTGAAGAATGCTTGCAAAGAAGCCAAGATTCAGAAGGCCAGAGCTGAACACTACCTAGAAGAGAGTCAGGCTAGGTGGATCAGGATCACTGAAGCTCGTTTGTAAGAAGATCAGAGGACACAGGCTAAGAGTCGGCAGTCATCTTATTTTGCTGGTGACCATTTGATTCTTGATTTAGTGGTCACTGACATTTGCTTCGCTTTTACTGAGGATTTAAGCTCCTCTTTTTGATTTGTTCTTTCTTTTGTTTAATTTTTCGACTAAGTTTCCCTTCGGGTGCTCAACTTAGCGGTTTTTTCTTTTCTATATTTTTCGTATTTTGTTGAATGTTCTGACTGCCAAGTCATTTGCTGATGGTCCTTCGACGGGATGTCTCACCTTGAGATTTGAAGGTGTAGTCAGGTTAACTGAACAACTACCCTGCCCCGGGTTAGATGTAAGGGTTTGTATTCGAAAGAAACTCCTACTTCTAGGCTCGAAGTGGTTGACTAGGGATTAACTCCTTATATCTCCAGTGTTTGGGATTTGAAAGAATGCATGTACATCATTGACGAGGTTTTATCCGAAAGCATACCACAACAGTTATGGGTATTTCGTTTTCATCATCCTCCCTCAAATATTTGCTAAAGTGAAGTGAGAGAATATTTTTTGTGATTTTTGTTAAATGAGAAATGATGAGCGAATGCGAATAGATTAATTCAAAACATGCATAAACATAATAATAACAAAACCAAGTACAGATAACAATGTTCAGAGCAAATAGTACTTAAACAAACATTACAAAATAACAGAAATGCGGAAATCATAAATGGCACTAGCTGCCTTGATTTGAGGAATGAACTTCTCTTGATTAAATGCTTCAAAGTTGGAGACTACTCAGCTTGGTCTTCAACAACCCCTTCAAATGTCTTCACTTGCTGGCACCGTGCGGCGGCATTGGATCGTTCTGGACATTTGCATTTCTCGGAGTGAGAGTGAGGTCCTTAGAGTTGATCATATCTTGAACCATGTGTTTGAAATCATGGCAGTTCTCGATTGTTTTACCTGGAGCGCCTTTGTGATACTCACAGCGAGCATTGGCATCATAGTTCCGGGCATTACCAGTCTGAGGTGGCATATCTCTCAAAGTAAGAGATCCTTTTGCCATCAGTTGATTAAAGATCTCAGAATATGTCATAGGCAGGGGATCAATGTGTCTATCATGTCCTCTTTGTTGATATGGTGGACGTTGTTGAGGAGCACGTTGTTGTTGTTTACCATGTCGTTGTGGATAAGCCGGTTGCTGGTATGGTCCAGGTGCATATTGCGCAGCAGCGACCATAGGATATGGACGTGGTTGATAAGCCATCTGAGGCAGAAATGGAGCTTGAATAGCTTGCTGATAAGGCATTGGAGGAATTGGCTGATATGGCATAGGAGCATATTGTGCAGCAGCAACATAGGGGAAATGATAGTAGGGAATTTGAGTAGGTGCACTCTGTTATGGATTTCTACTTGCAGCAGAAATGGCATTTGTTTTGCCCTTCTTGTACCCGTTGAAAGGTTTCTTGACATTGGTTTGGTTGCTAGAACCTCCTTGAATCTTTCCTCTTTTCAGAACCTCTTCAATTCTTTCTCCTACCATCACCATGTCTGAAAATCCCGAAGATACGCTGCTGATCAGCTTCTCGTAGTATTGCCCATGTAGGGTACCCATGAAGATGTCGATCAATTCAAGGTCAACCAATGGCGGATGCACTCTGGCAGCTAACTCCCTCCAGCATTGTGCGTACTCTTTGAAGGATTCGCTCTCCTTTTGAGTCATACTCTGAAGTTGAGTGCGATTCGGAGCTAAGTCAGTGTTGTACTTGTATTGCATTTTGAATGCATCAGATAAATCAAGCCAAGTACGAACATTGTTGCGTTCAAGTTGCATGTACCATTCTAGAGACGCTCCAGACAGGCTGTCTTGGAAGCAATGGATCATGAGCTTATCATCTTTGGCATGAGCGGCCATTTTTCTGCAATAGATCCTCAAATGAAGCTCAGGACAGCTGAGGCCTTTGTATTTCTCGAATTCTAGAAGTTTGAACTTAGCAGGGATCACAACATTTGGAACTAAGCACATGTCTGAGGCACTCAGAGAGGTTGAGTTGTGTCCTTCCATGATTCGGAGTTTTTTAGCTAACTCACGACACATCTTCATAGCTTCAGATTCTTGAACAACATGAAGATTGGTGATTGGAACAGCAGTATGCATCTCATACTCAACTTGATGATCCTCTTCAGCATGAGGAAACTGGACTTGAGTTGGAAAAGGTTGAGCTTGAGGAATAGCACCAAAAGTAACACCAGAAGCAGGTATTGGTTGAGAAGTGACCTCTTCAACAGCAGGAGTGAAGCCTAGAGGCAAACCATAGACCAAAGGATTTGGAACTGGAACTGAAGGCATTGCTCGTGAGGCAGATCCTTGCACTAGAGCATTTTTCATTGCGGCAGCAGCTTCGCGACGTTCTTCCATTCAAGCCAAAGCTTGGATGGTCTCATAAATCCGGTCAATCTTGTTCTTGACCGAGTCAATCTCTTCCCTCATAGCAGCTTTCTCTTCTTGAATCACGTCCATCAGTCTTCTAGTGTTGGCTCGAGTTAGGTACGGGCGTCTAGCACGATACGGGCGTCGGGAAACCAGCTTGATTTACTGAAGATGGAGGAACATGAAATGAGCTCTCGGATTTGGAATGAAATGCAAGATGAACAAATAATGCAAATGAGATGGTATGCAATGTCAGAATCCAGGATCACAAGATCAGGGTCTCATGAGTCCAAAGTACAGATGGATGATACTCCGATCAGGAACTCACTGGGTAGACTCTAAGGTTTTAGGGACCCCAAAGTTATCAATTCATATGGTTGTTCATCACATACGCCATAAGCATGACGGTTGACTGACTCCCCCATATGAATCTATTTTCGGTGAGATCTTCGTATCAACAACCCACGAGAGAAAATTTTCTCGGGAGCCTATACTACGCAATCATCGACACAAGGTTTAAACAAAGGCCTTAGAGTTATGGACTTTGTTCAAATGTTTGATGCACATGTCAGCTCTTGACAATCAATCAACTCCATTGAGAAAGTCTATTCTAGTGAGGTCTTCGTATCGACAACACACGAGAGCGAATTTCTCGGGAGCCAATACTACGTGACCATCAATCGATGTTTTAACCAAAAGGTTCTAAAGGTCCTCAGAGTTGATGACTCTAATGAAAACAACTGAGCACACCTGCCAAGAGCTTGACGGTCATCAGTATTCTCATTAAAATCTACTCCAAGTGAGGTTTTCGTATCGACAACCCACGAGAGTGGTTCTCTCGGGAGCCCATACTACACAACCTCGCTAACTTATGTTTGTACTCGCAAGCCCGGGTATAGAGCCTTTCCCTCAAGTTTCTTTTGCGATCAATGTATCGATCCAATATCAAAGTACCAAGGAGCCACAAGATATATAATATGGAATGCGATAAAGGAAGCAATAAAAACAAACAAGTAAAGCGTAAAAGCAAACATCAAAACAAGCGTGGAAACCTAGACTAGGTTTGACTCGCATAGGGGTGAACCTTTCCCCAGCAGAGTCGCCAGCTGTCGTACCCCGATAATACGACCCCACGCGATCCGAAAAGACAGAGCTGCGCGCTGGACAGACTGAAGAGTCGCCACCTAATTCTCATTTATTCCCGAAGAGGGAAAGGGAAGATATAGATAAAACCCGGGAGGAGAGAGATAAGGACAAAGGTCAATGGAACCATTGCCTGGGTTCGGGAGTCGGTTATGCAGGGGGAAGGTATTAGCACCCCCTATATCCATCGTACTCGATGGAAACCATCTAAGTTATCACGCGCGAAAGGATGTCTATGCTTAAACGAATTACTTGCTAGAGGGAAATAAGTTGAATTATAAGTTAGATTGATCCTAGGTGCTCGGCAAGGATTGAGATCCTCGTGCCTACGTACTCCCGCGTGCAATGGGAAAGCCAGAGCCTCGTAGTTCGGCCTACTAAGGGTAATGGTTGTTCATTTTATTACCTTTCTTCGATGAAAGGGTTTAGGAGTTGAAATGCACTAAAGACTATAGATAGTTTATCTCGTCCAACAAGACGAGCGTCTTGCGTCGAAATAATCGGAGCGAGTAACGAGAGCTCGTTATCCTCCTTTCTACCGCTTAAGGCTCGTGACATACAATTTCTTCTCGTGTTATTAATGTGTTTTATTTCCTAAGACCGCTTGACGTTGGATCAAAGGTTTGGATCTAAAAAGAATCGTTTTGGTTTTTGAGGTTTGAGGGTGAATGCAAAATGGAGTTTTATTTTGAGGTTTGTTAGCGAGGCACAAAGCGCTCGGCTCGCAGGGTGAGGTGGATCCTAATAAACGATAACTGAAAAATAAAGTGCGAGTGTGCGAGTGCAACCGCTTGGAGTTGGACCAAGGGTTCGCGAACTAAACTAAATCGATAAAAACGGAAAATAAAAAATGCGTACAAAATAATAGGAGAGGGATACATGTAAGTTACACGGGATTGCGAAAAATAAAGGGTCTCGTTGTAATTTGCCCAAGAGAAAGCGTGTGTGCAGTGTTTTTGAACTATTCGAAGGCGTTCGGCCTTTTTATTTGGAGACAACTATTCGAAGGCGTTGGACCTTTTCGGACGCGTCGAAATTTGGTTCGTTCACTTCCTTAGAGCTGGTTTAAAGAAACCGTTCTATGAGGAGTCGAAACATTTTATGTTGGAATGTGATAATAAATAAATAAATTGAATTGAATCGCAAAAATTAAATTAGAATAAAATAATAAATACAAATTATTAAATAAATTGGTAATATTGAGAATAATGAATAAAATAAATTAAATTGAAAGTTATTGGTCAAAATAAAATAATAAGATAGAACTAACTAAAAAGAGGGCCTCATATTGACTGAGTATCACCGATTTAATGAAATCGGGCGAAACATCGGCCTTTTGTTATGTCATTGGCCCTAAAAGAAACTAAATAAATGATAATAATGGATCCATATAAAATGAAGTTCAAGAATAACATATAATGGAAATCCAAATAAAAATTCAAAATGCAAATTAAACAAATAAAATAAAACAAAACTAGTAGGCAAAATTTAAATAAAAAAAATAAAATAAAAGGGTGTTGGATTGATGGGTCTATGTGTGTTTAGCCGGATTAAATGGGCTGAGCCTAAATCCCAGCAACAACAACAACATAATGGGTCTCAAAATCATGATAAGATAACAAGGTTTTTTTTTTAAATAAAAAAATAAAATAAAAGCACAAAAAAAAAACAAAAAAAAATAGAAACAAAACGTGGAATGAGAATCAGTTTCCTCTAATTCAAAACAACAATAATAAGGTCTCCCTCTCTCAAGAACATGACCGAAAAAGAAAAAATTAGGAGCACTAATGGTAACACGATTCCAACCTTTCTCGTTTTTGTTTCTGGATTTCACTCTCGATATTGTTTTCGGTCCGTCTCAGTTTCGGCACGCTTCTCTTGGTCTGTTTTCATGATTATGTTTCAAATCTCGTCTCTTCTTTCATTCTCGGTTCTCTCTCCATCTCAGATCGACGACGGTGGCTTGTGGCTTGGTGGTTTCCGGTGGTATCTCACGGCGTTATCTCTCTCTCAAACGTGTTCGTTTCGTTTTCAAGGTGGGTACCGTGTCTCAGGTCGCGGTGGATGCTCGTTTTGGCTTTTGGTCTTCGCGTGTTCTGAGTGTAAGGTTTCTCAGGTTTCACGATTTGGGTGTGTTGATATGTTACGGTTCATGGCGGTTTTGGTGTTGAATGGTGGTGGTTTCGATCGGTTTGTTTATTGGTTGAGGTTCAGGTTCGAAAAGGGATGGTTTATGGTGAGGTTAGGTCGCGTTTTGGTGGTGAAGGCTCACACTCTCTTCTCTCGCGTTTGCCTCTTTTTTTTTGTTCTGTTTTTTTGATTTTTTCAGTTTTATATGAGATTTTATGAAAGTTGTTGTTGGTATTTGTGGTTTGGTTGAAGAGTTTTGGATAATGAATCTGGGTGATGGAATTTTGCAGAGGTGCTCTTCCCTTTTTTTTTTCCGGCCTCCTCAGAATGATAAAGGGTGTCCTTTATACGGGAATCTCGGAGGGTATTTGTGGGAAGAGTCAAAAGAAAAATTGTGAGTTGTACATTGATAGTGGAAATTGGTAGTGGAAACTGTACAATAATTGTTGCTGCGGAATCCTTGTGGAATGGGGTAGGGGCGTAGGAAATGTTGTACAAATTGGTGATGTGGGAAACAAGTGGTATGGTTGTAACGTGATGTGTGGCGAGAGGATTACTAATGGATTTTTCTTTTTTTGTTTTTTTTTTGAAATGTTATGCTAATTTTAAAAGAGCATTAATAATAATAAATAATATAAAAAAAACTAATAAAAACTAAAGACAATAATAATAATAATAATAATAAAAATAATAATAATAGTAATAAATATTTGGGATAATAATAAATGAAATAGAAATATTAATAATAATAATAATGATAATAATAATAATGGAAATAGTAAGAAAAAATGATAATAATAATGGTAAATAAAAAGAGACAAATAGTGATAATGACGATAATGATAATAATAGATGGAATCACTAGTAATAATACTAATATAATTTTTATGTGGTTGTGTATGAATTAAAAAGAATTAAACCTAAATGAAAATTAAATATGTAATGGGTAATAATAATGATAATAATAATAATAATAATAAGAATTAAAATTAATAATAATAAAAAAAATTGGAAGAATAAATGGAATAAAATGATATAAATTTAATAATGGAAAATAACAATAGATACATAGTTTAAGGGAAAATTTAAAAATAAGAAAATAATAGAAGTGATAATAAAAGAAAAATTTGGATAAAATAGAAAAAATAAAATAAAATGGAAAAGAAAGAAATGGATAATAATTTTAATCGGACCTTGCACACATAGTATGATAAATTGGAATGAAATCTGATTTTCGCATCAACTCTGCATTTGGAAAATAAAGACATATTTTTTTGGTTTTTTTTAAATATAGGTTAGATAGAAAAATAGGATGGTGCAAGTAGGACAAATTTGGGGTATGACAGTATGTCCCAATCTTCGAGATAGAGTTTCAAGGAATATGCCCAAAGGTTGAGACAGCTTGCTGCTACTGTCCAGCCACCTATGTCGGAAAGGGAGATGGTTGACATGTTTATGAACACATTACAAGGAACCTACATTGATCGACTTGCTGCTTTCTCTTCCACCAGTTTTGCTGATGTAGTTATAGCTGGTGAGAGAATTGAAAGCCTTTTAAAGATGGGTAAGATCTCTGACAACGGTGCTAGCTCTAGAAATGCAAGAAAACCTTTCTCAGGACCTCGTAGGACAGGTGAAACTAACTCAGTACATATGGGCAGAGGTAGGCCAAAGTACATGCCAAGATCAGTGGCTGCTGTCACCATTCCCACTCCAGCACCTTAACAATAGTATCCTCAATAACCACAACACTTCCCACATCAACAACAGTTTCCTCAACAGTGATCTTACAACAACAACAATCAGCAATAACATGTGTTCCAACAAAGGACTTCACAAATCAATAGGGTTATCGATCCCATTCTGATGCCCTATGCAGCTCTTCTTCCATAGTTATTGAAGCTTAATCTAATCGAATTGAGGACTCTGGCCCCACCTGATCCCCAGAATCTTCCAAGAAATTATGATGTCAACGCCAGATGCGCTTTTCACTCCAATTCACCTGGCCATACAGCAGAGAAGTGCAGGGTCTTACACATGAAGGTTCAAGATTTGATTGATTCTAAGGCAGTCAACTTTGCACCCCCTCCAAGTGTTACCAAGAATCCTATGCCTAGCCATGGTGGGCCTAGGATAAATGCCATTGAGGAGGATCAACCAGTGAGCCTAATTGACAATGTTTCAAGTATTCAAATACCTCTGGCCGAGGTTAAAGCCCAGCTTTTGAAGTGCCAAGTGTTTCCGGGTTGTGAGGCCCATTGCGAAGCTTGCAAGATTTCTACCAATGGTTGTGAAAATTTGAAGACCGGTATCAACAGTCTTATCAGAGAAGGCATTTTACAGATCACTTCAACAGTTCCAGCTCCTACAACATCAACAACCATTCCTCCTACAACACCAGCAAACATCACTTCATCAGATATAACATATATCACTCCTACAATTTCAACAACAATCATTCCAACAGATTCTTCTACAACATCAACAACCATCCCTTCTTCAACTTCAACAGACATCAGTTCAACACATCCTTCTACATCAACAACAACCATCAATGAAGACATTTCCACAGTCACCATCTATTATAACCCGACAACAATCCATGTTCCAGATTCTTTCAACAACTCACGTAACCATCAGCAACTTTCATCACCCACACCATCTCCAGGTAGACCTCCTGTCACCATTTATTATGACCCACAAACTGTCACAACTCCTTCTTCCGCAACAATCAGTCCGGTTACTATCACGGTGCCAGGATAAGTCCCATATGACAGCAGCAGTGTCGTGCCTTGGCACTATGGCTCAGATCTGTATTGCAACGGAAAGAAAGTCATTCTTGATTCTTCAACTTCTCCATCACGGATTGTTAATGTCGGGGGAGGCGGAGGCTTCACTCGAAGCGGACGTCTCTTTGCATCACAGTTTCCAAGAGTTAATGCTGAAGCAGAAGCTGCTGCTAAAGCAAAAGGCAAGAGTGTAGTGCCTGAAGAACCAATTTCTAAAGAAACTCAGAAGACATCCTTTGATCAAGATGTAGACAAGTTCATGAGGATTATCAAGAAGAGTGACTACAAGGTTGTGGACCAGCTCCATCAGACACCTTCCAAAATCTCTATTTTATCACTGCTCATGTGTTCCGAGGCTCACCGGAATACACTACTCAAAGTCTTACACACAGCTTATGTGCCTGAAGAGATTACAGTTAATCAGATAGAGACGGTGGTTTCAAATGTAAATACTAGTCATGGACTAGGATTCACCGATGTTGATCTGACTACAGAGGGTCATAACCACAATAAGGCTTTACATATCACCTTAGAGTGTAAAGGTGATGTACTTTCTCACGTTTTGGTTGACACTAGGTCATCTCTCAATGTCCTTCCGAAGAAAGCCTTAGTTAAGATGGAGTATGATGGTCTTGCACTTCGCCTGAGTAACCTAGTTGTGAGAGCCTTTGACGATTCTAAGAGATTGGTTCTTGGAGAAATTGAGCTGCCTGTGGTAATTGGCCCGCAGATCTTCAAAACTATCTTATATGTGATGGACATTCAGCCTGCCTACAACTGTTTGTTGGGTCGACCCTGGATTCATGCCGCTGGCGCCGTAACATCAACCATTCACCAGAAGTTAAAATATGAGTGGGAAGGCCAAATTATCACAATCTGTGGAGAGGAGGACATCTTTGTCAGTCATCTAGCTACCTACAAGTACATTGAGATGGATGGGGAGATCCATGAGACAATGAGTCAGGGGTTTGAAGCTCTCAATGTCAATGAAGCAACAACTGAAGTGTTTGGTACTTCAATCTCTTCATACAAACAAGCTCGGAAGGTTGTGGAAGACGGGAATCCCCAAGGCTGGGGCAAGCTGCTGCAAGTTCAGATCAAGGAAAACAAGTTTGGTTTGGGTTACAGACCATCCCGAGAGGTTCAAGAGGAGGCTACTGAAGCTCCCAAGTTTATCAGTGGGGGGATGCTGACCCCATATGCTATCAACAATGTGGAAGACGAGGCTGAAAACGACTACAACCTGGAAAGCTGGATTCGTCCAAGAGTCTTGGGCCAACAAGTCCTCAACTGGTCTTCCCAGGAAATTATAAGGGTTACTGCTGCAGAGTAATTATTATTTCCTGTTTAAGCATGCATCAAGTCTTGCATCTTGCCCAAGGTGTCAGGACTCATTTTGTAACAGGGCCATATATGTATTTTGTGCAAATGGAAATTAATGAAAAACGGACATCTTTTGCAAACAATCTGTTTGCTCACTGTCTTTTCATTTTTGTTATTTTCGCACAAAACAATAATTGGCAATGTTTTTCTTAATAAACTTCATTCACTTTTTCTAAATAAGATAAAATCAATCACCAAAATGAACAAATCTCAACCCTTGCAGAGATAGTCCTCCAGATTGCACCGACAACAACACTGCTATGACCTCGTATGACTTCGACAATCCGATTAATCAAGCAGAAGAAGGGGTTGATGAAGACTATGATTTTCCTGAAGAGTTGGCCAGGTTATTGAGACAAGAGGAAAAAGTGATTGCTCCTCATCAGGAGGAGGTTGAGACTATCAATCTTGGTACCGAGGAAGATGTGAAAGAGGTGAAGATTGGGGCCAGTCTGCAAGCTTCAGTGAAAGAACAGCTCATCAGTATGCTTCTAGAGTATGTCGACGTCTTTGCTTGGTCCTATCAAGATATGCCAAGCCTAGATACAAACATTGTCATGCACAGGATTCCATTGAAAGAAGATTGTCCGCCAGTTAAATAGAAGTTGCGTTGTACTCGCCCAGACATGGCCATGAAAATCAAAGAAGAAGTACAAAAGCAATAGGATGTCGGTTTCCTTGCTGTAACTAGTTACCCATCGTGGGTTGCTAACATTGTACCCGTACCTAATAAGGATAGCAAGGTGCGTATGTGTGTGGATTACCGGGATCGGAACAGAGCCATCCCGAAGGATGACTTCCCATTACCTCACATTGATGTATTGGTGGATAACACGGCTCAGTTCTCGGTATTTTCTTTTATGGATGGATTTTCTGGATACAATCAGATTAAGATGTCACCTAAAGACATGGAGAAGACAACCTTCATCACACCTTGGGGCACGTTCTGTTACAAAGTAGTGTCGTTTGGTCTGAAGAACGCCTGTGCAACATATCAACGGGCTATGGTAACATTATTCCATGACATGATCCATAAAGAAATTGAGTGTTACATGGTGTCGCTCCCGATAAAATGGGACTGGCCCAGATAAAGGTACAGACGCGAACGGTCGGTGAAAGGGACAATGAGAACACACAGCCGTGAACTCACTGGAGATGAAAAGAGTCGCCAGCTAGGCATTTTTATCCCGGAGGAAAGGTAATGCTGCATAGACCTAGAAAAATACGGATAAGACGGTCGCGAACCAGAGAGACTGAGAAAGGGGGTTGGTTACAACCTGGGAAGGTATTAGCACCCAGATTGTCCGTCGTACTCGACGGGATCCACGCTTGAAAGATTTGTGTTTTAAAGGGGTAGTGTCAGTGCAATTTGTGTATAAAATAGCTGGAAAAGAATGCACAGGTGTCAGTGTAAGTGTGAAGTGTATAAATGATGTGTCAGTGTAAGGAAAAGAGTATGCTCAAGATCATGAGGCTTAAAGAATGAAGCTGGAAAGAGGGGGAATATACAGAGACTTTTGTTCGATAACTGTTAAGTTATGCCTACGTATCCTCTCGTGCAATGAGGAAATCAGAACACCGTAGTTCGACCCAAAGAGACTGAAAGGTGAATTGACTTGTGAACTGCTTGCTTGCCTATGCTCAAGTGTATGACCTGTCTGGCTCAGGTGCAAAATGTCTTGCATTAGACGGAAGAAGCAAGTTCTCGTTTATGAGTGAAGGTGATGAGAAAAGAATCCCGAAGGAGACGATTATTGTTTGTTTTTTGTGTTTTCAGTCTTTTATTGTTTTTGGATTTTGTCATAAGTTAATGAGCTTAAGCCTAAACCAATGGATTTAGTAAACTCATCACATCTTCCCTCTGATTAGGGGTAATGAGAATACCTTAAGTGTGAAGTCAGCTTCTCACACTTAATCATCTATGGTGTAGGATTAAGATCATTAACCTACTTGTGATTATTTAGATTTTTTTGGTGTTTTTGTTTAGTGTTGAGTAATGAGGTTAAGCCATAATCAGGGATTAAACAGACCCATTACACCATCCTAAAAGAAGGATGATAGATGAGAATGTTTAAGTTGAGAAAAACTCCTCAACTTAATCCATGATTAGGGATTAAACCCATGACAAAACAAACCTTTGATTAAGTGGATTTTATTTAATGGTATGATGATGAAGTGAATTTTATGGTTTGTAAGACAAACTTGAGGGGGACTTGTCCATTAACACTAGGGTTAGTCCTTCTTAACCAATTAAGGAAGAATTAGAACCCTAATGCAAGGCCCAAGTTACAAGTGTGAAGTCTTGATGATTATTAGATGGATTGATTAAAAGATTTAAACACAAAGGGTTTAACACTTAGGATTAAAGTTATACACTCCATCCTAAGAGAAGGATGCAGGCATAACCCTAATCACAAAGTCTTAAAGCCTTTAGGGTTTAGTCTCTGATTATGAGGTGAGAAGAGAGGACTCAAAGAGAGACACAAAGGTAAAACTATGAGGGGAGACTAATCAAAATCCTAATTCATTATCATGCTTGGTTGGTCCTAAGGTTTGTGAGGTTTTCAAGAGCAATCTTCAAAGGAGCCACCAGGAAGCAGGTGAACAGGATCAAGAGAAGCAAAGTGACTTGCTTCATTCAAGAAGTCAAGTCACTTGAAGAAAGAAAGTGGGAGGAAGAAGAATGAGCAAGCTCAAACTCAAACACATGTAAGAATGCAGCAATGGATGCAAGAGAGATGAAAAGAAAAGTTATGAGAAGTGAAGGCAAATTCACTTCTCAAGTTTGCTTACCACCTGAAATGTTAGAAAGAAAATGCAATGCAATGCTAGATGAAATGAAATGGTATGATGCTAAGCAAAACCAAAAGCATGTTGATGATGATTATGATGTTATGAGGTGCTGCAAACATGAGGCAGCATATGGAGATGCTCATACAAGATTATGAATGCAAATGATGCAAGTTAAGGAGCATGAACAAGCATGGAAAGTTATGAAGCATACAAGGCAAATGACATGGCAAATATGAGATACAATGATCAAACATGCTTTCTATATGTCTTAAGATGTCAAATGGATCACAAGAATGCACCAAATGCAAAGACAAGTCATGTTATGCAAGAGAAAACAAGGAGGATGCAAGAGAAAGCCCAAATTAGGGTTTATGAATCAAACATCAAACAAAAACCAAAAACAGAAGCAAACCTCATGATAAAAAATGGAAAATGGTACTCAAAGAAATCCTAATCCTATGCTAAACCAAGGTTCAAAGGGGAGGTTCCAACTCTTAACCAAACTCAAGATATGAATTTTCTAAGTTATTAGGGTTTTTTAGGGTTCTTAACAAAACAAATGCCAAACAATTTGAAAATGCAAGAACAATTCATGGCCTTTTTATCCTAGGAACTACATGCAAAACAAAAGACAATGCCAGAAGAATCAATGTCTCAACCTTCACCAATTGGCAGAAATGAATTTTTGAATCCATGATCAAAATAATGCATAAAAAATGATTTAATTCAATGAAAAATTCTTAAAATGCATCAAGATCAAAAAAGAAATTTGGTTTGAAGGTTGGACAATGTTTCTAAATGTCTTAGAACATTTCATGAATTTTTTGGTGATTTTTAAATACCTAAAAGTATTTTTAATTAATTAATTCTCATTAATCAATTAAAAATAATCTTTTAAATATTTAAAAATACTTTTTTAATGATAAAAAATAAAATAAAAATATTTTTGGGTCTTAAAAATTAATAAAACTTTAAAGAAAAAGTTTCATAATTTTTAAGAATTTTTTGCTATTTTAAATTAATTATGCAATTTAAATGAAAGAAAATGAATTAAAAATTAAGTAAAATAAAAGTCAGAGGAATGGAGGGCCAGGATGAGCCTAGGATTTGAATTGGTTGACTGGCGCGTGATCTTGTGGCCAGGATTGGTTCTGAGTTAATTACATTTAATTAAAACTAATAATAAAATTAGGGCTAATCAAAGAGATCCTGGCCTTTCCCTTGCGCGCGCAGTCAACAAGTCAATGGCAATCAATGGTCCAAATTCAAACTAGCATTAATGACTGTAATTAGGGCAAATCACTCTCAGGTGGCCGGAGAAGACCTCCGGTCGTCTTCTCCGGCCAGCACCTCACCTGAAAAATCTCCAAACCTCTCAAAACGTACCAAAAATGAAAACCAAGAACATGGAAATGATCCTCATCCTCTCACGAACCAAACCCCTCTCTCAAAACAAATTTATATTTCCTAAATCAACTGAATCGAAGAGAAAAAGTTCTAGGTCACGCAAGCTTCAGAAACAAATTAAATGCTCAAATCACAACCATTTTCAAAACCAATGGTACCAGAATGATCAGTGAAACAAATAGAACAAGTTTGTAACAAGCAAAATCATTTCTGGAAAAATAAATTTCAGGCTACCTGAGATTTGAAGCTTTCCACTTGAGGACTTTCTGGCCTTCTCTTTATGTGCAAACCAACCCTTAGGACCCCTTGATGATGTTTGAATGCCTTAGAACAATTTATGTAGGCTGGCTGATGAGTTTCGAAAGCTCCTGCTTCAAGCTCAGTCAACAATGGCTATGGTGATTCTGACTGATTCAGGCCACTGTGAATGATGGTTTATGGTCCAGATGATGTATGGAGAAGCTTTGCAAGGTTTGTTTGGCTGTTTGTGGGCTAGGGAGGGAGATTCGAATGAATCTGCAGAATGAGGGTGAAGAATGGCAGTGGGGTGCTTTGGCTGTTTCAGGCTTATGCTTTGGGTGGTTTCTACTCAATGATACATGGTGAGTTGAATGGAGGAAAAAGTTTTTGTGTTTGCAAGCTGTGGAGAGGAATTCGAAGCAAGTTGCAAATGGGAGTGTTTTTGTGAATGTGTCTAGTGTGATGGTTTCAGCCTTGCTTCTTGTTATGGCTAGCTTGCAAATTGATAACATAAACAAATCTGATTGGCTGGATGATGTGACTTGTGCTTTTGTGATTGGTAAGTTTGCTTTTGCCAAAAGTCAAAAATCTTGTAAGAGAAGCATGGGCTTGATACTAGCTTGGTACAAGGCTAGGTCTGGCGCATCATGGTGTGGTGAGAGAGCCAGCAAGGTCCAAAGGCCAAGGCAGCAAGTTGGGGGAAGGGTCATGAGTGTTTTGCAAGTTGTGGCAACTTTGGTTCACATGTGATAAAGTCTTGTTACACAAACCAAGCCATGAGAAAACTTGATCCAATTCTGATTTTTAGGACTTAGAGAATGTTTGTGTAATGGTTTGAAATGAATTAGAGGTCACATGATGCATTGGTTCAAGGTTTTGCAAAATTTCCATTTGAAGCATGCCTTAGAAATTAATGATTTTTGCCAACTTTGCATTGCTATAACTTTTGATCCAAGAAGAGTTTGATCATGTTCTTGTACTTTTTGAAAAGGGAAAGATGAGATCTACAACTTTCATGACCAAAGTTTTTCCATTTGAAGCCTTTTTGGACCAAGAATCAAAGCTTGAAAATTGACCTAAAATGATGCATTCTTGAAAAGTCAACTATGCCCAAAAAGTCAACCTTTGCAAAAACCCTAAATTCTTGATCTCTATGAACTTCAACCTTCTTCCATGATCAAATAAAGATCATATACACTCAAAATGATGAAGATCACCCATTGGTTGGGTCATTGGGGGCCTCAGATGCCCTGATTTTGCACTGACTTGTCTAGAAAGTCAACTCTTGATCAGATGACTTCCCCATGGAATTTCTTCATGAAAATTGATATGTATACTCCCTATACCATATAGAGATCAATGAAAACAAGAATGACCAAAAAATTTGGAGTTATGGCCTCTGAAACCAAAACCCTAATTTTCAGTCAACTGTGCAGTTCAACCTGGCTCTGCATCCACTCAAACCCTAGCTCTTGTGATTCCTCTGCATTTTTGACTTTGAGGAGATGGAATATGATATAAGAACACACATGGACCCCTTTGAGTTGATTGGTTGCCTTTGGAATGGCTCAAGATGCTTTGGGATTGCTCAGATCACAAACCCTAGGTGCAGATGCCTTGAAAGCTATGCAGTGGATAAAAAATGAGATGTGAGATGACATGATTGTACTTATGCATATGAGAATGATCACAAGCCATGGTGTGAATGGGTGAGGGCAAATTTGGGGTGTTTACACATGGATGACATGATTGCTAAGTCCCTCACAGAAGAAGATCATTTGGTGAATTTTCTAAAACTGTTCAAGTGTCTGAGGAAATATCAGTTAAGGTTGAACCCCAAAAAATGCACATTCGGGGTACGTTCTGGTAAGCTACTGGGTTTTATTGTAAGTGAAAATGGAATTGAGGTTGATCTCGAAAAAGTCAAAGCTATTCAGGAAATGCCTGCACCAAAGACTGAGAAAGAAGTTAGAGGGTTCTTAGGTAGATTGAACTACATCTCAAGGTTCATATCTCATCTCACTGCAACCTGCGAACCCTTGTTCAAGCTGTTAAGAAAGGAACAAACAGTTGGGTGGAACGATGACTGTCAGAAAGCTTTTGACAAGATCAAAGAATATCTGCAAGAACCTCCAATTCTCATCCCCCTAGTTGAAGGAAAACCTCTAATCATGTATTTGACAGTATTAGAAGAATCAATGGGGTGTGTGTTGGGCCAGCATGACATGTCTGGTCGAAAAGAGTATGTAATATACTACCTAAGCAAAAAGTTTACCAACTGTGAACAACGTTATTCACTGCTCGAGAAAACTTGTTGTGCTTTAGCGTGGGCTGCTCGCCGACTAAGACAGTATATGTTGACTCATACTACCTTGTTGATCTCAAAGATGGATCCAGTCAAGTACATATTTGAGAAGCCAACACTTACCGGAAGGATTGCAAGATGGAAAATGATTCTAATAGAATATGATATTCAGTACACCTCTTAAAAAGCCATCAAAGGCGGTGTATTGTCTGACTATCTGGATGAGCAACCCATTGATGACTACCAGCCTATTTGATTTGACTTCCCTGATGAAGAAATCATGTTCTTAAAAGCAAAAGATTGTGAAGAGCCTATTCACACTGAAGGGCCTGACCCAAAAGAAGCATGGACTATGATGTTTGACGGGGCAGTTAATTGTAACGGTCGTGGAGTTGGTGCAGTACTCATTACACCCAAAGAGGTTCATATGCCTTTCTCAGCAAGGTTCACCTTTGCCTGCACTAACAATGAAGCAGAATGCGAAGCTTGTATCATGGGTCTTGAGGAAGCCATTGACCTCAGGATCAAAACCTTGAATGTATTCGGAGATTCAACTTTGGTAATCAACCAGACCAACGGCAAGTGGTACACTCATCAGGAGCATCTGATTCCCTACCGTGACTATACGAGGAGATTGTTGACCTTCTTCACAATAGTTAAGCTTGAATACATCCCTCGAGATGAGAATCAATTTACAGACGCTTTGGCTACCATTTCGTCCATGATCAAAGTACAAACTACTAATTATGTACCCCGGATCTTGGTATCCAGATTGGACAGACCAGCATATGTATTCTCTGTGGACACTGCCACTGATAACGAGCATTGGTACCACGACATCAAATGCTTCTTGGAAACTCATACATACCCACCTAGGGCATCGTCAAATGATAAGAAGACATTAAGAAGGCTAGCCGGAAGTTTCTTCCTCAATACTGATGGTTCTTTGTACAAGCGAAACTTCGACATGGTCTTGCTCAAATGTGTTGACAAGAAGGAAGCAAACCTACTGATGCACGAAGTACATGAAGGTTCTTTCGGTACCCATGCCGCAGGACATGCAATGGAAAATAAGTTATTAAGATTAGGTTACTACTGGATCACAATGGATGCATACTATTGTGCCTATGCTAGGAAATGCCACAAATTCCAGATCTACGCGGACAAAGTGCATGTGCCTCCAAATCCTTTGAATATAATGTCTTCACCTTGGCCCTTCACCATGTGGGGCATTGATATGATTGGAAGGATTGAACTAACTGCTTCAAATGGTCACAAATTCATCCTGGTAGCCATTGATTACTTCACCAAATGGGTTGAAGCAGCTTCGTATGCAAATGTCACCAGGAAAGTGGTGGCTCGATTTCTGAAAAGGGATATCATCTGTCGATATGGAGTTCCCGAGCGAGTCATTAATGATAATGGTTCAAATTTGAATAACAAGATGATGGCAGAACTTTGTCGGGACTTCAAAATTTAACATCATAATTCTTCTCCTTACAGGCCAAAGATGAGTGGCGTTGTTGAGGCAGCTAACAAGAATATCAAGAAGATTGTGCAGAAGATGGTAGTCACCTACAAAGACTGGCACGAAATGTTACCATTTGCTTTGCATGGGTACCAAACCTCTATTAGAACATCTACTAGGGAAACACCTTATCAGCTGGTGTATGGTATGGAAGATGTCCTACCTGTTGAAGTTGAACTGCCCTCCTTACGGGTAATGATGGATGTGAAACTGGATGAAGCAGAATGGGTCCGATCTCGATATAATCAACTGAGTCTGATTGAAGAAAAGAGATTATCAGCCATCTGTCATGGGCAGTTATATCAAACACGAATGAAAAAATCCTTCGATCAGAAAGTCAGACCTCGAGAATACCAAGTGGGAGAGCTTGTTCTGAAAAGACTTCTTCCTCCTCATACAGACCACAAGGGCAAATGGACGCCTAACTACGAATGCCCATTCATAGTAAATAAAGTTTTCTCTAGTGGGGCACTGATGCTCACTACTATGGATGGCGAGGATTTCTTATCTCCTGTGAATTCAGATGCAATTAAAAAATACTTCGCATAAAAGGCCCGTTGGACATAAAAACAGAATGTAAGTCCAGACAAAAATAGGGCATCCTGGTGAGTCAAAAAAAAAATAAAAGACTCGGGCGAAAATAAGGGAAAATTAAAATAAAAAAATTTACACCCGCTGAGTTGAAAATCCACATCGGACAGCTCAGGAAAAAATGGGTATCCCGGTGGATTGAAAACCCAAAAGGGAGATCCACGCAAAATCAGGGAATAAGCGAACAACTGCATTCTGAATTCGTCTGTATCACTCACAACATGGCAAGCTTCAAAAGGACAAAGCGTCGGTCAGAATCAACCTTCTTCAGAAATCAAGATAAGAAGAACGCCAAGGTCATACAGGTCATGGCAAAGGAAGCTCACTGGAGCGTCAACTTCAAACATTGCCAACACTTTTATTTTCTCAATTTTTACAGCAATCTCCTCCTTCTAAGGATTTTCTTCTTCACTGTACTTGCCTATTCAAGGCACACAAATTAATAAAATCAGAATTTTCAGTCACACTTTGTTTCGTACATTCTTTTGTTTCGTTTGCAAAATGTCCAAAGTTCATAATACAACACTTGCATGAAAACATATAAGCCATTTAATAAATGCTTGCAGGAAATATGTTGTTCTTAGATAAATCTAACTCCTATGATGGAATCCGGTTGAGGATACCTCGGGACACTTGTGCGTTTCTGTTTAGCAGGTTGCAGGTACTCAAGACAGACAATCTTTCATAGCATGGGGCATATCAAGCATTATCTCCCCAGCCAAATCAGCAATCACCTCATCAGCAGGATTACTTGACAGAAGTATTCCCCCACGAAGCTGTTATCCCCTCAGAGGATCCTTCAAGAAACCCATTTAAATCCCCAGCATATCGCTTGGACGAAAGAGTTACGACAGATTACTTCCCAAAAGTTTTCTTCTCCCCAAGCAGAATCTCCCGAGCAATGCTTGACGGCTTTTCCCCAGCAAAGTAGCCAGGAACTTTCTATTCCCCATCAGAGTTGCCAGGATTTTCTCATCCTCAGCAGAATCGGCAGAATCGATTTCCCGCAAAGTTGCCAGTTTCTCCCCAGTAGAGCAATGCCTGAAATGATCTTCCCCAGTGGAGTTTCAGAAGCCTTCTCATCCCCAGCATAAGTTCTTCAACGGAAGCTTCCCCATCCGGGATCCCCACAGATTTCTTCCCCCAGAGCGCCACAGAGTTACCTAGGAAGATTGTTCGGTGATCCTATCTCCCCACAGATCGGCCAATAATCTCTTTCCCCAGCGGAGTTCTCCCTCCAGACAGATCACCCAGAGATCTTTTTCCCCGCAGGATCCGGATCTCGGATCGTTTCTCTCATTTTGTATAATCATAGCATTCACATCATTTTCCCCAAACCAAGCGTAGAATTCCGTCTAATACGGAGCATTACGGCAAAAATCAAACATCTGCATGATCATAAGCCAGTTTCGAGCCAATCACCTGCAAATATCATCATCACCTCACCAGCAATATACAAAACTTATCACCCGCAGATAAAGCCAAAATACTTTTTGCACTCTCAATACAGATAATTGTTCATACTGATACATATTCTTCTTGATACTCACCTGTGTCTTACTTCCCCAGCAAGTCAAAACACTCGTCTGTGTCCATTGCTCAATCTTTTGGCACTCGTCCGTGTCTTGCACATATATCCTCTATCAAGTCAGATACTTGTACATACTTATACACAATCCTCTTATACTCGTTCGTATCTTGTATATATCACCTCCCCAGCAGATTAACACTCGTTCGTGTTCCTTACTTAACCGATTGATAATCGTCCGTATTAACATGCTTAAAACACATGTCAGTGTTTGCTTCTATCGATACTCGTCTGTATCGTGGTCCTAAGGATGCTCGTCTGCATCTTTAATCTTAACACTCTATCAAACACTTATACCTTTTATTTCAAGAGCGTAAGCACTCGTCCGTGTTTACCATCCCCTAGTAAGTCACCAACTAAACAACTTTTTCTATCCGGCATTCGTCCTATGTCGCAATATTTTCTTGAATATTCGTGGGGTGGTTGTGACGGAAATTGTAGTTCTACCTCGTCATTTGTTTGGAGTATGTCACCTACATGTTGTGTCTTATTTTGTATTACTTTGAGTTGATATCGGTTGGTGAATGCCATGTAAGTTAAGAAGCCGTGAGTCGAGAATGATCTTGCGAGTTAGTGTAAACTGGATTGATGGTTTGAATCTGGATGACTTTTGAATCAAAATAAATTGGTTTTGTGGTGCTTGACCGATTAACCTCGGATGGGTAATCGATTGACACAAGATATTTGTGGAGAAATTTAGAAACCTATACCTTTCAAACAGTAAGTATGTTTTGGTTTCTGTTCGAAGCGTTAGGAGGCTAGCATGATGAACCTCTTTGTTGAGCATGTTTTGTAGACAATAAATGTTTTGTTTTTCTAGTGTATCACCGTTGCGAATACAGAGAGCCTTAATGGAGAAGTTAGAAGAGACCCACGAAGTAATGATCTCACAAGTAACATTATGGCATATTAATGATTGTGTTGATAAGATATGAATGATTGGTCAGTATTTAGTGTTTGTTAGTTCTTGTGAGCTCTTGGAATCAGTTATAGACTCTATATGAGTAATATCATATGTATGCATTTGTGTCGTACCCAGAGAATAAGAATTTAAAAGTTATCATTCCGAATAAGAGTAAGCGTTGGATGTTCCAAAGTTGAGCCTGTAACTTGGATCGTATATGGAACAAGACAATTGAGAGAGATGAATTCAAACGAGGAGTATTATGTGGTCTTCAAAGGTTTGTGGGCGTAGTATGTGTATGCAAATTGATGAATAGTAGGGAGACTCACAATTGCATAATGGATGAATTAAGTTTTAGTAGTGGCAACTCGTGAATAATTGAAGTTTCATGATGGTACTGCGTTGTTATTGATTATGATCTGGTGTCAGCAGAAACCTTGAGTGATTTAATTCTCGTAAGAGGAATTGATATGGAATATGTTAACAAACACAAAAGTTATTAACTTAATTTGGATGAATGGTCTCGAGTTTAGGATGGAATTGGAATTATTTTTTCTTATTGTTGTAATAATATAACCTTTGTACCTCTATCGTTTGGAGAATGTTGGACTGATGTCAATATTGTGTATTGACAAGGAAATCGTTTTATCAATGGATGTCAACAAGTTTCTTGTACCGTTGGTTAGTTGGGATTCTAATGGATAAGTGTGTTCTCCGCAGACTGTTAACTACCTGGAAATTCTTAAGAATTCATGACTTTCCATTGTTAGCTTTAGAGTTGCACAATGGAAGGTGAGAGATGAAAGAGTTCATTTGGATTAATAAGAATTGGAGGAATAATCAATTGTAATATTTGAAGTAAGAAGATCTTGTTCTAAGTATGTTATCTTTTAAGTAAGATACGAAAAGGATAAAGTGTCAGATGTAAACGGTTACAGTGTATAACATCAGACCAAGTGGGATTTGTATAGAAGTCGTTTAACGGATTATGTAGTGGTTTTGAATGATTGAAGGATTTATGGAAGAGATAGTCGTTAGAAATTATATGAAGATAAGAAATCGCTGAACTACCACGCGAAAATTTGATGAGTGCTTGCTATCCCGAATCGAGATGAAGTGTTACAGTTTGTTTTATGACTCAATGGAAGGGATTAGAATGTTATGTTTGTCCAAAGGTAAGATGTGACTAAGTCATTCAGTATGGAACAACAGATAAATTTTGAAAAGCTAAGTTAGAAGTTAACCCAATATTAAAACAAGCGTATGAGTAAGGACGTGAAGTGGTAATTTGTGAAACGAGGATTTTGAGCCGTGAAGTCAAGTTGGAAATGAACATGTCAGAGTATGTAACAAAATTAAAGATAGGTGTGGATCTAAGACAATGATACAAATTGTTTTTATTATTGATTAAAGGAAATTAGAGGATGAATTTCAATTTAAGGAGTGGAGAGTGTAATACCCCGTATTTCATTAAATGCTCTGGTTATATTAATTGAGCTTAATTAGGTTCTGATGTGCTCTGAGAGTTATCTATTTAGATAATTAGAGCAATTTTTGAGCTCAAATTGAATTGATTAATATTATTCGACTCTGAGGTTTTATTAATTGGTGCTAGAGACATTTTTGGATACCCTTAGTTTTGGACCAGTTAGTGTTACTAACTGATAGATATTTTCTCTATATCTCTCATTTGCATCACTTGTTGCAAAAATAGAAAGAAAGGAGAGAGAAGCTAGAGAGAATAGAGAGCAAGAAGAGAAAGAATGAGGAGAAAACCTAGTAGCTCAATGAGAGCTAAGATCATCATTCTTCTTCATCAATCTTCATCATCTTCATCAAACGCCTCTTCTATTGCAAGGTGGGTTCTAGTTAGATACTTTTATTTAGAGTTTTATGAGTTTTAGAGTTAGGTTATAAAGTTGAGAAAAATGGTTTAATCTTGCTAATTGATATTCTAAATGGTTAAAATGCGATATAAAATGCATAGTATAGTCGGGTTATGAGTGGAATTAACCGATAATACTTGTTATTTTTGGATATGTTTTGGTTGAGTTTGGATGGGTTTTAGATCATGAAAAACGTTTTTTTTGTTTCTATAGTAAGATTAATTGATTAGCAAATTGTGAGTAATCGATTAACATGTAAAAAAATGGGTTTCTAGGCTATTTTCGAACCCGTAACCAATTACGGATTATGGCAAATCGATTACGGCTGTTGGACATCATTTTGTAAAACTCCAAACATTCATACCTTTTGAACCGTAACTCCAATTTGACCCCCCGTTTGAAGCATTGGAAAACTGTTTCAATACTCTACATGATAAAAATATTTGTAATGTTAATGTGGAATTATTTTATTTATGATATTTGGATGGAATTAATTATTATGTATTTGTGTTATGTAATATAAATATGCATGTTATCTAATAATCATCACGAGACTACTTAATTAAAGGAGTTAAGTAGAGTGACGAAACCTTACCACTTATCAATAGTAGAACCTAGTAGAACCGAGTAAGGATCTAGTGGTGAGATAAACATTATATGGAACATGTGTGAACTCTTTGGGTGTGTTTTGTTGTAAAAGGCGAATGTGGCATTATGAATGTCATATGCATTGACTTTTATGTTAAGGAGATGTGGCCTTGTGATTGGTATGTGCAATCACGTTAGCATGAAATCACGTAATCAAAATCGTTTTCCCTAAGAATGTTGTTTCATGAGTAAGGGCTTCTCTGGAATGTACGCATGATTACTTGGCAGGATTGATTCCCATGTTTAGTACGAATGTAACCTACGGGTATGTGAAGTGACAATTTTAGGTGTACGGTCCTAGAATTTGAATCCATTTTGTATGTCAAGTAAATTACAAGGATCCATGACTTATGTCGACTCTTAGACGTAGGAGAGGACGAGAATAGGGGATGCCCTCATTTGGTTTCCGTATTAGTGATACTTTCGAGTTAGTGAACTCAATACATGTTTCCATATGAGTGTGAGATTGTGAACTCAGGGTCTTAGTTTTCCCCCGACTTGAGTAGGATTTTATAGAACCTTGTAACATTGAGAGATTCCATAAGATAGGGAACTCACTGAGATTTGTTATCTCACCCTACTATCGTTGTTATTGTTTCAGGTTTTGTTTGCAGGTTGGATTTACAAGTGGAGCTATACTTGGATGTTTCAAGAGAAGCTTATATTGAGTTTTTCCGCTGTGTATTTTATTTCTTGTACAATGAAGGATTATTGTACATTGATCTTAGAGATTTTATTTTTGGGTATAATTTCCATGTCTTGTACCATATATTGTATTTTGTTTTAGAATTGGTCAAGTATGTGAATTATGTTATTATGCACTTATGATAGCGTCAATACCAAACAACCACTTGTATGATATTATTCTAGGTATATATTATACAAGACGTTACATACCATCTAATTTAGAATATTTTTTTTTAAAGTTTATGATTTCAAATCATGTAATTGAATTTTAATTTGGATTCTATGGGAATAACATGTTTGTGTTCAATAAGACTTATTATTATATGACATATAAAGATCATCCAAAGATGGATCATGACTTATATAGACTTCTAAATTTGGAGTCTAATGTAACTTTTGAAAACCCAAGATGAGGAATTTTGAGAATCTTATCACGGAGGATAATGAATTCGAGATTCCCACAAATGAAGAACCTAGTGAGGAAGGTTCTCCATGGATTGTTGAAATGCAAACTGAAAGTTCATCATTGTTGAAAAATAACCCGAACTTAGAAAAATTAAGAGATTCTAAAAGGCAAAAGATCTAGGACCAGACAATATGGATTGTTAACTTATTTATTTTCTCTAGTAGAAATAGTGAGAATTTTATTCATAAGATTTCTATTATTCTTCAAGTGGAAGATGATCCTAAGATTTATAAGAAAGGAGTAACTTCAATGGACTCATCATTTTGGAATAATGTTATACAAGACGAAATGGATTCAATAATGTCAAACCACACGTGGGAACTAATTAATCTAACTAAAGGATCAATACCTAATGGATACAAGTGGATGTTTATAAGGAAGTATCAAAGTGATGGTACATACACACTTACATGGATTGACTAGTAATCAAATGTTTTAGGAAAAAAGAAGATGTTGATAATCTCGACACATATGAACTAGTAGCAAGAACAATGAAAATTAGAGTTTCATTTGCATTAGCTTCATTGGTTGACCTTATAGTTCATCAAATGGATGTAAAGATAACATTCATAAATAGAGATCTCGATAATGAGATTTACATAGGGCAATCAGAAGATTATGTGCTTCTTGGTAATGAACAAAAGGTGTGTGAGCTTGTCAAATTCTTGTATGGATTAGAACAAGCACTGAAACAATGACATTAAAAGTTTGACTTTGTCATTGTAAGATTCACTGATTAAGGAAGAGACACAAAACTTAGGGGGATACTTTTTAATCATTATCAAAACACAAATTCAAAGAGTTTGCTATCATCTAAAGGGGGGATTATGAAGAATACATCTTAAATCTAGTTCAATTTTGATGAAGACAAAGATTAACAAAGAAGAAAAGGATAAAAAGTGCCATACACATCAATGATGTAATTGATCAATAAGGTTGAACATAGAAAAGTGAAGACTTGAGACAAGTGTCCATAGCTAAGGTGCTCAGTGCAATTCATACTCTACTACTTTAAATTGCTTAGAAATTAATCTCTCACTTAATCTAAAAACCTTATTGAATCATCACACATGATCATATAAATATATTATTCATCTAATTCTTATGACAAGTATTTGTACACAAAGTTGTGTGAGAACATTATAATATTCCTTTATCTCCATGTTGATTACATGATTGATCATTAACAACAAAAAGAATGGAACTTTAGAAACAAAGAGGTTTCTAACTTCCACATTTAAGAAGAAATATCTTGTACTAGTTGACACAATTTTAGGGATCAAAGTAAAGAAAAATAGCAGGGGTTATCAATTAATCAAACACACTATGTTTGATAAGTTCAAACACTTATGCTTTAAGGAAGTGACTACTTTATTTGATCCTAGTGTCAAACTTCAAAAGAATGATATGGAAGAGTTGTGGCTAAATTGGAATATGCAAGTGTAATTGGTTCTCTAATATATTTGGTGCAACGTACCAGATCTGACATAACATTTGAAGTTAGTAAAATGAGTAGATTTACTAGCAATCCAAATGGAGAGCATTGGAAGGCCATCACAAGGATTTTCAAATATATTCTAAAAACAAAAAATCTTGACCTCGATGTTTGTACAACATTATTTAGTAATGTTGACTATTTCATATTGAGGATTGGTTTTCAACTCTTATTGAGGTTAAATGTCGAGAATAAGTATCTCAAGAAAATAGATACAATATGAACTTCACATATGTGAATTTCTAGATGGTGTTGTCTCAAAGTGAGAACTGAAGTGTCTCTAAAAAGAATTCACGAAACACAAAATGCACATGGCCATAAATAGTTCTATGCGAGAGATGCAAGAGAAGAACCACTAAAGTGTGTGTGTGAGGTAACACCGGTTTAATCACAAGGGATAATGGTTCAAAGTATTTCTACCTAACATCCTGATTAAACTTTGTGTTGTCCTTATAAAGATTAAGTTTAAATAGAAAGATACTTAATTGTATTTACATTCTTTCTTTCCCTTTTCTAGAAATGATATTTATTAGAACAAGTGGGGGATTTTTGTAATTAATAATAATTAATCACCATGGGTGTGTTCCAAAATGACTAGAAAATATGCAAGTGAATGCAGTTTTTGAATTCTGAAATAGGCAACACTTGTGAAGTGTTGCAATAGACCATTTGTTTTGAAAGTTGAAAATAGGCAACGCTTTGTGAAATGTTGTAGTGGGAAGTTTATATTTTGAATTCGGAAAAAGGTAATGCTTCTGAACTGTTGTTGTAGGCGAAACAGTGCAACATTTGATAAAAGTGTTATTGAAAGTGTGTGTCTTATCAAGGGACGCAACCTTGTAAAACAACACTACTTGACCTATAAATTGAGCACTCCAAATTTAGAAAAATATATTCGAAAAGTCTATCAACTTAACATAAAATTCCAAATTTCATCTTTCCTACATTTGAGTTTTCATCGGTCTTATGCAAAATGGAATAAGTTGAATTATCATAGGTATTCTTGCGAACACACTCAAATACAATTTAAGAGTACTTGAAAAACTATAAAAAAAAAATTCGTTCATGATTCTAGCCTCGATCTGTTATATTACAATTAATTTTTCTAACATGTGGCACATCATTAACTTATGATAAAAATATTTAAAGTATATTGTTGTTATCTTGTGATAACACGATTTTATATCGATTATTTAGCTTGGTTTTTGATTAATCGAATTATTATTTTTTGTAAATTAAATGATATTTTGCAATGTATTTGTATGTTTTTGCAAGTATTCTGATTTGTATGACTTGTAGAAAAAATGAGTTAAAATGAGGAAGAATTGAAGCTTTTAGCAGAAGAAATGAGAAAAGATGACAGAAAACTAAGTTTCTGCATTCTAAAGCCCAAACGGTCGTAACATAAGTGTGACGTCCGTCACACATGGCTTGAGTGGGATGCTTGTTCTGGATTTGAGATGAGCGTCATAGGTCAAAAGTAGAGAAATTTATAAACATGCCTCAATCAAAAACAAAAATTCGTTGCTGCATTATTCTCTCAGATTCAATTAAGTAGCAGTCAAACAACGTTGTCAAAGCCCAACATTATCTTTTCTTGAATTTCCTCAACAACTCAGTCTACATCATAAGCTATAAATAGAAGCAAATTAAATTTTTCAAAGAGAGCTTTGACCTAACTCTTATTTTGTCGTCTTGTTTTTGGAGCCCAATTTGATTTTCCTATTCAGAGCTTTATTCTATTTTTTTCTGCATTAAGTTTCCATTGCCATTACCTTACCGAACCAGTAATAGCTTCCTACATTGGGAAGCTATTGCAATTTTTATTGTTTCAATCCACTATTGTTTCTCATTTTATTTTCTATAAAAAGTTTATTACACCAAGATTGTATTGTTGTCCTGTACTTCGGTCCAAGTTTATTTTCAGATTAATAAAATTGCTTTTATATTCCATTTGTCATGCTTTATATTGTTTATTATTTCTATTTATTATTGATTGTTTTAATTAATATGTCTGGCTAAAACAGTTAAATCGGTATGTAATTGATTAACCAGAATGAATTCAATAGATCTAGGCTAAAATCATAAACAAACTTATTTTCTGGTTTCGATTTCTTAATTTAAAATTAGCTTTTATTACGAATGTAAAAAGGTAAAAAAGGTTAGGATTAAGACCATGAAAGTGCGAGGATTTAACCGGATAGCTGAAATCGGACATTAGTTTTAAATACAGCGAAAGCGCTTAAAAGTTAATTAGAATCTATAGGTTTTCAAAAATTACTTTTAACTCAATTTGATACAGCGAGAGCATTCAATCTAACTCAGGAGTATAGTAATAGGCAAGACCACAAGAGTGTGAGTCAATAACTTTTAAATTGGTATTTTCTACAGAAAGATAATTTGACCAATCTTTATACGCCAATAAACTATTGAATCCATGAAGGAACGCTAATTACATACCGATATTCTATCGCAACATAATTTAATTAACATTCTTAATTCCCCGTTCCATTTAAACTAAAACATCAATCGCCTTAGCTAAACATAGTAACACCCCGATAGAACTAGGTTGATTATCGAGTCTTTATGGGATCTATATCTTTTATTACTACGTGATTAGGCTGTATACTTGCAGTTAGTACTCATAAGACTCAAAAATTCACAATCAAGTTTTTGGCGCTGTTGTCGGGGACTAACAATCAATATTGTAAATTTGTTGTTGCACCGTATAGACTAAGGTACTCTTATCCTTATAACTATATGTCACCCAAATTCTTTCTACAATCACCACTCCTAGTATTTTGAGGAATCGCAAGAAGCCCACAATTCAAACCTAGAGATATTAATGTAGGATTTCAATGCGACACTAACTCACTCCCAATGTTTTGAAGAACCTCAAGACTCCGTTAATTCAAACCTCAAAACATTAAAGGAAGTTTTCATTGAAAAAACAACCAATTCTAGGATAAAATCTATGATGGAGCGCTTTGTGGAGACAAAAAATCTCCAAAATGAAGAGCTTAGAAGACAACATCTCGATACTCATGAAACCCTTAGGTGGATGAGCACTATGGTTGAGTCCTTCATGACTCACACTGAGGCATTGGAGACCCAAATCTTACTACTTGCACTAACACCTATAGAATCCTCCCTTGAGGAGAATGTGTATGTTATAACAATTAATAGTGAAAAACAACTCGAAAATCCTAAGGAGAGTGAAAAACAACTCAAAAATCCACGTGGGTGGTTACCCATGAGCTTTTAATTTAATGTTTTCCTTTGTTTGTGTTTTGCAGAAAATAGAGAATTGTATCGCTTATCAAGTCTCAACTACGTTTAGGCGAAGGATCTCTAGAAGACAATCCCTTAAAATGAGTGTCTTCAAGAAAGTGAAGTTTCAGAAAATTTAGCTAACTCGTAATACAAGACGCCGAAGTAGGAGTAGTCAGCAAAGACGAGGACAACAAGGGAAGAATCAGAGTGAATTTGGTCGTAGTGGCATATAATGGCAGTCATACAGGTTCTATATTTCCTTTACTGCCTTTTATAAAAACATTGAGGACAGTGTTTGGTTTAAGTGTAGGGGAGGAAATTTACCACTTTCACTTTATCGTTTTAAATTTTTTTCTATTTTTGTTACGTCTTTGTGTCATACCTCGAAATAAAAATGACCTTGTGATTAAAGACCGCGAGCTGGGCAGACATGTGAGTCGCCACCTAATACTCATTTATTCCCAAAAAGGGGAAAGAGAAGATATAGATAAAACTCGTCTAAAAGGAGGATAAAGACAAAGGTCGTCACAACCATTTATTGGATTTGGAAGTCGGTTATGCAAGGGGAAGGTATTAACACCCCTTACATCCATCGTACTCGATGGGAACCATCTAAGTTGTCATGTGCGAAAGGATGTATATGCCTAATGAGTTACTTGCTTAGGGAAAAGAGTATAATTATAAGTTTGATTCATCCTAGGTTCTCGGCAAATATTGAGATCCTCGTGCCTACATACTCCCTCATGCAATGGGAAAGTCAAAGCCTCGTAGTTCGGCCTACTAAGAGTGGTTGGTTGTTGTTTTTATTACCTTTATTTCAAAAAAGGATATAGGAGTCGAATTGCACTAAAGAATATGGGTAGAGGTGATTATTCCAAACTAACAAGCCAAGCGTCTTGCGAAAGAATAATCAGAGCGAGTAACGAGATTCCCATTATCCTCCTTCTACCACTTAAGGCTCGTGGTGTACAATTCTTCTCGTGTTATTAGAATGTTTTATTACCTATGACCACTTGATGTTCAATCAAGGGTTTGGGCCTAAAAAGAATCCTTTTGGTTTTTTGGAAGGTAGATCGCGAGGCACGATGCGCTCGACTTACGGGTGAATGCAAATGGAGGTTTATTGTTTGATTTGATAGTAAGGCACAATGCACTCTGCTGGCAAGGTTAGGTGGATCTGATTCTTAGTCTCTAAGGGTGATCCTAGCAAAACGAAACCATAACTGAAAATAAAATGCAAGTGTGAGAGTGCAACCACTCGGCGTTGGACCAAGGGTTCCGAACAAAGGTGAGTCGATACTAGTCCATATGGGTGCTCCTAGCGATTAAAACGATAAATAAAGCGGAAAATAAATAATATACATAAAATGGGGGAGTGGGATACAAAGTAAAGTACACGGGATTGGACGAAATAAAAGGGTTCGTTGTATTTGCCCAAGAGGAAGCATGTGTGAAGTGTCCTAAGCTATACGAAGCCATTGAAGCTTGAAATTAAATCGAACGCATCGAAATATAGCTCTTTAACTATCTTAGAATCGATTCAATGTTAGAATCATTCTATGAGAAATCGAGCATTACTTTATGCATTCGTGTGGATTTCGAAAATTAAATTGAATTTTGATTTTGATTTCACAATGTAAAAGGCAACCGATTAATGGTCTCGTCTTAACCAAGATTTGTGATCATCTCGATTTTTGGACTTTCATCGACCAAAAGCAAAAAATAAAATAAAGTGCAATAAAATAAATTTCCAAAAGGGAAATAAAATGGTCTCATCATTTAATCGAGATTTCAAGTCGGCTTGCGACGAATCTCAAGATCTAGATGTTCATCGACCATAAAATGAAATAAAGCGATAAATAAAAATAAATTAAACTAAGTTGAATTTGCAAAAGGGAAATAAAATGGTCTCGTCATTTAATCGAGATTTCAAATTGGCTTGCAAAGAATCTTAAGATCTAGATGTTCATCGACCATATAATCGGAAATAAAGCGATAAATAAAATAAACTAAACTACTTTGACCTCATATTGATCAAATTTGGCCGATTTAATGAAATCGAACATATTTGATTTTTTTATGATATCAGCAACCCGAAAAAGTAAGAAAAAACATCAAATAACAAATTAATTAGAGTGAAGATCTAAGCAAATATTATGAGCAACAAAGCAAGATTTAGTAAACAAACAAATAAAAAAACAATAAGGATAAAATAAATAAACAAAATAAAAACAAATAAAAATAAAAGACATGGAGGGTGTATTAGTGATTAAGAAGGTGTTCTTAAGAGACTGACTATGGGATCATGACTCGAAGCCCACGAACACATATAAATAAAATAAAATGAATAAATTAATGACATAAGAAACAAGTATTAAAATCAAAAGCATAGGTATTAGGTCTGGAAAAAAACATGGTCCAGGAAACAAAAGAACACCTTAGGGAGGGTAGTCAAACTCAATCGCACAATTTCGAGTCTCTCTCTAATTTCCAATTTCGCATAGGTTGGTTTCTGTGTTTCGGTATTGGTTTGGAGATCTCAGTTAGTTTCGGTTAGTGATTTTCGGGTGATTTGAATATATGAAGGTTTATTTTTGTTCTTTGGTTTTGTGTTATTCTCGTGAATCTCATTGCACGGTTTAGGCTTTTGTTCTCACTCTCAGCTCTCGTTTTGCGTGCAGTTTTCAAACTCGCACAGTGGATCTCTCTCGATGCGGTTTTGCTTCATATTTTTCACTCTCGAGTTTGTTCGATTATGAATTTCATCCGCTGCTTTATCTCACTTTCTGTTTCGATTGTTTTATTTGATTTTTTCGCTCAGAATTGGTTTCTATCTGGTTCTTTTTTTTGTGTTTATGGATTTAGTTGAAGAATGGTGATGAATGAAGGTTTTGAATGGATGTGGTTTGAAGAAAAGGTGTGTTTGTGAGGTGAATGGGTTGAAGAAGAGGTTATGGTTTGATTTGTGGTTATGGTTTGAAGGATTTTATTTTATTTTATGAAGCTTGGTTATTCTGATTTTTGTAGGGCTTATTCAAGGTCCTCCAAGCTTCCCTCAAAATGGAATTAAGAGAGGTTTATATAAGAGGATTATGAGGGTAAAAGTGGAAATATTGGGGCCAAAGATAGAGAGGAATATTTTGAGAAATATGCTGAATTTTGTTATGACAGGCTGTGAATTTAGAATGCTCATGTGCATCATTATGTGTATTGTGTGCTGCTTGAAATTGGAAAGGAAATCGGTGGAGTTGTGTGGATTTTGTTACAAGTTGTGGGTATTGTGTTGATTTGTATGCTTTGCGAAAGTTTGTTGTTGTGTGAGGTATTGGAAGTAAGTGGGCCATGAAAATACAGGGTGGGGCTGCATGAGTTTGCTGGAAAATATTGTGATATTAAAGTGGGGAATATTGATGGAATGTTTTGTGCTGCTGAGAAAACTAAAAAATAAATGGTAGTAATTAGTAGTATGAGTTTGAGTGGGTCCTTTGTGTGCGGTATCCTGAATTGTGGGATATGGTTTTATTGTGAGATGCTGGAAAAAAAATGTTGGGTGGTATTTGGTTTTTTGTTTGGATAATAATAATAATAATAATAATAATAATGGTCTTAAGGAAAGCAACTCATGATGGGCTTATTGATTATTATTATTATTATTATTATTATTATTATTATTATTATTATTATTATTATTTTGTAGAATAGCCTTAGATGAGTGTAAAAAAATGGATGATTGGATTTAAGAAAAATTGGTTTGGATCATTGAAATAATATGGATCAAAAGATATCGGATAATGGAAAATGAAGGTGATAATCAGACAAATGCCTCCACACAACTCACTGACTATTAGCACTGCACACACAAGCACTGACAAACTCAAATGAAATTGAATTTTCGCATAAACCTTGAAGAAAAGAAATGACATATATTTTTTGGATTTTTTTCGAATATCGGTCAGACAGAAATGAAATGTTATACAAGTAGGACAAATTTGGGGTATGACAGTTGATCCTATCGAATTGGCTTAAACCTGGTAAGATGAATTGGCTCGCGTTCATACTTTAAAGGTAAAATTCAACTAGATACTAAAAAGACTCCAAATTTATCTGAAAATAAGAAAATGTACTAGAGAATTGTCGACACCAAAAGGATGATAGACCTATCACCAAAAGGATGATAGTAAACACACATAACTTGTTATCACCAAAAGGATGATAAGGTTATTCCCGACACCAAAAGGATGTAGGTAAACTGAAAATTAAATAAATCTCTACCACCAAAAGGATGATAAGGTGATCCCTGGCACCAAAAGGATGTAGGTTGACTGAAAGTTAAGTAAATCGATACCACAAAAAGGATGATAAGGCGATCCCTGACACCAAAAGGATGCAGGTAAACTGAAAATTAAATAAATCGCTATCACCAAAAGGATGATAAGGTGATCTCTAACACCAAATGGATGCATGTAGACTAAAAATAAAATAAATTGCTACCACCAAAAGGATGATAAGGCAATCCCCGATACCAAAAGGATGCAGGTAGACTGAAAATTAAATAAATCGCTACCACCAAAAGGATGATAAAGTGATCCCCGACACCAAAAGGATGCAGGTAGACTGAAAATTAAGTAAATCGCTATCATTAAAAGAATGATAAGGCGGTCCACGACGCCAAAAAGATGCAGGTAGACTGAAAATTAAATAAATCGCTACCACCAAAAGGATGATAAGGCGATCCCCGACACCAAAAGGATGCAGGTAGACTGAAAATTAAATAACTCGCTACCACCAAAAGGATGATAAGGCAATCCCCGAGACCAAAAGGATGTCGTTAGGCTGAAAATTAAATAAATCGCTATCACCAAAAGGATGATAAGGAGATCCCCGACACCAAAAGGATGCAGGTAGACTGAAAATTAAATAAATCGCTACCGCCAAAAGGATGATAAGGCGATCCCCGATACCAAAAAGATGCAGGTAGACCAAAAATTAAATAAATTGCTACCACCAAAAGGATGATAAGGCGATCCTCGACACCAAAAGGATGCAGGTAGACTGAAAATTAAATAAATTGCTACCACCAAAAGGATGATAAGGAGATCCCCGACACCAAAAGGATGCAGGTAGATGGAAAATAAAATAAATCACTATCACCGAAAGGATAATAAGGCGATCCCCGACACAAAAAGGATGTAGGCAGACTGAAAATTAAATAAATTTCTACCACCAAAAAGATGATAAGGCGATCCCCGACACCAAAAGGATGCAGGTAGACTGAAAATTAAATAAATCGCTATCACCAAAAGGATGATAAGGTGATCCCGGACACCAAAAGTATACAGGTAAGAACAAAATTGGATAAATGTCTATCACCAAAAGGATGATAAGGACAAATTGGTTGAGGAATATTGGCATAATCAGTAATATTGTTTGGGGAGATCAACAAAAGGTTGAAGAAAATGATCCAATAGGGAACGTCCACTAAATAACATTTGGTAAGAAACTTTTCTTGGAGAAATATTGATTGAAGCTTCATCAACAATAGGTTGAAGAGAACAATTTCGCAGGGAACACCCACTGAACTATTTAAGGAGAACAATTAGATCAATAAAAGGTTGAAGAGAAAAGTTCCATGGGAAACGCCCATTGGATTTTCTGAGGATCGGCCTGGAATCTTCGATTGATCTTGGATCCTGACTTATGCATGTATGCATGTTTGATTCTGAAATGGTATTCCATAATGATGGAAATACAATGAAAATGCTTATGCAATGAGATATAAGTTGAGATGTAAATGTTGGGGATATGAAAATTTTGATTCGTTGATGAACGATGTGTATGATGCATAATGATGCATATGATGTGTTGATGTAAATTATGCATATGAGTGTTGATGCAAAATGATGCATATGAGTGATTTGAATTAGTTTGATGAAAGATGATAACATGGTGGACTTTTGGTCTGGTAGTTGCCAATAATTATTAGACTTTGGGTAGGTGGAAGGGTTTGATTCCCCGACACTCAGTCTTCGACAATGTGTGGTTAGAAGATGGATCTGGATACTCAAAGTTTGATCACTTATTGATGAGAAAAGCGACTTGATCGACTCTTGAAGTTTGCTTGCTTTGAAAGGTTACCAACGTCTAGCAAGATCTGCTTGTTCAGCTGGGAAATAGAGATAGGAAGACTTGCTCCTTGTTTGCTAGCCCCTATCTGTAGGGTGTTGAAATAATTCTGATGGGGAAGCCTTAAGAGTGATCATGACATGATCTTCTCTTGTGTCTGGATAAGGTAAGCGTTTGTCCCTGATTGAGATTTTAAAGATGATTTTCCCCCTGATTGAGTTGTTGAGGGTGAATTGTTCCTGATTGAGTTGTTGAGGGTCTTGGCTCTGATTGCGTTGTTGAGGATAATTTGCCCTTGATCGAGCTGTTGAAGATGATTTGCCCCTGATTGAGCTGCTGAATGAGGGTCTTGCCTCTGATTGAGCTGTTGAGGGTCTTGTCTCTGATTGAAAGGGATTTGAGGTAGTCTTGATTCGGGTTCCTCTTTTGATTTCCCCTTGTTAGGACTACTTTGATGTCAAGCACTGATTTACAATTAAATTATTCATACACAAATGGTAGTGTTAATGCAACGTTCATGCAAACTTTGAAAAAGTCAAATACTTGAATTATAGTGATAGTGTGACGAATGGACAATTAGTCCAGACGTGGTGATGATTTACCAGGTGAGTAAAAAATGCAGCAAGAAGAATATGCTATCAAGATTGAAGATTAGCAAATCTCTAGGAGTCAGTTTACGCAACCTTGTCTTTGTATGCTTTCAGAATAAACCCTGCCTCAAATAGGTCTTTTGAGAGTTGTAATTTGGTTTGCTTAATGGTTTGAGAAACAAAGGTATAAGGCTCAAAGTTTGATTTGTACCCACCCATATTCATAATGTTCTCCAGTCCTACGTTCATTTAAATCATACATTTGTCTTCCAAAAGGGATTTGACGTTATAAGGTGAAGATGAAGCTTCAAGGTTCGCTTTGGAAGTGGAAATCATCTTATTTTTTTCTTGATTGGATGTCGGTGATCCTTCGATTCTTTATATTATGGTCACATGATATATTTTTTGTCTTTGTTGAGGATTTGAGCACCTCTTTTGATTTGATTCTTATTTTTGTTGACTAAGTCTCCCTTTGGGTGCTCAACTTAGCGTTTTTCTTTGATTTTCTTTTTTTTATTTCGCCTAAGTCTCCCTTTGGGTGCTCGACTTAGCAGTTTTTCTTTGTTTTTTCTTCTTCTTATTTTTTGTATTTTGTTGAATGTTGTGACTGCCAAGTCATTGGTTGATGGTCCTCCATGTCTCATCTTGCGATTTGAAGGTGTAGTCAGGTCAACTGAACAACTACCCTGCCCCAGGTTAAGAGTAAGGGTTTGTATCCGAAAGAAACTCTTACTTCTAGGTTCAAAGTGGTTGACTAGGGATTAACTCCTTATCTCTCCAATGTTTGAGGGTTAGAAAAATGCATGTACATCATTGACGAGGTTTTATCTGAAAGCATACCACAATAGTTATGGGTATTTTGTTTTCATCATCCTCCCTCAAATCTTTCCTAAAGTGAAGTGAGGAAATATTTTTGAGATTTTGTGATAAATGAGAAATGATGAGCGAATGCGAATAGACTAATTCAAAACATGCATAAACATAACATTAACAAAACCAAATATAAATAACAATGTTCAGAGCAAATAATACTTAAACAAACAATACAAAATAACAAGAACGCGAAATGATAAATGGCATCACGACTTCCTTCATTTGAGGAATGAACTTCTCTTGATTTGATTGGCTTCTTCAAAGTTGGAGACTATTCAGCTTGGTCTTCGACAACCCCTTCAAAAGTTTTCACTTATAGGCCCCATGCGGCGACATTGGATTGGTTGTAACATTAGGATTTCTGGGAGTGAAGTTGAGATCCTTAGAGTCAACCAGGTCTTGAACCTTGTGCTTGAAGGCTTTGCAATTCTCAATTGTGTGACCTGGAGCACCTTTGTGATACCTATAATGAGCATTGGCATCATAGTCTCAGGGGGATAACAGTTAGAGGTGATATATCCCTCAAAGTAATATATCCATTTGCTAGAAACCCATTAAATATCTTGCCATATGACATAGGCAATGGATCAAAGTGTCTGTTGGGTCTTCTTTGCTGATTTGGCGGGTGCTGTTGAGGAGCACATTATTGTTAATTCAGATGTTGTTGATCGGCCTGTTGTTGTGGATAAGCCGATTGCTGGTATGGAATAGGTGCAACATTAGCAACTTGATGATATGGACGTTGTTGGTAAGATATCTGAGGAGGAAATAGAGCTTGAATAGCTTGCTGATAAGGCATTGAAGGAGTTGGCTAATAAGGCACGGGAGCATATTGTGCAGCAGCAACATATGGATACTGGTAGTAGGGTAGTGAAGTAGGCACACTCTGTTGAGGTTTCCCACTTGGAGTAGAAATGGCATTTTTTCGCCCTCTTTTTTCTTGTGCCCATTGAAAGGCTTCTTAACTCCAGCTTGGCTGCTGTCGCTCCCAAAGATTTGCATCCAGGTACAAGCGCGAACGGTCGGCGAAGGGAACAGTGAGAACACACAGCCGTGAACTCACTGGAGATGAAAAGAGTCGCCAGCTAGGCATTTTTATCCCGGAGGAAAGGCAATGCTGCATAAGCCTAGAAAGAGATGGATAAGACGGTTTGCGCACCAGAGAGACTGAGAAAGGGGGTTGGTTACAACCTGGGAAGGTATTAGCACCCAGATTGTCCGTCGTACTCGACGGGATCCACGCTTAAAAGATTTGTGTTTTAAAGGGGTAGTGTCAGTGCAATCTGTGTGTAAAATAGCTGGAAAAGAATGTACAGGTGTCAGTGCAAAAGAAGTGTGAAGTGTAATATGTATAGTGTCAGTGTAAGAAAGAGTATGCTCATGATTATGAGGCTTAAAGAATAATGCTGGAAGGAGAGGGAATGTACAGAGACTTTTGTTCGATAACTGTTAAGTTATGCCTACGTATCCTCTCGTGCAATGAGGAAGTCAGAACACCGTAGTTCGACCCAAAGAGACTGAAAGATGAATTGACTGGTGAACTGCTTGCTTGCCTATGCTCAAGTGTATGACCTGTCTGGCTCAGGTGCTAACTGTCTTGCATTAGACGGAAGAAGCAAGTTCTCGATTGTGAATGAAGGTGATGAGAAAAGAATCCCGGAGGAGACGATTATTGTTTGTTTTTTTGAGTTTTCAGTCTTTTATTGCTTTTGAAAGTTTGTCATAAGTTAATGAGCTTAAGCCTAAACCAATGGGTTAGCAAACTCATCACATCTTCCCTCTGATTAGGGGTAATGAGAATACCTTAAGTGTGAAGTCAGATTCTCACACTTAATCACCTTTGATGTAGGATTAAGATCATTAACCTACTTGTGATTATTTAGATGTTTTTGTTGTTTTTGTTTAGTGTTAAGTAATGAGATTAAGCCATAATCAGGGACTAAACAGACTCATTACACCATCCTAATAGAAGGATAATAGATGAGAATGTTTAAGCTAAGGAAAACTCCTCAACTTAATCCATGATTAGGGATTAAACTCATGACAAAACAAGCCTTTATTAAGTGGATTTTAGATTAATGGTATGATGATGAAGTGATTTTTATGGTTTGTAAGACAACTTGAGGGGGACTTGTCCATTAACACTAGGGTTAGTCCTTCTTAACCACTTAAGGAAGAATTAGAACCCTAATGCAAGGCCCAAGTTACAAGTGTGATGTCTTGATAATTATTAGATGGATTGATTAAGAGATTTAAACACATAAAGGGTTCAAGACTTAGGATTAAAGTTATACACTCCATCCTAAGAGAAGGATGCAGGCATAAGCTTAATCACAAAGTCTTAAAGCCTTTAGGGTTTAGTCCCTGATTATGAGGTGAGAAGAGAAGACTCAAAAGAGACACAAAGGTAAAACTAAGAGGGGAGACTAATCAAAACCCTAATTCATTGTCATGCTTGGTTGTTCCTAAGGTTTGTGAGGTTTTCAAGAGCAATCCTCAAAGGAGCCACCAGGAAGCAGATGAACAGGATCAAGAGAAGCAAAGTGACTTGCTTCATTCAAGAAGTCAAGTCACTTGAAGAAAGAAAGTGGGAAGAAGAAGAATGAGCAAGCTCAAACTCATACACAAATAGAAATGCAGCAATGGATGCAAGAGGGATGAAAAGAAAAGTTATGAGAAGTGAAGGCAAATTCACTTCCCAAGTTTACTTACCACCTGAAATGTTAGAAAGAAATGCAATGCAATGCAAGATGAGATGAAATGGTATGATGCAAAGCAAAACCAGAAGCATGTTGATGATGATTATGATGTTATGAAGTGCTGCAAACATGAGGCAAGACATGGAGATGTTCATACAAGATCATGGATGCAAATGAAGCAAGCCAAGGAGCATGAACAAACATGAAATGTTATGAAACAAACAAGACAAATGACATGGCAAATATGTAATGCAATGATCAAACATGCTTCCTACATGTCTTAAGATGTCAAATGGATCACAAGAATGCACAAAATACAAAGACAAGTCATGTTATGCAAGAGAATGCAAGAGGGATGCAAATGGAAGCCCAAATTAGGGTTCATGGATCAAACATCAAACACAAACCAGAAACAGAAGCAAACCTCATGATAAAAAATGGAAAATGGTATTCAAAGAAACCCTAGGCCTATGATGAACCACTGCCCAAAGGGGAGCTCTCAACTCTCAACCAAACTCAAGATATGAATTTTCTAAGTTATTAGGGTTTTTTAGGGTTCTTAACAAAACAAATGCCAAACAATTTGAAAATGCAAGGACAATTCATGGCCTTTTTATCCTAGGAACTACATGCAAAACAAAAGACAATGCAAGAAGAATCAATGTCTCAACCTTCACCAATTGGCAGAAATGAATTTTTGAATCCATGATCAAAATAATGCATAAAAAATGATTTAATTCAATGAAAAATTCTTAAAATGCATCAAGATCAAAAAAGAAATTTGGTTTGAAGGTTGGACAATGTTTCTAAATGTCTTAGGACATTTCATGAATTTTTTTGTAATTTTTAAATACCTAAAAGTATTTTTAATTAATTAATTCTCATTAATCAATTAAAGATAATCTTTTAAATATTTAAAAATACCTTTTTTAATGATAAAAATAAAATAAAAAATGTTTTTGGGTCTTAAAAATTAATAAAACTTTAAAGAAAAAGTTTCATAATTTTTAAGATATTTTTGCTATTTTAAAATAATTATGCAAAACAAATGAAAAAGAAATGAATTAAAATGAATTAAAATAAAAGTCAAACAAATGGAAGGATGAGATTGATCCTGGTTTTAAACATGTTGACTGCGCGCGCGATCTGAGGGTGGAGATTCAAGCTGGCCAGATTAATTATAAACTTAATTAATTAAGGTAATGACGTGGATTAGGGTTAAGTGAAGCAATCCAGGCCATTGAATGCACGCGGGAATTGACCAAGTCAGCTCATCCAACGCTCAGGATTCAAACTCTCATTAATGACTGGATTAAGCCCTAATCACTCTCAGGCTGCCGGAGAAGACTTCCGGTCGTCTTCTCCGGCCAGCTCCTCACCTGAAAACTCACCAACTCCCTCAAAATGCAATGAAAATGAAAACTAAGCACATAGAAATGAACCCCATGATCTCCTGAATCAAAACCCTAACCCCAAACATATTTATTCCTCATCAATCGCATGAATCGAAGGCAAACATTTTTAGGGCAAACCAGTTTCAGAGTCAAATTAAATGTTCAAATCACAACCATTTCAAAAACTAAAAGCACCAGGATGATCAGGACAACACAAAGAACAAGTTTGTAACAAGAAAAGCAACTTCTGGAAAAATAAATTTCAGGCTACCTGAGATTCGAAGCTTTCAGTTTAGGAACTTTCTGGCCACCTCTCTTTGTGCAAGCTGCTCTACTTGGTCCCCAGAAGATGTTTGAATACTCAAATGGAGTTTAAGTTGGCTTGATGATGAGTTTCGAAAGCTCCTGCTTCAGTTCAGTCAAAAATGGCAATGGAGATTCTGGCACTTTCAGGTCATGGTGAATGAAGGTTTGAGGTCCTGATGATGAATGGAGAAGGTTTGTGGTGTTTGTTTGTGTGTTTGTGAGCTAGGATGAGAGTTTCGAATGAAACTGCAAAATGGAGTGAGAAATGGCTATGGAGTAATCTGGCTGTTTCAGGCTTGTGTTCTTGGTGTTTTGTGATCTATGAGGCAGGGTGAGTTGAATGGAGGAAAAGGTTTGAGTGTTTTCAGGCTGTATAGAGAAATTCGAGAGCTTATGCAAAATGGAAGGTTTTTGTGTATGTGGTTAATGAGGTCGTTTCAGCCTTGCTCCTTCTTATGTTTTGCTTGCAAATTGTCCACATGACTCTCTCTCATTGGTCAGTTGATTTGACATGTGCTTTATGGATAGGTGAGGCAACTTTTGCAAAAAGTCAAATAATGTGTAAGAGAAGCATGGCTCATGATCTAGGCAAGTACAAGGGCTAGGGCTGGCGCAACATGGTGAGTGTGTGAGGCTGGCTTGATTCAAGGACCAATGCAGCAAGTTGGTGAAGCATGATCATGAGTTTTGCAACTTGGTTACTTTATGGATTTTCATGAAAAATGCCTTGTTACATGAACTAAGCACATGTGATCTCTTGGTTCAATTCTGATTTTATGACTTAGAGAAATGTTTGTGTACTGGTTTGAGAGGAATTAGAAGTCACATAATGCATTTGTTCATGACTTTGCAAAATTTCACACTTGGTGCATACCTTGAAAAACAATGATTTTTGCCAACTTTGCATTGCCATAACTTTTGGTCCAAGAAGAGTTTGATTATGTTCTTGTACTTTTTGAAAAGGGAAAGATGAGATCTACAACTTTCATGACCAAAGTTTTCCCATTTGAAGCATTTTTGAATCATGAATCATGGCTTGAAAAATGACCTAAAATGATGCATTCTTGAAAAGTCAACTATGCCCAAAAAGTCAACATTTGCAAAAACCCTAAATTCTTGATTTTTATGAACTTCAACCTTCTTCCATGATCAAATAAAGATCATATACACTCAAAATGATGAAGATCACCCATTGGTTGGGTCATTGGGGGCCTCAGATGCCCTGATTTTGCACTAACTTGTCTGAAAAGTCAACCCTTGATCAGATGACTTCCCCATGGAATTTCTTCATGAAAATTGATATGCATATTCCCTATACCATATAAAGAGCAATGGAGACAAGAATGACCAAAAAATTTGGAGTTATGGCCTCTGAAACCAAAACCCTAATTTTCAGTCAACTGTGCAGTTCAAACTGGCTCTGCATCACCTCAAACCCTAGTTCTTGTGATTCCTCTGCAATTTTGACTTTGAGGAGATGAAATATGATATAAGAACACACATGGACCACTTTGAATTGATTGGTGACCTTTGGAGTGCCTCAAGAAGCTTTGGGATTGCTCAGATCACAAACCCTAGGTGCAGATGACTTAGAAACTATCCAGTGAATCAAAAATGAGATGTGAGATGATATGATTGTGTTTATGTATATGAAATGATCACAAGCCATGGCGTGAATGGGTGAGGGCAAATTTGGGGTGTTTACAGCTGCCCCTATTCAAACATGAGTTAGCTGTGCAGGATGTAAGCGACGGCTTAACAGGCAAACAAGATAACTTGTGGTTGAATACCAAAGACAGTCCAAAATTTGCACTCACAGAATGAAGAAGAAAAGGGATATAGATTGTAAAGGCAAAATGAAGTATATTGTAAAGTGTGGGCGACGGAGGACGACCGTCGAGCAGAGGAAGACTGCTGGGTAAAGTGGTATGTGAAGCAAAGCGATGACGGGGACGGCCGACATGCTGGTAAAGTGCAGGAAATAAAGCGATGACGGGGACGGCCGACATGCTGGGGATAAAAAGTAAAGCTAAGACGGGGACGGCCGACTAGCTGGGGAAAAACAAGTAAAGCTAAGACGGGGACGGCCGACTAGCTGGGAAAAATAGGATATTATGATGGGGACGGCCATCAAGATAAAGCTGCAAAGTTCTCTGGGGATTAATGAAACATGACGGGGACGGCCATCAAGTTCATAAAGGTCAAGTAACCAACGATGGGGACGGCCATCGGGCTAAAAAGGAAAAGGGACCACGACGGGGACGGCCATCGGGTTAAAGAATAAATGAAATAAACAAATGATGGGGTACGACCATCAAAGGTGAAGGACGATCACCTAGCAGGGGACGGCTGCTCTGTTGGGGATAAAAGAAATATGATGGGGACGGCCATCAAAGGTGGAGGACGACCACCTGGCAGGGTACGGCTGCCGAAAATATCAACGATGGGGACGGCCATCGGATAGGAAAGGTCAACGATGGGGACGGCCATCGGACGAGCATGATGGAGGACGACCATCAAGAAGTGGAGGACGACCACTCAGCAGGGGACGGCTGCTCTCGAGGTTTGTCATAACACAGGACGAGTGTTAGATAACCAAAATCAACAATGGGGACGGCCATTGGATAAAGTGATGAAGGACGATCATCAAAAGGTGGAGGACGACCACCTAGCAGGGGACGGCTGCTAAAAATCAACGATGGGGACGGCCATCGGATGAGCATGATGGAGGACGACCATCAAGAAGTGGAGGACGACCACTCAGCAGGGTACGGCTGCTCTCAAAGGTATCATAACACAGGACGAGTGTTAGATAAAAAGAAAATTTGCTTTGTTGGCGATTTACTGGGGATATAGTAAACACGGACGAGCGTTTACATCCAAGAAACAAAAGGTATAAGTGTTTGGTATTGTGTATAGATTAAAGATGCGGACGAGCATCCTTAAGACTATGATACGGACGAGTATCATGTAGAAACAAAACGACACATGTTCAGAGATGACGATACGGACGAGTATCAACTGGTTAACAAAGAACACGGACGAGTGTTGCATCTGAAAGAATTCTTCTGGGGAATAACAGACACAGGCGAGTATCTATATTCAAGAAGACACAAGTGTTTGACACGGTGTATGGATTAAAGATGCGGACGTGCATCCTTAAGACTATGATACGGACGAGTATCATGTAGAAACAAACACTAGACGCAATGTTCTGAGATGATGGTACGGACGAGTACCAACTGGTTAACAAAGAACAAGGACTACTGTCGAATCTGTGGGGATAGTGATGATGTATACAAGATGCGGACGAGTATCTGTATAAGTGTACCACGAGTAGTGAGCATTGTATTGATGAGTGTTTATCTGCTGGGGAGAGTGACACGGACGAGTGTCAAGAGAGAAAAGTATAATATTAACAAGTGTATGGGTGATAAAGGTGTAAGCGACTGCGCTGGGGATATGACACGGACGGGTGTCAAGAAAGTGTATATACAAGTATATGTGAGTGCAAAGAGGATGTCTTTGGCTTTTTGCTGGTGATTTGACACGGACGGGTGTCAGGAAGTATCTGTAGTACGGGTGATCTTGTTTGTAAAGATGTTCAGGCGACTTTACTGGGGAAGGATGACACGGACGGGTGTCAAAATGAGTATATACTGGTGTTCGTGATTTGAGAGGCAGCTGCTTTTGCTGGGACTCTGGTGGGGATTTTTGTATAATGATGATGAACGGTTTATTATTCACAAGTGTTCAATTCACAACATGACTTATGATTATGCTATGCATTTGATTTTTTTTGCCGTAATGCTCCGTATTAGACGGAATGCTACGCTCTGAGGGTATAATATGATGCGAATGCTATGATTATGCAAAGAGGCACCGATCCGGAATTCGGATCCCATTGCCGCGAAGATCTCTGGATGATCTGCTTGAAGTGAACATCCCAGCTGGGGATGAGATCATTGGTAGATCTAGTGACGTATCTGCTTGGGGATATAGGTCACTGATTGACATATCCTTATAATATGGGACCCAGCTGGGGTTTGTAGAAGCTTTCCGTACTCTGTTGTGATCTCTTCATGCGTTGCTCTTCTGGATAGAGGCTGAAGATTCTGTGGGGATATGATCCCCTGACTTCTGTATTCTGTTGAGGAAGAATGGCAACTCGGCTGGGGAATTGTGAGAGGCAACTCAGCTGGGGATAGAGCATTTCCGATGCTGAGATTGAGTGTATGTTGATTTGGCAGCTCCGCTGGGGGAAACAATGGGGAGCAACTCAGCTGGGGATAGAGCATTTCGGATGCTGAGATTGAGTTTATGCTGATTTGGCAGCTCCGCTGGGGGAAATGGGCACCTTCTAGTGCCATGTGGAAGATAGACCGAGTTGATAACGATTCGCCATCTTGCTAAGACGTAACTTGCATGCCCCAGGTTGTGTTCTGGATACCTGCAAACCTGCAAAGGTAAGGAAACGTACAAAAGGTCCCGAGGTATCCCTTACCGGATTCCGTCATAGGAGTTAAGTACTTTCGAGAATAATCAGATTCCCTGTAAGCATGTGTTTTTATTTTTAGAGAAAGGCATCTGTACTTATGCAATTGTATTTTTAGAAATATCAGACGACTCTTTGCAAAACATAAATGTAAAAACGAAACATGACCAAAAATCTGATTTTATTAATCCATGTGCCCTGAATTGGCAAGATACAGTCAAGGAAACATATCTCCTGAAATGAAGAGATTGTTACAAATTGAGAAACAAAATGCTGGCGATGCTGACGACGCTTTCAAGGAGCTTCCTCTTCTGCTATGACTCGTATGACAATGACGTTCTTCTCGTCTTGCTTTCTGGAGAGAGTTGATTCTGATTGAAGTCTGATCCTTCGTAGCTTACCAAATTGTAGGTGATACAGACGAATTCAGAATGCAGTTGTTCGCTTATTCCCTTATTTTGCATGGATCGCCCTTTCGGGTTTTCAATCCATCGGGATACTCATTTTTGCCTGAGCTGTCCAATGCGGCTTTTCAACTCAGCGGGTGTACACATTTTTTATTTATTTCCCTTACTTTTGCCCGAGTCTTTTATTCTGTTTTTGACTCGCCGGGATGCCCTATTTTTGCCTGGACTTACATTCTGTTTTTATGTCCAGCGGGTCATTTTATGCGAAGTATTTTTTAACTGCATCTGAATTCACAGGGGACGGGAAATCTTCACCATCCATGGTGCTGAGCATCAGTGCTCCACCAGAGAAAACTTTCTTTACAACGAATGGTCCTTCATAATTTGGAGTCCATTTGCCCCTGTGGTCTGTATGAGGAGGGAGGATTCTTTTCAGCACAAGATCTCCTACTTGGTACTCTCGATGCCTGACTTTCTGATCGAAGGCTCTCTTCATCCTCTTCTGATATAACTGCCCATGACAGATTGCAGCCAATCTTTTCTCTTCGATCAGACTCAGTTGCTCGAATCGGGACCGAACCCATTCTGTTTCACTCAGTTTAACATCCATCAATACCCGTAGAGAGGGTAATTCAACTTCAACAGGTAGGACTACTTCCATACCATACACAAGTTGATACGGTGTTGCCCCAGTGGACGTTCTGATTGACGTGCGGTACCCATGCAAGGCGAACGGTAGCATTTCATGCCAGTCTTTGTATGTGATTACCATCTTCTGCACAATCTTCTTGATATTCTTATTTGCCGCCTCAACAGCACCATTCATCTTTGGCCTGTAAGGAGAAGAATTGTGATGTTGGATCTTGAAGTCCCGGCACAGTTCTGCCATCATCTTGTTATTTAGATTGGAACCATTATCAGTAATGATTCGCTCGGGCACTCCATACCGACAGATGATATCTCTTTTCAGAAATCTGGCTACCACTTGTCTCGTGACGTTTGCATATGAGGCTGCTTCAACCCACTTGGTGAAATAGTCAATGGCGACCAGGATGAATCTGTGGCCGTTTGAAGCAGTTGGCTCAATTTTTCCAATCATATCAATGCCCCACATAGCAAAGGGCCAAGGTGAAGACATGATGTTCAAAGGATTGGGAGGTACATGCACCTTATCTGCGTAAATCTGGCATTTATGACATTTCCTGGCGTAAGCACAACAGTCTGCATCCATCGTGATCCAGTAATAGCCTGATCTTAACAATTTCTTTGCCATGGCATGCCCTCCTGCATGGGTACCAAAAGATCCTTCGTGCACTTCATGCATCAGCAATTCTGCTTCCGTCTTGTCAACACATCTGAGGAGTACCATGTCAAAATTCCTCTTGTATAAAGACCCATCAGTGTTCAGAAAGAAACTACCAGCAAGCCTTCTCAAAGTCTTCTTATCATTGGAAGATGCCCCAGGTGGGTATGTCTGATCCTCCAAGAAGCACTTAATGTCATGGAACCAAGGCTTGTCATCTTTTACAACATCTGCTGCAAATACATATGCTGGTCTATCAAGTCTAGACACTGAAATCTGAGGTACAAAGTTAGCCGTTTGAACTTTGATCATGGATGAAATGGTAGCAAGAGCATCTGCAAACTGATTCTCGTCCCGAGGGATATACTCAAGCTTGACTGTTGTGAAGAACGTCAACAACCTTCTTGTATAATCCCTGTAAGGTATCAGATGATCCTGGTGTGTGTACCATTTTCCGTTGGTTTGATTGACTACCAAAGCTGAATCCCCGAATACGGTCAATGTCTTGATCCTGAGGTCAATGGCTTCCTCAAGACCCATAATGCAAGCTTCGTATTCAGCTTCGTTGTTAGTGCAGTTGAAAGTGAGTTTTGCCGAGAAAGGCATGTGAACTCCTTTAGGTGTAATGAGTACTGCACCAACACCACGGCCATTCATGTTGACAGCCCCATCAAACATCATAGTCCATTCTTCCTCCGGGTCAGGCCCTTCGGTGCGAATAGGTTCTTCGTGATCTTTTGCTTTAATGAACATGATATCTTCATCAGGGAAGTCAAACCTCATAGGCTGGTAGTCATCAATGGGTTGCTCAGCAAGGTATTCAGATAGTACACTGCCTTTGATGGCTTTCTGAGATGTGTACTGTATGTCGTATTCTGTGAGAATCATTTGCCATCTTGCAACCCGTCCAGTAAGAGCTGGCTTCTCGAAAATGTACTTAACTGGGTCCATTTTTGAGATTAATAAGGTAGTGTGGGTCAGCATATACTGTCTCAGTCGGCGAGCAGCCCACGCTAAAGCACAGCAAGTTTTCTCGAGCAGTGAATAACGCTGTTCACAGTCGGTAAACTTTTTGCTTAGGTAGTATATTGCATACTCTTTTCGACCAGACTCGTCATGCTGGCCCAACACACACCCCATTGACTCTTCTAGCACTGTCAAGTACATAATCAGAGGTCTTCCTTCAACTGGCGGCATAAGGATTGGAGGTTCTTGTAAGTACTCTTTGATCTTGTCAAAAGCCTTCTGGCAATCTTCGTTCCACCTGACCGTTTGTTCCTTTCTTAACAGCTTGAACAAGGGTTCACAGGTTGCTGTGAGGTGAGATATGAACCGTGAGATGTAGTTCAATCGACCTAAGAAACCTCGAACTTCTTTTTCTGTCTTCGGTGCAGGCATCTCTTGAATAGCTTTGACTTTATCAGGGTCAACCTCAATCCCCTTCTCGCTTACAATAAAGCCCAGCAGCTTACCAGATCGCACCCCGAATGTGCATTTGTTGTGGTTCAGCTTCAATTGGTACTTCCTCAGACGCTTGAATAATTTGAGCAGATTCACCAGGTGGTCTTCCTCTGTAAGGGACTTGGCGATCATATCATCCACATAACATTCTATTTCCTTGTGGATCATATCGTGGAACAATGTCACCATAGCCCGTTGATATGTGGCACCAGCATTCTTCAGTCCGAATGGCATCACTTTGTAACAGAACGTGCCCCAAGGTGTAATGAATGTTGTCTTCTCCATGTCTTCAGGTGACATCTTGATCTGGTTATATCCTGAAAATCCATCCATGAAGGAGAATACCGAGAACTGAGCCGTATTATCCACCAATACGTCAATGTGAGGTAATGGGAAGTCATCTTTCGGGCTGGCTCTGTTCAGATCCCGGTAATCAACACACATTCTTACTTTGCCATCTTTCTTAGGAACAGGTACTATATTAGCAACCCACGGCGGATAGCTAGTCACAGCAAGGAACCCGGCGTCCCATTGCTTTTGTACCTCTTCCTTGATTTTCATAGCCATGTCCGGGCGAGTTCGGCGCAGCTTCTGTTTGACTGGTGGGCATTCCTCTCTCAAAGGCAGCTTGTGCACAACTATATCGGTATCCAACCCTGGCATATCTTGATACGACTAAGCAAACACATCAACATACTCCTGAAGCAGATCTACCAGTTGCCTTTTCACTGAGTCTTGTAGGCAGGCCCCGATTTTAACTTCTTTCACGTCTTCGTCAGTACCAAGATTAATCACTTCAATCTCTTCCTGATGAGGAGTAATAACCTTTTCCTCCTATCTCAACAACCTAGCTAGCTCTTCAGGAAGCTCATATTCTTCATCAACCCCTTCATCAGCTTGATTGATTGGATTGTCAAAGTCATACGGTGTCATAGCCGTGCTGTTGTCGGTGCAGTCAGGAAGGCACTCTCTGCAAGGGTTAAGTTCGTTCATTTTAGTGATTGATTTTAATCTTGCTTTAGAAAAAGTGAAATGAAGTTATCATTTTGAAAACACCGCCATTTATTTTTTGTACAAAAAGAAAAATGGAAAAACAGTGAGCAGAAAAGAAAAGACTTGTTTGCAAAAGATTGTCTGATATTTCATTAATTTAATCTTGTTTGCACAAAAGTACAGATGGCCCTGATTACAAAATGAGTCTTGTCATCTTGGGCAAGATGCAAGACTTGGATGCATGCTTATAAAAAAATACAGGAAATAATAATTACTCTGATTGAGTAACTCTTATAATTTCCTGGGAAGACCAGTTCGAGACACTGCTCCCCGGGATCTTCGGACGAATCCAATTCTCCAGATTGCGCTCCTCTTCCAGCTCGTCTTCCAGACAGTTGATAGCATCGGGGGTAAGCATCCCCCCACTGACAAAACCAGGCTCTGCAGCAGCCTTTGCTTGATGTTGAGTTGGTTTGTAACCCAACCCAAATTTGTCCTTCTTCTCCTCCACAGCTAAGACCTTGCCCCAGCCTAGGGCAGTTCCTTCTTCAACAACCTTCCGGGCTTGTCGGTAAGATGACATGGAGATTCCAGATACAGCAGATGCTTCATTGACATTCAAGGCTTCAAAACCTTGGCTCATTGTTTCATGGATCTCCCCATCCATCTCAATGTATTTATAAGTAGCCAGATGGCTAACAAAGATATCCTCTTCCCCACAGATTGTGACAACTTGACCTTCCCACTCAAATTTTAACTTTTGGTGAAGGGTAGACGTTATTGCGCCGGCGGCGTGAATCCAGGGTCTACCCAACAAACAGCTGTAGGCGGGCTGAATGTCCATCACATAAAAGATAGTTTTAAAGGTCTGTGGGCCAATTGTCACAGGCAGCTCAATCTCTCCCAGAACCGATCTCTTAGAACCATCAAAGGCTCTTACTACCAGGTTACTGGGTCTCAATGCCAGTCCATCATATTCTAACTTCACCAGAGCCTTCTTTGGTAAGACATTCAGGGAAGAACCTGTGTCCACCAACACATGAGAAAGGACAGCTCCTTTGCATTCCATGGTTATGTGCAAGGCTTTGTTGTGATTGCGGCCATCCGCTGTCAAGTCAGAATTGGTAAACCCTAGCCCATTGCTAGCAGTAACATTTCCAACCACGGTTTCCAATTGGTTGACAGTAATCTCCTCAGGCACGTAAGCTGCGTGCAGTACTTTAAGTAGTGCATTCCGATGGGCTTCGGAGCACATAAGCAGTGAGAGGATGGAGATTTTGGATGGCGTCTGGTGAAGTTGATCCACAATTTTGTAGTCACTCTTTTTGATGATCCGCATAAACTCGTCAACTTCCTGATCAAATGGAGTTTTCAGGGCTTCTTTGGCAGCTGGATCTTCCTGCACCGGGCCTTTTCCTTTTGCCTTGGCAGCAGCTTCTGCTTCGGCAGTAGGTTTTTGAACTTGTGAAGCAAAGAGACGTCCGCTTCGAGTGAAGCCTCCGCCTCCCCCCACATTATCTACTTGTGGTGCAGGTGTTGATGTTTCAAGAGTGATTCTTTTTCCTTCGCAGTATACGTCAGAGCCATAGTGCCAAGGGATGGCCCTATTGCTTTCATATGGTACTGGTCCAGGCACCGTGACAGTGACTGGACTGATTGCTGCTGCTGAAGGGACTGTAATTGTTTGTGGATCATAAAAGATTGTAACTGGTGCTCTGGTGGGAGCAGCACCTTCTGAATGGTAGGCGGAGTTATTTTCAGGATCGTAGAATATGGTAACAGTAGAGACATCTTCATGATTGATTGCTGGTGTTGTAGGAGGTATTGTTGGAAGGACTGTTGTTGTTGTTGATGGAGAGTCGAAATGGAATGAAGCTGAAGTTGTAGCAGGAGAAACTGTTGAAAACTGATCATTTGGGAGAACTGATGAAGTACTTGTTGATGCCGCTGATGAATTGTCGGGAACAATAGTTGCTGCATTTGTAGGAGGATCTGAAACCGTTGCTGATGAAGTTGCTTGATTTGCCGGAAATGATGTAGTGATCTGGAGTAGGCCACTCCGAATAAGGCTGTCAATGCCATTTCTCAAGTCCTCACACCCATTCCATGAAATATTGCAATAGGGACACCCTAGTTCACACCCCGGAAATATTTGGTTCTCACGGAGTTGAGCTTTGATTTCCACCAATGGTGTCCTGATCTGATCCACACTAGTTATCAAATAAGACGGTTGGTCTTCTTCAATAGCATTAATTCGAGGACCACCATGGTTTGGCATTGGGTTTTTATTGACATTGGGCGGAGGTGCAAAATTCAGAGCCTTGGAGTCTACCAAGTCTTGTACCTTCATATGCAGAGCCCTGCATTTTTCTGTACTGTGACCAGGTGCGTTTGAGTGAAAAGCACACCTAGCATTGGAGTCATAGTTTCTTGGTAGACTGTTGGGATCCGGAGGTGCCAACGTTCTTAGCTCAACCAGGTTGAGTTTCAGAAGTTGTGGCAGCAAGGCAGCATACGGCATTGGGATCGGGTCGATCACTCTGTTAGCTTGGGATGGCCTTTGTTGGAATGGCCTCTGTTGATTGTTGTTGTTGGAGTTGTTGTTGCTGTAGTTTCTTGGAGGATATTGATTCTGATGATATTGAGGTTGTTGTTGGAAGTTTTGTTGAGGAGGTTGATAGACTGGCTGAGGATGAGCTGGAGCAGGGATGGTGACTGCTGCTATTGACCTTTGAACATATTGGGGCCTACCCCTGTTGGTGTGAATGGCATTGGTCTCGCCAGTTCTTCTCGGGCCTGTAAAAGGCTTTCTTGTACCACTGGACGAGCTGGCACCATTATCGGAGATCTTACCCATTTTCAACAGGCTTTCAATTCTCTCCCCAGCTATGACAACATCTGCGAAGCTAGTGGAAGAGAAAGCAGCCAACCTGTCAATATACGTTCCTTGAAGAGTGTTCATAAACATGTCTGCCATTTCTCTCTCAGACATAGGTGGTTGAACGGCAGCAGCCAGTTGCCTCCACCTTTGGGCATACTCTCGGAAACTTTCCCTCGACGACTGTGACATTCCCATTAGGAGAGTCCTGTTGGGTGCCATGTCTAAGTTGTATTGATACTGTCGGATGAAGGCCTCTGCCAGGTCCTTCCAGCATCTCACAGTTGCCTTTGTCAAATGGGAATACCATTCCCTTGATGCTCCAGTCAAGCTATCTTCAAAATAGAACATCCACAATTTCTCGTCCATGGTATAAGCTTTTAATCTTCCGAGAAAAGATTGCAGATGGGTCCGGGGACAAGAAGTCCCGTTATACTTTTCAAAACATGGAGGCTTGAACTTGTGGGGAATCCTAACCCCGTCTACCAAACCCATGTCCATGACGTCGAAACCCAAAGAGTTTTGAGATTCTAAGGACCTCAACTTCTCAGCTATTTCATCCAATCTCCTGTCATAAGTTTCCTCTCCAGCACCCATTACTGTAAATTGGTCCTCCTGAGGATCTTCTTGAAGTACCCTGGCTGCAGTAGATGTCCCTTGAATGTTTGCAGGAATATTAATCTCAGGATGTAGATGTGGGCCAAACACAGGGGGGTTAACATGTGGTTGCACCCTTTCATTGTTACTTGTGCCAGCAGTCCCCACATGGGGCTCCTCTTGATTCCTCCCTTCTACCAAAGTTCTGAGCCTCTCCTGGCTTTGAGCTAAGTTATTCATCACTTCCATGAATTGTGTTATCTGGGTTCTCATCTCTAGTCTTTCGTTTGCCATCTGGTTTCTGACCTCCGTAAGGTCTTGCTGCATCTGGTCCATCTGGATTCCCGGAAGGTTGTTTCTAGTTGGGTACCTGTGAGGCCTGTTGAGAGGAAATACCCGGCGGCGAGCAATAATTCCTGAGATTCACAACAGAGGTTAGTAACAACAAAACAAAACCCTACAAAACAAACAAAAGGGTTAGCATGCAATGCAGTTATGCTTATTTGCTCTCAAGGTATCCGGTTTGGCCTTCAGTTTTGACCCTTCCAGACCCTTGAAGATGATGCTGTTGAAGTTGCTTTTGATGGAAACCAACACAAATATATTACAAAGGTGAAATAATACAACTTGTTCATTTTACAACACAAACCCCCAAAGGGGCCAAAATACATCACAAAAAGCAAAAGTACATGGAAAAGGAACAACAACAAGCAAATGATCAAACTCCAAGGCCAAACTCATCCTCACGAACTTCCTTGAGAAGTGCTTCGGTCACAGGATCAGCCGGATGCTCCGTGAGACCTCTGATGAGAAGGTTTCTTGTTGCAACAGCTGCAGTCAACTTCTTGTTCTGACTTTGGTCCTTGGACCTCTTCACTCCAGCTCTGATTTCTAGCTCTGATATTTCCTTCTGGGCTGCTGCCAGGGCTTTTTCCATCTGTCCCATCTTGTCTTGCGCTCTCTTGTCTTCTAGAGTACGGGCCTCAGTGATCCGGACCCATCTGGCCTGACTCTCTTTCAAATACAAGTCTGTTCTTGCTCTCTGAAACTGGGCTTCTTTACAAGCATTCTTCAGAATCTGTTCACCAGCTTTAGACTTGTTGATATAATCTCCAGACTTCTCAATTTTAGTCAAGTGTTCCACTCTTAACTTCTCCAGTCTCTCAATCTCCCTCACACCTTCACTCCTCTCCCTGAGGGTCTTCTGCAAGGCTTGGGTTAACTTCTCATTTCTTTCCTTCAAGCTCTCAAACTCCTCCAAACTGATAGTGGCAGGGGGTGGTGCTGAAGATGACTCAGGCATGTCCTCTATGGTAAAGGGCATTCCAGAGAATTGGGCCCTGGCATGGGACCACTCATAATATTGGACTGATGCCACATTATTGCACTTCCCCAGAATGGTGATTCCCTTGGTTTGAACATGATCCCAGGCCCAAGCAGCCTGCCTAACAGTTGCCAGACTAACCTTGTTCTCACAGTAGAGGGTCTCAACCAAATCCTGTACCCTAGGAGTGTGGACCAGTGCATAGCCCAATTGCCTCCTGAACAGCAGAGGGTTGTAGTTGATACTTCCCTTAACTCCTATTAAGGGCACATTGGGAAAGTGCCCACAGCTGGTGATCATATCTCTGCCCTTGGTGCTCTGAGTACACCATCTGATATCTGCTGAAGTGAGAGTAGTGAGCCTCTTAGCCCAGTTGCTTTGCTGATGAGGATTTAGAAATGCATCTGTCCTGGGTAGATGCTTTAGAAGCCAAGCATGGAATAATGGAGCACAAATCCTCACTAATCTTCCCCTCTGCTTCTCATTTCTCTGATGCACTGAGTAATAGAGATCACCCAGCAAAGTTGGCACTGGGTTCCTCAGGATGAACAAATGGATTGCATTCTTGCTGATGAATCGAGGCTCATCTGCAAACAACACAATTCCATACACACTTAAGGCCAGCAGAGCACAAACAGCTTTCCACTCCCCCAGGGAGGCTTTCAAACTAGCTTGAGAAATCAGGAAGTCCAGATGAAACCCAGGGATCCCAGCTTTAGAGGTCATATGCTGTTCAATCAAAACAGGCTCCAGGTGCAAAGCTTTTGCTATCTCTCCATTGCTGGGAAAGACCATTTCAGGGTTGAAAGGGATTTCCCTCTTGATAGGCAAACCAATCAAAGATGAGTATTCTTCTAATAGAGGCCCCAACTGAAAGTCTTGAAAGGTGAAACATCTCAATGGGGGGTCATAAAACTGAATACAGGTGTGGATGAGGCTCCTCTGAGATGGGTCCAGATCCATGACCAAGTCAAGTATATCCCCATAACTCTCCCTGAACAAGGGTATGTGATCTGGAGTGATCAGGGTTTGGATCCTCCTGATATCTGATAAGTCTGGTTGGAAGAAGTGATAAGTGATGTTGCTTTTCTTTGGAGCCATGATGCTGAGGACTGAGTAGGATAAGTGCTGATGAAGATGCTGAGGAGTGGGCCACTGGCTGGCTAGTGCTAGTAACTGAAGTATATGGCTGACAACTGAAGCAGGTGCTGGTGGAGATAGGTCAATAATGCAGATGGGGTCAAAACCAAAACCAAATGAAGATGGATACCCTGAAACAAATAAGCAAATGTCAATATGATGCAATGAGTATGTATGCAAAATGAAATGCAAGGGTTTGTGACTGAGCTGGATCTGATTAACTGTCTTGGTATAGATCCATGTGTGTTCAAGAAATCCAGATGGAGGTCTAAAAATCCAGTAACCAGGGTGGGGGACTCAAATAAAGAGCCATAAGTCCAAGGTTTTAGAATCACAAGAACTGTCCAACATGGAGCACTCTTAACAAAGTCAAAGTAACAGGGTATTCTGAGGTCAAGGTACCTGCAAACCTGTAAACAGCCCAACCCCCTCACAGGTGGTGATCTAGAACAAGGATCCTCAGACTTGGATCAGTTATGAGAAGTGTAAACACTTCTAACCCGGAGGTACAGTGTTTACAATAACCATAACAGTTCCTCCTCCAATTCACCTCAGTTTCTGAAGGTCAATACTAAAAGGTCATCCAGACTTAGCAGGCTTCCCAGATAGCCCTAGCATTGCAGGAAATCTGCAACACAGAGTTCTCAAGAAGAAACCCACATCTGAACCGTGTTTCATATTCCTGCACCAGACCGAAATGGAATGGGAAAGAATATGATTCACTCTAGCCTAGGTGTCACTCAGGTCCCAGGTATAGGACCTTAACTCTCAATGGAACACCCACCCACCAAAACAAGAAACCAGATCCAGCCAGTAATAATGACAGTATGATATATAAAAACAGTAAAGAAAGCAATAAATAATGCTGTACAGAAAGCAGTAAATAAAGCAAGTATACAAATAGCACATAACACCCCCAATAAACACAAATCAAACAAGCGCTAGGAGGAACCCACAAAAAGAACCAGAAGCCCTGGTTGCAGTACGCATCCCCAGCAGAGTCGCCAAGCTGTCGCTCCCAAAGATTTGCATCCAGGTACAAGCGCGAACGGTCGGCGAAGGGAACAGTGAGAACACACAGCCGTGAACTCACTGGAGATGAAAAGAGTCGCCAGCTAGGCATTTTTATCCCGGAGGAAAGGCAATGCTGCATAAGCCTAGAAAGAGATGGATAAGACGGTTTGCGCACCAGAGAGACTGAGAAAGGGGGTTGGTTACAACCTGGGAAGGTATTAGCACCCAGATTGTCCGTCGTACTCGACGGGATCCACGCTTAAAAGATTTGTGTTTTAAAGGGGTAGTGTCAGTGCAATCTGTGTGTAAAATAGCTGGAAAAGAATGTACAGGTGTCAGTGCAAAAGAAGTGTGAAGTGTAATATGTATAGTGTCAGTGTAAGAAAGAGTATGCTCATGATTATGAGGCTTAAAGAATAATGCTGGAAGGAGAGGGAATGTACAGAGACTTTTGTTCGATAACTGTTAAGTTATGCCTACGTATCCTCTCGTGCAATGAGGAAGTCAGAACACCGTAGTTCGACCCAAAGAGACTGAAAGATGAATTGACTGGTGAACTGCTTGCTTGCCTATGCTCAAGTGTATGACCTGTCTGGCTCAGGTGCTAACTGTCTTGCATTAGACGGAAGAAGCAAGTTCTCGATTGTGAATGAAGGTGATGAGAAAAGAATCCCGGAGGAGACGATTATTGTTTGTTTTTTTGAGTTTTCAGTCTTTTATTGCTTTTGAAAGTTTGTCATAAGTTAATGAGCTTAAGCCTAAACCAATGGGTTAGCAAACTCATCACATCTTCCCTCTGATTAGGGGTAATGAGAATACCTTAAGTGTGAAGTCAGATTCTCACACTTAATCACCTTTGATGTAGGATTAAGATCATTAACCTACTTGTGATTATTTAGATGTTTTTGTTGTTTTTGTTTAGTGTTAAGTAATGAGATTAAGCCATAATCAGGGACTAAACAGACTCATTACACCATCCTAATAGAAGGATAATAGATGAGAATGTTTAAGCTAAGGAAAACTCCTCAACTTAATCCATGATTAGGGATTAAACTCATGACAAAACAAGCCTTTATTAAGTGGATTTTAGATTAATGGTATGATGATGAAGTGATTTTTATGGTTTGTAAGACAACTTGAGGGGGACTTGTCCATTAACACTAGGGTTAGTCCTTCTTAACCACTTAAGGAAGAATTAGAACCCTAATGCAAGGCCCAAGTTACAAGTGTGATGTCTTGATAATTATTAGATGGATTGATTAAGAGATTTAAACACATAAAGGGTTCAAGACTTAGGATTAAAGTTATACACTCCATCCTAAGAGAAGGATGCAGGCATAAGCTTAATCACAAAGTCTTAAAGCCTTTAGGGTTTAGTCCCTGATTATGAGGTGAGAAGAGAAGACTCAAAAGAGACACAAAGGTAAAACTAAGAGGGGAGACTAATCAAAACCCTAATTCATTGTCATGCTTGGTTGTTCCTAAGGTTTGTGAGGTTTTCAAGAGCAATCCTCAAAGGAGCCACCAGGAAGCAGATGAACAGGATCAAGAGAAGCAAAGTGACTTGCTTCATTCAAGAAGTCAAGTCACTTGAAGAAAGAAAGTGGGAAGAAGAAGAATGAGCAAGCTCAAACTCATACACAAATAGAAATGCAGCAATGGATGCAAGAGGGATGAAAAGAAAAGTTATGAGAAGTGAAGGCAAATTCACTTCCCAAGTTTACTTACCACCTGAAATGTTAGAAAGAAATGCAATGCAATGCAAGATGAGATGAAATGGTATGATGCAAAGCAAAACCAGAAGCATGTTGATGATGATTATGATGTTATGAAGTGCTGCAAACATGAGGCAAGACATGGAGATGTTCATACAAGATCATGGATGCAAATGAAGCAAGCCAAGGAGCATGAACAAACATGAAATGTTATGAAACAAACAAGACAAATGACATGGCAAATATGTAATGCAATGATCAAACATGCTTCCTACATGTCTTAAGATGTCAAATGGATCACAAGAATGCACAAAATACAAAGACAAGTCATGTTATGCAAGAGAATGCAAGAGGGATGCAAATGGAAGCCCAAATTAGGGTTCATGGATCAAACATCAAACACAAACCAGAAACAGAAGCAAACCTCATGATAAAAAATGGAAAATGGTATTCAAAGAAACCCTAGGCCTATGATGAACCACTGCCCAAAGGGGAGCTCTCAACTCTCAACCAAACTCAAGATATGAATTTTCTAAGTTATTAGGGTTTTTTAGGGTTCTTAACAAAACAAATGCCAAACAATTTGAAAATGCAAGGACAATTCATGGCCTTTTTATCCTAGGAACTACATGCAAAACAAAAGACAATGCAAGAAGAATCAATGTCTCAACCTTCACCAATTGGCAGAAATGAATTTTTGAATCCATGATCAAAATAATGCATAAAAAATGATTTAATTCAATGAAAAATTCTTAAAATGCATCAAGATCAAAAAAGAAATTTGGTTTGAAGGTTGGACAATGTTTCTAAATGTCTTAGGACATTTCATGAATTTTTTTGTAATTTTTAAATACCTAAAAGTATTTTTAATTAATTAATTCTCATTAATCAATTAAAGATAATCTTTTAAATATTTAAAAATACCTTTTTTAATGATAAAAATAAAATAAAAAATGTTTTTGGGTCTTAAAAATTAATAAAACTTTAAAGAAAAAGTTTCATAATTTTTAAGATATTTTTGCTATTTTAAAATAATTATGCAAAACAAATGAAAAAGAAATGAATTAAAATGAATTAAAATAAAAGTCAAACAAATGGAAGGATGAGATTGATCCTGGTTTTAAACATGTTGACTGCGCGCGCGATCTGAGGGTGGAGATTCAAGCTGGCCAGATTAATTATAAACTTAATTAATTAAGGTAATGACGTGGATTAGGGTTAAGTGAAGCAATCCAGGCCATTGAATGCACGCGGGAATTGACCAAGTCAGCTCATCCAACGCTCAGGATTCAAACTCTCATTAATGACTGGATTAAGCCCTAATCACTCTCAGGCTGCCGGAGAAGACTTCCGGTCGTCTTCTCCGGCCAGCTCCTCACCTGAAAACTCACCAACTCCCTCAAAATGCAATGAAAATGAAAACTAAGCACATAGAAATGAACCCCATGATCTCCTGAATCAAAACCCTAACCCCAAACATATTTATTCCTCATCAATCGCATGAATCGAAGGCAAACATTTTTAGGGCAAACCAGTTTCAGAGTCAAATTAAATGTTCAAATCACAACCATTTCAAAAACTAAAAGCACCAGGATGATCAGGACAACACAAAGAACAAGTTTGTAACAAGAAAAGCAACTTCTGGAAAAATAAATTTCAGGCTACCTGAGATTCGAAGCTTTCAGTTTAGGAACTTTCTGGCCACCTCTCTTTGTGCAAGCTGCTCTACTTGGTCCCCAGAAGATGTTTGAATACTCAAATGGAGTTTAAGTTGGCTTGATGATGAGTTTCGAAAGCTCCTGCTTCAGTTCAGTCAAAAATGGCAATGGAGATTCTGGCACTTTCAGGTCATGGTGAATGAAGGTTTGAGGTCCTGATGATGAATGGAGAAGGTTTGTGGTGTTTGTTTGTGTGTTTGTGAGCTAGGATGAGAGTTTCGAATGAAACTGCAAAATGGAGTGAGAAATGGCTATGGAGTAATCTGGCTGTTTCAGGCTTGTGTTCTTGGTGTTTTGTGATCTATGAGGCAGGGTGAGTTGAATGGAGGAAAAGGTTTGAGTGTTTTCAGGCTGTATAGAGAAATTCGAGAGCTTATGCAAAATGGAAGGTTTTTGTGTATGTGGTTAATGAGGTCGTTTCAGCCTTGCTCCTTCTTATGTTTTGCTTGCAAATTGTCCACATGACTCTCTCTCATTGGTCAGTTGATTTGACATGTGCTTTATGGATAGGTGAGGCAACTTTTGCAAAAAGTCAAATAATGTGTAAGAGAAGCATGGCTCATGATCTAGGCAAGTACAAGGGCTAGGGCTGGCGCAACATGGTGAGTGTGTGAGGCTGGCTTGATTCAAGGACCAATGCAGCAAGTTGGTGAAGCATGATCATGAGTTTTGCAACTTGGTTACTTTATGGATTTTCATGAAAAATGCCTTGTTACATGAACTAAGCACATGTGATCTCTTGGTTCAATTCTGATTTTATGACTTAGAGAAATGTTTGTGTACTGGTTTGAGAGGAATTAGAAGTCACATAATGCATTTGTTCATGACTTTGCAAAATTTCACACTTGGTGCATACCTTGAAAAACAATGATTTTTGCCAACTTTGCATTGCCATAACTTTTGGTCCAAGAAGAGTTTGATTATGTTCTTGTACTTTTTGAAAAGGGAAAGATGAGATCTACAACTTTCATGACCAAAGTTTTCCCATTTGAAGCATTTTTGAATCATGAATCATGGCTTGAAAAATGACCTAAAATGATGCATTCTTGAAAAGTCAACTATGCCCAAAAAGTCAACATTTGCAAAAACCCTAAATTCTTGATTTTTATGAACTTCAACCTTCTTCCATGATCAAATAAAGATCATATACACTCAAAATGATGAAGATCACCCATTGGTTGGGTCATTGGGGGCCTCAGATGCCCTGATTTTGCACTAACTTGTCTGAAAAGTCAACCCTTGATCAGATGACTTCCCCATGGAATTTCTTCATGAAAATTGATATGCATATTCCCTATACCATATAAAGAGCAATGGAGACAAGAATGACCAAAAAATTTGGAGTTATGGCCTCTGAAACCAAAACCCTAATTTTCAGTCAACTGTGCAGTTCAAACTGGCTCTGCATCACCTCAAACCCTAGTTCTTGTGATTCCTCTGCAATTTTGACTTTGAGGAGATGAAATATGATATAAGAACACACATGGACCACTTTGAATTGATTGGTGACCTTTGGAGTGCCTCAAGAAGCTTTGGGATTGCTCAGATCACAAACCCTAGGTGAAGATGACTTAGAAACTATCCAGTGAATCAAAAATGAGATGTGAGATGATATGATTGTGTTTATGTATATGAAATGATCACAAGCCATGGCGTGAATGGGTGAGGGCAAATTTGGGGTGTTTACAGCTGCTAGAACCTCCTTGAACCTTTCCACTTTTCAGGCCTTATTCAATTCTTTCTCCAACAATCACTATGTCTGAGAAACCTGAAGACACACTTCTGATCAAATTTTCGTAGTATTGCCCTTGTAAGGTATCCATGAAGATATCGATCAACTCACAGTCAACCAATGGCGGATGCACTCTGGCCACTAACTCTCTCCAACATTGTGCATACTCTTTAAAGGACTCATTATCCTTTTGAGCCATACTCTGAAGTTGAGTATGGTTGAGAGCTAAGCTAGTGTTGTACTTGTATTGCTTTGTAAATGCACCAGATAATTCAAGCCAAGTGCGTATATTTCCGAGTTCAAGTTGCATGTACCATTCTAGAGACGCTCCAGACAGGCTATCTTAGAAGCAATGGATCATGAGCTTGTCATCTTTGGCATGAGCATCCATTTTTCTATAGTACATCCTCAAATGGAGATGGGGAGAACTGAGGCCTTCGTATTTCTCGAATTCTAGCAACTTGAACTTAGTAGGAATCACAACATCTGGAACTAGGCACATTTCTGAGGCACTCAAAGAGGTTGAGTTGTGTCCTTCCATAATTCGGAGTTTCTCAAATAACTCATGACACATATTCATAGCTTCGGAATCTTAAACATCATGAGGATTGGTGATTGGAACAACAGTATACATCTCATACTCAACTTGTTAATTTTCTTCAGAATGAGGAATCTGGACCTGAGTTAGAATAGGTTGAGCTTGTGGGATAACACCAACACTAACACCAGAGGTAGGCATTGGTTGAGAAGTGACTTCTTCAACCGCAGGAGTGAAGCCTGGAAGAAAACCCTGATCATAGGATTTGGAACAGGAATTTAAGGCATTTAGTGCAAAGCAGATCCTTGCACGAGAACACTTTCCTTTGCAACAGCAGCTTCGCGACGTTCCTCCATTCTAACCAAGGCTTGTATAGTCTCATAAATCTGGTCAATCTTGATTTTGACCGAGTCTATCTCTTCTCTCATAGTAGCTTGCTCTTGTTGAATCTGATCCATTAGTCTTCTAGTGTTGGCTCGAGTTAGGTACGGGCGTCGAGGAATCAGCTTGATTTATTGGAGATGAAGGAAGATGAAATGAGTTTCCAGCTTTGAAATGAAATGCAAGATACATAAGTTTATGCAAATGAAATGATATGCAATTTTAGAATCTAGGATCACAAGATCCGAGTCTTGAGTTAATCCAAAAAATTTAATCACGGGAATTCATGAGCCCGAGGTAAGGATGAAGGAGAAGGCTTGCTCTCATCACAAGGATCCCACCAGGTTGAATCTAGAGTTTTAGGAAGCCCAAAGTTGTCAATTCATATAGTTGTTCATCACACACGCCATCAACATGACGGTTCATTGACTCCCTCATATGAATCTCGTTTGGGTGAGATCTTCGTATCGACAACCCGTGAGAGCAAATTTCTCAAGAGCCTATATTATGCGACCATCGACACAGAGTTTAAAAAAAAAGGTCTCAGAGTTATGCACTTTTCTCAACTGTTTGATGCACATGTCAACTTTTGACAATCAATCAACTCCATCAAGAAAGTCTATTCTGAGTGAGATCTTCGTATCGACAACCCACGAGAGCAAATTTCTTGGGAGCCCATACAACGCAACCATTAAACTCTGTTTCGGTCAAAAAAATTTAAGGTTCTAAAGGTCCTTGGAGTCGACGATCCTAATGAAATCATTGATCACACACACCATAAGTATGACGGTCATTAGCATTATCATTAGAATCTACTCCAAGTGAGGTTTTCATATCGACAACCCATGAGAGCAAATTTCTCGGGAGCCTATACTACGCAACCTCTCCTAACTTATGTTTGTACTCATAGACTCAGGTATAGAGCCTTTCCCTCAAGTTTCTTTTGTAATCAAATTATCATTCAAGTACCATAGTAACAAGGAGCCATAATGATATATAATATGGAAAGCAATAAAGATAGCGGTAAAAATAGATAAGTAATGCATAAAGACAAACATCCAAACAAGCATGGAAAAACCTAGACTAGGTTTGACTTGCATAAGGGTGAATCAATCCCTAACAGAGTCACCAGCTGTCGCACCTCGAAAAAAATATATGACCTTACGATAAAAGACCGCGAGCTGGGCATACATGTGAGTCGCCACCTGTCGCTCCCCGGACTTTCGTCCTGGTGCAGACGCGGACGGTCGGCGATGTTGGAGTTTGAGGTTGAATAGAATCGCCAGCTAGGAATTTTTATCCCGAAGGAAAGGTAATGCTGCATAAACCTGGAAGAGTATGGATAATACGGTTGCGAACCAGTGAAACTAAGAAAGGGGGTTGGTTACGACCTGGGAAGGTATTAACACCCAGATCGTCCGTCGTACTCGACGGGATCCACGCATACCTGATTGTGTTAAAAAGGGGTAATGTATGTGCTGACTGTGTATGAAAAGCTAGGGAGAATGTACAGTGTGTTAGTGCAAAAAGAGAGGTGAAATGCTCAAGACTGAGGCTTAGAAATGAAAGCTGAAAGAGAGGGATGACAAAGAGACTTTTGGTCGATAATCGTTAAGTTATGCCTACGTATCCTCTCGTGCAATGAGGAAGTCAGAACACCGTAGTTCGACTTAAAGAGAATGGATGATTTTGTTGTGAGCTGCTTACTTGTCTATGTTCAAGTGTATGACTTGTCTGGCTCGAGTGCTAACTGTCTTGCATTAGACGGAGGAAACGAGTTATCTTATATAGAATGAGTGTGATGAGAAAGGAATCCCGGAGGAGACGTTTATTTTTGTTTTTGTGTTTTTAGCTTTTTATTGTTTTTGGTGTTTTGCATAGGATAGTGAGCATAAGCCTAAATCAAGGGTTGTAAACTCATTATATCCTCCCTGATTAGGGATAATGAGCCTACTTAAGCATGAGATGAAAATCTCAACTTAATTACCATGATGATATAGGATTAAGATCATTAACCTACTTGTGATTATTAAGATGTTTTTGGATTTTGTTTAGTGTTAAGTAATGAGTTTAATCTCTAATCAGGGATTAGTCAACTCATTACACCATCCTAATAGAAGGATGATAGATGAGAACACTTAAGTTGAGAAAGACTCCTCAACTTAATCCATGGTTAGGGATTAAATTCATTATATAACAAGCCTTTATTAAGTGGATTTTAATTAAAGGTGGGATTAAGAATTGGATTTTTTGTTTGTAAGACAAACTTGAGAGGGACTTGTCCATTAAACACTAGGGTTAGTCCCTCTTAACCAAAAGGAAGAGATGTAACCCTAAAATAAGGCCCAAGTTACAAGCTTAAGTCTTAATAGTTATTAGGTGCTTTGATTAAGGGGTGTAAACAAATTAAAGGTTTAACACTAAGGATTAAAGTTATACACTCCATCCTAGGATAAGGATGCAGGCATAACCCTAATTCAAAGTCCTAAAGCTTTAAGTGTTTAGCCTCTGATTATGAGATGAGAAGAGAGACTCAAGGAGACTCAAAGGTAAAAGACTAGGGGAGAATATGTACAACCCTAAAATTATCATGCTTGGATGTTCCTATGGTTTGTGAGGCTTAAAGAGAAGTTCTTCAGAAGGCCACCAAGGAAGGAGAAGCAGATGAAAAGAGAAGAGAAAGATAATAGGTTACTTACTTCCTGAAGAAGATAAGTAACCTAAAAGAAAGAGATAGGAGCAAGAGAGCACAAGTGAAGAAAGTTCACTTCAAAGACATATAAAATATGCAAATGAAAAGATGGGAAGAGGTGGGATGCGAAGGCAAATCCACATCCCAAACAACTTACCATAAGCCCCTGAAAGGTTAGTGTGAATGCATAAGATGCAAAGCAAAAGGAAATAAAACAAATGAAGGTGCAAAGACCATGACCAGAAGTGAATATGCTATGCAAATGTGTTATGAGATGATGCAAAGACATGTGAGATGTTTATGAATGATCATACAAAGGATGAGATGCAAAAAGAAGCATGAAAGAAGCTTGAAAACACCTGGATAAACATGAAATGTAATGAATGCAAAGCATACCAAATGATTGAAGAAATGATCAATCAATGTTCAAACATGTCTTAAGATGTCTAATATGGCATACAAAAGCATGGAATGTCATGGCAAGTTCATGTGATAAAGATATGCAAAGATGAATGCAAATGAACATGAGAAATTAGGGTTTTATGAAAGTATGAGATGCACATGATCAAAATAGAAGCATACATCATGATAAAAATTTGAAAATGATATCAAACAAACCCTAAGCATACACAAGATCACTCCCCAAGGATGGAGGTCAGAAGCTAAACCTAGAGAAAGTTATGAATTTCCTAAGTTAGCTAGGGTTTTTGGATGGTTCTAAAGGAAAAATGCAAAACAATTTGAAAACGCAATGCAAAATTATGAGTTAAATAACCTAGTTAGTAGATGCAAAGTATGAAACAATGCAAAAAGAACCAAATGCAAACTCATCATGGTTGATCAGAAATGATTTTTTTAAGTTAGGGTTAGAAAATAGGAAATTTTAGAAACCCTAATTCAAAGTAAATTGTGAAAACATGATCAAACCTAAAAAGAAATTTGTGTGATGAGTTTGTAAATTGTTCTAAATGTATGAGAATGCTTCATGAATTTTTTGTGATTTTTAAATACCTAAATGTATTTTTAATTAATTAAAATCAATTAACTAATTAAATAAAACATTTAAATGATTTAAAAATACATTTTTTATGCAAAAATTAAAAATAAAAATGTTTTTGAGTTTTGAAAAATATTTAAAATGAAAATGCAGAAAATGAGAGTTTTATAAACATTTTTACTATTTTAAATAATTAGATGAAATAAAATGCAAAAGAAAATAAAAGAAAAATAAAAGTATGCTAAATGAGTGGTTCAGATTGAAAGTTGAGGGATTCAGTGGCCCAGATTCAAAGCCCACGTGACCAAAGGTAGGGTGATCTAAAGGCTCAGGTTTGAAAATGGAGTTGGCGCGTGATCTGAGGGTCAGCATTTAATCTGAGGTTTTTATAATTAATTAAACCTAATTAATTAAAATTAAAACCTAATGACTAATCCTGAGCGTCCAAAAGCCTAAATTAAACATGATCTAATGGTTGAGATTTAAACTGGGTGCCCTAATCACAATTTTCCCTAATGACTTTCAGGCGACCGAAGATAAGCTTCGGTCGTCTTCTCCGGCTACACCATCACCTGAATTCACTCCCTAGGCCACCCCAAGCTCTCTAAAGCTCCAGAATCACTCATTAAACAACCCTAAATAAGAATCCAGCAACAAAATCCATTTATATTTCATCAATCTCATGAATCGAAGCAAAACGGAAAACGTGCAAAAATTTCAGAAGTTAAATACATCACACACTCCCCCGTTTTCAATGATTCAAAGCTCAAAATGATCAGTAAGACAAACTCTATCACATTGTAACTTAAAAACAAAGTTCTAGAAAAATATTTCAAGAGAGCTACCTGAGATGAAGCTTTGCAGTTTGGTGCTTTCTGGCCCTTCCCTTGATGCTAATCCACTCCACTTGATCCCCTGAAGCTTATGGAAGGCTTGAATGAAGTTTAAATGGCTTGGTTTGTGAGATACATTTCTGGTATGACAGGTATCGTATTTTTGCTAGAGTGACTTTTAGGGCAAAATGGAGGGTGCTTTGTGTTCTATGGATGATTTTGAGGTGAATGGTGAAAGAATGAGTGAGTTTGAGTGGCTAGGCAGTGAGATTCGAAGACTTGAAGTTTTTGCAAGTTTTTGTGATTCTGAGTGTATGGCTTATTTCAGGCTTGAATCTTGTTATGTTTGAGGTCCTTAGGGTTTGCATAAGATGTATTGATTGGCCAGAGAGTGGGTGATGGCATAGTGTGATTGGTATGGTGTGTTATGCATAAAAGTCAAAGTTGGTGTACCATGAGTATGGGCTGGGACAAAGCTGATTTGAAGGGTTGTCTTGCCTCAACTTGATTCATGGAGAACCTTTGGATTGAATTGAGTGATCTGCAAAACTTGGATCAAGAGATTGAAGTTGTTTTGCAATTTCCCTCTTTGAATTTTCTTGAAGAGCAAGGCATGAAATCTTGTGATTCTTGGCACAATTCTGATCAAGCAATGTTGCATTATCATGTTATGATGCTTAGAAGTGGATTAGAGGTCATTAGAAGTCTTGAAACTTGATTTTGCAAAATTCCCTCTTTGGCATGAACTTGAAAATTATAAGATTTTTCCCAACTTTGAAACATCATATCTTGAGTTCTAGGATGAATCAAGAGGAGTTCTTGTAATTTTTGAAAATGGGAAGATCCAATTTACAACTTTCATGTTTAAAGATTTTTCATTTGAAGCCTTTTTGATCAAGAAAGAGGAGGTTGAAAATCTTTCCCAAAATGGAAAGTTTTCATTACAAGTCATGTCCAAAAATGGAATGTTTTCAAATGGCTTGAAATTCTTCAATCTTATGAACTTATAACCACTTATAAGATCAAATAAAGGTCATAGAACCTCAAATTGATGAAGATGACCCTTTGGTACCATTGGTGGGGGCCTCAGATGCCCTGATTCTGACTTTTCTTGCATAATAAGTTACCAGTTGATCAGATGACTTCCATAATGAATTTCTTCATCAAATTTGGTACACATGCTCCTTATAACATATAAGGACCATTAGAATCAAGAATGACCAAAAATTTTGAGGTTAAGGGCCTCAAACCCAAAACCCTAATTTTAGGTCATCTGTGTAGAAACTACTCAGTCTGCTTGAACACCTTTGCAATGCTTTGTGATCTCTTGACTTTAATGAACTTTGGAGAGCATAAGATGATCATATAACACACATGGACCCTCTTGACAAGCTTTAAGGCCTTTGAGATGGCTCAGATCACTTCTGGGATTCTCCTGATCACAAACCCTAATTGTGCAACTTATGCAGTGAAATAAACTATGCAGTGGGAGATGGTATGCTTATGCAATGCAATATGAAAATATCACAAGCCATGGTGTGAGAAAAAGAGAGGGAGAATTTGGGGTGTTTACAGCTGCCCCTATTCAAGTATGAGTTAGCTGTGCAGGGTGTAAGCGCCTGGTTTATCAAACAAACAAGATAACTTGTGGTTGAATACCAAAGACAGTCCAAAATTTGCACTCGCTGGGGAGAATAAGAAAAGGGATATAAATTGTAACAGGCAGTATAGTATGAGTATCAAATGAAAGCGATGGAGGAATACCATCGAGCAGAGGACGACTGATGGGGATGAAAATGGTAAGTAAAGCAATGACGGGGACGACCATCATGCTGGGAAATAAAGAGACCGTGGCGGGGACGGCCATCGGGTAAACTGAAGAAGGACGATCATCAGGATAAAGGAAAAGACCACGACGAGGACAGCCATCGGGTAAAGAAATAAAACTCTCTAGGGATTGAAGAAATGAGGAAAGCACTGACGGGGACGGCCATCAGGTTAAAGGGTAAATAAACCACGACGGGGACGGCCATCGAGTAAAAGAATAAATGAAATAATGATGAGGGACGGTCATCAAAAGGTGAAGGACGATCACCTAGCAGGGGACGGCTGCTAAAAAGATATCGCGGCATAGGACGAATGTCGGATAGAAAGTTCCAACAATGGGGACTCCACTGGGAAATATGATGAGGGACAGTCATCCAAAGGTGAAGGACGATCACCTGGCAGGGGACGGCTGCCGAAAGTATCGCGACATAGGAAGAATGTCGGATAAGAAAAGATCAACGATGGGGACGGCCATCGGATAAAATGATGAGGGACGGTCATCAAAAGGTGAAGGACAATCACCTGGTAGGGGCAGCTGCCGAAAATATCACGACATAGGACGAATGTCGGATAGAAAAGTTGTTTTGTTGGTGACTTACTAGGGAATGGTAAACACGGACGAGTGCTTACGCTTTAAAATAAAAGGTATAAGTGTTTGACAGTGTGTATAGACTAAAGATGCGGACGAGCATCCTTAGGACCACGATACGGACGAGTATCGGTAGAAACAAACGCTGACACGTGTTTAAGGATGATGATATGGACGAGTATCAATCAGTTAAGCAAGGAACACGCACGAGTGTTTGATCTGTCGGGGAGGTGATATATATAAGATATGGACGAATATCAAAAGGATTGTGTATAAGTATGTACAAGTGTTTGACCTGCTGGGGAAATATGTGCAAGACACAGACGAGTGTCAAAAGATTTAGCAAGGGACACGAACGAGTGTTTGACTTTCTGGGGAAGTATGACACGGGCGAGTGTCAAAAAGAATATGTACAAGTATGAACAAATATATGTATTGAGAGTGCAAAACGTATTCTGGCTTTGTCTGCAGGGGATAAGTTTTGTATATTGCTGGTGAAGGGATTCTGATGTTTGTAGGTGATTGGCTCAAACCTGGCTTATGATCATGCAAATGTTTGATTTTTGCCGTAATGCTCCATATTAGACGGAATGCTACGCTTTGTTTTGGGGGAAAATGATGTGAATTCTATGATTATGCAAATGAGAAAACCGATCCGAGATCCGGATCCTGCGGGGAGAAAGATCTCTGGGCGATCTATCTGGAGGGAGAACTTCGTTGGGGAAAGAGATCATTGGTCGATCTGTGGGGAGAGAGGATCACCGAACGATCTTCCTAGGGAACTCTGTGGGGATCTCGGCTGGGGAAACTTCTATTGAAGAGACTCATGCTGGGGATGAGGAGGCTTCGGCAACTCCGCTGGGGAACAGCAGTTCAAGCATTGCTTGGAAGATCCTGCTTGGGGAGAAGAGAACTTCTGGGAAGTAATCTGTTGTAACTCCTTCCTCCAAGCGAAACGTTGGGGATTTAATGAGTTTCTCAAAGGATCCTCTGAGGGGATGTCAGCTTCGTGGGGGATAACTCATGTCAAGTAACCCTGCTGATGAGGTGATTGTCGACTTGGCTGGGGATATGAGGCTTGATATACCCCATGTTGTGAGATTGTCTGTCTTGAGTACCTGCAACCTGTTGAAAAGAAACGCACAAGTTTCCCGAGGTATGCTCAACCGGATTCCGTCATAGGTGTTAGATTTGCTCAAGAGTGCATATTTCCTGCAAGCATATATTGAAAATGGCTTATATGTTTTCATTCAAGTGATGTATTATGAACTTTGGACATTTTGCAAACGAAACAAAAATGTACAAAACAAAGTGTGACTGAATATTCTGATTTTATTGATTTGTGTGCCCTGAATAGGCAAGTACAGTGAAGAAGCGAATCCCTGAAAGGAGGAGATTGCTGTAAATTGAAAAAATAAAGGTGTTGGCAATGTTAAAGTTGACGCTCCAGTGAGCTTCCTTTTCTATGACCTGTATGACCTTGACGTTCTTCTTATCTTGCTTTCTGAAGAAGGTTGGTTCTGACCAACGCTTTATCCTTTTGAAGTTTGCCATGTTGTGAGTGATACAGACGAATTAAAAATGCAGTTGTTCGCTTATTCCCTGATTTTGCGTGGATCGCCCTTTCGGGTTTTCAATCCACTGGGATACCCATTTTTGCCTGAGTTGTCCGATGTGGCTTTTCAACTCAGCAGGTGTACACATTTTTAAAATTTTTCCCTTATTTTTGCCCGAGTATTTTATTCTGTTTTTGACTCGCCGGGATGCCCTATTTTTTCCTGGACTTACATTCCGTTTTTATGTCCAGCGGGTCTTTTATGAGAAGTATTTTTTATCTGCATCTGAATTCATAGGAGATAAGAAATCCTCGCCATCCATAGTAGTGAGCATCAGTGCCCCACCAGAGAAAACTTTCTTTACTATGAATGGACCTTCGTAGTTTGGCGTCCACTTGGCCCTGTGGTCTGTATGAGGAGGAAGGAGTCTTTTCAGAACGAGCTCTCCCACTTGGTATTCCCGAGGTCTGACTTTCCGATCGAAGGCTTTCTTCATTCGCTTTTGATATAACTACCCATGATAGATGGCTGCTAATGTCTTTTCTTCAATCAAACTCAGTTGATTATATCGAGATCAGACCCATTTTGCTTCATCCAGTTTCACATCCATCATTACCCGTAAGGAGGGTAGTTCAACTTCAACGGGTAGGACAACTTCCATACCATACACAAGCTGATAAGGTGTTGCCCCAGTAGATGTTCTGACAGAGGTTATGTACCCATGCAAGGAAAATGGTAGCATTTTGTGCCAGTCTTTGTAGGTGACTACCATCTTTTGCACAATCTTCTTGATATTCTTGTTAGCTGCCTCAACAGCGCCATTCATCTTCGGCCTGTAAGGAGAAGAGTTGTGATGTTGAATTTTGAAGTCCCGACAAAGTTCTGCCATCATATTGTTGTTCAAATTGAAACCATTATCAGTAATGATTCGCTCGGGAACTCCGTATCGACAGATGATATCCCTTTTCAGAAATCGAGCTACCACTTGCCTGGTGACATTTGCATATGAAGCTGCTTCAACCCATTTGGTGAAGTAATCAATGGCTACCAGGATGAATCTGTGACCATTTGAAGTAGTCGGTTCAATCTTTCTAATCATATCAATGCCCCACATGGCGAAGGGCCAAGGTGAAGACATTACATTCAAAGGATTTGGAGGCACATGCACTTTATCTGCGTAGATCTGGCATTTGTGGCATTTTCTGGCATAGGCACAACAGTCTGCATCCATTGTGATCCAGTAGTAACCTGATCTTAACAATTTCTTTGCCATTGCATGTCCTCCGGCATGGGTACCGAAAGAACCTTCATGTACTTCGTGCATCAGTAGGTCTGCTTCCTTTTTGTCAACACATCTGAGCAAGACCATGTCGAAGTTTCGCTTGTACAAAGAACCATTTATATTGAGGAAGAAGCTACCGGCTAGCCTTCTTAATGTCTTTTTATCGTTTGACAATGCCCCGGGTGGGTATGTCTGAGTTTCCAAGAAGCATTTGATGTCATGGTACCAAGGCTTGTTATCAGTGACAGTGTCCATAGAGAATACATATGTCGGTCTATCCAATCTGGATACCAAAATCCAAGGTACATAATTAGCAGTCTGTACTTTGATCATGGATGAAATGGTTTCCAAGGCGTCTGCAAACTGATTCTCATCTCGAGGGATGTATTCAAGCTTAACTGTTGTGAAGAAGGTCAACAATCTCCTCGTATAGTCACGGTAGGGAATCAGATGCTCCTGATGAGTGTAACGCTTCCGTTGGTCTGGTTGATTACCAAAGCTAAATATCCGAATACATTCAAGGTTTTGATCCTCAGGTAAATGGCTTCCTCAAGACCCATGATACAAGCTTCGTATTCTGCTTCGTTGTTAGTGCAGGCAAAGGTGAGCCTTGCTGAGAAAGGCATATGAACCACTTTAGGTGTAATAAGCACTGCATCAATCCCACGACCGTTGCAATTAATTACCCCGTCAAACATCATAGTCCATGCTTCTTTTTGGTCAGGCCCTTCAGTGTGAATGGGCTCTTCACAATCTTTTGCTTTCAAAAACATGATGTCTTCATCAGGGAAGTCAAATCTCATAGGCTGGTAGTCATCAATGGGTTTCTCAGCCAGATAGTCAGACAATACACTGCCCTTGATGGCTTTCTGAGAGGTGTACTGAATGTCATATTCTGTTAGAATCATTTTCCACCTGGCAACCCTTCCGGTAAGTGCTGGCTTCTCAAATATGTACTTGACTGGATCCATCTTTGAGACCAATAAGGTAGTATGAGTCAACATATATTGTCTTAGTCGGCGAGCAGCCCACGCTAAAGCACAACAAGTTTTCTCGAGTAGTGAATAACGTTGTTCACAATCGGTAAACTTTTTGCTTAGGTAGTATATTGCATACTCTTTTCGACCAGACTTTTCATGCTGGCCCAACACACACCCCATCGATTCATCTAATATTGTTAGGTACATTATTAGAGGTCTTCCTTCAACTGGAGGCATGAGAATTGGAGGTTCTTGCAGATATTCTTTGATCTTGTCAAAAGCTCTCTGACAATCTTTGTTCCACCTAACTGTTTGATCTTTTCTTAACAGCTTGAACAAGAGTTCGCAGGTTGCAGTGAGATGAGATATGAACCTTGAGATGTAGTTCAATCTACCTAAGAACCCTCGAATTTCTTTCTCAGTCTTAGGTGCAGGCATTTCCTGAATAGCTTTGACTTTATCGGGATCAACCTCAATTCCTTTTTCACTTACAATAAAACCCAGTAGCTTACCAGAACGTACCCTGAATGTGCATTTGTTGGGGTTCAACTTCAACTGATAATTCCTCAAACACTTGAGCAGCTTCAATAGATTTACCAAATGATCTTCCTCTGTAAGGGACTTGGCAATTATATCATCCACATAGCACTCGATTTCTTTATGGATCATATCGTGGAATAATGTTACCATAGCCCGTTGATATGTTGCATCAACATTCTTCAGACCGAATGGCATGACTTTGTAGCAGAATGTGCCCCAAGGCACAATGAAAGTTGTCTTTTCCATGTCTTTAGGTGACATCTTGATCTGATTGTATCCGGAAAATCCGTCCATGAAAGAAAATATCGAGAACTGAGTTGTGTTATCCACCAATACATCAATGTGAGGTAATGGGAAGTCATCTTTCGGGCTAGCTCTGTTCAGATCCCGGTAATCCACACACATATGCACCTTGCCATCCTTCTTAGGTACGGGTACAATGTTAGCAACCCCGGGCGTCCCACTGCTTTTGTACTTCTTCTTTGATTTTCATGGCCATGTTTGGGCGAGCACGACGCAACTTTTGTTTAATTGAAGGACAATCTTCTTTCAATGGAAGCTTGTGCATGACATATCTATATCCAAGCCCGACATATTCTTATAAAACCATGCGAACACATCGACATATTCCCGAAGCATACTGATGAGTTATTCTTTCACTGGAGCTTGCAGACTGGCCCCGATCTTCACCTCTTTCACATCTTCCTCGGTACCAAGATTGACAGGTTCAACCTCCTCCTGATGAGGAGCAATCACTTTTTCCTCTTGTCTCAACAACCTGGCCAACTCTTCAGGAAAATCATAGTCTTCTTCAACCCCTTCATCTGCTTGATTAATCGGATTGTCGAAGTCATACAAGGTCATAGCAGTGTCGTTATCGGTGCAATCTGGAGGGCTATCTCTGCAAGGGTTGAGAGTTGTTCATTTTAGTGATTAATTTTATCTTATTTAGAAAAAGTGAATGAAGTTTATTAAGAAAACATTTCCATTTATTGTTTTGTGCGAAAATAAAATGAAACGACAATGAGCGAAAAAGATTATTTGCAAAAGATGTCCATTATTCATTAATTTCCATTTGCATAAAATACATATATGGCCCTATTACAAAATGAGTCCTGACACCTTGGGCAAGATGCAGGACTTGATGCATGCTTAAACAGGAAATAATAATTACTCTGCAGTAGTAACCCTTATAATTTCCTGGGAAGACCAGTTGAGGACTTGTTGGCCCGGGACTCTTGGAAGAATCCAACTTTCCAGGTTGTAGTCGCTTTTAGCCTTGTCTTCCACATTGTTGATAGCATTCGGGGTCAGCATTCCCCTACTTATGAACTCGGGAGCTTCAGCAGCGTCCTCTTGAGCTTGTCGGGATGGTCTGTAACCCAAACCGAATTTGTCTTCCTTTATCTGAATTTGTAGCAGCTTGCCTCAGCCTTGGGCATTCCCGTCTTCAACAACCTTCCGAGCATGTTTGTAAGAAGCAATTAAAGTACCTGACACTTCAGTTGTTGCTTCATTGACATTAAGAGGTTCAAAACCCTGACTCATTGTTTCATGGATCTCTCCATCCATCTCTATATACTTGTAAGTAGCCAAGTGACTGACAAATATGTCATCCTCTCCACAGATGGTGATAATTTGGCCTTCCCACTCGTATTTTAACTTCTAGTGAAGGGTAGACGTTACTGCGCCAGCGGAATGAATCCAAGGTCTACCCAAAAAACAGCTGTAGGCAGGCTGAATGTCCATCACATAGAAGGTAGTTTTGAAAATCTGTGGGCCAATTACCACAGGCGGCTCAATTTCTCCGAGAACCGATCTCTTAGAACCATCGAAGGCTCTCACAACTAGGTTACTCGGGCGGAGTGCGGGACCATCATATTCTAGCTTGACTAAGGCTTTCTTTGGAAGAACATTGAGAGATGACCCAGTGTCAACCAAGACATGAGAAAGTACAACACCTTTACATTCCAAGGTGATATGTAAAGCCTTATTGTGGTTACGGCCCTCCGTAGTTAGATCAACATCAGTAAAACCTAGTCTATGACTAGTGTTGACATTTTAAACCACCGTCTCTAGCTGATTAACTGTAATCTCCTCAGGCACGTAAGCTGCGTACAAGACTTTGAGCAATGCATTCCTGTGAGCTTCGGAAAACATGAGTAGTGATAGAATGGAGATCTTGGAGGGTGTCTGGTGGAGCTGGTCCACAACTTTGTAGTCACTCTTCTTGATAATTCTCATGAACTCGTCCACATCCTGATCAAAGAATGTCTTCTGAGTCTCTTTTGCAATTGGTTCTTCAGGCCCCATACTTTTGCCTTTAGCTTTGGCAGCAGCTTCTGCTTCAGTATTAACTCTCGGGAATTGTGTTGCAAAGAGACGTCTACTTCGAGTGAAGCCTCCGCCTCCCCCGACATTATCAATCCGTGGTGTAGAAGTTGAAGAATCAAGAGTGACTTTCTTTCCGTTGCAATATAGATCTGAGCCATAGTGCCAAGGCACGACACTGCTGCTGTCATATGGAACTGGTCCAGGCACTGTGATGGTAACTGGACTGATTGTTGCGGAAGAAGAAGTTGTGACAGTTTGTGGATCATAATAGATTGTGATAGGAGGTCTGATCGAAGATGGTGCAGGTGCAGGAAATTGTTGATGTTGAGGAGGGTGTTGTTGAAAATTGTTGTCAAAAGAATTCGGAACATGAATGTGTCGCTCCCACCAAATGACACCTCAGGACAGAAGGGGGTATAGACGCGAACGGTCGGTGAAAGAGGATGAGAACACACAGGGGTGAACTCAGAAAAGAAAGAGTCTCCAGCTAGGCATTTTTATCCCGGAGGAAAGGTAATGCTGCATAGACCTAGAAAGATATGGATAAGACGGTCGCGAACCAGAGAGACTGAGAAAGGGGGTTGGTTACAACCTGGGAAGGTATTAGAACCCAGATTGTCCGTCGTACTCGACGGGATCCACGCTTAAAATATTTGTGTTTTAAAGGGATAGTGTCAGTGCAATTTGTGTATCAAAGATGGAAAGAATGCAAGTGTCAGTGTAAAAAAAATGTGAGGTGAAATATATGAAGTGTCAGTGTAAGAACAAAAGTGAAATGCTCATGACCATGAGGCTTAAAGAATGAAGCTGGAAGAGGGGGGAATATACAGAGACTTTTGTTCGATAACTGTTAAGTTATGCCTACGTATCCTCTCGTGCAATGAGGAAGTCAGAACACCGTAGTTCGACCCAAAGAGACTGAAAGGTGAATTGACTTGTAAACTGCTTACTTGTCTATGCTCAAGTGTATGACCTGTCTGGCTCAGGTGCAAACTGTCTTGCATTAGATGGAAGAAGCAAGTTCTCGGTTGTGAGTGAGTGTGATGAGAAAATAATCCCGGAGGAGACGATTATTGTTTGTTTTTGATATTTTCAGTCTTTTATTGCTTTTGAAAGTTTGTCATAAGTTGATGAGCTTAAGCCTAAACCAATGGGTTAGTAAACTCATCACATCCTCCCTCTGATTAGGGGTAATGAGAATACCTTAAGTGTGAAGTCAGCATCTCACACTTAATCACCATGATGTAGGATTAAGATCCTTAACCTATTTGTGATTAATTAGATGTTTTTTGTTGTTTTTTGTTTAGTGTTGAGTAATGAGATTAAGCCATAATCAGGGATTAAACAGACTCATTACACCATCCTAATAGAAGGATAATAGATGAGAATGTTTAAGCTGAGGAAGACTCCTCAACTTAATCCATGATTAGGGATTAACCTCATGACAAAACAATGCCTTTATTAGATGGATTTTAGTTAATGATAAGATGAAGAAGTGAGTTTTATGGTTTGTAAGACAACTTGAGGGGGACTTTTCCATTAACACTAGGGTTAGTCCTTCTTAACCAATCAAGGAAGAATTAGAACCCTAATGCAAGGCCCAAGTTACAAGCTTGATGTCTTGATGATTATTAAGTGAATTAATTAAAGGATTTAAACACATTAAGGGTTTAACACTTAGGATTAAAGTTATACACTCCATCCTAATAGAAGGATGCAGGCATAAGCTTAATCACAAAGCCTTAAAGCCTTTAGGGTTTAGTCCCTGATTGTGAGATGAGAAGAGAAGACTCAAAGATGACACAAAGGTAAAACTAAGTGGGGGACTAATCAAACCCTAATTATTATCATGCTTGGTCATTCCTAGGGTTTGTGAGGCTTAAGAGAGAAAGAAATCTTCAAAGGCCACCAAGGAGGAATCAGATGAAAGGAGCAAGAAACAAAGAGAAGAAAAACAACTTGCTTCACTTAAGAATTCAAGTTGCTTGAAGAAAGAAGGTGAGATGAACAAGAATGAGCAAGCTCAATCAAATACACAAGATAAAATGCAGCAAAAGATGCAAGAGAGGTGAGAAGAGATTGTGAGAAGTGAAGGCAAATTCACTTCTCAAAACAACTTACCACCTGAAAAGTTAGTAAAGAAATGTAATGCAATGCAAATGAGATGCAATGTCATGATGCAAACCAAAACCAGAAGCATAAGTATGATGTTAATGATGCTAAGAGATGATGCAAACATGAGGCAAGGCATGAGAATGATCATACAAACACATGGATGCAAGAGAAGCATGCTTTGAACCATGGATGTTCATGAAAAGTTATGGAATGCAAAAGACATATAACATGGAAAATGAAAGATGAAATGATCAAACATGATTCTAATATGTCTTAAGATGTATTATGAATCAAATGGATGCACAAAATGTCATGGCAAGTCATGGTATGCAAGCAAATGGAAGATGGATGCAAAGGAAGGCATAAATTAGGGTTTATGATCAACACACAAAGCAAAATCCAAAACCAGAAGCAAATGACATGATAAAAAATTGAAAATTCAAACAAAGATACCCTTGACCTATACAAACTCACTGCCCAAAGGAGGGGTTCTAACTCTTAACCTAATGAGGGTTATGAATTTCCTAAGATTGTTAGGGTTTTAAGGTACCTTGACAAGAAAAATGCAAAACAAATTGAAAATGCAAGATCAATTCATGCCAATTTTATCCTATAAACTACATGTTATGCAAGATGCAATGCAAAAAGAATCATGATCCAACTCTCAAAGGTTAGGCAGAAATGAATTTTTGAAGTTTGAAACAAAATATTGCCTTGAAATGAAATTAAATCCAAAGAAAATTATCAAAAGGTATCAAGAACAAAAAATAAATTTGGTTTGAGGGTTGGACAATGTTTCTAAATGTTTTCAAATGCTATGTGAATTTTTTTGTGATTTTTAAATACCTAAAAGTATTTTTAATTAATTAATTTTCATTAATTAATTAAAAATAAACTTTTAAATTATTTAAAAATGATTTTTAATGCAAAAATTAAAAATAAAAATATTTTTGTGTTCTGAAAAATAATGAAAATCTTGACAAAAATTTTCATAATTTTTAAACATTTTTTGCTATTTTAATTAATTCGTGCAAAATAAATCAAAACAAATGAAAATAAAATGAATTTTAAATGAAAAATGAGAAAGTCAGCCAATCCAAGGGTCCAGATTCAAAGTCACAGGGGCGGGAATTGACTTGGCGCGCTAATGGACGGCCCAAATTCAAACTGGCCTAATTATGATTAAACCCTAATCCAAAACCCTAATTACTTTCAGATGACCGGAACAGTGTTCCGGTCATCTTCTCCGGCAAGGTCCTCACTCAATCTCTCTTAATACGCCATGAAACTTCACAAATATTTCCAGAATCAATCATTAGACCACTCTAAACAAGAATCCAGCAATCAAAATCATTTATTTTCACTCAAACTCAAGAATCAAAACAAAAAGCATTTCACGGACAAAGTTTCAGAACAAGCATACAACCTCAAAACTCAATCATTTTCAAAAATAAAAGGTTCAGTGTGATTAGGAGAGCATGCTTTATCATTTAGAAACAAGAAATAAGAGTTCTGGAAAAATGAATTTCCATGGCTACCTGAATCGAAGCTTTCAACCCAAGAGCTTCTGGACCAGTTTCTTGCTTCCAATCAACTCCAATGATCCCCCTGAGAAGTTTGCAAGGCTTGATTGAAGTTAAAAATGGCTGGTTTGTAAGATTGAGCAAGTTTTGTTCAGTGAAGTGAGGAAATCGTGTTTGGTTTGTGTGAGGTTTTGGGCTGTTTCAATGGTTGGTTTGTGATCAGTGGAACATGCTGAGATCAATGGTGAAGTTTGTTTTTGTGTTTGAAGGTTGTGTTGTGTGATTCGAAGCAAAATGCATATGAGGCATAAACTTGGAACTATGGCTTGGGGAGAGCTTCAGCATGAGTTGTGTGTTGTGTTGAGTTCCATTTTGTCCACTTATCACTCATGGATAGGTCTGTGGAGTTGGTGTGCCCTATTGTGATTGGTATGGGTCTTTTGCAAAAAAGTCAAGCTTTGTGTAAGAGAGGTATGGGCTCATGGCTAGCCAAGGACAAGAGGGGTGTCCTGGCCAGCAAGAAGTGAGGAGGACCATAGGATCAATTTTGAAGTCAGCCAGCACATGGATTAGGGTTTGAGTGAGGTTTTGCAACTTTGTTCAACTTTGGCCCTTTTGAAGTTTCTTGATCCACAAGTCATAAAAATGAGCAAACTCTTGATGCAATCTGACTTTTAGACATTGTTTCATGTTTGTGTGAAGTTTAGAAGTCACTTTGAGGTCTCAATTTGCCTTGGCAAGTGATTTTGCAACTTTGCCTCTTTGGTGCATAACTTGAAATTATGTGATTTTTCCCAACTTTGACAAGCCATAACTTTTGATTCAAAATGAATTAGAATGAGTTCTTGTACTTTTTGAAAAGGGAATGATCCATTCTACAACTTTCATGACCAAAGTTTTCTCATTTGAGGCATTTTTGAATCAAAAAGCAAGGGTTGAAAAAGTTTCCCAAAATGGCAAGTTTCCATTACAAGTCATTTTCCCAAAAAGTCAACTTTGCAAATGGCTTGAAATTCTTCAATTTTGTGAACTTATAACATCTTTTATGATCAAATAAAGATCATACATAATCAAAATGATGATGAACACCCTTTGGTTGGGTCATTGGGGGCCTCAGATGCCCTGATTTTGCACTAACTTGCTCAAGAAGTCAACTCTTGATTAGATGCCTTCCCCATGGAATTTCTTCATGAAAATTGATATGCATGATCCTTATACCATATAGAGACCAATAGAAACAAGAATGACCAAGAAATTTGGAGTTATGGCCTTTGAAACCAAAACCCTAATTCTAGGTCATCTATGCAGTCAAACCTGGCTCTGCTTCCATGCCCATCTCAGTTCTTGTGATTTTTTGACATTCTTGACTTTGAGAGGATATAATATGATGCTTGAACATACATGGACCCCTTTGAAGTGATTGATGACCTTTGGAGTGGCTCAAATAGCTCAGGGATGGTTCAGATCACAAACCCTAGATGCAGATGACTTTGAATCAATGCAGTGAATCAAAAATGCAATATGAGATGCTATGATTGAACTTATGCATATGAAGAGATCACAAGCCATTGTGTGAATGGGTGAGGGCAAATTTGGGGTGTTTACAGAATGGTTGATGGGTCATAATAAATGGTGACCGTTGAAATGTCTTTATTGATGGTTGTTGTTATTGTAGTAGACTCCGTTGTAATGATGTTTGCTGATGTTGTAGGAGATACCTTTGAAATAGTGTTTGCTGATGTTATAGGAGAGATGTTTGCTGGATTTGTAGGAGTGGGAACTGTTGAAGTGATTTGTAGGATGCCTTCTTTGATAAGACTGTTGATACCATTCTTCAGATTTGAACAACCATTGGCAGAAGTCTTGCAAGCTTCGCAACAGGCCTCACAACCTGGAAACACTTGGCACTTCAATAGCTGAGCTTTAACTTTGGCCAGTGGTGTCTGAATACTTGCAATGTCCTCAATCAGAATTGCTGGTTGGTCCTCCTCAACAACATTAATCCTCGGCCCACTGTGATTCGAAATTGGATTCTTTGTGACATTCGGTGGAGGTGAAAAATTCAAAGCTTTGGAATGAACTAAGTCTTGAACTTTCATGTGCAAAGCTCTACATTTCTCTGTTGTATGGCCAGGTGCATTGGAGTGGATGGTACATCTGGCGTTGACGTCATAGTTTCTTGAAAGATTCAAGGGATTTGGTGGAGTCAAGGTTCTCAATTCAATCAGGTTGAGCTTCAATAACTGTGGAAGTAGAGCCGCATAGGGCATCGGGATGGGATCGATAACCCTGTTGATTTGTGAAGTCCTTTGCTAGAACGGACGTTGTTGTTGGTTGTTGTTGTTGTTATAAGATCTCTGCTGTTGCGGGAACTGTTGTTGTTGTGGATACTGTTGTTACTGAGGTGCTAGAGTAGGAATGGTGATTGCGGCCACTGAGCTTTGCAAGTACTGATGCCTACCTCTGCCCATATGTACTGAGTTGGTTTCACCTATCCTTCTAGGTCCTGAGAAGGGTTTCCTTACATTATTGGAGCTAGCACCATTGTCAGAGATCTTATTCATCTTCAAAAGACTTTCAATCCTCTCACCAGCTATAACCATATCAGCAAAACTGGTAGAAGAGAAAGCAGCAAGCCGATCAATGTAGGTTCCTTGCAATGTATTCATAAACATGCCAGCCATTTCTCTTTCAGACATAGGTGGTTGGACAGCAGCAGCAAGTTGTCTCCACCTTTGGGCATATTCACGGAAACTTTCTCTTGAAGATTGAGACATACCCATCAACAAAGTCATATTGGATGCCATATCCAGGTTGTACTGATATTGGCGTATGAAGGCATCGGCTAAGTCCTTCCAGATTTTGACAGTAGCTCTGGATAAGTGTGAATACCACTCTCTGGATGCCCCGGTTAAACTGTCTTCGAAGTAGAACATCCACAGTTTCTCATCCATGGTATATGCTTTCAATATTCCCAGAAAAGATTGCAAATGGGTACGAGGGAAGGAAGTACCATTATACTTCTCAAAGCATGGAGGTTTGAACTTGTGAAGAATCCTTGCCCCTTCCACTAGTCCCATATCCATCACATCAAATCCCAAAGAGTTCTGGGATTCCAAGGATCTTAGCTTCTCAGATATCTCGTCCAGACGACGATCATAAACTTCATCAGCCCCAGCACCTAACACTGTAAACTGCTCGTCCTGAGGGTCTTCCTGTAGAATATGATCTCCAGTGTTTCTCTGGGTATTTCCAATAACATTGACTTTAGGGTTGATGTGGGGTCCAAACTCTGGTGGATTTGTTTGCGGCTGATTGCACGCGTTGTTACTTGTACCCCCAGTACCTGCATGGTTATCTTCTGGAGTTTGCCGCTCGACTAACTCCCTCAATCTTTCCTAGGTTTGTGCTAACCCAGTCATCAAAGCCATGAATTGATTCATCTAAGTCCTCACTTTCATCCTCACATCAGTCATATGAGTCCTCACATATGTATGTTCTTGTTGTAACTGATCCATTTGCAGACTCGGAAGGTTGTTACGGGTCGGATATCTGTGGATGCGATTGACGGGAAAGACTCTCCTAAGAGAAATATTTCCTGAAACAATCAACAAGGTGAGAAAAACAACATCAAAACTCCTACAACACAAAGAATATGAAGTTAGCATACAATGCAATATTTCTATTTGTCTTCAGAGGGTATCCGGTTTGGTTCTTTGGTTTTGACCTTCCAGACCTCTAGGAATGATGGAGATGTTGAAGCAAACGAAGTTCAAAAGAAGATCCAGGTAATACATAAACCATACATTACAAATGCCAAAATACATAGTTTATGATTACAACAAGCTCCCATGGTGGGTCAAAATACAATCAAGTCAAGAATACAAACAAAATCACCATGGAGAATTAAAGTACAACCAAAATAAAATACAAGTAAAGGAAATCAAACATCCAGCCCAAATTCATCCACCTTGACTTCCTTCAGGTGAGCATCAGTCACTGGTCCAACTGGGTGCTCTGTGATGGTCCTGATGAGAAGGTTTCTGGTTGCAATGGCACTTGTCATCTTCTGGTACTTGTCTTGTTCTTTTGATCTCTTCAACCCCGCCTGGAGTTTCAGCTCGAAGATTTCCTTCTGTGCTGCTAACAGTGCTTCTTGACTCTTCTTCTTATTGGCTTCCAGCTGCTCTATCTTAGCCTGTGTCTTCTGATCTTCTGGCAAACGAGCTTCAGTGATCCTGATCCACCTAGCCTGACTCTCCTCTAGGTAGTGTTCAGCTCTGGCCTTCTGAATCCTGGCTTCTTTGCAAGCATTCTTCAATACCAACTCCCCTGCTCGGGTTTTTCTGATGAAGTCCTCTATCTTTTCTATCTTAGTCACATGCTCGATACGGAGCTTCTCTAACCTCTCATTATCCAGACGACTATCATTCCTTTCTCAAAGGTTCTTCTTCAAAGCTTCAGCTAATTAGGCATTCCTTTCTTTCAGCTTCTCAAACTCTTCCAAACTCACTATGGCTACAGACTCTACTGCTGATGGCCCTGGCACATCTTCCAAGGTGAATGGCGTGCGAGTGATCTGTCCTCTGATGTGTGATCATTCAATGTACTGAGCAGAAGCTATGTTGTTACACTTACCCATAATAACAGTCCCTTTTGTATGTATGTTGTCCCAAGCTCAGGCTGCTTGTCGGACAATGGCATGATTGTTCTGAAAGGCACAATAAAGAGACTCTGCAAAGTCCTGCTCTCAAGGTGGATGCACCAGGGCATACCCTAATTGTCTTCTGAATAGAAAAGGATTGTAATTGATGCAACCCTTTACTCCAATAAGAGGCTCGTTAGGATATTGTCCACAGCTTGTAATTATGTCCCTGCCCTTGGTATTTTGAGTACACCACCTGATATCTTCTAAAGTAAGGGCAATCATCCTCTTAGCCCAGTTCCTTGACTGATGTGGATTCAGGAAAGCTTCTGTCTTCGGCATATGTCTTATCATCCACCTGTAGAAGAGGGGTGCACAACATCTGACCAATCTTCCCCTCTGTTTCTCATTCCTCTGATGCACTGAGTAATAGAAATCTCCCAACAAGGTAGGTACTGGGTTCTTGAGCATGAAGATACGCATAGCATTCTTGCTTACAAACTTAGGCTCGTCTACAAACAAAATGATGCCATATATACTAAGAGCCAAGAGAGCACAAACAGATTCCCAATTTCCTGTTGCGGCATGACTGGTTTGCCTGAGTGATTAAAAAGTCCAAATGAAAGCCTGGGATTCCAGCTTTGGTGGTCATATGCTCATCAATGATAGTTACTTCCAAATCTAGAGCCATAGCTATGTCTTCATTTTTAGGAGCAGTCATCTCAGGATTGAAAGGAATTCCTCTTCTGATAGGGACACCCAACAACATAGAATACTCTTCCAACAGAGGGCCTATCTGAAAGTCTGGGAAAGTGAAGCAACGGAGAGGAGGGTCATAAAACTGAAGGCAGGTGTGAATCATGCTCCTCTGTGATGTGTCCAAGTCCATGATCATGTCCAGGATCCCACCATAAAGTTCTCTGAATAAGGGGACGTGATAAGGAGTGATGAGAGCATGTATCTGCCTGATGCCTGCTAGAGGGTACTCAAAGAAGTGGTAAGTGATGTTGCTCTTCCTGGTTGAATCCATACTGACAATGGGTGTTGATGAAGATAACTGAAGAAGATAGCTGAAGCAGATAGCTGAAGAAGGTAGCTGATGAAGTGTTGGAGAAGATGTTTGAGCAGAAGAACGGTTAAAACCAAACCAAAGGAGATGTGGATACCCTATGAAACAAATAGACAAATGTTAAATGATGAAGTACGATGTATGCTTATGATATTCAAGGGTATGTGATCAGGTGTTGGATTGTCAGTTTCCTTGGATAGGGTCCTTGAGTGTTCAGAATTCCGGATGAAGGCTAGAAAACCAGTAACCAGGTGGGGGCTCAAATAAAGAGTCAACAGTCCAGGGTTTCATAAGAATCGGTCCAAAGTAGTGTAACCTTAAAATAATATCCAGTAATATGGTATGTTGAGGCCAAGGGTTCCTGCAAACCTGTAAACAACCCGACCCACTCACAGGTATTGTTCTAGAACAAGGATCCTCAAATTCGGATCTATTATGAGAAGTGTAAACACTTCTAACCCGGAGGTACAGTGTTTACCCTAATCATAAAGGATCCTCCTCTAATTCACCTCAGATGCTGAAGGTCATCTAAAAAGGTCATCCAGACTTAGCAGGCTTCCCAGATAGCCCTAGCACTATAGGAGATCTGTAGCATAGAGTTCTCAAGAAGAAACTCAGTCTGAACAGTGTTTTCATATTCCCGCACCAGACCGAAATGGAATGGGAAAGAATATGAATCCACTTTAATCCTATGTTTGTCACTCAGGCCTTTGTGTTGGACCTTTCTCACTGGAATACCCCTCCCACCAAAGCAAACCAGCAAACCAACACATGATATTATAATAAAATGAAATGCATAAAGCAGTAAATGAAAGTGATAAAGTAAATGCAGTAAATAAAGTTGTACAGAAAGCAATAAATAAAGCAAAAAAAAGCACACATAGCACATAACACCCCCAGCAAATAAAAACAAACAAGTGCTAGGAGAAACCCACAAGATAACCAGAAGCCCTGGTTTCAAAGGGTCCCCAACAGAGTCGCCAATCTGTCGCTCCTCGGACTTTCGTCCCGGTGCAGACGCAGACGGTCGGCGATGTTGGAGGTTGAGGTTTAATAGAGTCACCATCTAGGCATTTTTATCCCGAAGGAAAGGTAATGCTGCATAAACCCGGAAGGGTATGGATAAGACGGTTGCGAACCATAGAAACTAAGAAAGGGGGTTGGTTACGACCTGGGAAGGTATTAGCACCCAGATCGTCTGTCGTACTCGACGGGATCCACGCATACTTATTGTGTTAAAAAGGGGTAGTGAATGTGCTTACTGTGTATGAAAAGCTAGGGAGAATGTACAGTGTGTCAGTGCAAAAAGAGAGGTGAAATGCTCAAGACTGAGGCTTAGAAAAGAAAGCTGAAAGAGGGGGATGACAAAGAGACTTTTGTTCGATAACTGTTAAGTTATGCCTACGTATCCTCTCGTGCAATGAGGAAGTCAGAACACCGTAGTTCGACTCAAAGAGACTGGATGCTTTTGCTGTGAACTGCTTACTTGTCTATGCTCAAGTGTATGACTCGTCTGGCTCGAGTGCTAACTGTCTTGCATTAGACGGAGGAAGCGAGTTCTCGTTTATAGAATGAGTGTGATGAGAAAGGAATCCCGGAGGAGACGTTTATTGTTTGTTTTTGTGTTTTCAGCTTTTTATTGTTTTTGGTGTTTTGCATAGGATAATGAGCTTAAGCCTAAATCAAGGGTTGTAAACTCATTATATCCTCCCTGATTAGGGATAATGAGCCTACTTAAGCATGAGATGAAAATCTCAACTTAATTACCATGATGATATAATATTAAGATCATTAACCTACTTTTGATTATTAAGATGTTTTTGGATTTTGTTTAGTGTTAAGTAATGAGTTTAATCTCTAATTAGGGATTAATGAACTCATTACACCATCCTAAGAGAAGGATGATAGATGAGAACACTTAAGCTGAGAAAGACTCCTTAACTTAATCCATGGTTAGGGATTAAATTCATTATATAACAAGCCTTTATTAAGTGGATTTTAATTAAAGGTGGGATTAAGAAATGGATTTTTTGTTTGTTAGACAAACTTGAGAGGGACTTGTCCATTAAACACTAGGGTTAGTCCCTCTTAACCAAAAGGAAGAGATGTAACCCTAATATAAGGCCCAAGTTACAAGCTTAAGTCTTAATAGTTATTAGGTGCTTTAATTAAGGAGTGTAAACAAATTAAAGGTTTAACACTAAGGATTAAAGTTATACACTTCATCCTAAGATAAGGATGCAGGCATAACCCTAATTCAAAGTCCTAAAGCTTTAAGTGTTTAGCCTCTGATTATGAGATGAGAAGAGAGACTCAAGGATACTCAAAGGTAAAAGACTAGGGGAGACTATGTACAACCCTAAAATTATCATGCTTGGATGTTCCTATGGTTTGTGAGGCTTAAAGAGAAGATCTTCAGAAGGCCACCAAGGAAGGAGAAGCGGATGAAAAGAGGAGAGAAAGAGAATAGGTTACTTACTTCCTGAAGAAGATAAGTAACCTAAAAGAAAGAGATAGGAGTAAGATAGCACAAGTGAAGCAACTTCACTTCAAAGACATATAAAATATGAAAATAAAAATATGGGAAGAGGTGGGATGTGAAGGCAAATCCACATCCCAAACAACTTACCATAAGCCCCTGAAAGGAAATAAAGCAAATGAAGGTGCAAAGACCATGACCAGAAGTGAATATGCTATGAAAATGTGTTATGAGATGATGCAAAGACATGTGAGATGCTTATGAATGATCATACAAAGGATGAGATGCAAAAAGAAGAATGAAAGAAGCTTGAAAACACCTGGATAAACATGAAATGTAATGAATGCAAAGCATGCCAAATGAATGAATAAATGATCAATAAATGTTCAAACATGTCTTAAGATGTCTAAGATGGCATACAAAATCATGGAATGTCATGGCAAGTTCATGTGATAAAGATATGCAAAGATGAATGCAAATGAACATGAGAAATTAGGGTTTTATGAAAGTATGAGATGCACATGATCAAAATAGAAGCATACATCATGATAAAAATATGAAAATGAACTCAAACAAACCTTAAGAATACACAAGATCACTCCCCAAGGATGGAGGTCAGAAGCTAAACCTAGAGAATGTTATGAATTTCCTAAGTTAGCTAGGGTTTTTGGATGGTTCTAAAGGAAAAATGCAAAACAATTTGAAAATGCAATGCAAAATTATGAGTTAAATAACCTAGATAGTAGATGCAAAGTATGAAACAATGCAAAAATAACCAAATTCAAACTCATCATGGTTGATCAGAATGATTTTTTTAAGTTAGAGTTAGAAAATAGGCAATTTTAGAAACCCTAATTCAAAGTAAATTGTGAAAACATGATCAAACCTAAAAAGAAATTTGTGTGATGAGTTTGTAAATTGTTCTAAATGTATGAGAATGCTTCATGAATTTTTTGTGATTTTTAAATACCTAAATATATTTTTAATTAATTAAAATCAATTAATTAATTAAATAAAACATTTAAATGATTTAAAAATACATTTTTTATGCAAAAAATAAAAAATAAAAATGTTTTTGAGTTTTGAAAAATATTTAAAATGAAAATTCAGAAAATGAGATTTTAATAAACCTTTTTACTACTTTAAAAAATTAGATGAAATAAAATGCAAAAGAAAATAAAAGAAAAATAAAAGTATGCTAAATGAGTGGTTCAGATTGAAAAGTTGAGGGATTCAGTGGCCCAGATTCAAAGCCCATGTGACCAAAGTGTAAACACCCCAAATTTTCCCTCACCCATTTCACCATGGCTTGTGATCTTTTCATATGAATAAATTCAATCATAGCATCTTATACCACATTTTTGATTCACTGCATTGATTCAAAGTCATCTGCATCTAGGGTTTGTGATCTGAGCCATCCCTGAGCCATCTGGGCCACTCCAAAGGTCATCAATCATCTCAAGAGGGTCCATGAATGTACAAGCATCATATTATATCCTCTCAAGATCAAGGAAGTCAAAGAATCACAAGAACTGAGAAAGGCATGGAAGCAGAGCCAAGTTTAACTACACAGATGACCTAAAATTAGGGTTTTGGTTTCAAAGGCCATAACTCCAAATTTTTTGGTCATTCTTGTTTCTATTGGTCTCTATGTGTTATGAGGATCATGCATATCAATTTTCATGAAGAAATTCAATGGGGAAGGCATCTGATCAATAGATGACTTCTTGAGCAAGTCAATGCAAAATCAGGGCATCTGAGGCCCCCAATGACCCAACCAAAGGGTATTCTCCATCATTTTGAAGGTGTATGATCTTTATTTGATCATAGAAGGTGTTAGAAGTTCACAAAATTGAAGAATTTCAAGCCATTTGCAAAGTTGCCTTTTTGGGGAAATGACTTGTAATGAAAACTTGCCATTTTGGGAAAGTTTTTCAACCTTCTCTTTTTGATTCAAAAATGCCTCAAATGAGAAAACTTTGGTCATGAAAGTTGTAGAATGGATCCTCCCATTTTCAAAAATTACTAGAACTCATTCTAATTCATTTTGGATCAAAAGTTATGGCCTTGCAAAGTTGGATAAAATCATTGAAATTTCACTTTTGCACAAAATGGAAAACTTGCAAATTCACATGACAAGCCTTTATGTGACTTCAATGTGACCTCTAATTATCATACAAACACAATGCATGACCTAGAATTCAGTTTGGCCCAAGGAATTTCCCATTTTTATGTCTTGAATTTCAAGTAGCCATAAGCCATTTTTCATGAAAGTGCAAAAAGGGGAATTCTTGCAAAATGATTCCCAAGGGTTTGTGTGATCTCTAGCTGGTCTCAAGACATTGCCATAACCTCTTGGGATATTTCACAACAAAATTCAGCAAGAGATATCACATGTTCATGACCTAAAAACCACAAAATGTGACAAGTTGCCAAAATGCAAAATCATCTCAAACTTATGATCCAAGCCATACAGCTCACCACAACTGATCCAAGAGTCATCTTTGAACTCAGCTGCTGCAGTATAGGCCAAGAAACCATCTCTGCCACAACCCATGCTTCAAGTACACCAAACCTTGACTTTTTGCAATTTCTCCCATACTCTTGGAATAGTGATCAGCAGCCTCTACTGACCTGCTCCACAGCCTACTCACACATTATGGGAGTGATATAGCAACTCATTGGGCATTGAAACAAGACACAAGCCAGCCCTCACAAAATCTGTCAAAAAACTCCTCTTCTTCGAATCTCTTCACACAGCCATCAAACCTCAATTCTCTCTTCACCAGTGAATCATACACCTTCCATGGAACCAAAATCCACCATTGGAACAGCTTGAAACCTCACATATCTCAACTGTGAAACCTGCCATATCAGAACACAAACTCACAAATCAGACACCAACAAAAGATTTTGGGCATTCCATTGATCTCAGGAGGTTCAGAGGTGACACTTTGCACAAAAGAAAGGCCTGAAAAGCTCATATTCACAGTTCATCATCTCAGGTAGCTTCAAACTTCAAACTTTTCAGAGCTTGTTTTTCTTGTTATAAAATGAAAGTGTATGTTGTGATGATCATACTGATGTCCTTGGAATTGAAAATGGTGGAGAAATGATCATTTCATGGCTCTCTGAAATTTCACCCGCAAAACTTTTTTCCTTCGATTCCCTCTGTTCTTGGATTAGAAATGATGTTTGAAGGGTGATTTGAATGGGGTTTGGGTAGAGGATCATTTCCATGTGTTCAATTTGAGTTGGGGTGGCCTGTAGCATGATTTAGGGTTTTTGACCCGCCGGAGAAGATGACCGGAGCTTCCCTCCGGTCACCTGAAAGTCATTAAACCCTAACCCTAATTAGTTTGCCAGATGCATTCGTGGCCATTGGATTTGGATTAGATTAAGTTTTGAGTGGCCCAGATCATTTCATTAAACCCTAATCTGTTTTTATTAATTTAATAAATCACATTTAAGTTAATTAAGCCAAAAGAGATCCTGACCCTCAATTAGCGCGCGCAGTCAACCATTGACCCCTAAGTTTGAATCTCAGCCATGGATCTTGCATACTTCTCATATTTTCATTTTTTATTCATTTATTTTGTATTTAATTTGTACGAATTATTTAAAATAGCAAAACACATTTAAAAATTCTGAAAATTTTTGTCAAGCATTTCATTAATTTTCAGAACCCAAAAATATTTTTATTTTTATTTTTTGCATTAAAAATTATTTTTAAATCATTTAAATGTTTATTTTTAATTAGTTAATGAAAATTAATTAATTAAAAATGCATTTAGGTATTTAAAAATCACAAAAAAATTCACATTGCATTTCAAAACATTTAGAAACATTATCAAACCCTCAAAACAAATTTCTTTTTGGTTCTTGATGCATTTTAATAATTTTCTTTGGAATTAAATCCATTTAAGGGCAATATTTTGGTTCAAACTTTGAAAAATCCCTTCTGCCTAACCATTGAGAGTTTGATGATGGTTCTTCTTGCATTGCATCCTTCATGGCATGTAGTTTATAGGATAAAATTGGTTTGAGTTCATATTGCATTTTCAATTTGTTTGGTATTTTTCTTTGTGAGGTACCCCAAAACCCTAGTTGACTTAGAAAAATCACAACTCCCATTAGGTTAAGAGTTGGGTCCCCTTCTTTGGGCAGTGAACTTGTGTAGGGTTAGGGTTCCTTTGATCCCATTTTCAATTTTTTGTCACATCATTTGCTTCTGATTTTGAATTTTTGCATTGTATGTTGTATGTAAACCCTAATTTGTGCCTACCTTTGCATCCATCTCTCATATGCTTGCATTCAATAACTTGTTATCACATTTTGTGCATCCACATGATTCATAATGCATCTTAGGACATTTTAGAATCATGTTTGATCATTGCATCTTTCATTTGCCATGTTATATGTTCATTTCATTTCATAAACATTCATGAATCTTTATGGTTCAAAGCATGCTTCATCTGCCTCCTTATGCTTGTTTGATCATTCTCATCTCTTGTCATGTGTTTGTATCATCTCATAGCATCCTTAGAATCATGTTTATGTTTCTGACTTTGGTTTGCATCATGACAATTCATCTCATTTGCATTGCATTTCATTTCTTTTACTAACTTTTCAGGTGGTAAGTACTTTTGAGAAGTGAATTTGCCTTCACTTCTCACAATCTCTTTTCATATCTCTTGCATCTTTGCTGCATTTTACCTTTGTCTTAGAGTGAGCTTGCTCATTCATGTTCATATTTTACTTTCTTTCTTCAGGCAAATTGTCTTCTTAAGTGAAGCAAGTTGTCTTGCTTCTCTTTGCTTCTTCCTCCTTTCATCTGCTTCTCTCCTTGGTGGTTCTTTGAAGATCTTTCTCCTTTAAGCCTCATAAACCCTAGGATCTCCAAGCATGATAATAATTAGGTTTTGATTAGTCCCCCATTTAGCTTTTACCTTTGTGTCATCATTGAGTCTTCTCTTCTCACCTCATAATCAGGGGCTAAACCCTAAAGGTTTTAAGGCTTTGTGATTAAGCTTATGCCTGCATCCTTCTATTAGGATGGAGTGTATAACTTTGATCCTAAGTATTAAACCCTTAATGTGTTTAAATCCTTTAATCAATTCACTTAATAATCATCAAGACATCAAGCTTGTAACTTGGGCCTTGCATTAGGGTTCTAATTCTTCCTTAATTGGTTAAGAAGGACTAACCCTAGTGTTAATGGACAAGTCCCCCTCAAGTTGTCTTACAAACCTTAAAAATCACTTCTTCATCTTATCATTAACTAAAACCCATTTAATAAAGGCTTTGTTTTGTCATGAGTTTAATCCCTAATCATGGATTAAGTTGAGGAGCCTTCCTCAGCTTAAATGCTATCATCTATTATCCTTCTATTAGGATGGTGTAATGAGTCCATTAAATCCTTGATTAAGGCTTAAACTCATTACTTAACATTAAACAAAAACCACAAAAACATCTAAATAATTGCAAGTAGGTTAATGATCTTAATCCTACATCATGGTGATTAAGTGTGAGGTGCTTACTGAAGGAAAATTGCGATCTAAACGCAGCGGAAAACAAAAATTTTCCTTTTGTGATCCTTACGAATGAGCATGGTCAGTGATAGAATCGTTACCTCTTTGTGGCGATTCAGATCTTTGATGCAGCGATCACAAGCGTTGATGAAGTGCAACGCCTCTACTCAGTCCACACGAACAACTTCCGGTCACAGTGCTAGCTGCTTACGAACGGAATTATTTGAGTGAGAATCAAAAACGAAATTGCATCAAGTAAAAGCTTCATCACAAGGGTTCCTTTTATAGACTCTCTTGTGGGCTGCGGGCTAAAAGCCCAATTCACATGATCCATAATAATATTATATATTATTATAATAACTATTATTATAATAAATATATTTATTTTATTATTATTTTATAACCATTATAAAATAACAATAATTATTATTATATTATCCGAATTTCTATTTTTCACTTAAGTGCACCGTACCTTACGGTGTTCCTTTGATTTCTCTATCTCTCATCAAACTGTCCTTATGTGTGTGACCCTGTAGGATTTCGTAACGTTGGTAATTATATTAAATTATATATTTAACATAATAAACAGTGAGCGGTATCTAGCAACACATCACTGCTACCCAAGTCACGAAAATGTCATGTGATCTGACAAAACCTTTTTCGTGATAATATATGTTTGTACAATTACCCTTTTGCCCCTATGTCTATATTGAACACAAGGCATACACTGTGTCATCCTTGTCCAGTTCAATATTGGGCCCTTAGACATTTCTCCTGTTATGCAGGATTGGCAAATTCCATCTAGGACACTCATGTCCCTCAGCATGCTTCGTGGAGTGCCCATCAACTGTCTTTATGATCATCCAGTTACGGATAATGTTTGATCAGCAATAAAGCACCCGACTCTACATCTAGGGTCCATAGTGGTTTCAGGTCGAAGGGTGGTAATACACCATTATCACCATGAGAATAACTTATGACACTTTGCATAACATACTATGTAGTATTCTCATAGCGGGTCAATCCGGTATAAATATTACTCCTAATATTTATACCTATGTCAAGACTTGATAACCCTTTATCCATGATCCATGAGATGTGATCATCAGTCTATCTTCATAATAGTCTCAATGCTTTAATGTTATCCCACTTTGCAATAAAGCTTGACTACGGATATTTTAAGAATAATGTCTTTATGTTTAATGGGATCTCATGATTAAGTCACACTTAACATTTCATTAAACAGACTAACTATTCTAGGGACTTTATTATTCTGAAAGACAAACATAATAAAGAAATGCCTTTTATTATTAAACGAATAATCCGATACAAGTACCAAAAAGTATTGGCCTCTAGGGCTTACACCAACAATCTCCCACTAGCACTAGAGCCAATTAGGCATACCCTTAATACCCATAGATCTAGTATGACCATCATGCTTCTGTTGCGCAAGAGGCTTTGTTAATGGGTCAGCGATATTGTCAAGTGTAGGTACTCTGCATATCTTCACATCTCCCCGATCGATTATCTCTCGAATGAGGTGATAACGCCTAAGTATGTGTTTGGATCGTTGGTGAGATCTAGGCTCCTTAGCTTGTGCGATAGCACCATTGTTATCACAATATAAACCAATGGGATCCACAATGCTAGGGACTATGCCAAGTTCACTAATGAACTTCTTGATCCAAACAACTTCCTTTGCTGCATTTGAGGCAGCAATATACTCGGCCTCAGTTGTAGAATCAGCAACTGTTTCCTGCTTTGAACTTTTCCAGCTCACAGCGCCACCATTGAGACAGAACACATAACCAGATTGTGATCTAAAATCATCCTTATCTGTCTGGAAGCTAGCATCAGTGTAACCAATTACATCAAGCTCTTCCTGACCTCCATATATCAAGAATGAATCCTTAGTCCTTCTCAAGTACTTAAGGATATTCTTGACAGCTACCCAGTGAGCATCACCGGGATCAGATTGGTACCTACTCGTTGCACTTAATGCATACGAGACATCTGGTCGAGTACATAACATGGCATACATGATAGATCCTATTGCAGATGCATATGGAATCTTATTCATGCGATCCCTTTCTTCCTTAGTTGAAGGGGATTGTGTTTTTGATAAACACAGACCATGTTGCATAGGTATGAATCCTTTCTTGGAATCATGCATATTAAAGCGTCTCAACACTTTATCTATGTATGTACTCTGACTTAGGCCAAGCAGTTTTTGTGATCTATCTCTATAGATCCTAATTCCTAATATATAGGCTGCTTCACCTAGGTCTTTCATAGAAAAACAATTCCCTAACCAAGTCTTCACTTGTTGCAAGGTAGGGACATCGTTTCCAATGAGTAATATGTCATCTACATATAATACCAGAAACACGATCTTGCTCCCACTAACCTTCTTGTAGACACAAGGTTCATCTTCATTTTTGATGAATCCATATTGTTTTACGGTTTCATCAAAACGAAGATTCCAGCTTCTGGAAGCTTGCTTTAATCCATAGATTGATCGCTGTAACTTGCATATCTTTTGGGCATCTTGTGGTATGTCAAATCCTTCAGGTTGTGTCATGTACACATCCTCAAGAAGATTCCCATTAAGGAAAGCAGTTTTGACATCCATCTGCCATATTTCATAATCATGATATGCAGCGATGGCAAGTAAAATCCGAACAGATTTAAGCATTGCAACTGGTGAAAAGGTTTCATCATAGTCAACCCCATGAATTTGTTTATAGCCTTTTGCAACCAGTCTTGCTTTATAGGTATGTACCTTACCATCCATGTCAGTCTTCTTCTTGAAGACCCACTTGCATCCTATAGGGTTAACTCCTATAGGAGGTTCTACCAAGGTCCAAACCTGGTTTGTGTACATGGAATCCATTTCAGATTTCATGGCTTCTAGCCACTTCTCAGACTCAGGACCAGTTATGGCCTCTTTGTAGGTCACAGGCTCATCTTGATCCATGAGTAATACATCACCCTGATCACTTATGAGATATCCATATCTCTCAGGTTGGTGACGTGTCCTGCTTGACCTACGCTGGTCTTGTTCTACTTGAGCAGGTTGCTCTTCCACAACTACTTGTGTTTCCTGCTCTAGTTCCTCCATAGGTGTTTCAATGTTTTGTGATTCTTGAATTTCTTCAAGCTCTATTTTCCTCCCACTGTTTCCTTTGGAAATAAAATCCCTTTCCAGAAAGACTCCAGTTCGAGCGACAAACACTTTGCCCTCAGAAGGATTGTAGAAGTAATATCCTCTTGTTTCTTTAGGATACCCCACAAATAAGCATTTGTCAGATTTGGGCTCAAGCTTGGTTGAAATTTGTCGTTTGACGTAAACTTCGCAACCCCAAATCTTCATGTAAGACATATGTGGTTTCTTACCACTCCATATCTCATATGGTGTCTTATCAACCTTTTTGGATGGAACACGGTTAAGTGTGTAAGCTGCTGTTAATAATGCATGTCCCCAAAAGGAGTTTGGAAGATCGGCGTGACTCATCATGGATCGGACCATGTCTAACAAGGTTCGATTTCTTCTCTCAGATACACCATTCCATTGTGGTGTTCCAGGAGGAGTAAGTTGGGATAGAATCCCATACTCTTTTAGATGGTCATCAAATTCTAGGCTTAAATATTCACCGCCTCGATCTGATCGAAGAACTTTAATATTCTTCCCTAGTTGGTTTTGTACTTCATTCTTGAATTCCTTGAACTTTTCAAAGGACTCAGATTTGTGTTTCATTAAATACACATATCCGTATCTACTGAAGTCATCAGTGAAAGTGATGAAGTACTGAAAACCTCCTCTGGCTGGTATGTTCAGTGGTCCACATACATCAGTATGTATGAGTGCCAAAAGATCATTAGCCCTTTCACCTTTTCCTGTGAATGGGGACTTTGTCATCTTTCCAATTAAACAAGATCTGCATGTGTCATATGATTCATAATCAAAAGAGTCCAAGAGTCCATCTTTATGGAGTTTGGAAATGCGTTTCTCATTTATGTGGCCTAATCGACAGTGCCAAAGGTAAGTTGGATTCAACTCATTAGGTTTCAACCTTTTAGTATTAATGTTATAAATTGGCATTTCAAGATCAAGGACATATAGTCCATTATTCATTTTTGCAGTAGCATAGAATATATCATTCAAATAAATGGAGCAACAATTGTTCTTTATTATGAATGAAAAACCAAACTTGTCCAAACAAGAAACGGAAATAATATTCCTGCTAATTGCAGGTACATAATAACAGTTCTCTAACTGAATTATTAAACCACTAGGTAAAGTTAAAACATAAGTTCCTACAGCTAAAGCAGCAACCTTTGCTCCATTGCCAACTCGTAGGTCAACTTCACCTTTTGCCAAATCTCTACTCCTTTTTAGCCCCTGCACATTAGTACAAATGTGAGAACCGCATCCAGTATCTAATACCCATGATGCAGAAGTAGATAAATTAATTTCAATAACAAAAATACCTGAATTTGAAGTCTCTACTCCATTTTTCTTATCTTCCAGGTACTTTGGGCAATTTCTCTTCCAATGTCCGGTCTTACCGCAATGGAAGCAAGTGCCCTCCTTTGCTATTCCTCCACTAGGCTTCAAAACAGGAGGAGTGGGTTTGGGTTTGGCAACTTCCTTGCCTTTCCCTCTACCACCCTGTTTGATGGGCCTCTTGTTCTGTTTCTTTCCATTACTGACCATCAGAATAGATTTCCCTTTTGTGTTCATATTCTGCTCAGCAGTTCTCAACATGCCTAGCAGTTCTGGAAGGCTTTTGTCCAAGTCATTCATATTGAAATTCAGGACAAACTGACTGAAGCTCTCTGGCAACGATTGCAAGATCAGATCAATCGCAAGTTCTTTTCCAAGGGGAAACCCTAATCTGTCAAGGTTCTCCACATACCCAATCATCTTGAGTACATGGGGACTTACAGGGGCTCCCTCAGCTAACTTGCTGTTAAAAAGGGACTTTGAAACCTGAAACCTCTCATTTCTTGCTTGCTCTTGATAAAGCATTTTCAGATGTCCGATCATATCGAACGCAGACATGTTCTCGTGTTGCTTTTGCAACTTAGAGTTCATGGTAGCAAGCATGAGGCAAGCGGTTTCATTGGCATCATCGAAATGCTTCTTATAAGCATCTCTTTCTGCCTTTGATGCAGAACTAGGAGGTTCCTCCTCAGGAACTGGTGTCTCCAAGACATACAGCTTCTTATCGTGCTTGAGGACAATCCTCAGATTACGGTGCCAATCCAGGAAATTTGTCCCAGACAATTTTTCCTTATCTAGGATGGATCGCAAAATATTGTTCGATGTGTTTGTTGTCATGGTAATCTACAAGAGAAATATGAAAATATAAGTATCATTAAAACAATATATTTAATTAGGCCTTTAATCAAATATGCTCCCACTATTTTATTCAAAACAAATGACCCTCATCATTTGATTCGGAAAATCCCGTTGGAAGACTTTCTAGTGGGTCGAGATCCATGTTTCACTTTGTTTTAAGTCAGCGTTAGGCTGATTACACAAAACTAAGTTATTTAGGTAGGAACTCCTTCCAATTGTATCTCATACAACTCTCGAATATTTTCAATTGGGTGAATAACCCCTTATTCTGATCCATCACATGAATCATTCCCAATTCTTGCTTCTAAACATGTATAATCTTATTATAATTTGTTTAGTTAAGTTTGACCCATTGTTTTAGCAATTGGATATTACAATTATCCCATCACACCTTACTAATATAGAACATGCACCTCGCGTAGGCGAAACCTACAATGCTCGATACTAGTCTTGATGAGTGCTAAAAATTGGAAAGCATAAACTTAATATTTAATTTTGAGGGAATTTGTTATTAGTTTGATCTCACCGGCTTAACATGCAAAACGTCTCTCACATGCATCAACATACAATTACATGCATCAACATACATATAAAAAGATACAATTATGGCCCCTAACGCAATTGTTCTCTCAAGCCAATGAGAGAACCTAAGCTAACCTAATAACGATCTAAGCTTCTCCAAGCATGATCTCCAAGGTTATCCTCCTTTAATATTGAATACTTCCTTTTTCTTCATAACATAATATTACATTACATATAAGAATACTCGTTTTACATACGAGGGAGTGAGATGAGAAAAGAAGTTACATAAAGAGATTGAGAGAGAGGCACGACTCGCAGGCCGTATTTAAAAATCCCAAAACAATAATAAAGGATAAACTAAGGCCATAACTGATCACCACAAATAAATAATAATAAACACACTTTTATTATTAGTTTAAAAATTCCGATAATTAAATAAACTAAATTAAATTTCGGCTGATTGATCACACTTTGCAGACTTACCCGGCGAAAAATTTTATGAACACTTCATTGTATTTCACGTCGTTTCCTGCACAACTTTTGTGCATTTACAACCCCAACCGGAAAAGTCTGCGGCAATACAACACTTGTACTGCCATTAATCCTAATGCAACAATTTCATGCCGTCAAACACAACTCGATTGATAACTCAATATGATAGATCAACATGTCATTGCTTCACCATACTAACGTCGGATTCCGAAGCGAATGAAAATGATGATCTTTCAAAAGAATTACAATCCTTATGTGATTGAATGGATGAAATCAAAACAGTATATCCCATATACCATCTTTGCATCAGAATTTCTTATATCTTATATAAAAGTGATCGATCTAATTGTGTAACCTATGGATGATCAATGTATCGCACAACTTCACCATACTAATGTCGGATTCCGAAGCATAATCAACATCAATCATCCAAATCGTACACAACAGATGCCAAATTTAATTAATCGTTTATTGTTAAATTCGTTCTGTGTTTTAATCGAATCAAATACAGAAAAAAAAACGGAAATTTAACAGCTATCAGATCCATGGTTTCGTAAGTGGCTCTGATACCACTGAAGGAAAATTGCGATCTAAACGCAGCGGAAAACAAAAATTTTCCTTTTGTGATCCTTACGAATGAGCATGGTCAGTGATAGAATCGTTACCTCTTTGTGGCGATTCAGATCTTTGATGCAGCGATCACAAGCGTTGATGAAGTGCAACGCCTCTACTCAGTCCACACGAACAGCTTCCGGTCACAGTGCTAGCTGCTTACGAACGGAATTATTTGAGTGAGAATCAAAAACGAAATTGCATCAAGTAAAAGCTTCATCACAAGGGTTCCTTTTATAGACTCTCTTGTGGGCTGCGGGCTAAAAGCCCAATTCACATGATCCATAATAATATTATATATTATTATAATAACTATTATTATAATAAATATATTTATTTTATTATTATTTTATAACCATTATAAAATAACAATAATTATTATTATATTATCCGAATTTCTATTTTTCACTTAAGTGCACCGTACCTTACGGTGTTCCTTTGATTTCTCTATCTCTCATCAAACTGTCCTTATGTGTGTGACCCTGTAGGATTTCGTAACGTTGGTAATTATATTAAATTATATATTTAACATAATAAACAGTGAGCGGTATCTAGCAACACATCACTGCTACCCAAGTCACGAAAATGTCATGTGATCTGACAAAACCTTTTTCGTGATAATATATGTTTGTACAATTACCCTTTTGCCCCTATGTCTATATTGAACACAAGGCATACACTGTGTCATCCTTGTCCAGTTCAATATTGGGCCCTTAGACATTTCTCCTGTTATGCAGGATTGGCAAATTCCATCTAGGACACTCATGTCCCTCAGCATGCTTCGTGGAGTGCCCATCAACTGTCTTTATGATCATCCAGTTACGGATAATGTTTGATCAGCAATAAAGCACCCGACTCTACATCTAGGGTCCATAGTGGTTTCAGGTCGAAGGGTGGTAATACACCATTATCACCATGAGAATAACTTATGACACTTTGCATAACATACTATGTAGTATTCTCATAGCGGGTCAATCCGGTATAAATATTACTCCTAATATTTATACCTATGTCAAGACTTGATAACCCTTTATCCATGATCCATGAGATGTGATCATCAGTCTATCTTCATAATAGTCTCAATGCTTTAATGTTATCCCACTTTGCAATAAAGCTTGACTACGGATATTTTAAGAATAATGTCTTTATGTTTAATGGGATCTCATGATTAAGTCACACTTAACATTTCATTAAACAGACTAACTATTCTAGGGACTTTATTATTCTGAAAGACAAACATAATAAAGAAATGCCTTTTATTATTAAACGAATAATCCGATACAAGTACCAAAAAGTATTGGCCTCTAGGGCTTACACCAACACTTACTTCACATTTAAGGTATTCTCATTACCCCTAATCAGATGGAGGATGTGATGAGTTTACTAACCTTTGGTTTAGGCTTAAGCTCATTAACTTATGACAAATCAAAAAGCAATAAAAGACTGAAAACACAAAAACAAACAATAATCGTCTCCTCCGGGATTCTTTTCTCATCTCATTCACTCACAAACGAGAACTCGCTTCTTCCGTCTAATGCAAGACAGTTTGCACCTGAGCCAGACAGGTCATACACTTGAGCATAGGCAAGTAAGCAGTCCACAAGTAAATTTACCTTTCAGTCTCTTTGAGTCGAACTACGGTGTTCTGACTTCCTCATTGCACGAGAGGATACGTAGGCATAACTTAACAGTTATCGAACAAAAGTCTCTGTATATTCCCCCTCCTTCCAGCATTATTCTTTGAGCCTCATAGTCTTGAGCTTCACTCTTTCTTTACACTGACACTTCTCTTATATACTTCACTTTTCTTTTACACTGACACTTGCATTCTTTCCAGCTTTGATACACAAATTGCACTGACACTACCCCTTTAAAACACAAATCTTTTAAGCGTGGATCCCGTCGAGTACGACGGACAATCTGGGTGCTAATACCTTCCCAGGTTGTAACCAACCCCCTTTCTCAGTCTCTCTGGTTCGCAACCGTCTTATCCATATCTTTTCTCAGGTTTATGCAGCATTACCTTTCCTCCGGGATAAAAATGCCTAGCTGGCGACTCTATTCATTCCCTTCTCTTTTGGCCGACCGTTCGCGTCTGTACCCCTTCTGACCAGGTGTCATTTGGTGGGAGCGACACAAAGGTAGGGTGATCTAAAGGCTCAGGTTTGAAAATGGAGTTGGCGTGTGATCTAATGGTCAGCATTTAATCTCAGGTTTTTATAATTAATTAAACCTAATTAATTATAATTAAAACCTAATGACTAATCCTGGGCGTCCAAAAGCCTAAATTAAACATGATCTGATGGCTGAGATATAAACTGGGTGCCCTAATCACAATTTGCCCTAATGACTTTCAGGCGACCGAAGATAAGCTCTGGTCGTCTTCTTCGGCTACACCATCACCTGAACTCACTCCCTAGGCCATCCCAAGCTCTCTAAAGCTCCATAATCACTCATTAAACAACCCTAAACAAGAATCCAGCAACAAAATCCATTTATATTGCATCAAACTCATGAATCGAAGCAAAACGGAAAACATGCAAAAAATTCAGAAGTTAAATACATCCTACACACTCCACCATTTTCAATGATTCAAAGCTCAAAATGACCAGTAAGACAAACTCTATCACATTGTAACTTAAAAACAAAGTTCTGGAAAAATATTTGAAGAGAGCTACCTGAGATGAAGCTTTGCAGTTTGGTGATTTCTGGCCCTTCCCTTGATGCTAATCCACTCCATTTGATCCCCTGAAGCTTATGGAAGGCTTGAATGAAGTTTAAATGGCTTGGTTTGTGAGATACATTTCTGGTTTGGCAGGAATCGTATTTTTGCTAGAGTGACATTTAGGGGGAAATGGAGGGTGATTTGTGTTCTATGGATGATTTTGAGGTGAATGGTGAAAGAATGAGTGAGTTTGAGTGGCTAGGTAGTGAGATTCGATGACTTGAAGTTTTTGCAAGTTTTTGTGATTCTAAGTGTATGGCTTGTTTCAGGCTTGAATCTTGTGATGTTTGAGGTCCTTAGGGTTTGCATAAGATGTACTGATTGGCTAGAGAGTGGGTGGTGGCATAGTGTGATTGGTATGGTGTGTTTTGCAAAAAAGTCAAAGTTGGTTTACCATGAGTATGGGCTGGGACAGAGCTGGTTTGAATGGTTGTATTGCCTCAGCTTGATTCATGGAGAACCTTTGGATTGAATTGAGTGATCTGCAGCACTTGGATCAAGAGATTGAAGTGGTTTTGCAATCTTCCCTCTTTGGATTTTCTTGAAGAGAAAGGCATGAAATCTTCTGATTCTTGGCACAATTCTGATCAAGCAATGTTGCATTATCATGTTATGATGCTTAGAAGTGGATTAGAGGTCATTAGAAGTCTTGAAACTTGATTTTGCAAAATTCCCTCTTTGGCATGAACTTGAAAATTATTAGATTTTTCCCAACTTTGAAACATCATATCTTGAGTTCTAGGATTAATCAAGAGTAGCTCTTGTACTTTTTGAAAATGGGAAGATCCAATCTACAACTTTCATGTTTAAATATTTTTCATTTGAATCCTTTTTGATCAAGAAAGAGGAGGTTGAAAATCTTTCCCAAAATGGAAAGTTTTCATTACAAGTCATGTCCAAAAAAGGAAAGTTTGCAAATGGCTTGAAATTCTTCAATCTTGTGAAATTCTAACCACTTCTAAGATCAAATAAAGGTCATAGAACCTCAAATTGATGAAGATGACCCTTTGATACCATTGGTGGGGGCCTCAGATGCCCTGATTCTGACTTTTCTTGCATAATAAGTTACCAGTTGATCAGATGACTTCCACAATGAATTTCTTCATCAAATTTGGTACACATGCTCCTTATAACATATAAAGACCATTAGAATAAAGAATGACCAAAAAAATTAAGGTTAAAGGCCTCAAACCCAAAACCCTAATTTTAGGTCATCTGTGTAGAAACTGCTCAGTCTGCTTGAACACCTTTGCAATGCTTTGTGATCTCTTGACTTTAATGAACTTTTGAGAGCATAAGATGATCATAGAACACACATGTACCCTCTTGAAAAGCTTCAAGGCCTTTGAGATGGCTCATATTACTTATGGGATTCTCCTGATCACAAACCCTAATTGTGCAACTTATGCAGTGAAATAAACTATGCAGTGGGGGATGGTATGCTTATGCAATGCAATATGAAAAGATCACAAGACATGGTGTGAAAAAAAGAGAGGGAAATTTTGGGGTGTTTACACCACATAATTCTCATGTATTCCCAAAAGGGGAAAGAGAGGATATAGATAAAACACGTTTAAAAGGAGGATAAAGACAAAGGTCATCGCAACCATTGCCTGGGTTCGGAAGTCAGTTATGCAAGGGGAAGGTATTAACAATCCTTACATCCATCGTACACAATAGGAACCATCTACGCTTTCATGCCCGAAAGGATGTCTATACCTAATTAGTTACTTGCTAAAGGAAAAGAGTATAATTATAAGTTTGATTGATCTTAAGTGCTCGGCAAGGATTAAGATCCTCGTGCCTACGTACTCCCTCGTGCAATGGGAAAGCCAGAGCCTTATAGTTTGGCCTACTATGGGTGGTTGGTTGTTGTTTTTATTACATTTCTTTCAAAAAAAGGATTTATGAGTCGAACTGCACTAAATACTATGGGTAGAGGTGATTATTTCGAATCAACAAGCCAAGCGTCTTAGATGGAATAATCGGAGCGAGTAACGTAATTCCCATCATCCTCCTTCTACCATTTAAGGCTTGTGGCATACAATTCTTCTCGTATTATTAGAGTGTTTTATTACCTATGACCGCTTGATGTTGGATCAAGGGTTTGGGTCTAAAAAGAATCATTTTGGTTTTTTGGAAGGTCGATTGCAAGGAAAGATGCGCTCGACTTACGGGTGAATGTGAATGGAGGTTTATTTTTTGATTTGATAGCGAGGCACAATGCGCTTGGCTCACAAGGTTAGGTGGATCTAGTTCCTAGTCCCTAAGGGTGCTCCTAGAAAAATGAAACCATAACTGAAAATAAAGTGCAAGTGTGAGAGTGCAACCACTCGGTGTTGGACTAAGGGTTCGCAAACTAAGGCGAGATCGATACTAGTCCCTAAAGGGTGCTCCTAGCGATCGAAACGATAAATAAAGCGGAAAATAAACAATGTACATGAAATGGGGGAACAGGATACAAAGTAAATTACACGGGATTGCATGAAATAAAAGGGTTCGTTGTATTTGCCCAAGAGGAAGTGTGTGTGAAATGTCCTAAGTTATACGAAGTCATTGGAGCTTGAAATTAAATCGAAAGCGTCGAAATGTGGCTCTTTAACTATCTTAGAATCGATTCAATGTTAGAATCATTCTATGAGAAGTCGAGCATTACTTTATGCATCCGTGTGGATTTCGAAAATTAAATTGAATTTTGATTTCGATTTCACAATGCAAAAGGCAACCGATTAATGATCTCTTCTTAACCAAGATTTGTGATCATCTTGATTTTTAGACTTTCATCGACCAAAAGCTAAAAATAAAATAAAATGCAATAAAATAAAATAAATTTCTAAAAGGGAAATAAAATGGTCTCATCATTTAATCGAGATTTCAAGTCGGCTTGCGACGAATCTCAAGATCTAGATGTTCATCGACCATAAAATGAAATAAATCGATAAATAAAATAAACTAAACTAAGTTGAATTTCCAAAAGGGAAATTAAATGGTCTCATCATTTAATTGAGATTTCAAGTCGGCTTGCGACGAATCTCAAGATCTAGATGTTCATCGACCATATAATCGGAAAATAAAGTGATAAATAAACTAAACTACTTTGGCCTCATATTGATCAAACTTGACCGATTTAATAAAATCGAACATATTTGACCATTTATGATATCATCGGCCCGAAAAAGTAAGAAAAAACATCAAATAACAAATTAATTAGAGTGAATATCTAAGCAAAAATTATGAACAACAAAGCAAGATTTAGTAAAAAATAACGATAAAATAAATAAACAAAATAAAAATAAAAATAAAGGCAGGGATGGTGTATTAGTGATTAAGAAAGTGTGTTTAAGAGACTGACTATGACTCATGATTTGAAGCCCATGAACACAAATAAATAAAATAAAATGAATAAATTAATTAATGACTTAAGAAACAAGTATTAAAATCAAACGTAGAGGTATCAGGTCTGGGTAAAAAACGCGGTCTAGGAAACAAAAGAACACCTTAGGGAAGGTAGTCAACCTCAATTGCACAATTTCGAGTCTCTCTCTAATCTCCGATTTCGCACAGCTTGGTTTCTGTGTTTCGATATTGGTTTGGAGATCTCAGTTAGTTTTGATTTGTGATTTTCGGGTGATTTGAAGATATGAAGGTTTGTGTCTGTTCTTTGGTTTTGTATTGATCTCGCGAATCTCACTGCACGGTTTAGGCTTTTGTTCTCACTCTCAGCTCTCGTTATGCGTGCGTTTTTCAAACTTGCACTGTGGATCTCTCTCGATGCGGTTTTGCTTCAAATTTTTCACTCTCGGGTTATTTTGGTTTAGGATTTCATCCTCTGTTTCATCTCACTTTCTGTTTCAATGGTTTTATTTGTTTTTTTCGCTCAAATTTGGTTTCTATTTGGTTCTGGTTTTTTTTTTTTGTATTTATGGGTTTAGTTGAAAAATGGTGATGAATGAAGGTTTTAAATGGATGTCATTTGAAGAAAAGGTGTGTTTGTGAGTTTAATGGGTTGAAGAAGAAGTTTTGGTATGATTTGTGGTTATGGTTTGAAGGATTTTTTTTTGTGAAGGTTGGTTATTCTGATTTTTGCAGGGGTTATTCAAGGTCCTCCAAGCCTCCCTTAAAATGGAACTAAGAGAGGTTTATATAAGAGGATTGTGAGGGTAAAAGTGGAAAGATTGGTGCCAAAGATAGAGAGGAATATTCTGAGAAATATGTTGAATTTTTCTATGACAGGATGTGAATTTAGAATGCTCATATGTAGCGTTATAAGTATTGTGTGTTGCGTAAAATTGGAAAGGAAATAGGTGGGAGGCTGCACGGATTTTGTTACAAGTTGCGGGTGTTGTATTGATTGTGTATGCTTTGCGAAAGTTTGTTTTTGTGTGAAGTATTGGAAGCAAGTGGGCCATGAAAATACAGGGTGGGGGCTGCGTGAGTTTGCTGGAAAATATTGTGATATTGAAGTGGGGAATATTGATGAAATGTTTTGTGTTGCTGAGAAAAATGAAAAATAAATGGTAGTAATTAGTAGTATGATATTGAGTGGGTCCTTTGTGTGGGGTATCTTGAATTGTGGGACATGGTTTTGTTGTGAGATGCTGGAAAAAAGCGTTGGGTGGTAATTGGTTTTTTGTTTGGATAATAATAATAATAATAATAATAATAATAATAATAATCTTAAGGAAAGCAACTCATGATGGGCTTATTGATTTATTTTTTTGTAAAATGGGCTTAGATGAGTGTAAATAATGGATGATTGGATTTTGGAAAAGAAAAATTGGTTTAGATAATTGAAATAATATGGATCAAAAGAAATTGGATAATGGAAAATGAAGGTGATAATTAGACAAATGCCTCTGCACAACACACTGACTATTAGCATTGCACATACAAGCACTGACAAACTCAAATGAAGATGACTTTTCGCACAAAACTTGAAGAAAAGAAATGACATATATTTTTTTTGGATTTTTTTGAATATCGGTCAGACAGAAATGAAATGTTATACAAGTAGGACAAATTTGGGGTCTGCCACTTTGCATGTATTGTCAAGTCTTTATATGCGATTTTGTGTTTATCGATTTCCCACTCCCTTGAGCCACACCAAATATTTTGAAAAAAAAAATCATTAGAAATAGGGTTTCTTTTGAAAATCTTAGGTTATAGACGAAATTGAGGTTAGATTGTAAGACGAGGGAAAATTCCGCAAGATCGGTATCGTCTTAACACCGTGAGCCTCCCAATTATGGAAATCAATTTCAGTACTTGTTATGCCATAGCCTTAAGTTCTCACCCCTTTAGTAGTCCCTAATTAGTTTATTTAGCAGTCAACGTCATCCTAAGGGCATACTAAGTAGGAAGCCAATGCAAATAAGTGTATGATCTCAGGGTTAAAAGGTCAATTAAGAAAAGAAAAAATGAATGATTGAAAAGAAATGATCCTTCTAAGTTAGGTGATCCTCACCCGATCACTTAGCCCAATGGTGCAAACTTCTTTATTAATATGTGCAAAAAAGAAAAGATGAAGATAATGAGATCATAGTCACTAAAAGATTGTCCTACCATGAGTGTGAAAGGATAACGAGCTTAATGTGTTTGTGCCAGAATGAAAAGGGATGAAAGAATGATGAGTGAGTTATACTTAGGTATAATGACATGATTCAGATTGGTTTGTATAGGAGGGGGCTGATGACCGCAAAAGTAGAATTGTGTTGATATGATATCCTTAGTGTGAGTGAGCAAGTATATATAGACACAAACTTAACCAAGGTAAAGTTGGTAACCTGGGACGAGTATCTGTATTCATTATTTTCCTTACGAGTCATTGTTTGCTTGAGGGCAAGCAAAGGTTTAAGTGTGGGGGAGTTTGATAACACGAAAATGTATCATATTTTTAGACCCGATTCCAATGGATTTTAGTTTCGTTTTATTTATTTTCCTTGATTTATGTTTTATTATGCCAATATTTATTATGATTTCAGGTAACTTGGATTAAATTAGATTAATTTATAAAAAGAAGGAAAGAAGGAAAAAAAGAAGAAGAAAAGAGGAAGAAATGAAGCAAATAGAAGAAAACTGGAATTTAGCTGTGTGACGCCCGTCCCACCCCTGTGGCGACCGTCACACGCTAAAATAAAGGATGACGCCCGTAACAACCACATAACGACCGTCACACTTGTTAATTAAGGAATTTAAATGCGTAGATTAAGCAGTCAAGCCAGAAGCGATTTTCGCGCGTGTTTCTCTCCCGCAGCTCAGTCTCCAGCCCAACCAAGTCATTCCTCTGATTTTGTAACCCAAGCAAAATTATTTCCTAAATTTTCTCCAAGTCATTCCTTGGATTTATCAACCCAAGCAAAATTATTTCCTAAATTTTCTCCTTCAACAGTCGTACTCAAGACCTATAAATAGGAACCAGGTGAACTTGAACAAGGGACCTTCTTTTGATTAATATTCTTAGTTTTTAGCATTTTTAATTTACCATGTAAAAGTGGCAGTTTCTCACATCGAGGAACTACCACACCATTAGTTTTAGGATTTTATTTTCTGCCATTTTATTTTTTGAAACCTGATTTGTGTTCAAGATTTCAGTGTATGATTCAAAGCACCCCTTTATTCCAGGTTTTATTTATTTTATAGTTTTATTATTTAATTGCCAAATCATGTTTCCAATTTTAGTTTATTGTCACATCTGCATGTTTATTTTCCTATCCATGTCTAGCTAAATAGTCTTGAGACCGGCGTATGAGAACCGTTGTTGTCGACAAGACTCGGTAGATAACAATAGGCGTGAAATTACGATCTTATCCTGTTTTGGTTTTAATTTCCAAGTTTAATTTAAGTAGCTTTGTCACGAGAGTAAGAGGTTATTTAACACGATTTTATCAAGAGAGTGCAAAATTAATTAAGGTTAGAACCGACACTATTCCTGCCTCTCTTTATTATCATATTTTCTAAGTTCATTTTTAGTTTTAGTTCTAGTTTCCTCTTAATCAAATATTCATTAGCCTTAACTTTATAAAGCAACAATAGACTAAAGTAGGTTAACATTAATCTATGTGGGTTCGACAATCTTTTATATTACTTCGATACTTTCGTGCACTTGCGGAGCATCATCTTGTAGTTTGGTTGCTACTTTATATATATATATATATATATATATATATATATATATATATATATATATATGTGTGTGTGTGTGTGTGTGTGTGTGTGTGTGTGTGTGTATATATATATATATATATATATATATGTGTGTGTGTGTGTGTGTGTGTGTGTGTGTGTGTGTGTGTGTGTGAGTGAGACAATTCTTATTTGCTACAATTTTAATTTTAATAAGGCCAATGTATTTATTTTTTGCATTTATATAAAAATGTTTATTGTGTTTAATTTTTTATTAATTAATATTAATTTTTCTAAAAAAATAAAATTTTAATAATTAATTGTAATTTTTTATATATGATTATGCAGAAATACCAGGCAAACGACCAATAAGTTGCATCGCGGTCTCTTTTTGGATGATACAATTAATTCTCTTAAAAACTATTTTCATTTTCTTAGGTGACACAACATTGTTATGTATCATACTTTACACTCTCTGTAAAAGATTCATTGCTTCTAGTGCTAAAAAATCCAAAGTATAAAAAAAATGGTATGAAAGCATGTTGATTGTCGGAACACGCTTTCTCATATTTGGCCACTTTACATGAAGTGACTTTGAGAGCTGCTTATCTCACATTAAAACCCTAGTATTTAGTTCCACTAGTGAGGAAACCCTATCAATTCTACATATGCATGTTTCCTTCCTACCCACCCTTACACCAGAACATATGTTGGCCTAAGAGTCGATCTCCTCTCCCATGGGTTAGTCAAGAAATTCACATGTGCCTCTTTCTTCACAGATACCCCAACATGCTAAAAATATCAAATAGGACATCTTTAACAAAGTAATGTCAGTATTTGAATCATGAAAGCTCCTTTGCAATAAATATTGTGTTCCCCAAATGTATCCAAGCACACCTTGCGGCAAATAGGGCAAACTTAATCAACAGAAAATAAGGGATCATAAGTCGATATTTAAGAATGGTACGATACTCTATCGAGAACATATGTTTACATAAACCGTCAATAGGGATAACAAGGAGAAAATCTTGAATATGCGTTGCTTGCAAAAAAAACAAAAATGACTTTCTATCTTGTGCTTATGTCAAACTTTACATTCATGTCCTGAACACTTTTACTAAAAAGGACACTCGCCAAAATATGTTGTGCTTTAGGAGGGGAGATGTCCTTTCTAGTAAAATCACTAAGCTCAAAATCTGAAATCACAACACTAAGACCATCCAAAACTCTGTCAAAATCAAGATTCATACCATATATGTCACCGCCTCTCAGTATATGATCATGTAACTTGTTTGAATTAAATCAATAATAATTAATCATATATACATGCTCTATGTATTATGTTATATAATTTAGTGAGGAATAAAATAGATAATACAAACATGTATATAATTACAAGATCTACGACATGTTAGTATATGAGAGAGGAGATTTGTAGGAATACCTGGATCTATTGAGAAAAGTTTTGTTGACGGAATCCTGAAAAGTTAGAAAGTGTAGAGACAAGTGACAAACACTTGTTGGCTTGTGGATCTTCCTCAATCAGTACTCATAATGTCTTAAACACTCTTCAGATGATGAGAAAAGGTAAACTGCTTGTGTACGGTATATTGGGGACCATAGCCTATATATAGTGTGATAGCCAATTAGGGTTCCCATTATTCCCAAATGGGTCATCCTGACATCCACTCATATTTCAGCTCATATCCAATTATTTAATTTATTAATTAATTAAATAATTCCTAATAAAATCTAAATAGCCTTTTAACCTTATTTGATCACATAATTTATTCAAGGTACTTTATTTGATAAAATAACTAATATAATTAAATAAATATATTTGGCCACATAATTATTGGAATAATATTAAATCTGTAAAATATTCCAACAATCTCCTACTTGGCCAATATATCTTAATAATTATATCATAATTCTTTAGGCGCGTATTTGAATGCTATTTATCTTTAGATTTCAACTTTACAATTTGGTTTACCTCGTACATCAACAATGGGACTATCGCGACTATCGTCACTAACGTATAACGTGACAGAACCCCGATGACCGTCATATCAACGTACTTGATAACATATATTGATATAGATTAGTGGCATGGAAATTTCATGTAATGTGATCTCTGAATCATGCCTATTTCCAATTGGTCCAACTGAATTCTTTATTGAAATCAAACTAAAGTTTGCAAATTCAATATTTGCACAAACGGTACATAAATGGTTATAACAATAATAACCTCATAAACTTTATTTCTGCAAATAATCTTAACATTAAGTTTGCATCGATATCAAAACAATATTATAAAACGTAAGGAATGAGTGACTCCCACTAATCAAGGACATCCTTACTGACAACTAAGGGTGGAAAAACGGACCGCCCATCCCGCCCCGCCAAAAAAAGAATGAGGTGGGCAATGCCCGCCAAGTTGTAATGGGCATAAAAGTCTAGCCCGCCCCGTTAAGGTGGCGGGCTTTCCCGCCTTCATTATTTATTTATTTTTTTCTATTTTTTAAAATAAATTAAGAGACCTTTTTTTTACATTTCAATAAAAAAACACATCAAACCAACATTTAGAAAGCATAAATGGCAAAAGACTAAACCCAACAAGTATTAATATTCAATAAAAATAGAACTTTCAACAAGCTTTCACCTAAAATATAAGCAAAATATAAGCAAAAGTGTTTATTTCATAGGTGCGGCGGGCTTTGGCGGATTTTGGCGGGGCAGACTTTGGCGGGTAGTGGTCTTTAGTGGGGCGGGCTTTGGTGGGTGAAGGACTCAAAATCCCAACCCTACCTGCCATTTTTAGGTGGGTGCGCGGGCCACGACCCCTTTTGCCACCCATAGTGACAACAATCATATAAAATACCTTATATGTCAAGTCTTTGATTAGTAAGTCATTTAAAATACCATTTCTATCTATAATTTATATCCTTCAACAACAACAACAACAACAACAACTTATAAGTCAATGAACTTTATAAAACAATTGTTGAAACATTATCCAACAAATATATGTCACAATATAGCCTGAGTTGTCTTTCAAAACCTTCTACTATATGCAACCAAGTGACATAAATACTTATTGTTATTTCTTTAATTAGGATACCCATTACATATAGACATCCAAAAGAATCAGAGTCGAACATCCGGGTGATCTCCAAATCATTTAATCTCTAATATGTGAGCACAAGTTCCTTTGTTCTCTATAACAATCATTACGGTTGTCTCATTTCAACAATTCATATTTTGAATTTAGGATACCCATTACATATAGACATCTAAAAGAATCAGCGTCGAACATCCGAATGATCTCCAAATAATTCAATCTCTAATATGTGAGCACAAGTTCCTTTGTTCTCTATAACAATCATTACGGTTGTCTCATTTCAACAATTTAAATTTTAAATTTTCGTATCTACCAAATGATCTCATTATATATACGCTTATTCCGGATATATATATATATATATATATATATATATATATATATATATATATATATATATATATATATATATATATATATAAGAATCCCAAAAACCAAAAAAGTATAGAAAAAAACATTATATTCTAAATTTTCATATTCTTTTATTTTGGACAATGATTGAGACCTAATAGTCTCTCTTGATAATTGAGACATAACCTAGTTTATATTCTTTTATGTCAGTTTTATTTTAAACTGTATTGATATATACATAAATATTTTGTGATAACTAGATGATACCTTGAGAATAATATCTAAGTATCTAAATACCTAAAACAAAAGAAATGTGTCCAAGATCTTTCATCGCTAAACTTTTCTTAGAGATTTCTTGGTTTCACACTACAATCATATATCATTGCTGACTAAATAAAATAAAACCGACACATTAAACTAGGAAGATAAACTTACTCACACACTGAACTTTTAAAATCCAATAATTTTTCATAATAGATATCTCAAAATCAAACGAGACAATTACATTATGAAATATTGTGGTATCACTAATGAGACAATTTCATTAACTCATAAATGGATTTTATTTGTTCGCAAACTATAAACTTTGTATCTATTGACACAAATTTTTCTCTCGTTGCACCATATTGTATATCTTAATATCACCATTAAGAAACACTAACATCGTATTCATCTTATGAATCTCAAAAATTATAACAAGTAACAAGTGTCACAAATATCATAATAGAATCTTTCAATCATACCGAATAGAATTTCACTTTTCAGTTAATTATTTATGACACTTGATGCTCTAATTCTTGAGGATGTTGAGTTTGATCTTCAAGAATTAATTTCTTAATTTAATTGAGAGAAAGAACAATAATATCCTTATGAGGGTCCAAATTTGCTATATAAATAGCAACTATATGAATTGAGTTAGAACAAATTATTTCCACTCAGTTTTGTTCTTTGACACTATCTCTCCCCCAAACTCAATATCTCAGAAACATTACAATATATGTCTCAAAATATTTTGTAACTTGGGACTAAGGTTTATATTTCTCAAACTTTTCAACAATTCTAGATTGTCACAAGTCATGACTGAATTAACTATAAGAATATTTGAATTTAAAAGACAAATTGAATCCATTATTTAAAAAAAAAAAGGAAGTTATCATATTAAAATAAAATTTTATTCATTCACCAAATTGTCTTTTAAATATAAATTTTTTAAGCTTATAATGACAATCTAAAATAGTTAAAATAATAATAATAATAATAATAATAATAATAATAATAATAATAATAATAATAATAATAATAATAATAATAATAATAATAAAACACCAATATTCACCAAATTTGTCTCTTTTAAATTGATGTATCTTTTAACACCATTGAACATTTGTCAGTTCAGATCATATTTTCTTATTATTCTTTATTTGTCATTATCCTTTGAGGTATTTACCGAATGAACACTATTTTATATTCTCTTGCTTCAATCTTTTCTTTATTGCACACTTTATGAAATTATTATACTAAAGAATAATTTCTAACTTTAATAGTTATAAATTTAATTGTGCAAAGAGAATACCATATGTTAAATTTTCGACAAAGTCACCTAATTGACGAAACTATAGCACTTTAGCGAGATTAAATAGTTTTATAATGTGCTTATAATATTTTCTTTGCTTAATAATCTTAATAAAAATTCACCACTCCAATGAGAATTTGTATTTCTCTTTATTGCTTTAGAAGCACTAGAATTCAAGCAAATATAATATGAAAATTTTAGGTCATCTTAAATAACATATTTAATGTCTCTGGATTACAAAACATTAAGATCATAGACCTGTGAAATTTTGAGTGTACTCACTTTTTAAACTTGAGTCTCACTTTAAATATATTAATTGTGAGATAATTTGAGTTTCTCTATCCCTATGTAAGGTCTATATCCAAGAACATAATATTCATATTTTATTCCTAAAAGTTATAACTTTTGAGAATCAAAATATAACTTATTTTGCAGATACATAAACTATATTAGTTTATAGATTACCATAAAAAAATGTACTCTACAAAATACCAAGTGCATCATTCATGTTAAGTCTTTAAACAACAACATCAATTGCTAGTGGTATTTTATTACAATGATAAAACATTGACAATTAATATTGATAAACAATAAATGCTTACAATCGCCACATGTTTACCTTATATGTGTGAGTGCAATTAAATAAACACATGAAAGATTTACACTCATACAACATCATTACTGATAGGTGAATAAATTATAAATATAAACATTTATCTTTACTTATAAATTAAAAGACTCAAATAAGATACCAAACACACCATTAATTCTCAATCTTTGATTGCAATTAACTATAAACGGTACTCTCACGTAATGATAAAACATTAATAATAAGTTCGGTCTGATAATGGATGTCGTTGACATCAATCATTATCCACATGGATAAAATTAATAATTACTACATATTTACCATCATAGGTTTGCAATTGTTCGTCCAAACTGTGTCTTCCTTTTGGCCGACCATAACAGTTCGCATAAATGATTACACACTACATCTTTTATAATTCTGACTTTATCAAATTTTCACAATAGATGTTACTTTTGCAACATATTACTTCAATCAACTCAATCAAAATTATTAGACATTTTAATAAATTCAATGGAAAAAGTCTTAAATTTACAGAGTACTACCCACAAATGTAGGTCGTATTCATTTAAGATGTCGTTTAATAATAATAATAATAATAAAATTTCTTTAAAGACCTTATTGTGAGAATAAATTCACAATAAAACATAATTTGTATGATTAAGAAAATTTGTATAAAACTTAATAACAATAAAGTCAAATAACATAATCATGCTAAATGTATAACTTCGAATCAGATGATAAATATTACATATTTATATATCCTAAATAAATATCAAACAAATTCACATATACACCAAATAATTCTTTAAATAAATCATTTTAGAATCAACAAAAATCAATTCTAAAATTCAAAGTATCCAAAATATAAATAATCAAATCTTTAGTTTTACCTTATAATTTTAAGAGACATTCAAAATAGTCAAAAAAAAATCCATAATTAATATATAATAACTAAATATATATATTAAACAAATTAGTATTTGTCATATCTCCCAAAAATCTAAATTTATGTGCAGATTTTATGTGAATCAAATTGAAAGATAAAACAATAATCAAACAATCAAATAAAAAAATTTGATAATAAAACCCTTTTTTTATAATTCAAAACCTTGAATCAAATCACAAAAGGAAGATTTAAATTCAATATTTATCTTTCTCAAATAATTGACATGAACATATATTTCTAAATATATTATCTATAGTCATAAATAAACGGTTGAGAATCATAATTTTTAATGAAAATATATTTTTATGATTCTAAATCATCGATCATAACCATATATGTGATTCCGAATATATTTAGCATAATATATATTAAATAACATATCTCTCAAAGAAAATCAAAATTTCCACAAACACTATTTTTCAAAAAAATATTTAAATTATAATTTTTAAACAAATCTTTATCATATAGTTTATATGTCAAATTTAAAACTTTCCATTATCACAATTATAACTTAAAATAGATCCTTACTATAATATTATAATTTTCAAATCATAATTGTAATACCCCGTATTTTATTTAAAGCTCTGGACAATATTAATTTGTAATAATATTATTCTGGAATACTCTAAGAAATTTTTATGGAACCAAATAGAGTAATCAGTTGGATATTATTTTATTAATTGATATTAGCTAACTCAGAGGTTTTATAAAATATCGGATTAAGAGACATTTTCGGATACTCTCTAATTTTGATCTATTGGTAAAAATATAAGCTTTTATATTTTTATATATATAGAAAGATTATGAGAGGAAGAAAAAGTTGGTTAGAAAGAAGAAAAGAAGGAAAAGGAGAACAGAAGAAGAAGAGAGAAAAGCCCTAAAGCTCCAATTCCTCATTCCTGATCATCCGTCCGTCGAATCAACTCAATCTTTCCGCCAATCTTCATCTCTCGAGGTGGATTCTTAGTTAGAAACGTTTATCTTTGATTTTGGTTGAGTTTAGAGATGTTTGCGGTTAGGGCTTAATTGGAAAATCTAAGAAAAATCGGAAGTTTAACGGTTAAAACTCGATTAAAACCTACCTAAAATACTCATATGATGATAATGGATATATTTGATTATGTCTTGTTGCATTGGTTGATGTTTGGGAGTGTTTGGGTGTGAAAAGAGTGTTTTCCCGTAAGGATGGAACTTCCTGAACTGGTGTAGCTCGCTCAACGAGCATACCTCGCTCAGCGAAAGTTCCAGGGCGATTTTCGCTCAGCGAGACCTGTAGATTCCAACCTTGGTTTTTAATTCGTAACTTATGATCCGGGTATCCATTTTTAGCGTTCCACATATCGTTTCAAAGCTAATGATGAAATCTGTATTTTGAGATCAAGAAATGTTGGTTCCATCCGACTTTTACCCGACTATTCGATTAAAAGGTAACGAAACATAATTATGGATTTGTGAGTTAAAGATAAGGAATTGGTGAGACTTGTGAGACACCTAGGAGTTCGTAGACTAATAAGAATTGAGGATCGCGCTTGATTGTGTTCCCCTTTGTTAGCTTGAGGTGGGTATTACATTGAGTCCCTTGGGAAGCGAGAGTTAGCTTGAGATGGGTATTACATTGAGTCCCACGGGAAGCGAGAGTTAGCTTGAGGTGGGTATTACATTGAGTCCCACAGGAAGCGAGAGTTAGCTTGAGGTGGGTATTACATTGAGTCCCACGGGAAGCGAGAGATAGCTTGAGGTGGGTATTACATTGAGTCCCATGGGGAAGCGAGAGTTAGCTTGAGGTGGGTATTACATTGAGTCCCACGGGAAGCGAGAGTTAGCTTGAGGTGGGTATTACATTGAGTACCACGAGAAATGAGTGATAACTTGAGATGGGTATTTCATTGAGTCCCATGAGAAGTCTAGTGGTTCATACTTGAGGTGGGTGTTCCACTGAGTCCCACGGGAAATCTTGTACGATGTATTGTTGGGTTGTTCCATTTCGACTTGGTTATTTTTTAGAGGAACCTTTGTACTCGTAGAATTGTTATGCTTGACCCTTAGAGCCGTGAGAAATCTAAGATAGGGAACCCACTGAGATGTTTTATCTCACCCCATGTTGATTTTGTTATTTCAGGTACTTCAGGTTCCGTTAAGGGTAAGGATAAGGCGACTTGATTATCCTTACTAGTTGATGGCTTAGTCTTCCCCTGTGGATTTTTGAGATCTTCGGATCTAGTTCTTAGATCTTTTTATAGTTGAACATCTTGTACTATTTTATAGCCTTGTTTAGTACCTTATGTTGTAGTGGCTATATTTATACAATGTGTTGCTAAGAACTTATTTGTATTTTAGTACCAAATTATTAGTATTATATATGAAAAATATGCTTTATGTATGTCTTTTGTATATGGGTATTACAATTGGTATCAGAGCAGGTCGTATCCTCGACCTAGCCTTGAAATATTATAAGTGTTTCCTTCCATTTATACACGTGACTGGCGGTAGGACTAAATGTTGTTTATGGTATTGAGCCTGATCAACTTAATCCTGTTTTGATGACATTTAGGAAATATGGCTGGTAGACGTGGAACTCGTGCTCGACCCAGTGTGACTCCTCCCGGTAGCGATCAAGCAGGTAGCGATGGGAATGCTCCTATGTTCCAATTTATGCAGCAGATGCAGCAACAACAACACCAATTCATGCAAGAAATGATGCATCATATGATTGGAGGCCTTCACCCTCACATGATTTCCCCTGGAGCTGCGGGTGGAACATTTAGAGACTTCTTCCGCATGAACCCTCAGGAGTTTCATGGCGGATTGGATCCGATTAAGGCTTATGAATGGGTGACTGGAGTAGAGAGGATATTCCAGATTGTGATTTGTAGTGAAGAAGACAAGGTGACTTTTTTGTCACATTTACTAAAGGATCCTGCTGCTAGGTGGTGGGAGAGTGCTTCCAATTTGATGATGGTACAAGGGATTCTGAGGGTATGGCAGCAATTTAAGACAGTTTTTATGGATAAGTATTTCCCGAGTTCCTTGAGGACACAAAAGGAGTTCGAATTTCAACAATTAAGGAAAGGGAGCATGACTGTGGCCAATTATGCTGAGAAGTTTGAGAGCATGGCGGCCTACTCTAGGCAGGCTATGTATGCTCCTGATGAAAGGTGGAAAATTGACCAGTTCTTGTTTGGACTAAGGGCTGAAATCTCGCATAGTGTCTCTCAAAGGGAGTTCACTACCTACTCTGAGATGTTGAGACAATGCTATGTTGCATAACATAGTTTGATGAAAGTGCAGACAGAAGCAAGTTCCGGAAGGGCGGTTCAAGGAGATAGGGGGAGAGCTAGTCAATATTTTAGGTTGAGGCCTCAACCCTTCAAGGGGAAACAGGTGTCGAGTCCTAGATCCAGTGTTCCTCCTTCTTGCTCCCGATGCCATAAGAATCATTTTGGTAGATGCAATCTGGGTGTCGTGGTTTGTTTCCTTTGTTAGGGAGAAGGATATTTTGCTAGAGATTGTCCCCAGAAGAAGGACCAAGTGCAAGCAAGAGTTTATACTATGGATGCTAGGAAGGCGAAGGGCGACAATTCCTTGATTGCGGGTAATTGTCTTGTTAACAATCATCCTTGTCTTGTTTTATTTGACTGTGGAGCTACGCATTCTTTTATATCTAATAGTTGTGCGAAGCAACTTGGGTTGCGACTATTTCCTTTGTCTCCTCCAATGGTGGTTACTACCGCTATGGATGAAACTGTCGAGACGCTGCTTAAGTGTGAGAACTGTACGTTGTCCATGGATGGTAGAATCTTTCAGATTGACCTCATTTGTTTTCCCCTTAGGAAAATTGATGTTATCTTGGGAATGGATTGGTTGTCTGCTAATTCTGTGTTTATTGGGTGTGAAGAAAAGTTGATCCTCATTCCCTCCATTGAAGCGCCTCCGAAAGATGTTTTGACAACGATCTTAGAAGGTACGGTTGGAATGATAAATTTTTTGTTTGAACAAGAGAAATCCGTTTTGCTTGTCCTTACTAATGAAGAGAGTAATGACCAGCAAGTTTTGAACATTCCGGTAGTTTGTGAATTTCCCGATGTTTTTCCTGAAGATGTCACTTCCTTACCTCCGGTGAGGGAAGTTGAGTTCTCAGTCGACCTGATACCGGGAACGGCTCCTATATTCGTTTCCCCGTATCGGATGGCTCCGCTCGAGTTGAAGGAGTTGAAGGATCAATTGGAAGATTTGATGGCAAAACATTTTGTAAGACCTAGTGTCTCACTGTGGGGAGCTCCGGTGTTGTTGGTAAAGAAAAGGGATGTTGGTATGAGGTTGTGCATCGATTATCGAAAGTTGAACAAGGTTACAATCAAGAATAAATACCCCTTACCAAGGATAGACGACCTTCTAGATCAATTGAAAGGAGCATGTGTGTTCTCGAAGATTGATCTGAGATCGGGCTATCACCATATTCGTGTGAAGAGTTCTGATGTTCCGAAGACTGCGTTCAGAACCCGTTACGGTCATTACGAATTCTTAGTGATGCCTTTCGGTGTGACGAATGCTCCAGCTGTTTTTATGGATTACATGAACCAGATATTTCAGAGTTATTTGGATAAATTTGTGGTGATCTTTATCGATGACATTCTTATCTATTCTCGTACTCCGCAAGAGCACGGAGAACATTTAAGGATTGTCCTATCGATACTGTAGGAAAAGCAACTTTTTGCTAAATTTAGTAAGTGTGAGTTCTGGATGTCAGAAGTCAAGTTCCTTGGACATGTTATATCCCAGGGAGGTGTAGTTGTAGACCCGTCCAAGATAGAAGCTGTAATTAATTGGGAGAGACCGAAGAATGTTACCGAAGTGAGAAGCTTTCTAGGTTTGGCAGGTTACTACAAAAGGTTTATTAAAGGTTTTTCTCAGATGGCATTACCGTTAACTAAGCTCACTAGGAAGGACTTCGCTTATGAATGGGATTCCAGTTGTGAGTAAGGTTTCATGTGGTTGAAGGAGAAATTGACAACTGCTCCAGTCTTGATTATTCCCGATCCTAACAAATCTTATGAAGTGTTTTGCGATGCTTCAAAGATGGGTTTGGGAGGTGTTCTCATGCAAGAAGGTCAGGTGGTGGCGTATGCTTCCAGACAATTGAGAGTTCATGAGAAGAATTATCCTACGCATGATTTGGAATTAGCGACCGTGGTGTTTACCTTGAAAGTGTGGCGGCACTATTTGTATGGTGTGCATTTTGAGATGTTTAGTGATCATAAGAGTTTGAAGTACCTCTTTGATCAGAAGGAACTGAATATGAGACAGAGGAGATGGATGGAGTATTTGAAGGATTATGATCTTGAGTTGAAGTATCACCCCGGAAAAGCAAACAAAGTGGCGGATTCCTTGAGTAGAGAAGTGATTCATAGTGCCGAATTGATGGTATTGGAGTATGCATTGTTAGAAAAGTTTTGGGATCTTAATCTTCAGTTTGTTTGGACTCTGAATGGTGTAATCATGGGAAACTTGAATATTAATTCTACCTTGAGGAATGATATTCAACAAGCGCAAGTTTTGGTTGAGAAGTTGCAAGGACTGTTACTCCAACCGGGTTTCGTGAGAGCAATAGATGGGATCATCCTATTTAATCAAAGAATTTGCATTCGGGATGATGATGTGTTAAAGAGAAGGATTCTGGAAGAAGCACATAAAGGTTCTTTTACGATACATCCGGGTTCTTCGAAGATGTATCAAGATTTGAAGAGGGAGTATTGGTGGTCTAGGATGAAAAAGGACATTGCGGTATTTGTGTGAGATTGTGCGGTGTGTCAGCAAGTGAAGATTGAGCACCAAAGGCCAGGTGGATTGTTACAACCTTTGGACATCCCAATTTGGAAATGGGGTAGTATCTCTATGGACTTTGCAGTAGGTTTACCGAGTACTCAGGGTGGCTATGACTCTGTTTGGGTGATTGTGGACCGACTAACGAAATATGCGCATTTCTTAGCCGTGAAGACTACATATAAGACAAGTCAGCTTGCAAGGTTGTTTATTGCTGAAATTGTGAGATTGCACGGTGTCCCGTCCAGTATTGTATCGGATAGAGATCCGAAGTTAACTTCGATATTTTGGAAGGTGTTCCAAATGGCCATGGGTACGAATCTGCGTTTGAGTACTTCTAATCATCCTCAAACGGATGGTCAGACGGAACGTACGATTCAAACGATAGAGGATATGTTGAGAGCATGTGTTTTAGAGAGTAGAGGAAATTGGAAAGAACTTTTGTCGTTGATCGAATTTCCGTACAACAATAGTTACCATGCAAGCATCGGTATGGCTCTGTATGAGGCTTTGTACGGAAGAAGGTGTAGAACACCGCTGTGTTGGTCGGAAGTGGGTGAAGACAGGATCTTAGGACCGAAAATTATTCAAGAGACTACGGAAAAGATTCGTATGATCCGAGAAAGGATTAAGCAAGCCCAAGATCGTCAGAAGAGCTATGCTGACAATCGAAGGAGACCCCTGGAATTCGATGAAGGCGATCATGTGTACTTGAAAGTCACTACGAGGTTAAGGTTGAAAGGGTCGTTTAAGTCGCGTAAGTTAAGCCCGAGATACGTAGGACCGTATCAGATTCTAGAAAATATTGGTGAAGTTGCTTACTATTTAGCCTTGCTGCCATCTCTATCCGAAATGCATGATGTTTTTCATGTATCTCAACTTCGTAGGTTCGTTCCTGATCCTCTTCAGCCTATTCTTCCAGATTCTATCGAGATAGAAGCGGATTTGACCTTCGAACCCCAACCAATCCGTATTGTTGGAAGAGAAACCAAAGTGTTGAGAAATAAAGAGATATCGCTTGTTAAGGTGCAATGGGATGAGACGTATCCGGGAGATGCTACGTGGGAGTTGGAATCAGAAATGCGGGAATCATATCCTCACATGTTCAGGTAATCCTTTAAATTCGTGGACGAATTTTATTTAAGGGGGGGGATCTAATACCTCGTATTTTATTTAAAGCTCTGGATAATATTAATTGGTAATAATATTATTCCGGAATACTCTAAGAAATTTTTATGGAACCAAATAGAGTAATCAGCGGGATATTATTTTATTAATTGATATTAGCTGACTCAGAGGTATTATAAAATATCGGATTAAGAGACATTTTCGGATACTCTCTAAATTTGACCTATTGGTAAAAATATAAGCTTTTATATTTTTATATATATAGAAAGATTATGAGAGGAAGAAAAAGTTGGTAAGAAAGAAGAAAAGAAGGAAAAGGAGAAGAGAAGGGAAGAAGAAGAGAAAAAAGCCCTAAGGCTCCAATTCCTCATTCCCGATCATCCATCCGTCGAATCAGCTCAATCTTTCCGACAATATTCATCTCTCAAGGTGGGTTCTTAGTTAGAAACTTTTATCTTTGATTTTGGTTGAGTTTAAAGATGTTTGTGGTTAGGGCTTAATTGGAAAATTTAAGAAAAATCGGAAGTTTAATGGTTAAAACTCGATTAAAACCTACCTAAAATACTCATATGATGATAATGGATATGTTTGATTATGTCTTGTTGCATTGGTTGATGTTTGGAAGTGTTTGGGTGTGGAAAGAGTGTTTTCCCGTAAGGCTGGAACTTCCTGAACTGGTGTAGCTCGCTCAGCGAGCATACCTCGCTCAGCGAAAGTTCCAGGGCGATTTTCGCTCAGCGAGAAGGAGCTCACTCAGCGAGACCTGTAGATTCCAACCTTGGTTTTTAATTCGTAACTTATGATTCGGGTATCCGTTTTTAGCGTTCCATATTCGTTTCAAAGCTAATGATGAAATCTATATTTTGAGATCAAGAAATGTTGGTTCAACCCGACTTTTACCCGACTATTCGATTAAAAGGTAACGAAACATAATTATGGAATTGTGAGTTAAAGATAAGGAATTGGTGAGACTTGTGAGACACCTAGGAGTTCGTAGACTAATAAGAATTGAGGATCGTGCTTGATTGTGTTCCCCTTTGTTAGCTTGAGGTGGGTATTATATTGAGTCCCATGGGAAGCGAGAGTTAGCTTGAGGTGGGTATTACATTGAGTCCCACGGGAAGCGAGAGTTAGCTTGAGGTGTGTATTACATTGAGTCCCACGAGAAGCGAGAGTTAGCTTGAGGTGGGTATTACATTGAGTCCCACGGGAAGCGAGAGTTAGCTTGAGGTGGGTATTACATTGAGTCCCACGGGAAGCGAGAGTTAGCTTGAGGTGGGTATTACATTGAGTCCCACGGGAAGCGAGAGTTAGCTTGAGGTGGGTATTACATTGCGTCCCACGGGAAGCGAGAGTTAGCTTGAGGTGGGTATTATATTGAGCCCCACAGGAAGCGAGTGATAACTTGAGATGGGTATTTCATTGAGTCCCATGAGAAGTCTAGTGGTTCATACTTGAGGTGGGTGTTCCACTGAGTCCCACGGGAAGTCTTGTACGATGTATTGTTGGGTTGTTCCGTTTCGACTTGGTTATTTTTGAGAGGAACCTTTGTACTCGTTGAATTGTTATGTTTGACCCTTAGAGCCGAGAGAACTCTAAGATAGGGAACCCACTGAGATGTTTTATCTCACCCCAGGTTGATGTTGTTATTTCAGGTACTTCAGGTTCCGCTACGGGTAAGGATAAGGCGACTTGATTATCCTTACTAGTTGATGACTTAGTCTTCCGCTGTGGATTTTTGAGATCTTCGAATCTAGTTCTTAGATCTTTTTGTAGTTGAACATCTTGTACTATTTTATAGCCTTGTTTAGTACGTTATGTTGTAGTGGCTATATTTATACAATGTGTTGCTAAGAACTTATTTGTATTTCAGTACCAAATTATTAATATTATATATGAAAAATATGCTTTATGTATGTCTTTTGTATATGGGTATTACAATAATTATAATTCCAAATATGATCACCAAAACAAATAAATTTCAAAGATTCATATAAAATATGGAAGATCCTAAATTCATATAAATCTTTTGAAAATAAATATAACACACATACCAATAACTTTATAGTAAGTGTAAAAAAACTGCAAAAAATATCATTAAAACTTAATGCCTCTTAAAACATATATATCAATATTTAAAAAAAAATCTTGAATTTTAAATATATGTTTCATGATCCAAAATAAATATAAAAAACATTGATGTTTAGAGGACAAATCTCTATAAACTAAACATGAAAACCTGCTCTGATACCACTTGTTGGAATTAAATAAATAATAATTAATCATATATACATGTTCTATGTATTATGTTATATACTTTAGTGCGGAATAAAATAGATAATACAATCATGTATATAATTACAAAGTCTACGACATGTTAGTATATGAGTGAGGAGACTGTAGAAATACCTGGATCTATTGAGAAAAGTTTTGTTGATGGTAATCCTGAAAGTTAGAAAATGTAGAGACAAGTGACAGACACTTGTTGGTGTGTGGATCTTTCTCAACCGATACTTCAAATGTCTTGAACACTCTTTAGATGGGGAGAAGAGGTAAACAGCTTGTGTACGGTATATTGGGACCATAATCTATCTATCTATCTATATATATATATATATATATATATATATATATATATATATATATATATATATATATATATATATATATATATATATATATATATATATATATATATATATATATATATATAGTGTGTGATGGCCAATTAGGGTTTCCATTATTCCCAAATGGATCATCCTCACATCCACTCATATTTGAGCTCATATCCAATTATTTAATTTATTAATTAGTTAAATAATTCCTAAATAAAATCTAAATAGTCTTTTAATCTTATTTGATCATATAATTTATTCAAGACATTTTATTTAATAAAACAACTAATATAATTAAATAAATATATTTGGCCAGAAAAATATTATATCCGTAAAATATTACAACATGTAACACAGAAGATTCAGCTCTAAAAATAACAAAAGCTTATGAGACAACCTATAGTACAAACTCAACCCCCAACTCGAATAAGTAAACTAGTCATCAAAAATCTCGGAAGAAAAAACTTCCAGCAACCACATGGGTTAGTCAAGAAATTCACATGTGCCTTTTTCTTCACAGATACCCCAACATGCTAAAAATATCAAATAGGACATCTTTAACAAAGTAATGTCAGTATTTGAATCATGAAAACTCCTTTGCAATAAATATTATGTTCCCCAAATGTATCCAAGCACACCTTGCGGCAAATATGGCAAACTTTATCAACAGAAAATAAGGGATCATAAGTCTATATTTAAGAATGGTACGGTACTCTATCGGGAACATATGTTTACATAAACCGTCAATAGGGATAACAAGGAGAAAATCTTGAATATGTGTTGCTTGCAAACAACCAAAAATGACTTTCTATCTTGTGCTTATGTCAAACTTTACATTCATGTCCTGAACACTTTTACTAAAAAGGACACTCGCCAAAATATGTTGTGCTTTAGGAGGGGAGATGTCCTTTCTAGTAAAATCACTAAGCTCAAAATCTGAAATCATAACACTAAGACCATCCAAAACTCTGTCAAAATCAAGATTCATACCATATATGTCACCGCCTCTCAGTATATGATCAAGTAACTTGTTGGAATTAAATCAATAATAATTAATCATATATACATGCTTTATGTATTATGTTATATACTTTAGTGTGGAATAAAATAGATAATACAAACATGTATATAATTACAAGATCTACGACATGTTAGTATATGAGAGAGGAGATTTGCAGGAATACCTGGATCTATTGAGAAAAGTTTTGTTGACGGTAATCCTGAAAAGTTATAAAGTGTAGAGACAAGTGACAGACACTTGTTGGCTTGTGGATCTTCCTCAACCAGTACTCCTAATGTCTTAAACACTCTTCAGATGATGAGAAGAGGTAAACTGCTTGTGTACGGTATATTGGGGACCATAGCCTATATATAGTGTGATGGCCAATTAGGGTTCCCATTATTCCCAAATGGGTCATCCTGACATCCACTCATATTTGAGCTCATATCCAATTATTTAATTTATTAATTTATTAAATAATTCCTAAATAAAATCTAAATAGTATTTTAACCTTATTTGATCACATAATTTATTCAAGGTACTTTATTTGATAAAATAACTAATATAATTAAATAAATATATTTGGCCACATAATTATTGGAATAATATTAAATCTGTAAAATATTCCAACAATCTCCCACTAGGCCAATATATTTTAATAATTATATCATAATTCTTTAGGCGCATATTTGAATGCTATTTATCTTTAGATTTCAACTTTACAATCTGGTTTACCTCGTATATCAACAATGGGACTATCGCGGCTATCGTCACTAACGTATAACGTGACTGAACCCCGATGACCATCATATCAACGTACTTGATAACATATATCGATATGGATTAATGGCATGGAAATTTCATGTAATGTGATCTCTCAATCATGCCTATTTCCAATTGGTCCAACTGAATTCTTTATTGAAATCAAACTGAAGTTTGCAAATTCAATATTTGCACAAATGGTACATAAATGGTTATAACAATAATAACCTCATAAACTTTATTTTTGCAGATAATCTTAACATTAAGTATGCATCAATATTAAAACAATATTATAAAACGTAAGGAATAAGTGACTCCCACTAATCAAGGACATCCTTACTGACAACTAAGGGTGGAAAAATGGACCGCCCACCCCGCCTCGCCAAAAAAAGAGTGGGGCGGGCAATACCCGCCAAGTTGTAATGGGCATAAAAGTCTAGCCCGTCCCGCCAAGGTGGCAGGCTTGCCCGCCTTTATTATTTATTTATTTATTTCTATTTTTTAAAATAAATTAAGAGACCTTTTTTTTTTACATTTCAATAAAAAAACACATCAAACCAACATTTAGAAAGCATAAATGGCAAAAGACTAAACCCATCAAGTATTAATATTCAATAAAAAATAGAACTTTCAACAAGCTTTCACCTAAAATATAAGCAAAATATAAGCAAAAATGTTTATTTCCTAGGTGCGGCGGGCTTTGGCGGGGCGAACTTTGGCGGGTGGTGGTCTTTAGTGGGGCGGGCTTTGGTGGGCGAAGGACTCAAAATCCCAACCCAACCTGCCATTTTTAGGCGGGTGCACGGACCACGACCCATTTTGCCACCCCTAGTGACAACAATCATATAAAATACCTTATATGTCAAGTCTTTGATTAGTAAGTCATTTAACATACCATTTCTATCTATATGTTATATCCTTCAACAACAACAACAACTTATAAGTCAATGAACTTTATAAAACAATTGTTGAAACATTATCCGACAAATATATGTCACAATATAGCCCGAGTTGTCTTTCAAAACCTTCTACTATATGCAACCAAGTGACATAAATACTTATAGTTATTTCTTGAATTAGGATACCCATTACATATAGACATCCAAAAGAATCAGAGTCGAACATCCGGATGATCTCCAAATCATTCAATCTCTAATATGTGAGCACAAGTTCCTTTGTTCTCTATAACAATCATTATGGTTGTCTCATTTCAACAATTCAAATTTTGAATTTAGGATACCCATTACATATAGACATCCAAAAGAATCAGAGTCGAACATCCGGATGATCTCCAAATCATTCAATCTCTAATATGTGAGCACAAGTTCCTTTGTTCTCTATAACAATCATTATGGTTGTCTCATTTCAACAATTCAAAATTTTAATTTTCGTATCTAACAAATGATCTCATTATATATACGCTTATTCTGGATGTATGTATATATATATATATATATATATATATATATATATATATATATATATATATATATATATATAAGAATCCCAAAAACCAAAAAAGTATAGAAAAAAACTTTATTTTATAAATTTTCAGATTCTTTTATTTTGGACAATGATTGAGACTTAATAGTCTCCCTTGATAATTGAGATATAACCTAGTTTATTGTCTTTCATGTCAGTTTTATTTTAAACTTTATTGATATATACATAAGTATTTTGTGATAACTGGATGATACCTTGAGAATAATATCTAAGTATCTAAATACCTAAACCAAAAGAAACGTGCCCAAGATCTTTCATCGCTAAACTTTTCTTAGAGATTTCTTGGTTTCACACTACAATCATATATCGTTGCTGACTAAATAAAATAAAATCGACACATTAAACTAGGAAGATAAACTTACTCACACTCTGAACTTGTAAAATCCAATAATTTTTCATAATAGATATCTCAAAATCAAACGAGACAATTACATTATGAAATATTGTAGTATCACTAATGAGACAATTTCATTAACTCATAGATGAATTTTATTTGTTCGCAAACTATAAACTTTGTATCTATTGACACAAATTTTTCTTTCGTTGCACCATATTGTATATCTTAATGTCACTATTAAGAAACACTAACTTGATATTCATCTTATGAATCTCCAAAATTATAACAAGTAACAAGTGTCATAACTATCATAATAGAATCTTTCAATCATACCGAATAGAATTTTTCTTTTCAGTTAATTATTTATGACACTTGATGCTCTAATTCTTGAGGATGTTGAGTTTGATCTTCAAGAATTAATTTCTTAATTTAATTGAGAGAAAGAACAATAATATCCTTATGAGGGTCCAAATTTTCTATATAAATAGCAACTATATGAATTGAGTTAGAACAAATTATTTCCACTCAGTTTTGTTCTTTGACACTATCTCTCCCCCAAACTCAATATCTCATAAACATTACAATATGTCTCAAAATATTCTGTAACTTGGGACTAAAAGGTTTATATTTCTCAAACTTTTCAACAATTCTAGATTGTCACAAGTCATGACTGAATTAACTATAAGAATATTTGAATTTAAAAGACAAATTGAATCCATCATTTAAAAAAAAAGAAGTTATCATATTAAAACAAAATTTTATTCATTCACCAAATTGTCTTTTAAATACAAATTTTTTAAGTTTATAATGACAATCTAAAATAGTTAAAATAATACTAATAATAATAATAATAATAATAATAATAATAATAATAATAATAATAATAATAATAATAATAATAATAAAAAACACCAATCTTCACCAAATTTGTCTCTTTTAAATTGATATATCTTTTAACACCATTGAACATTTGTCAGTTCTGATCATATTTTCTTATTATTCTTTATTTGTCATTATCCTTTGAGGTATTTATCGAATGAACACTATTTTATATTCTCTTGCTTCAATCTTTTCTTTATTGCACACTTTATGAAATTATTATACTAAAGAATAATTTATAACTTTAATTGTTATAAATTTAATTGTGCAAAGAGAATACCATATGTTAAATTTTCGACAAAGTCACCTAATTGACGAATCTATAGCACTTTAGCGAGATTAAATAGTTTTATAATGTACTTATAATATTTTCTTTGCTTAATAATCTTAATGAAAATTCACCACTCCAATGAGAATTTGTATTTCTCTTTATTGCTTTAGAAGCACTAGAATTTAAGCAAATATAATATGAAAATTTTATGTCATCTTAAATAACACCTCTAATGTCTCTGGATTACAAAATTTCAAGATCATAGACCTGTGAAATTTTGAGTGTACTCACTTTTTAAACTTGAGTCTCACTTTAAATATATTAATTGTGAGATAATTTGAGTTTCTCTATCCCTATGTAAGGTCTATATCCAAGAACATAATGTTCATATTTTATTCCTAAAAGTTATAACTTTTGAGAATCAAAATATAACTTATTTTGCAGATACATAAACTATATATAGTTTATAGATTACCATAAAAAAATGTACTCACCAAAATACCAAGTGCATCATTCATGTCAAGTCTTTAAACAACAACATCAATTGCTAGTGGTATTTTATTACAATGATAAAACATTGACAATTAATATTGATAAACAATAAATTCTTACAATCGCCACATGTTTACCTATGTGTGAGTGCAATTAAATAAACACATGAAAGATTTACACTCATACAACATCATTACTGATACGTGAATAAATTATTATATAAACATTTATCTTTACTTATAAATTAAAAGACTCAAATAAGATACCAAACACACCATTAATTCTTAATTTTTGATTGCAATTAACTGTAAACGGTACTCTCACGCAATGATCAAACATTAATAATGCAATGATCAAACATTAATAATAAGTTCGGTCTGATAATGGATGTGGTCGACATCAATCATTATCCACATGGATAAAATTAATAATTACTACATATTTACCATCATAGGTTTGTAATTGTTCGTCCAAACTGTGTCTTCCTTTTGTCCGACCATAACAGTTCGCATAAATGATTATGCACTACATCTTTTATAATTCTGACTTGATCAAATTTTCACAATAGATGTTACTTTTGCAATATATTACTTCAATCAACTCAATCAAAATTATTAGACATTTTAATAAATTCAATGGAAAAAGTCTTAAATTTACAGAGTACTATCCACAAATGTAGGTCGTATAAGATGTCGTTTAATAATAATAATAATAATAATAATAATAATAATAATAATAATAATAATAATAATAATAATAATAATAAAATTTCTTTAAAGTCCTTATTGTGAGAAAAAATTCCCAATAAAACATAATTTTTATGAATTTATATAATTTGTATGATTAAGAAAATTTGTATAAAACTTAATAACAATAAAGTCAAATAACATAATCATGCTAAATGTATAACTTCAAATCAGATAATAAATATTACCTATTTATATATCCCAAATAAATATCAAACAAATTCACATATACACCAAATAATTTTTTAAATAAATTTATGTGCAGATTTTATGTGAATCAAATTGAAAGATAAAACAATAATCAAACAATCAAATAATTTTTTTTTATAATAAAACCTTTTTTTTTTATAATTCAAAACCGAGAATCAAATCACAAAAGTAAGATTTAAATTCAATATTTATCTTTCTCAAATAATTGACATGAACATATATTTCTAAATATATTATCTATAGCCATAAATAAACGGTTGAGAATCATAATTTTTAATGAAAATATATTTTTATGATTCTAAATCATCGATCATAACCATATATGTGATTCCGAATATATTTAGCATAATATGTATTAAATAACATATCTCTCAAAGAAAATCAAAATTTTCACAAACACTATTTTTCAAAAAAAATATTTAAATTATAATTTTTAAACAAATCTTTATCGTATAGTTTATATGTCAAATTTAAAACTTTCCATTATCACAATTATAACTTAAAATAGATCCTTACTATAATATTATAATTTTCAAATCATAATTATAATTCCAAATATGATCACCAAAATAAATAAATTTCAAAGATTCATACAAAGTATGGAAGATCCTAAATTCATATAAATCTAAGTGTAAAAAATACTGCAAAAATTATCATTAAAACTTAATGCCTCTTAAAACATATATATCAATATTTAAAAAAAAATCATGAATTTCAAATATATGTTTCATGATCCAAAATAAATATAAAAAAACATTGATGTTTAGAGGACAAATCTCTATAAACTAAACATGAAAACCTGCTCTAATATCACTTGTTGGAATTAAATCAATAATAATTAATCATATATACATGTTCTATGTATTATGTTATATACTTTAGTGCGGAGTAAAATAGATAATACAATCATGTATATAATTACAAAGTCTACGACATGTTAGTATATGAGTGAGGAGATTGCAGAAATATCTGGATCTATTGGAAAAAAATTTGTTGACGGTAATCCTGAAAGTTAAAAAATGTAGAGACAAGTGACAGACACTTGGTGTGTGGATCTTCCTCAACCGATACTTCAAATGTCTTGAACACTCTTTAGATGAGGAGAAGAGGTAAACAATACGGTATATTGGGGATCATAATCTATATATAGTGTGATGGTCAATTAGGGTTTTCATTATTGAGCTCATATCCAATTATTTAATTTATTAATTAAAATAATTCTTAAATAAAATCTAAATAATCTTTTAATCTTATTTGATCATATAATTTATTCAAGACATTTTATTTAATAAAATAACTAATATAATTAAATAAATATATTTGGCGAGAATATAACTCACAAAGATTGAGCTCTAAAAATAACAAAAGACTATGAGGTACAAACTCAACCCCCAACTCAAATAAGTAAACAAGTCATCTCCCTAAAAAAATCTCGGAAGAAAAAACTTCCAGCAACCACAATATATTCAACCGTCATTTATAACTTTTTATCAATTCAAATAATTACATCAAATCAAATAATTACTTCTTCGCATTTCATAATATAGATAAATGTTTATCGTAACAATATTCTATCATATCTCAATTCAATTTGTTATCTTATCTTAAGCACCACCGAAAAATCCTTATACATTTATCTTAAGAATATTTGATATTAAATACATTAAATTTTAAAGGATGCCCATTCAAACTTCCATTTAAATATACACAATAGTTATTTCTATTTCCGTCTTCATGCCTTTCCCGTACAATTATTAGCCTTAATTTATCACATAATATAATCTTTTTAATGTGTTCATTATCTGTTAAACCTTTACATGGACTTTTCACACCAACAAACTATTATTCTTCAATTTTCTAATATATTGGACCTATTATTTTCCAAATTACAACTATTCATCACCTAAAAGTGGCAAATTTGTATAACTTTTTGGCCATGATCAAACAAACATGGCTATAGTGTAATTGAAATGATATTATTATATCAAAGTCTTTTTATAATTTTTTATTGAGTTAATAGATTCTTTGAGGGGACATATGTGCCTAACGTACATGTTCGAATTAAATATACAAATTGAAAACTCATCTTAATCATTGGAATGTGGATCTAACTTTTGGATCATTAATTGGGTGCCAGCATATATGGTTACTGTTTGGGGTACATATAATATTTTATTAATTGCAAAAAGACAAAACAAAGCTTATCTTAATTTTATATTGGAATAAAATTAAATTCTTTATCACTTAAACAGAAAAGAAAACATACTTCTTATTTACTCTTAACAATACACTATCCCATGATTCCGATCTCAATTAAAAGTTAAAAACTAGATAAATACTTTTGATATAGTTTATTTACAATATGGATAAAATATATTCACTTTTATAACTAGCTTTTATTTATATTTAAAACTGAAGAGTAAGAAAAAAAGAACGTTCATATATCTTTAATTTAATTAAATATAATATTCAATATTAAAATAAAAGATTAATTACTATACACTGAAAGTGTAATAAATTTTATATTATCAATTCATTGTTATTTTTGTATTACTTTATTTATTTTCAAAATAAAAATCAAAGATTATAATTAACTCACAGTGCATTCCAATTAAATTATTAAAATAATTAATATATTATTATTTGTTATTATTTTTTAATATTTAAATAAAGTAGTAAATTGAAAACTTAATGAATAATTAATTTTTTCTCTTATTAATTTAAAAATTTTAATATTTAATTATTTTCAAATAATTTAAATTTTAAATTAATTTTTGCGTTTAAAATATCATATTTAATAAAACTAAAAAAAACATAGAATTACAAGTTACAACAATATATATAAATTTGAATTCTTCAATTCACCACTCATTCCATTATGAACCAAAGCATATAAGAATTTAATAAATCCAAGCTCAAAAACAAAAATAAAAGGATCAGTTAAACAAGAAACCTAGTTGATATTTTTATTCACAAAATTATTACTCACAAATTTCAAAAGAAAGAAAAAAGAGAGAAGAAAAATAGTCATTTAACTATAAATTTTAATAACTCAAGTATTGAACCATTTTTGGTTCCATTCCATGAAGCCAGATTCCGGCACCGGCAAATTTCAAAACAAAAAACTAACAAAAGTCTTCCGTTATGCTTTCAAGATGCGGCTGCCACACCCCGCTCCGGCTATGCCGGCGTTCTCGCCGCAAGCCTCTCATCTCCTTAGACTCAAAATATTTTCGTGACGATGATAACAAATCATCGTCACACTTGTTCTTCTCATCTGAGGAGAACTCTTTTTTATTTTCAAGATCTTTTTCATCAGCGCTTCTTTTCACCCGCCTTTTCTTATCCGGTAATGACGATGATGGGATCAAGAAGTATATGCTTCCTCTCTTGAGCTCGGTCTCCGGCGAAAGGATGAGAATCCGGCGAACTACGCCTTCGGAGCTTGGTTTGCTTAGAACATGATTTGGATTGGCTTTGAGGACTTCACCGGCTGAAATTGGACGTGAAAACTCTTCTACATAACCGTTTAAATGAACTATACGAATCAAGTCTAGTGCTCCACATGGAAGAACACAAGCCAAACAACACCTTAAGGTATTACCCATTGTTATGTTTTTGGAGCTATGATGAACTTTTGATGTGTTATTTATAAAATGTGGAATGAGTTGGAGGATGAGTTGTGTGTGTTTATATATTAAGTATATGGTAGAGAACTAGAGAAGTACCGTGTGTACACTCAATAATAATAATATTAATAAATATTTATTTATCAAAGGTATGTTCATAAATCGGTAAGGAATTGATTCAGATAAAAAAAAAATCGTGAATTCAACTTCTGTTGTTGATATAAAGACATTTATAATATATATTACGTAAATAATATTTTAAATATTCTTTAAACCTTAATATTTACTCAGAGTTTCTGAATTTCAACTCCCATAAACTTTTTATAAAAAAAAAAATATTGAATTAATTTTGATAATAATTGTGAAGGGATAAAAATTGACGAAAATACCCTTACAAAGAGTGGTTTACAATTTTTTGTCTTGGCTTCTCATGGTCACATTCACATGTTAAGGTGGTGGGGTTGCTTCATTCTGTCATTCATTGCACGCCGCCATGTGTTGCTTATAGAAAATTATGTGTTTTTTAAAATTAAGATGAACTTAAGAAAATTACAATACAATAGTTTTAAAGAAACTTATACTTTTGTATGTTTGATAGTATAATGAGTTTGATTAACCAAACACTTTACATTGCCAAATAGGGGTTATGTATTCTTGATTTTCAAATCTTTTTGCATCATCTTTTTGCGTGGAAAATGGTTTTGTTGTGGAAACTTTAAATGCGCATGTCTTCAATGTGCTTTTTACCCTAACTTGTCACTAGTCAAAATGTTATCCACAATGGGAGAAGAAACAACTAGGAAAGCGCTAGATATGCATATTTTTTTTTCATTTTACATATTCTTGTCTTCGATTCTATTTATAAAAAATAAAAAATAATAATTCGTTAAATTATATATATATATATATATATATATATATATATATATATATATATATATATATATATATATATATATATATATATATATATATATATATATATATATATATATATATATATATATATATATTTGTGTGTGTTTTTAATCAATTGATGTGATCCAACATATATAGTCGACACACGTGAAATTCGATGTATATTTTCTGATCTCCACTTTTTACTATTGTTGTTCTAATCAAATGGTGTATACATCTAAACCTCTACTTGCTAAGGGAAAAGGAAAAGAAAAGGAAAAAAAGATAAAAGGAGACTCAATAGAATCTCGCAATCCTATGCCTACGTATTTTCTCGTGCAATGGGAAAATCAAATTCAACTTAGTTCAGAGGACTACAGACTCGTCAAGAATTCACCGTCTTGTGCCTACATATTCATTAACCAATGAAGAATTAAAGTGTCCGTTGTGAATCTTGTAAGTTACAATAAAATTCAATATCAATTTGTGGGGAAAAGAATAGTAGTAACTAAAATAAATGGTCTACAACAATAATAATTCGTACACAGGTAATATAACAGAATAAGGTAAGAAACAAAACGAATGTTTGTTTACCCAGTTCGATCAAACGATCTACTTTGGGAGAGAGAACAACTCTCCAATTCACTATACTCAGAAAGTTGTTATAAGAGATTACATATGAATTACAAGAAAATAGCCTTCGCCTTCAGGTTCCCAAGAACAACCCTGAAGACGCCCAAGAACAACCATATTTTCTACCCAAGTGATTCCCAACCTCTCCAACACTCAATATATTAATCACTCAAACCCAAGTTGTAATCCACAGTTTTCTTTCTGCTGAAATTCTAATACCTTTAAACCCTTGCTCTCCCTTGTTGGTGTAAACCCTAAGATCGTCACACACCAAACATATAAGAGATACATATTTATAATAGCAAATATCCAACAAACAAAGCCCAAAACCGCAATAGCCTGAAACATGTTAAATGTGAAACTATCGAAAAGACCGAAAGCTTGAAATCACTATTCACCGTACGGACGTCACTATTCACCGTATGGACGTCACTATTCATCCGTACGTACGTCTCTATTCATCGTACGAACACTATTCATTTGACTATGTCTTTTCTTTCTTTTCGGATTTTCGTCTGACTTTCTAATACTTCCGATTTTCGCGATAAATGCAATCTCCATAATATGTTTTCATTCTCTTCATCAACAAAGGTTTTACGACATATTTACAAAAAATTCTACCTTGACTTTAAACCGTGTTGATACCAATTTAACAATCAACAACATTGTTGCTTTCTACTGGTTTTCTCCCTTGGTTTTCACTATTCTTCTTCTAAAGAAATTCTCTACCAAACAAGTAAGTTGTTTTAATCTCAGGTCTTCCCCAAAAACTCAATAACAACTCAGCGGTAACATACATTTTTTCCCTTGATTTCTGCAAAATACATTGTACTCCTCTAAAACTTTCTCAAGGCATTCATAATGCCTTAAACTCAAATCACATAGCTCTTCCTTGTCACGAAAGTGTTCACTAGTTACCGATGAATGAATAACAACATTTGAACCTTCTAAAATATATATACCACATATTTTAGACCCTTTAGTAATAATCAATTCATCACACGAAATCATCATCACTCCATGTTCAACTCTAGTACAATAGCCTAGATCATCAAACATACTTATAGATAACAAATTTCGCTTGAGTTCTGGAACATTCCTCACATTGTGAATAAGAAGTTCACGGTCATCAAACATTTTAAGTCTGACCGTACCAATACCATGAAGCTTGCAAACCTTATTATCACCGAGGCGAACAACTCCACCTTTCACCATCTTCAAAGTTTCAAAGTATTTTATTCTTGGACACATATGATAAAAGCAACCTGATTCAATAACCCAACTATCTTCAGTTTCCAAACTCAATACTACTAGTACATCGGCATCCTCATAAATTTCCTCACCCAAGGCAACTGTAGCTTGAACAAAATCTTCATTAACCTTTCTTTCAGGACAATCCCTTTTAAAGGGACCGATTTTCAGACAATTAAAATATTTTACCTTTGACTTGTCAGACCTCTTTGATTTGGTCATCCCTTTACGCCACCTCCTCATCTTGACACATTTAAGCCTTCACCACTATCTTCAATCTTCAAATCTTTTGACTTTGAAAATTCTTTAGATTTCACCGTTGTTTGGACTTCATCCAAAGTAATAGTACCTTCCTTACCATAAAGAAGGGCATCCTTAAAGTTCTCAAATGATTTGGGTAATGAACTCAATAGGAGAAAAACCTTGTCCTCATCATCAATATTCACTTCAATATTCTCAATATCATCGATAATCTTGTGAAATTATGTAAGTTTCTCAACTATGGATTTGTTCTCCATCATTAGGAATAAATATAGTTGTTGTTTCAGATACAACCTGCGAGCCAAAGACTTTGTCAATAACAATGATTCAAGTTTTTCCCACATAGCAATCACAGTTTGCTCCCTAGCGACTTCTCTTAGAACTTTATCCCCGAGACACAAGATAATGGCACTCCTGGCCTTATCCACCAGCTCAATCTTCTGTACCTATGTAAGCCCTATAGGCATCAATAATTCACTCTTCAAAGCATCGATACAATTCTCTTGAATTAAAATTGCTTACATCTTAATTTTCTACAACCCGAAGTCGTTGTTACCAAAATATTTCTCGATCTTCCATCTACTAACCATGATGCTCACTTTGCTTCACGCTCACCGTAGCACTTGTTGTGAATCTTGTTATGAATTACAACAAAATTCAATATCAATTTGTGGGGCAAAGAATAGTAACAACTAAAATAAATGGTCTACAACAATAATAATCCGTACACATGTAATATAACAAAATAAGTCAAGAAACAAAACGAAGGTTTGGTTACCCAGTTCGATCAAATGATCTACTCTGGGGGAGAGAGCAACTCTCCAATTCACTATACTCAGAAAATTGTTACAAGAAATTACAGATGATTTACAAGAAAATAACATTCGCCTTCAGGTTCCCAAGAGCAACCTTGAAGGCACCTAAGAACAACCCTATTTTATGCCCAAGTGTTTCTCAACCTCTCAAACTCTCAATATATTAATCACTCAAACCCAAGGTTTAATCCAAGGTTTTCTTTATGCTGAAACTCTAATACCTTTAAACTCTTGCTCTCCTTTGTTGGCGTAAACCTAAGATTGTCACACACCAAACATATAAGAGATACATATTTATAATACTAAATATCTAACAAACAAAGCGCAAAACCACAATAGCACGAAACATGCCTAACGAGAAACTGTCGAAAAGACCGAAAACCTAAAATTATTATTCACCGTACGGACGTCACTACCGTACGAATGTCACTATTCATCCGTACAAATACTATTCATCCGATCGTTTTTTTCGACTTTTCGTCCGAATTTCTAAAATTTCCGATTTTCGCGGTAAATGCAATCTCCAAAATATGTTTTCTTTCTCTTCATCAACAAAGGTTTTAAGACATATTTACAACATCGTATGTAGTTCGTGGGACTACGGGTTACCTCTTTGTTTTATGACTTTCTAATGAATTATCCTAGCCATAGAATTTAGGGTTTAAATATGTTTTTATTCATCATAAATATTGAGATTTTTCAATTTTAATTTCTAAAAAAATCTCTTCAAAGAATGATCCTTATAATATTTTTCGTCCAAATTTTGGTCCCTCCTATCAACGTCTATAAACAGAAGCTGACATGGCAATGCTACATAGAAGTTTATTAATGACGGGACGCCCACATAGAAATGCCAACATGATAAATATGATGACATGGCATGCCACATAACTATGATCTACATCATACTTGAACCTATAAAATTTCATAGCTAAAATTATAGCTAATTTGTATCAAATTCAAAAACCAGATAATGTATGGCGTTGTGGAGATTGAAATTCATGTTTACATTTATGGTAAAAAATATGGAAGGTCACGTTGTGGAGAAGACTTACACACACCAGTAGGGATGAAATCAAATTAATTATATATATATTAGAAGCTTGAGAAATGATCATATTGAAACAATCAATACTGTTCTTTTTATATGAGCGTGGGTATTCAAATTCCTCTTTATTCCTGTACAGGTTAAGTATTGAACGTGTTTTGCATGTGTTTATTAATTCCTTACTAGCTTGGCTTTAATTCAACCATTTTGTATGTATTTAAATCTTTTAGCCCTGTTAATGCATAGATGTCATGGAACAACATTTTGTAAGTCTTTTAATCATCTCACTCCTTGTTAAACAACATGACGTTCATGGTCAAACAAATTGTAAGATTTGTGTGTTTTGTTTCAAAGTTGAACTTTTATATTTTTTCTGCGGATATCTAATTTTACAATTCATGAAGATAAAACTGTTTTTAGTCATTGCTGGTGCGAGTTTCAGTTATATGATATCATCATCATTTTTTGTTATTGTTTGTGTGATCCTAAATATCAATGTGTAATGCAGCAACAACAACAATATCAAGATTCAGTATTTACTATTCTAAGTCAATCAAATTTCACTGCAAAGCGATATAGGGAATAGTGTTTGTAAATTGTAACAAATAAACATTCAACTTCTATGACTACATCTCGATGATCGTTATTATGGGCATAGTGCTTAGTTTTTAAAGTGTATTTGGCTTCTGTTCCAGATAAACACTATTTGGTTAATCTACTTGAGGTGAGTCAGCTGAGATCACAATCGTCCTGTCTTCCTCGATGGGAGGCCTTTTTATTTTTTATGCCTGTCATGCCACCAAGGGCCATTTAAGAAGTGTCCTTTCAAATCCCGTATTTAAATGGTATTTGATAATGTCCGCCGTCCTCTCTTACTATCATGTATCGTCTCCTTTACCACTTTCTGTAACTCCCATGTAATCATGGAGCTATCTTTGTAAACCTTATGTGTGACTGTTCACGTCGTCTGCTAGCACCCTCAAGAGACCTGGTCCGACCTACTCATGTCATCTACCAGAGTTATCATGGGACCGGGTCCGGCCTGATCATGTCATCTACAAATACTCCCATGACCGAGATCCGGCTTGTTCATATTTATGTAGCTCGGTATGATTGTCCCGTCATACTCGGCCTCAATGACTCGGTCTTGGGAATTCCAGGATGTTCAGTTTCTAAGACTGATATATTTCCTAAAATCAGTGAAGAGTTTGCTGTAGGAAGTAACTTCACAATTATGACTAGAAAAATCTATTATAATCTGTGGTCACAATTCAAAACATGTTGTTGTCAAAATATGTTGTCTTTCTAAAAACAAAACAAAAAAAACTAATAATATAATGTGAACATGAGAACATAGTAGATTTTAAAAGTCAAAAACTCATGTTGAAATAGGTACTCTAAATTATTGTCTAGACTCTTACTCAAGTTTTATTTATAGCTTCTCATCCAAAGTAGAAATTGGTTTTCATCTGTTTGTGTAACAAATTTTCTATATCAGCATAGGCTGAAAGAGAGAACATGGCACCCTTGTTCATCCAAATTCGGAGTTGGATGATGCATACAAAGGTGTGGAGATTTGTTGGCTTTGCAACAGCTATTGTTGGATTGCTTTGTTATGCTCTAAGTTCTTCCTTCAACCATCTGTTTGGAAATTGGAATTTCATGAAAATATTTCTTTACACTGTTTTCAGTTTCATCATTTGTCTAATTATTTTGTTTGCAAGAACATGGCAATACTCGACAAGTCTTCGATTCAAAGCTCGTTCAGCATTTCTGGTATTGACAATTACTTCTGTCTATTCTTTTTTCACCGATAAAGTTATGAACGGAAAACCAGATGCATATAGTCTTATTTCATGTGCGGCCTTTGCTATCATGTCACTTAGTTTATCAAGACAAATTCAATGCGGATTTGAATTGGATCTTATGTACTTTTATTTAGGATGTTTAATTGTACAACTCATGAAGATTAAACTGTCATTAGCTATTATTGGAGCAGGTTTCAGTTATTCCCTTATCATTGTTCGCTCTTCCTTTCTTTCCGTAGAAGAAATTGGATACTCTGAATCCGAAGATGAAAATTTGGTAGTTATTGAAATCGACTCGCAAGAACTATTAGCCAATACCGATATTGCTGGTACAATGGAACAACTAAAGACTTATCTTAACACACTTCAGAATAAAACTTTGAATCTCGTCGAAATGCTTTTGAAGCATGTGAATGAATACGATGATTATGAATTGATGCGGTCTGGCCTTAACTTCATGATGGATGAGTTGCCTTCTGAACTGATCAACCACCTACATGAAAGCGCAAAGTTGATGGCAAGCGCCGGGTTTGAGGAAGAGTTTGCTAATGTGTACATCAGTTGCAGAAGAAAAGGTTTGGAGGAGTGTCTAATAAGTAAAGTATTCGGGTTGCAGAAGATTAACATCAAGAATGAAGACCAAAGGGTGAAATATGTTGATAATGTTATTAAAAGATGGATCACAGCATCAGAAATCGCTCTTAAGATTCTATTTCCCTTCGAACAACGACTCTGTGATAAAGTCTTTTTGGGGTTTCCTTCCTCTGCTACTCGTTTCAAAGAAGTTTTCTACGGAGCAACATCTCAGCTTCTGAATTTGGTGGATGCAGTTGCTGATGGAAGCCCTTCAATTTGGCGCCTTTTCAAAATGCTCGCAATCTTTGAGACATTGCTTTATCTTATACCGAAATTGCAATTGTGTCCTGCTGATTCGTTGCTAAACGAAGCAGCTGTTACAGTCCAAAACAGGTTAGGACAAGCAATTAATGACCTTTACATGAAACTTAATTATCTGATTTTTCGTGTCCCAGCAGCAAAGCAAGTTGCTCCACCTGATGGCCGACATCATCCAATAACAGTCCAGATCATGAGCTACCTCGCTTCGGTTTGTAAGTCACGCAGTACGCTAGAACCAATTTTGGAGAAATATCGCAAAGTGAATAAAGGACTAGTATTCAACAACACTTCTTTTGTAGGACTAGACGACTAGTGGAGTGGATAATGGATACATTGGAGAGAAAAATTACGGCTAAGTCTAAAACCTACAAAGACCCTGCATTGCGCTATCTTTATATGATGAATAATAGGAGGTACATAGAAGCTACAATTAAAAGGTGGGATTTGGATACTCACTTCAGTGATGATTGGTTCGGAAAAATTCAAGCGAAAATCCAACGAGAACTTGAGCTTTATCAAACAAACTCATGGAATAAGGTGATGGAGATTTTGAAGTTGGACAACATTGATTGCATGGCACCTAATGGCAATGTTACAGCAGAGTTATTGAAAGAGAAGCTAAAATTGTTCAACAAGCATTTTGAAGAGACGTATAGAGCTCAGTCCACTTGGTTTGTTTATGATAAGAAGTTAAAGGAAGAAATAATTATATCTGTAGGAAATACGTTGCTTCGAGTATATGGAATCTTTATTGGGAAGTTTCGGGATTGTCTTGGTATTCATGCTAATCAGTATGTCGAATATGGAATGTTTGAGATTCAAGATCGACTCAACAATTTGTTTCTGGAAAATAATATAGATCAATCATCTGAATTTATCTAACTTATTTGATAAGTTTGTTTTATGTTGTTGCAAAAGATATGTTTGGACCCAAAGTAATTGTATGATTTCTATGGAATGTTTGAATGTAAATTTACATTTTACAATCCAAATTGAGTTCAATTAGAGAGGTAATTGATATTATGTTTAATTGGTGATAGACTCGTATTTAATGAGAAGTGTTGAGAATAACAAGTGTGAGGTGGAAACTTTGAGAAACAAAGCCTGACAGGGGCATTGTTAATAGACTCACACTTGACGGAGAGTGTTGAGAATAACAAGTGTGAGTTGAGAATAACATTTGATCAGCTCGCATTATGAAATGCAATGGATATCTAATAGTGTAGAAAGAATTGTTTTCATTTGCCGCCTTAATTTCCTTGAAAGTCTTTTAATCATCTCACTCCTTGTTAAACAACATGACGTTCATGGTCAAACAAATTGTAAGATTTGTGTGTTTTGTTTCAAAGTTGAACTTTTATATTTTTTTCTGCGGATATATAATTATACAATTCATGAAGATAAAACTGTTTTTGGTCATTGCTGGTGCAAGATTCAGTTATATTAAATCGTCATCATTTTTCGTTATTGTTTGTGTGATCCTACAGATCAATGTGTAATGCAACAACAAGAACAAGATTCAGTATTTACTATTCAAGTCAATCAAATTTCACAACAGGGAATACTGTTTGTAAATTGTAACAGAACCAATCATCATTACAACAATGTGCTATCAGAGATGAAACTGAAGCTTATTCGTTGGATTTCATACGTGGTTAAGAAAAAGATGATAAACCAAGATTCTTGTCTTGATTCCTATATTTTCCTGCAGCAGTGTAGCTACATCCAACTTCTAAGACTGATATGTTTCCTAAAATCAGAGAAGGATTTGCTGTAGAAAGTAACTTCACAATTATGACTAGAAAAATCTATTATAATCTGTGGTCACAATTCACCACACGTTGTTGTCAAAATATGTTGTCTTTCGAAAAACAAAACAAAAAAAAAAATCTAATAATATAGTGTGAACATGAGAACACAATAGCTTTTAAAAGTCAAAACTCATGTTGAAATAAATATTTTCACAAATTAGGTACTCTAAATTATTGTCTAGACTTTTACTCGAGTTTTCTTTCTAGCTTCTCATCCAAAGTAGAAATTGGTTTCATCTGTTTGTGTAACCAATTTTCAATAACAGCATAGGCTGAAAGAGAGAAAATGACACCCTTGCTCATCCAAATTCAGAGGTGGATGATGCATACAAAGGTGTGGAGATTTGTTGGCTTTGCATCAGCTACTGTTGGATTGCTTTGTTATGCTCTAAGTTCTTCCTTCAACCATCTATTTGGAAAATGGAAGTTCATAAATATTTTTCTTTACACCGTTTTCAGTTTCATCATTTGTCTAATTATTTTGTTTGCAAGAACATGGCGAGACTCAAGTAGTCTTCGGTTCAAAGCTCATTCAGCATTTATGGTATTGGTAATTACCTCTTTCTATTCTTTTTTCTCTGATAAAGTTATAAGAGGAAAACCAGATGCATATAGTTCAATTTCATATGGTGCCTTTGCTCTCATGTCACTTAGCTTATCAAGGCAAATTCAGTGTGGATTTGAAGTGGATCTTATGTACTTTTATCTTGGATGTTTAATTGTACAACTCATGAAGTTTAATTTATGGTTAGCTATTGTTGGAGTCTGTTACAGCTACAGTCTTATTATTCTTCGCTCTTCTTTCACTTCCTTAAATGGGACATCAGAAAATAATTCTCTTGGACCCGAAGAACAACTAGTAGACATTCAAGTTGATTCACAACAACGAGAAAATAGCAATAGTGGTTGCATCCTTCAACACTTTTATACAGATTTCGAACTGTTGTTGCAACAGTTTCTAACGTGTATGAAAGAGTTACACAAAAACAATTCAAACATTGAGAAAATGCTTTTGGAAAAGGTGAAAGGTAACTATATATTGGTAGTGACTGATCACAACTTCATAATCGATGCGCTTTCACATGAAACAATTAATAACCTTCAAGAAACGGCAAAATTAATGGTTGATGCTGGATTTGAGAAAGTGTGCTACGAGGTTTACAGCACTTTTCGTAAAGAATGGTTGGAAGATTTACTCAAGAATAAGTTATTAAGATTAGGAAAGATAGGATTTCAAGATTACGTAATTGGAAGATGGATTAAAACTTCAGAGGTTGCTCTAGAGTATTATTTCCTAGTGAGCGCCGACTCTACAATTGTTTCTTCTCGGATTCAACATCTGCATCTTCTGATCTCTATTTCTCAGAGTTATGCCGAGCAACTATAGAACTTCTGAATTTTGCAGATTGGTTTGCAAATAAAGCCCCTCAGCGTGGCATTTGTTTCAAATTCTTGACTTGTTAGAGACTCTGCGTGATCTAATTCCAGAATTTGAATCATTGTTCCATGATTCGTTAGCGACTGAAGCAATAAAAATCAAGAATAGATTGAGTGAAATATGTAGAAACATTTTCATGGATTTCGGGGATATTATATTCCTTACATCGGATGTGGAGTTTGATTGTTGGGTTGATGGTGGGGTTCATCCAATGACCTGCACGGCCACGGGCTATATTGTTACGGCTGTTTGGTCGAGAGATAACTTCGAGCAAATTTTAAGAGCATACCCCATGGTTGTTACTGATGGAGCAGAAACATCTTTATTCTCTTCGCAGATGGAGTTGATAATGGAGCAATTTGAGAGAAAACTGGAAACTAAGTCACAGGCCTATGAAGATCCTGCTTTGCGTTATTTTTTCATGATAAATAATCTATGTCACCTTAAGTGCAGATTGGAAACCTTTTGTGATGATAGTAGGTTTTGTATAAACACGGGGAAATACTTTGAACTCTATTGTAGAAGCTCTTGGAGTAAGGTGATAAATTTTTTGGATATGGATTTAAAAGAATCAGTGGCGCCAAATTCTGAAATAGATTCAATGAGAGATAAACTCAATTTGTTCTATCAAAAGTTTGAGGAGATGTGTGAAATTCAATCTACATGGCGTGTTTTTGGTGAGAAGCTAAGGAAACAAATGATAATGTTTGTAGAAAGCATTTTGTTGCCAGCATATGAAAACTTCATTGGTATCTTTCAGAATGTTGGTGGTAATAATGCGGACGAGTATGGGATGTCACGCATTCAAGATCAACTCAACCAGTTGTTTTTACTACAGAATATCGATTTTTGTTCAGGGATCATATGAAAATCAATTAGTTAGTTAGTAAGGATTTGTTAGCGTTCGTGATAGTTATTGTTTGATGAAATGTATCTTAGAGTTGTATGAAATGAAAAACTGATTTTATTGAATAACATAGAGGTGGCATATATAGAGTCAGCGTTCACTAGCAAATAGTATTTTAAGAGCATCCTTTAAAACTTTAATCCATCTTCCAATCATATAATCTTCCATTTATTAATAAACTTTCCAACCATTCCTTACGCATATTAATGTACAAGTCGGAGTTGGAGCACTCCTTCTCAAACCCAACATCCATCATTGATTTAACCATTTTGTGAAGATTATTGATTGTTTCAACCGCAATGGCTTAAATTATGAAGTTGTGATCAGTTGCCACCAATTTATAGTTACCTTTCACCTTCTCTAAAAGCATCTTGTCAATGTTTGAATTATTCTGCTAAAGCTCATCCATACAAGTCATAAACTGATGCATGATATGTTGCTACCACTATTGATATATTCATGTTGTTGTGAATCAACTTGAATGATTATACGTTGTTCTTCAAGATTATACTGTTGCATGATAGTGTAAAGAATAATCTTCCAGAAATTCCAATTTCCAAAAAAATGGTTGAGGGAAGCACTTAGAGCATAACAAAGCAATCCAACCTTAGCTGACGCAAAGCCAACAAATCTCCACACCTTTGTATCCATCATCCACCTCTGAATTTGGATGAGCAAGGGTGTCATTTTCTCTCTTTCAGCCTATGCTGTTACTGAAAATTGCTTACACAAACAGATGAAACCACTTTCTACTTTCGATGAGAAGCTATAAAAGAAATTTTGAGTACCTACTTTGCGAAGATATTCATTTCAACATGAGTTTTTGACTTTAAGAGCTATTGTGTTCTCATGTTCACACTATATTTTGTCAACAACGTGTGGAGAATTGTGACCATAGATTAAAATAGATGTTTCTAGTCATAAAATAATTGTGAAGTAGATTAAAATAGAAGTTTCTAGTCGTAAAATAATTGTGAAGTTACCTTCTATATCAATCTCCTCTCTGGTTTTAGGAAACATATCAGTCTTAGAAGGCAAAAACAAATTAACATACTACACTTTCAAAATTAAGCACTATGCCCTTAAGAAAACCCAATAGACTAATAAGGAAAAAGCTATGGAGAATATTCGGGTTTTTTTCAAGTATAGTTGGACTCATTTCTTATGCATTCAGTTCTTCTTTCAATCATCTTTTTGGAGATTGGAACTTCATCAAAATTGTTATTTACACTGTGGTAAGTTTCATTATTAGTGGAATGATGTTATTTTTGAAAAGATTGAAAGTTTCAAGGAGATTCTTGCTGAAAGCTCATTTGGGTGTTCTTGTTTTGTTGCTAACATCTTTGTACTCTTTTGTATCTGATAATAAAAACTTGAATGGAAAACCAGACCTATTGAGTCTGATTTCGTGTGCAGCCTTTGCTTTAATGTGTTTTTGCCTTTCAAGGCATGTCGATCTTGGTTTTGAATCTGATCTCCTCAATTTCTTCCTTGGAATTTTTACTCTTCAATTGATGAAAATCAATTTGATGCTATCTATTGTTGCTGCAATCTTCTATTATTCCCTTATGGTTCTTCGTTCTAGATGGGATTCTCGCCGTGAAATAAGAAATTTGAGAGTGGAAAATGGTAGCGATCATCGCGATGTAGTCATAGACGTTGATGTTTTAGATAATAGTAGCCAACAGAACCAGAACCAGTGTTTAAGAAGAAGGTTCAATCATGATGATGGGTATGATTGGAAAAAATATGAAGATAAATTAGCAAAAGGAAATGAAAACCAGAGAAGCTATTATAAATGTACTTGACCTAATTGTGCTGCGAAGAAAAAAGTAGAGAGAACAATTGATGGAGATATAATTGGGACACTATACAAAGGTACACATAATCATTGCTGGCCTACTAAAATAAGGAAGAGGAACTCATCATCAAAATATCTTTATTCACGTTTGCCTTCAGAGTGTGGCCCTATTGACTTGCAAGATCAATCATTTTGCAAAGAAGTGGATTTTGATGCAGAACATGAAAGCTCGTCACTATCAATATGAAATGTTGATAATATTTCAACAAAGAACAAATGAGTTGTTTCAATTCAAAGGTTTGTGTCAGTTAGTTTCTGATATAGGGTATTGTTAAGCATGATGAGCAAGGCACATAGTGAGCTTTCTTAGTGTGCAAGTAACAGCTGGGATCATTAGTTAGTTAAGTAGTTTTAGTTAGTTATAAGAATTAGTTAGGATGTAAATAACTCTAGATTACTATATATACTTTATGCCATGTAATGATACAATTCAGTTGCGAAATATACAAATCCTTCTTCTTCTTTATGATGCAAGTTTTATTTTTCATTTCAATGGTGCACGAGTTGTAGTTTTGCATGGTATCATAGACATGTGGCTAGTATTTCATTGCATTCATCGTTGCATTCTTTTCACAACTCAGTTAATCTTTTCGTTCTACACTTCATCTTCTCCATTTTCTCTAATTTCTTCTTCTTTTCAACCATGTCCACTGAATAGTTCTTTGAGTTCTGCTTCTAGCCAGGTTAACAACACATTCTCTACTACAAACAAAGGTTACCAAAATGACACACTCAATCCTTACTTCATGCATCCTAATGAGAATCCCACACTTGTTATCGTCACTCCTCTCTTAAATGCTGGTAACTACCATTCTTGGTCAAGATCCATGAGAATGGCGTTAATATCCAAAAACAAACTGCATTTTATCAATGATGCATTACCTCAACCACCATTCATTGGCAGCAACAAGGACAAATTAACAATGTTTCCACTGAGCATGATCAAGAAGATGAGGCTCAACCTGAGTCATCTGAAGAACAACTCAATGACACTGCACCTGGCCTCAACCAACTTGCAGCTTGTAGTTATATAAGGGATATCAATAATAAAACTAAATATGAAAGAATATTTACCTGAATTAAGTTTTGTAGTCTATTCTGCAGAAAAATTGGCACCTCCAATGTTTCATCATTTTTCATTTATACATTTTATAAAGCAGTAACTATCATGAACACTACTAACAAACCTTTACTAACTAACTAACTGATTTTCATATGACTCTTCAACAAACATTTTTAATAAAAATGACTGATTCAGTTGATCTTGAATATCAGACATTTCATACTCTATATAGTCGGCCGCATTTTTACCAACAACATTCCGAAACATACCGATGAAGTTTTCATATGATGGCAACAAAATGCTTTCTATGAACATTATCATTTGTTTCCTTAGCTGCTCATCAAAAACGCGCCTTTTAGACTGTATTACACACATCTCCTTAAATTTCTGATTGAACAAATTTAGTTTTTCTTTCAATGAATCTATTTCAGAATTAGGTGCCACGGACTCTTTTATATCCATATCCAAAACATTTATCACTTTATTCAGAGAACTTCTACAAAAGAGTTCAATGTATTTCCTCGTGTATATACAAAACCTATCATCCCAAAAAGTCCCCAATCCGAACTTAACGTGGCATAGATTATTTATCATGAAAAGATAGCGCAAAGCAGGATCTTCATAAGCTTGTGACTTAGTTTCTAGTTTTCTCTCAAATTGCTCCATTATCAACTCCATCTGTGAATAGAATAAAGATGTTCCTGCTCCATCAGTAACAACCATGGAGTGTGCTCTTAAAATTTTCTCAAGGTTCTTTCTTGTCCAAAAAGCCATAACAATGTAGCCAGTGGCCGCGCAGGTCATTGGATGAACGCCACCATCAACCCAACAATCAAACTCCGCATCCGATGTAAGGAATATCATATCCCCAAATTTCATGAAAATGCTTCTACATATTTCACCCAATCTATTCTTGAACTTTATTGCTTCATTCACCAAAAAATCATGGAACAATGATTCGAATTCGGGAATTAGATCACACAGCGTCTCTAATAGGTTGAGGATTTTAAACAAACGCCACGCTGAGGGGCTTCGATTTGCAAACGAATCTGCAAAATTCAAAAGTTCAATCGTTGCTCCACGACATAACTCAGAGAAATAGAGATCAGAAGATGCAGATGTTGAATCCGAGAAGACACAATTGTAGAGTCGGCGCTCACTAGGAAATAATACTCTAAGAGCAATCTCTGAAGTTTTAATCCATCTTCCAATTAAGTAATCTTGAAATCCCATCTTTCCCAATCTTAATAACTTATTCTTTAATAAGTCTTTCAACCACTCTTTACGAAAAGTGTTGTAAGCTTCGTAGCACACTTTCTCAAATCCAGCATCAACCATTAATTTTGCTGCTTCTTGAAGGTTATTAATTGTTTCATGTGAAAGCGCATCAATTATGAAGTTGTGGTCAGTCACTACCAATTTATAGTTACCTTTCACCTTTTCCAAAAGCATTTTGTCAATGTTTGAACTGTTTTTCTGCAACTCTTTCATACATGTTAGAAACTGTTGCAACAACAGTTCGAAATCTGTATAAAAGTGTTGCAGGATGCAACCACTATTGCTATTTTCTCGTTGTTGTGAATCAACTTGAATGGCTACTAGTTGTTCTTCGGGTCCAAGAGAATTATTTTCTGATGTCCCATTTAAGGAAGTGAAAGAAGAGCGAAGAATAATAAGACAGTAGCTGTAACAGACTCCAACAATAGCTAACCATAAATTAAACTTCATGAGTTGTACAATTAAACATCCAAGATAAAAGTACATAAGATCCACTTCAAATCCACACTGAATTTGCCTTGATAAGCTAAGTGACATGAGAGCAAAGGCAGCATATGAAATTGAACTATATGCATCTGGTTTTCCTGTTATAACTTTATCAGAGAAAAAAGAATAGAAAGAGGTAATTACCAATACCATAAATGCTGAATGAGCTTTGAACCGAAGACTTCTTGAGTCTCGCCATGTTCTTGCAAACAAAATAATTAGACAAATGATGAAACTGAAAACGGTGTAAAGAAATATTTTCATGAAATTCCAATCTCCAAACAGATGGTTGAAGGAAGAACTTAGAGCATAACAAAGCAATCCAACAATAGCTGTTGCAAAGCCAACAAATCTCCACACCTTTGTATGCATCATCCAACTCCGAATTTGGATGAACAAGGGTGCCATGTTCTCTCTTTCAGCCTATGCTGATATAGAAAATTTGTTACACAAACAGATGAAACCAATTTCTACTTTGGATGAGAAGCTATAAATAAAACTTGAGTAAAAGTCTAGACAATAATTTAGAGTACCTATTTCAACATGAGTTTTTGACTTTTAAAATCTACTATGTTCCAATGTTCACATTATATTATTAGTTTTTTTGTTTTGTTTTTAGAAAGACAACATATTTTGACAACATGTTTTGAATTGTGACCACAGATTATAATAGATTTTTCTAGTCATAATTGTGAAGTTACTTCTACAGCAAAATCTTCTCCGATTTTAGGAAACATACGAGTCTTAGAAGCCAAATACAGTTTGAAAATTAAGCACTATGCCCATAATAGCGATCATCGTGATGTAGTCAAAGAAGTTGATGTTTTAGATAATGGTATTGTAGCTACGCTGATGCAGGAAAATACAGGAGTCAAGAGAGGAATCTTGATTTATCATCTTTTTCTTAACCAAATGTGAAATCCAATAAATAAGCTTCTGTTTAATCTTGAAATTTGATTGACTAGAATAGTAAATACTGAATCTTGATCTTGTGTTGTTGTATTACACATTGATCATTAGGATCACACAGACAATAACAAAAAATGATTACAATATCATATAACTGAAACTCACACCAGCATTGACCAAAAATAGTTTTATCTTCACGAATTGTAAAAGGGTTAATTATACGACTCCCAATCATTAGGGCGAGTTTTGAGTTTATCCCTTGAAGTAATTTTTTTTTGAACACCCCTTTATCAAACAAAGAATACAATTTCATCACACTCTATCTCTTTGTTTGGGTGACTGGACAATGTCTATGTGGCACTAAGAGGATCTATGTGGCAATAAGCCCAGATTTTTTACACATCTTCATCCATTGAAGTAAGATAGAAAGCATAAATGCAACAAATTGCACCAAGACACACAAAGCTATTTCCAAGTTCATTGACATTTTTGAAATTAATTTGCACGTTTGGGTTGTCCTAGTTTTTAAGAATGTCAGTAACTTTGTTCTAGTTTACCTAGTAGATTTGTTTTAGTTTACCTAGTTAATAGGAGTTTATTTTGAACGTGCTAGATAGTACCTACTTTCATGGTACCTTTAGTTATGTATTTGCTTATTTATAGGTTGTTAGTTTATCAATGAAATAAGCCATAAAATCATATTATGTCTCTTACTGTAATAAGTGGTATCTAGAGCTAGGTTACGTGAGAGGGACTACACAGAGAGAAAAAAAAAATACTGCCAGGGAGAGAACCAGAAAAAGCTGTAATTTTTTTTCTCACACATGGCTTTAGAAAATGGCTTTGTGCAAGCAGTTATTCCACGCTTTGATGGTCATTATGACCATTAGAGCATGCTCATGGAGAACTTCTTGAGATCCAAAGAATATTGGACGGTTATTGTTTCTGGCGTAGCAGAACCTACAATAGATACTGAGTTGTCAGATAGGAAAAAGACGGAGCAAGAAGGACTAAAGCTGAAGGATTTCAAAGCAAAAAATTATATTTTCCAAGAAATTGACCGATCAATTTTGGAAACCAATCTTTGCAAGGACACTGCAAAGCATATTTGGGATTCCATGAAGAAGAAATACCAAGGTACAATGAGAACAAAGAGGCGACAGCTTCAATCACTTTGTTCGGAGTTTGAATTACTTCGAATAAAATCAGGAGAGTTGGTTACAGACTACTTTTCAAGAATGATGGCTATCGTTAACAAGATGCGGATTCATGGTGACAAGACAACAAATGTCACCGTTGTTGAGAAGATTCTTCGATCCTTGACACCAAAATTTAATTTTGTTGTCTCTTCGATAGAAGAAGCAAATGATGTGGGTGAACTTTCAATTGATGAATTGCAAAGTTCCTTGTTGGTTCATGAACAAAATTAACCAACAAGAAAAAGAAGAACATTCATTGAAGACCTTATCAGAAAATCACTTCATACCTAGTAGAGCCGATAGAGGACGAGGTACAAGTCGAAATATATGAGTCATAAACAACAATGATCGTGGGAACCAACAGCAAAATAAACATCAAGAGAGTCGATTTCAAGGAAGAGGAAGAGGACGCGGAGGCCACCACTCAATAATTTATTGATCAACGTTAGCAGACAAGTCCAATGTTGAATGTTTTAAATGTCATAGGTATGGTCATTATAAATCAGAATGTCAAACTGATTTGAATAAACGAAGTGGAGATCAAACTAACTTTGCTGAAAAGGAAGAAGAGGTGTCTCTTTTGATGGTGTGTCACGTGAAGGAAGAAACTCAACAAAACATGTGGTATTTAGACACTAGTTGTTGCAACCACATGTGTGGAGAGAAAGAGGCATTTTGTGACTTGGATGAATCCTTTCGCAACTCTTTTAAGTTTGTTGACAACTCCAAAATTTCTGTTATGGGAAAAGGAAATGTATCAATCCAAACCAAAGGAAATTCTACCCACACTATCGCTAATGTTCTTTTTGTGTCTGATTTAAAAACGAACTTGCTTAGTGTGGGTGAGTTACAAGAAAAAGGATATGAGATTTTTATCAAAGATGGAGTATGTCAGATTCAAGATGCAAAGTTGGGCTTAATTTCTCAAGTTAACATGACGATGAATCGTATGTTCCCACTTTATCTCCACAACACAACTCGTTCGTGCTTCTTGATAAAATTAGAAGATGAGGCATGACTATGGCACTTTCGCTATAGGCATCTGAATTTTGGAGGATTGAAAACACTGCATCAAAAAGGCATGGTGACGGGGATTCCTCAAGTTATAGCTTCTTCTCAAGTTTGCGAAGAATGCATTGTTAGCAAACAACACCGTAATCAATTCCCACAAGGAAAATCTTGGAGAGCGAAGAAAACATTGGAGCTTGTTCATTCCGACATTTGTGGGTCAATAACACCACATTCAAATGGAGGTAAAAGATATATAATTACCTTCATTGATGATTATAGTCGTAAAATTTGGGTTTAGTTTTTGCAAGAAAAATCTGAAGCCTTTATAGCTTTTAAATGCTATAAAGCGTTTGTTGAGAAAGAAGTTGGCAACCCGATAAAATTTCTTCGCACGGATCGTGGTGGAGAATATAACTCACATGAATTTGCAAATTTTTGTGAGAACCATGGAATCAAGTGACAACTTACAACAGCTTATACACCGCAACAAAATGGTGTATGCGAGAAGAAGAACCACACTATTATGAATATGGTGCGTAGACTCTTGACAACAAGTGAAATTCCAAAAAGTTTCTGGCCTGAAGCGGTTAACTGGAGCACTCATTTATTGAACATAAGTGGAGCACTCATTTATTGAACATAAGTCCTACACTTACTGTTAAAAATCTGACACAAGAGGAAGCATGGAGCGGAAGGAAACCTACTATAGATCATTTCCAGATTTTTGGGTGTATTACCTATGCCCATATTCCAGATGAGAAGAGGAGGAAGCTAGACAACAAAAGAGAAAAATGTATTTTTCTTGGTGTTAGTGATAAGTCAAAAGCTTACAAATTATATAATCCTAGCACCATGAAAATTGTCATCAGTCGTGATGTGGTATTTAATGAAAAATGCACCTGGTCATGGAATCAAAATGGTGTTAAAGAAAGTATTCCAGTTGATTTTGATGATGAGGAGAAAGGGCATCAGCCTATGGAAAAATATCAAGAAGATGAAGTCACTCAAATAGTCCTAACTGATCAAAGCCCACTTACAGCTGAATCAGAAAGACCTCAATATGTTCGAAGGATACTAGCATGAATGACTGATTATGAGGTAACTGGAGTTGACCAAGGTGACGATCCACTTACACACTTTGCTCTATTTTCAGATTGTGATCCTACAATCTTTGAAGTGGCTATCAAAGGACCAAAACGGAGAAAGGCTATGGATGCTAAAATTACAGCCATTGAAAGAAATGACACATGGGAGTTATGTGATCTTCCAAAAGGGCAGAAAACAATTGGTGTAAAGTGGGCTTACAAGACAAAGCTGAAAGAGAATGGTGAGATTGACAAACAAAAGGCACGCTTGGTAGCTAAGGTCTACAACCAGGAGTTTGGTGTTGATTATAAATAAGTCTTTGCTCCGGTTGCAAGACATGATACAATTAGATTGGTGATTGCTATGACAGCTCAAAACTCATGGCCTGTCTTCCAGTTGGACGTATAATCTGTAACACCCTGATTTCATAATTTATTTAATAAAATAATTATTATGAATATAAGTGGTATTTTTGAATTGTAAGTGAAGAATTGTTTAATTTAAATAATAATATAATGATAATATGGTATTATTGGAATATTGTTATTAAATAAATAAAATAATAAAATTGGAGGTCTAAGGGACAAGGTAGTAAATTGGATTGTTTTATGAGATGCGGAAAGGGGTACATTTTTCTCAGATCGTGTTATCTCTAAAAAGAAGAAGTTGGCTCTGGAGAAATGGGAAAAAGGGAGAGAAGAGCAAGAGACCTAAAGCTCCAGGATCAAGATTGTTCAAAGAATCGATTGAATTCGAGGTAAGGGGGGGAATGGTTCTATATTGGTGATCTAACATGAAATGGTAGTCGAGAGTTCCTTACTCTCTTAGGGATTATATGATGTTGGTTTATTTGATGAAATTGTGATATGTGTGTGAATCTTATTATTGATTGTTTGTATTGAGTGTAATTTATTGTTTGGATTAGATGATATGTTTGGTATAAAACCTGTCCTATGGAAAGTGTTGTTGATGATACAAATTGGGATGATGGAGTAAAACCTAGAATTCCCTAAATTGATTTGTAATATTAGATTGAAAAGATAATGTAGTGTTAGATGTATAAAATGAGTGTAAGAACAATATTAGGACTATTTTGGATGATTAAAGTGAGATATAAAAGGTAGAACTCGAACTGGTATGAAAATTGGAAAAGAAAGTGATTTTTGGTGGCAGGGTCCCTGACACGGGGAGCCGTGTCAGGTTTCTGAGTTATGGAGATGGCTGAATTTTGGATTTTTGGGTTACAGGTGGTCTGACACAGACAGTGTCGCGTGACACGGGCGGCCGTGTCAGCCTTCTGTATTTTGCGTGATTTTGATTTTTGAAGGAAGAATTCAGGCCATGTGACACGGGTCGTGTCAGGTGACATGGGGGGTCATGTCAAGCCTCTGTTTTGGGAAATTTTTCATATTCTAAGATGGTTTTGTCCCAGTTTCTTGTTCAATACTTGTCCCATTAGTCTAAGATGTTGAGGATAGTATTAATGGATAGTTCCTAGGAGACGACAAACAATAATTAGTGTTTAAGTTCTATATGCTTGTTATGGTTTGTATGATTTTGTAATGGATCAATTGTATCGTTGTAAACCCATAATTTCGACAAAACTAAAATTAAGGGTTTGAAGTCATCTTTGTCGAAGGATACTAAAGGGAAGAAGATTCAAGAATTGCTGACAGGATTTTAAAACTCCATTGCTTCGACAGAAAGGCAAATGTTGTTCTGGCAGAATAGAGTTGGGAAATTATTTAGTTAAGTGTTTGACAAAAGGAGATGGTCTTTTGAAGATTTCGACAGAAGAGGATTTTTGACAAAAGACAGTTTTTGCTGAAAGAGTTTGTTTCTTCTTGAAAAGGTTTCGACAGTTTTGAAGAGGTGCAAGGTTTCGTCACCTAAGAAAAGAATTCAAATTCAAAAGGTTGTAACTTTTGGCAGTTGGACACATGGAAGTTTCAGAGAAGAGAATTACATGCAGGCCGACACTTGTCATTTAGTTATAGTTTTTCCGTTCTAAGCAGTTATTTTGTTTGTATATAAATAGGATAGTTTGTGTTTAGAATGGTGTGAAAAAATTGATACAGAATTCCTGTAAAATACTCTAAGTACCCAGTGTGAGAGAAAATGAGTTTGCTATTTGGAACTATGTACGTTTGAACACCACTTATATTTCAAAGTTATTTAATTTACTTGTTTATTCTTCAAGTTCATGTCATTTTAAACTTTATTTACTTTTCTGCAAGTTTACAGCCTTCGACACTTTCTTCTTATCTTTGTTTAAAACTTTCAATTTTATTTCATTTCTAGTTTAAACTTTACTTTACTTGTAAAATCAAAGTTCTTAATACTTTGACAATATTAACAAAAACAAGCCACAAATTTATCACAAACTCTAAGAACAGTTCGACAGAATTAAATGCACATGTATCCCAGGACTTGTTTGGTTGGTCCTGCAAGTAACCCAGTTTTCTGAAGAAATTGGTTAACCAGAGGTTGTTCGCCAGAAACCACTGCGAACAAATTGGCACACCTGGTGGGACTAGTGCATTAGAAATTATCTAACAGAGAGCTTCTTGGACAAATTGTTCCTTGCTACGTTGTATGATTCTTAGAAGCGGTAAACTAGCCGTAACCGACGTAGAGAGACCAAAGAGAACAAGAAGAAGAAACATGGCTAACTTGCCAAATACTTCAAACATTCCTGACGAAACAATACCAGTTTCCAATCCTGTCCCTTCGTCAGGAACAATACCAGCGTCTGGCCCTGTTTTAGAACAAATTAGGCCTCCTTTGGGGGATTCCATACCAACGGGTTCAGGATCCCAGAATGTGCCTAGTTCTTCCACCATAGGACAAGCCAGACCCCTTGGAACCCCTCCCCCTGGAGGAAATACATTCAGGCCATATCTGAATTATTCTCAGCCTTTGACTGGGAGGGAACAACCATATGGAATGCCAACTTCAATGATGGCAAGCCTACATAATTCGTCACCATTATTCTATGATGCTATGGTTCAAGTATCATCACCATTGCAGGGATCAGGATATGGTGGAAATGGAAATAGAATGAATCAAATTCCACCAGGTTTCCATATGCCCGCTATGACAAACCATTATGCACAAGTAATTCGTCAACAGATGGATGAAAGCAATCATGATATGGTGCAGGCTTTGACACAACAAATGGGAGAAGTGTTCAATCCCTTGATACAAAACACTACCCAAACAAACCAAATATTGGCAGAACAAATGGCACGCATTGCTAACTTTTTTGGAGTCCCGCAAGCACAGCAAAGAATGCAATTAAATCAGAATCTTGCCAATAGGGCTGTCGAAGAGGAACTTACTATAAACCAAAGGCCATTGGGGAACCTTCATGAAAATCCCAGGGGCCAAGAGGTGGTAGTTGAACAACCTAATGTAGAAGAGCCTATTCGACAGGAACCAAGAAGGATAATAGTCCAGAGAAACCAAAATGCTGACGAAGTATTACAGCAGAGAATGCGTTACAATAACATGCCTGTCGAAAATAATATTGCCACCATGGTGGAGAGAATAATGGCACAAAATGGAGTAAACGTAGGATTACAAAGGCCTAGTTATACTTCCCCCTTGTCTGAGTTTGTCTTACAACAAGAGTTACCACCAAGGTGGAAAGTCCCCAAATTTACAAAATTTTCAGGGGATACTAGTGAGTCCACCATAGAACACGTGGCACGTTATTTGATAGAGGCAGGAGAGATTGCTAATAATGAGAACTTAAGAATGAAATATTTCCCAAGTTCTTTGACAAAAAATGCTTTCACTTGGTTTACATCACTTCCTGCAACTTCAATTTTTACTTGGACCCAATTAGAGAGATTGTTCCATGAACAATTTTATATGGGACAAACCAAGATAAGTTTGAAAGAGTTGGCAAGTGTCAAAAGAAAATTTTCTGAACCTATAGATGATTATTTGAATAGGTTTAGATTATTAAAAGCCAGATGCTTTACGCAAGTGCCGGAACAAGAACTAGTCGAAATGGCTGCAGGGGGTCTAGATTATTCCATAAGGAAAAAACTAGATACCCAGTACTTGAGAGACATGGCACAACTGGCAGACAGAGTGAGGCAAATAGAAAGACTAAAAAATGAAAAATTTAGATCAAATAAAAACAAGAAGGAAAGAGTGGCCTATGTAGGAATAGTGCAAGAAGATGATTATGACGAAAACGAACCAGTCATTTTCGACCAGCAAGAAATTGATCTTGCAGAATTAAAACAAGGCCCTCCATATTCTTGTAAAGTTTTAGCCCCGTCGAATGGAAAAAATCCAGTCGAAGTGGAAAAGAATGACAGGTTCCCTAAAAGAACCTATACATTCGACATCACCAAGTGTGATGAGATATTTGATTTATTAGTCAAAGATGGTCAGTTAATAAAACCAGCAGGCACTAAAGAGCCTCCTGTAGACCAACAGAAAAAGAGAGGTTTTTGTAAATACCATAATTTCTTGGGTCATAAAACTTCTCAATGTTACCTTTTCAGGGATCTTGTCCAGAATGCAATCCAAAATGGAAGGCTGAAGTTTGGAGACAAAGGCAAGCAGCAGATGAAGATTGACTCCAATCCCATGCAGGTTGTGGAGGCCAACTATGCTGAACCAGAAATGGTAAACGTGGTCGAAATGGAGATCATGGCAGAAGAGAATTTTGAAGTGGTAGAAGTTACTGAAAGCTTCGACACCAACTTCACCATGATAGAAGCTGCTGAAGGTTTCGACACCCATGTCAATGTGGTGGAAGAAGGTGATAATTCTACTGACCAAGCTGAGGAAAAAGAAGTCAAAGCTTCTGAAGACTTCGACAATGAGAATGCCATTGAAACTACTGAAGGTTTCGACGGAAGAAATACAGTCAAAGTGGGAAGAAGTTTCGACAAGAAAAACTATGAAAGAGATGCTGAGCAAGGGGTGATCTGGGACACTTTGGGAGAGTCAAATGGGAAGTTCGACTTCATGGTGAAATATTCAGCACCACCAAGCTCCAAAACAGATATTAACAAAATCAAACCCACAGGGTGGGGAGATTCCTTCAAAAAGGATGACGAAGAGGAGGATAGCAAAACCCTCATTGTCCAAAAGAAGGCCACTGAGGGCCTTGACCAAGAGAAGATCAAAACAGCAGGGGCTGATGACAATTCCCTCACTGTCGAACCAATAAACAGTGGTACCACCGGAACTGAAGAACATCCTGTCGAAAGAGTTGCACATTGCTGCAAATACATCTATAAGGGTTTACACCCAAAAGGCAATGTGAGTCAGTCAAAGGAGGACATCCCAGAGGAAATCATGCTAGTCGAAAAAATGAACAAATTGAAAATTACAACTGAACAGAGTGTTGGGATTCATATGGTGGAAATCACTCAAAAGGGAGGACCAGACACCAACAAGGGAAAGAAACATCAAGAGAAGCATCAGAAGCTGGTTTACCCAGAAGAGAACGAGAGTCTTGTCGAATTCATCCAGAGGTGTCAAAGGAAAAATGCAAGAGTCATGCTTTGCCCAAGATGCAGTGTTGTATTCGACAAGAAAGCAGCTGATGACTTAGAAGCAGCAGAAAAGACCCAGAAAAAAAGAAATTGGGGAACAGTCCCACCAACCAGAAATGAAAGATTCGACCCAAGAAGAGGGAAGCATCACAGTCGAGGGGTGGGAGAAATACGTTTCAACACCTACAAACCATCCAACAGACCAAATGATGATAAATGGGTTCAACCTATAAGGGATGCCCAAGGCCAGAAGAGATGGAAGAGTTTTGAAGTGAACAGGGGTCCTTCATTGGAAGTTAAAAAGGAGGCAAAGCCAAAATACATCTCTGAAAACTACAAAGGGAAGAATCCTATGTCCAGATCCCAATGGAGAAGATTCCAAAGGCAGAAGAAAACTGAAAAGAAAACTGTAGAACACCAAAGGGTTGGGCAGAAGGAAGCTGAATCAAGCAAATGTGTGCAGATCACAAACAAGGGGATACCTCTGGCAGAAAAAGAAACCCTTCAGAAGAATAGATCTAGTGACACCACAGAGATGCAGAAAACAAATAACAGAATGCCAGTGGACGAAGAAGTCACAGATGAATTTAGTCCAGAATCAGACGCCTCTTTCGACGTAACTTGCAATGTGGTTTCTGTGCTGCCTAGAGATTATGACAGGATAATGGAAGTCGAAGATGAAGAGAATGACATGGCAGATGACAGCATAGGCTTGAAGCCTGTATGCTACTACATAATGAACAATGGCTGTGTCGAAGAGCAAAATGCTTTCTTCGAAAAGCCAGATGATGCAATGAAGGCTCACTTAAAGCCCCTCTTCATAAAAGGGAAGGTAGAAAACGTGGGGGTCAACAAAATTCTGATAGATGGTGGAGCAGCTGTAAATTTAATTCCTCACTACATGATAAAGAGGATTGGAAAAGATGACTCCGACACTAAACCCCACAATATGGTGTTGTCTAACTATGAAGGTAAAGTGGGAACAACACTGGGAGTAATACAACTAAACTTGACTGTAGGATCCATCACCAGGCCTACCATGTTTGTGGTGATAGCATCAAAGGCAAATTACAACTTACTGTTGGGAAGAGAATGGATCCATGGGATTGGGGCTGTACCATCCTCCATGCATCAAAGGATAGCAATCTGGAGGCCAGATGGGATTGTCGAAAACATAGAAGCAGATCAGAGTTACTTCACAGCTGATGTGAACAATGTCACTGGTCGTAACTTCGACAAAAACCTAGCCCATATAGCACCATGCAATCCTGCTGCTTTCGACCTAACAGCTTCCGACAATGCTTACTGTTCCATGTACCTCCATCCTACGCATGGTTTCCAGTGGGATAAAGAAATAATTGGGGAGACAAATTACACTTGGGGAACTGCCCATGTCAACCCAACTGGATGGGGGAGTGAATTCAGTGAAAATGACTGAAGTTTCAGCAATGGAAAGGATTTCGGCTTATATAGCCGAAAAACAACTCAGAACGGCCCTTGAGGCTGAAGTTAGAAATATGGCTGTCGAAGCCAGCACTCAGGTTGTCGAAGAACAACATCCTCAAGAAAATATTGAGGAACAACATGCAAATCAGAGTTTTGAAGAAGACTCAAATGGCGAATGGCAGAATCAAAGACTTGATGCCATTTATGATGACGAACCTTTGGGGTTCGAAAAGGATCCAACCTCCACCAATATGAAAATGGTGGCACATGATCCTTTAGAGGAGATTAATCTGGGACTGGGGGCAGAGAAAAGGCCCACTTACATCAGTGCCAAGTTGAATCCTCAACTCAGAGTCGAAATAATCCAACTGCTGAATGAGTTTAAAGACTGCTTCGCCTGGGATTATGACGAAATGCCTGGTTTAGACAGAAGTTTGGTGGAATTGAGGTTGCCAATACTGGAAGGGAAGAAGCCAATAAAGCAGACCCCCAGACGTTTTGCACCTGAGATTCTGTCGAAAATCAAAGAAGAAGTCGAAAGGCTTCTAAAATGCAAATTCATCCGTACAACAAGGTATGTAGAATGGATTGCTAATATTGTTCCTGTGATTAAGAAAAATGGCACATTAAGGGTGTGTATTGATTTTAGAGATCTAAACCCAGCCACCCCTAAGGATGAGTATCCTATGCCAGTAGCAGAGATGCTAGTAGATTCTGCAGCAGGCCATGAGTATTTAAGTATGCTTGATGGCTATTCTGGTTACAACCAGATTTTCATTGCTGAAGAAGACGTTCCAAAAACAGCTTTTCGTTGTCCAGGAGCAATAGGGACATATGAGTGGGTAGTCATGCCCTTTGGTTTAAAAAATGCTGGAGCTACTTACCAAAGGGCTATGAATTCTATTTTTCATGATTTCATCGAAACATTTATGCAAATTTATATAGATGACATTGTGATTAAATCTGCTTCAGGCTTGGACCATATTAACCATCTTCGACAGTCCTTTGAAAGGATGAGGAGGTTTGGTTTGAAAATGAATCCTCTTAAATGTGCTTTTGGTGTGCAGGCAGGAGATTTCTTAGGCTTTGTGGTCCACAAGAAAGGGATTGAAATTAATGAGAACAAAGCTAAAGCAATAATGGAAGCAAAAGCGCCATCGACAAAGAAGGAATTGCAGTCTCTACTAGGGAAAATCAACTTTCTCAGAAGGTTCATCTCCAACCTTAGTGGAAAGACTCAGGCCTTCTCACCTCTGCTTCGACTGAAGAAGGAGGGTTTCACTTGGGGGCAAGAGCAGCAAGATGCCTTCGACAAGATAAAGGAGTATCTGGAAAATCCTCCAGTTTTAATATCTCCTTGTCGAAAAAGAAGCATGAGGCTCTACATATCAGCATCTGACAGCACATTGGGAAGTATGCTTTGTCAAGAAGATGAACATGGCGTCGAAAGAGCCATTTATTATCTCAGCAGAGTCTTAAATGATGCTGAAACTAGATATAGTATGATAGAGAAATTATGTTTATGTGTATATTTCTCTTGTATAAAATTGAAGCATTATATAAAACCCGTTGATGTACATATATCTTCTCATTTCGACGTAATAAAACATATGTTGTCTAAGTCTATTTTACATAGTCGAATTGGAAAATGGGCTTTAGCCTTGACTGAGTATTCTTTAAAATATATGCCTCTAAAAGCTGTTAAAGGGCAAGTAGTTGCTGACTTCATAGCTGACCACTCCATACTTGGAGATGAGACAAATTATGTCGAAAAAGAGCCTTGGAGGTTATATTTTGATGGTTCCAGTCATAAAAATGGAACAGGTGTTGGGGTATTAATTATTTCTCCCAATAAAATTCCAACAAAGTTCAAGTATAAAATAGAAGGATTCTGTTCAAATAATGAGGCAGAATATGAAGCTTTAATTGCTGGACTTGAAATTTTGTTGGAACTGGGGGCAACAGAGGTCGAAATAATGGGTGACTCTGAGTTGGTGATAAAACAATTGACGAAAGAGTATAAATGTGTCAAAGAAAATTTGATCATGTACTTTGTGATAGCCAACAGACTCCTCAAAAGATTCGACAGTGTAGTCTTTAGACACATTCCCAGATTAGAAAATCAAGAAGCAAATGACTTGGCTCAGTTGGCTTCAGGGTATAAAGTGTCGAAGGAAAATCTGATGAAGGTTGTCGAAGTGAGAGGCAAAGTCTTATCCACCAAATTGTCCCCATCTGATTTGGAGACAATGAGATTGGGATATGGTGATGAAGAAAACTTTGAGATTTTCAATGTAGGTGATCTAGAAGTTGGAGATTGGAGAAAACCCATCAAAGATTATTTACAAAATCCAAATCAGACAGTCGAAAGAAAGATAAAGTACAGAGCTATAAGTTATGTACTCTTTGGAAATGAATTGTTTAAAAAGACTGCAGAAGGAGTTCTACTAAAATGCCTAGGAGAGACTGAAGCTTATATAGCTTTGTCGAATGTACACAGTGGTGCATGTGGTGCTCACTAAGCAGGACATAAGATGAAATGGCTATTATTTCGACAAGGAATGTATTGGCCAACCATGTTGAAAGACTGTGTCGAATTTGCAAAGGGTTGTCAGGAGTGTCAAATTCATGCAGGCATACCCCATGTGCCAGCAAATGAGTTACATTCCATTGTAAAGCCTTGGCCATTTAGAGGTTGGGCTTTAGATTTGATTGGTGAAATTCGACCAGCCTCTTCAAAAGGGCAGAAGTACATTTTAGTAGGAGTAGATTATTTCACTAAGTGGATTGAAGCCATACCTTTGACGAATGTAGATCAGGAAGCAGTCATAGACTTCATTCAGAAACACATAATGTATAGATTTGGAGTACCAGAGACTATAACCACTGATCAAGGATCTGTGTTTACTGGAAGAAATATGCAGGCATTTGCAAAAGAGACAGGTTTTAAGTTGTTGACTTCGACACCCTATTATGCCCAAGCAAATGGTCAGGTCGAAGCAGCCAACATAGTAGTAATAAACCTGATAAAGAAGCATGTGGGTAAAAAACCCAGAAATTGGCATAAGACCCTGGATCAAATCCTTTGGGCTTGTCGAACATCTCCTAAGGAGGCAACTAATTCTACCCCATTTAAATTAACCTATGGACATGATGCAGTTTTGCCAGTCGAAATCTGTTTACAGTCAATACGAATTCAAAGACATCATGAGATTCCATCTGAAATCTATTGGAGTATGATGATGGATGAGTTGGTTGATTTAGACGAAGAAAGGTTGCATGCTTTAGAATTAATAAGAAGGCAGAAAGAGAGAGTTGAAAAATTTTATAACAAAAAAGTAAAATTCAAAGCCTTTTCAGTAAATGATTTAGTTTGGAAAGTGATCTTGCCCATGGAGAAGAAAGACAGAGTGATGGGAAAATGGTCCCCTAAATGGGAAGGACCTTTCAAAATTCTAAGAGTTTTTTCCAATGGTGCATACGAAGTCGAAGAAATAGAAAAAGACGGAAGAGTGCTGAAAATAAATGGGAAGTACTTAAAGAAGTATAAACCAACATTGCAGGAAATAAAAATAGGAACAAATTAAAATTGCAAACGAAACTTGTCTTCGCCAAACAAATGGCGTGAAATAGCATTACATATAAAAGTGCTAAAAGAAAATATCCTTAAACAAATAAAATTCCTAAGTCCTATTACAAAACTACTGTCAAAGGAAGGTAGCTTTGAGTTCGTCGAATCTTTTCTTTTGAAGTTGGATTCGACGCTCGCAGAGACTCTTGCTGACAGTCATTTCTTCAATCTCCCTGTGAAGTTGCTGGGCTATTTCTGCATGTTGTAGCCCCTTCTGGAGTTCACTGTCTATTGCTTCCTGATTTGGTTGTTGGAGAGAGGCCTGGCGTTCTTTTTCTTGAAGGATTTTTCTTTGAAGATCAGCAATCTGGGCCTGGTAAGCTTGAATATTGCTTTCACACTCAGCAGCAGCCTTAATGTATTCGTCAGAAAGCTTATTCAGCTCTGAAATCTTTTCTGTCGAAGAAGCCACTGTGTTCCATTCTGAAACTTGCTCTTCAGACTTGGCTGTGATTTTTTGGGAAAATTCTTTTTGTCGAACCAGATCAGCACTAACAGAATCAATTAAGGATATCAAATCCATCACCAAACGGCTTTCCTCAGTCGAAGCCTCCAACAAATTGGCACTTTTTTTAGAAGCTTCTTCAGATCATATTGGGCAGAAGCATTCTCAGACAAGACTTCAAACAGGTCAACTCCAAGGATTCTTGTTTTAATTTCATCCATAATGACACTGATTGGTTGGAGGTCAGAAGTGGCCCCTGAAGCTGTCGAACCACTGGGAGAGGAGTCTTGGAAGTTATACCTGGTGTCGAGTAAGGCTTTTAAATATTCAAAGGGTTTTCTAACTTTCAAGCTCTCAATCTCTTCGTGTGACAAGCTTGTCGAATTAGTACCCACAGAAGTTTCAGCAGGAATTTTTGTTGGAGAAGGAATGTATTGAGAAGTGCCTCCAATGCTCAAGTTGACTCCTGGTTGATTCGACAGAGTGACTTCCTCTTCGACATTTTCTTTGTCAACTATGTTGGTGTCAGTTGGATATGGAGCTTGTGCATCCTGAGCAATGGCATCTTCGTCAGTTTCTGGTATAGCAGCTGGTGGTGGAAGTGGTGTATCTTGATCTGGAATTATTTTTTCTGCAGTGAAGTCTGGTCGAAAAGGAGAGTGGTTTCCAGAAGATTCAGAATCACTGAGGTCGAATTCATCCAAGGTTTGAGGTCCATGGACACCTGCATCTGGAGTGGCATCATCTTGGAGTCTTTCAGCCAGAGTCCTCTCAGAATTAGAGGGGGCATGCTCTTCTTGGATTGTAGAAGTCTCTTCGACATCAATGACAACCTTCAGAAAACATGAAAGAAAGTTATAAGATAGATACATGCAGTCAAGATATGGGAATATTGTTTGTCGAAGTGATTACCTGAGGGATTTCAGTATGTACACTTGAATCTCCACTTCTTTCACTCCTTGTGGGAATTTTGTTGACTGGACTGGCAGGTGGAGTTCGTCTTTGGACTATAGATCTTTGAGAGGCTACTGTTTTAATTCTTAGACCTTTGTTTCTTTTCAAAGGTTGGGGTTCAGGGGATTCGTCCTCAGACTCTTCGACGCTTTCCTCCTTCTCTTCTGGTTTTCTTTTCTTTGCTGGGGTACGAGTTACCTACAAAAAAAAAAAAAGAATTGTTCAGTATGAGAAAATGTGAAGTACATAAATAAGGAGGGATGCTCTATTGTGTCGAAACCTTCTTGGCAGTTGTAGGAGACTTTTCGACTGTCTTAGAAGAGGTTCCTTCGCCAGTAGTCTTCCTGACAATTCTAACAGCTGAAAAAGAAAAGTTGCATGAACATTGATATAGAAATAAAAGGAGTTAGAAACAAAAAAGAAGAATGTAATTTCTTCGACACGTTCAAGAATGGGTTCGTCCACAGTGTCGCTCCCGATAAATGGGAAATGGCCCAGATAAAGGTACAGACGCGAACGGTCGGCGAGAGAGGACGTGAGAACACACAGGAGTGAACTCACGGGGAATGAATAGAGTCGCCAGCTAGGCATTTTTATCCCGGAGGAAAGGTAATGCTGCATAAACCTAAGAAAAGATGGACAAGACGGTCGCGAACCAGAGAGACTGAGAAAGGGGGTTGGTTACAACCTGGGAAGGTATTAGCACCCAGATTGTCCGTCATACTCGACGGGATCCACGCTTAAAAGATTTGTGTTTTAAAGGGGTAGTGTCAGTGCAATCTGTGTATAAAATAGCTGGAACAGGATGTACAGGTGTCGGTGTAAAAGAAGTGAAGTGTGATATATACAGTGTCAGTGTAAGGACAAGAGTAAGATGCTCAAGATCATGAGGCTCAAAGAATAGTGCTGGAAGGAGGGGGATATACAGAGACTTTTGTTCGATAACTGTTAAGTTATGCCTACGTATCCTCTCGTGCAATGAGGAAGTCAGAACACCGTAGTTCGACCCAAAGAGACTGAAAGGTGAATTGACTTTTGAACTGCTTGCTTGTCAATGCTCAAGTGTATGACCTGTCTGGCTCAGGTGCTAACTGTCTTGCATTAGACGGAAGAAGCGAGTTCTCGATTGTGAGTGAGGATGATGAGAAAAGAATCCCGGAGGAGACGATTATTGTTTGTTCTTTGAGTTTTCAGTCTTTTATTGCTTTTGAGATTTGTCATAAGTTGATGAGCTTAAGCCTAAACCAATGGGTCAGTAAACTCATCACATCCTCCCTCTGATTAGGGGTAATGAGAATACCTTAAGTGTGAAGTCAGATTCTCACACTTAATCACCTTCGGTGTAGGATTAAGATCATTAACCTACTTGTGATTATTTAGATGTTTTTGTGGTTTTTGTTTAGTGTTATGTAATGAGGTTAAGCCATAATCAAGGATTTAACAGACTCATTACACCATCCTAAAAGAAGGATGATAGATGAAAATGTTTAAGCTGAGGAATGCTCCTCAACTTAATCCATGATTAGGGATTAAACTCATGGCAAAACAAGCCTTTGATTAAGTGGATTTTAATTAGTGATAAGGTGATGAAGTGATTTTTATGGTTTGTAAGACAACTTGAGGGGGACTTGTCCATTAACACTAGGGTTAGTCCTTCTTAACCACTTAAGGAAGAATTAGAACCCTAATGCAAGGCCCAAGTTACAAGTGTGATGTCTTGATGATTATTAGATGGATTGATTAAGAGATTTAAACACATAAGGGGTTTAATACTTAGGATTAAAGTTATACACTCCATCCTAAGAGAAGGATGCAGGCATAACCCTAATCACAAAGTCTTAAAGCCTTTAGGGTTTAATCCCTGATTATGAGAAGAGAAGACTCAAAGAGAGACACAAAGGTAAAACTAAGAGGGGATACTAATCAAAACCCTAATTCATTGTCATGCTTGGTTGATCCTAAGGTTTGTGAGGTTTTCAAGAACAATCTTCAGAGGAGCCACCAGGAAGCAGATGAACAGGATCAAGAGAAGCAAAGTGACTTGCTTCATTCAAGAAGTCAAGTCACTTGAAGAAAGAAAGTGGGAAGAACAAGAATGAGCAAGCTCAATCTCAAACACAAATAGAAATGCAGCAATGGATGCAAGAGAGATGAAAAGAAAAGTTATGAGAAGTGAAGGCAAATTCACTTCTCAAGTTCACTTACCACCTGCAATGTTAGAAAGAAAATGCAATGCAATGCAAGATGAGATGAAATGATATGATGCTAAGCAAAACCAGAAGCATGTTGATGATGATTATGATGTTATGAGGTGCTGCAAACATGAGGCAAGGCATGGGGATGCTCATACAAGATTATGAATGCAAATGATGCAAGCTAAGGAGCATGAATGAACATGGAAAGTTATGAAGCATACAAGGCAAATGACATGGCAAATATGTAATGCAATGATCAAACATGTATCCTATATGTCTTGAGATGTCAAATGAATCACAAGAATACACAAAATGCAAAGACAAGTCATGCTATGCAAGGGAATGCAAGGAGGATGCAAATGAAAGCCCAAAATAGGGTTTATGGATCAATCATCAAACACAAACCAAAAACAGAAGCAAAGCCCTAAAGTAAAAATGGAAAATGGCATTCAAAGAAACCCTAGACCTATGATGAACCACTGCCCAAAGGGGAGCTCTCAACTCTCAACCAAACTCAAGTTATGAATTTTGCAAGTTATTAGGGTTTTTTAGGGTTCTTAACAAAAGAAAGGCCAAACAAATAGAAAATGCAAGATCAAATCATGGCCTTTTTATCCTAGGAACTACATGCAAAACAAAAGACAATGCAAGAAGAATCAATGTCTCAACCTTCACCAATTGGCAGAAATGAATTTTTGAATCCATGATCAAAATAATGCATAAAAAATGATTTAATTCAATGAAAAATTCTTAAAATGCATCAAGATCAAAAAAGAAATTTGGTTTGAAGGTTGGACAATGTTTCTAAATGTCTTAGAACATTCCATGAATTTTTTTTGTAATTTTTAAATACCTAAAAGTATTTTTAATTAATTAATTCTCATTAATCAATTAAAAATAATCTTTTAAATATTTAAAAATACTTTTTTAATGATAAAAAATAAAATAAAAATATTTTTGTGTCATAAAAATTAATAAAACCTTAAAGAAAAAGTTTCATAATTTTTATGAATTTTTAACTATTTTAAAATAAATGTGCAAGTTAATTGAAATAAAAATAAATTAAAATTGAATAAATGAAGAAGTAATCAGATTGGACGGATGAGATTGGCTCTGGTTTCAAAAGCATTGACTGCGCGCCAGGATGAAAGGCCTAGATTCACTCTGAGCAAATTAACTTAATCACGAATTAATTAAACTAAAGAGAGAGATTAGGGCTAATTGGGAAGATCCTAGCCATTCACACGCGCAGGAGGTCAAAGAAGTCAACTGATCAAACGCTCCAAATTCAAACTGACATTAATGACTGGGATTATGCCCTAATCACATTCAGGTGGCCGGAGAAGACTTCCGGTCGTCTTCTCCGGCCAGCTCTCACCTGAGAATCACCCAACTTCCTCAAAACGTAACAAAAACAAAATCTATGAATTGGGAAACGTTTCTAACATCCTCACGAATCAAACCCCTCTCTCAAAACAAATTTATTCTTCCTAAATCATCTGAATCGAAGGAAAGAAAAACTAGGGTTCGTAAGCTTCAGAAACAAATTAAATGCTCAAAACGCAACCATTTCAAAAACTAAAGGTACCAGAATGATCAGTGCACCATGAAGAACAAGTTTGCAACAAAAGAAATGATTTCTGGAAAAAATTATTTTCGAGCTACCTGAGATTTGGAGCTTTCAGTTTTGGAACTTTCTGGCCACTTCCCTCAGTGCAAGCTGCTCCTCTTGGCTCCCAGATGATGTTTGAATGCTCAAAAACAATTTATGCTGGCTGGATAGGGAGATTCGACAGCTTCTGCTCAAGCTTGCTCAACAATGGCAATGGAGTTTCAGGCACTCTCAGGTCATGGTGATGGGTTGTTTGAGGTCTATGCAGTGTGTAGAGAAGATTTGTGGTATTGGTTTGTGTGTTTGTGAGCTGGGATGGAAGATTCGAAAGTTTTTGCAAACTGAAGTGAGAAATGGCAGTGGGGTTTCTTGGCTGTTTCAGGCTTGTGCTTTGGGTGGTTTGTGATCTATGGAGTGTATTGAGTTGGATGATGAAGAAAGTTTGAGTGTTTCTTGGCTGTGGAGGCAGATTCGATAGAAGTTGCCAAATGGAAGGTTTTTGTGAATGTTGTTAATGAGGATCCTTCAGCCTTTGTTCTTGTTATGTTTAGCTTGCAAATTGTCCATATAACTCTCTCTCATTGGTCAGTTGATGTGACTTGTGCTTTATTGATTGGTAAGTTACCTTTTGCAAAAAGTCAAAAATTGTGTAAGACAAGTATGGTGAAGTGCTAGCTTGGTACAAGGCCTAGGGGCTGCGCAGCATGGGGGAGGTGAGTGAGCCAGCAAGGTCAGCATCCAAGTTCACAAGTTGTAAGAAGTGATCATGAGTGTTTTGCAAGTTGGTTAGCTTATGTTTCACATGTGATCCTTTGCATAACCAAACATGAAACCATGGGCAATCTTAGTTCAAATCTGATTTTTAGGACTTAGAGAATGCTTACATGCTGGTTTGAAGTGGATTAGAGGTTGCAATTTGACTTGGTACATGATTTTGCAAAATTCTCATTTGGTGCATAACTTGAAAAACAATGATTTTTGCCAACTTTGCATTGCCATAACTTTTGATTCAAGAAGAGTTTGATCATGTTCTTGTACTTTTTGAAAAGGGAAAGATGAGATCTACAACTTTCATGACCAAAGTTTTTCCATTTGAAGCATTTTTGGATCAATAATCAAGGCTTGAAAAATGACCTAAAATGATGCATTCTTGAAAAGTCAACTATGCCCAAAAAGTCAACTTTTGCAAAAACCCTAAATTCTTGATTTTTATGAACTTCAACCTTCTTCCATGATCAAATAAAGATCATATACACTCAAAATGATGAAGATCACCCATTGGTTGGGTCATTGGGGGCCTCAGATGCCCAGATTTTGCACTGACTTGTCTGAAAAGTCAACTCTTGATCAGATGACTTCCCCATGGAATTTCTTCATGAAAATTGATATGCATACTCCCTATACCATATAGAGATCAATGGAAACAAGAATGACCAAAAAATTTGGAGTTATGGCCTCTGAAACCAAAACCCTAATTTTCAGTCAACTGTGCAGTTCATCCTGGCTCTGCATCCACTCAAACCCTAGTTCTTGTGATTCCTCTGCAATTTGGACTTTGTGAGGATGTAACATGATACAAGAACACACATGGACCTCTTTGAGTTGATTGGTGGCCTTTGGAATGGCTCAAGAAGCATTGGGGATTGCTCAGATCACAAACCCTAGGTGCAGATGCCTTAGAAACTATCCAGTGAATCAAAAAATGAGATGTGAGATGATATGTTGGTGTTTATGCACATGAGGATGATCACAAGCCATGGTGTGAATGGGTGAGGGCAAATTTGGGGTGTTTACAGCTGCCCCTATTCAAACATGAGTTAGCTGTGCAGGATGTAAGCGACGGCTTAACAGGCAAAACAAGATAACTTGTGGTTGAATACCAAAGACAGTCCAAAATTTGCACTCACAGAATGAAAAAGAAAAGGGATATAGATTGTAAAGGAAAATAAAGTATTGTAAAGTGTGGGCGACGGAGGACGACCGTCGAGCAGAGGACGACTGCTGGGTAAGGAGCAATGACGGGGACGGCCGACATGCTGGGGAAGGTGCAGAAAAATAAAGCGATGACGGGGACGGCCGACATGCTGGGGATAAAAGGTAAAGCTAAGACGGGGACGGCCGACTAGCTGGGGAAAATAAAATCATGATGGGGACGGCCATCACGATAAAATTGTAAAATTTCTGAGGATTAATGAAACATGACGGGGACGGCCATCAAGTTCATAGAGGTAAAGTAACCAACGATGGGGACGGCCATCGGGCTAAAAAAGGAAAAGGGACCACGACGGGGACGGCCATCGGGTTAAAGAATGAATGTAATAAACAGATGATGGGGTACGGCCATCAAAGGTGAAGGACGATCACCTAGCAGGGGACGGCTGCTCTGTCGGGAATAAAAGAAATATGATGGGGACGGCCATCAAAGGTGGAGGACGACCACCTGGCAGGGTAAGGCTGCCGAAAATATCAACGATGGGGACGGCCATCGGATAGAAAAGGTCAACGATGGGGACGGCCATCGGACGGGCAAGATGGAGGACGACCATCAAGAAGTGGAGGACGACCACTCAGCAGGGGACGGCTGCTCTCAAGGTTTGTCATAACACAGGACAAGTGTTAGATAACCAAAATCAACAATGGGGACGGCCATTGGATAAAGTGATGAAGGACGATCATCAAAAGGTGGAGGACGACCACCTAGCAGGGGACGGCTGCTAAATCAATGATGGGGACGGCCATCGGATGAGCATGATGGAGGACGAACATCAAGAAGTGGAGGACGACCACTCAGCAGGGTACGGCTGCTCTCAGAGTTATCATAACACAGGACGAGTGTTAAATAAAAAGGAAATTTGTTGGTGATCTACTGGGGAGATAGTAAACACGGACGAGCGTTTACATCCAAGAAACAAAAGGTATAAGTGTTTGGTATTGTGTATAGATTAAAGATGCGGACGAGCATCCTTAAGACAATGATACGGACGAGTATCACGTAGAAACAAACTGACACATGTTCAGAGATGATGATACGGACGAGTATCAACTGGTTAACAAAGAACACGGATGAGTGTTGCATCTGAAAGAATTCTTCTGGGGAATAATAGACACGGACGAGTGTCCATATTCAAAAAGACATAGGTGTTTGACACGGTGTATGGATTAAAGATGCGAACGAGCATCCTTAAGACTATGATACGGACGAGTATCATGTAGAAACAAACACTAGACGCAATGTTATGAGATGGTGGTACGGACGAGTACCAACTGGTTAACAAAGAACAAGGACTATTGCCGAATCTGCGGAGATATGAGCGGTGATGTATACAAGATACGGACGAGTATCTGTATAAGCGTACCAATGAGTAGTGAGTATTGTATTGTATAGATGAGTGTTTTAACTGCTGGGGAGAGTGACACGGACGAGTGTCAAAAGGGAAAAGTATAATATTAACAAGTATATGGGTGATGAAGGTGTAAGCGACTGCGCTGGGGAAATGACACGGACGGGTGTCAAGAAAGTGTGTGCATATGTATATGTGAGTGCAAAGAGGGTGTCTTTGGCTTCCTGCTGGGAGTTATGACACGGACGGGTGCCAGAATGTATCCGTAATGAGGGTGATTTGTTTGTAAAGGGTGTTCAGGCGACTTTACTGGGGAAGGATGACACGGATGAGTGCCAAAAGGTGTATATACGGGTGTTTGTGAATATGAGGGCAGCTGCTTTTGCTGGGACTCTGATGGGGACTCATGGGGAAAGTAATCTGTATCCTGATGAATGGTTACTAGTCACAAGCGTTCAATTCACAACATGACTTATGATTATGCTATGCATTTGATTTTTGCCGTAATGCTCCGTATTAGACGGAATGCTACGCTCTGGGGGGTGAATATGATGCGGATGCCATGATTATGCAAAGGGGCACAGATCCGGGATTCGGATCCCGTTGCCGCCAAGATCTCTGGTCGATCGGTTTGAAATGGACATCCCAGCTGGGTATGAGATCACTGGTAGATCTAATGAGGTATCTGCTTGGGGATATATGCCACCGATTGACATATCTTTATAAATGAGAAACCCAGCTGGGGTTTGTAGAAGCTTTCTGTACTCTGTTGTGATCCTTCATGCGTTGCCCTTCTGGATAGAGGCTGGAAGATTCTGTGGGGAGATGATTCCCTGATTTCTGCATTTTGCTGAGATAGAATGGTTGGTACTACAGCTGGGGAATGCTGTTGGTAACTCAGCTGGGGATAGTAATGAGAGGCAACTCGGCTGGGGAGAAAACACCCGGAGTGTTAAGCCTGTTTGTTGATTTGGCAACTTTGCTGGGGAAATGGGCACCTTCTAGTGCCATGTGGAAGATAGACCGAGTTGATAATGATTCGCCTACTTGCTGAGACGTAACCTGCATGCCCCTGGTTGCGTTCTGGATACCTGCAATCCTGCAAAGACAAAGGAACGTACAAAAGGTCCCGGGGCATCCCTTATTGGATTCCGTCATAGGAGTTAAGTACTTTCGAGAATAATCACATTCCCTGTAAGCATGTGTTTTCATTTTTAGAGAAAGGCATCTGTACTTATGCAATAGTGTTTTTAGAGATATCAGACGACTCTTTGCAAAACATAAATGTAAAAGACGAAACATGACTGAAAATCTGATTTTATTAATTCATGTGCCCTGAATTGGCAAGATACAGTCAAAGAAACATATCTCCTGAAATGAGGAGATTGTTACAGATTGAGAAATCAAGTGCTGGCGGTGTTGGCGACGCTTTCAAGGAGCTTCCTCCTCTGCTATGACTCGTATGACAATGACGTTCTTCTCGTCTTGCTTTCTGGCGAGAGTTGATTCTGATTGAAGCTTGATCCCTGGGAAGCTTACCAAGTTGTAGGTGATACAGACGAATTCAGAATGCAGTTGTTCGCCTATTTCCCTTATTTTGCATGGATCGCCCTTTCGGGTTTTCAATCCATCGGGATTCCCATTTTTGCCTGAGCTGTCCAATGCGGCTTTTCAACTCAGCGGGTGTACATTTTTTTCATTTATTTCCCTTACTTTTGCCCGAGTCTTTTATTCTGTTTTTGACTCGCCGGGATGCCCTATTTTTGCCTGGACTTACATTCTGTTTTTATGTCCAGCGGGTCATTTTATGCGAAGTATTTTTTAACTGCATCTGAATTCACAGGGGACGGGAAATCTTCACCATCCATGGTGCTGAGCATCAGTGCTCCACCAGAGAAAACTTTCTTTACCGCGAATGGTCCTTCATAGTTTGGAGTCCATTTGCCCCTGTGGTCTGTATGAGGAGGGAGGATTCTTTTCAGCACAAGATCTCCCACTTGGTACTCTCGGTGCCTGACTTTCTGATCGAAGGCTTTCTTCATTCTCTTCTGATATAACTGCCCATGGCAGATTGCAGCCAATCTTTTCTCTTCGATCAGACTCAGTTGTTCGAATCGGGACCGAACCCATTCTGCTTCACTCAGTTTAACATCCATCAATACCCGTAGAGAGGGTAGCTCAACTTCAACAGGTAGGACTGCTTCCATACCATATACAAGCTGATACGGTGTTGCCCCAGTGGACGTTTTGATTGATGTGCGATACCCATGCAAGGCAAATGGTAGCATTTCGTGCCAGTCTTTGTATGTGATTACCATCTTCTGCACAATCTTCTTGATATTCTTATTTGCTGCCTCAACAGCGCCGTTCATCTTTGGCCTGTAAGGAGAAGAATTGTGATGTTGGATTTTGAAGTCCCGGCACAGTTCTGCCATCATTTTGTTGTTTAAGTTGGAACCATTATCAGTAATGATTCGCTCGGGCACTCCATACCGACAGATGATGTCTCTTTTCAGAAATCGGGCTACCACTTGCCTTGTAACATTTGCATATGAGGCTGCTTCAACCCACTTGGTGAAATAGTCGATGGCGACCAGGATGAATCTGTGGCCGTTTGAAGCAGTCGGCTCAATCTTGCCAATCATATCAATACCCCACATAGCAAAGGGCCAAGGTGAAGACATGATATTCAAAGGATTGGGAGGCACATGCACCTTGTCTGCATAAATCTGGCATTTATGACATTTTCTGGCGTAAGCACAACAGTCTGCATCCATTGTGATCCAGTAATAGCCTGATCTTAGCAATTTCTTAGCCATGGCATGCCCTCCAGCATGGGTACCAAAGGATCCTTCGTGCACTTCATGCATCAACAAATCTGCTTCCGTCTTGTCAACACATCTGAGGAGTACCATGTCAAAGTTCCTCTTGTATAAAGACCCATCAGCATTCAGAAAGAAACTACCAGCGAGCCTTCTCAAAGTCTTCTTATCATTGGAAGATGCCCCAGGTGGGTACGTCTGATCCTCCAAGAAGCACTTAATGTCATGGAACCAAGGCTTATCATCTTTGACTACATTTGCTGCAAATACATATGCTGGTCTTTCAAGTCTAGACACTGAAATCTGGGGTACAAAGTTAGCGGCTTGAACTTTGATCATGGATGAAATGGTAGCAAGAGCATCTGCAAACTGATTCTCGTCTCGAGGGATATACTCAAGCTTGACTGTTGTGAAGAAAGTCAGTAACCTTCTCGTATAATCCCTGTAAGGTATCAGATGATCTTGGTGGGTGTACCATTTCCCGTTGGTTTGATTGACTACCAAAGCTGAATCTCCGAATACGGTCAATGTCTTGATCCTGAGGTCAATGGCTTCCTCAAGACCCATAATACAAGCTTCGTATTCAGCTTCGTTGTTAGTGCAGTTGAAAGTGAGTTTTGCCGAGAAAGGCATGTGAACTCCTTTTGGTGTAATGAGTACTGCACCAACACCACGGCCATTCATGTTAACAGCCCCATCGAACATCATAGTCCATTCTTCCTCCGGGTCAGGCCCTTCAGTGTGAACAGGCTCTTCATGATCTTTTGATTTAATGAACATGATGTCTTCATCAGGGAAGTCAAACCTCATAGGCTGGTAATCATCAATGGGTTGCTCAGCAAGATATTCAGATAGTACACTGCCCTTGATGGCTTTCTGAGATGTGTACTGTATGTCGTATTCTGTAAGGATCATTTGCCATCTTGCAACCCGTCCGGTAAGAGCTGGCTTCTCGAAAATGTACTTAACTGGATCCATTTTTGAGATTAATAAGGTAGTGTGGGTCAACATATACTGCCTCAGTCGGCGAGCAGCCCACGCTAAAGCACAGCAAGTTTTCTCGAGCAGTGAATAACGCTGTTCACAGTCGGTAAACTTTTTGCTTAGGTAGTATATCGCATACTCTTTTCGACCAGACTCGTCATGCTGGCCCAGCACACACCCCATTGATTCTTCTAATACTGTCAAGTACATAATCAGAGGTCTTCCTTCTACTGGCGGCATGAGGATTGGAGGTTCTTGTAAGTACTCTTTGATCTTGTCAAAAGCCTTCTGGCAATCTTCGTTCCACCTGACCGTCTGTTCCTTTCTTAATAGCTTGAACAAAGGTTCACAGGTTGCTGTGAGGTGAGATATGAACCGGGAGATGTAGTTCAATCGACCTAAGAACCCTCGAACCTCTTTCTCAGTTTTCGGTGCAGGCATTTCTTGTATAGCCTTGACTTTATCTGGGTCAACCTCAATCCCCTTCTCGCTTACAATAAAGCCCAGCAGCTTACCGGATCGCACCCCGAATGTGCATTTGTTGGGGTTCAGCTTCAATTGGTATTTCCTCAGACGCTTGAATAATTTGAGCAGATTCACCAGATGGTCTTCTTCCGTAAGGGACTTGGCGATCATATCATCCACATAGCATTCTATTTCCTTGTGGATCATATCGTGGAATAATGTCACCATAGCCCGTTGATATGTGGCACCAGCATTCTTCAGTCCGAATGGCATCACTTTGTAACAGAACGTGCCCCAAGGTGTAATGAATGTTGTCTTCTCCATGTCTTCAGGTGACATCTTGATCTGATTATATCCTGAAAATCCGTCCATGAAGGAGAATACCGAGAACTGAGCCGTGTTATCCACCAATACGTCAATGTGAGGTAATGGGAAATCATCTTTCGGGCTGGCTCTGTTCAAATCCCGGTAATCAACACACATTCTTACTTTGCCGTCCTTCTTAGGCACAGGCACAATATTAGCAACCCACGGCGGATAGCTAGTCACAGCAAGGAATCCGGCGTCCCATTGCTTTTGTACCTCTTCCTTGATTTTCATAGCCATGTCTGGGCGAGTTCGGCGCAGTTTCTGTTTAACTGGTGGGCATTCTTCCCTTAGAGGCAGCTTGTGCACAACAATATCGGTATCCAACCCTGGCATATCTTGGTACGACCAAGCAAACACATCAACATACTCTTGAAGCAGATCTATCAGTTGTCTCTTCACTGAGTCTTGCAGGCAAGCCCCGATTTTAACTTCTTTCACGTCTTCGTCAGTACCAAGATTAATCACTTCAATCTCCTCCTGATGAGGTGTAATAACCTTTTCCTCCTGTCTCAACAACCTGGCTAGCTCTTCAGGAAGCTCATACTCTTCATCAACCCCTTCATCAGCTTGATTGATTGGATTGTCAAAGTCATACGATGTCATAGCCGTGCTGTTGTCGGTGTTGTCTGGAAGGCACACTCTGCAAGGGTTAAGTTGGTTCATTTTAGTGATTGATTTTAATCTTGCTTTAGAAAAAGTGAAATGAAGTTATCATTTTGAAAACACCGCCATTTATTTTTGTACAAAAAGAAAAATGGAAAAACAGTGAGCAGAAAAGAAAAAGACTTGTTTGCAAAAAGACGTCTGATGTTTCATTAATTTAATCCTGTTTGCACAAAAGTACAGATGGCCCTGGTTACAAAATGAGTCTTGTCATCTTGGGCAAGATGCAAGACTTGGATGCATGCTATATAAAATACAGGAAATAATAATTACTCTGATCGAGTAACTCTTATAATTTCCTGGGAAGACCAGTTCGAGACACTGCTCCCCGGGATCTTCGGACGAATCCAATTCTCCAGATTGCGCTCCTCTTCCAGCTCGTCTTCCAAACAGTTGATAGCATCGGGGGTAAGCATCCCCCCACTGACAAAACCAGGCTCTCCAGCAGCCTTCACTTGATGTTGAGTTGGTCTGTAACCCAACCCAAATTTGTCCTTCTTCTCCTCCACAGCTAGTACCTTGCCCCAGCCTAGGGCAGTTCCTTCTTCAACAACCTTCCGGGCTTGTTGGTAAGACGACATTGGGGTAACAGATACAGCAGATGCCTCATTCACATTCAAAGCTTCAAACCCCTGGCTCATTGTTTCATGGATCTCTCCATCCATTTCAATGTATTTATAAGTAGCCAGGTGGCTAACAAAAATGTCCTCCTCTCCACAGATTGTGACAACTTGACCTTCCCACTCAAATTTTAACTTTTGGTGAAGGGTAGACGTTATTGCGCCGGCGGCGTGAATCCAGGGTCTACCCAACAAACAGCTGTAGGCGGGCTGAATGTCCATCACATAAAAGATAGTTTTAAAGGTCTGTGGGCCAATTGTCACAGGCAGTTCAATCTCTCCCAGAACCGATCTCTTAGAACCATCAAAGGCTCTTACTACCAGGTTGCTGGGTCTCAATGCCAATCCATCATATTCAAGCTTCACCAGAGCCTTCTTTGGTAAGACATTCAGGGAAGAGCCTGTGTCCACCAGCACATGAGAAAGGACAGCTCCTTTGCATTCCAGGGTTATGTGCAAGGCTTTGTTGTGATTGCGGCCATCCACTGTCAAGTCAGAATTGGTAAACCCTAGCCCATTGCTAGCAGTAACATTTCCAACCACGGTTTCTAATTGGTTGACAGTAATCTCTTCAGGCACGTAAGCTGCGTGCAGGACTTTAAGTAGTGCATTCCGATGGGCTTCGGAGCACATAAGCAGAGAGAGGATAGAGATTTTGGATGGCGTCTGGTGAAGCTGATCCACAATTTTATAATCACTCTTTTTGATGATTCGCATAAACTCATCAACTTCCTGATCAAATGGAGTTTTCAGGGCTTCTTTGGCAACTGGATCTTCCTGCACCGGGCCTTTACCCTTTTCCTTGGCAGCAGCTTCTGCTTCGGCAGTAGGTCTTTGAACTTGCGAAGCAAAGAGACGTCCGCTTCGTGTGAAGCCTCCGCCTCCCCCCACATTATCTACTTGTGGTGCAGGTGTTGATGTTTCAAGAGTGATTCTTTTTCCTTCACAGTACACGTCAGAGCCATAGTGCCAAGGGATGGCCCTATTGCTTTCATATGGTACTGGTCCAGGCACCGTGACAGTGACCGGACTGATTGCTGCTGCTGAAGGGACTGTTATTGTTTGTGGATCATAAAAGATTGTAACTGGTGCTCTGGTGGGAGCAGCACCTTCTGAATGATAAGCGGAGTTATTTTCAGGATCGTAGAATATGGTAACAGTGGAGACATCTTCGTGATTGATTGCTGGTGTTGTAGGTGGTTCTGTTGGAAGGACTGTTGTTGTCGTTGATGGAGAGTCGAAATGGACTGAAGCTGGAGTTGTAGCAGGAGAAACTATTGAAAACTGATCATTTGGAAGGACAGGTGAAGTACTTGTTGATGGTGCTGATGAATTATCGGGAACAATAGTTGCTGTAGTTGTAGGAGGGTCTGAAACTGTTGCTGCTGAAGTTGCTTGATTTGCCGGAAATGATGTAGTGATCTGCAGCAGGCCACTCTGAATAAGGCTGTCAATGCCATTCCTCAGGTCTTCACACCCATTCCAAGAAATATTGCAGTAGGGGCACCCTAGTTCACACCCCGGAAATATATTGTTTTCACGGAGTTGAGCTTTGATTTCCACCAATGGTGTCCTGATCTGATCCACACTGGTTATGAAAGAAGACGGTGTGTCTTCTTCAATTGCGTTAATTCGAGGACCACCATGGTTTGGCATTGGGTTTTTGTTGACATTGGGCGGAGGTGCAAAATTCAGAGCCTTGGAGTCTACCAAGTCTTGTACCTTCATATGCAGAGCTCTGCATTTTTCCGTACTGTGACCAGGTGCGTTCGAATGAAAAGCACACCTAGCATTGGAGTCATAGTTTCTTGGTAGACTGTTGGGATCCGGAGGTGCCAACGTTCTTAGCTCAACCAGGTTGAGTTTCAGAAGCTGTGGCAGCAAAGCAGCATACGGCATTGGAATTGGGTCGATCACTCGGTTAGCTTGGGATGGCCTTTGTTGGAATGGCCTCTGTTGATTGTTGTTGTTGGAGTTGTTGTTGAAGTTCCTCGGAGGATACTGATTCTGATGATACTGAGGTTGTTGTTGGAAGTTTTGTTGAGGAGGTTGATAGATTGGCTGTGGATGAGCTGGAGCAGGGATAGTGACTGCTGCTATTGACCTTTGAACATATTGGGGCCTACCCCTGTTGGTGTGGATGGCATTAGTTTCGCCAGTTCTTCTCGGGCCTGCAAAAGGCTTTCTTGTACCACTGGACGAGCTTGCACCATTATCAGATATCTTACCCATCTTTAACAGGCTTTCAATTCTTTCCCCAGCTATGACAACATCTGCGAAGCTAGTGGAAGAGAAAGCAGCCAACCTGTCAATATACGTTCCCTGAAGAGTGTTCATAAACATGTCTGCCATTTCTCTCTCAGACATTGGTGGTTGAACAGCAGCAGCCAATTGCCTCCACCTTTGGGCATACTCTCGGAAACTCTCCCTCGAAGACTGTGACATTCCCATTAGGAGGGTCCTGTTGGGTGCCATATCTAGATTATACTGATACTGTCTGATGAAGGCTTCTGCCAGGTCCTTCCAGCATCTTATAGTTGCCCTCGTTAGATGGGAATACCATTCCCTTGATGCTCCAGTCAAGCTATCTTCGAAGTAGAACATCCAAAGTTTCTCATCCATTGTATAGGCCTTCAGCCTTCCCAGAAATGATTGTAGATGAGTCCGGGGGCATGAAGTCCCATTATACTTTTCGAAACAAGGAGGCTTGAACTTATGAGGGATCCTGACCCCATCAACCAAACCCATGTCCATGACGTCGAAGCCCAAAGAATTTTGAGATTCTAAAGACCTTAACTTCTCAGCTATCTCATCCAATCTCCTATCATAAGCATCCTCTCCAGCACCCATTATTGTAAATTGGTCCTCCTGAGGATCTTCTTGAAGTACTCTGGCTGCAGTGGCTGTCCCTTGAATGTTGACTGGGATGTTAGCCTCTGGATGGAGATGCGGGCCAAACACAGGGGGGGTAACATGTGGTTGCACCCTTTCATTATTACTGGTGCCTGCAGTTCCTACATGAGGCTCCTCTTGATTTTGCCTCTCCACCATGGCCCTCAGTCTCTCCTGGCTCTGAGCCATGTTGTTCATAACTTCCATGAACTGTGTCATCTGCGTTCTCATCTCTAACCTTTCGTTTGCCATCTGGTTCCTGACCTCCGTAAGGTCTTGTTGCATCTGATCCATCTGAATTCCCGGAAGGTTGTTTCTAGTTGGATACCTGTGTGGCCTGTTGAGAGGAAATACCCGGCGGCGAGCAATAATTCCTGAGATTCACAACAGAGGTTAGCAACAACAAAACAAAAAAAACCTACAAAACAAACAAAAGGGTTAGCATGCAATGCAGTTATGCTTATTTGTTCTCAAGGTATCCGGTTTGGCCTTCAGTTTTGACCCTTCCAGACCCTTGAAGATGATGCTGTTGAAGTTGCTTTTGATGTGAACCCCAACACAAATATATTACAAAGGTGAAATAATACAATTTGTTCATTTTACAACACAAACCCTCAAAGGGGCCAAAATACATCACAAAAAGCAAAAGTACATGGAAAAGGAACAACAACAAGCAAATGATCAAACTCCAAGGCCAAACTCATCCTCACGAACTTCCTTGAGAAGTGCTTCGGTCACAGGATCAGCCGGATGCTCCGTGAGACTTCTGATGAGAAGGTTTCTTGTTGCGACAGCTGCAGCCAATTTCTTGCTCTGACTTTGGTCCTTAGACCTCTTCAATCCTGCTTTGATTTTCAGCTCTGATATTTCCTCCCGGGCTGCTGCCAGGGCTTTTTCCATCTGCTCCATCTTGTCTTGAACTCTCTTGTCTTCTAGAGTACGGGCCTCAGTGATCCGGACCCACCTGGCCTGACTCTCTTTCAAATACAAGTCTGTTCTTGCTCTTTGGAACTGAGCTTCTTTACAAGCATTCTTCAGAATCTGCTCACCAGCTTTGGACTTATTGATATAATCTCCAGACTTTTCAATCTTAGTCAAATGCTCTACCCTCAATTTCTCCAATCTCTCAATCTCCCTCACACCTTCACTCCTCTCCCGGAGGGTCTTCTGCAAGGCTTGGGATAACTTTTCATTCCTTTCCTTCAGGCTTTCAAACTCCTCCAGACTGATAGCAGCAAGGGGTGGTGCTGATGATGACTCAGGCATGTCTTCTATGGTAAAGGGCATTCCAGAGAATTGGGCCCTAGCATGGGACCACTCATAATATTGGACTGATGCCACATTATTGCACTTCCCCAGAATGGTGATTCCCTTAGCCTGAACATGATCCCAGGCCCAGGCAGCCTGCCTAACAGTTGCCAGACTAATCTTGTTCTCACAGTAGAGGGTCTCAACCAAGTCTTGTTCCCTAGGAGTATGAACCAGTGCATAGCCTAATTGCCTCCTGAACAGCAGAGGGTTGTAATTGATACTTCCCTTAACTCCTATCAAAGGCACATTGGGGAAGTGCCCACAGCTGGTGATCATATCTCTGCCCTTGGTGCTCTGAGTACACCATCTGATATCTGCTGAAGTGAGAGTAGTGAGCCTCTTAGCCCAGTTGCTTTGCTGATGAGGGTTTAGGAATGCATCTGTCCTGGGTAGATGCTTAAGAAGCCAAGCATGGAATAATGGAGCACAAATTCTCACCAATCTTCCCCTCTGTTTCTCATTCCTCTGATGTACTGAGTAATAGAGATCACCCAACAAGGTTGGCACTGGGTTCTTCAGGATGAACAAATGGATTGCATTCTTGCTGATGAATCGAGGCTCATCTGCAAACAACACAATTCCATATACACTTAAAGCCAACAGAGCACAAACAGCTTTCCAATCCCCCAAGGAGGCCTTCAAACTAGCTTGAGAAATCAGGAAGTCCAGATGAAAACCAAGGGTTCCAGCTTTGGAGGTCATATGCTGTTCAATCAAAACAGGCTCCAGATACAAAGCTTTTGCTATCTCTCCATTGCTGGGAAAGACCATTTCAGGGTTGAAAGGGATTTCCCTCTTGATAGGCAAACCAATCAAAGATGAGTATTCTTCTAATAGGGGCCCCAACTGAAAGTCTTGAAAGGTGAAACATCTCAATGGGGGATCATAAAACTGAATGCAGGTGTGGATCAGGCTCCTATGAGAAGGGTCCAGATCCATAACCATGTCCAGTATATCTCCATAACTCTCTCTGAACAAGGGTATATGATCTGGAGTGATCAGGGTTTGGATCCTCCTGATGTCTGATAAGTCTGGTTGGAAGAAATGATAGGTGATGTTGCTTTTCTTTGGAGCCATGATGTTGAGACTGAGTAGAATAAGTGCTGATGGAGATGCTGAGGAGTGGGCCACTGACTGGCTAGTGCAAGTAACTGAAGTATAGCTGACAAACTGAAGCAAGTGCTGGTGGAAACAGGTCAAAACTGCAGATGGGGTCAAAACCAAAACCAGATGAAGGTGGATACCCTGAAACACAAATAAGCACATGTTAATATGATGCAATGAGTATGTATGCAAATGAAATGCAAGGGTTTGTGACTGAGCTGGATCTGATTAACTGCCTTGGTATAGATCCATGTGTGTTCAAGAATTCCAGATGGAGGTCTAAAAAATCCAGTAACCAGGGTAGGGGGACTCAAATAAAGAGCCACATGTCCAGGGTTCAGAATCACAAGAACTATCCAACATGGAGTACTCTTAACAAAGTCAAAGTAACAGGGTATTCTGAGGTCAAGGTACCTGCAAACCTGTAAACAGCCCAACCCCCTCACAGGTGATGATCTAGAACAAGGATCCTCAGACTTGGATCAGTTATGAGAAGTGTAAACACTTCTAACCCGGAGGTACAGTGTTTACAATAACCATAACAATTCCTCCTCTAATTCACCTCAGTTTCTGAAGGTCAAAACTAAAGGTCATCCAGACTTAGCAGGCTTCCCAGATAGCCCTAGCATTGCAGGAAATCTGCAACACAGAGTTCTCAAGAAGAAACCCATATCTGAACCGTGTTTCATATTCCCGCACCAGACCGAAATGGAATGGGAAAGAATATGATTCACTCTAGCTTAGGTGTCACTCAGGTCCCAGGTATAGGACCTTAACTCTCAATGGAACACCCACCCACCAAAGAAAAACCAGATCCAACCAGCACAGTATGACAGTATGAAAAATATAAAGCTATAAAGAAAGCAATAAATCAACTGTACATAAAGCAATAAACAAAAATAAATACAAGCACATACAAGCACATAACACCCCAGTAAACACAAATCAAACAAGCGCTAGGAGGAACCCACAAAAAGAACCAGAAGCCCTGGTTGCAGTATAAGGGTCCCCAGCAGAGTCGCCAAGCTGTCGCTCCCGATAAATGGGAAATGGCCCAGATAAAGGTACAGACGCGAACGGTCGGCGAGAGAGGACGTGAGAACACACAGGAGTGAACTCACGGGGAATGAATAGAGTCGCCAGCTAGGCATTTTTATCCCGGAGGAAAGGTAATGCTGCATAAACCTAAGAAAAGATGGACAAGACGGTCGCGAACCAGAGAGACTGAGAAAGGGGGTTGGTTACAACCTGGGAAGGTATTAGCACCCAGATTGTCCGTCGTACTCGACGGGATCCACGCTTAAAAGATTTGTGTTTTAAAGGGGTAGTGTCAGTGCAATCTGTGTATAAAATAGCTGGAACAGGATGTACAGGTGTCGGTGTAAAAGAAGTGAAGTGTGATATATACAGTGTCAGTGTAAGGACAAGAGTAAGATGCTCAAGATCATGAGGCTCAAAGAATAGTGCTGGAAGGAGGGGGATATACAGAGACTTTTGTTCGATAACTGTTAAGTTATGCCTACGTATCCTCTCGTGCAATGAGGAAGTCAGAACACCGTAGTTCGACCCAAAGAGACTGAAAGGTGAATTGACTTTTGAACTGCTTGCTTGTCAATGCTCAAGTGTATGACCTGTCTGGCTCAGGTGCTAACTGTCTTGCATTAGACGGAAGAAGCGAGTTCTCGATTGTGAGTGAGGATGATGAGAAAAGAATCCCGGAGGAGACGATTATTGTTTGTTCTTTGAGTTTTCAGTCTTTTATTGCTTTTGAGATTTGTCATAAGTTGATGAGCTTAAGCCTAAACCAATGGGTCAGTAAACTCATCACATCCTCCCTCTGATTAGGGGTAATGAGAATACCTTAAGTGTGAAGTCAGATTCTCACACTTAATCACCTTCGGTGTAGGATTAAGATCATTAACCTACTTGTGATTATTTAGATGTTTTTGTGGTTTTTGTTTAGTGTTATGTAATGAGGTTAAGCCATAATCAAGGATTTAACAGACTCATTACACCATCCTAAAAGAAGGATGATAGATGAAAATGTTTAAGCTGAGGAATGCTCCTCAACTTAATCCATGATTAGGGATTAAACTCATGGCAAAACAAGCCTTTGATTAAGTGGATTTTAATTAGTGATAAGGTGATGAAGTGATTTTTATGGTTTGTAAGACAACTTGAGGGGGACTTGTCCATTAACACTAGGGTTAGTCCTTCTTAACCACTTAAGGAAGAATTAGAACCCTAATGCAAGGCCCAAGTTACAAGTGTGATGTCTTGATGATTATTAGATGGATTGATTAAGAGATTTAAACACATAAGGGGTTTAATACTTAGGATTAAAGTTATACACTCCATCCTAAGAGAAGGATGCAGGCATAACCCTAATCACAAAGTCTTAAAGCCTTTAGGGTTTAATCCCTGATTATGAGATGAGAAGAGAAGACTCAAAGAGAGACACAAAGGTAAAACTAAGAGGGGATACTAATCAAAACCCTAATTCATTGTCATGCTTGGTTGATCCTAAGGTTTGTGAGGTTTTCAAGAACAATCTTCAGAGGAGCCACCAGGAAGCAGATGAACAGGATCAAGAGAAGCAAAGTGACTTGCTTCATTCAAGAAGTCAAGTCACTTGAAGAAAGAAAGTGGGAAGAACAAGAATGAGCAAGCTCAATCTCAAACACAAATAGAAATGCAGCAATGGATGCAAGAGAGATGAAAAGAAAAGTTATGAGAAGTGAAGGCAAATTCACTTCTCAAGTTCACTTACCACCTGCAATGTTAGAAAGAAAATGCAATGCAATGCAAGATGAGATGAAATGATATGATGCTAAGCAAAACCAGAAGCATGTTGATGATGATTATGATGTTATGAGGTGCTGCAAACATGAGGCAAGGCATGGGGATGCTCATACAAGATTATGAATGCAAATGATGCAAGCTAAGGAGCATGAATGAACATGGAAAGTTATGAAGCATACAAGGCAAATGACATGGCAAATATGTAATGCAATGATCAAACATGTATCCTATATGTCTTGAGATGTCAAATGAATCACAAGAATACACAAAATGCAAAGACAAGTCATGCTATGCAAGGGAATGCAAGGAGGATGCAAATGAAAGCCCAAAATAGGGTTTATGGATCAATCATCAAACACAAACCAAAAACAGAAGCAAAGCCCTAAAGTAAAAATGGAAAATGGCATTCAAAGAAACCCTAGACCTATGATGAACCACTGCCCAAAGGGGAGCTCTCAACTCTCAACCAAACTCAAGTTATGAATTTTGCAAGTTATTAGGGTTTTTTAGGGTTCTTAACAAAAGAAAGGCCAAACAAATAGAAAATGCAAGATCAAATCATGGCCTTTTTATCCTAGGAACTACATGCAAAACAAAAGACAATGCAAGAAGAATCAATGTCTCAACCTTCACCAATTGGCAGAAATGAATTTTTGAATCCATGATCAAAATAATGCATAAAAAATGATTTAATTCAATGAAAAATTCTTAAAATGCATCAAGATCAAAAAAGAAATTTGGTTTGAAGGTTGGACAATGTTTCTAAATGTCTTAGAACATTCCATGAATTTTTTTTGTAATTTTTAAATACCTAAAAGTATTTTTAATTAATTAATTCTCATTAATCAATTAAAAATAATCTTTTAAATATTTAAAAATACTTTTTTAATGATAAAAAATAAAATAAAAATATTTTTGTGTCATAAAAATTAATAAAACCTTAAAGAAAAAGTTTCATAATTTTTATGAATTTTTAACTATTTTAAAATAAATGTGCAAGTTAATTGAAATAAAAATAAATTAAAATTGAATAAATGAAGAAGTAATCAGATTGGACGGATGAGATTGGCTCTGGTTTCAAAAGCATTGACTGCGCGCCAGGATGAAAGGCCTAGATTCACTCTGAGCAAATTAACTTAATCACGAATTAATTAAACTAAAGAGAGAGATTAGGGCTAATTGGGAAGATCCTAGCCATTCACACGCGCGGGAGGTCAAAGAAGTCAACTGATCAAACGCTCCAAATTCAAACTGACATTAATGACTGGGATTATGCCCTAATCACATTCAGGTGGCCGGAGAAGACTTCCGGTCGTCTTCTCCGGCCAGCTCTCACCTGAGAATCACCCAACTTCCTCAAAACGTAACAAAAACAAAATCTATGAATTGGGAAACGTTTCTAACATCCTCACGAATCAAACCCCTCTCTCAAAACAAATTTATTCTTCCTAAATCATCTGAATCGAAGGAAAGAAAAACTAGGGTTCGTAAGCTTCAGAAACAAATTAAATGCTCAAAACGCAACCATTTCAAAAACTAAAGGTACCAGAATGATCAGTGCACCATGAAGAACAAGTTTGCAACAAAAGAAATGATTTCTGGAAAAAATTATTTTTGAGCTACCTGAGATTTGGAGCTTTCAGTTTTGGAACTTTCTGGCCACTTCCCTCAGTGCAAGCTGCTCCTCTTGGCTCCCAGATGATGTTTGAATGCTCAAAAACAATTTATGCTGGCTGGATAGGGAGATTCGACAGCTTCTGCTCAAGCTTGCTCAACAATGGCAATGGAGTTTCAGGCACTCTCAGGTCATGGTGATGGGTTGTTTGAGGTCTATGCAGTGTGTAGAGAAGATTTGTGGTATTGGTTTGTGTGTTTGTGAGCTGGGATGGAAGATTCGAAAGTTTTTGCAAACTGAAGTGAGAAATGGCAGTGGGGTTTCTTGGCTGTTTCAGGCTTGTGCTTTGGGTGGTTTGTGATCTATGGAGTGTATTGAGTTGGATGATGAAGAAAGTTTGAGTGTTTCTTGGCTGTGGAGGCAGATTCGATAGAAGTTGCCAAATGGAAGGTTTTTGTGAATGTTGTTAATGAGGATCCTTCAGCCTTTGTTCTTGTTATGTTTAGCTTGCAAATTGTCCATATAACTCTCTCTCATTGGTCAGTTGATGTGACTTGTGCTTTATTGATTGGTAAGTTACCTTTTGCAAAAAGTCAAAAATTGTGTAAGACAAGTATGGTGAAGTGCTAGCTTGGTACAAGGCCTAGGGGCTGCGCAGCATGGGGGAGGTGAGTGAGCCAGCAAGGTCAGCATCCAAGTTCACAAGTTGTAAGAAGTGATCATGAGTGTTTTGCAAGTTGGTTAGCTTATGTTTCACATGTGATCCTTTGCATAACCAAACATGAAACCATGGGCAATCTTAGTTCAAATCTGATTTTTAGGACTTAGAGAATGCTTACATGCTGGTTTGAAGTGGATTAGAGGTTGCAATTTGACTTGGTACATGATTTTGCAAAATTCTCATTTGGTGCATAACTTGAAAAACAATGATTTTTGCCAACTTTGCATTGCCATAACTTTTGATTCAAGAAGAGTTTGATCATGTTCTTGTACTTTTTGAAAAGGGAAAGATGAGATCTACAACTTTCATGACCAAAGTTTTTCCATTTGAAGCATTTTTGGATCAATAATCAAGGCTTGAAAAATGACCTAAAATGATGCATTCTTGAAAAGTCAACTATGCCCAAAAAGTCAACTTTTGCAAAAACCCTAAATTCTTGATTTTTATGAACTTCAACCTTCTTCCATGATCAAATAAAGATCATATACACTCAAAATGATGAAGATCACCCATTGGTTGGGTCATTGGGGGCCTCAGATGCCCAGATTTTGCACTGACTTGTCTGAAAAGTCAACTCTTGATCAGATGACTTCCCCATGGAATTTCTTCATGAAAATTGATATGCATACTCCCTATACCATATAGAGATCAATGGAAACAAGAATGACCAAAAAATTTGGAGTTATGGCCTCTGAAACCAAAACCCTAATTTTCAGTCAACTGTGCAGTTCATCCTGGCTCTGCATCCACTCAAACCCTAGTTCTTGTGATTCCTCTGCAATTTGGACTTTGTGAGGATGTAACATGATACAAGAACACACATGGACCTCTTTGAGTTGATTGGTGGCCTTTGGAATGGCTCAAGAAGCATTGGGGATTGCTCAGATCACAAACCCTAGGTGCAGATGCCTTAGAAACTATCCAGTGAATCAAAAAATGAGATGTGAGATGATATGTTGGTGTTTATGCACATGAGGATGATCACAAGCCATGGTGTGAATGGGTGAGGGCAAATTTGGGGTGTTTACACACAGTAACATGTTCTATCCCAATGTGAAGGTGTCCAGTGAAGTTGTCCAAGTGATACTTCGTCGCAACCACGCGTTCGGCAGGTTTTTTGTTTCTTTCACGGAGCAGTTTTAAATCAGATCCACACACAAACCAATCTGGAAATGGAGGACACAAGGCCACCCCAAATTCTGCAGAAGGGAGTGGAGGGAATTTTGGGGGAAAAGTGGTGAATGCAAAGTCATAGTGTGCATGTGGTGGAAGAGATGAAGGAAAAAATAACTTATTCAATTTTTCTGTGAATTTGTATTTTAAAGATACTGCTGCCTCGCTTATGGTTCGACGAAGATCATCAGGCCTGTAAATGGTTTCAAAATACTTTTGAAACTTTTGAATTTCTTTGATATGCTGATCTGTACCTTTTTTCTTCTTGTCCTGCACAAAGGTAAAAGCATTTTTCAGAAGAGTAGTGAAGGTTGCTACGTCGAAAAATCTGTTGATATAATATTCCTTCCACCATACGTCGAATTCTTCAGTACAGAGGAAGTTTGGTAGAAAGATGGTAGGATAAACCTCCAAAGATGGGTCGAAAAACTTGTTGTACAGCTCTAAACTTTTGTCGAAGTGGTGAAATGAGTTATAGAAAATGATAGCACCTTTCTTGTGGTAAATAGGTTTCGTCTTCGTCTGAATTAATCCAAACTGCCTAGCTACCAGATTGGGTTGGTACACAATGAGGGATACCTTTGTGTTGTTAAGACTATGATGGGAGAAAAAGTGCCTGGGCATGAGAAAAGCTTCCCAAATGGAGATATAGGAGTCTTCATCTTTCTGGTTCTCCACTGGGAGTCTTCTGGTAAACCATCTTGGACCTACTTGTCTGTTGGCGAATGGTGCCATTGAAGGAGAAAATTTGTAGCATTTGGCGAACATCATGATGTAGCCAGTGAATGCTTGTTGAAGGCTTGTATTGTCATCTGTGGGGGTCAGTTGAACCAGCCTAGGCCATTCGACACGCCTCTCTTTTACTGTTTCTTCGACAATTGGCATTTTGATGGGGATGAAATTTTCAAAAGTGGCATTCAGCCATAATTGTAGGAGCCAAAAAGGGCCTGTAAGACTAATGTTACCTTTGTCCTTAAGGGTTTTGAGGTTGCTTACACTCTCACTTAAGGATTCATAGAGGTTTGCCAAAAGAAGTTCACTCAGGCAGAATGCAACTCCATTATGAAGTTGATTAGCCATAATGATGTAACTTCTGGCTACCTGAAGAGACCTAGTACAGAAAACAAATTTGGCTAACCACAGGGAGAGGAAAGCAATGTGCTCTCTATCAGAGACTTCTTCATTGTTTTCACCTTGGTGATGGGCTATGAAAACAGAATACCCAGCATGCTTTGTGTCGAAGCCTATGGGATCCTTGTTCAAGTGTTCAGGGTTAAAGATTTCCCCTAAAGGACTAAGGCCAGTTATGGCTGCTATGTCGAATAGGGTAGGAGTTATCATTCCACAGGGTAAGTGGAAAGTATTGTAAGTACTATCCCAAAAATACAAGGAGGCTAACAGCATGTTTTGGCAATAGCGGGGACCTTCCTTCGACAATTGGATTAAGTCATAAATACCAGTTTTCTTCCAAAACTTTTCTTTGGCTTTTTCAATCCTAGTAAGCCATGCTAGGTAGTCAGAGGGATCTTTCGTAAAAGGGGGACTCCTAAAAATCCTATTTTGGTTTAGATAAGACAGATCTATTTCTGTCGAAGCCATAAGGACTTCAGGTTCTTTTGATGAGGTTTCGACGGGCTTAGGGTTTTTGTTAGCAGCTATGGGTTTAGAAGCAGAATAACAGGGGTAAAATTCTTTCAAACGGTTAGGGTCCACAGTGGGATCAAAAATAGGACCTAACATAGCATGATGAACTCCAGAAACAGAAATGGGAATCATTACCTGTGACCTGTAAATGCTTGCCTTTTCCCTTTCATTTGGGGGTTCTGGAAAATACTGTTGGTGCTGTGTTTGTGTAGGCCCAGATAATACGTGAGCAGGAGGAAGATCCATGGTCTTCTTTGTTTTCTTTGCACTGCGGCCAGTAGTAGTCTTTGGAGGAGCCATTGATTTGATGAAGAGGTTGAAAGAACAGAAGCTTTGAAAGGCTTGGAAATGGAGTTCTTTACGCTTGGGTAAGAGAAGAGTTGAGAAGGTGGAAAGTATGAAATGTTGTTGAAAGTGGTATTTATAGAGGATGAAATAAATGACTAATAAAGAAAAAGGAAAATGAAAAGATTTTCAGTTGGGAAGTGGAGACGTGCGTTTCTGATCCATTGGTGGAAGTTAGAAAGTGGCAGTTGGTAGGAGGCCATGATTTACCTACAATGTAGGGTTATGGGAGATTGTGTAAAAACGTGGGCTAGACATGACGTTTTAATAAAGTGGAAATCATGATGTTTTCTTGGGACTCAACAAAATCACTTTATAATAAATGCAACTGACAGGAAGTCAAAGGTCACTTCGACAGCAAAAGATATTTCTCCAAGAATAGTCGAAAACATCTTTGCTGGGGGGCAATTTGTAAACCCATAATTTCGACAAAACTAAAATTAAGGGTTTGAAGTCATCTTTGTCGAAGGATACTAAAGGGAAGAAGATTCAAGAATTGCTGACAGGATTTTAAAACTCCATTGCTTCGACAGAAAGGCAAATGTTGTTCTGGCAGAATAGAGTTGGGAAATTATTTAGTTAAGTGTTTGACAAAAGGAGATGGTCTTTTGAAGATTTCGACAGAAGAGGATTTTTGACAAAAGACAGTTTTTGCTGAAAGAGTTTGTTTCTTCTTGAAAAGGTTTCGACAGTTTTGAAGAGGTGCAAGGTTTCGTCACCTAAGAAAAGAATTCAAATTCAAAAGGTTGTAACTTTTGGCAGTTGGACACATGGAAGTTTCAGAGAAGAGAATTACATGCAGGCTGACACTTGTCATTTAGCTATAGTTTTTCCGTTCTAAGCAGTTATTTTGTTTGTATATAAATAGGATAGTTTGTGTTTAGAATGGTGTGAAAAAATTGATACAGAATTCCTGTAAAATACTCTAAGTACCCAGTGTGAGAGAAAATGAGTTTGCTATTTGGAACTATGTACGTTTGAACACCACTTATATTTCAAAGTTATTTAATTTACTTGTTTATTCTTCAAGTTCATGTCATTTTAAACTTTATTTACTTTTCTGCAAGTTTACAGCCTTCGACACTTTCTTCTTATCTTTGTTTAAAACTTTCAATTTTATTTCATTTCTAGTTTAAACTTTACTTTACTTGTAAAATCAAAGTTCTTAATACTTTGACAATATTAACAAAAACAAGCCACAAATTTATCACAAACTCTAAGAACAGTTCGACAGAATTAAATGCACATGTATCCCAGGACTTGTTTGGTTGGTCCTGCAAGTAACCCAGTTTTCTGAAGAAATTGGTTAACCAGAGGTTGTTCGCCAGAAACCACTGCGAACAATCGTGTTATGTTGGGAAATTATATGAGGCATAGTTGGGGATGAAATTAATGAAGTGTTTAAGTTCCATATATTTATACTTGGAAAATACCTCGATCACTTCACTTTTCTTCTTGATCAGGTAAGTCCATAGTTTTAGACTAAAAACATCTATGAATGTGATAAAGTATATGTTACCTCCAATCGAATCCACCTAGATAGGACCATATTCATCATACTATATGATTTCAAGAATTGCCTTCGACTTTTTTCTTGCATCCTTGTTGAATTTGTTCTTGTGATGCTTTTCCAACACACATTCCTCACACACTTCATTTGGAATGTTGATTTTTGATAACTCTGAAACCATATTTCTTCTTTTCAGATCTCTGATGTCTTTGAACTTAAGATGGCCAAGTCTATAGTGCCATATCCATTTATCCCTGCTAGCTCCAGTTACAAGACACTTATGCTTCATCACATTAACTTCAATCTTGAAGGTTCTATTTTGAAACATGTGTTCGACAAAACTCCTTAGTCAAGCTTTAATTTACTTATCATTGGAAATCGTTTACGTTAAGTGTGGTTTATATTCAAAAAACTTAAATTGAACTTGTTGATTGGTTTTTCTCATCTTTGGCATACATTCTACTACGATTATATGCATATCTGATTTTACCAATAACAGTTTGGATAGAAGATAGTTGGTCCAAATTCGTTTCCTACTTTCCATAGAAAAATATTTTTCAAAATGGAATTTTAGTAAGAAAATTTTCATTAGGCGATCTATTCGACCCCCTTCTAGATTGTTGCCCTTGTATAACAGTATGGAATTTGATCTTGAACGATTGATGAAGGCATTATGTTGATAAAGTGAAAAGCTACGAGAGGGCATCACCCTAAAAACAAAAACGAGAAGGGAGATTATGATAAAGTAAAAGAGTTTTTCATTTTTAACTAAATGATGATTCTTTCGTTCAATGACACATTTTTTATGGTGTGTGACCACATGATGATTGATTAATAATCCCTTGTTATGCTAAAAAAAGATTTAAATCGGGATGACATATATTCATGAGCATTGTTGGTGAGTAAAATTTTAATGGAAATGTCAAACTAGTTTTTAATTTTGGAATAAAATTCTTTGAATATATGAGACATCTGAACGTTTTTTCATAAAAAAATAACCAATTACGTTGTGAAAAATCATCGATGAAGGTTACGACGCAATAATATCCTAAAGTTGATTGACACGACTAGGACGACAAATATCATAATGAACTATAGAAAAAGATGATGCAAAACTTTTATTTACTTATTGACAATAGGTGTGACGAGTATATTTTCCTAATTGACATGACTGACACTCAAATGATGAAAGCTTTGAACCAAAGGAACTCATTGTATTAAACAGAAGAAATAGTAACTTCTTTGGGGATAGTTGGTTGAGTAAGAGCAATAACCCTGGGTTATCGTTGTTGTTCTCTTGCCTTTGTACAACATTTAACTATGTTGGTTAGTTTCTCGCACGACATAAGAAGAACTTTGATAAAAGTGATGGAATCGGTGACAGACGGATCTTCCATGAGAGTTAATGACTGAAAAACATGCAAACAAGGTCGCTCAGTGGTGAACATATCGAATGTAGAAATAGCGATTGTTTGAACTGGAGCACAATTTTTTGTGAGTTGAAATTGAAAACTAAGACTGGATCTAGAACCGGAACAGGGAGATGAGCTGAACTACAGAAAGTTTGTTGAAATCAACCTCCGGAAGCACTGTCATTGCGGTGCAGGTTGTGGTGCATGGGGCCCACACGTGGAGGTTACAATATGTGTGGGGGTGCGTGTTGAGGTTGTTTCTTGTGATTCTCTAGAAATCGGCTAGATCGGAGCAGATGATTTTGTCTGCGGGGTGATGCGCCAGAAAATTGTCATAATAAGTGAGAGCAAATGACATTTAAATAAAACCATATATCAGAATATCACTACAAAAATTATATTATATAGTAAGATTTACAATTTATTGTTTTAATTACATAAAAGATATTCCCTCAAAAAATTACTTAAAAAATATACTACGGTCTATTCTATTTTATTCTAGTTAGACTAAGGAATATTCTACGGAATATTTTATATATTTTATCAACTTTGCATTGTCATTGATAATCAATACTTATTTTCACATTTCTGATACTAATAATGTGGTGATTATTATAGAATGTTGTTCTTCAACTTGGAGTCTATGATGCCCAATTTCAGTTTGGTTACCAAAATAAAAACGAACGATGATGAGAACATAACTGAAAATCACTCCAACACTAAACCTTTTATACTGATTAATTAGAGTGTGTTATGATGAATATGCAATTGTGCACTAATGAATTTGAGATCATGATTTATAAAAAGAGAGATTTCAATCAATCTTGTTACAATTATCTACTTAAATATAATCAACTATATGGTATGGATAAATAGTTAAATACAACACAGTTCTTTTAGAGACAATATTTAATTTCACTGTTGTGAAAAAGAGTACTAGAAATGCACTGGAATTGAAGATGAAAAGAAGCTAAGTCAGACCCTTTTCCCAACTCCTTTGCATTATTTTTTGATGAAGTTATGAGCACCTATGTATTCATGGTGGAAGTTGAACATTGTGAAATAGGCCTATATATTTTCATTTTATTCTTCTTCTCACGTTCCAGATACAAATGATTGAATTTATCTTTGATATCTGACAATCCATAGATAATATATTGATCCGCAACATCTTTTCCAAGAATATTCGTGAACCTTCCAATGAAAATTTCATATTTCGGCATGAATATCTTTTTCGTATTCCTTTGTACTGATTTCCTTAGCTTCTCATCTAGTACAGAACATGTAGACTGAGCCTTGCATGCATTCAAAAAGTTTGTATTGAACAATCTCATTGTTGCAATAGCATCCTCAGGGTCCATTAACTTAGTGTTCATTGATTTAAAAACCTTTCTCCACGAGCCTTTAAGAAAGGCTCCGATGTTTTGTCTCAGTTTTGAAGCTTGTAGTCGAGTCCAATCATTTCCCAAAATAGGTCGCAAGGAATCACGTCTTCCCACTACTTCTATATATCTGTTGTTATTTAGCATAAAAAGATGTCCTAAACTAGAGTTTATGTGTGTTTTAGACCTTGCGTCTAAATTACTCTGTAACAATTGTATAATGTAAGGGATGTGAATATAGTCCCTATTATTCATATCTTCCGAAACTTCCTCAATGAAGTTCATTACACGGAGGGTAAGCCAATGAACCCCGCAACCAAATTTTTTCTGTGGAGAATTGGAGAGCATACGAGTCTCCAACACTATAAGTTTGGTCCACAATTCAATTTCTATTCTCCTCCACTCTGGCGAAGAAAAAATGCAATACTTAGTGGAGAACCCAGAAAAGACGCGATGCCAGATCATTCTCTCATTAGGAATAAGTGTCTCTAGAGCTAGGTGAAGTGCTGTAATCAAACTTTTAATATTCTCATTCTCAGGGTTACACAAATTGAAATCCTCCAAACCAAATCTACAGAGACACTTGTTGATGAAGTTGCTTCGAAAAAAGTTGTACATGTTGCAACACTCTGAGATGAACTCAACATCAACCATGTTCTTCACTATTTTGTGTAGGTAATCCGCAATCTCTTCCATCTCCTTGATCCTCAAAGTTTTCATTGAAATATAGTTGTCTGGAAGGATTATTTTCTCCGTTATTATAAATCGCTTCCAAATCAATCGATTAATCTTCTCATTCGTCTCAATTAGAACTTTCTTACAATCTCCAAGCGTGAGGCAATCGCGATCACTATCACTATTGGCTTGTAATGATTGCAAATTGACTTGAGTGACTGGCTCAAAATCTGTGTTTTCTCGTGGAGCATCAGAATTCATAAATGGAACACTTTCTGAATCTGCCCGGACTTGAATGACTACAGCATGCGGGTCATGGATTTGGAGTCTACGATGCCCAATTTCGGTTTGGTTGGCTAAATAGAAACGAAGGATGATGAGAAAATAACTGAAAATCACTCCAACAAAGACTAAAAGCAATTTGATCTTCATGAGTTGTAAAGTTAGATACCCACAGAAAAAATATAAAAGATCAATTTCAAATCCAAAGTGAGTCTGCTTCGATAAACTAAGAGACATGATAGCAAACGCAGCACACGAAATAAGACTGTACAAATCTGGTTTTCCATTAGCCTTATCAAAAAAGAAGGAGTAAACAGTAGTGATTGTGAAAACAGAAAACACCAAATGAGCTTTAATTCTGAGACTAGTGTTCGAGTTCGAAGTGTGGCATGTGTTTGAAAACAGGATGGCGAGGCAGATAATGAAACTGAAGATGATATAAAGAAATACCTTTAAGAAATTCCACTTCCCAAATAGATGATTGAAAGAAGAGCTAAGAGCATAACAGATCAAACCAACACCAGAAGAAAAAACGCACACAAATCTCCATATCTCTGGCTGCATCAAATTTCTCATAATTTAGCAAAATTTTCTTTCACAAAAAAAGATGGAAAATTAAAGTAACAAATGAAAAGGCTCTTCACCAGATATAATGTTAAAAATCTATTGCAGCGTTGATTTCTGGCAGCATATTTAATTAAAAGTCATCACTCGTTTTAAAAATATTTTAAACCAATGAAAGAAAGGAACGAATACTTTTATAATTTTTGTCTCTTGCTTTATGGACATTGGTGTATAAGACAGAAGAGGTTTACTTTAGTGTGAATGAGAAACAGATATATACATACCATAGACACCTTGAGAGACAAGTTAATCGAAAATGTAATTGGATAGATGTAATGTAATGTTACAGAAGAAAAACAGGCAAAATAATGAAGGTATTGAATATGGGTTTTGGAGGAGTTAGAATTGTCCGAATATAATCTTCGTATTTTACACTAAGACTACAAAGATCAAAGTCCCTAAAAATAATGATTGACCCAATAAATTATGAACAGAAAACACATCAAATATGATTTTGTATCCCACATATTTATAGGTCAATTTTTTTATTATTTTGTATTCATATGAATCTGGGAGGAAAGAGGCCATAATACATATCCTTCTCACACTATATGAGCTATGATTATTTTAAAATGTAACCGGACCGGTTATCAAATCAGTGAGAATATTAGGTCACTAGTTTATTGGTCGAACCACTGGATCACTGATCAAACCGCATGACTAAATCTGATAATTCAGTTGAATAGGTCGGTTTTTATAACAAAACAATATAGATATAAAACTGATCGAACAAAATAATTCAGTTCATACAAAATTCAGTTCAATACAATATAACTAACACTTAATTTTTTTAAAAATATCATATCATAAATTTACAAGTTTATAATTTAAATTCAAATTTTAAACAAAGGTATCGCACATAACAAAATAGTATAAAATTATAAAATTTAATTGCAAACAAAATCTAAATGCAACATAATCTAATTAAATAATTTATAACAAAACAACTCAAATATATATCAAATTTAGTTCAAAGGAGGAAAAATTGTTTCAATGTTGAGATCTCCTTTTTTAATATTAAAATCATCTACAGTATAATCAACAGATGCAATAATTTTCTCGTCAATAATATCATTACTTTGTTTTATTTTTAATTTTTTAATTTTTATTTCATTTTTTATTTTAATTTTTTAATTAAAATAATCATTTTTTAATTAAAAAAAAAGAAATTAGACTGCCGATTTAGGAAAACCGTCGATTTTTCCGGTTTACACCAGTTCGCACCGGTTCAATGACATGAACGATTTTACACATGAATCAAACTGATTATTGGCCGGTGCAGTCCGAGTTTTAAAACATTAGGTCTAATGCTATAAATCAATGTTTAAAGTAATTTATTATTACTCTAAATCAATGTATTTAAGAGATGTGATTGTTTCTTATTAAGTTAGTTCAATTGATTGTTGCGTAGGAACATCAAATATAAAGACGTGGGTTTGAACCCGTGATATCCTACTTTTTTTTCATCTTTAAAAAAAATGAATTTCAACTATTAAATTATTTGATAAAAAAAAGTTTTTGGAAGAGTTTATTTAGAACTTATTTGTGATTATCTCATAAGCTTATATATAAGATATATACTTATAAACCTCATATGACACACTACTACAAGTAGTATTTATCATTTTAGTTACGAATATACTTTCAACACAATTAGTAGTCCATGTATCAAGGGTGTCATAGGAAGTATGTCACTTTTCATCACAGTTGCTTTACTGATTGAGGTAAAAAGATACATGGTTGTGGGTTCGAATCCCAATATTAATATTTTTGGCATTTTTAAAATAATGCGTTGTATGACTTTCCCCACATTTGGAATATTAATTGAGGTAAAAAGTTTAACTTTCTACCACGGTTGTTCCTTTTACTCGAGTGGATTGAATTGGAGCAATTTTGGGATGGGTGATCTTTTCGGAAATTTCTTAGAAAATGTGTGAGTGAAGACATTGCATGTTGAAAAGACTTGTACTAGTTTGTGGGGTCAAGCGATAATCCTTAAAGTAGTACAGAGCGTTACAAATGGTATCACTGACAGACCTCTCCCAGTACGATGTGGTTCGGGGACAAACCAAGCGGAAGTTGGTGGGTATATAACACCCGAGGCCAAAGAGGGAGAAGAGTGGTTACATGTAACATCCAAGGGCGATGGAGTGGTTGTTGGTACACGAGGCATGACAATGAAACACTCCTAAAAGCTTCTAGGGAAAAAACGAATTCACATCAGAATGAGAGAGATCCTGAGGCTATGCAGGTATGAGACTGCATGGTTGAAGAAAAACTTATAAGGATTAATAGGTACTATATATACCAACAAGAAACATCTTCTTTTCGGTAACTCATTCAATAAAGATCCTGTGGTAACTCATTTCTCTTACGAAACACCTTTTAGTTATAATATTTAGTCCCACGAAAACAATCATTTCTCCTCTTAGTTCTTCATAGTTACATTTTTCTAATTATAAAAATAATTATTATTATTTTAGAAACAATTAACACTTGATCCTACAGTCAATTGTAGGATATCAAAAATCAGTCTTGTTAAGGAAAGTGCCTAAGGTAATGGCTTTTTTTTCCCATAGATTCATACTACATAAAGATTGTGTTGTGAAATAGTGGTTAAACCTTTACTTATTAAAATAAATAAATAGAAAAAAAAAGTATGATAGTAATACTTTTTTTTTATTGAAGTCACGTTTATGGTTGATTGTGTGTTAATTTAATTACTATAATTAATGTCCTTCCACATATATATATATATATATATATATATATATATATATATATATATATATATATATATATATATATATATATATATATATATATATTGATTAGAAAATATTACTTTGTTATTAAATGCTAGTGAATTTCGATCCTATAATAAATGTGTGTCACAATGTTAAAAACAATTGGCACAAAAATAGAGTTACCACTGAATGTTATTTACCCCAAAGGCGAAAGAAAACGATCGAAGAAAACATGAAGAAAATGAAAAAATACGGTCTCGCAACCAAATCGGGACTCGAGAGTCGATTACGTGAAAATAATGTATTAGCACCCCTTCGCGTCCACTGTACTCGATGGATCCACACTTGTTATTTTGATTAAAGGGTGAAAGAATATAAACCTTAAATGCTAAGAGAAAAGATAAATATAGGGGGAAGAAACGAAAGAAGACTCGATAAGATCTCACATCGTAGGCCTACTTATCTCATCAGAAATGAGAATCAGAGTCATCGCAGTTCGGACTACGGATGAAAGGGCGATTATGATCGCCAAGACATCACGTCTTGTGCCTACGTATCTGTATTAACCAATGAAGAATCAGAGCGGACGTAGTCGGGGACTGCAGGTTACCAAAGGTGTCTTTTAAGTGGACGATGCTAACATTCGTGTTCTAGCATTTAAGAGTTACTGTTCTAGCAATTAGTGATTAAACAAAGCAACTAACTTAATAAGGTATAATTAAATTAGTCAATTAAATCTTAAAGCAAATAATTAATAATCAACTTAATCAAAAGAGTAAACATTTGATAAGAATAAACAAGAAATTAAAAAATAATAATTAAATATATGTTTTTGATATTTTAACCCAACTGGTTGGAGAAAACCCATACTCAAAAGGGTTACTTGGAAAAGTGCACCTTGACGTGATTGTCCTTCAGAGGTTTCATACTTCTCAACTGGGCAAGATTAAGCTTTTGGACTGAACTTCTATATGTGAACTTCTATGATGCCAAACAAATGTACGCAAGCAGAAAATATTTTATTCTGAGAATGATTATTCTAATGTAACACACATGTTAATCTTAAAGTTTTTATTGAAAAGATGTCGTAAACCTTTGTGAGCGAATCAATGACTAAGATACGACATTGATTTTTTTTAATAAAAGAAAGCATGCACATGCAATACCAACGAAGATCTTTTAACATAACTCATAGGAGTCATGAACGTTGTCTCATGGTCGTACGCTCTCGAATTAACCCTGTTTCACTTAGGACTTTTGAGGGTTGTATCGTGGTCTGGTTCACGGTTATATAAAAAAAGGATATAGGCTCGAAGTTTATTTGTGCCCACCCCTCTTCGTGATGTCCTCCATTCCAATTTTCAGCTATCTTTCACAAGCGCTCACCTTTCATAAGGGTTTCGTGTTGGTTGAGGAACCACTGCTGCTAATGGTTTAAGCACCACTGAGGTTGTTGGAGTAACAGTCACCCTCCTGACTTTTGTCTGTGTCAAAAAACTTTGTTCTTTGCTTAAGGACCTTTCTTGTGTAATCCTTTTCACATCTTTCTCTTTTGCATTCTTTTTGTTTTCCCTAACTTTTGCCTGGACTCATTCTTTTGAATCTTTTGCAATTGGAGTCTAGCGGGATGCCCTAATTTTTGCATAAGTTGTTTGTTTTCAAGTTCCGACTTAGCGAACTCTTTCATTCTTTTTTTTTAGATTCTCTTTTTTTTTTAACAAAACGCGTGACACTATTTTCTTGATTTCTTTGCGAGGGTTGTGACTGCCTCACTTCTCAGTTGATGAGGGATAATCCTTGTGGTTTCCGGTCTTTGGACCTCTTGATTGGGATAACCATTGTGGTTTCTGGTCTTTGGACCTTTTGATTTGGTACAATGAAATTCAATGGATTCTCATATACACTCCTTTGTGAAAGTCTGAACACTCGGTCCAACTAGATGACACATACCCTTCCCCTGGGTTAAATACAAGGGTTTTTTCATGAGAAAAGAAACTCCTACTTCAAGGCTCAAAGGGGTTGGCGAGGGGCGGGCTATCTTCCTTATATCTCCAGCTACTGGGATTTGAAACAATGCTTGTACATCATCAACAAGGTCTTATTAAAGAGCACACAATTAGATATTTTTGCATTTTTGTTTCATCATTCTCCTTTATAGAGTTTAAGCACAAGAGTTGGCATTGCAATGCATATACACAAAATCATGAGTAAATATGAATGGATTACTTCAAGAAAAACATGCACGTTTTATTATGATTAACATTCAAAAACAAACAAGTTTCATGTATGCATACAAATGTTTAAACAAGCACAAGAAACTACAGATGAAAATGCAGTAAGAAGCTGAACATTGCCATCATTGAGGAGTCCTGACTCCGTCTAGACTTATCAGTCTTGGCAACTTTAATAGTTAGTAGCTTCTTTCTTGTCTTGATGGACTTGCAATCTTCAATAAAATGGCCGCATGCTCAGCACCATACTTCCTTCCCAATTATTTTGACCTTAAGCCTCTGAAATTGACCACTAACACGAGACATCTGAATGAGAGAGTAAAGTCGAGAAATAAAGTTGACGCATAAGGTTGTTCGCAAAGACCTGACGATCTTTTGCCTACGTATCTTTATTAACCTAAGACCAATGAAGAATCAGAGCGATGTAGTTCCCCTCACTAGGGATGAAAATGGATTGAAGGAAACAAATGATTGCGGTTACTGGGAGTATGGGGATACTTCTGACTTTATTGCTTTAATTCTTTTCCTTATAGACTTTGATAAGAAGACTTCAAATCGAGACAAATGCCCTTTCCTCTATCTGTTTGGAGCAAAGTTGATAGCTTTCAAATCGATTAAATCTTGTACCTAGTGGTGAACCTTGGCCAAGAACATCAATCTATTCACCGTTCATATTATACCAATACATCACTCCACCACATAAAATAAAGAATCATTTAAATAATAACATCTAATTATCCAATAAAACCCAAACAAAAACTAAAATATTCAGAACTTCAATGAGGAAGTTGGGGAATGGAAATCTACCTTTAGGAGGCTGTTTGGCAGGCTGATTGATGGGAACATTCTGAGGTCGGGAAGGGCGAGACCGGTGCACTCCAAAAGCCTGGGCATAAGTCTCATCATGTTGCTCAAACACCGCCTTCTGATAAGCATAACAATAGCCTTATTCTGAACAAACCCAATACTCTCATGCTTTTCCTCAAGAGGAGAAAGAGCCAAGTCTATAACAAAATCAAGAGTCTCAATCAGATCAAAAACTATCTCTAGCCTTCTTAATCTGACTATTAGAATAAAACCGTCAAGGCTCATAATCCAACACATCAATCGAATAATAACCTTTAACCCTATACGGTTTAAAATTATTAGTGTTTCTACACTTACAAGCCAATCCAAGACCACGTCTCCTACTCGCTTCATCAACCACTTCCTCCACTTCCTTAATAAATGTTCTAGAATACGTCAGCTGAAATTTCTCCGCGAAATTCTCTTCGAACGGAATAAACTCTTCAGACTCAAACCAACCATAACTACTATCACCAAAAAATGCCACCAACACATGACCTTCTCTCCTCACGCGACGCACCGAAGGAGACGCAAATGCTTCATTGTATATATGCCCAGGCCACCAGGGGTGAGGTTTCACTTTCCCCCAAACCAAATCACCAACTTCAAAACCATAACCTAGATCCGTTACTCCTCTGGTGTTTCTGTAACGCACCGATTTTATAAATTATTTTTATAAATAATTTATTGAGAGTATGGTGGTGTATTTGGAATAATAATTAGAGAAATTATTTTATTTAAATAATAATATGATAATGAGGTGGTATTATTATTAGAATATTGTTATTTAATAAATAAAATAATAAGTTGGAGGTTTGAGAGGCAAGGTTGTAATTCGGTTATGTTATGAAAAGATGGGAATGAGTCTTATTCCTTCATATTGTGTTTTTGACGAATAACAGATTGCTCTGGAGAAAAGGGAAAAGAGAAGGGAGATCAAGGATCGTAGAGCTCCAAGATCAAGGGTTTGTGAAGAATTTTTCAATTTTGAGGTAAGGGGGGAGAAAGGGTTTTATATTGGTGATCTAACATAGGAGGGTAACTGGGAGTTCCTTACTCTCTTAGGGATTGTATGATAATGTTGATTTTGGTGAAATTGTGATATGATGATGATTGATTGTGATTGTGTGAAATTGATGTTGAATTGTGTGATTGATTGTTATATTTGGAATAATGATGATTTGAATTGTATGATAGGATTAATATGAAAGAGGTTATAGGAATGATGTTGTTAATGATGATGTTAATGGAGAATTGGAAGTAAAACCTAGAATTTTCTTAATTTGATTAGTAATGTTAGGTGGAGGAGTTCACAAAGAATTAGAGGTATAAAATCAGTTTAAGAACAATATTTGGACTATTTTGAGTGATAAAAGTAAGGTATAAGTAATGGATTTCAAATTGGTATGGACTGATGTAAGAAAAGAGATTTTTATGAAAAACTGAGTTTTTGACGCAAGTCTCCTGACACGGGTGGCCATGTCAGGGTACGGGAAGGGGATTCTTGGATGAGTTTTGAAGGATTGGGCCTCAAAGGGTGTGACACGGGTGGCCGTGTCACCCTTCTGTACTTGGGAAAATGAGATTTTCAGGATGGTGTATCAGGCCGTGTGACACGGGCCGTGTCAGGCCCCTGATTTTGGAAAATTTTGGATGTTTTAAGCTGGTTTTGTCCCGTTCTTTTGGTCAACTTTCTTAGCATTAGTCTAAGGCATTGAGGAGAGTACTTATGAATAGTTATAGGACCTGACGACCTGTATGTAATAGCTACTTTTTATATGATTGTTTTAAAATGAATGATTTTGTTAAAAAGAATCAAATGAGATTGTGTCAATTATGTATAATGACTCTTGTTTGAATGATATGAATTATATTGACTGTGTGATTGATGATTGTGAAGATCAGGAGGATCGTGTCATGAATGGTTATGTTCATGTTTATATATGTTGATGTATGTATAATCGAGTATTGTATACTGTTCTGGACTGGGCCATGACGACATGCACGGCACGGCCCAATACGCGTCGGGCATAGGCCCATACGTCCGGGCTGATGAACGTGTCGGGCAAAAGCCCAGACATCCGAGTTGATGACACTCCACCTCGACATCCCACTACGTGTCGGGCAGAGACACACGCATACCACCAGCCGACCCTCCTTCACACGTCACCTGCCCATACTACGGGCATACGCGCTATGTCGGGCAGAAACCATGTCTGCCAGTTCATCTGCCACGTCACCCAATTGCCCTGCATTATCATCTGAGGGATAGGGGCAGTTGGACCAGGGAGCAGACCTTTGGTCTAGGTCTTCACGCTTCTTACGCGTTCCTTGGAAGCTCCTCCTTGGGCCTAGCTAGATCAAGCCCATTAGGAGCCTTGGCCCAGCGCTGGGGGCTCAATATAAATACCCTTTCATGGCAAAGGGTCGGGTATTCTAACTCACTCTGAAATAACCTTAACTCTGTACCTTTTCTGACTTAAGCATCGGAGTACTTTGCAGGTACACCCCCTCTCTCATCTCATTCTCTGGCCCAGTCTTCAAATCCTTGGAAGGCCCTCCTGATCAGGTAAGATCAGTGGCGCCGTCTGTGGGAAACTAGCTATCCCCATCTTCATCAACAGAGGATCAAAGCTCATTTATTCCTGTCCTTCCAACATGGCCGGAGAACAACCTAGTGAGCGCAGCCGCCCCCTCGTCGACTACACTATGGACGACGGCACGCAGCCCCATGAAGCAGACGCTCGAGACGGTCGTCCAGCTACCCCGTCTCCAGAGCCCCAAACTAACGGGGACGCCCCTTATGTTCAAAACCAAGGGGCCGAGGCATTTCATCCCATCCCCGTCCCCGTCGAAGGAGACACCACCATGATTGCTATGGTGAACGCTCTCAACCAGGCTGGTTCTATGCTCTACCAGCAGCACGAGAGGATCATGGCTCTAGAAGCTGAACGACAGGAGGTCCGACCCCAACAGGAGAGGAGGACACAACAACGTCCAGAGACAACAAAGAAGCGAGGACGTCGCTCCCCAGAACCTCACGTCAGCAGGGCACGCACCCGCCGCGACAATGGTCGATCAGGAACATCACCAAGGCGCGGGCGCAGCCCCGACAACAATGAACTCTCTCCATTAAGGAGCGACGAGGAAGACTTGCATTGTCCCCTGTCACGGGCAATAATGGAAGCCCCGCTCCCCAAAGGCATGGAAAAACCTCCCAATCTAGCTGTGTACGACGGGACTATCGATCCCGACGACCACGTCGACAACGTCAACGCGATGCTCGACTACCGCAATGACATCACCGGCCACCTCAAGTACCGGCTGTTTTCAACAACCCTCAGGAAAGGGGCCATGGCCTGGTACAAAAGCTTGGCCCCCGAATCCATCACGTCTTGTAGAGTCATGAGATCCATGTTCACAAGGCACTTCACGGCTTCCCGTCGTCACCCCAAGACAGAGGCAACCCTTGAAGCCATAGTACAAAAGAAAAATGAAACACTGCGCTCGTACATTGAGCGATTCAACCAGGAAGCTGTCGAGGTGGATACCACCGAACACATGAAGAAATACCTCCTCGAAAGAGGGCTCTTGCCCGGCAGTGAACTCAGCAGAGCCGTCGGTATCGAGCCTCCCCGCACCTTGAATGAACTTCTGCACAAGGCCCAGGCCTACATCAGATACGAAGAAAAACAAGTAGCCCACAATGCTCGCAGCGGCCGCAACGTTGGAGACACTGATCACCCCAAGCGCGAAGATCCAAATATCCCCCGTCGCAACGGGGACAAGCGAAGAGAAGAAAGACCCCGCGAGCTTCGAGAAGGAAGAGGCCCCGCAGGCCGATACAGTGAGTACACCTTACTGACAGCTCCCCGAGAGCGCATCCTCGCGGAATGCATCAACTCTGATTTCAAACAGGGCAGAGTAAGGTTCCCAAAACCATCTGCACCGAAGCCTCACACCGACAAATCCAAGTACTGCAGGTTCCACAGGAGCCACGAGCACGTGACCGAAGACTGCGTCCACCTGAAAGATGCGATAGAGATTTTAATCCAAGAAGGGCACCTAAAACAGTATACGAGGAGGAACGAAAACCCCAAGCATGACGAGGCAGAGAAGAAGAGACCCCAAGAAGACACGCCCCCCGACAACTCTCCTTATCAAGTGGCCCTCTGCGTGTCACGCCCAGAAGATTTCATCCTCCCCGAGCCACTGCCCGAAGGCAGAATCACTGCACTCAGCCCCTGGGAAGATTTCCCGACCACATTAGTTATATCAGGTGGAGGGATTAACGGTGAGGCCGCTGCCCTCTCGGTCAAACGCAAGTTCGACGAGCTCCTTTTGACTGCGCCCGAGCAAAAGGCGACGCTGACAAAATATCGGGGTAAATCCAACCCAATATCCTTCTTTTTGGAGGAGCTTCCGGGCGGATCCCCGAATTCGGGGATCCCACTATTGATCAGAGCCAAGATGGCCCAGTTCGACGTCAGGCGCATCCTGGTCGATCAGGGCAGCTCGGTGGATATCATGTACGTCCACCTCTTCAAAACTCTGAAATTAGACAAGACCAACCTGGCCCCCTACGTCGGGTCCGACCTCCAGGGATTCAACGGAGCAACAACAAGGCCGTGGGGTTATGTTGAACTCCTCGTCACCTCCGGGGAGCAGGAAACGACCAGGGAAATCAAAATCCAGTTCCTGGTCGTGGACTGTCCATCCCTCTACAATTGCATCTTCGGCCGCCCTACATTAGCCGAACTCACCGCGGTCCCATCCACCGTCCACCTGAAGATGAAGTACTACACCAAATTCGGCCGCGTAGTCACCATCCACGGTGACATCGAAGCTGCCCGACGGTGCTACGACGTCGCGGTAAAAGGACAGGCCACGGTCAACACAAAGAGTAGCAACAAAAAACTCAGGACCGAGGATCCTCCCCCCCAGGGAGTTAACGCCATCGACCTCGACTGCCGCATTGGTCTCGACGAAACTGAAGAATGGAAGCTCGCCGAGGAACGATCTCCCGAACACCCGTTCCGACCAATCCCCGACGGAGAGTTCGAACTCATCCCTATGGGGGATGATCCAGAAAGGACAGTAAAGATAGGCAAGGGATTGCCCGAGGGAACAAGGGAGAAGCTCGTAGCATGCCTCAAGAAGAACTCCGACCTCTTCGCCTGGAATGCCGCAGAAATGCCCGGCCTGGATCCTGAGATCGCGTGTCACCAGCTAGCTTTAGATCGGGCAGTCAAGCCCATAGCACAGCGTAGGCGCAAACAATCTCCCGAGAAGGCAGAGGCTGCCGAGCGAGCTGTAAAAGACCTCTTAGAGGCAAATTTTATTTCTGAAGCCCAGTACACAACCTGACTCTCTAATGTAGTCCTTGTTAAGAAAAATAATGGAAAATGGCGTATGTGTGTTGATTATACCGATCTTAATAGGGCTTGCCCCAAAGATGTTTTCCCCCTCCCTAACATAGACATGCTCGTGGACAATTCTGCAGGTTTTAAACTCTTGTCCTTCATGGACACATACAGCGGATATAACCAAATCCCTATATCGACCATGGACAAGAGACACACGACATTCATGACCCTGACGGGCAATTACTATTACAACGTAATGCCGTTCGGGCTCAAGAACGCCGGTGCCACGTACCAACGGATGATGAACAAAGTCTTCAAGAAAGAAATAGGGGACATGCTCGAGGTATACATGGACGACATGATCGTCAAGTCACACGAGGAAGTTAACCATGCTCGACACCTATCCAAAGTCTTCGAGCAGGCGAGGCAGTGCAAAATGAGGTTCAACCCTGAAAAATGCATGTTCGGAGTACGAGCAGGAAAATTCCTGGGTTTCTACCTCACCGAAAGGGGGATTGAAGCCAACCCCGACATATGCCGGGCGTTCTCGGAATTCCCAACCCCGAGGACCAAAAAATCAATCCAGTCCCTTAACGGGGTACTCACCTCACTCTCCCGTTTCATCGCCAAATCCGCCCAGCATGCGCTGCCATTTTTCAGGCTCCTTCATAAAGAAGCCAGCTTCGACTGGACCGACGAATGCGAACAGGCACTACTCCATTTAAAGAAGGTTCTCTCTGAACCCCCAGTCTTATTACGACCATTAGAAAAGGAAACCATATACCTATATCTGTCCGTAGCGACCGAGGCCGTCAGCGCCGTCCTAATAAGGGAAACCGACGAGGGACAGAAACTCATCTATTTTACGAGCAAGGCACTCCAAGGCCCCGAGCTCAGGTATCAGCAAATTGAAAAGGTCGCCCTGGCCCTCATAAATGCGGCGAGGAGACTACGTCATTACTTCCTCGCACACACGATAAAAGTAAGAACCGATCAGCCGATCAAACAGTTGCTTGGGCAGCCAAATATGGCCGGCAGAATGCTCAAATGGTCACTGGAACTCTCCGAATTCGACATACAGTACGAAAACAGAAAGGCTTTGAAAGCCCAAGCACTGGCCGACTTCGTCGCGGAAATGACCCACTGCTCAACACTGGCAGACGGCGCCCGTAAGTGGACGATCTTCGTCAACGGCGCCTCCAGCACATCAGGTAGCGAAGCCGGGATCATCCTCGAGAATGAGGACGGGATCCTGATTGAGGTCTCGTTAGCACTAGCTTTCCCAACGTCGAACAACCAAACTGAATACGAGGCTTTTATCGTCGGTCTGAGATTAGCCGAGGACCTAGGAGCAAAGGAAGTAAAAATATCAACAGACTCTCAACTCGTGGCTTCACAAGTACGAGGAGAGTACCAAACCAAGAACGACAACCTTGTCGAATACTTGTCTCTTGTCAAAGAAAAACTCGAAAAATTCGAGAAGTGGGAAGTACAACACGTACCTCGCGAGCACAACACGCGGGCCAATATCCTCTCAAAACTAGCCAGCACGAGGAAGAAGGGCGGAAACAAATCCGTAATCCAAGAGATCCTTCCTCGGCCTAGCATCGAAAAACCACCTCCTCCAATCCAGGTCAACACGGTCGGGGATGCTCATTGTTGGATGACACCTATCTACAATTACCTAACAAAGGACGAACTCCCCGTCGACCCAAAAGAGGCGGCCACCACCAAACGACGGGCATGCTCGTACGTACTCCTCGAAGGGAAACTCTACCGTAGGGGGTTCTCCATCCCATTACTCAAGTGTGTCGAGGAAGAGAAAGTCCCTGACATACTTGGAGAAATACACCGGGGGATTAACGCTCAGCACCTCGGCGGGCGATCACTCGCACGAAAAGCCCTTCGAGAAGGCTACTACTGGCCGACCATGCAACATGATTCAAAGGAGCACGTAAAAAAATGCGATAAATGCCAACGACACGCCGACATGCACCTCGCACCCCCGAACGATCTAAAAACACTCTCCTCTCCATGGCCCTTCGCGTGGTGGGGCATGGACATCCTCGGACCTTTTGTGACCGGATCATACCAGAATAAATACCTCATCGTAGGGGTGGATTATTTTACGAAATGGATTGAAGCAGAGGCATTGGCTAATATAACCGCACAGAACATTCTCCGATTCTTTAAACGCAATATCCTCGCTCGGTTCGGTGTGCCCCAGGCCCTCATCACGGACAATGGAACACAATTCACGGACGGGGGATTCCAAGACTTCGTCGCCAGCCTAGGTACTATGCAGCATTTCACATCCGTCGAACATCCGCAGACGAACGGGCAAGCGGAGGCGGCCAACAGGGTAATCCTACGTGGCCTTAAACGCAGGCTCGGTGAAGCGAAGAGGGCATGGGTCGAGGAGCTACATAGCGTCCTATGGGCTTACCGCACGTCACCACACTCCACCACCAGGGAGACCCCATTCCGACTGACTTACGGCACCGAAGCAGTCATCCCGATGGAAATACGGGAACCGAAGAGACGCGTGGAGGAACCCCTAGACGAGGAAATGAACGGCGAGGCACTTAGAGCCGAGCTCGACCTCGTCGACGAGATCCGTTTCGAAGCAGCCCTCAGGGAAATGTCCCTCAAACAAAAAATAGCACTACGCCACGACGCGAAGGTCATAAGAAGAGAGTTCCAAGTGGACACCCTGGTCCTCAGAAGAAACCAGAAAAACCCAAAAGAGGGTAAACTGGCCGCCAACTGGGAAGGCCCCTACCGCGTCCGCGACAAGACGAGCAACGGGGCCTATTACCTAGAAAACCTACAAGGGGAAGAACTCGCTCGACCATGGAACGCAGAGAAACTTAGACAATATTATAGCTAAATACATCACGGGGAGACGTGGGAGGTACGACCACGCTCTTCGTCTCCAAAACGACAGAGAGGAACCACAAGACCCGGGGACAAACCGACCCCTCCAGCGAACACAACCCTCCCCGACGATTGGGATCTCGATCGAGCACCAATGTCGAAGTACCACGACAGGAAGGGCGCCCAGCTCGTGATGGGAAAGCCCAAGCCTCGAAGTCGGAGTCCCGAACAACGAACTCGGTCTTCGATCCAAACGGGCACGACGCCCGACACTTCATCGGTTCCCTAAACCGAGGAGACTAACCAGGTCGAGCAGAATATAACAGTTCTTAAACATAAGAAAATATGGTACATAACCGAACAAAAAGAATGACTAAAAAACAACATTCATATATTTAAAAGCAACGGCCGAGGCCAAGTACGCCCGAAGGCCAAATTACATATGCCCGAAGGCCAAAATACAGAAAAGGCACGCATGCCATACATCAACAAGGCACGCAGGCCATATGAAATACAAATCAAAAAATAATCAAGACTCCGCCCGGAGCTCCTCTTCAACATTCTCCACCTCATCTTCATCATCCCCCAACTCCTCCTCGGCTTCGAAAGGGCACACAATCTCCCCCTCCCAGACACAGTGGTTGTGGGCCGACCCCTCCGTCACCAACTCAGGATTCAAAAGCCTCAGCTGTTCGACGGCATTGTCAAAACCCTCCTTGAACACAGCTACAAGGTCCTGGTTAAGGGAACGTATGTGCCCTAGCAGCTCACCACGGGAACCGAGTGCGAGCTCCTCCTCATTTTCATCAGCCAAAGGACGGACCTTCTCCTCGAGAGATGCGAGCTGAGTTCGTAGTCCAGCATTATCCTCAATCAACTTCTGGTGCCCGACCACCTGCTCCTCCAAGTTCACCTTGGCCGCCTTCAGCTGATCCCGCTCCTTTTCAACCTCTTCCAGTTTTTTCTTCAGCCCCTCCTGCAGCTGATGCTCCTCCTTGTAGTCCGACAGATCCTTGGACAGCTTGTCCTTCTCAGACCGAACCTGTACAAGAGCATCTTCCAGGGAGGCAGTAGAGACTGAGGTATCAGTTAAGACCATGGCCGTCACCATCACCCGGATGACAGCTGCCAGGTCTCTTGCCAGCTCCTTGCGCCGGACACCAGCCTCTTGATCCAGAATAGCCCTTGCCTCAGGTGTCGGCACCGCGATCGCATCCTCGGCTTTGAAGAAAGACCGCTCCACATAGCAAAGGGGCAATAGGTAGCTGTCGGGTCCGCCCGGACTCCCACTTCGTAGTGACGACCTCGAGAGAGTCCCCGCCGGACGCTTCCGTTTGTGGAGAGGAGAGGCTGATTGAGGCGGGTTGTCAGGAATATTTATCGTCGACGCCCGAGGAGGAGAGGAAGGCACCGAACTCGCTGTGTTCGAGGTCCCAGCCCCAGCATCATCAGCGGCCACCTGCACACGAGCCACTGTTTTCTTCTTCTTTTTGGGTACCTTGTCTGGCGCACCAACCTGGTTGGCCAGCTTAAGGACCCGGTCACGCGCAGTGGGCATAGCACCTGCAAAACATTACACACAAACGTTAGCGAGCGAAAACATAGACAAAAATAAAGACCAAGAAAAATCTGCCTACTCAATAATTCCAAAGCCTTATCCTCGGTCCTGCACTCGAGCAAGGCTTTCGTATTAATAATGCGGGTCTTAGTGATCGGCACTCCAACCTCGTCGAGATAAGGCACACCCTGTCGATCCGTCCAGACCCCCAGATTGAAACTCTGCACATAATCAACCAACTTCTTATATGCGAGTCTATCCTCGACGCCGAGCATCGCAAATTTGACCCTATAATGAGCAGTAGTGAGGTCGAAATGATCACGCTGCCACCTCAGCGGTATCTTCGACATCAATTTCTCCTCCCCATTTGCTGCCCGTTGATAGTAGTAAAGGGAATGTAGGGCGACACGGGTGATCGGTCTCACCACATACCACCGACCCTTGAAGTGACGGGCAGAGTCCACGTACATCTTGAACAAACGCACAGGCTGCTTAAAAGAAACCCAGCTGTGGCGCCCACGGAGACCGGACCGCTGGAGATGGAAGACATGGAAGAAAAGGTCTCGAGTGCACCCAATGCCGAGGAAACGGCAGACCAACTCGAACGCCCGCATAAAAGCGAGGGCATTGGGATGCAGTTGAGATGGCGCCAGCCGAAGCCATTTGAAGATGGACATTTGGAATGAATTAAAGGGCAGCCTGATCCCCGCCTCCCGGAAAGAGAACTCGTACATTGTGAACTGCTTCCCCGGGAAATGATGACATATACGGTCCGCCTCCTTGGGGGCATGGCAATGCCAATTCTCCGGATCTTCCTGGCTTCTGTCCTCGACCACGGCGTAAGCGGGGATAGCCTCGTCACAGAAATAGGACTCCTCCTCCAAAGGTTCATCCGCAACCCAGGAGAGATCAATCTGCCCGGAGGACGAGGCGTGCTCAGTACCATCCCTGGCACTCCCATCCCCGACGGGTAGACGAGCGATGGCCGCATCTTCAGACGGGGACCCAGAGTCTTCTCTCCTCGGTCGTAAACGCCCGGTAGCACCTGAAACGCAGACAGAAAGAGTGAATTCGACGTCATATCAAATCCACCCTTCCACCGCAGGTCAAGTGAAAGGACGTAGCAGCAACGGACACTGACAACGTGTTCGACGCGAGAATACGCATGTTCTTACGAGACCGGGCAGAAAGCTCATATATGCTTATGCAAATCTTTCCCGGCGTATGTAACTTCTGCCCAGGACAGTCTAACCCTAACCCTATTTTACCATCTATAGTCCATTTTACTATTCCTAAGTCAAATCTAACCAACCTACTACAGGTATAACATACATTCGCAGGCATTTGGCACAAAAAGAGAGAAAAATAAGGGATTAAGGAAGCAAAATGGCACCTGACATATTTGGAATTGAGAAAGAGACGGTGGCGCACGAGCAGCGGCGGCGGTTCAGGCAGCGAGACGGGCGGACGCAGGAGGATTCTTCAGAGCTTCCGGTGAACGTAGGAGCGAAAAAGTGAAAATGAAGTCACTCAACTTCATTTTATAGTCCCAGGCGCGTGGGCCAACGCACTAGGTCATCATTGCCTACTGCCTACGCCGCCTTTGCACACAAAACGAAGCGACGTCATTAAGATTGAAACACGTCTATCCAAAAAGAAACTGAAGCGACGCCGGGCATCTATCCATCTCCCCGACTCATCAGAACGTCATGTCCCCGCATTAAGTCCTCGACCTCTACGAGAAAGGTACGCACCCGCCGATGACTTTTCATCCCCGACACTACAGGGGCATCGAGCCCCATAGAGAGAGGGACGTCGCGAGCAAGTCTATTGGAATCTTCCATGCCATATGTCCATGCTTTTTTCTCGACACAGGAACCCCGGTTGCAATACAAGTCATCACTCTAACTAAGAGACTCGACTTAGGGGGCTCCTGTTCTGGACTGGGCCATGACGACATGCACGGCACGGCCCAATACGCGTCGGGCATAGGCCCATACGTCCGGGCTGATGAACGTGTCGGGCAAAATCCCAAACATCCGAGTTGATGACACTCCACCTCGACATCCCACTACGTGTCGGGCAGAGACACACGCATACCACCAGCCGACCCTCCTTCACACGTCACATGTCCATACTACGGGCATACGCGCTATGTCGGGCAGAAACCATGTCTGCCAGCTCATCTGCCACGTCACCCAATTGCCCTGCATTATCTCCTGAGGGATAGGGGCAGTTGGACCAGGGAGCAGACCTTTGGTCTAGGTCTTCACGCTTCTTACGCGTTCCTTGGCAGCTCCTCCTTGGGCCTAGCTAGATCAAGCCCATTAGGAGCCTTGGCCCAGCGCTGGGGGCTCAATATAAATACCCTTTCATGGCAAAGGGTCAGGTATTCTAACTCACTCTGAAATAACCTTAACTCTGTACCTTTTCTGACTTAAGCATCGGAGTACTTTGCAGGTACACCCCCTCTCTCATCTCATTCTCTGGCCCAGTCTTCAAATCCTTGGAAGGCCCTCCTGATCAAGTAAGATCACATACGCATACGAGTCGAAGGAATAATCATGTCTCGGATGTAGCGTAAGTGGTTATTCGGATTCATTGTGAATCAATGGATGGGGGATGATCGTGTCTCAGTAGGAGCGTAAGCGATGTATCTGGGTTTGAATCAATGAACCATTGTTGAAGTCGGTACCACATTTGCATTGTGTCGTGGAGTCACATTGCATATATTTGAATGAATGGTTTGTGTTGCATGTTATGACTTGTGTGTGATTACTCCTTCAAAATGTTATTTGCACCGTTATGATATAGAATTGTTTCACACCATTTTGCTTTTGTTGTTATGTTTGTGCTTCTTTGGAAGTACAGATAACCCATGTACATGAGAGTGCGCTGGTGTTGCTTGTTTGAGTCATAGGGCGCTCTGATACGTAACACAGGAATGGGAACTCTTGTTGTTTTGTGTTTATTTCTACTTTTATTTTCCAACTTTGTTAGTTACATATCTGTTTAATAAACCAAGTGGGTTGTTTTATATTTCTGAGATGGTTATGCCGTTGAGCAAGTACGAAATGAACTATTTTAATTCCGCTGTTTAATGAAAGACTTTATTGAACTTGTTTGGTTTTGAAGTGTAACATCTCACTTTTGTATTTAAACTCTGATTTTTATTACGAATTATGTTATTTTTGAAAATGGGAAAAGTGGGTGTTACAGTTTCTCTCTAAAGCTACATACTTATCGAATTCCAATAACAACAATTTTCTATCAGAAATGAGAATTTCTCGATATCACGCTTATTGGAGAAGAAAATGTAGGGTTTCGGGAAATTTAGGGGAAGAGAGAAAATGGAAAGACATAGAGAGGGATGAGAGAGTGAGAGAAAAAGGGAAAGATAAGAGGGAAAATATTTTGTTTGAGTCTGCTAGCATGTTATGTGATTTTGGTGGAAGGTTTGCAAGTAAATGGATGAGTGACAAATGGCAAAGACATAGAGGATGTAGTTTTGGTGGAAGGTTTGCAAGCAAATGGATGAGTGACAAATGACAAAGACATAAAAGAGAGTTTGAATAAAAATATGGTAATTAGTTGATTACCGATATATCCTTTTGTTATTGTAATTTTTTTTACCGTAAAAGGACAAAATAGGAAATGCATGCAATAACATTTTAATAGGAAATGCATGCATTCAATTAGATTAATAGGTGCCTCGTACCATGATACTCCTATGTGTGATTGCTTCTCATCTAATAATATTGGTGATTTTGGAATGGTAAAAACCAGAAATTAAGATTAACATGTCTGTTTTATTTCTATTTATTTCTATGTTAACATTAGGAAAAGAGATGAGAAATGAAAAGGAGATTATTCAAATTGGATCGTCTCTTCGTATATCAAGCGTGTGTTTGCATGAAAAAATTGTTTTTGAAGGAATTGAGAAAATTGTTCCAGAGCAGATTGTCGGATCCACTTACTTCCCCCAATGGTCCCTAGTTCATTACCTTTTGCAATCCGGATTATGTATGTGTCATTGATTGCTTCCCCCAATCTCTTCAATATGGTATTTGCTTCATTTCTGAGAAACACGCTGTACTCGTCACAAAATACCGACTCAAAATCTGGAATAAGGCCACGCAATGTTTCAAACATCTCAATAAATTTAATTAAACGCTCTGGAGAACGGCCTCCAGTAGCAACGGAGTTGGCAAAATTCAATAGCTGAGTGGTGGATCCTCTAGAAATCTCCACGAAGGAGGAATTAGCTGTGGTCGAGGATCCGAAGAAGATGCGATCGCAGAGTCGTCTCTCACCAGGTAAGAGTATCTTGAGAGTGACATTGAAAGCTTTAATCCATTTCTCAATCCCAGCTTCCAGGTTTTTCCACGACATATTGTGGACATCCCCGACACTGAGCTTATGCAACCCGAAAAATATATGCATTAGGCACTCATTTAAGCATTCCCTACGGCAATTGATGTACAGATCGGAAAAATCCTTCTCAAGCCCAGCGCTCATCATAACCTTTGCTGTTTCCTCAAGGCCTTTGATGGTTTCTGGCTTCAGTGCATCCATCAAGTAGTTAGGGTCAGCCACCACCGATTCAGAGTATTCCTCAACATATTTTTTAACATACTCCAAAAGCATTTGAATGAAATTTGAATTTTCATGGTGAAGAAGAGCATTCACAAATGTCCGGAGTTGTTCCATCTTACTGCTAATACCAGTTGTGATCACCAACTGTGGTGAATCAATGTCATTGCTATCGCTAGCACTATCAATATCAGCACTGGTGAGTTGTAGAGAATCAATATCTTCACTGGTGAGTTGTAGAGAATCAATAGTAAGAGCCACCGAATTTCTGTCTTGGAGTTCATAGTACTGATTATTTGCTCCAGCATCTATTGAAGAAAATAAAGAACGGAGAATAATAAGGGAGTAGCTGAAAGCTGCTCCAACAATAAATAACTCTAATTTAATCTTCATGAGTTGCACAGTTAGACATCCGAGGAAGATCGGTACTGAGCTTGCGTCAACAGGCTGAGTGACATGATAGCAAAGGTGGCACATGAAATGATGCTATACAGATCTGGTTTCCCATTCACCACTTTGTCGAAGAAAAAGGAATATGCAGAGGTGACAGCCAGTACCAAAAATGCTGTATGAGCTTTGAACCGAAGACTTGTGGAGTGTTGTAGTGATTTTGCAAATAAAATCATGAAACAGATGATGAAGCTGAATACGCTGTAAAGAGCAATCTTCAACAGATTCCATTTTCCAAAGAGATAGTTGAAGGAAGAACTTCGAGCATAACATAGTAGTCCAACAACAGCTGATGCAAAGCCTACAAATCTCCAGACTTTTGGCTGCACCACCCATCTCCAAGCTTTGATGAGAGTCGGCGTCATGTTAATGTGTAAAACTTGATTGATTTCATTCAGGAATGAAATGAGAATGACGCCAACCCTTTATGATTTCGGCAGTGAGAAGTTGCGTCAATTTTCAGCTGATATTTCGAGGAATGGTACCAAAGCTGTTTGCACTCTCCACGAAAGTTCAATGATTATTCCCCATCAGTTACGAGTCATGTTTCCAACCCAACCTAAGAAAAAAGTCATCTCCACTTAACTGCTATATTAGTCCTCGTTTAATTATAATCATGGTTTAAGTACTTTTCATATATGTTTAAACAAATATGTGATTTTTTTACCCAAATGCCATAGTTTCCAAAAACATATACCAAAATACCACACTTTTGGAAAAAAGTACCAGAATGCCACACTTTTCCTACCGGTTCGTCCATGTTAAGGACAAACCATAATTTTTTTAATTTTTCCAATAGTGGTTCGTCCATGTGAATCCACCACCATGGAAGTTGGAATTTTTCTTCATTGGTTCGTCCACTACATGGACAAACCTCTCCCTTTTTGTTTTTTTTTAATTTAAGTATTTACGGATATGTTTTAATTAATTTTTTAATATTATTATTAATTTAAATATAACATAATTAATAACATTAAAATAATACAATAATTTTAATATTTTTATTTATTTTAATTATAACATTTAAATAATACAATAATTTGAATATTTATCTTTATTTTAATAATTTAACACTAATTAAAATAATACACTAATATAATTATAAATAATATAACACTAATTTAAATAATACACTAATTATACATTAATTATATATTTTAATAAAAATATTTTTAACAAAATTCACTAATTATAACATTATCGCCGATTAGACGGGCCTGCTACATTGGGACATTTGCTACGTATATGACCAACTTCACGACATATCCCACACAATCTCTTAGCTTTCTCAGTTTCATCCATATCAGTCCTAATTCGGGTACTATTTGGGCGTCCTTTCTTTTTTCTTCGCATAGTTCCATCTAACCCAAGATGTCTGAGAGAACATCACGCAAGAGAAATGCAATCCACCTGGCGGGTTCACTGGAGAACTATAAACCAAGAAGAGAACGAGGAGTGGAATAACAGAAGACATTTGATTTTGACTGGTCAACGTTTGAGACGACAACAACGGAGGCATAGCCAGGAATATATTAATTGGTTTAGGAATATTCCATTAATATTTCCATCACAACAACAATATTTAGCCGACCCCCGTCAATTTCCCCCACATCCACAACAACAAAACACATTCCCACAACAAACAACAGAACAACCAACCTCATCCCAACAACCAACTCCTCACCAACCAATCCGTCATGCTGACTACTACCACCAACAATTCCAAGACCGAACCCCGCAACGACCACCCTACCAGTACACTCCAATCCCTCAACCTAACTTTGAGCATTCATACTCTCAGTCCCAACAACATACAAACAACCCATCGTCATCTCAACCTAACTATGGATTTGCCTCCTACCATTCTCAACAACAAATATTCCAACCATCACCAAGTCAAACTAACTTCCACCACTCCTCATTCTATCAAGATGTTTATCGTCCATCAATGGAACCGCCTCAGTCATACACACAACCGTCACAAGCACTACCCAACTTTGAACTTACGGAAGAAAATCTTGTATCACTTCCGGACTTCAATATTAACGACGTAAATGACTGTTACGTGGCGGGTACATCGAGTAGATCTAACCAACGTCCAACAAATCGAGATGATGATTTGTCATCCGATGCTACTCCTCTTCCTCCTCCTCCTCCTCCGCAACACAATATCCGCCCACGACGCGAGATATTTCCAACCATGTGCGGTACTGGGTCACATTTAAATCCACCACAACGGCCGCGAAAATAAAAATTAATGTTATATTATTTCTGTCATTAATATTATTTAAAATTAATGAAATATTATTCTAAATTATATTGGTGTATTATGTTTTTCTTTTATAATTATATTAGTGTATTATTTTAATTAGTGTTAAATTATTAAAATAAAGATAAATATTCAAATTATTGTATTATTTAAATGTTATAATTAAAATAAATAAAAATATTAAAATTATTGTATTATTTTAATGTTATTAATTATGTTATATTTAAATTAATAATAATATTAAAAAATTAATTAAAACATATCCGTAAATACTTAAATTAAAAAAAAACAAAAAGGGAGAGGTTTGTCCATGTAGTGGACGAACCAATGAAGAAAAATTCCAACTTCCATGGTGGTGGATTCACATGGACGAACCACTATTGGAAAAATTAAAAAAATTATGGTTTGTCCTTAACATGGACGAACCGGTAGGAAAAGTGTGACATTCTGGTACTTTTTTCCAAAAGTGTGGCATTTTGGTATATGTTTTTGGAAACTATGGCATTTGGGTAAAAAAATCCAAATATGTAGATAGTCCGGTAAATATAACATGTTTAAAGTATTATATTCAATTAGTGGAAGACCCGTGCGTTAGCACAGGTACTCGTCTTGAACGTGCATTGTGCGAAAATAAATAATCGAAAAAATGGAAGAAAAGAATTTGAAGATGTATAAAATTGTGATAAATTTAAAGGAATTGTTAAATAGTTTTTTCCAATTTCAAAAATCATTTAAACAAATATATGGATAGTCCGGTAAATATAACATGTTTAAAGTATTATATTCAATTGTTTTCTTAGTTTCAAAACAATTGTTATGTTTAAGTTGTGCAGTAGTAGGCAACTGGTTCTTCCATGTATGCGCAGTGTGTTTTGTCACAGGAAAATATGTGTGTACTATTTTTGGTTGTAGGCTGTTTAGAAGAGGGAATGGGCCGGTTATGCATATGAAGCTGCATTATAAAGAGGTTATTCTAAAATAAGCAATGACAACTAAGGATTTTTGTATGTTGGTATTGGTTATAAGTGTTGAGTCATTTTCATGGTAGGGCAAAAAGGATAAATCAAACACAACTTTATTGTACACTTGGTTAGGTAGTAGTACAAACTTTGTAACGTAGTATATCATCATGAAAAATCACATGTCTTAGAGAAAGAAAGAGAAATGTTTACCCAACTGTCATGCTTTTAGAAGGAAATATCTATTATGCCATGATTTTTAACCATATTTACCAAACTGCCACCATTTCAAACTTAAAGTTAAAATCCCAATGGAAAAGAGAAAAATGTAACTGAATGTGCATTGTGTATAAAAGAAAAATGATTGAAACAAAAAATAAATAAATAAATAAATAAATAAAAAATGTGATTTTTAACATATATATTTAGTTAATTATTATAAAGCATATCAGAAAAATTAATTGCATTAATAAATAAAAATCCAGTAAGGTGATTGTTGAAAAGGAGAAAAAAATATAACTAAAAATATTAATCCACAATATATTTTTTTGCCGTATAAAAATATTTGAATCAACAATGTATTTTTGACCATAAATAAATATACAAATTATATTACATCAAATTTTATCTATATAATATTATTCAATATTTGGAACAATAATACAATTGATAAATAAATATCATTAAATATTTATAACAATAATATGATTGATAAATTAATATTATTCAATATTTGAAACAATTAAAGATAACCATTGAATACATAAATTTCAATAATAGAATAAGATATAATTAATTTATAAAATAATACATTGAATACATAAGTTAGGTATTTTGATTAATATTAAATAATAACTAAAAAAATAGTTAAGTAAATTGAGATATATAAATGGAAAATATAATTAATTTTTAAAATTACAAATAATATATTCTATTTCTTTGTTTGTATTAATTTTTTTTAAAATATTAAGTTGTTCGTAGGCTTTTATTTATATTTTATAATTTATTTTAATTAAAAAAGAGAGGACGATCAAAATCTAGCGGTGACAACAAAGATCAGAGAATTGGAAAGGTAAGAGTAAGGTTATCAACTCTTGAAACTGATAGAGTATATACTCATTATTATCCTCTATTGGTTCTTCAACCTAATGGCTTAAAGAAGAACGGGGAACTTCGTTTGGCTGTGAGGTTTACTTGCACAGCTTGGGTTAACATGGTAGCTCAATATGGAAGACCTTTGCTTCCCAAATGCACTACATTCAACTGATACCTTTTAGGCACGTTGATTGGCTTCATTATCAGGCCATGCAGATCGTTGCAGCAAGGCAAGCAAGAGCTGAGCCACCGCTTTGATGTGAATCGGTTGAGTACATGCTTGATGTGGATTACCATTTGTGGAGTCTAAGGAGAAGCAAAGCCAACTTTCATCGCATAATGTCATTGCTTTCGGGTTTTACAGTTGTGTGTAAATGGCTTAATGATATATGCACTTTGAGAAACCCGGTGACAACTTGCCTTGTTCATGTTTTGTTCTTAATACTTGTTTGCTACCCTGAATTGATATTGCCAAGCATTTTTCTTTACTTGTTTGTGATCGGGATTTGGAACTATCGGTTCTGGCTGAGGAATCCGCCTCACATGGATGTCCGGCTTTCGCAATCAGAAGTTGTTCATCCGGATGAATTGGACGAGGAATTTGATACTTTTCCAACCACAAGACCTTCAGATATTATGAGAATGAGGTATGACAGATTGAGATGTGTGGCAAGTAGAGTACATAATGTGGTTGGAGATTTAGCTACCCAAGGAGAAAGAGCTCAAGCTATACTAAGTTGGAGAGACTCAAGGGCTACATTTATCTTCATCTTCTTCTCACTGATCTGGGTTGTGTTCATTTACATTACTCCATTCCAAGTAATAGCAATCATAGTCGACATCTTCATGCTTCGTCATCATCGGTTTCGGAGCAAGATGCCATCAGTACCTGTTAATTTCTATAAGAGATTGCCTTCCAGATCAGATTCAATGTTTTGATGTTCAGATTGTATTCTCTCTTTCTTCTCATATTATGGAATTATTGTTCACAAATAAATACATATGAATAAACAAACTTGCACCATTGCACCCAAATCAAAGAGGGTATATGATAGAACAAAGGTAGGATATAATATGATAAGGATAATGATTTTATTAATGAATATGAAAGTAACAGAAATTCCAGAGCTATTGCTCCTCAGTCAGAGAGAATAATTCTCTCACTACCCAAACCCTTAATTCAAAAACAGAAAAGTATTCAATGCCTAGCTATTGCCTCATACACTCCTATTTATATGAGGAATAATACCTAAACTAACTCCTATTTATTTGGGAAATATCTAAACTAACTCCTATAGAATAATGTCTAAATCAACTCCTATTTATTTGGAGAGTTTCCAATTCTTTCTCACATATACCCTCCACTGTTTAGGCCCAATAATATCTCTATTAACTAACACATCCCCATCATCACTTGTGGGGTCCGATCCATTCCTATCATCACCCCCACCTGCAACATTAGCCTTGTCCTCAAGGCGCAGATCAGGGAATTGACTCTTCAGCAATAGTTCCTCTTCCCAGGTAGCATCTCCAACATCCATCCCTTCCCATTGAATCAACCATTCTCTCTTATGTTGTCCACCATCAAACTTGTCCCTCCATGACACAACCTTAGCCGGAGTAATGTCCCCTTTTTCTGACTCTAAACTGATAGGTAGCTGAGTTGTAGCAGTATAGTTGCCCACCACTTTCTTCAATTGCGACACATGAAAGGTAGGGTGTATTTCAGATGTTGGTGGTAACTTCAACTTATAAGCAACATGCCCTATCTTCTTTAAGATTTGATAAGGTCCGAAAAATCTAGGGGAGAGTTTTTGATGGATTCTTTGCACAACCGATTGTTGTCGATGAGGACGTAATTTGAGGAAAACCCACTCACCAACCTCAAATTGCATTGCCTTGAGTTTCTTGTCAGCATGGTATTTCATGTCCTCTTGGTCTTTGAGTAAATTAGTTTTCAATTGACACAATGCCTCATCTCTGTCCCTTAACTCTTGCGCTACAGCTTCCACTCTGGTTTCGCCCTCCAAAAAGTGCACCAACACTGGAGGCTTTCTACCATATACCACCTCAAAAGGGGTGAACCCTGTAGACACATGAAATGTGGTATTGTACCACAGTTCTGCCCACGGAATCCAGTGTGCCCATGTCTTAGGTTGATCTGCAATAAAACAACGTAGATAGGCCTCTAAATAACGATTAATTACTTCTATTTGACCATCCGTTTGGGGATGGTATGACGAGGACATTTTAATCACCGTACCTACTAATTTGAACAACTCTTTCCAAAAAATACTCACAAACAAGGGGTCACGATCACTAAGAATAGACTCTGGAATTCCATGTAATCTAATCACTTCCTTCACAAAAACAGCAGCTATTGAGCGAGCAGTAAATGGATGTTTAAGAGGAATGAAATGGCTGTATTTGGAAAGGCGGTCCACAACGACCAAGATAGCTTCAAATCCATTACTTTTTGGCAAACAAGTGATGAAATCCATGGATATTTCACTCCACACCATAACCGGAATCGGGAGAGGTTGTAGTAATCCATTAGGAGTCGTTGCCGCATATTTTTGTCGTTGACAAGTATCACAAGCTTTCACAAAATCTTACACCCTCCGCATCATCCCTTGCCAATATAAAGTTCCTGCCATTCTCCTATAAGTCCGTAGGTAGCCGGAGTGACCCCCACTCGGAGAAGAATGAAAATCTTTGAGTAACTCTTCAATAAGTGGTGAGTTAGCCGGTATAACTAACCTATTTTTGTAGAATAAGATGCCACCTTTTAAAGCAAAACCAGGTTTAGCATTAGGATCCTTTTGAATAATTTCCACAATATTTTTAAGCAAAGGATCATTTGATACTTCTTGTTGCAGTTGGCTGCTCTGCTGCCAAATAGGGTAGGATTTAATCGCTTGCATTTCAGCATCCTCATGTTGTCTAGATAAAGCATCAGCCACTTTATTTTCCACTCCCACCTTGTACACCACTTCAACAAGTGTTACAAGGCTTGGGCCAGTGACATGTTGAACTTGGTGAACTGTCTTCTAGGCCTCTGCTGATTGCTCTGTGGTTGTTCTGGTGTTGCAGGAGTAGGATTGGAGATATGAACTGCACTCACAGATTGGTGCCTCCTGTTACGATCAGGTTGACCATAAACAGCATTTGACTCTTTCTTCCCACTAGGGGGCTTCTTTGTAGTACTTGATGAAGAAGCACCCACTCGGATCTTGCCACTCCTTATACCACTTTCTACGCGCTCTCCTGTCATTATCAACTCAGTGAAGCCAGATGATGAGCTTCCAATGAGATGACTATAAAAAGGACCATTCAACGTACACATGAACATATCCATTAACTCCCTGTCAGTTAGAGGAGGTTGTACCCTACCAGCCAAATCTCTCCACTTCTGGGCATACTCCTTGAAATTTTCTTTAGCGCCCATAGACATGCTCTGTAGTTGCATGCGAGTAGGGGCTAGATCAGCATTGTATTGATATTGCTTATAAAAGGCCTCAGCAAGATCATTCCAATCATGGATGTTAACACTCTCCAATTGATAGTACCATTCCAATTGAGCTCCAGACAGGCTCTCTTGGAAGAAATGGATCCACAACTTTTTATCAGCAGTATGGGGTTGGATTCTTCGGACATAAGACCTCAGATGCAGCTTGGGACAAGAGACACCATCATACACTACAAAAGCAGGAACCTTGAAACCAATGGGTATGACTGTTGCACCCCAAAATTTGCCCTCACAAGACAAGACTTTGTGTACTAAGAGGTTCACAAGATTCACAAGACATCTTATGAGGTTCACAAGATTCACAAGACATCTTATGAGGTTCACAAGGTTCACAAGACATCTTATGAGGTTCACAAGATTCACAAGACATCTTATGAGGTTCACAAGGTTCACAAGACATCTTATGAGGTTCACAAGGTTCACAAAGTTCACAATTAGTCAGAAGATTTGACATTTCCCTCAGACAATGCATCCTCCTAAGCAATGCATCCTAAACTAGGGTTTTGAATTTAATCAGGATAAATGGACTTCCAAGACTTCAAGTGAGCTTCATAACAACTTATATGTGTTTAAGAATCCCCATGACAAGTTTCAAGACTTTTCTCAAAGGTTTGCTCAGTCGGATGATCAGATAGGTCAAAATCAGTCAAAGCAGTTAAAAAGTCAAACTGAGGTCAACTGTAGTCAAACCAAGGTCAAACTTCATGATTTTTTGCCAAACATCAAGTATATGAAGTAAAATTCATCATTTGATCAAGGGTTGATCATGATTCATCAAGGAGATATCAAATCATCAAGAATCAGGAGTTTCTAAATTAGGGTTTCCTCAGGAAAAGTCAACTGAACTTTGACCAGCCATAACTTTCACATGCTTCATCAAATTTTTTCCATCCAAATATAATTTTGAAGGAAATTGAATTCTCTACAACTTTGTGTCTCATAAGCCAAGCCCAAAAATGCTTCATTTGGAAGGTATGAGCTAAGACATTATAGGTCCTTTTGAAAGTCAACAAAAGGTCAACAACTTCAAAAGGGCATAACTTGAGAATGGTAAAAGATATGGACATGAAACCAATGGGGTTGGTTAGAGGACTCTTTAAGCTTTCCAAAAAGTCCAAGAAAACCCTCATAGCCTTAAAATTGAGGGATTTGTGTCCTTGCAAAGTTGGGAAATGTTTGAGAAAAATATTAAACAAAAGGGGTCTTAGAATCAATTTTTTCCAAATGGGCCTACCATTGTGCAACCCAATCCTTGAGATATCATCCCACACGACCCAATCCAAGCATTTTCATGATTTTTATTTTTTATTTAGTATTTATTTGAATTTTATTCATTAAAAAGCAAATTAAATCAAAATAAAATATATAAATCAAATATTTGGATGAGATATTGTTTCTAGAAAGTCATAAACATGGATTGGATCAGATTGATATGCAAATTATGATGATGGTCTTAAAATAGCGAGGTTGTATCAAAAAATATTTGAATTTTAAAGCATGATCTTTTTCAATCTTCCATGATCAAAATATCCAAAGGACAACCCAATTTTTTTGACCTAATTCAGTTCACTATATGTACACAAACTTATCACAATGCATAGGGACGAAAGTTGCAGCCTCCAAGAACACATTGCACATTCAAAATTTTCCTAGAATTTCAATTTTCGGTTTTATACTTACAGGACGATTAAAGGTATTCTAAGGACATAGACATGATCCTTGGACTTCACTGATGCTATTTGCACTCTCATAAGCATCCATAGCCTCATGAATTGCACAACCCGAACGCATCTTCCTCTTCTTGTTTTGATTTTCGATTCCATTAATTTATCCACTATCAATTGTTTTTGTGCTTCTAACTTTGTTTGTTATCATGTATTGAAGGTTTCTGGGCAAAAACATTGAAGAAACCGTGACTAAACATTGAGACACCATTATTAGGGTTTGCGGCTTCCTTTGGGGTTTTGTTATTGAGTCAAAATAAATGAATTATAAGAACATAGAATGATTGCAAATCTCATTAGGAATTCAATGGTATAATTAATTTTGTGAAATTTTGCTGTTTGGTTAGAGTTTGCTATTCGCGGGAACAAAAATCGCAGGAACATTCGTGGAAAAATTCGTAGCAAATCACGCAGGTCCAGAGGTAGGAGATGAAGATGGTTGGCGCGAAAAATAATTCAAAAACCTAATTTAAAATATTATGTATTGTTTCTGATTATGTTTCAAAGTGAGCGCGTGGCTCAGTTGGTTTTGATGCTTGTATGTGATGGTAAAGGACCAGGGTTCGATTCCTTGGTCAGTTTTTTTTGTTCAAAATCTCATTTAACTATCAGGTTTATTATATTATTACTGGAAGTTGTTTCATGAACACGCTGCATGCGCAGCCCAGTTGGTTGATGGCTGATGGTGGAGGCTGAGAGACCTGGGTTCGACCCCAGGCTCCAGCAGGTAAGTTTTTACTATTTTATTTTGTTTAATTGTTTTCTATTTCTTTTAATTCTTTAATTTTAATTAAAATAATTTATAATGGAAAATAATATAATAGGATTATATATGTTTGAAAATTAATTTGTATGCCCATATTATTAAATATATATATAATTTGTAAATAATTGGATTTGTTTTGTAAAATAATAAATAAAACCCTAATTTATTTTTCTAAACTTATAAACCCTTAATTATTTATGTTAACCTTAATATTTTCATATAAAACCTAATATTTTCTAAATCCTAATATTTTTTATAAACTTTAATTATATTATAAGTCTTAATTTATTTATTTGTAAATTTTAATTATGTACATTATTTTATAATTTGTTTATAATTATTATTGAATATAGTTTTCACATGTAAATAATTTAATTAAATAGTAAACCCTAGATTATTTTTTAAAACAATTAAAAATCCTAATTTTATCTTATGAATATAATTTATTTTTGTTGTATGTTTATTTAATTATAATCAACCAATATTTTTATAATATGTATATAAAATTAAATAATTAGACAATTAATCATATTTATTATTTATTATTTATTTCTCTTATTAAAAATCTTTAAAAAAATAATTATTTGTTTAAAATTGAACTTTTTTTACATTATTATGCTAATTTCTTTTTCTTATACTTATTTTTGTTTATTATTACTAACTTCTTTATTTATTTATCTATCATGTGATTATTTATTTTATTATTATTATTACTAACCCATTTAATTATTTATTTATTTACTTGTTTATTTTAATTATTCTAATTATAATGTAATTGTATCCAATATGTAATAGTTGTAGAATAATTTTTATTATTTATTGCTATGGTTAGTAAAATAGGGAGGGCAAGACATGTTTGTATTTAAAATTGGATTTAGATCATTAATCTTAAAGATAAATATTTGAATTGGTACACTCACACACGTAAGTCGATCCTGGATCGCCATCTCACTTCTTAAGGGTTACCTCTCATGTTGCCTAAATAAAAGGTCAAGTAAGGTGTAAGGCAAAGTCCCTTCTCTAATATCATCTAGTCCCTTAATAGATAAAAAGATCAAGTCTCTTCATGGTTGCCTTCGTAATGATCTTGTCCCTTTCGAATAAAGATGATAAGTCCCTTCGAATTGCTTATACACCTTACAGTTGCCTAATCACAGTTGACCCTTCACTTGTCCCTCATACATCCAAGGTAATGACTACCTATTCCTTAATAATAGGGATAGTCTTACCACTTAAAGGATATTTAAGAACATAAAAGACTTAACTTAGGGTAGGTTCCTCTTATGTACTTGCTCACTTTTCAAAAACATTTCAAACACTTCACATTTTTCAAGCAATTTTCAAAACAAAGGCTTTATATATATCCGTACATGGATCATTATAAAGCACTTAAGAAAATTTCTAAACACACACTACACTTCTCAAAAACATTTTAAAGTGAGCTAAGTAACTAAGAGCCCATGGATAACCATGGATGTAAAGGGTGCTAACACCTTCCCTTTACATAACCTACCCCCCGAACCCAAAAATCTTTTAAAGGTCTTTCCTGTTCTTTTATGCCTTTCCTTTGGATAAAATAAAAATCGGTGGCGACTCTTGCTATCCGTAACATAACTAAAAGTCAGTTCTCCCACCGTGTTACAGAACTGGCGACTCTACTGGGGAATAGTAATAAAAGAGGGGTACCCTTAGGAATTAGATCACTTTAAACTTGTTTGCTTTGTTTGCTTTACTTTACTTGTTGGGTGCTCTTATGTGTGAAAGATCCTAACCCGGATCTAGTGTACCTTAGGTAAATGGCAATAGACCAAGGAAACTGTACGGCGTATACCGATATGGTTGATCTGGTGGCCATAGTTAGTGTGACTTCTTGGTTGGTGCTTATGTTCCTTAAGTCAAGTTGAGGATAATATGAGGCTGCCATATGTTGTCAATGCACTAACTAACTTTTAGAACCCTAGTTATCCCATCTTGGCCTTTAGAAAAGTAGTGAGATAACCGGCTTTGGTGCAGACTGAAGTTGGTTGATACTCGATACTACACTCATTGAGATTCTAAACTTGGAGGGTTTTGGTTGGCAAGTAAGTTGCCTACTGTAACACGGTGGGAGAACTGACTTTAGTTATGTTGCGGATAGCAAGAGTCGCCACCGACTTTTATTTTATCCAAAGGAAAGGCATAAAAGAACAGGAAAGACCTTTTAAAATATTTTTTGGGTCCGGGGGGTAGGTTATGTAAAGGGAAGGTATTAGCACTCTTTACATCCATGGTTATCCATGGGCTCTTAGTTACTTAGCTCACTATAAAACGTTTTTGAAAATGTGAAGTGTGTGTATAGAAATTTTCATAAGAGTTTGATAATGATCCATGTACGGATGCGTAAAAAACTTGTGTTTGAAAATTGTTTGAAATTTGTGAAGTGTTTGAAAAGTTTTTTAAATAGTGAGCAAGTAACTATGAGGAACCTACCCTAAAGTTTAAGTCTTTCTGTTCTTGAATCCTTTAAATGGTAAGACTATCCCTATTATTAAGGAATAGGTAGTCATTACCTTGGATGTGTGGGACAAGTATGGGTCATCTGTTTAATGTAGGCAACTGTGGGGTGTATAAGCATTTTTGGAGGGACTGTCATCTTTATTCGAAAGGGACAAGATCATTACGAAGGCAACATTCGAAAAGGGACTTGATCTTTTATTGTTTAAGGGACTAGATGACTTTATTTTGAGGGACTTTTGCTTTATACACCCTACTTGACCTTTTGATTAGGCAACAATGAGAGGTAACCCTAGAAAGTGAGATGGCGATCCAAGATCGACTTACGTGTGTGAGTGTACAATTTAATATTTATCTTTTAATTTAAATGACCTAAATTAATTTTAACAAACATACATGTTACACTCCCTATTTTTACTAACCATGGCATAAAATAAATAATTTAAACATTATAAAAATATTACATCCAGGAGCAATTACATAATAATAATAATAAAAGCAATTTAAATAAATAAGCAAGATAAATAAATAAACAAAATAAATAAGTAAGCAAAATAAATAAATAAATAAGTAATTATAATAGGGTTAGTAGAAATAATAATAGTAACAAATTTAAAAAATAGATGGGGTTAGTAATAAACATAATTAATAATAATAAGCAAAAATATTATAATAAAAATTTTAAAGGTTAATAAGAGAATATGAACAATTATAATTAATTATTATAAAATTTGAAGTTATATGTAAATTATTAAATCAATTATGAACATATTATGAGAAATAAATTATAATTATTAAATTAGCAATTTTAGAAATTATTTACATGCATAATTAATTATAAACAATTAGTGAATATTAAAAAAAAAAATTGAGCATTTTAATTTCTGCACATATTTATATACAAAATTTTAAATTATAAACAATTTATATATTAGATTAAATATAAATAATAATATTAAACAAAAATAGAAGAAAAAAAGAAATTAGGGTTTTAGTAATTATTATGATTAATTAGGGTTTGAAGAAAAATATATTTTTAGGGTTTATAAAAAATAAATTAAGTTTTATATACAAAAATGTTAAATATTAATCTAATTATTATAATATATACATATTTTTAATTTTAAATAAAAACTAGGTTTAGAATTAAAAAACAAATTACAAAATATTTACATATTATTTTTTTCTAGAATTATTTAAACATACACTAAACATGATTATATTTAATTAATATTAATATAATTAATAAAACAAATTAAATAAAACAAAAAAAATTGGAACTTACCTGGCTGGGAATTGAACCCAGCACACTTTGATTGCAAATACTCAGGCCAACAATCTCTACCACCAGGCCATCATGCGCACAGGTGAAGAAAAGATGCATCAAATTGGTTTTATTCCTTAAGCCTGAAAATCAGAAAAAAAGAAAGAAAAAGCAAAAGGCTTGGGGGAATCGAACCCAGGACCTTACAAGCAATCACACAAATACGTTACCATTCCAGCTGGGTGAGCGAACCTGTTGATATAACCACTTTAATTCATAATATATTAAGGCTGCAATTAAGATGGAAAAATAACAAAAAAACTGGTTGGAGCCAGGATTCGAACACCAGCCCTCCAACAATGCGCACGCCTATCTTACCACTGAGACAAGCACAAGCTTGTGCTATAAAACAACAATTAATTCATAAAATATTATACACAAAATTTAAATTCTGGAAAACGCGCGCAGGGCCTTCATCTTCTTCATATTACCTGCGGAATTTGATACGATTTCTCCTGCAAATTTTCTTGGGTATTCATAAACCAGAAACCCTAGGTTTTTGGATCATCACGCAAACAACAAAATCAATACAAATTAACAGTCCAGATCAAACATACAAAGCTTATGCATCATAACCATGTTTTTAAAAGTCATTTATCTCCACTAAATCATGAATTCCCAAATTGAGAACTCAAACCCTAACAATGGTGTCTTTCGGTTTAGGGCATATTTCTTCAATGTTTTTGTCCAGAATCCATCTAAGCATCATGATAAACAAGATTAAACACACAAAAATGATTTACAATGGTTAAATAAATGAAATCGAAAAATCAAAACAAGAGCAAGAAGATGCATTCGGGATATGCTATATGAGGGGTTTTGGATGCAAATAGGTATTGGTTTTGACTCAATGATGTCCAAGAATCATTGTTATGTCTTCAAATTACCTTCTAATGCCTTGTATGTGAAAATCCGAATTTGAGTTTGGAGAGGTTTTTTTGAAATTGTGAAACTTACACTTTTGAGCTGCAAATTCGTGGCTTGTGATTAGGGTTCCATTATGTACTTATAGAGCAATGCATTAGGTCAGAAAAGATTGATTATTGTGTGAGAAGTTTGATCCAAAAAGATTCAAAAAGATAGGCTTTAAAAATCAAATATTTTTGCATAAACACTTGCTATTTTAGGCCAATCATCATGATCTTCTTTCCACTTTAATTCCAATCATATTTATGAATTTCTAGAAGCTTGATCTTTATTAAATCTTAGACTTTTATATTTTATTTTAATTTAAAATGATTTTAAATGAATTAAATCAAAATAAATAAAAATAAAATAATAAAAATCTGATTTTTGTTGACTTGGGTCGTGCATGAGGTCATAGTATGGATTGGGTCATCATATGGCAAGCCCATTTGGAAGAAATTGGTTTTAGACCTCCCTTTTCTTCATAAATCAACCAAAAATTTCCCAACTATGCAAGGGCAAAAATCCTTCAATTTTAATGCTATGAGGGTGTTCTTGGACATTTTGGAAAGCTTGAAGAGTCCTATAACCAACCCCACTGGTTTCATGTCCATATCACTTACCATTCTCAAGTTATGCCCTTTTGAAGTTGTTGACTTTTTGTTGACTTTCAAAAGGACCTATAATGTCTTAGCTCATACCTTCCAAATGAAGCATTTTTGGGCTTGGCTTGTGAGACACAAAGTTGTAGAGAATTCAATTTCCTTCAAAATGAGCTTTGGATGGAGACTTGGGGATAAAGCATGTGAAAGTTATGGCTGGTCAAAGTTCAGTTGACTTTTACTAAGGAAACCCTAATTTAGAAACTCCTGATTCTTGATGATCTGAAATCTCCTTGATGAATCATGATCAACCCTTGATAAAATGATGAATTTTACTTCATATACTTGATGTTGGCAAAAAATCATGAAGTTTGACTTTGGTTTGACCACAGTTGACCTCAGTTTGACTTTTTAACTGCTTTGACTGATTTTGACTTATCTGATCATCTGACTGAGCAAACGTTTGAGAAAAGTCTTGAAACTTGTCATGGGGATTCTTAGACACATATAAGATGTTATGAAGCTCACTTGAAGTCTTGAAAGTCCATTTAGCCTGATTAAAGTCAAAACCCTAGTTTTGGATGCACTGCCTAGGAGGTGCATTGTCTGAGGGAATTGTCAACTCTTCTGACCAATTGTGAACTTTGTGAACCTTGTGAACCATCATAAAATGTCTTGTGAACCTCATGGGAGGTCTTGTGAACCTTGTGAACCTCATAAAGTATCTTGTAGACTTCATGAACCTCATGAAAGGTCTTGTAAGTATGGTGAATCTTGTGAACCTTGTGAACCTCATAAAGTGACTTGTAGACTTCATGAACCTCATGAAAGGTCTTGTAAGCATTGTGAATCTTGTAAACCTTGTGAAACTTATTAGCACACAAAGTCTTGTATTGTGAGGGCAAATTTTGGGGTGCAACACCTACTGAACAACCACCCTTGTGAAGGATCAATGATATTGAGATCCCTTAGAACCTGGTTACTTTATAGGACAGGATGAACCAACTAAACTTCAGGGGAGGGTACTTACCTTTAAACCTCATGCAAGCCTTTAAACCTAGGGCTATTGTGTGACTTGTTTGTGTGTGCCACATGTTTGTGATTGAGCATAACATCATGACATCATCATGCATCATAAGCATAGCATTTTCACTAACCATTTCAAGGACCAAAGGATTTATCTTTGTTCTTTGTTGCAGGTCATGGCTTCTGCTCGTAGAAACACTATCAGGATCAACTTTGTAGGAATACCTCCTAAGCTTAAGGAGTTGGTTTCTCAAGTGTCTGGAAACTCCCAGTACATCAAGAGACATGGTCACCTACTGGATCTAGTCACTTCAGGGTTCAATGAAGACATGATGAGTGTCCTGTTTCAGTTCTTTGATCCTAAACATCATTGTTTCACATTCCCCGATTATCAGTTGGTTCCTACAATGGAAGAATTCTCTAAACTTCTGGGTATACCTGTTCTTGATCAGAAACCATTCACAGGCTTGGAAAAAGAGCCTAAACCTGAGGTTATTGCTGCAGCTCTACATCTGAAGAAGTCAGACATTGTTCTAGAAACGAGAAGCGGAGTTAAGGGTATTCTTGCTAAGGTGTTGATAGAGAAGGCTCAAGTGTTCTTGAAAGCTATGAGCTATGATGCTTTTGAGGAGATCTTAGCCTTGTTGATTTATGGCTTAATGTTGTTCCCCAATCCTGATCAGTTCATAGACGTTCATGCCATCAATATATTCCTGAGTCACAATCCAGTGCCTACATTACTTGGAGACATCCTACATTCTCTTCACACTCATACTACGAAGGCACGAGGAACTCTGATGTGTTGCATACCTTTGCTATCTAGGTGGTTTATTTCTCACCTTCCTCGCTCAGTAATGAAGAATGAACAAGGGTTCAGATGGTCCAAGAGGATTATGTCACTCTCTCATTCAGATATCCATTGGTGCTCCAGATCTATGGATAATGTCACTATCATTGACCGTTGTGGGGAGTTTCCTAATGTGCCACTTCTAGGCATAAGAGGAGGCATTACTTACAACCCTTCTTTAGCTTTACGACAGTTTGGTTACGCTCGGAGTGATGGTCCACATGACATGTTGATTCAGGGTATTGTGTTTGATTACGACAACGATCTGCAAGGTTACTGTCAGAGGTTCATACGAGCATGGGGAAAAGTCAACAAGGTTGACAGCAAGACTCTGGAGCCCAAGTACACCATTCCTATGGAAGCTTACCTCAAATGGGTGCGATCTCATGCTCAGACTCTTATGATGCCATATCCTGCCATCCTGCCAGTTACTATGGAGCTTGTTGCTGAAGGAGATACCTCTTATACCATCCTTCACCCAGACATGCCCACTGACATGGAAGACTTATAGAGGTCCTGGATCCAGTTGAAGGAGCAAAGGGATACTTTCGAGACTCATTACAAAGCAAGTCAAGAAATAATCATGGAGCTAACAAAGCAAGTTCACGAGGAACGGAATCTCAACTCATACCTCAACACAAAGAGGAAACGTCCATGGGATACTTAAAACCCCATCTTTTGTATTTATTTCATTTCATGTTGTAAGCCCAATGGGCAAACAAATTTATTACTAATAAAAGTTTACTTTCTTGTTTTTTTAAACAAATTTAAATCTTGCGGTCCTTGAAAACATTGCATATGCATTTACATATCATATCACTGCATCACAGGTTTCTTGTGCACAGGTTTCTTATCTTCTCGCTGTTTATTTCAGCAATGGCTCTTGAACAAACAGTCAAAGATCTCCAGGCACAAAATGCACAGTTCCAAGAGCTGATCCTGAACTTGTCCAAGGGGCAGGATGAATTGAAGAAACTACTGGCCAAGAAGACTAAGAAGACTAGAAGGTCAGGTGGCCTAATCAACATGGGAAGAAGGTTCAGAGGTCCTGTCAAGACCAAAGAACAGGTTGAAGATTATGAGTCTGAAGAGTCTGAGAAAGAAGGAGGCAGTCTCCATAATACAATGGGGGACTCTGATTCTGAAGCTAACTACTATCATGAGCCTAATGAAGATAAGTTCTGTTAGAACAATTATGGTTCTGAACCTCTAAGTGTTTTGATGATAACAAAGCTTTTTATATTAGAAGTTCTAATGAATATATTTACTCTTGTGTAGAAGAAAAATTCATTTAAGTAAACAGTACGCGCTTAGAAGATTCATTTAGTCACATACAGAAGATACTCTCAAAGGAGAATCCAGCATTAAATAATATATTTATTGGCTGCGCATCTTATATTTATTATCTCTGATCTCCGCTTAGAAGATGTTGGTATCCTTATTAAAGACATTAATTAAAGGATATTTTAATTAATGAACAAAGACAAGTATCTCTGCTTATGGAAGGAATTTATGGTATTAAAGTCTATCCTAATTTAATTCAAGATGTCTCCAACGGCTACATTCTTCAAGTACTATATAAAGGACTTCATTTGAAGATTTCAGTGATACACTTTAATACATTCACGCAAATAGATTGAATCAACTTGTGCTTACTATTGTAACTTTCACTTAGTGATCTCTGCTTATCTAGAAGCAATTTAAGTTACTTCTTTATTATATTTTGTAATAGTTATTTTATTCCTTGAGTGACTAAGTTTAGTCAGAAGACTCAAGAGGACATTGACTATAGGTCTTTGTGTGTATTCTTATTGAATAGTGGATTAAGACCTCAGTAGAGGCAAAATCACCTTGGCGGGTGGACTGGACGTAGTTTGAGTTCAAACGAACCAGGATAAATTAAACGTGTCATTAGAAGTTATTTTTAATTGTTAAAGAAAACCCAATTCCAACCCCCCTTCCTTGTGTTTTGCACACCTTCAATTGGCATCAGAGCGCTAGGTTATGAGTAATACACTTAACCGTGTCAGTAAAAGATCCAGAAGTTAAACACATGGCAGAAACTGGAATTAACAACAATGACTATCAGAATGACAAGATCAATGCTAAACCTCCAATATTCAATGGTGACAATTTTGACTACTGGAAGGATGTTCTGGAGAGTTTCTTTCTAGCTCTAGATGGAGATCTCTGGGACATGGTGACAGATGGATACATTCATCCTGTTGGAGCAGATGGTCAGAAGATTGAAAGAAAAAATATGACAGCTCAACAGAAGAAGGAATTCAGAAATCATCACAAAGCTAGGACCATACTTCTAAGTGCCATCTCTTACACAGAATATGAGAAGATCACAAATAGGGATTCAGCTAAACACATGTTTGATTCTCTAAGGATGACACATGAAGGCAACTCTCAAGTCAAGGAAACTAAAGCTCTAGCTCTCATCCAGAAGTATGAAGCTTTCAAGATGGAAGAAGATGAGACCATTGAAAAAATGTTCTCAAGGTTCCAAATCCTGGTAGCTGGACTAAAAGTTCTGGACAAAGGCTACTCAACAGCAGATCATGTGAAGAAAATCATCAGAAGTTTACCAAAAGCTTGGAGGCCCATGGTCACTGCTTTAAAGTTATCAAAAAATCTGAATGAAATTTCCTTAGAAGAACTGATCAGCTCCTTGAGAAGTCATGAGATTGAGTTAGAAGAAGATGAACCCCAGAAGAAAGGTAAGTCTGTAGCTCTTAAATCTAACAAACATGTTTCTAAAGCTTTACAGGCAGAAGAAGAAGAAAGCTCTGGATGCTCATCAGAAGAAGATGAATTATCTCTCCTATCCAGAAGAGTTCAACAACTCTGGAAGCATCGTCAGAAGAAGTTCAGAAATACCAGAAGAACAAACAATTATTCTGAATCAACATCTGGTCATAAGAAACCCAGAAGCAAAGGAGTTGTATGCTACGAATGCAAAGAACCAGGACACTATAAAAGTGAATGTCCAAAACTTCAGAAAGAAAAACCCAGAAACAAATTCAGCAGAGAAAAGAAAAAGAGTCTCATGGCAACATGGGATGATTCTGAATCATCTGAAGCAGAGTTAGATTCTGAAGATGAACAAGCTAATATTGCATTAATGGCAAACATACCAGAAGATGATCACTCATCAGAATCAGAGTTAGAATCAGATTCAGAAGAGGTATTTTCTAAATTTTCCAGACCTCGGTTAGAAGCTAGCCTCTCAGAAATTCTTGAAAAATATCAGAAGCTTCAATTCAAATACAAAGACATTAAACAAAGTCTAGTATCTGAATTAGAAGAAGTTAGAAAACTAAAAACAGAAAACTCTGAGCTAAAAGAAAACCTCTTTGAATGTAAAAACTCTTTTGAGAAACTTAAAGCTCAGAAGAAATCTGAATTAGAAGATCTAATCAGTTCTGATAATATCATAAAACAATATGATTATAGTTTTCAACAATTTCTTACTAAAAGCTTAGATAGAAGCAAGATTGCATCTATGATCTATGGTGTTAGCAGAAATGAAAGAAGAGGCATAGGCTATGTGAAAAATAAAGAAACTCTGAAACTAAAAAATATTGATGACATTGTCATAAATACAAATACTCCTCTAAGTTCTCATTTCACCTATGGTCATAATCATGATCTTATATATACTAGTGAGTCATCTTGTTCTACAAGTTCTGATTTGAAACCTAAAATGAATCAGAGGTTTGTAAAAACTAACAAACAAGGACCCAGAAGAATATGGGTACCCAAGGATAAAATTGTGTATGTTGCAGATGTCTTTAATCGCAAAACTGAAACACCAATCATGGTACCTAGACTCTGGATGCTCACGTCACATGACGGGAAGAAAGCATATGTTCCAAAGTCTTGAATTAAAAGATGGAGGCCACGTAGGTTTTGGAGGCAATCAAAAAGGAAGAATAATTGGCTCTGGAACTATTGGTAATGGAAATCTTCCCTCTATCTCTAATGTTCTACTTGTAGAAGGATTAATGCATAACTTATTATCCATAAGTCAATTAAGTGATAATGGCTATGACATAATCTTTAATCAAAAGTTCTGTAAAGCTGTTAGTCAGAAAGATGGAACAATCCTCTTTAGTGGAAAGAGAAAGAACAACATTTATAAAATAAAGCTTTCAGAATTAAAAATTCAAAATGTAAAATGTCTAATGTCTGTGGAAACTGAGCAATGGGTCTGACACAGAAGATTGGGACATGTTAATATGAGAAGACTATCTCAACTTAACAAACTCAATCTAGTCAGAGGACTTCCAAATCTGAAGTTCAACTCAGAAGCTCTGTGTGAAGTATGTCAGAAAGGCAAATTTTCAAAAACTGGTTTTAAAGCTAAAAATGTTGTATCTTCCTCTAGACCATTAGAACTTCTGCACATTGACTTGTTTGGACCAGTGAAAACTGCTTCTGTCAGTGGCAAAAAGTATGGATTAGTGATCGTAGATGACTTCAGCAGATGGACATGGGTAAAGTTTCTTAGACACAAGGATGAGTCAATTGCTGTATTTTCTAACTTCTGCAAACAAGTTCAAAATGAAAAAGAATCTAAAATCATTAAAGTCAGAAGTGATCATGGTGGAGAATTTGAAAATAAACAATTAGAATCATTTTTTAATGAAAATGGCATCTCTCATGATTTTTCTTGTCCTAGAACTCCACAACAAAATGAAGTTGTAGAACGTAAAAATAGAACATTACAAGAGATGGCCAGAACCATGATAAATGAGACTAATATGGCTAAACATTTTTGGGCAGAAGCAGTAAATACAGCATGCTATATTCAGAATAGAATCTCTATAAGACCTATTCTTGAAAAGACTCCTTATGAATTGTGGAAGAACAGAAAGCCCAACATTTCATACTTTCATCCTTTTGGATGTATTTGTTTTATCTTAAATACTCTTGATACTCTGAATAAATTTGATTCTAACGCACAAAAGTGTTATATGTTAGGATACTCTGAACGTTCTAAGGGATACAGAGTATACAATACAGAAACACGCATTGTGGTAGAATCTATTCATGTCAAATTTGATGATAAGCTTGGTTCTGAAAAACCAAAGCAGAATGAATTTTCTGCAGATATAGAAGTAGAAATCTCTACAAACAGAACTTCTAAAAATCAATCATCTAAAGATCAAAACAATACAATTTCTCCAACAACATCTGAAGAACCCATCCAGAAGAAACTATCCAGAAGCAATATTAATCACCCAGAAGATAAAATCTTGGGAAAGAAAGATGAACCAATCAGAACAAGATCTTCATTTAAAAACTCTGAAGAGACTTTAATGGGACTTGTTTCTCTGATTGAACCAACTTCCGTAGAAGAAGCTCTCTCAGAAAATGATTGGATTCTGGCTATGCAAGAAGAACTAAATCAATTCACCAGAAATGATGTGTGGGATCTAGTTCCTAGGCCCAGAGGATTCAACATCATTGGCACCAAGTGGGTATTCAGAAACAAGCTAAATGAGCAAGGAGAAGTTGTCAGAAACAAAGCAAGACTGGTTGCACAAGGTTATAGTCAACAAGAAGGAATTGACTATACAGAAACCTATGCACCAGTCGCCAGGTTAGAATCAATCAGACTTCTAATATCATTTGCTGTAAATCATAATATTATTCTATATCAAATGGATGTCAAAAGTGCATTTTTAAATGGCTATATTGATGAAGAAGTGTACGTACACCAACCCCCTGGTTTTGAAAATACAAAATTTCCAGAACATGTTTTCAAACTCAAAAAATCATTATATGGTTTAAAACAAGCTCCCAGAGCTTGGTATGAAAGACTAAGTAATTTTCTTCTGGAAAATAAGTTCATCAGAGGGAAAGTGGATACAACTCTTTTCAGTAAAAACATTAAAAATGATCTTCTGATATGTCAAATTTATGTAGATGATATAATTTTTGGTTCTACTAAGAGTGCCTTGGGAAAGGAATTTGCTAAATCTATGCAGGCAGAATTTGAGATGAGCATGATGGGAGAACTAAAGTTCTTTCTAGGAATTCAAATAAATCAAACATCAGAAGGAACATATATCCATCAAAGCAAATATGTAAAAGAACTTCTGAAGAAATTTGACTTATCAGAAAGCACTATATCTAAAACTCCTATGCATCCTACTTGTATTTTGGAGAAAGAAGAGGTAAGTAAGAAAGTAGATCAGAAGCTCTACAGAGATATGATTGGATCTCTCCTCTATCTAACTGCTTCTAGACCAGATATTCTATACAGTGTATGTTTATGTGCTAGATTCCAATCAGATCCTAGAGAAACTCACTTAACAGCAGTTAAGAGAATCTTTAGATATCTGAAAGGTACTACTAATCTTGGTCTGTACTACAGAAGATCAGAAGAGTATAAACTTGTAGGATATTGTGACGCTGATTTTGCTGGAGACAGAACAGAAAGAAAAAGTACCTCCGGAAGTTGTCAATTTCTGGGAGACAGTCTAATCTCTTGGTCTAGCAAAAGACAGTCAACCATAGCATTATCAACTGCAGAAGCTGAATACATTGCAGCAGCTGGATGCAGTACTCAGATGCTCTGGATGAAAAATCAGCTTGAGGACTTCAATATCTATGAGAGTAACATTCCCATCCTCTGTGACAATACTTCTGCTATTTGTCTCTCTAAAAACCCAATTTTACATTCTAGAGCTAAACACATAGAAGTTAAACATCACTTCATTAGGGACTATACTCAGAAGGGAATTTTAATGTTAAAATTTATAGACACAAATCACCAATGGGCTGATATTTTTACAAAACCCCTTCCTGAAGATAGATTTAATTTCATACTAACTAACCTTAGCATGAAATTATGTCCAGAATGAAAATGCTTTACTTATATGTTTTTATCACTTAGAAGTTCTGATATTTATCCTCTATATGGTTATCTCAGAAGATGCTATGCTCTAACTGTTTCATTCTTAGAACTTCTGTTCAAAGGATTAACATGCAGATCTTCAAATCAACAAGTGTCAACAAGGCTCTAAGGATTTCCATCAGAATTAAAACAAGTGTCCAAATTCTAAAAAGTGACAGAACATGCTTTGGTAACTGTTCTCTACAGAAGGACAACTGTTGATATTCTGGAATCTGATACGGCTAAACTTGACACCAAAAAGGCAAAAATCTCTTGGGTAACTGTTCCAGAATCGTTTACGCCTTACCCTATGTCAGCGCATTTAATGCATTTAATCATTATGTTTTTAAACTTAAATTTTCCCACTAATTTCTCAACTAATTAAATGCTTTATTTTTCTATATATGTAAAGTGTCTCTCTCACTTTCATCTTTTACCCGTATTTCATTCTTACTGAATTGTTTTACCCTCACTCTTGCGTTTTCTCTAAAAAAAATTTCAAAAACCCTAAACCTTCAAATATCATCTTAGTAACTAATGGCTTCATCTTCTCATCAACGCAAAGATTTTTCTGATGTGTTCTATGTTGAGCCCACGAAGACTCTCTCAACTCCTACTGACAAATTGGAAGTCCTGTGTGAGTTATTTGTGGATTTCGACAGTTTGAAGGAAAATGGTTTTGATCTCCTCCCGTATGTTGAAGCTCAAGGCTGGGAAAAGTATTTTGACCGATTAATGGGACCAGTCTTTCCAAAACTGGTTAAATAATTCTGGGCTTATGCAACATCAAACGACGCACAGGTTACCTCTTACGTGCTTGGTAAAAGGGTGGTTATTTCTGAAGACCATCTTGCTAAACTTCTTGAAGCTGATGGAAATGGCATCAAGTGCAGTGACATGGACAAAGCATCTGATACTACTATGATAGCAAAGGAAATTTTTACCTCTGGCAAACCCTCCAACAAAATCAAAGACTTGAAAACCCCTCTCCGTATTTGGGCCAAAATCATTCTTGGGACAATCTGTCACAGGAAACCTACCAACTCTCCAGATTACATCAACCTGGACCAACAATTTCTTCTCTACTTCATTGCCAAAAAGAGAAAGATCAACCTTGCACACACTTTATTCCAGAATCTGAGAGTCAGTGTGAAGGAAACCAGAGATGGTGAAAAGACCAAAAGGGATTGGATTCCTTTTGGACGTATTATTTCTGACATACTTTGCCAAAACAAGTTGGTAGACTTTCTAGCAGAGTTGAAGCAAACTGAACTTCTAGAAACAGATGTTGGAAAACCTCTGAATGCAAAGAACTTGAAAAAGATGAAGTTCATTACTTCTATTCAGCAAGAACCTGTTCTTCATTCTAGAGAAGTAATCATCACCAGAAGGATCCCATTGGAAGACTTCCCTCTCTTCTCCTCTGACACACCTGCAGATGTTGTAGTTAACTACCTGGATATCTGCAAGCAACAGGGTATGGACCCCCAGTTCAAGCTTACTGAACTCAAACAGAAAGCTCCAGACGCTGCCTCTGTAAGACTCAAGAAGCGAAAGACTGCTGGAGGACCTTCTCAGAAGATGCCAAAATCATCTAGAACTTCAGGTAAAACTTCTGCCTCTAACTCTGAATTCATTTCTGTATTAGAAGCAGTTAATGTAGAAGTGTCTGAATTACCTTCTAGCACCCCACCTTCTAGCCATCTATCCTCTGTTGATATTCCTTCTGCACAAATCCCTACCTCTGAACCACCTCAATCTGTTAATCCTATTCAAACTGAAATCCCTGCAACTACTGCTGTCGTATCCATCCTCTCATCACTATATCCACCAGAAGCTGAAACCCATCAACCACAAACTATTTCTGATTTTGACATACCCATTGATAATACCCCACTATCTGACATTGATCGCTCTCCAACAACTGAAACACAAACTGCCTTGCAACATGCCCTATCAGATCTTGAACAGTTTCAAGACTCAGAATCTGTCCAACTTCCATCTCCTGAACATGGACCTAGACTATCCCCCATAAGAGAAAGCTCACTATCCTCTTATATATCTACACCACCAAACTCACCTACATTCATAAACATTCCTGATACTCCAGAAGAAACTGAAAATGAAAATCCTCTCAGAACATCTGTTGATTTTGAAGCCCTACAAAAACTGTCCTCAGTATCAAACAAAACAGCAATACCTATACCAAAACCGAAACCATCTAGAACAGACATTTCTGCTTTACTTCTTGCTTTTGAAACAGGCTTGAAATTAAAGTTAGAGGATCTGAAGTCTGCATGCTCAGAGCTTACAGATCCAGCTGCTTCTGATTTTCTGTGGGCTACCCTCAGAAAGTGGTTTAATGCTGAGTCCAAACGACTTAAGGACATCTGCTATGATGTTGCTCACCAGAACTTCTGTGAGTACCTTCAAGTAGTCGTTTCTAATGTTGAACAAGCTAAACCTCTTCTGCTGGATAACAAGCCTTGGACAGAGTCAGAACCTCTGGATGAACTCTCTGCACTTCAAATGGTCTTGGTATCTTCTGAAGAAGAGCATGTTGATGAACCTGAGACTCAAGCTGCCCCAGAAGTTGAAGAACCTCTGGCTACAGATTTTGTTCTGCAAACTCTACAAGAGCTGAAGAAGGAAAATCAGCTGGTGAAACAACGTCTGGATAAGCAAGATGAAACCACTGCTGAAATGAAGGCATTGCTTGGCAAGCAAGTGGAATCATCATCAAAAATCAAATCTTTGTTGGAGACCTTAGTTACTAAGATGAACTCCTAATTTTTTTTTTGCTTATCTTCTACCTTAGCTGTTCCTCTGTTTTATCTGCTGCTTCTGCATAACTCTTTAAAGTTCTACTGGTTTTTGCTTTAAATATAATTTTACTATATTAGTTATTATCTGTCCTTTTCATGTGCTTTAATTCTTTTTGATTATGACAAAAAGGGGGAGAAAAGTAAATGATTCTGATCCATAGCAGTTTACCATAATTTGCCTCTTACATATAATTCTAATAAAACTATTTGAGTCGTTATCATAGAAAAGAAACAGGTCAAGTAATCAACTCAGGGGGAGCTAATAATCATGGAACATCTGAAGAATTTTTCTTCTAATCAAAGGGAGTTCACTTAATTTTATTAAACACTATTCTCTTTATTTAAATGTTTTGTCATCATCAAAAAGGGGGAGATTGTTAGAACAATTATGGTTCTGAACCTCTAAGTGTTTTGATGATAACAAAGCTTTTTATATTAGAAGTTCTAATGAATATATTTACTCTTGTGTAGAAGACAAATTCATTTAAGTAAACAGTACGCGCTTAGAAGATTCATTTAGTCACATACAGAAGATACTCTCAAAGGAGAATCCAGCATTAAATAATATATTTATTGGCTGCGCATCTTATATTTATTATCTCTGATCTCCGCTTAGAAGATGTTGGTATCCTTATTAAAGACATTAATTAAAGGATATTTTAATTAATGAACAAAGACAAGTATCTCTGCTTATGGAAGGAATTTATGGTATTAAAGTCTATCCTAATTTAATTCAAGATGTCTCCAACGGCTACATTCTTCAAGTACTATATAAAGGACTTCATTTGAAGATTTCAGTGATACACTTTAATACATTCACGCAAATAGATTGAATCAACTTGTGCTTACTATTGTAACTTTCACTTAGTGATCTCTGCTTATCTAGAAGCAATTTAAGTTACTTCTTTATTATATTTTGTAATAGTTATTTTATTCCTTGAGTGACTAAGTTTAGTCAGAAGACTCAAGAGGACATTGACTATAGGTCTTTGTGTGTATTCTTATTGAATAGTGGATTAAGACCTCAGTAGAGGCAAAATCACCTTGGCGGGTGGACTGGACGTAGTTTGAGTTCAAACGAACTAAGATAAATTAAACGTGTCATTAGAAGTTATTTTTAATTGTTAAAGAAAACCCAATTCCAACCCCCCTTCCTTGTGTTTTGCGCACCTTCAAGTTCAAGATGCTGGTGGATAGAATGGATGCTATGGAATTGCAAAAGTCTTCTGGGTTGGATTTTGAAGACCTGAGTTTGATATCTGGGGTGGTCATACCCATTGGTTTCAAGGTTCCTACTTTCGTAGTTTACGATGGTGTCTCTTGTCCCAAGCTGCATCTAAGGTCCTATGTCCGGAGAATCCAACCCCATACTGCTGATAAGAAGTTATGGATCCATTTCTTCCAAGAGAGCTTATCTGGAGCTCAATTGGAATGGTACTATTAGTTGGAGAGTGTCAACATCCGTGATTGGAATGATCTTGTTGAAGCCTTTTATAAGCAATATCAATACAATGCTGATCTAGCCCCTACTCGCATGCAACTGCAAAACATGTCTATGGGTGCTAAAGAAAATTTCAAGGAGTATGCCTAGAAGTGGAGAGATTTGGCTGGCAGAGTGCAACCCCCTCTAACTGACAGGGAGTTAGTTGATATGTTCATGTGTACGCTGAATGGTCCTTTTTACAGTCATCTCATTGGAAGCTCATCATCTGGCTTCACTGAGTTGATAATGACAGGAGAGCGCGTAGAAAGTGGTATAAGGAGTGGCAAGATCCAAGTGGGTGCTTCTTCATCCAGTACTACAAAGAAGCCCCCTAGTGGGAAGAAAGAGTCGAATGTTGTTTATGGTCAACCTGACCATAATAGGAGGCATCAGTCTGTGAGTGCAGTTCATATCTCCAATCTAACTCCTGCAACACCAGAGCCACCCCAGGGCAATCAACAGAGGCCTAGAAGGCAGTTCACTAAGATCAACATGTCACTGGCCTAAGCCTTACAACACTTGTTAAAGGGTGAACTTATCACTTTGAGGGACCCTCCTCAGAATCCCAATGTTACCTCTCCCAGGTACAATCCTAATGCACGATGTGCATATCATTCAAATTGTCAGGGACATGATACCAATAGTTGCTGGGTATTGAAGAATAAAATTCAAGATATGATTGATGCTGGAGAGATTGAGTTTGACCCTCCGGGTACTCCAAATGTGATTACTGCTCCCATGCCAAATCATGAGAAGACTGTCAATGCCATTGATGAAGTTTCACATATTTCCTCAGTTGCAGATCTGACTACACCATTGTCTGTTATTAAGAAGAAGTTAGTATAAGCTGGGTTCTTTCCAGGTTGTCGTGAAGATTGTTTATATTGTGCTTATAAGCCGGATAGTTGCTGGAGGTTGAAGGACGAAATTCAACGCCTCATGAATAATTACACCATAGTGTTTGAGAGGACCCCATCTTCTGTGGAGAGCATGGTTGATCATATAACTAAAGGTGCGAAGGTTGAAGAGGTGGATATGGTTGATAAAGTGCCGGTAAGGATTACTTCTAAGGGACCTGTAAAAATCACTCGTAAAGGTCCAACTAAAATTACTGCTGAAGGCCCTGTGAAGATTGTTGCTGAAGCTAGAGTGGCTCCTATGATCATTACCACTCCGGGTCCTATTCCATATACTTCTGATAAGGCGGTGCCTTGGCATTATGGCTCCGATGTTTATATTCATGGTGTTAAGCAGGAATCCTTAGTTGATACGCCTATTGCTGATGAAAACCTTGATGTTGATAATATTGCTGGATCTAGTAAGATCACACGAAGCGGAAGAGTTTTCTCTCCTCCAGTTACCTCCAAGAATACAGTTACTCCAGCTACTACCTCTACTGCTGATGCTCGGGGCAAAGGTCCTGTTATTGAACCTATACAAACTGATGTACCAGCTGCTGATGATCTTGCTAAGCAGATGGAAGAAGTATTGAAGATCATTCGCAAGAGTGATTATGACATTGTTGATCAATTGGGGCATACTCCCTCCAAGATTTCTATGTTGTCTTTATTGTTGTGTTCTGAGGCTCATGCCAAAGCCTTGATTAAATTTTTGAAGACTGCTCACGTACCAAATGAGATTTCTGTAGATCAGTTTGAAAATTGTGTTGCACACTTGACCTATGATAATGGGTTAGGTTTCTCCGATGCTGATTTGACTCCGGCCAAGAGGGATCATAACAGGGCTCTACATATCTCTATTGAATGCAGGGGCACTACCCTGTCACATGTGCTAATAGACAATGGTTCCACGCTGAATGTGTTGCCCAAAGAAGTCCTGAATAAGCTTAGTCCTGAAGATGCTGTGTTGAAGCCCAGTAATATAGTGGTGAAGGCTTTTGATGGCTCGAGGAGAGTGGTGCATGGAGAAATTTATCTCCCAATCAAAGTTGGTTCTCAGGTCTTCAATGCTACCTTTTATGTAATGGATATTCGTCCTTCGTATTCTTGTTTACTTGGACGTCCTTGGATCCATGGGGCAGGTGCTGTAACCTCCACCTTACATCAGAAGCTGAGATATCCAGTAGAAGGGAAAGTTGTCACTGTTTATGGAGAGGAAGGATATATAGTTAGCCATGTGAACACCTTTAAATATCTTGAAGTGGAAGGTGAATATGTTGAAACTCCGTGTCAAACATTTGAAGTGGTTCCTTGGGTTGTTAACAATTATGAAGCTCCTCCTGTTGTCAAGAAAGTTCCTGTGGTCACCAGAGTACCTCCTACAATGGCTTCCCTCAAAGATGCTAGAGCTGTGGTGGATGAAGGTGGTTATACTATTTGGGGTCAGCTTCCTGATATTCCTTACAAGTCTGACAAATTTGGTTTGGGTTTCACTGCAGAGTCCCAGAAGGCTATTCGTCGTGCTCGTGCTGTTCGTATCACCAATCAGGGGATTATGAAGAATCAGATCAATGTTGTGGGTGACTATGATGAAGATTACAACTTGGATGCTTGGATTTTTCCTACTGTGGGTGCTGGGCTCAATAATTGGAAAGCTGAAGATGTTATTCCTATCTCCTTTAGTCAGGAGTAAATACTATTACTGTGTTGTTACTTTTAAATTTGTAATCTTTGAACAATTAAACTCTTAAGCCTTGTGCCTTACCCGGGGCACAATGGTATGCTTGTGTCGGGATGTTATTTCATTTGCATACTTCATTCAATAAGAATCAGTGGACGTTTCGTTTTCGTAAATATTGTGTTCCTTGTCTTTCTTTTATTTTATTTTTTCATCAGCTATGTGTTCTTACACACACCCACATCACTAAAATGCAGATCCTCATCCACTCTGGATCCTGTTGATAACAGTTCTACTATTGCCAATTATAATTTCGAGAATCCGATCTATCAAGCTGAAGATGGAAAGGAGGACAATTGTGAAGTACCTGTAGAGCTTGCTAGGTTGCTACAACAAGAAGAGAAAGCTATACAGCCACATGAAGAGCCAATTGAAGTTGTGAATCTGGGAACTGAAGAAAACAGGAAAGAGGTCAAGATAGGGGCTGAATTAGAGGATAATGTCAAGAGCAGATTGATTCAGATGTTACATGACTATGTGGAGATCTTTGCTTGGTCCTACGAAGATATGCCAGGGTTGGATACAGACATTGTGGTTCACCGTTTACCAGTAAAAGAAGATTGTCGTCCAAAAAAGCAGAAGGTTCGTCGCATGCGTCCTGAAATGTCAGAGAAGATTAAGGCATAGGTGATGAAACAGTTTGATGCAGGGTTCTTAGCTGTGACTTCTTATCCTCAGTGGGTTGCAAATGTGGTACCGGTACCTAAGAAAGATGTTAAGGTACGTATGTGTGTAGACTACAGAGATTTGAACAAGGCCAGCCCCAAAGATGACTTTCCACTTCCTCATATTGATGTTCTGGTAGACAATACTGCTCATCATAAAGTATTCTCTTTCATGGATGGTTTCTCTGGTTACAATCAGATCAAGATGGCACCTGAAGATATGGAGAAGACAACATTTGTTACACAGTGGGGCACTTTTTGTTATAAAGTGATGCCATTTGGTTTGAAGAATGCAGGGGCAACATATCAGCGTGCTATGGTGGCTTTGTTTCATGATATGATTCATCACGAGATAGAGGTATATGTGGATGATATGATAGTCAGGTCCCAAAATGAAGAGCAACACCTTGATCATCTGCATAAGTTGTTTGAGAGGTTGAAGAAATACAAGTTGAGATTGAACCCAAACAAGTGTACTTTTGGAGTTAGATCTGGAAAGCTCCTGGGTTTCATTGTCAGTGGAAAAGGTATTGAAGTAGATCCTGTAAAAGTGAAGGCTATACAAGAAATGCCAGCTCCCCGTACTGAGAAGGAGGTTAGAGGTTTCTTGGGACGATTGAATTACATTGCAAGATTTATTTCCCAATTAACTGCTACCTGTGAGCCAATCTTCAAGTTGTTGAAGAAAGATCAGGTAATGGAATGGAATGATGAGTGCCAGACAGCATTTGATGAAATCAAGAAATATCTCCTAGAACCTCCAATTTTGATGCCACCAGTTGATGGAAGACCCTTGATTATGTACTTAACAGTGTTAGACAACTCAATGGGGTGTGTCTTGGGGCAACATGACGAGTCTGGTCGAAAAGAGCAGGCAATATACTACCTTAGCAAAAAGTTTACCGACTGTGAAACAAGATACTCACTGCTCGAGAAAACTTGCTGCGCTTTGGCATGGGCTGCTCGCCGACTAAGACAGTATATGTTGACCCATACTACCTTGTTGATTTCGAAGATGGATCCAATCAAGTACATATTCGAGAAACCTGCTCTCTCCGGAAGAATAGCAAGATGGCAAATGATCTTAACAGAATATGATATACAGTATACTACTCAGAAGGCCATCAAAGGAAGTGTTGTAGCTGATCATTTGGCTCATCAAGCAGTGGATGATTACCAGTCAATGAGTTTTGAGTTCCCCGATGAAGACATTATGATTATTACCAAATAACCTGGACAATATGACAGACCTGAACAAGGATCCCGATGGACTATGGTTTTTGATGGAGCTTCTAATGCACTTGGTAATAGTGTTGGTGTTGTGATCAGTTCCCCTGAAGGTTGTCATACCCCGATTACTGCAAGAATTTGTTTCTATTATACCAATAACATGGCTGAGTATGAGGCATGTATCCTGGGTATCAAAGCTGCCATTGATATGAAGATTCAGTTCCTTGACGTGTATGGAGATTCAGCCCTGGTAGTAAGTCAGATTAAAGGAGAGTGGGATACCAAGCATGATAACCTCATCCCTTACAGAGAGTATGTGTTGTCTTTGATCCCATATTTTAAAGAGATTACCTTTGGACATATCCCACGAAGAGAGAATCAATTGGCAGATGCATTAGCCACCATGGCATCCATGTTTGAGATCAGCTGGGATGATGAGGCTCCCAAGATTACTATTGATAGATTTGAGAAACCTGTTGTAACACGGTGGGAGAACTGACTTTAGTTATATGTTGCGTATAGCAAGAGTCGCCACCGACTTTTATTTTATCCAAAGGAAAGGCATAAAAGAACAGGAAAGACCTTTTTAAAATATTTTTGGGTCCGGGGGGTAGGTTATGTAAAGGGAAGGTGTTAGCACCCTTTACATCCATGGTTATCCATGGGCTCTTAGTTAGTTACTTAGCTCACTTTAAAATGTTTTTGAAAAGTGTGAAGTGTGTGAATAGAAATTTTCATAAGAGTTTGATAATGATCCATGTACGGATGAGTAAAAAACCTTTGTTTTTGAAAATTGTTTGAAATTGTGAAGTGTTTGAAATTGTTTTGAAGTAGTGAGCAAGTAACTATGAGGAACCTACCCTAAAGTTTAAGTCTTTCTGTTCTTTATCCTTTAAATGGTAAGACTATCCCTATTATTAAGGAATAGGTAGTCATTACCTTGGATGTGAGGGACAAGTGAAGGGACATCTGTTATTTAGGCAACTGTGGGGTGTATAAGCAATTTTGGAGGGACTATCATCTTTATTCGAAAGGGACAAGATCATTACGAAGGCAACATTCGAAAGGGACTTGATCTTTTATCTGTTAAGGGACTAGATGATGTGAATTTGAGGCACTTTTGCTTTATACACCCTACTTGACCTTTTTGATTAGGCAACAATGAGAGGTAACCCTAGAAAGTGAGATGGCGATCAAAGATCGACTTACGTGTGTGAGTGTACAGTTTAATATTTATCTTTAAATTTAAATGATCTAAGTTAATTTTAAATAACATACATGTTTACACTCCCTATTTTTACTAACCATGACATAAAAAATAAATAATTCAAATATTACAAAAAATTACATCCAGGAGCAGTTACAATAATAATAATAAGCAATTAAAATAAATAGTAAAAATAAAATAATAAGCAAAATAAATAAGCAATATAGTTGGGGTTAGTGAAAATTATAATAATAATCACAATTTAAAAATAAATGGGGTTAGTAATAATCATATAAACATAATTAATAATAACAAACAAAAATATTAAAATAATTAAAAGATCAAATTTTTATATGAACAATTATTTAAGATTAATAAGAAAAATATAAACAATTGTATTTAATTATAAAGTTTTAAGTTATTTGTAGATTATATAGAAAAATAAGTTAATGATAAACATATTATAGAAATAAATATAATTACAAAATTAATTTAACAATTTTTAATTATTCCTAAGCATATATTAACAATTATAAAAATGCAAAATTAAAAATATAAACAATTTAGGTCATATTTACATGTTATAAAAAAATAGGATTAATTATGATTATATTTACAAAATTAGAAATTAAAATCATAAAATAGAATTAGGTTTTTTAATTGCTTAGAAAAAATAAATTAGGGTTTGTTTTATTTACAAAATTAATTTAATGGATATACACATATTATAATCTAAATACATATAAAAAAAAAACTAATTTTTGAATTAAGAAAAATAGTTTTAGGATTTAGAGAATATATGTTTTATTTCTTGAATTATTTAGATATATATATATATATATATATATATATATATATATATATATATATATATATATATATATATATATATATATATATATATATATATATATATATATATATATATATATACAAAATTATATCCAATTAATAATAAAATAATTAGAACAAATAAAATAAAAGAAAAAGTGGGAACTTACCTGGCTGGGGTTTGAACCCAGCACCCTCAGCTTGCCAATAACAAAACATACCACCAGGCTGCCAGCGTGCAGGTGATAGAGGAATGGATCCAATTTGTTTTATGCAATAAACCTGAAAAATCACAAAAATAAGAAAAACCAAAAGGTCGGGGGGGGAATCGAACCCAGGACCTTACACACAAACACACAGGTACATGACCATTCCAGCTAGATGAGCGAACCTGTTACCAATCCCACTACAAATAATAATATATTAAAGTTGTAGTTTAAATGGAAAAATACCAAAAGAATTGGCTGGAGGCAGGATTCGAACCCCTGCCCTTCAACCAAACACACGCTAGCCTTACCACTGGGACAAGCGTTGGCTTGTGAAATAAAACAGACAACAAAACATAAAATATTTAAAATAAAATTCAAATTTCCAGAAACGCGCGCAGGGGTCATCTTCAACCTCTGGATTTTTAAGTTTGCTGCGAAAATTGCTGCGAACTTACTTGCGATTTTTCCTGCGTTTACAAAACCTACGAAATTCAAACATTAACAAAACAGTGAAATTTCATGAAATTGGTTACACCATTGAATTCCTAATGAGATTTCCAGTCATTCTATGTCTTTAGAATCCATTTATCTTGGCTAGATAATGAAACCCTAAATGAAGCCGCAAACCCTAAACATGGTGAATCACGATTCAGGCCATGAAACTTTAGTTTAAATGTCCAGAAAGCTTCTACACTATCACACAAACAATATTGATCAATCAAAATTCATTAAAAACCATTCAATAACCAGAATCGAAAAATTAAAATGTGATGAATATTTTGAATCGGATTATGCGAATGGAGAGGTTTTAGATGCAAATGATGATTGGTTTTGCTTCAAGAATGTCCAAGGAACATTGCTATGTCTTTAGATTACCTTCAAATGCCCTATATATTGAAAACCGAATTTGAGTTTGTGAAGGTTTTTGAACAATGCAACTTACACTTGGGAGATAGAAAATTCGTGCTTGTGCTAGGGTTTGTGTTAAGTACTTATAGGACAATGTATTAGGTCAGAAAAATTGATCATTTGTGTGGAAGATTTGATCTAAAAAGATTAAAAAAGATGGCCTTTGAAAATCAAATTTTCTTGCATAAACACTTGCTATTTTGGTATGATTCTCATTACTCTTGTATCAATCAAGTCTAAATATAATTTAAGACCTTCTAGAAACCAAATCAAATTTAATTTTCATTATTTTATATTTTATTTGAATTTAAAATGATTTTTTAATATAAAAATCATAATAAATAAAAACAAAATGAATAAAATTATGAATAAATCAATTTAATTTCGTGCAAGATGTTTTGAAGTGGATTGGGTCATTATTTGGCAAGCCCATTTGGAAAAAATTGGTTTTAGACCTCCATTTTCTTCATGAACCAACCCAAAATTTCCCAACTTTGCAAGGGCACATATCCTTCAATTTTAATGGTATGAGGGTGTTCTTGGACATTTTGGAAAGCTTGAAGAGTCCTCTAACCAACCCCACTGGTTTCATGTCCATATCATTTACCAATCTCAAGTTATGCCCTTTTGAAGTTGTTGACTTTTTGTTGACTTTCAAAAGGACCTATAATGTCTTAGCTCATACCTTTCAAATGAAGCATTTTTGGGCTTGGCTTGTGAGACACAAAGTTGTAGAGAATTCAATTTCCTTCAAAATGAGCTTTGGATGGAGACTTCGTGATGAAGCATGTGAAAGTTATGGCTGGTCAAAGTTCAGTTGACTTTTACTAAGGAAACCCTAATTTAGAAACTCCTGATTCTTGATGATCTGGAATCTCCTTGATGAATCATGATCAACCCTTGATCAAATGATGAATTTTACTTCATATACTTGATGTTGGCAAAAAATCATGAAGTTTGACTTTGGTTTGACCACAGTTGACCTCAGTTTGACTTTTTAACTGCTTTGACTGATTTTGACTTATCTGATCATTTGACTGAGCAAACCTTTGAGAAAAGTCTTGAAACTTGTCATGGGGGTTCTTACACACATATAAGATGTTATGAAGCTCACTTGAAGTCCTGGAAGTTCATTTAGCCTGATTAAAGTCAAAACCCTAGTTTTGGATGCACTGCTTAGGAGGTGCATTGTCTGAGGGAATTGTCAACTCTTCTGACCAATTGTGAACTTTGTGAACCTTGTGAACCATCATAAAATGTCTTGTGAACCTCATGAGAGGTATTGTGAACCTTGTGAACCTTGTGAACCTCATAAAGTGACTTGTAGACTTCATGAACCTCATGAAAGGTCTTGTAAGTATTGTGAATCTTGTGAGCCTTGTGAACCTTCATAAAGTAACTTGTAGACTTCATGAACCTCATGAAAGGTCTTGTAAGTGTTGTGAATCTTGTGAACCTTGTGAACCTCATAAAGTGACTTGTAGACTTCATGAACCTCATGAAAGGTCTTGTAAGTGTTGAGAATCTTGTGAACCTTGTGAACCTTCTTAGCACACAAAGTCTTGTATTGTGAGGGCAAATTTTGGGGTGCAACAGCTGCCCCTGTTCAATTTTCTGAAACCTGAGGGGTTAGATTGGTACATTTGCCAGTCGTGACCTGGAAGGTTGAAGGGGATTGAACACAAAAGCCCAAAAATTTGCACTCACCAGTGCATAGAGTGATATTGATGGTTGGTTGTATATGCTTGAGTGGGCTTAAAGATGCCACTTGGAGAAAAAAAGTTCTTCAGATACATTTCTTGGAGAATAAGCAGTCCAAAACATGATGATAACTTTCAGGAAGATAAAGCAGTCCTGATGGATGGTATGCTTTCAGGAAGATGAAGCAGTCCTGATGTGATAATAAGCTTTCAGGAGGATAAAGCAGTCCTGAGATATTGATAATATGCTTTCAGGAGGATGAAGCAATCCTGAGATAATGATGATAGCTATCAGGAGGATGAAGCAGCCCTGAGGTAATAATATGATTTCAGGAGGATAAAGTAATCCTGAGGAACAAGAAGCTGTCAGGAGGATAAAGCAGTCCTGAGGGAATAATAATCTTTCAGGAGGATAGAGCAGTCCCGATGTAGTGATATGCTTTCAGGAGGATAGAGCAATCCTGAAGTAATGACATGCTTTCAGGAGGATAAAGCAATCCTGATGTAGTGATAATAACTTTCAGGAGGATAAAGCAGTCCTGAGGTAATAATGGGCTATCAGGAGGATAAAGCCATCTTGAGGTAATAGTATGCTTTCAGGTGGATAAAGCAGTCCTGAGGTACGAGAAGCTGTCAGGAGGATAAAGCAGTCCTGAGGGAATAATAATCTTTCAGGAGGATAAAGCAATCCTGATAGTCACAAGTTGTTGATGAAGTTTGTTTGCTGGAGAATTAACCTGAAAACAAGGTAGCATTCTGTATGGTAGTATTAGTTTATGCATTATGTATGCATGTATAATATGATGCACTTAAGTAATGTATTATGTATCTATGGTTATGTATATTATGGTATGATGTAAATGATGTATGTATGATATGATGCTGCCTGAAGCGTCTGGATATCTTCGTATAACAACTGCTGGCCAGGGAAAATGAATCCCAATTTGTTGCTGAAGAATATGAAGAACTTGTTCCTGTCTTGTTTGGTAATAAGGTATACATACCCTCTCGTCTGCTGGGGATAGCAAGGTATATATAACCTCCCGTCTGCTGGGGATAGCAAGGTATATATAACCTTCGTCTTCGTTTGATAGTAGGATAGATATAACCTCCGTCTTCGTTCGTCGTACCCTTATTGGAAAGTAAATTCCCGAATATCCGTATGAGGATAAAAGAGATGGATATAAATTCCAAGGGAGATGTGACTTTATGAAGATGGATTTGTCCTACTGAGGGTTTGTAACTGTCTTGTAAAGATGAACCGGCGAAGCTTCGTTGAAATCCTTCCCTCGTTCGTCCTTAGTAAATACTATTACTGCATTTTCATGCATTTCTGGTAAACATCAATCATATTAAGCATACATGCATTTCTGGTAAACATCAATCATATTCAAAAGCATAATACATTCAAACACAACCAATGGACGTTTCGCTTATGTAAATAGGGTAAAAGTAAATCTGGATTCAAAAGATGGAATTTATTTATATCAAAAAGTGACCCATACACGGGTAAATTTGTACAAAGAGACATAAACCCTAGTAAGAGGATTTTGTCATAAAATTTTACAAAACAAAGAAAATCAGCTATGTGGGAAATAATCCTATTGAGTTTCAATTCTACTATTGCCATTATCTTCAAGTATCTCATCTTCTGCTGTTGAGACGGAAATGATTGGATTGAGCTTTATCTGTTCGAACTTGAGTAAGTATCACAACTGGTTGCAGTTTCATGGGTGATCCAAACGAGACATAGTCATACGCTTTAATCCCTAACTTTTGCCTGGATTGCCCTTTCAGGTTTTCAATCCACCGGGATACCCTTTTTTTGCCCAAGCCGCCTTTTCAGGTTTTCGACTTGCCTGGTGTACATATTTTTATATATATCCCTAATTTTTGCCCAAACCCTTTTGGTTTGCCGGGATGCCCTTATTTTTGCCTAGGCCTGTCAACCTAGCGGGTCTCTTTTCATGCGTAGTATTTTTTAACTATGTCCGCGTTTATAGGTTGTGGGAAATCTTCACCATCCATAGTAGTGAGTATCATGGCACCTCCTGAGAACACTGTCTTGACCACAAATGGTCCTTCATATGTTGGAGTCCACTTGCCCCTAGGATCACCCTGTGGTAATATGATACGCTTGATTACCAAGTCACCGGCCTGATATACCTTTGGCTTAACTTTCTTGTTAAAAGCTTTGATCATTCATTTCTGGTACATCTGGCCATGACAAACTGCTGCTAGCCTCTTCTCGTCAATCAAATTTATCTGGTCAAGTCGGGTCTGAATCCACTCATCTTCATCCAAGTCTGCATCCTTCATAATTCTTAAGGAGGGAATCTGAACTTCAATGGGCAGAACTGCTTCCATACCATATACTAAGGAGAATGGGGTTGCCCCTGTTGAAGTACGTATTGTAGTACGATAACCATGAAGAGCAAATGGTAACATCTCATGCCAATCTTTGTAAGTAACAGTCATCTTCTGTATAATCTTCTTGATATTCTTGTTAGCAGCTTCTACTGCCCCATTCATCTTCTTGTAAGCATCATAACTCTTCTCCGTATCGTCCGAAGATGAATGGGGCAGTAGAAGCTGCTAACAAGAATATCAAGAAGATTATACAGAAGATGACTGTTACTTACAAAGATTGGCATGAGATGTTACCATTTGCTCTTCATGGTTATCGTACTACAATACGTACTTCAACAGGGGCAACCCCATTCTCCTTAGTATATGGTATGGAAGCAGTTCTGCCCATTGAAGTTCAGATTCCCTCCTTAAGAATTATGAAGGATGCAGACTTGGATGAAGATGAGTGGATTCAGACCCGACTTGACCAGATAAATTTGATTGACGAGAAGAGGCTAGCAGCAGTTTGTCATGGCCAGATGTACCAGAAACGAATGATTAAAGCTTTTAATAAGAAGGTTAAGCCAAAGATATATCAGGCTGGTGACTTGGTAATCAAGCGTATCATATTACCACAGGGTGATCCTAGGGGCAAGTGGACTCCTACATATGAAGGACCATTTGTGGTCAAAACAGTATTCTCAGGAGGTGCCATGATACTTACTACTATGGAGGGTGAAGACTTCCCGCAGCCTGTAAACGCAGACATAGTTAAAAAATACTACGCATAAAAAGAGACCCGCTAGGTTGACTGGCCTAGGCAAAAATAAGGGCATCCCGGCGAACCAAAAGGGTTCGGGCAAAAATTAGGGATATATATATAAAAAAATGTACACCCGGCAAGTCGAAAACCTGAAAAGGCGGCTTGGGCAAAAAAGGGTATCCCGGTGGATTGAAAACCTGAAAAGGCAATCCAGGCAAAAGTTAGGGATTAAAGCGTATGGCTATGTCTCGTTTGGATCACCCATGAAACTACAACCAGTTGTGTTACTTACTCAAGCTCGAATAGATAAAGCTCAATCCAATCGTTTCCGTCTCAACAGCAGAAGATGAGATACTTGAAGATAATGGCAATAGTAGAATTGAAACTCAATAGGATTATTTCCCACATAGCTGATTTTCCTTATTTTGTAAAAAACTTTATGACGAATTCCTCTTACTAGGATTTTTGTCTCCTTGTACAAACTTACCCATGTACGGGTCACTTGGTGATATAAATAAAATTCTATCTTTGAATCAAGATTTACTTTTACCCTATTTACATAAGCAAAACGTCCATTGGTTGTGTTTGAATGTATGTATGCTTTTGAATATGATTAATGTTTACCAGAAATGCATAAAATGCTTAATATGATTGATGTTTACCAGAAATGCATGAAAATGCAGTAATAGTATTTACTAAGGACGAACGAGGGAAGGAATTCAACGAAGCTTTGCCGGTTCATCCCTACTAGACAGCTACAAGTTCCCCAGTAGGGCAAATCCATATTCATAAATACTTCGAGTCACATCTCCCCGGGAATTTATATCCATCTCTTTTATCCTCAGAAGGATAATCGAGAATTTATTCTTTCAATAGGAGTACGACGAACGAAGACGGGAGGTTATGGATACCTTACTATCGAACGAAGACGGGAGGTTATGGATACCTTACTATCGAACGAAGACGGGAGGTTGTAAGTACTATGTTATCAAACGAGACGGGAACGAGTTTCTCATATTCTTCAGCAACAAATCGGGATTTATTTTCCCTGGCTAGCAGTTGTTATACGAAGATACCCGGACACTCCAGGCTGCATGATTCATACATACATCATCTACATCATACCATAATATACATATCCATAAGTACATAATACATTACTTAAGTGCATCATATTATGCATGCATACATAATGCATAAACTAATATTTTCCTTGCAAGATAGTTATATGCAGGTAAAACAATGTCAACGACTTATACCTCAGGACGTTGTTTATCCTCCTGAAAGCTATCATGACTTTGGGCCGTTGTTTATCTTCCCAAAAGTTATACTTATACCTCGGGACGTTGTTTATCCTCCTGAAAGCTATCATGACTTTGGGCCATTGTTTATCTTCCCAAAAGTTATACTTATACCTCGGGACGTTGTTTATCCTCCTGAAAGCTATCATGACTTTGGGCCGTTGTTTATCTTCCCAAAAGTTATACCCTTACCTTGGGCCGTTGTTTATCTTCCCAAGTACTCTATCATGACTTTGGGCCGTTGTTTATCTTCCCAAAAGTTATACCCTTACCTTGGGCCGTTGTTTATCTTCCCAAAGGTTATCTCATTATCTTGGGACGTCGTTTATCTTCCCGAGGGCTATCTTGAGACGTTGTTTATCTTCTCAAAAGGCCGTATTGTTACCTTGGGCCGTTGTTTATCCTCCCAAAGGTAATGTTGGGACGTTGTTTATCTTCCCAAAAGCTATATCTTCATACTTTGGACTACCTTATTCTCCAAGAAGTATATTTGAAGAACTTTTCTCCAAATGGAATCTCTAAGCCCATATCCAGTTCTTTTTGATGGCATCTTTAAGCCCATCTCCTTTTCTCCAAGTGGTATCTTTAAGCCCACTAAAGCACAGACAATTAATCATCAGTATTACTCTACGCACTGGTGAGTGCAAATTTTTGGGCTTTTGTGTTCAATCCCCTTCAACCTTCCAGGTCACGACTGGAACATATACCAATCTAACCCCTCAGGTTTCAGAAAATTGAACAGGGGCAGCTGTTTCACCCCAAAATTTGCCCTCACAAGACAAGACTTTGTGTACTAAGAGGTTCACAAGATTCACAAGACATCTTATGAGGTTCACAAGATTCACAAGACATCTTATGAGGTTCACAAGACATCTTATGAGGTTCACAAGATTCACAAGACATCTTATGAGGTTCACAAGGTTCACAAGACATCTTATGAGGTTCACAAGGTTCACAAAGTTCACAATTAGTCAGAAGATTTGACATTTCCCTCAGACAATGCATCCTCCTAAGCAATGCATCCTAAACTAGGGTTTTGACTTTAATCAGGCTAAATGGACTTCCAAGACTTCAAGTGAGCTTCATAAAAACTTATATGTGTTTAAGAATCCCCATGACAAGTTTCAAGACTTTTCTCAAAGGTTTGCTCAGTCAGATGATCAGATAGGTCAAAATCAGTCAAAGTAGTTAAAAAGTCAAACTGAGGTCAACTGTAGTCAAACCAAGGTCAAACTTCATGATTTTTTGCCAAACATCAAGTATATGAAGTAAAATTCATCATTTGATCAAGGGTTGATCATGATTCATCAAGGAGATATCAGATCATCAAGAATCAGGAGTTTCTAAATTAGGGTTTCCTCAGGAAAAGTCAACTGAACTTTGACCAGCCATAACTTTCACATGCTTCATCAAATTTTTTCCATCCAAAGCTCATTTTTAAGGAAATTTAATTCTCTACAACTTTGTGTCTCACAAGCCAATCCCAAAAATGCTTCATTTGGAAGGTATGAGCTAAGACATTATAGGTCCTTTTGAAACTCAATAAAAAGTCAACAACTTCAAAAGGGCATAACTTGAGAATGGTAAAAGATATGGACATGAAACCAATGGGGTTGGTTAGAGGACTCTTTAAGATTTCCAAAAAGTCCAAGAAAACCCTCATAGCCTTAAAATTGAGGGATTTGTGTCCTTGCAAAGTTGGGAAATTTTTGAGAAAAATATTGAACAAAAGGGGTCTTAGAATCAATTTTTTCCAAATGGGGCTACCATTGTGCAACCCAATCCTTGAGATATCATCCCACACGACCCAATCCAAGCATTTTCATGATTTTTATTTTTTATTTAGTATTTATTTGAATTTTATTCATTAAAAAGCAAATTAAATCAAAATAAAATATATAAATCAAATATTTGGATGAGATATTGTTTCTAGAAAGTCATAAACATGGATTGGATTAGATTGATATGCAAATTATGATGATGGTCTTAAAATAGCAAGGTTGTATCAAAAAATATTTGAATTTTAAAGCATGATCTTTTTCAATCTTCCATGATCAAAATATCCAAAGGACAGCCCAATTTTTTTGACCTAATTCAGTTCACTATATGTACACAAACTCATCACAATGCATAGGGACGAAAGTTGCAGCCTCCAAGAACACATTGCACATTCAAAATTTTCCTAGAATTTCAATTTTCGGTTTTATACTTACAGGACGATTAAAGGTATTCTAAGGACATAGACATGATCCTTGGACTTCACTGATGCTATTTGCACTCTCATAAGCATCCATAGCCTCATGAATTGCACAACCCGAACGCATCTTCCTCTTCTTGTTTTGATTTTCGATTCCATTAATTTATCCACTATCAAATGTTTTTGTGCTTCTAACTTTGTTTGTTATCATGTATAGAAGGTTTTTGGGCAAAAACATTGAAGAAACCGTGACTAAACATTGAGACACCATTATTAGGGTTTGCGGCTTCCTTTGGGGTTTTGTTATTGAGTCAAAATAAATGAATTATAAGAACATAGAATGATTGCAAATCTCATTAGGAATTCAATGGTATAATTAATTTTGTGAAATTTTGCTGTTTGGTTAGAGTTTGCTATTCGCAGGAACAAAAATCGCAGGAACATTCGTGGAAAAATTCGTAGCAAATCACGCAGGTCCAGAGGTAGGAGATGAAGATGGCTGGCGCGAAAAATAATTCAAAAACCTAATTTAAAATATTATGTATTGTTTCTGATTATGTTTCAAAGTGAGCGCGTGGCTCAGTTGGTTTTGATGCTTGTATGTGATGGTAAAGGACCAGGGTTCGATTCCTTGGTCAGTTTTTTTTGTTCAAAATCTCATTTAACTATCAGGTTTATTATATTATTACTGGAAGTTGTTTCATGAACACGCTGCATGCGCAGCCCAGTTGGTTGATGGCTGATGGTGGAGGCTGAGAGACCTGGGTTCGACCCCAGGCTCCAGCAGGTAAGTTTTTACTATTTTATTTTGTTTAATTGTTTTCTATTTCTTTTAATTCTTTAATTTTAATTAAAATAATTTATAATGGAAAATAATATAATAGGATTATATATGTTTGAAAATTAATTTGTATGCCCATATTATTAAATATATATATAATTTGTAAATAATTGGATTTGTTTTGTAAAATAATAAATAAAACCCTAATTTATTTTTCTAAACTTATAAACCCTAAATTATTTATGTTAACCTTAATATTTTCATATAAAACCTAATATTTTCTAAATCCTAATATTTTTTATAAACTTTAATTATATTATAAGTCTTAATTTATTTATTTGTAAATTTTAATTATGTACATTATTTTATAATTTGTTTATAATTATTATTGAATATAGTTTTCACATGTAAATAATTTAATTAAATAGTAAACCCTAGATTATTTTTTAAAACAATTAAAAATCCCAATTTTATCTTATGAATATAATTTATTTTTATTGTATGTTTATTTAATTATAATCAACCAATATTTTTATAATATGTATATAAAATTAAATAATTAGACAATTAATCATATTTATTATTTATTATTTATTTCTCTTATTAAAAATCTTAAAAAAATAATTATTTGTTTAAAATTGAACTTTTTTTACATTATTATGCTAATTTCTTTTTCTTATACTTATTTTTGTTTATTATTACTAACTTCTTTATTTATTTATCTATCATGTGATTATTTATTTTATTATTATTATTACTAACCCATTTAATTATTTATTTATTTACTTGTTTATTTTAATTATTCTAATTATAATGTAATTGTATCCCATATGTAATAGTTGTAGAATAATTTTTATTATTTATTGCTATGGTTAGTAAAATAGGGAGTGCAAGACATGTTTGTATTTAAAATTGGATTTAGATCATTAATCTTAAAGATAAATATTTGAATTGGTACACTCACACACGTAAGTCGATCCTGGATCGCCATCTCACTTCTTAAGGGTTACCTCTCATGTTGCCTAAATAAAAGGTTAAGTAAGGTGTAAAGCAAAGTCCCTTCTCTAATATCATCTAGTCCCTTAATAGATAAAAAGATCAAGTCCCTTCATGGTTGCCTTCGTAATGATCTTGTCCCTTTTGAATAAAGATGATAAGTCCCTTCGAATTGCTTATACACCTTACAGTTGCCTAATCACAGTTGACCCTTCACTTGTCCCTCATACATCCAAGGTAATGACTACCTATTCCTTAATAATAGGGATAGTCTTACCACTTAAAGGATATTTAAGAACAGAAAATACTTAACTTAGGGTAGGTTCCTCTTATGTACTTGCTCACTTTTCAAAAACATTTCAAACACTTCACATTTTTCAAGCAATTTTCAAAACAAAGGCTTTATATATATCCGTACATGGATCATTATAAAGCACTTAAGAAAATTTCTAAACACACACTACACTTCTCAAAAACATTTTAAAGTGAGCTAAGTAACTAAGAGCCCATGGATAACCATGGATGTAAAGGGTGCTAACACCTTCCCTTTACATAACCTACCCCCCGAACCCAAAAATCTTTTAAAGGTCTTTCCTGTTCTTTTATGCCTTTCCTTTGGATAAAATAAAAGTCGGTGGCGACTCTTGCTATCCGCAACATAACTAAAAGTCATTTCTCCCACCGTGTTACAATGACCACCCCAGATATCAAACTCAGGTCTTCAAAATCCAGCCCAGAAGACTTTTGCAATTCCATAGCATCCATTCTATCCACCAGCATTTTGAACTTATCTTCATTAGGATCATGATATTAGTTAGCTTCAAAATCAGAATCCCCCATTGTATTGTGGAGACTACCTCCCTCTTTCTCAGACTCTTCAGACTCATAATCTTCAACCTGTTCCTTGGTCTTGACAGGACCTCTGAACCTTCTTCCCATGTTGATTAGGCCTCCTGACCTTCTAGTCTTCTTAGTCTTCTTGGCCAGCAGTGTCTTCAATTCATCCTGCCCCTTGGACAAGTTCAGGATCAACTCTTGGAACTGGGCATTCTGTGCCTGGTGATCTTTGACTGTTTGTTCAAGAGCCATTGCTGAAATAAACAGCGAGAAGATAAGATACATGTATATAAGAAACCTGTGATGCAATGATATGGTGTATAAATGCGCATGCAATGTTTTCAAGGACCGCAGGATTTAAATTTGTTTAAACAACCAAGAAAGTAAACTTTTATTAGTAATAAACTTGTTTGCCACTTGGGCTTACAATAAAAATGAAATGAATACAAATATGGGGTTTTAAGTCTCCCATAGACGTTTCCTCTTTGTGTTGAGGTATGAGTTGAGATTCCTCTCCTCGTGAAGTTGCTTTGTTAGCTCCAGGATTATTTCTTGACTTGCTTTGTAATGAGTCTCAAAAGTATCCCTTTGCTCCTTCAACTGGATCCAGGACCTCAGTAAATCTTCCATGTCAGTGGGCGTGTCTGGGTGAAGGATAGTATAAGAAGTATCCCCTTCAGCAACAAGCTCCATAGTAACTGGCAGGATGGCAGGATATGGCATCATAAGAGTCTAAGCACGAGATCGCACCCATCTAAGATAAGCTTCCATAGGAATAGTGTACTTAGGATCCAGAGTCTTGCTGTCAACCTTGTTCACTTTACCCCATGCTCGTATGAACCTTTGACGGTAACCTTGCAGATCGTTGTCGTAGTCAAACACAATGCCCTGAATCAACATGTCATGAGGACCATAACTTTGAGCGTAACCAAACTGTCGTAAATCTAAGGAAGGGTTGTAAGTAATGCCTCCTCTTATGCTTAGAAGTGGCACATAAGGAAACTCCCCACAATGGTCAATGATAGTGACATTCTCCATAGATCGAGAGCACCAATGAATATCAGAATGTGAGAGTGACATGATTCTCTTGGACCACCTGAACCCTTGTTCATTCTTCATCACTGATCGAGGAAGGTGAGAAATAAACCACCTAGACAAGAGAGGTATGCAACACATAAGAGTTCCTCGTGCCTTCGTAGTACGAGTATGAAGAGAATGCAGAATGTCTCCAAGTAATGTAGGCACTGGATTGTGACTCAGAAATATGTTGATGGCGTGAATGTCTATGAACTGATCTGGATTGGGGAACAACACTAAGCCATAAATCAACAAGGCTAAGATCTCCTCAAAAGCATCATAGCTCATAGCCTTCAAGAAAACTTGAGCCTTCTCTATCAACACCTTAGCAAGAATGCCCTTAACTCCACTCCTGGTTTCTAAGACAATGTCTGATTTCTTCAAATGTAGGGCTGCAGCAATGACTTCATATTTAGGCTCTTTTTCCAAGCCCGTGAAGGGTTTCTGATCAAGAATAGGTATACCCAGAAGCTTGGAGAACTCTTCCATTGTAGGAACCAACTGATAGTCGGGGAATGTGAAACAGTGATATTTAGGATCAAAGAACTGAAACAAAACATTTATCATGTCTTCATTGAACCCTGAAGTGACTAAATCCAGTAGGTGACCATGCCTCTTGATGAATTGAGAGTTTTCAGAAACTTGAGAGACCAATTCCTTAAGCTTAGGAGGTATCCCTACAAAGTTGATCGGGATAGTGTTCCTACGAGCAGAAGCCATGACCTGCAACAAAGAACAAAGATAAATCCTTTGGTCCTTGAAATAGTTAGTGAAAATGCTATGCTTATGATGCAAGATGATGCTATGATGTTATGCTCAATCACAAACATGTGGCACACACAAACAAGTCACACAATAGCCCTAGGTTTAAAGGCTTGCATGAGGTTTAAAGGTAAGTACCCTCCCCTGAAGTTTAGATTATTCATCCTATCTTATAAAGTAACCAGGTTCTAAGGGATCTCAATATCATTGATCCTTCACAAGGGTGGTTGTTCAGTAGGCAACTTACTTGCCAACCAAAACCCTCCAAGTTTAGAATCTCAATGAGTGTAGCATCGTGTATCAACCAACTTCAATCTTCACCAAAGCCGGTTATCTCACTACTTTTCTAAAGGCCAAGATGGGATGACTAGGGTTCTAAAAGTTAGTTAGTGCATTGACAACATATGGCAGCCTCATATTATCCTCAACTTGACTTAAGGAACATAAGCACCAACCAAGAAGTCACACTAACTATGGCCACCAGATCAACCATATCGGTATACGCCGTACAATTTCCTTGGTCTATTGCCATTTACCTAAGGTACACTAGATCCGGGTTAGGATCTTTCACACATAAGAGCACCCAACAGATAAGTATAAAGCAAACAAGGCAAACAATTTTAAAGTGATCAAATTCCTAAGGGTACCCCTCTTTTATTAAATCCCCAGCAGAGTCGCCAGTTCTGTAACACGGTGGGAGAACTGACTTTAGTTAAATGTTGCGGATAGCAAGAGTCGCCACCGACTTTTATTTTATCCAAAGAAAAGGGCATAAAAGAACAGGAAAGACCTTAAAAGATTTTTGGGTTCGGGGGGTAGGTTATGTAAAGGGAAGGTGTTAGCACCCTTTACATCCATGGTTATCCATGGGCTCTTAGTTACTTAGCTCAGTTTAAATTGTTTTGAGAAGTGTAGTGTGTGATTAAAATTTTCTTAAATACTTTATAATGATCCTTGTACGGATATATATAAAGACTTTGTTTTGAAAATTTGTTTGAAAATGTGAAGTGTTTTTGAAATGTTTTAAAAAGGTGAGCAAGTACATAAGAGGAACCTACCCTAATTTGAATCTTTACTGTTCTTGAATGTTCTTTCAATGGTAAGACTATCCCTATTATTAAGGAATAGGTAGTCATTACCTTGGATATGGTATGGGACAAGTGAAGGGACATCTGTGATTAGGCAACTGTAAGGTGTATTAGCAATTCGAAGGGACTTATCATCTTTTATTCGAAAGGGACAAGATCATTTACAAAGGCAACCATGAAGGGACTTGATCTTATAATTCTTTAAAGGGACAAGATGATATTAATAAGAGAAGGGACTTTGTTTTATACACCTTACTTGACCTTTTATTTAGGCAACTTGAGAGGTAACCCTTAAGAAGTGAGATGGCGATCCAAGATCGACTTACGTGTGTGCGTGTACAAGTTCATATATTTATCTTAAAATTAATGATCTAAATTCAATTTTAAACACAAACATATTTCCACTCCCTATTTTACTAACCATAGCAATTTAAATAAATAATAAAAATTCTACCACTATTACATAACTTGCACAATTACATCATAATAACAATAAAATAATTTAAATAAATAAGCATATAATAAATAAATAAAAGTTAGTAATAATAAATAAAATAAATATAAAAGAGGTTAGTATAATAATATAATATAGAAAACAAATTAAAAGTTCAAATTTAAATAAATAATCATTTTTTAAGAATTTTAAGAAAAGAAATAAATAATAATTATTATATACTAATAAATATGATTAATAGTTTAATGATTTAACTATATATATATATTGGAAATATTTATTAACTATAATTAAACAAAACATAATAAAAATAAGAAATTAAAATCATAAAGAAAAATTAGGGTTTTGAATTGTTTTAGAAAAATAAATTAGGGTTTATAATATAATTAGGGTTTACAAAGAAAATAATTAGGTTTTATAAAGAAAATAATTAGGTTTTATATAAACATATTAGAATTTTTAATATACAAAATTATTAAATAATATATACATATTTTTTAAAATAAAAATTGGATTAATTTCTTTAGAGAATAAATTAAAAGTTTTCTTAAAAAAAACAATACAAATATTATACATATATACATTTACATATAATGATTTAAACAAATAATTAGAATTAATTATAAAACATAAATAGTAAACAGAATAATTAAAAAAAAATGGATTTCAAAACTTACCTGGGGCAGGGATCGAACCCATGCCCTAGGCCTTGCCACTCTTGAACGTACAGAGTTACCACTGGGCTGCATGCGTGCTTGTGAACACCAAACAGACAACAATCCTTTTGTTTCTTCTCCTGCATAAAATTCTCAAAAAATAAAACAAAGCAAAATGGCCTGGGGAGGTTTTGATCCCAGGACCATTCCTTTGCAAGCCAAACGCGTATACCAACTGAGCCAAGCACTTTCAATTGTAATATAACCTAACATTATTCAAAAAATATTAAAACAAAAATTTGAATATTCACAGATGGCGCCAATCTTCTTCTTCTTCCTCCAGCCCTACAAAATTTCCTGCGAATTTTGTTGGGAATTTTGCTGCGTTTTTATTTTCCTAGGAAATCCTGCATTTTTTTAAATACCACACAACAAGTACAATTAAACCAAATTAACAACATAAAACAAATCCTCATGATCTATACAATCGAACCATGTCATTAGAATCCATTTAGATTACTTAAATGGCAAAACCCCAAATTTGAAGTTCAAACCCTAGCTATGGTGTTTGACGAATTAGGTCACGGTTCTTTAATCTAAGCATCCAGAATTCATCCAGGAGTCTTTATAAACAATAAAACAAGCACAAAATCCATTAGAAACACATGAATATTTGAAATCGAAAAAACTGAATTTCAAGAAAAATACGATTCGGTTTGCATTCATAGTGATGTCTTGGATGATTATGATGATGCAAATAGGTTCTGAGAGTCTCAAAGATTCGATTGCAACCTTCAAATTGGCTGGGAGAGGTCCAAAACCTTGAAACCGAATTTGATTTTTTCTTCGATTTTTGAAAGCTTGAATGTTGTTCTTAAAGGCTGCCAATTCGTCCTTATGAATGTTGCACTCTTAGGTATATATGAGAGGTTCAATTAGGTCAGAAAAGCTGGGCCTTATTCATGGATTTGAAGTTGCTTGATATCAAAGAAATCTCATCACCATAATTGTCCAAAAATCCAATATTCTCTTGCTCTTTTTGTCTTACACGAATTTGGACAATATATAATCATGTTAAATGGCTTTGATGATTTTCTAGAAGAAGAATCATATTTAAATATTGATTTTTTGATTTTATTTTGATTTAATATGTATTTTAATGAATAAAATTCAAATAAATATTAAATAAAATAAAAAAAATCAGAAATTGCATGGGTTGGGTCGTGCTTGGTGTTTTTGTAAAGATGGGATGGCAATTTGGTGGGCTCATTTAGCAAAAATTGGATTTAAAGCTTTATTTGCTTCATAAGTTTCCCTAAAATTTCCCAACTTTGCAAGGGCACAAATCCTTCAATTTTAATACTATGAGGGTGTTCTTGGTCATTTTTGAAAGCTTAAAGAGTCCTCTAACCAACTTCTTTGGTCTCATGTCCATATCTTTTACCATTCTCAAGTTATGCTCTTTTGAAGTTGTTGACTTTTTGTTGACTTTTAAAAGGACATATAATGTCTTAGCTCATACCTTCTAAATGAAGCATTTTTGGGCTTGGCTTGTGAGACACAAAGTTGTAGAGAATTCAATTTCCTTCAAAATGAGCTTTGGATGGAAAATTTTTGATGAAGCATGTGAAAGTTATGGCTGGTCAAAGTTCAGTTGACTTTTCTTGTGAAAACCCTAATTTAGAAACTCCTGATTCTTGATGATCTGAAATCTCCTTGATGAATCATGATCAACCCTTGATCAAATGATGAATTTTACTTCATATACTTGATGTTGGCAAAAAATCATGAAGTTTGACTTTGGTTTGACCACAGTTGACCTCAGTTTGACTTTTTAACTACTTTGACTGATTTAACCTATCTGATCATCTGACTGAGCAAATCTTTTGGGAAAGTCTTGAAACTTGACATGGGGATTATTGAACACATATAAGATGATATGAAGCTCACTTGAAGTCTTGGAAGTCCATTTAGCCTGATTAAAGTCAAAACCCTAGTTTAGGATGCATTGCTTAGGAAGATGCACTATCTGAGGAAATTGTCAAATCTTCTGACTAATTGTGAACTTTGTGAACCTTGTGAACCTCATGAAATGTCTTGTGAACCTTGTGAGCCTCTTAGTACACAATGACTTGTCTTGTGGAGGGAAAATTTTGGGGTGCAACACACAAGCACAAGATTCTGGCTCTTCTGAGATTACACAAGTCTTGGTTTGGTTACAATAGAGGGAAGACATATCCATATGGTAGTTATCAAGGTAGCTGGATCTTTTACCAGGTTCTTCCTCATTAGGCGCAGAGCCTTAGTTCCGCACCTGTGAGAACACAACAGAATGTGTAAAGGTCTGGTTTGATGCCGTGTTTACACATTATTGTGAACATTTTTAAAGCTTCTACGTGACAACCAGCTTATGAATAGGTTGTTACCATTGCATTCCAAGGGGCTAACCAGAAAAATCATGAACTTCGAGTCAAAAAATACTCGTGCATCAGACATAAACCTACACTTATAGTACATATCAACTGACATATATTTTGTAAATTAGTTGAGTAATGACATGTATCATGCAAAGGATACTTTGCAGTTGAGTGAAACTGTGAAGCAATGACAAACACAAGAAAACCGACACAAATTCAATCAGAAGTAATATCAAATAAAAATAATTTCAACTTGGAGAGTTTCCTTACTTGGAGAATGGAGTTCTAGGCACTGAATTATCAAAAGCAAATGCGCTTTTTTCCTAGAAAGTGCCATCGTTAAATGTAGATCATGTTCTAACCGAGTTTAAGCCAAAATCACCAGATTTAAAGAAATCCCCTGCTTCTCCAAGAGTTCTACAAAACCAAACCTAAAAATTATACCAACTTTACTTAAATTACTTTTAAACGTAAGCACCATGATGTAGTAGGTTTATGTGCCTATGAATCAAACCAACTTGATCTTTGAAAATAGAATACCCACTTCATTAGGAGTTATGCCAAAACCCGTTGAAAAAATAAGAAGGAAAAGAAAATGTCCATTGCGTCTTACATCAATTTCAGTGTAAAAATTATAAGATCAATTTACATACAACTTCTCTCTCAATAACTACGACTAATTAGGTTGACACCAAGATTAATAGAAAATCAATAAATTAAAAGATGAGTATAACACACAATAAGTTGAGGTTTAAACCCCACACCGAGTCCACTTTATCATTATTGTCAAATGCACCCCAAGTTGATTCATCAAAACTTCTGTTACCATTGATTAACAATATTGCAATTACTAAATATATGCTGCTCTATTTAATTAAATTAAAACCAACAATTATGATATTGAGTAAACTAAAATATGCAGTTAGGCCAAATTGTAGATGGCAAGATGCAGTATAAAGGACATATCAAACTCACCATATTAGGACAGCATTTTCAACAGAGATATCATGAAAGCAAAGCCCAAATAATCCATCAAACTTTGCTAGCAAAAACTAAATACTCCCTTCATGGATGCCTCAATGAAATCCTATAATTTCAAGTATAACATCATAGTTAAGTCTCTAAGAACTGATGTATACTTGTGTACATAACATCTTGATGCACGAGCTCGTAGGTAAAGAAGCACTCACTGTAACACCCTTTCTACCCCACCATAAAATAGGAAATTTAAATCATACATTAGAGTAACCCTCATTAAAAGGGCATCACATTATTTCTTAAATCAAAATCATAACATCACATAGAGTCATGTACCGTAACACGGGTTCATAAAATCATTCACAACACTATAAATTTTTTCTCAATAAATAGGAAGAGGAAAACATTAAGTCATAAATTCCTCTTTAATAAAACAAAACTCATAAATTATTCCAAATATCATTTTATCAAAACACTTAAAAAAAATTAACATCTTAATACAAATAAAGAAAAATCAACTCAAGGGAGAACTCATCTCGATGTTACTGGACACAGAGCAAGACTCAACTTCTATCTAACACGATAAACTCACTAACTCCGAGCTAAGCACGCACCGAGCTAACCTTGATTATCTGCAGGATGGCATAATAGACCATCACCAGAAGGCAGGAAGGGTTAGTAAATTCACATTCAATAAAATAATATAGAAATGAGAATTTAAAATGCAGGAGTCCTAGCTGTCACTTCCTATCCTCAATGGGTTACAAACGTGGTATCAGTGTCTAAGAAAGATGGTAAAGTACGCATGTGTGTAGATTACAGGGATCGGAACAAGGCCAACCCAAAAGATGATTTTCCGCTTCCACACATTGATGTTTTAGTAGACAATACGGCTCAACATAAGGTATTCTCTTTTATGGATGGTTTCTCTGGTTACAATCAGATTAAGATGGAACCTGAAGATATGGAGAAGACTACGTTTGGCACACAGTGGGGCACTTTCTGTTATAAGGTAATGTCATTTGCTTTGAAGATTTGTTCCATGATATGATCCACCATGAGATAGATTTGTTCCATGATATGATTCACCATGAGATAGAAGTATATGTTGATGACATGATAGCCAGATCCCAAACTGAATAAGAACATTTTTACCATCTACACAAGTTGTTTGAGAGGTTGAATAAGTACAAGTTGAGGCTGAATCCAAACAAATGTACCTTTGGAGTTAGATCTGGTAAACTTTTGGGTTTCGTTGTCAGTGTTAAAGGTATTAAAGTTGACCCTGCAAAGGTAAAATCTATACAAGATATGCATGTTCCCCGTACTGAGAAGGAAGTCAGAGGTTTCTTGGGACGTCTGAATTACATTGCAAGATTTATTTTCCAACTAACCGCAACTTGTGAACCAATCTTCAAACTGCTAAAGAAAGATCAAGTAATGGAATGGAACGACGAATTGTAACACGGTGGGAGAACTGACTTTTAGTCATGTTGCGGATAGCAAGAGTCGCCACCGACTTTTATTTTATCCATAAGGAAGGGACATAAAAGAACAGGAAAGACCGTTTTTTGAAAAGACTTGGGTTCGGGGGGTAGGTTATATAAAGGGAAGGTGTTAGCACCCTTTATATCCATGGTTATCCATGGGCTCTTAGTTACTTAGCTCACTTTAATTGTTTTTGGAAAGTGTAGTGTGTGATTAGAAATTTTCTAAGTACTTTGTAATGATCCTCCTATGGATGTATACAAAGCCTTGTTTGAAAATGTTTTGAAAATATTGTGAGGTGTGAAAAGTATTTTTGAAGAGTGAGCAAGTAACTATGAGGTACCTACCCTAGACTAAGTCATTCATGTTCTTATATGTCCTTTCAGGGGTAAGACTATCCCTATTATTAAGGAATAGGTAGTCATTACCTTGGATTTGTTAAGGGACAGGCGTAGGGTCATCGTATGGTCATAGAAGGCAACAGGTAGGGGTGTCTTTAGCAATTCGTAGGGACTATCATCCTTTATTCGAAGGGACAAGATCATTATCGAAGGCAACATCGTAGGGACTTGATCATTTAAGTTTATAGGGACTTGATGATTTATTTTGTAGGGACATTTGCTTAAGACACCCCCACGTTCGAGGGACTTGACCATTTTGATAAGGCAACCAAGAGGAATACCCTAGGAAGTGCAGATGGCGATCGAAGATCGACTTACGTGTGTGAGTGACTATTTTCATATATTTTATCTTATTTAATTAATTTTCTAAGTCCGAATTAATTACAATTAGGTCTTGTCACGCCCTAAATTACTAACCACGCAGGGAATAATAATAATAAAACAAAATAAAAAATGCAGAAATTTAAAGACAGAAAAATAAAATATTCCTAACTATTACATAGCTTCGGGGCAGTTACATAATAATAAGGCGAAAAATAACACTAAATTATTACATCAAGGAGACAATTACATAATAAGGCGAAAAAAATAAAAATATAGAATATTACAAATTTACATAATAAAATAAATGGTAAATGAATAACATAAAGATGAGTTAGAGTTAGAGTGAAAATTAGAATTCAAGGTTTACAGAGAAAATTATTAAGGTTAAAAAAATATATTTTTGGGTTAATGAAAAAGTTAAGGTTGAAAATATATAATCAGTTTTAAAGAAACAATTAAGGTTTATATAAAAAATTTGAGGTTTAGGAAAAAAATCAGGGTAGTTAGTTATCTAATTAATTAAATAGGAAATATAAAAAAAAAACAACGATGTTGCTAACACAAGAATTGCGATCATCACAACTGGATCGGATCAACATAAGTGTCACGCCTTATACACATAGATGCGAAAACGACGTATCGACACGATCCGATCCGAATATAATCAATTAATTATAAAATAAAATAAAAATAGAATTAACGATATTGAAACAAAACTATACAAATAAAATGATAATTAAAAAAAATTATAACAAACATGTTAATACATATTAACAACGTTAGTATATATATATATATATATATATATATATATATATATATATATATATATATATATATATATATATATATATATATATATATATATATATATATATATATATATATATATATATATAAAAACCAAATTTCTAAAAGATCAAGAAGTATATTATGTACACATATAATACATTTCATATCAGTTTCATTTGTGCCTTACAGTATCCAAAATAACAAATTGTGACACAATATAATTCTTATCGGTTTCAAGGCACACCTGTATATGTATCACAAAAAGAATCAGTTTAATATATATATATATATATATATATATATATATATATATATATATATATATATATATATATATATATATATATATATATATATATATATATATATATATATATATATATAAAACGCAACATATAAAATAAAATAGGAATACTACACATATATGTCAGTTTGAAAGACATACTTGCATATATATATTAGGCATATTCACATTTCATGAATAGTGATGATGCTATAAAATATGATTGCATTGTAGTATGTAATCGATGCTCCAAAAACAAAAGTTAAAAGTGTTACCGGTGACGACTGTATGCGAATGAAAATTGGATCCGCCGCTCTCCTTTTTTGTTTCTTTTTGTTTTATTTTTCGGTCCTCTAACAGCAACAACACATTAGGTATATATAGGGACCAATTAGGGTTAATGTAAATGGGCCTAAATATTTATTTTGGAACCCAATAAAAATATTAATATAAATAATTAAATAAAGTTTAATAAAAATAGTTAAAATTAAAATAAAAACTAATTAACCTATTTATTTATTCTAGACCCAATATAAAAATAAATAGACTCAAAAAAATAAAAGTCGGACACCAAAATGCTCGAAAAAATAAAATGAACATGTCAAAATAATCAGCACGAAATAAATGACTCGGAAAAATACAACGTTTGGTCGAATTTTGAAATAAAAATTATGACCGTTTAAACTGCTCAGATTGATCAACTTATGACCAAAAATAGTCGTAAAAATATTTTTAGCATATCAAATTAAATCGCGTGAACCGCAGATTAATGTTACCGGCGTTTGCAAACTTAAACTTGACATTTTTTCGTTGACTGATTTTAGGCACAGTTAAAAAAATTAATTTGACCAGTCTGTCTGTAAATTCCGAGAAATTATTCCGGATAATATTAAGACGGAAAAAAAATATTATGCTTTGAATATGATGCAAATGAATGTGAAACAAAAAGTAGGTTATAGTTAAAAATAGAGGGCAATTTTTGGGGTACAACACGAATGCCAGGTAACTTTTGATAAGATCAAGAAATACCTCCAGGAACCTCCAATATTGATGCCACCAGTTGATGGACGACCCTTGATTATGTACTTAACATCGCTAGACAATTTAATGGGTGTGTGTTGGGGCAACATGACGAGTCTGGTCGAAAAGCGCAAGCAATATACTACCTTAGCAAAAAGTTTACCGACTGTGAAACAAGATACTCATTGCTTGAGAAAACTTGTTGCGCTTTGGCATGGGCTGCTCGCCGGCTAAGACAGTATATGTTGACCCATACCACTTTATTGATTTCGAAGATGGATCCTATCAAGTACATATTTGATAAACCTGCTATCTCCGGACGAATAACAAGATGGCAAATGATCTTGATAGAATATGATATATAATACACCACTCAGAAGGCAATTAAAGGAAGTGTGGTAGCTGATCATTTGACTCATCAAGCGGTGGATGACTATCAGTCTATGAATTTTGAGTTTCCGGATGAAGATATTATGCTTGTTACTGATCATAAAGAACTTAGACTGTACGAAGGACCTGAACAGGGATCCCGATGGACTATAGTTTTTGATGGAGCTTCTAATGCGCTTGCTAATGGTGTTGGTGTTGTGATTATCTCTCTTAAGGGTTGTTATATGCTGTTTACTGCAAGACTTTGCTTTGATTGTACCAATAATTTGGCTGAATATGAAGCGTATATCATGGGTATCAAGGCTGCCATTGAGATGAAGATCCAATTTTTGAATGTCTATGGAGATTCAGCCCTGGTAGTTAGTCAGATTAAAGGTGAATGGGAAACAAAGCATCCAAATCTCATTCCTTACAGGGAGTATGTGTTGTCTTTGATTCCATACTTTGAAGAAATCACATTTGGACATATTCCACGAGAAGAGAATCAATTGGCGGATGCATTAGCCACTATGTCATCTATGTTCGAAATTAGTTGGGATAATGAAGCTCCTAGAATTACTATTGATTGATTAGATGAGCCGATATATTGTTATGAGGTTTATACTGAGAGGGTGGAAAAGAAGCCTTGGTTCTACGAAGTAAAAAGATATCTAGAAGCTCAAGAATATCCTGAAGGGGCGTCTATTAATGATAAGAAGTTTCTGAGGAGATTTTCTGCCAAGTTTTTCCTGAGTAATGGAATTTTGTACAAGCGCAATCAAGATCCAACTTTGCTTCGTTGCATGGATAAGAAGGAAGAAATAGAAATTATGGAAGACATGCATGTGGGATCTTTGGTACTCATTCTATTGGGCATACAATGGCTAAGAAAATTTTGAGAGCAGGTTATTATTGGTCTACCATGGAAGCTGATTGCTATCGGAACTCTAAAACTTGTCATAAGTGCCAGATCTATGTTGATAAAGTACATGTGCCTCCAGTTCCATTGAATGTTCTGACTTCTCCTTGGCCTTTTTCCATGTGGGGCATTGATATGATTGGTGAGATCAAACCTACCGCTTCCAATGGACATCGTTTTATTCTTGTTGTTATTGATTACTTTACGAAGTGGGTAAAGTCAACCTTGTTTGCTTCTGTTACCAAGAATGTTGTGGCTTGATTCATCAAGCATAATCTTATATGTAGGTATGGCGTCCCTGAAAGGATTATCACAGATAATGGTATTAATCTGAACAATACTATGATTACTGAACTCTGCACGCAGTTCAAGATTAAGCATCACAATTTTTCTCCATATCGACCAAAGATGAATGGCGCAGTGGAGGCCGCCAACAAGAATATTAATAAGTTTTTTCAGAAGATGACAATGACATACAAATATTGGCATGAGATGTTACCATTTTCTCTTCATGGTTACCGTACCACAATACGTACTTCAATCGGGGCAACCTCATTCTCTCTTGTCTATGTGATGGAGGCAGTTTTACCCATTGAAGTTCAGATTCCCTCCTTGAGAATTATGAAAGATGCAAGTTTAGATGAAGATGAATGGATTCAGACTCGACTCGACCAGATAAACTTGATTGATGAAAAGAGGCTTGTATCTATTTGTAATGGTCATATGTATCAGAAGCGTATGATCAAAGCCTTTAATAAGAAGGTCAAACATCAAGTATACCAGGCTGGAGACTTGGTAATCAAGCGTATCATATTACCACAGGGTGATCCTAGGGTAAAATGGACTCCCACATATGAAGGGCCATTTGTAGTCAAAAGGGTATTTTCTGGAGGTTCTATGATGCTTACTACTATGGATGGTGAAGATTTCTCACAACATGTGAACGCATACATAGTCAAAAAATACTATGCATAAAAAGAGACTCGCTAGGTTGACTGGTCTAGGAAAAAATAAGGGCATCCCGGCAAACCAAAAGGATTTGGGAAAAAATTAGGGATATATATAAAAAAAAATTGTACACCCGGCAGGTCGAAAACCTGAAAAGGCGGCTTGGGCAAAAAAGGGTATCCCGGTTGACTGAAAACCTGAAAGGGCAGTCCGGGAAAAAGTTAGGGATTAAAGCGTACGACTATATCTCGTTGGATCACCTATGTAACCTCAACTAGTTGTACTACCTATATCAAGTTCAAACAGGTGCAGATCAATCCAATCATTTCTCTTCCGACAACAAAAGAGAAATACTTGAAGATAATGGCAATAGAAGAGTTGAAACTTGATGGGATCACTTACACATAGCTATTTTTCCTTGTTTTTGTACTTTTTTAAAATTTCTACGACGAATTCCTCTTACTAGGATTTCCGTCTCTTTGTTCAAACATTTTTGTTTATAGACCACTTTCAAAATTAATACAATTCTATTTTCAATTTCAGGTTTACTTTTCCCTTTTTACTTAAGCGAAAATGTTTGTTGATTATGTTTGAATGTATATATGCTTTTGAATATGATTGGTGTTTACCAGAAATGCATATAAATAATATAGAATTATAATAATAGCATTTACTAAGGACGATCGGAGGTAGGAATCCCCAGTAAAGTTCATATCCAACGAATCTTCACAAGATCATCCCACAGAGTAATCTTTACGGATTTATTTCCAACTCTATGAGATCCTCAAGAAGATTTCTCTCAAGCATGATATCCTCCGAAGAATTGATACTTGGCCGGATAAGTCTCTCAGGGGAATGTCTGTCTTTTTTATCCCCAGTCAAGGTATTTAGGAATCTAATCTTTCAATAAGAAGTACGACGAACGGAAAACGGAAGATCCTAAGTACAATATTCCGAAACAAGACGGGAACGGTGTCTTCATACTCCTCAACAACAAACCAAAATTTATTTTCCCCAGCTAGCAGTAGTTACATGAAGATGCTAGTGTGCTTCGACTACATAATTCATACATACATCATTTACATCATATCATGGCATATGCATCCATAACGCATATGACATTCTTATTTACTTTAAGAACGTCATGTCATACATGCATACATCAAATAATCTTGCATAAAACTAACCTTTCCTTTTCAAGATAGTTTGTAATCAGATAAACATTATCAACTCCCTAAGACAGTTCAGAGACGATTTATACGAAGATTTAGTGCTGATACTTAGTGCAGGATACTTTCCAGAAGCAATTCAGAGACGATATATACGAAGATCTAGTACTGATGATTAATTCAAGATTTGGTCCTTGAGACATTTCAGAGACGATCTATACAAAGATCTAGTGCTGATACTTAGTGTAGGACATTTTCAGAGATAATCGAAACGAAGATTTATTTCTGATGCTTAATCTAAGATATTTTTCTTGAGACAGGTCAAAGACGATCTATACGAAGATCTAGTGTTGATACTTAGTACAAGAATCTTTTCCCCCCAGAGATAATTCAGAGACGATCTATACGAAGATCTAGTGCTGATACTTAGTACGAGATATATTACAGAGACAATTCAGAGACAATCTAAACGAAGATCTAATGCTGATACTTAGTGCAATAACAACATTCAAATTGAGTCAAACGTATACACCTTCTGATACTTTGGATGACATCTATAAGCCCATCTCTGAATACTCTGAATGGCATCTTTAAGCCCATTCAAGCAATACAACCAACCAACAGTATTACTTTGCACACCAGCGAGTGCAAATTTTTGGGCTTTAGTGTTCAATCCTCTTCAACCTTCAAGTCACGAATGACGTACATGTCAATCTAACTCCTCAGGTTTCAGAAAATTGAACAGGGGCAGTTGTCGTACCCCAAAAATTTCCCTCACATATTCAAGATGATATATCTCAAGAGGTCTCCTAATAGTCACAAGATTCTCAATTGGTCAAAGGAATTAAATGTTTCATCAGACAAAGCCTCTTCCTAAGCAATGGATCTGAAACTAGGGTTTTGAATTTCCCCAAGAAAAGTGGACTTCCAAAGCCTCAAATGGACTTCATAACATCATACATACTTCAAATAATCCTCGTGTCAAGTTTCTAGACCTTCCATACAAGTTTGGTCAGTCAGATGCTCAAATACTTAAAAATTAGTTAATTTGGTCAATAAGTCAACTGTGGTCAACACAAAGTCAAAGTTCAAGATTTTTGGTCAACATCAAGATTATGAGGTGAAATTAATCATTTGATCAAAATTTGATCATGATTCATCAAGGAAGCCTCAGAATCATCAAGAATCAGGGGTTACTAAATTAGGGTTTTGTGCAAGAAAAGTCAACGGAACGTCGACCAGTCGTAACTTTCACATACTTCATAAACAATTTCCCATCTAAAGCTTATTTTGAAGGAAATTCAATTATTTACAACTGTGTGTCTCACAAGTAAAGTCCAAAAGTGCTTCATTTGAAAGATATGAGTAAAGACATTACAAGTCCTTTTGAAAGTCAACAAAAGTCAACTTTTTCAAAAGCTTATAATTTAAAAATGGGATGTGATATGGACATGGGACCAAAAGGAGAAGTTAGAGGATACTCTAATATTTCTAAAAAGTCATAGAACACCTTCATGGGATAAAAATTGAGGGAGTTATGCATTGTGGAAGTTGGACAATTTTGAGGAGGTATATGAAGCAAAAAAGGCCAAAACTCAAGTTTTCTTCAAATGGACCCATAATCTTTCAACTCAAACTCAATCCTAAGATTATTCATGACCCATGGATTATATTTTCTGTTTTTTATTATTTATTTTATATTATATTGGATTTTAATCATTAAAATTCAATTTTAATTAAAATAAATTATAAAAAATCAAAGATTTGATCTAAAATTTATTTTGGGATCAAATATTTGGTGATTAAGATGATTGAACCCTTCCAAATTCGTGCAAGATGAGAAAAGAATGATTTAATTTGATTTTTGGACAACTTTGGCAAGAGGATTTCTTTACATTCAAGTAATTCCAAATTCACCTTCTAAGGCCCAATTTTTAAACCTAAATGACACTGGTATATATATACACAACAATGCCATAAGGGATGGGGACGAAAAATTCAGAAAAAGATAGCACTTTCAAACTTCAAAAAACCAAAGAAAATTTGAAATTCGGTTTCAACGATTAAAGCCCTTTCCAAGTATTTTGAAGGTCCAATTCAATCCCTTGAGGCATTTTGAACATATGTCCCAATCATTAACATCATCAAATTCATCCAAAAAAGCATAAACTGGTCCATTATTTTTCTTGTTTTTGTGATTTTTTGATTTCATACATTTACGCGTTATAAACCATATTTAACCGTTGATTTGTGTTTGTTGTATGATAAAGATGATTTCTGGACAATTTATTTGAAGATTCATGGTCGGATGCATAAACTGCCATTGTTAGGGTTTTAAGTTCAAATTTGGGGTTTCTTGATTAACATGATTTAAAGATTGTTTAATGATATATTTGAATTGTACAGGTTCTGGATAATTGATTTATGGAATTATTGTGGACTAATCGTGCGTATTTGTAGTTGTTTGAAATGTAGGTCTTTAGCTACGCAAGAAAACTGTAGCTAATTATGGTGTAAAACCGTAGCCAAAAGCCAATAGTCTGGAGGAAGAAGATGACATCTCGTGCGTTTTTAAAATTTGAATTCTGATTTTATTTTATATAATATTGTTTGCGCTATTTTTTCACAAAGAATGCAGGTGGTCTGGTGGTAAGACGCACGTGTGTGAAGCATGGAGGCCTGGGTTCGAATCCCAGACTCCCCCTTTCTTTTTAAACGCTGGTTTTCTTTCTTTTTCTTAATATTTTCTTATTATTATTTTAATTAATCACAATTAATTAACTATTAATCATTGACTTAATTTTCTACTAATATTCTGCTTAAACAAAACAAATAATTTTCAATTTTTTTAATAATTAGTTTATTAAGTTTTTTTTATTACTAATTAGATTAAGGTTAACTAACAACCCTGATTTTGTCCTAAACCCTTTTTTAAACCCTAAAACTCAAATCCTATTTTTTTTCCTTAAACCCTTATTTTTTTCCATTAAATCCTAAACCTAATATTTTTTCAAATCTAATTTTTTTTCAAACCTAATTTTCTAAAAAAAAACTTAAACCTAATTTATTTTTCATAAAACCACAATTTCTCTTTTTAATTTAAATTGCTTTATTGATTTATTTAGAAATTGTATAGGTTACATTTTTTATGTAATTTATTTTTCATTCGCTCGATTATTATGTAATTGCTCTTGTATGTAATAGCTTAGGTTTTCTTTTTTGTTTTATATTTCCGCATATATTATTATGTAATTGCCCCGAAGCCATGTAATAGCGTAGGGACTTTTAAATTTTGTCTTTAAATTTCTGTAAATATTTAGATTGTGTGGTTAGTAATTTAGGGAGTGCAAAGAGTAAATGAATTAATTTGGACTTAGATCACTAATTATAAGATAAATAATTAAAAATAATATTCTCACACGTAAGTCGATCGTTCTACGATCGTCATCTGCACCTCATAGGGTTACCCCTCTTGGTTGCCTTCAATATAATGGTCAAGTCCCTCGAATGTGGGGGTGTCTTAAGAAAAGTACCTACAGATTAAAAATCAGCAGTCACTTCAAGATTTAAAAGATCATAGCCCCTTCGAAGTTGCCTACGAAATAATGATCTTGTCCCTCGATGACCCTACGAAAAAAATGATAATCGTCCATTCGAATTACTAAGACACCCCTACAAGTTGCCTTCTATGACCATACGATGACCCTATGTCCGTCCCTTGATAAATTCAAGGTAATGGCTATTTACTCCTTAATAATTATTTTTTAAGTAACTAATAATTACAACAAGAGATTGAGCAAAGAAAATAGATAATTCTTAGGTATCCATAATAAATAATTGAGTATCCGTCTAATACAAAATAATTTAAAATATTTATTTTTAAATAAAATATATAAAAAAGATAACATGGCATCTAGATTTTTAATTGGATAAGGGTATCGGTATCCAACTAAATCTAAATGTCTTTGGATGAAATATTTTGATGAGGAAAAATAATTTTTTTGAGGGAATTTAAAATAATTTGGTTAAAATTCATTGTTTGGATAAAAAATATAGAAAATTGTTAAAATGATGTAAATTTATAAAGTATTTTATTCAAATTAAATTTATGGAATTTCAAATGACACTAAAAAGTGAAGAATTTGAAATTACTCCTTCAATTTACATAATGCAAATGTTAAAATATTTATTATTAATTTTTCAAATTTTACAATTTGATCCTCATACTTTATGAAAATTTCAAACTCATCCCTAAAATTTTCAAAAAATTGCAAATAAGTCTCTAATAATTTTCCAAATTTACAAATTAGTCCTTCAAAATTTTAAATTTTCAAATTGGTCCTTATTTTTCATATTTTAAAATTGGTCCTAAAGTTTTAAAATTTATAAAAATGATCCAAAAATTTATCAATGAATCATATGAATATTCCATCCAAACAAAGAAATTTAAAAATGAAAGAATTTCAATTGAATTGCTTAAAATTTTGAATTCCTTCTTAATTACTCCATTCAAATATATTCTAAAGGTACCAGAGTGTTCACCAAAAAAATATTGTGACGAAAGAATGAAAAAAAAAAAAAAAAACACAACACACATTTGCGATCAAACAGATTTACAGTGTTAAGTAAGTTTCAAATGACATGAATGTTCTTCTACGACATAAATATAACTTAATTAAAAGCTTAAGAAAACAATAAAAACATCATCACATGACACAATGAAACATAACTCAAATTAACGGTGCTAAAACAAAACAAAATGAACACGTACATTTGTGATCACCAACTAAACGACTAAATTTTCTTGTATTTCTTGTTTCCAAGAAACAAATTATCAAGTACATCATGAATGTCAAACATTCCATACTCAATATACTCATAAGCATTGTTCTTAAGAATATCTTGAAACTTTCCAATGAAAACTCCATAGGCTGGTAACAAGATGTTTTTGAGAGATGCAATTATTTCTTCCCTAAGCTTTACATCACGAACAAACCATGTGCAGTGAACTCTGCATGTTTCTGCAAAGTGCATGTTAAAGAAACTGAGCTTTTCTTTCATCAAATCTACAGAAACATTAATTTCCATAGAATCATTGATATCCAACTTCAAAAACTCCAACACCTTATCCCAGGAGTTTCTTTGATAAAGTTCAAGGTATTGTTGGACTTTTCCCTTGCTTACTTGTGACCAAATATCGTTACAAATTGCATCCAATTTCCATCTTTTACTTGCAACTTCTAAATACCTCCAATTATTCATCATGAATAAATGGCCCAAAGAAGGATCCACATATTTTTCGGACTTGGATGCCAATATGCTCTCTAACTGTTTCATTGGCCCCTCGGTTTCTGCTGAAAACGAAAATTCTCGGTCATCATGAACAGCCTTCTTGATTTGCTGAGATCTTATAGCAATAATAAGATAATCCCCAACATTTTCCAACATAGGATGACGCTCACCATCAGCCGGAGCAGCTAGATTGGCCTTTGGGATAGAGTTTATGGAATTGGCTGTAGAATTTAGGGTCATAATTTGTCAGAGATAAAATGAGACTTGCTAGTATTTAGTGAGTAAGTTTGAATATTTTATTTGAAAAAATATTGAATAGTATTATTTGAGTATCTTGCTAATGTCTTTTTGCATTTGAATATAATTTGAGAAGAAATTTCTGCTGTTTTTAGCTATTATCAGGGAAGAAATTATGAGTTTTAGAGGAAAAATCAGCAAAATATGAGATAAGGGACAGTTGTTGAAAAAGAGAAAAATGCTGGAACAAATTGTGAAAATTCATCCAAAAGATGATAGAAAAATAGTGGTGCTATTTAACTCCCTTGAACTCATAATTTCAGCATATTGATCCTTTAATTTTTAATAAAATAAATTAGCTCTTTTCATCCAAAAAGAAACATGTATCCTCACCTGGTGTGCTCGAGAAGCTCCTCTCAAAATATGAAGTTGATGATGATGGATGAATGGTTTTTTGAATCATATCCTTTGTGATAGATCCTGGTTCTCGTGCTGGTAAAGATGGTATTATTAAGGACTCACTACAGGAATGTTCACTACGGTATCTTACTTCAAAAATGTTTGGATTAGCAGCAATCTGTTGCACATGCTTCCTAGCTCGACATCCTTTCAAGTGGCTGCATCTGTAGTAACTCCTGAAACAAAAGAAACATTTCAAACCGTAATATTAAATATGGAAGAATATTAATTAATTATACAATTCAGAATCTAAAAATGGTGTTGACTTACCATGTAGCAAGGAAAATGTGATTTGTTTGGTATTATCAACTACCTGGGTGATGGAACTAGAAACAAGGATTTAGGGGTGATAATTCCTCACGTGTTAAACCCGCAGGTTATAAAGGTAAAAATGGGAGGCTTTGAAGCGGACAAAAGTAAGTTTTGCTGTAATGGTGTACCAGAAGAAGTCCTTAGGGATAATAATGACCTTTTGTTGGTGAGATCGGACCCTGTTGGGTCGTGGGATAATATTTTGGTTAATAGTCAAACTGTTGAGACTCAAGTGAATAATTTGGCTCAAATTGGGAATGCAGTCGTTGGCCTTGGGTCCAATGAGTTTGTTCCCATTTGAGGGAGGAATGTACGTGTCACTCCAAACTCATACATGACACTTCTACACTTGTAGCGAAATATATTATGTTGCGATTCAATTAAGATTCCTACGTTAATCAAGGCAATTCAAAATTTAGGAAATCAATCGAAGCTGTTCCGACTAAGATCTGGCAAACCATTAAGGAGATGGCCATTGAAGGTGAGGAAGACGACGAGCTTTTTGAAGGATTAATCAGGAACATGAAGACTCAGGATAGAATTGCGTATGAAGAAAAGAAGGCGGTTTCTAGTCGTGTTCCATGAATATTGTCTCGTACAATATTAGAGGGAGTGGAAACTCCTTAAAGAGGAGTAGGACCAGGAAAGTGTTAACATCCGGTAAGGCTGATTTATGTTTCATTCAAGAGTCTAAATGCCAAAAAATGAATAGAAATTTGGTGTATAGTTTATGGGGTTGTGAAGATTGTAACTGGTCTTCAACAAATTCTGTTGACCATTTTGGAGGAATTCTTACAATATGGAGAAGGGGAGTCATTAGCCAAATTTACATTTTTACAGGCAATGGTTTTTTTTGGGTATCTCTGACATTTGGAAAGGTATTACCTGTTATATCTATACGAAATGCAGCATTTTAGAAAAACAGATTATATGGTTTGAACTTATCAATTTGAAGAGAAACTACCATAGTGGAGAATGGTTAGTGACTGGCGACTTTAACGCGATCAAGTCAACTCAAGAAAGGAGGGGCAGGGGTTCGGTTTGCTATGTAGAAATGGAGGAATTATCTTCATTCATAGATCTTATGGAGTTAGTAGATCTACCGGTTATAAGTGAAAGTTTTACTTGGTTTAAGACAAATGGAAGTTGTTGTAGTAGGATCTATAGATTGCTATTGTCGGAGAAGCTCATTAATATTTGGAGTGTGGTGGCCTAAAAGGTCTGTGATCTGGATATTCGGACCACAAGCCGGTTTGGATATGTGCTAATTTAATTAAACGAGAGTCTAAACCATTTAAAGTGTTCAATTGTTGGTATAAGCATCCAGAATTTCTGAATTTCGTTAAGAAAGAATGGTCGTCGTTTAAGTTTGGCAGTAGTGCGACGATAGTCCTCACCAAGAAATTACAATCCCTTAGATCTAGCTTGAGACGGTGGAACAAAGAGGTATTTGGGTGGGTGGATTTGAAGATTGAGGAAGACATCTAATTTCTTAATGATATTGAAGCTGATATTTTTAAGGAGGACATTTCAATATCTAATGATCTGTTAATCAAAAGGAGCAAATGTTTGATAATATTTGGAACAATCTCTTGGTGAATGAAAGCATCATTAAACAAAAGGTAGTAGCTAAATGGGTGAGGGATGTAGATTTGAACACATGTTTCTCCCACTCTCTGTTGAACGGCAGGTTAAGAAGGATCTCGATATCTGCATTACGGGTGGGAAGTGTTCTTCTGGAAGATGCAGACTCAATTAAGAAGGTTGTTTCAAATCATTTTGCAGAGTTAATGATGAGGTCGTGCATAATTTGTTGCAATTTGCAGACGATACCATTCTTGTTTGTGAAGCATCTTGGGAAAACATTTGGGGATCGAAAGCTATTCTTCGTGGCTATGTATTCAGCTCCTCTCTAAATGGTTATGGAGGCTTACATCCGATAAAGATGCTTTGTGTCGTGGCTTATTGACAACAAGGAATGGTAATTTAACGAAGAGAGTTCTATCTAATGTCGATTTATCTTCGACTAACAAACGATCGATTTGGTGGCGAGACTTGATGTTAGTGGGTGAGTGTGACTATGTGGAAAAGGGTAGTTTTTCTAAGGTATTAACTTGCAAAATTGGTGATGGTTCTAATGTTCCTTTTTGGTTCGTAAGATGGATATTCAACTTACCTTTGTGCAACATTTTTACTGCATTATTTGAGGATGCTTCTTATAAAGAGGGCTTTGTTTGTGATTTTGGATTTTGGGAGGGTAATGTGTGGCGTTGGAATTTAGGATTCACTGCGGAAGTGGCAGGTGGTGATCTGGCTAGGGAGTATGCTGAGTTGCTTGCAATTCTACATGACTAGTTTCCTTTGTGTGATGTTGAGGACAAAATCAGATGGACATTAGGGCCCTGCGGCATTTTTACGGTTATATCTTGTTATATCTTGTTATAAAGGACTCGCGTAACTCGATTTTCCAAGCTTTAGACGTTGTTTTTAGTTTAATTTTGAACCTATTATGGGCTTCTCTTATTCCATTAAAGGTTAAAATTTTTGAGTGGCGTTTATTGTTGAATGGTATACTGACGCGTTTCAACTTGAGCAGTAAAGAGATTATTTCGAATGCTCATAAAAATGTGTGTATTTTTTGTTTTCGGGATGTTTTTTCATTTTGATTGTGGCTGCTCCTTATGAATAAACATAATCCTAGTTGCTCTTATTAAGATTTGCTCAAATGCCCTATTGATTTTTTGTGATTGTTATCTTTAAGGGTTGGAGTTGTTTACACTAGGTTCTGTTTATTGGGTTAAAGTACTCTTAATACTCTCATTCAAGTGTTTGATTATAAAAAAATATTATTAATTTGTTGATTAATTGATCATACATACCTTGGATATTTGAAACCTACTATCTTTTTCGCACCATATTTGCGCCAGATAAAACCATCTTCCGGGGGCATTTTATCGCTTAGTATCTCTTGCTTAGCATATTTTCTCCGGGGAAAATCATCTTTCAATGCCATTTTATCTACTTTCTCAAACTGTGGTGTGGGAAATATCACTATTGTTCTTGTCTCCATCTTTAGATCATCTTCTGTGATGCTAATTAATGCAAAGACATGATAATTGGGTTAGTGTGCAAGTAATCGAATGCGAAGAAATATTTATGATATTTACAACTACAACCTCTATAAGTATTTCAAATATATTTTACATACAGTAATGCTAAATAGTACGAAGGTAAAATTTAAAGAAATGTAGAAATATCTATATGTTTCAATGTGATTGGTGAGTCAATATATCAACTCTTTTTTATACCGGATCATGGGAGTGGTGGTATTGTAATTCTTGTTTTTTTTCTCTTGATCTTTCGTACTAAAAAGCTTTATCCTTTTACATATATTAAGAAAAATCAAATTCACCCCTCTTAAATTTTTTCAAACAATACACTTTTATTTTATAAACATGCATTCATCATCCGTATCAAAATAAATTTGTTTCAATCTTGACAGAAGTACAAACAAATTTTATTCTATAAACTATTTATTATACCTTTTGTTTCAAAATAACTATATTTTAATAAATAAAATTTACTTCAAAATAAATATCATTATTACTTTTTGATATAAAAATGATTATTATTTTTTTTCAATTGTATTTATAAGGTTAATTTACTTAAACTTAATATTTTATAACAATATTATTACATTTACTCTTAACAAAAGTTTATTTTTTAAATATTTATTTCTTAACATTTTATTTATTTTCTTATTTCTACGAGGCCTCAAATAAATTGTATGTTGGGTCGACCCTATATGTTATAAAGTATATTGTAGAGCACGTGTTGTATTGTTGGTGAAAAAAATTGAAAATAATTTGAGACTTTAATCAATAATTAAAACATTGAAATATTTTAAGAGTAAATGAATTGAATTTGAATTAAAAACTAAACTAAAAAAATAAATGAATTTAATTTAAATTTTGTACAATTTGATTTTGTGGACGAGTTCCAACTTAAATACCCTTTTATTCGATAATGGATCCATAGATATTTCATGATAAGAATAAGACAAATAATTAGAAAGTTTTTTATTGCATCATATATGTTTTTATTATACCACACAAATTTTCAAAAATATTCCCTATAGATGCATCTTCGAACACATCTCTTACTTACTCAACAAATGTCATTATGAGAGGCGTCATATAAGTCCGATTAATTTTATTTTAGAAATGTATCTTCGAAATATTTTATTTATTTTACCAATTTAATATAAATTTCGGAGATGCATCATCAGAATTATGGGTGGAATTTTGAAATTTGTTGTCACTTTTGCATGTCAGATATTTCTGGAGATGTATCTTCATAAATATCTAATAAAGGAAGCAGTTGCATGATCACAAAATCATTGTTGTCATAGTTGGTTTTCATTCAAACCCTTCACCAAAAAACACTCTATTCTCAATCCATTTTTTCACACCAAATCTCCATTTTTTTAGTTCATCACATCAAATGAAGCAAAAGAAGATAGAATTTCAGATAAAGATCCTTCATTTCCCTTTGCATTGCTCAAATTAATCATCCCTTTTCTGGGAAAAAAGGTAGTGTTATGTCCGGAAATGTATCTCCGTAACGTGTATGAATTATTCCACATATGAATTTCCAGAAGTTGCTTGTGTTTGATTCCCAAATTTGTCTTCAGCGCAGTTAAAACAAAAACTAGAGATTTAATGTGATATATGGTTTGCATAACCATGATTTGTGTGAAAAATTAGTCAATCATCCTAGTGTGTGTCGGCTCATGCCGGAAGAGAAGGGATACATTGTTGACATAACATTGAATCTGGTACAACTGAAAAATTTACTTCAAACATTGAAACAGAAAAGACCCGAAAATATTACAAATATCAAGCAAGTGTATAATATTTGGTACCTGACTAACAAGGCGCTTAAGGGGGAAAATCGAGATGCAACACAACTCTTGAAATTGTTGGATGATAACAATTACATGTCTAGGTACCGAACATGAGAGGATGGAGTTACTGTAAGAGATATATTTTGGACTCGTCCTAATTCCATAAAGTTGTTCAACACTTTTACTATTGTGCTCATACTTGATTCAACCTAGAAGACTAACAAATATATACTTCCATTATTGAAGATGGTTAGTGTTATCTAAACTGAGAAGACATATTCTGTATGATTTTCATTTCTTGAGTGTGAAAAAAAGGACAAATTTACTTGGGTCTTAGAGGTGTGTCTAACATTGTTGAAGGACCAATTAAGATGCCTAAAGTGACTGTTACTGATCGTGATACCGCCTTGATTAATTCAGTTGCAAATGTATTTCCTTTTTCTAATGCATTACTTTGTAGGTATTACATAACAAAGAATGTCAGAAGTCAGGTTAAATTCGCGATAAAAACGAAAAAATAGAGTCTGGAGATGGAAAATTGGTGAAAGCTGGTGTGGTTGTTGAAAAAATAATGGATGCATGGAATCGTATAATAAATTCTTTCACAAAATAACTATATGTCGATTCTGTTATGCATTTCAGGGAAGTGTGTGAAAGTATCATGATTTGTTGAAATATGTTGAAAGCACAATTCTTGACCAGGTGAAGGAGAAAATTGTTTGTGCATGGTCTGACAATGTTAGACACCTTGGAAATACAACAACTAACAGAGTTAAGTCTGCCCATGCTACTTTGAAAATTTGGATGAGAAATAGTAAGGGCGATTTTTGTAGAGATTGGGACTCCGTTAACACCATGATTCAAAACCATCATAATGAGATACATACATCATTTGGTCGGAGCATCACGGTCTTTGACACAAAGACAACACTCTTTATTCTCATTTGGTCGGTAACATTTCTTCGGTGGGTTTGAATTATATTTTTCATGAGGCTAAATGAGGCGATGATGTAGGCTCTAATAGCATAATGTGTGGATGCACAATTGTGAAAACATATGGTCTCCCATGGGCTTATGTTATTGCAAAAAAGGTGAAAATTTGTGATTCAATAAGAATGGATGAGGTTTGCACTCATTGGTAAAGACTTAGGTTTGATGATGATGGTGTCATGAATGAAGGTAAATTGAATATCTCTATTTTGATTGTATGGGAAGTGATACAAGAGATATTTTTGAAAGTCGGTGATAACATGAAACTCCACATCAAAGAACAATTGAGGAAGATTGTCTATCCGTAAACCATAGACATGAAACCACCCCCTTAACCGGTAAAAACAAAAGGTGCTATGAAGAAAATTAAGCCTACACCTAATGAAAATTAGACAACATAATCACCTTCATATTTTGAACACATTGACAAAGTTTTCTCTGACTCACCAACTCCAAAATCTAAAAAAAAGTGTTGTCAAAGGAGCTTGCATTAGAAAACCACCTCTTATGCCGCTTCCCCCCAAAGATTCCATTAATCAACGAGATGCAGGTTTTTATGCACAAATACATCGAGCAGGTCGTCAATGTTGCGGGGGACAAGAATTGTAGTTATCGAGCCATTTTGGATTTACTTGGTAAAGGAGAAGATAATCATACACTTGTCTTCCATCAACTTATCCAAGAGTTGAGGACGCATAAAGAATCATACACACGGTTGTACAAAAAGAAAGAAAACTTCAACAAAGTTAATGAGTCACTTGTTCCTTGCCTTAGAGGACCGACTCCGGAGACAAAATGGATGTGATCCCCTTAAACGGGTCAGCTAATAGAATACACGTATGATCGAGTGTGTGTTGATCTAACATGATATGGATTTTCGGAATCCTTTTTACCACCGTGTATCGCCCCACCTCAAAATCCAAATGATCGTATTATGTGTATTGGGTGGCTCTCAAAATCAAGTCATTTTGTTCAAGTTTACTTGAGACTAGGATGCCCTATACCACTTACATCACCTGAGTGGATGAATCATTCAACAATAAAACCTGAAACTTGGCCGGATCATTTTATAGAAAGGATGCAAGAGTTTGAGAAATTGAACAACATTGAAAGAGCATGAAATGCACAAAAGTCCAAGGGAGTACCATCCATATATTTATTCGGCGACCTATGTTTCAATTCTTATGTAGTCGGACAAATAAGTGTATGTAATTGTGTCTCAATATAAATGAAGTGTTATATATTCACCCTTTGTTCATATATAGTCTTAATGCATTTCTTATCTTCCCCCATAACAACATTTTTTTTTGTAAATGAAAAAACAGGTTCTGTTATAGGTTATGTCTTGTAATTGGTTCAGAAGAAGTTCCGAAGATGCATCTCCAGAACAAGATAATATGGTGCGGTTCCAGAGATATATCTCCAGAATTAACATGCTAGTCATTGAGTGGTCCATATTGAGATATGGTTTCTATAAATTAAGGTGGTATTGTGTTATATTTCACACAAACTGAAAATATCTCAAATGTCGCCATTAAATATTGATTGGTATGTCGCAAATGTCTCCTCCAACAGAGATCTCGTGCGCATGTTCAAGCTAAACGACTTCACCTCCATCTAAGATATCAAAGACATAACTCATTATCTCCTTCCTTATAGAGACAATCGAAAGATTGTGAAGCTCAAGTACCGCTCACCATCGATTGGAAATGGAGGGAAGATTGAGTACATCAAATTTGAGCTCAAGACACAAGCAGATGTAAAGGTTGTGTGGAACACATTTTCCGTTTCAAAACAAAAGTTATTCTTGATTTGGAAGTGAATATTTCTAGATTCATCGAAGATATTATGAAGATGTTGAAGCGTCCACCTAGATATTGAAGTGTAATGTTACATTTTATGTTGAACTTATCTATGTTATCCTAATTTTATTTTATGAATCTTAATTTAAATTTGGAAAAATCCCTTGTTTTTGGGTCTGGTACTGATATGTCTGACTTACAGAAATGTGACTATGGGAAATTTTTGGAGATGCATCTCCAGAATAAAATGAACCAACCAATAAGTGTCACTCTCAATGGTCTTACTTGTGTGTGTTGGGGTAGAAACTTATAGGGTGGAAACTATAGTCAACAAGGGGCATTTTTGGAAATTCGTGTAGTGCGGTGAAAACGTAGAGGGTGTGTAAAGAAACTCCCAAATAATAAAACATATATAAGTGAAGTAGTTGACCTATCATTGTCAATCTAATATGTCGCCCCCATTTTATTTTTTTTTCATCTATAATTGAACTTTAGGATTTTATCAATTTGTATTATTTCCTCCTTTCTCCAATGAGTAATACAACGCTGAGAATTGTATTGGATGTTAATAATTTGACTTAACATTAATGAAGAGAATGGGAGGTATTTATACAATCGGTTTAGCTTGAGAGTCAAGTATCTATCTTTCCTCAAGTAACAACCTATAACTAATTATGCTAACCTTAACTAAATTAACCAACAATAATTACTATGAATATATGTTAATATCTTCCCAAAAGCTGGAGTGTAGTTAACAGAGGAGCCAAGCTTAGACATGATGAGATAAAATGGTGAAGATGTCGGTCAAATGTGTTAAAGAGTAAATGGATAACACTTGAAACAACTTGGCAATGAGTTTTTCACGAACAACGTGGCAATCGATCTTAATATGTTTTATTTCATCAGAGAAGGTTGCATTAGGATAAATGTATCGAGTGAATTGGTTATCATAATAAAGCAACATGTGTGGTGAAATTGACATGAAAGTCATGAAGTAAGTAAGTAAGTTGTTGTAACTCACAAACAATTGAAGCAAGTGTACGATATTTAGCTTCCGTGGAAGATCGAGAGATAATGACTTGCTTCTTTGACTTTCTATAAATCTAGGAATCTCTTAAGAAGATGCAAAATTTGGGGATGAACCTTTGTGTGTCACTCCAAGAGGCCCAATCAGAGTCACTGAAAGTCTTGAGTTGAAGAGTGGATGTTGTGGAAAATAAAAATCCCGGAGAAGGATATTGTTTGATATATTTTAGTATTTGATGAGGAGCCTACACGTGCATAATTGTAGGAGAAGACATAAAATAACTAAGTTGTTGGACCGAGAAACTGATGTCTGGTCGTATGGTGCATTAGTAGATTAATCGATCAATGAGCCTTATGTAGGTGGTCAGATCAATGGAAGAAGAGTTATTTGTGATTGTAATTTTTTGAGGTCTATTAATGGGAGGCTTGTATCATGAAGCAATTCATGGGCATTATTTTTGGGAAATGGAGATTCCTTAAGGTGATCGAATAACTTCAATGCTAAGAAAGAACTACAGATTTCCGAGGTCTTTAATTTTCAAATTACAGTCAACTTTGAATTTCAAATTTTATATCTCATCAACATTGTCGCTTGAAATAATCAAGTCATCAACATTGATTAGAAGGATGGTAAACTTTTGATCATGAAGTTTTGTGAAAAGTGAATGGCCTGCTTGAGATTGCTTGTAGTGTAAGGAAAGTAATAAAGATGATAGTTTGAAAAATCATTATCAGATAGCTTTTTTCAATCCATAAATGGATTTTTGTAATTTGAAAACTTGGTCAGGATTCGAGGGAAGCAAGCTATGAGCATTTAAATTTCTCATAAAGATCACCACAGAAGAACACATTGTTGACATCAAGTTGGATCAGGTATCAGTTCATAGTGGTAGAAGTTGCCAATAAAAGTATGACAATTGTCATCTTGGCAACATGTGAAAAATTATCCATGTAGTTAATACCCCTAGTTTGTGTGTAACCCTTTGCAACTAATCATGCTTTATGTCTTTCAATAGAATCATCATCATATCTTTTCATCTTATATACCCATTTACACCATATATGTTTCTTGTTAAGGGGAAGAAAGTTTATGATCCAAGAGTTATTATTTTGTAAGGCTTCCAACTCATTCAACATAGTTTGGTTCCATCAATCTTGTTGGGATAATTTTTCATAGCATGTATGTTTAGTTTGTGAAATAATGGTAGATATATCGGTAGTGTATGTTGGTGACATATGAAATGTGTTGAGGTAATTTTGAATAGGATATTCTGGTGTGTGGCCATTGGTATGTTGGAAAGCAGTGAAGTTGTTACAAACAAAGTCCTCAAGTCACTTAGGTTTGTGTATCATTTTGTTGGAGATTTGAGAAATCACGGGTGGGGGGTTAGTTGTGTCAAGTGGTAAAATTTGAGAAGTGGTGGATATGGAGTTTGGTGGATTGGGTAATGTGGATGGAGAAACAATTTGTGGTGGTGGTGAAGAGCTGTTAAGGTCATTATTTGTAGGAGAAGAGGATTGATTGATAGGTGTATCAAGGAAAGGTAAGGAGTAATCCAAGATTTTTGAGTGTTGGTGATGAGGTGTAATGGATGATGTTGAAAGGAAAAGAGTTTTCATAAAAATGAACATTTTTTAGATAAAAGTCTCTCTTGTGATGAGATTCATGTAACCTTTGATGCCTTGTCTGAATCCAAGGAAGACAAGTTCGGTGGCACGAGGGTCAAATTTCTGGTGCCCTTAGACCATAGTGCATGCAATGGCTTGACAGCCAAAGACCTCGTGAGCTTTGTAGTCATGTGGTGTATGGCGAAGAAACTCATGAGGAAACTAAAATGTGATAATAGGAGAGGGCAGTCGATTTGAAATTACATTCTTCGCATGACAGATGTTGGACACAATTTCTGACAGTTTAATAGAAACAAGATGATAAATCATAAAGCAATAAATAACACAAAGAAATTGGTAACCTAATTAAGTGCAACAACACCTACTTCTAGGGGGGCTTCTAACCCAACAAAGGAAATTCACTCTCAGTAGTATTAGTACAGAGTGTCTTAGATGGATAACCATTGTTCAATGCCCATCTTCCTAATACAACATGTGTCTTTCTATTTATGCCTCCTCCTAAATATTAGAACCTCTCTCACTTTATCTTAATCACTAACCCTAATGATCATGTTCTTGCTCAAAAGGGCTATTATCATTGAACAACTCCAAGATTCGTAATTATTCCCAAATAAGGGCGGAGAAACAATGATTGCACCTGGGTTTTCAGTAGGATTAAGGTAGTAGGGATTGGATTGATCAATGGTTGGATTCTTTGTGGAAGTGTTGTTTATTTTCTGGTTGTTATTGTTGTTGTTATAATTCTCTTGTGACTGGATCATCATGAGCATTATCATGATCCGCCATGGTTGAAGCTCAAAGGAAGGGTTGGCGAAAAAGAAGGAGAAGAAGAATTTTGATACCATAATACAACATTGAGAATTATATTGGATGTGAATAATTTGGCTTAATATTAATGAAGAGAATGGGAGGCATTTATACATTCAGGTTAACTTAACTTGAGAGTTAAGTAACTATCTTTACCTCAAGTACCAAAATATAACTAACTATTAGCACTAACTAATGGAGTTAACAAAATATATGTTAATAATGAGTATTAATTTTTGAAATGGCCTAAAAAAATGTCTAAATAATTTTTCAAAGTATAAAGTTACCTTTTCCCTGGTTGAGAGAGTGATGCTTCTATTTCATGCACATCTCCTTCATAAGCTGTTGATCCTTCGAAACCTTCCAACATCCCCTCATCTATTTCACCAGTCTGATGAGTGCTGTACAATTGTTGTTGAACATTAACATACGCATTTTCCCCAAGTGTAAATCTATTAATAGTTACACTTTTTGACTGGAAAAAATCTTGCACTAAAGTGGGGGAGATAGTGCCCTGCGTATTATGAAATTCTTGATGGTAGAGCCAAATTTTCCATCTGTGTTTTCGGAACCAATCATACCCTAAAACGGCTCCTAGTTCATTATCTTTGATCATCTCAAGTATGAACGAGGTGTTGTTCATCAAGAACAAATAGCCTAAAGAAGGGTCCTCGTAGCATTTGGACTTTGCTTCCAGATTGCTCTCTAATATTTCCATAAGCTCTTGCATTTTCCAAGAAAGTGAGGAATCCAGAAACACTTGTTCTAGTGTTTGCTGGGATCGGCAAACTACACAGAGGTAATTCATCACACGTTGGGTAATCGGATGAAGACCACCAGTGAGATCTGTCACCGTAGACAGATCTTGGCCAATCAAAGCCTTCAACTCTTTGAAAATGTCTGTGATTGCTTTCCCCAATCTCTTCCCTATTGTAACAGCTTCATTCCTTAGAGATACACGGTATTGATCACCAAATAACGACACAGATTCTCGAATTAGGCCCCACAATGTTTCAAATACTTCGAGGATTTTAAACACATGCTCATGAGAATGAACTCTGTCGGAGACAAAATCCGCAAAATTCAGAAACTGAATGGTCGATTCCCTACATATCTCCATGAAGGAGAAATCAGCTGCCGATGAGAATCCAAAGAAGACACGGTCACAGAGTCGTCGCTCACCAGGGAAAAGTATCTTAAAAGCTACATTGGAAGCTCTAATCCATCTTTCAATCTCGTCTTCAAGATCTTTCCAAGGCATAGTGTGCACGTCCTCCATGTTGAGCTTCTTTAACCCTAATAATCTTTGCTTAAGGCACTCGTTTAAGCATTCTCTACGGCAATTGTTGTACACATCAGAAAAATCCTTCTCAAACCCAGCGCATATCATAACCTTTGCTATTTCCTCAAGGCCTTTGATGGTTTCTAGCTTCAGCGAATCCATCACGAAGTTAGGGTCGGTCACCGCCAATTCAGAGTATTTTTCAACATTTGTTTCTACAGGCTCCAAAAGTATTTGAATGAAATTTGAATTTTCTTCCCAAACGGTGGTAACAAAACTCCGGAGTTGTTCCATCATACTACTAATATCAATATCAGTGGTGATTACCAACCGTGGTGAACCGTTGCTACTGTTATTGCGAGCACTAGCAATATCAGTACTGGTGAGTTGTAAAGAATCCATAGAAAGAACCACCGAATTCCCATCTTGGAGGTGGGAGTACTGATTATTTACTCCAGCATCTACTGAAGGAAAGGAAGACCGGATAATAATAAGGGAATAGCTGAAACCTGCTCCAACGATGAATAGTTGCAATTTAATCTTCATGAGCTGCACAATTAGACATCCGAGGAAGAAGTATAGAAGATCGATTTCAAATCCGAAGTGAGTTTGCCTAGACAAACTGAGAGACATGATAGCAAAGGAAGCACATGAAATGAGAGTATATGCATCTGGTTTCCCATTCACCACTTTATCAAAGAAAAAGGAATAGAGAGAGGTGATTGCCAATACAAAAAATGCTGTATGAGCTTTGAACCGAAGACCTCTAGAATGTTGCAATGATTTAGCAAATAAAATCACCAAGCAGATGATGAAGCTAAAAACTGTGTAAAGAAAAATCTTCAAGAGGTTCCAATCTCCAAAGAGATAGGTGAAGGAAGAGCTGAGAGCATAACAGAGCAGTCCAACAACAGCTGAAGCAAAACCTACAAATCTCCACACCTTCGACTGCATCAGCCAGCTCCAAATTTGTATTAGAATATGCATCATCTTTTCTCAATTTGTAAAAATAAAGAAGATCAATTTCGAATCCCCTCTGAGTTTGTCAGAACAGACTCATCTTTAGAATTGATTTCGTATCTATTCAACTATTTATGGCACATCTTTGTTTTATGACTTTCCAGTGAGTTACTGGGAAAGCTAATACGAAAGTTCCAACCGAACGATGGTCCTACTTTTTATAGTCTCTTTCTATCATTAATTACATGATTAATTTCAATTTTTTTAACCTCTTATATATTTTTTTTCTTCTTAGGTTTGTTTTCGAGTTCTTTATTAAAAGATTTTGTACGGAGTATTTTAGAAAATTACTTATATAATTTGATATATCTGTGTTATTTGTTAAGAAAATTAAAATAATAACATGATATTATATGCTAAGAAATCATATTGATTTTTTTTTTAAATTTACTGATGTTATATTTTTTAATAATATAATAAGTTTCAAAATCAATTTACTCTTGAGCGTGAAATATTAACCTAGAAGATTCTCCACTCCACCGCATCAGAAGCAACCATCTGTCATCACTGTCATTCCTCCTTTCACTTCTGATCCTATAATATAATAGTGGTGTCGTCTGTAAAAACCGTCATCTGATTCTTATCATTTTCCTGGGCGTAAGGTGTAACACCCACTTTACCCAAAATATAAATTAGTCATTTTGCTTAATAAAAATAAGAGTTTTAACAAAAGTGGAATGCTACTTTTTCAAAAAAAAACAAACAAACATGGTTCTTTATTAAAACAGCGGAAAATCTCATTTTTATTCATCATACGGCAACTGCCAATAGTAATATAATCACCAATCCTCTTATTATTATTTTCCACAAAAAATTGATACGTAACTAATAACAATAATAAATATACATCAAAATCCCTGAATCTCGTGTTACGTATCAGAGCGACTCCTAGGACTCAACCAAGCAACTTGTACTCCGAGCGAACTCAAGTACCTAAATCATCTGTACTTCCAAAGAAGCACAAACGCAACAAACAACAAAAGGGTGAGAAAACAATTCGATATATTAATGGTGCATATAACATCTTATAGGGTAGTCTCACCTCCATTCATCAACACACATCATACATCATTAAATCAATCAATTGTCTCACACAATTCATCAACACACATCATAGATCATTCATTCAATCATATGCAAAGTGACTACATGACACAATACAAATGCGGTACCGACTCAACAATGGTTCATCAATTCGAACCCCGGATGCATCGCTTACGCTCCTACTGAGACACGATCATCCCTGCACCAATGATTCACAATGAATCCGGATAATAACTTTCTCTCCATCCGAGACATGATTATCCCACCCACCATACATGCATATGAAAACCTGATTATGCATACCAAAATACATGCATGAACATAATCATACACAACACCATCGTCCTGATCCACATAAGTTACTACACACTCCATCATATAGGTCACATAAAAATCAGACAATATTCAATACACATTATCAATACAATCCATATGGTTCATCATCAAGAGTTATACTAATCAACATAAGTACATATATCCTTACACACTAACTACCGGTTATCATATCCTATGAACCCTTCATTAATTTCATCCCCAACTATTCCCCATATATTTACCCAACAGAGTACGACCCTTCAGATCCTCATAAGTTACCAAACATTTCATTATATGGTTTACACAAAGCATACAATCAACAATATCCTCAACCAACATGATCCAAGTGATCCCTTACAAAATCATACAAATCAATACAAGCACATAGAACTTAAATGTTAATTATTGTTCGCCGTCTCCTAGGAACTATCCAAAAATACTATCCTCAACATCTTAGACTAATGGGAAGAGTATCGAACAAGAAACTGGGACAAAACTATCTTAAAAAATACGAAAAATTTCCCAAAACAGATGCCTGACACGACCCCCTATGTCACCTAACACGACCCGTGTCACCTTACACGCCCCGTGTCACAAGGCCTGAACACTCCTCTTATAAAACTGAAATTACGCCAAGACAGGAGGCTGACACAGCCACACGTGTTGTGCAACACAACCCGTGTCAGGTCACCTGTATCCCAAAATCCCAAAATTCAGACATTCCCATAACTCAGAAGCCTGACACGACCACCCGTGTCAGGGGCCCTGCGCCCAAAAATCATTTTTTTTCCAAAAATCACTTTTCTCTCCCAGTTTCATACCAGTTCAAATTCCATCACTTATATCTCACTTTTATCACTCAAAACAATTCAATTATTGTTCTCATACTCATTTTATACTTCTAACACTACCTTATTCTTCCAACCTAATATCATTAATCAAATTGGGGGAATTCTAGGTGTTACTCCATCATCCTAATTTGCATCAACAACAACAATACTCATAAGATAACTTTCATACTAATCACACCATACAATTCACACAACAATTATTCCAAATACAATAATCAATCATGTAATTTCATACACATACCATATTTCATCAAGATAGATCAAAATTATATATTCCCTAAGAGAGTAAGGACCTCTCCACTACCCTTTCATGTTAGATCACCAATAAAGAATCCTTTCTCCCTCTTACCTCGAATTAGATGAATTCCTTGCAAAATCTTGATCTTGGGGCTTTAGGTCTCTTGCACTTCTTCTCCCTTTCTTCTTTCTCAAGAGTCAGCTTCCTCCTTTTTTCACCAAAGCACGATGAATGAAAAGTGACTCCTTTTCTCTTCGCATAAAACAATGCCAAATTACCACCTAGCCCTTTAGACCTCCAATTCTTATTATTTTATGTATGCAATAACAATATTCAAATAATACCACATTATTATCATAGGTAACACTTCCCTAATCCTCATCATAGGAATTAGTTACTCGCACTTGTACTATCACCATAGTAACGAGGCGACAATAATGACAAAAACCAAAATTTCACGATATACATCGTCTAGCTACAACAACACTGATAACAGACTAACCTTGCAGTTTTCTCCACCGAAACAACATAATCATAACCCATCAATGAAGCACATACATCACACATATTAACATCTCTGCATATCCCGCAACCCTCGATATGTAAATAACCTCTTACCATTACCCATCCATTCTGGAACGGCTAATAGTCTCAATATCTCAACAGGTCTTATCGTTCAATATCTTGAGTCTTTACTAACCATTTACGTATAAACAATTACACCACTTCACTCTTCCCAATCAAATCGGAATTGTATGCTCATGTGATTACCAAACACTTCAATCTCCAATCGTAGCAACAATATTATCGGATACTCAACACCATTTTACTCTCATCCACTTCCAATCCATGGGTAAGATAAATACTTTCATAATTCCTCTCTCATCGTATAATACCAATTATGACTTAACGATCAAGTACTAATAACCTATCAACTTATCACATCATTATCCAACATTCTATCCATAGCTTGTCAGAATCAAACAAAATCATACTGTAATCATAGCTAATTCTTACTCCGGTTCTCCAATGCTCTACCTCAAAACAACCATTCTCAACGAACAACTGATCTTTCACAAGTTATCCGAACAATAGAATACGAACTTGGAAAACTTTTTATAACCTGCAATATCAACCAACTAAGTCCAAATACATTCTAATCTCTTATAACTTACTCGTTTCCATCCTTTTAGATCCACATCTACTTCGGACAGACTCATACCCATACCTTCCTCTGAACAACACAATAAAATACATCCACACCTGTTCATAAAAATCATTCTTGATAGCTTAGTATATAACTATATCTTTTCCAATTCTTATACTTCAATTTCCAACATTCCACAAAGCCTTTTTCTACTTTCATCATAGATCAGGACATCTTCCAAAAGTTACCATCTCCATATTATCCAAACAAATATGAAAGGTACAATCCATACTCCATATCCACTTTAATACATACTAGTCGCCACTATCTTCTACACAACATCTATGATCATTTCATAGTTTTGCATTACTTCTACTCCCTCATTGGATCATCCTTCTAACGTTTCAAATTCCATATTTAGAATTCCAGCTCACTCCTGATCCTTTATCAATCAAATCCAATTTATTCCCATTACAATGGTGAATTCTTATGATATTCACCAATCAACATGCAACTTTATATCTCCATCTTTCTAAATCAATAAGACTGAAGTTTTCCAAGAAGGCACCCTTGCTCCCACAATTCCTTTTTGTCGATGAATCCTTCCACTATTCCTCTTAGCACCAGGGCCGACCAAGGAATAATTCCATCTTTACTTATAACAACACCTCTAATATATTCTTCAAACATAATTACAACTCGTAATCTACAGACGGTCCTTCGCTGTAACCTTACTCCCAATCAATACCATATATGCAACCAAATCAGACATCAGTGTCCCCTCTCAAAAGTTCCTCTACGTACCCAGTAGATACAACGTTCAACTTTTTACAATCGTTCATCTTAAATTCACTTCCATCTCACTAAGGAGTAACTATTAGTAATATCTAATCAACATACTCAATCCTTAAATCCATCTCTTTTTCGGATACCGGAATCCATATTTACTCTTTTGAACTACTAATAACTTTGGCTTAACTCCAAACAATCTACTGAACATACTATCTCAGCTGAAAAATATGTCTTTTGCATCCAACACGATTCCGTCTATTATCAACAAGGGATTGAGGGTGATCAGTTCCTCAATTTGTCAATAGATAGCCGATAATCATGATGGTCATAAACCATATCTCCCAACTCTAATAGCGTTCATTGCATCTTGTGAACTATGTTGCTTCACGAGCGAATCCTTAGTTAACACCAACCTTAGCAACATTTACACCACTTCAATTCCAACACACCACAAGTCAACACTCCGGAGAAGAAATAGTGTATCCCCCACTTATTCTCAACTAACACCTACAAACAAAAAGTTAGAGGAAAAGAAGTATCGATAATGTGCCACACACATATTGCGTACTCAGGAACTAACGACATACGACAACCTGGTCAGACGGACTGACCTGCTCTGATACCAATTGTAACACCCACTTTACCCAAAATATAAACTAGCCATTTTCCTTAGTAAAAATCAGAGTTTTAACAAAAGTGGATTGCTACTTTTTCAACAAAAACCAACAAACATAGTTCTTTATTAAAACAGCGGAAAATCTCATTTTTATTCATCATACGGCAACGGCCAATGGTAATATAATCACCAATCCTCTTATTATTATTTTCCACAAAAATTTGATACGTAACTAATAACAATAATAAATAAACATCAAAATCCCTGAATCCCGTGTTACGTATCAGAGCGACTCATAGGACTCAACCAAGCAACTTGTACTCCGAGCGAACTCAAGTACATGAATCATCTGCACTTCCAAAGAAGCACAGACGCAACAAACAAAAAAGGGGTGAGAAAACAATTTGATATATTAACGATGTATATAACATCTTACAGGGTAGTCTCACCTCCATTCATCAACACACATCATACATCATTCAATCAATCAATTGTCTCACACAATTCATCAACACACATCATAGATCATTCATTCAATCATATGCAAAGGGACTACATGACACAATGCAAATGCGACACCGACTCAACAATGGTTCATCAATTCGAACCCCGGATGCATCGCTTACGCTCCTACTGAGACACGATCATCCCTGCACCAATGATTCACAATGAATTCGGATAATCACTTACGCTCCATCCGAGACATGATTATCCCACCCACCGTGCATGCATATGAAAACTCGAATATGCATACCAAAATACATGCATGAACATAATCATACATAACACGATCGTCCTGATCCACATAAGTTACTACACACTCCATCATATAGGTCACATAAAAATCAGACAATATTCAATACACATTATTAATACAATCCATATGGTTCATCATCAAGAGTTATACAAATCAACATAAGCACATATATCCTTACACACTAACTACTGGTTATCATATCCTATGAACCCTTCATTAATTTCATCCCCATATATTTACCCAACAAAGTACGACCCTTCAGATCCTCATAAGTTACCAAACATTTCATCATATGGTTTACACAAAGCGTACAATCAATAATATCCTCAACCAACGCGATCCAAGTGATCCCTTACAAAATCATACAAATCAATACAAGCACATAGAACTTAAATATTAATTATTGTTCGTCGTCTCCTAGTAACTATCCAAAAATACTATCCTCAACATCTTATACTAATGGGACAAGTATCGAACAAGAAATTGAGACAAAACCATCTTAAAAAAATAAGGAAAATTTCCCAAAACAGAGGCCTGACACGGCCCCCCGTGTTAACTGACACGGCCCATGTCACAAGGCCTGAACACTCCTCTTACAAAATTGAAATTACGCCAAGACAAGAGGTTGACACAACCACTGTGTCGTGCAACACGGTCCGTGTCAGGCCACCTGCATCCCAAAATCCCAAAATCCAGATATTTCCATAACTCAGAAGCCTGACAAGACCACCCGTGTGTTCGCTGTGATTTCTGACGAACAACCTCTGGTTAACCAATTTCTTAGAAAACTGGGTTACTTGCAGGATCAACCAAACAAGTCCTAGGACACATGTGCAATTGGTTGTCGAATTACTCTTAGTGTTGTTAATGGTTTGTGGTTTGTTTTGTTAATGATATAAAAGTGTTGAATGTTTTGAATGTGAAAGTAAAATAAAGTGAGAGTTGAACAAAAGTAAGAAAATGGCAAAAAGATATAAACTTTGCAGGAAAGTAAATAGACTGAAAGTAAAGTAACTTGATGAAACAAAACTAATAATTTAAATAACTTGAAAGAAAATGGTGTTCAACACATACATTGTTCCAAATATCAGACTCATTTCTCTCACACTAGGTACTTAGAGTATTTACAGGATTTTTGTATAAGTTTTCACACACCCCATTCTACAACAAACTACCCTATTTATATACAAAACAAAAATAACTGCCTAGAACGGGAAAATTCTAACTAAATGACAATTGTCAGCCTGCATGCAATCTTCTTTTCTGAAACTTCCACGCGTCCAAATGCCAAAGGTTGCAACTTTTAAATTTGAATTCTTCCCTTTGGTGACGAAGTGTTGCATCTCTTCGTTTGTCGAAATGTCGAAGAAGAAGAGACTCTTCAAACCTTATAAACCAATGCTTCTGCCAAAAAACCTTTCTTTTGTCGAAGTGTCGAAAAACATACCTATCTTGTCAAATGCCAAACTATAAACAGGTCTCCAAACTTTGCTTGCCAGAACACTATTTGTACTCCTGTCGAAATACCTGAATATTCAGCCTTGTCAACAACTTCTGAATATCTTTATTTCTTCTTTCCTTTATCTGATGATTATCCCTTTAGCAGAAAAAATGACTTTACATCTCAAATTCATGGTGTCGAAATTATGAGCCTACAAATTGCCCCCCAGCAAAGATGTTTTCGACTAAACTTTAGAAAAAACATCTTTTGCTGTCGAAATGACTTCTGACAACCTGCCAGTTTCATTAATTGTAAAGTGATTTTGTTGAGTCCCAAGAAAACACCATGATTTCAACTTTCTGAAAAAACGTCTCATCTAGCCCACGTTCATACACAACCTTCCATAACCCTATAACCTAGCTAATCATGGGTTCCCACCAACCGTTACTTTTGATCATCATCGTTAATCAAGAAGGCACGTCTCCCATAACCAAATTGAAACGTCTTTTTCTTTTCTTTTTCATTTATTTTCCATATTCTGTCATCTTCTATAAATACTATCTTCCAAACATTTTTCCCTTTTTACACTCTCAGACTCCTTCTTCTCTATCAAAAGAAAATCTCCATCTTAAACCCATTTAACCTTCTGTTACTCCAGCTCTGATCTTTTCTTAACAATGGCGCCCCCAAAGACTGTTGCTGACCGCAGTGCTAAAAAAGCAAAAAAGACCACTGATCTTCCTCCTGCTCACACACTGTCTGGGCCAACGCAAGTAAATCAACAACAGTACATTCCAGAACCCCCAAATGAGAGGGAGAAAGCTAGCATCTACAGATCCCAGGTACTGATCCCTATTTTAATTTCTGGGGTTCACCATGCAATGTTAGGTCCACTTTCTGACCCTAACGCTGACCAAAATCGTTTAAAGGACTTTTATCCTTCCTATTTTGCCTCTAAACCAATAGGTGCCAGTAAGAACCCTCAACCCGTCGAAACATCCTCTAAAAAATCTGAAATCCCATTAGCTTCGACAGACTTGGATTTGTCGTATTTAAATCAAAATAGGATCTTTAGGAGCCCTCCCTTAACAAAAGATCCTTCAGATTATCTAGCCTGGCTTAATAGAATCGAAAAAACTAAGGGAAAATTCTGGAAGAAAACAGGTATTTATGACCTGATCAATTGTCGAAAGAAGGCCCACGTTATTGCCAGAATATGCTGCTGGCTTCCCTATACTTTTGGGACATCACTTACAACAACTTCCACCTCCCTTGTGGGATGGTTACCCTAACTCTCTTCGACATAGCAGCCATTACAGGCCTTAGTCCTATAGGCGAAATCTTCAATCCTGAACATCTGAATAAAGACCCTATAGGATTCGACACGAAGCATGCTGGTTATTCCTTATTTATTGCTCATCATCAAGGCAAAGATACTGAAGAGGTTTCCGACAGAGAACATGTAGCCTTCCTCACTTTGTGGTTAGCAAAGTTTGTCTTCTGCACCAGATCCCTCCAAGTTTCCAGAAGCTACATTATTATTGCCAATCAACTTCATGCTGGAGTTGCGTTTTGTCTAAGTGAAATGCTTCTGGCAAATCTTTATGAGTCTCTAAGTGAGAGCGTAAGAAACCTGAAAACCATCAAGGAAAAAGGAACCATTAGCCTAACAGGCCCTTTCTGGCTTTTACAACTGTGGCTGAATGCCACCTTCGAAGCCTGTATCCCCATAAAGAGACCAGTTGACGAAGAGGAAGTGAAAGACAGGCGTGTCGAATGGCCTAGGCTAGTTCAACTAACACCCACTGACGAAGGAATAGGCCTTCGACAAGCTTTCACTAGCTATGTGATGATGTTTGCCAAACGTTACAAATTCACCCCATCCATGGTGTCGCTCCCGACAAGTGACACTGATCAAATGAAGGTACAGACGCGAACGGTCGGCGAAGGGAACAGTGAGAACACACAGCCGTGAACTCACTGGAGAATGAATAGAGTCGCCAGCTAGGCATTTTTATCCCGGAGGAAAGGCAATGCTGCATAAGCCTAGAAAAAGATGGATAAGACGGTTTGCAAACCAGAGAGACTGAGAAAGGGGGTTGGTTACAACCTGGGAAGGTATTAGCACCCAGATTGTCCGCCGTACTCGACGGGATCCACGCTTAAAAGATTTGTGTTTTAAAGGGGTAGTGTCAGTGCAATCTGTATATAAAATAGCTGGAAAAGAATGTACAGGTGTCAGTGTAAGTGAAGTGTGAAGTGTAATGTATACAGTGTCAGTGTAGGAACAAAGATGAGATGCTCATGATAATGAGGCTAAAGAATGAAGCTGGAAAGAGGGGGGGATGTACAGAGACTTTTGTTCGATAACCGTTAAGTTATGCCTACGTATCCTCTCGTGCAATGAGGAAGTCAGAACACCGTAGTTCGACCCAAAGAGACTGAAAAGATTGACTGGTGAACTGCTTGCAGTCTATGCTCAAGTGTATGATCTGTCTGGCACAGATGCAAACTGTCTTGCATTAGACGGAAGAAGCAAGTTCTCGTTTATGAGTGAAGGTGATGAGAAAAGAATCCCGAAGGAGACGATTATTATTTGTCTTTGAGTTTTCAGTCTTTTATTTCTTTTTGGAGTTTGTCATAAGATAATGAGCTTAAACCTAAATCAATGGATTTGGTAAACTCATCACATCATCCCTCTGATTAGGGGTAATGAGAATTACCTTAAGTGTGAAGTCAGATTCTCACACTTAATCACCTTTGATGTAGGGTTAAGATCATTAACCTACTTGTGATTAATTAGATGTTTTTGTGATTTTTGTTTAGTGTTAAGTAATGAGGTTAAGCCATAATCAGGGGTTTAACAGGCTCATTACACTATCCTAAAAGAAGGATAATAGATGAGGGTGTTTAAACTGAAGAAGGATCCTCAGCTTAATCCATGATTAGGGATTAAACCCATGACAGAACAAACCTTTGATTAATGTGGATTTTATTAATGATATGATGATGAAGTGTTTTTTATGATTTGTAAGACAACTTGAGGGGGACTTGTCCATTAACTTTAGGGTTAGTCTTTCTTAACCAATTAAGGAAGAATTAGAACCCTAATGCAAGGCCCAAGTTACAAGTGTAATGTCTTGATGATTATTAGATGGATTAATTAAGAGAGTTCAACGCCTTAAGGGTCCAAGACTTAGGATTAAAGTTATACACTCCATCCTAAAAGAAGGATGCAGGCATGATCTTAATCACAAAGTCTTAAAGCCTCTAGGGTTTAGTCCCTGATTATGAGGTGAGAAGAGAAGACTCAAAAGAGACACAAAGGTAAAACTATGGGGGAAATAATCAAAACCCTAATTCATTATCATGCTTGGTTGGTCCTAATGTTTGTGAGGTTTTCAAGAACAATCTTCAGATGAACCACCAGGAAGCAGATGAACAAGATCAAGAGAAGCAAAGTGACTTGCTTCATTCAAGAAGTCAAATCACTTGAAGAAAGAAAGTGGGGGGAGGAAGAATGAGCAAGCTCAAACTCAAACACAAGTAAGAAATGCAGCAAGGTATGCAAAAGAGATGAAAGGAAAGGATATGAGAAGTGAAGGCAAATTCACTTCTCAAGTTACTTACCACCTGAAATGTTAGAAACAAATGCAATGTAATGCTAGATGAGATGAAATGATATGATAAGCAAAAACCAGAAGCATGTTGATGATGATGATGATGCTATGGAGTGCTATGAACATGAGACAAGACAATGAGATGTTCATACAAAGTCATGGATGCAAATGATGCAAGCTAAGGAGCATGAACAAGCATGAAATGTTATGAATCATACAAGACAAATGGCATGGCAAATATGCAATGTAATGGTCAATGATGCTTCATACATGTCTTAAGATGTTAAATGAATCATGAGAATACACAAAATGTAAAGGCAAGTCATGTTATGCAAGAGAATGCAAGAGGGATACAAATGAAAGCCCAAATTAGGGTTTATGGATCAAACATCAAACACAAACCAAAAACAGAAGCAAACCTTAACATAAAAAATGGAAAATGGTACCCAAAGAAACCCTAGACCTATAATGAACCACTGCCCAAAGGGGAGCTCTCAACTCTCAACCAAACTCAAGTTATGAATTTTACAAGTTATTAGGGTTTTTTAGGGTTTGTAACAAAAGAAATGCCAATCAATTAGAAAATGCAAGATCAAATCTTGGCCTTTTTATCCTTGAAAGCTCATGTCAAATGGAAAATAATGCAAAAAGAATCAATGTCTCAACCTTTACCAAAAGACAGAAATGAATTTTCAAACATATGATCAAAATAATGCACAAAATGTGATTTAAATCAATGAAAAATTCTTAAGATGCATCAAGATCAAAAAAGAAATTTGGTTTGAGGGTTGGACAATGTTTCTAAATGTCTTAGAACACTTCATGAATTTTTTTGTAATTTTTAAATACCTAAAAGTATTTTTAATTAATTAATTCTCATTAATCAATTAAAAATAATCTTTTAAATATTTAAAAATACTTTTTTAATGATAAAAAATAAAATAAAAATGTTTTTGTGTCATAAAAATTAATAAAACCTTAAAGAAAAAGTTTCATAATTTTTATGATTTTTTAACTATTTTAAATAAATTGTGCAAAATAAATGAAATAAAATGAATTAAAAAATTGAATAAAATAGAAGTAAGACAAATGAAAGGCCAGGATGTGCTCTGGATTCAAAGGCGTTGACTGCGCGCCAGAATGAGGGGCCAAGATTGCTTCAGATTAAATAAATTAATTATGATTAATTAAAACCTAACACGTGGATTAGGGCTAACTGCATTGATCTGGGCCATTGGAAAGGGAGGGAAGTCAACCGGTCAAAGGGATCGTACGCTCACAATTCAAACCTGGCTTAATTACACAATTAGGGCATAATTAATCTCAGGTGGCCGGAGAAGACCTCCGGTCGTCTTCTCCGGCCAGAAGGTCACCTGAAAAAGCTCCAATCCTCTCAAAACGCAATATAAATGAAAACTAAAACATGGGAAAGGATCCCCAACACCTCACGAACTAAACCCCTCTCTCAAAACAAATTTATCTAACCTAAACAAGCTGAATCGAAGAGACTAAGTTCTAGGGTTCGTGAGCTTCAAACAGCAATTAAACTCTCAAAACGCAACCAATTTCAAAACCAATGGTACCAGAATGACCAGCAAGACATGTAGAGCAAGTTTGTAACAATCAAATTGATTTCTGGAAAAATTAATTTGGAGCTACCTGAGATTTGTAACCTTTGATTTTGGAACTTTCAGGCCTCTTCTCCTTGCACAATCTGCTCCTCTTGGTCCCCCAAAGTTGCTTGAATGCTCAAATGGAATTTATATTTGTTGGATGATGAGTTTCGAAGAGAACTGCTTCTGCTCAGTCAACAATGGCAGATGAGTTCCTGGCACTTTCAGGCTGTGAAGAAGGGTTGTTTATGACCTATGAGGTGTGTTGAGAAGGCTTGTGGTGTTGGTTGATGTGTTTGTGGCTTGTAGAGAGAGATTCGATAGAATCTGCAGCATGAAGGTGAGCTATGGCAGATGGGGATTCAGGGTGTTTTTGGCTTTGTTTCTTGATGCTTTGTGTTCTATAGATCAAGGTGAGATGAATGGAGGCAAAGGTTTGGGTGTTTGCAGGCTGTGTAATGAAATTCGAATGAAGTTGCAAGTTGGGAGATTTTTTGTATATGTGATGAGTTAGTTTGTTTCAGCCTTGGTTTCTATGTGATATGGCCAGCAAAATGAATGAATAAAATAATGCAAGTGGCTGTGAGATGTGACTTGTACTTTATGGATTGGTAGATCAACTTTTGCTCAAAAACCACTTTTGTGTAAGATAGGGCATGGCATGATACTAGGCAAGTACAAGTTGGGTGCTGGTGCAGCAAAAGGTGAGGGAGAGGCTAGCCCAAAGTCAGCAGCCAATGTCATAAGTTGGTGAAGTAGTCATGAGTGAAAATGCAAGTTGGCTAGCTTTATGGTTTTCCATGGAAATGCCTTGTTACATGAACCAAACCATGAGCAAACTTGGTCCATTTCTGATTTTTGTGACTTAGAGAACATTCACATGCTGGTTTGACATGAATTTGAGGCAGCAATCATGCATTGATTCAAGACTTAGCAAAATTTCCACTTGGTGCATAACTTGAAAAACAATGATTTTTGGCAACTTTGCATGGCCATAACTTTTGATCCATGAAGAGTTAGATCATGTTCTTGTACTTTTTGAAAAGGGAAAGATGAGATCTACAACTTTCATGACCAAAGTTTTTTCATTTGAAGCCTTTTTGGATCATGAATCAAGGCTTGAAAATTGACCTAGAATGATGCATTCTTGAAAAGTCAACAAAACCCAAAAAGTCAACTTTTGCAAAAAACCTAAATTCTTGATTTCCATGAACTTCAAACTTCTTCCATGATCAAATAAAGATTATATACACTCAAAATGATGAAGATCACCCATTGGTTGGGTCATTGGGGGCCTCAGATGCCCTGATTTTACACTGACTTGTCTGAAAAGTCAACCCTTGATCAGATGACTTCCCCATGGAATTTCTTCATGAAAATTGATATGCATACTCCCTATACCATATAGAGACCAATGGAAACAAGAATGACCAAAAAATTTGGAGTTATGGCCTCTGAAACCAAAACCCTAATTTTCAGTCAACTGTGTAGTTCATCCTGGCTCTGCATCCAACCAAACCCTAATTCTTGTGATTCCTCTGCATTTTTGACTTTGTGAAGATGTAATATGATGATTGGGCACACATGGATCCTTTTGAGTTAATTGGTGGCCTTTGGAATGGCTCAAGATGCTTTTGGATTGCTCAGATCACAAACCCTAGGTGCAGATGACCTAGAAACTATCCAGTGAATCAAAAATGTACTATGAGATGATATGATGGTGTATATGCATATGAGATGATCACAAGCCATGGTGTGACTGGGTGAGGGCAAATTTGGGGTGTTTACAGCTGCCCCTATTCAAGCATGAGTTAGCTGTGCAGGATGTAAGCGGCGGCTTAACAGGCAAACAAGATAACTTGTGGTTGAATACCAAAGACAGTCCAAAATTTGCACTCACAGAAATGAAGAAGAAAAGGGATATAGATTGTAAAAGCAAAATAAAGTATATTGTAAAGTGTAAGCGACGGAGGACGACCGTCGAGCAGAGGACGACTGCTGGGTAGATAGCAATGACGGGGACGGCCGACATGCTGGGAAAAGTGTGTAAAGTAAAGCGATGACGGGGACGACCGACATGCTGGGGATAAAAGATAAAGCTAAGACGGGGACGACCGACTAGCTGGGAAAACTAAGATAATATGATGGGGACGGCCATCAAGATAAAGTAGTAACATTCTCTGGGGATTGGTGAAACATGACGGGGACGGCCATCAAGTTCACAAAGGTAAAGTAACCAACGATGGGGACGGCCATCGGGTTAAAAAAGAAAAGGGACCACGACGGGGACGGCCATCGGGTTAAAGAATAAATGAAATAAACAGATGATGGGGTACGGCCATCAAAGGTGAAGGACGATCACCTAGCAGGGGACGGCTGCTCTGTTGGAGATAAAAGTAAATATGATGGGGACGGCCATCAAAGGTGGAGGACGACCACCTGGCAGGGTACGGCTGCCAAAATATCAACGATGGGGACGGCCATCGGATAGAAAAGGTCAACGATGGGGACGGCCATCGGACGAGCATGATGGAGGACGACCATCAAGAAGTGGAGGACGACCACTCAGCAGGGGACGGCTGCTCTCAAAGTTTATCATAACACAGGATGAGTGTTAGACAACTAAAATCAACAATGGGGACGGCCATTGGATAAAGTGATGAAGGACGATCATTAAAAGGTGGAGGACGACCACCTAGCAGGGGACGGCTGCTAAAATCAACGATGGGGACGGCCATCGGATGAGCATGATGGAGGACGACCATCAAGAAGTGGAGGACGACCACTTAGCAGGGGACGGCTGCTCTCAAAGTTTATCATAACACAGGACGAGCGTTAGATAAAAAGGAAATTTGACTGCGATCTACTGGGGATATAGTAAATACGGACGAGCGTTTACATCCAAGAAACAAAAGGTATAAGTGTTTGGTATTGTGTATAGATTAAAGATGCGGACGAGCATCCTCAAGACTATGATACGGACGAGTATCATGTAGAAACAAACTGACACGTGCTCAGAGCTGATGATACGGACGAGTATCAACTGGTTAACAAGGAACACGGACGAGTGTTGCATCTGAAAGTATCCTTCTGGGGAATAGTAGACACAGACGAGCATCTATATTCACGAAGACATAAGTGTTTGACACGGTGTATGGATTAAAGATGCGGACGAGCGTCCTTAAGACTATGATACGGACGAGTATCATGTAGAAACAAACATTAGACGCAATGTTCTGAGATGATGGTACGGACGAGTACCAACTGGTTAACAAAGAACAAGGACTACTGTCGAATCTGCGGGGGTATACATGGTGTATATAAGATACGGACGAGTATCTGAGTAGGTGTACCAATGAGTAGTGAGTGTATAGGTGAGTGTTTATCTGCTGGGGATATGACACGGACGGGTGTCAGGAAGGTGTATATACAAGTATAGGCGACCACGCTGGGGATATGACACGGACGGGTGTCAAGAAAGTGTATAGGTATATGTAAGTGCAAAGAGGGTGTCTTTGGCTTTCTGCTGGTGACACGACACGGACGAGTGTCAGGATGTATCTGCAATACTGGTGATCTTGGTTTGTAAAGTGTATTCAGGCAACCTGCTGGGAAATGATGATACGGACGGGTATCAAAAAAGGAGATATGCACTGGTGTTTGTGATATGGGGCAACTGCTTTTGCTGGGACTCTGATGGGGATGTATTCTGTATGCCGACAGATTGTCAATATTTACAAGTGTTCAAATCACAACATGACTTATGATTATGTTATGCATTTGATTTTTTTGCCGTAATGCTCCGTATTAGACGGAATGCTACGCTCTGGGGGTGAATATGATGCGAATGCTATGATTATGCAAAGAGGCACCGATCCGGGATTCGGATCCCGTTGCTGCAAAGATCTCTGATCGATCTGCTTGAAGTGAACATCCCAGCTGGTGATGAGATCATTGATAGATCTGTAGTTGTATCTGCTTGGGGATATACGTCATCGATTGACATATTCTTATAATACGGGACCCAGCTGGGGTTTGTAGAAGCTTTCTTCACTCTGTTGTGATCTTCATGCATTACTCTTCTGGATAGAGGCTGGAACTCTGTGGGAAGATGGTTCCCTGACTTCTGTATTCAGCTGAGGATGAAATGACACCTCGGCTGGGGAGAGAGAGAGGCATCACTGAAAGATCTCCCTAGAAAATCTGTTACGGTGACTTCTTGACTCCGCCGGGGATAAGGGCATCTTCTGTGACACCTGCCCATTCTGATGGGGATAAGTAATAAGCTGCCAACTCAGCTGGGGAATTGTGAGAGGCAACCCAGCTGGGGATAGAGCATTCCCGATGCTGTATGTTGATTTGGCAACTTGCTGGGGAAGTGGGCACCTCCCAGTGCCAGGTGAGTTGATAATGATTTGCCAGTTGCTGAGACGTAACTTGCATGCCCCAGGTCGCGTTCTGGAATACTTGCAATCCTGCAAAGATAAGGAAACGTACAAAAGGTCCCGAGGTATCCTTTACCGGATTCCGTCATAGGAGCTAAGTACTCTCAAGAGTAATCACATTCCCTGTAAGCATGTGTTTTATTTTTAAAGACAGGCATCTGTATTTATGCAGTTGTGTTTTTAGAGATATCAGACAACTCTTTTGCAAAACTTAAATGTAAAAAACGAGACATGACTGAAAATCTGATTATATTAATTCGTGTGCCCTGAATTGGCAAGATACAGTCAAAGAAACATATCTCCTGAAATGAGGCGATTGTTACAAATTGAGAAACAAAATGCTGGCGGCGTTGACGATGCTTTCAAGGAGCTTCCTCTTCTGCCATGACTCGTATGACAATGACGTTCTTCTCGTCTTGCTTTCTGGAGAGAGTTGATTCTGATTGCAGCTTGATCCCTTGGAGCTTACCAAGTTGTAGGCGATACAGACGAATTCAGAATGCAGTTGTTCGCTTATTCCCTTATTTTGCATGGATCGCCCTTTCGGGTTTTCAATCCATCGGGATACCCATTTTTGCCTGAGCTGTCCAATGCGGCTTTTCAACTCAGCGGGTGTACATTTTTTTTGTTTATTTTCCCTTATTTTTGCCCGAGTCTTTTATTCTGTTTTTCGACTCGCCGGGATGCCCTATTTTTGCCTGGACTTACATTCTGTTTTTATGTCCAGCGGGTCATTTATGCGAAGTATTTTTTAACTGCATCTGAATTCACAGGGGACGGGAAATCTTCACCATCCATGGTGCTGAGCATCAGTGCTCCACCAGAGAAAACTTTCTTTACAACGAATGGTCCTTCGTAATTGGGAGTCCACTTGCCCCTGTGGTCTGTATGAGGAGGAAGGATTCTTTTCAGCACAAGATCTCCTACTTGGTACTCTCGGTGCCTGACTTTCTGATCGAAGGCTCTCTTCATTCTCTTCTGATATAACTGCCCATGACAGATTGCAGCCAATCTCTTCTCTTCGATCAGACTCAGTTGTTCGTATCGGGACCGAACCCATTCTGCTTCGTTTAGTTTAACATCCATCAGTACCCGTAGGGAGGGTAGTTCAACTTCAACAGGTAGGACTGCTTCCATACCATACACAAGTTGATACGGTGTTGCCCCAGTGGATGTCCTGATTGATGTGCGGTACCCATGCAAGGCAAATGGCAACATTTCATGCCAGTCTTTGTAGGTGATTACCATCTTCTGCACAATCTTCTTGATATTCTTATTTGCTGCCTCAACAGCGTCGTTCATCTTTGGCCTGTAAGGAGAAGAATTGTGATGTTGAATTTTGAAGTCCCGGCATAGCTCAGCCATCATTTTGTTGTTCAAGTTGGAACCATTATCAGTAATGATTCGCTCGGGTACTCCATACCGACAGATGATATCTCTTTTCAGAAATCTGGCTACCACTTGCCTTGTGACATTTGCATATGAGGCTGCTTCAACCCACTTTGTAAAATAGTCGATGGCGACCAGGATGAATCTGTGGCCGTTCGAAGCAGTTGGCTCAATTTTGCCAATCATGTCAATGCCCCACATAGCAAAGGGCCATGGTGAAGACATTATGTTCAGGGGATTGGGAGGCACATGCACCTTGTCTGCATAAATCTGGCATTTATGGCATTTTCTGGCGTAAGCACAACAGTCTGCGTCCATTGTGATCCAGTAATAGCCTGATCTTAACAACTTCTTAGCCATGGCATGCCCTCCTGCATGGGTACCAAAGGATCCTTCGTGCACTTCATGCATCAGTAGATCTGCTTCCGTCTTGTCAACACATCTGAGGAGTACCATATCAAAGTTCCTCTTGTATAAAGATCCATCAGTGTTCAGAAAGAAACTTCCAGCAAGCCTTCTTAAAGTCTTTTTATCATTGGAAGATGCCCCAGGTGGGTACGTTTGATCCTCCAAGAAGCACTTGATGTCATGGAACCAAGGCTTATCATCTTTAGCAATATCTGCTGCAAATACATATGCTGGTCTATCAAGTCTCGATACTGAAATCTGAGGTACAAAGTTAGCAGCTTGAACTTTGATCATGGATGAAATGGTAGCAAGAGCATCCGCAAACTGATTCTCGTCCCGAGGGATATACTCAAGCTTGACTGTTGTGAAGAAAGTCAATAACCTTCTTGTATAATCCCTGTAAGGTATCAGATGATCTTGGTGGGTGTACCATTTTCCGTTGGTCTGATTGACTACCAAAGCTGAGTCTCCGAACACGGTCAATGTCTTGATCCTGAGGTCAATGGCTTCCTCAAGACCCATAATGCAAGCTTCGTATTCAGCTTCGTTGTTAGTGCAGTTGAAAGTGAGTTTTGCCGAGAAAGGCATGTGAACCCCTTTAGGTGTAATGAGTACTGCACCAACACCACGGCCATTCATGTTGACAGCCCCATCAAACATCATAGTCCATTCTTCTTCCGGGTCGGGCCCTTCAGTGTGAATTGGCTCTTCATGATCTTTTGATTTAATGAACATGATGTCTTCATCAGGGAAGTCAAATCTCATAGGCTGGTAGTCGTCAATGGGTTGCTCAGCAAGATATTCAGATAGTACACTGCCCTTGATGGCTTTCTGAGATGTGTACTGTATGTCGTATTCTGTGAGAATCATCTGCCATCTTGCAACCCGTCCGGTAAGAGCCGGCTTCTCAAATATGTACTTGACTGGGTCCATTTTTGAGATTAACAAGGTAGTGTGGGTCAACATATACTGCCTTAGTCGGCGAGCAGCCCACGCTAAAGCACAGCAAGTTTTCTCGAGCAGTGAATAACGCTGTTCACAGTCGGTAAACTTTTTGCTTAGGTAGTATATTGCATACTCTTTTCGACCAGACTCGTCATGCTGGCCCAGCACACACCCCATTGACTCTTCTAATACTGTCAAGTACATAATTAGAGGTCTTCCTTCAACTGGCGGCATAAGGATTGGAGGTTCTTGCAGATATTCTTTAATTTTGTCAAAAGCCCTTTGGCAATCTTCATTCCACCTGACCGCCTGTTCCTTTCTTAGCAGCTTGAATAAGGGTTCACAGGATGCTGTGAGGTGAGATATGAACCTCGAAATGTAGTTCAATCTACCCAAGAACCCTCGAACTTCTTTCTCTGTTTTCGGTGCAGGCATCTCTTGGATGGCTTTGACTTTATCAGGGTCAACCTCGATCCCTTTCTCGCTTACAATAAAGCCCAGCAGCTTACCGGATCGCACCCCAAATGTGCATTTGTTGGGGTTCAACTTCAGTTGATACTTTCTCAGACGCTTGAACAACTTGAGCAGATTCACTAGATGGTCTTCCTCCGTGAGGGACTTGGCGATCATATCATCCACATAACACTCGATTTCCTTGTGGATCATATCGTGGAATAATGTCACCATAGCCCGTTGATACGTTGCGCCAGCATTCTTCAGTCCGAATGGCATCACTTTGTAACAGAACGTGCCCCAAGGCGTGATGAATGTTGTCTTCTCCATGTCTTCAGGTGACATCTTGATCTGATTATATCCCGAAAATCCATCCATGAAGGAAAATACCGAGAACTGAGCCGTGTTATCCACCAATACATCAATGTGAGGTAATGGGAAGTCATCTTTCGGGCTGGCTCTGTTCAGATCCCGGTAATCAACACACATTCTTACTTTTCCGTCCTTCTTAGGCACAGGCACAATATTAGCAACCCACGGTGGATAGCTAGTTACAGCAAGGAACCCGGCGTCCCATTGCTTTTGTACCTCTTCCTTGATTTTCATAGCCATGTCTGGGCGAGTTCGGCGCAACTTCTGTTTGACTGGTGGGCATTCTTCCCTCAAAGGCAGCTTATGCACAACAATATCGGTATCCAACCCTGGCATATCCTGATACGACCAAGCAAACACATCAACATACTCTTGAAGCAGATCTATCAGCTGTCTCTTCACTGAGTCTTGCAGGCAGGCCCCGATTTTAACTTCTTTCACATTTTCTTCCGTACCAAGATTGATCACTTCAATCTCCTCCTGGTGAGGAGTAATAACTTTTTCCTCCTGTCTCAACAACCTGGCTAGCTCTTCAGGAAGCTCATATTCTTCATCAACCCCTTCATCAGCTTGATCGATCGGATTGTCAAAGTCATACGATGTCATAGCTGTGCTGTTGTCGGTGCTGTCTGGAAGGCACTCTCTGCAAGGGTTAAGTCGGTTCATTTTAGTGATTGATTTTAATCTTGCTTTAGAAAAAAGTGAAATGAAGTTATCATTTTGAAAACACCGCCATTTATTTTTGTACAAAAAGAAAAATGGAAAAACAGTGAGCAGAAAAGAAAAAAGACTCGTTTGCAAAAAGATTGTCTGATATTTCATTAATTTAATCTTGTTTGCACAAAAGTACAGATGGCCCTGATTACAAAATGAGTCTTGTCATCTTGGGCAAGATGCAAGACTTTGATGCATGCTATAAAAGATACAGGAAATAATAATTACTCTGCTCGAGTAACACTTATAATTCCCTGGGAAGACCAGTTCGAGACACTGCTCCCCGGGACCTTTGGACGAATCCAATTCTCCAGGTTGCGCTCCTCTTCCAGCTCGTCTTCCAGACAGTTGATAGCATCGGGGGTTAGCATTCCCCCACTGACAAATCCTGGCTCTGCAGCAGCCTTTGCTTGACGTTGAGTTGGTCTGTAACCCAACCCAAATTTGTCTTTCTTCTCCTCCACAGCTAAGACCTTGCCCCAGCCTTGGGCAGTTCCTTCTTCAACAACCTTCCGGGCTTGTTGGTAAGATGACATGGAGATACCAGATACAGCAGATGCTTCATTGACGTTCAAGGCTTCGAAACCTTGGCTCATTGTTTCATGGATTTCTCCATCCATCTCAATGTATTTATAAGTAGCCAGATGGCTAACAAAAATGTCCTCCTCTCCACAGATTGTGACAACTTGACCTTCCCACTCAAATTTTAACTTTTGGTGAAGGGTAGACGTTATAGCGCCAGCGGCGTGGATCCAGGGTCTACCCAACAAACAGCTGTAGGCGGGCTGAATGTCCATCACATAAAAGATAGTTTTAAAGGTCTGCGGGCCAATTGTCACGGGCAGCTCAATCTCTCCCAGAACCGATCTCTTTGAGCCATCAAAAGCTCTAACCACCAGGTTGCTGGGTCTCAATGCCAAGCCATCATATTCAAGCTTCACCAGAGCCTTCTTTGGTAAGACATTCAGGGATGATCCTGTGTCCACCAGCACATGTGAAAGGACAGCTCCTTTGCATTCCATGGTTATGTGCAAGGCTTTGTTGTGATTGCGGCCATCCACTGTCAAGTCAGAATTGGTAAACCCTAGCCCATTGCTAGCAGTAACGTTTCCAACCACGGTTTCTAATTGGTTGACAGTAATCTCCTCGGGCACGTAAGCTGCGTGCAGTACCTTCAGTAGTGCATTCCGATGGGCTTCGGAGCACATAAGCAGAGAGAGGATGGAGATTTTGGATGGCGTCTGGTGAAGTTGATCCACAATTTTGTAATCACTCTTTTTGATGATCCTCATAAACTCATCAACTTCCTGATCGAATGGAGTCTTCAGGGCTTCTTTGGCAGCTGGATCTTCCTGCACCGGGCTCTTTCCTTTTGCCTTGGCAGCAGCTTCTGCTTCGGCAGTGGGTCTTTGGGCTTGTGAAGCGAAGAGACGTCCGCTTCGGGTGAAGCCTCCGCCTCCGCCCACATTATCAATTTGTGGTGCAGGTGTTGATGTTTCAAGAGTGATTCTCTTCCCCTCGCAATACAAGTCAGAGCCATAGTGCCAAGGGATGGCCCTATTGCTTTCATATGGTACAGGTCCAGGTACCGTGACGGTGACTGGACTGATTGCTGCTGCTGAGGGGACTGTTATTGTCTGTGGATCATAAAAGATTGTAACTGGTGCTCTAGTGGGAGCAGCACCTTCTGAATGATAGGCGGAGTTATTTTCCGGATCGTAGAATATGGTAACTGTGGAGACGTTTTCATGATTGTTTGCTGGAGTTGTAGGAGGTACCGTTGGAAGGACTGTTGTTGTTGTTGGTGGAGAGTCGAAATGGAATGAAGCTGAAGTTGTAGCAGGAGTAACTGTTGTAAGCTGATCATTTGGTAGAACAGATGAAGTACTTGCTGATGTTGCTGATGAATCGTTGGGAACTATTGTTGCTGTATTTGTAGGAGGATCTGAAACCGTTGTTGCTGAAGTCGTCGGGTTTGCCGGGAATGATGTAGTGATCTGCAGTAAGCCGCTCTGAATAAGGCTGTCAATGCCATTCTTCAAGTCTTCACACCCATTCCAAGAGATATTGCAGTAGGGACACCCTAGTTCACACCCCGGAAATATATTGCTTTCACGGAGTTGAGCCTTGATTTCCACCAATGGTGTCCTGATCTGATCCACACTGGTTATGAAATAAGACGGTGTGTCTTCTTCAATTGCGTTAATTCGAGGACCACCATGGTTTGGCATTGGGTTTTTGTTGACATTGGGCGGAGGTGCAAAATTCAGAGCCTTGGAGTCTACCAAGTCTTGTACCTTCATATGCAGAGCTCTGCATTTTTCCGTACTGTGACCAGGCGCGTTGGAATGAAAAGCACACCTAGCATTGGAATCATAGTTTCTTGGTAGACTATTAGGGTCCGGAGGTGCCAACGTTCTTAGCTCAACCAAGTTGAGTTTCAGAAGTTGTGGCAACAAGGCAGCATACGGCATTGGGATCGGGTCGATCACTCTGTTAGCTTGGGATGGCCTTTGTTGAAATGGCCTCTGTTGATTGTTGTTGTTGGAGTTGTTGTTGTTGTAGTTGTTTCTTGGAGGATATTGATTCTGATGATACTGAGGTTGTTGTTGGAAGTTTTGTTGAGGAGGTTGGTAGACTGGCTGTGGATGAGCTGGAGCAGGGATAGTGACTGCTGCTATTGTTCTGGGAACATACTGGGGCCTACCCCTGTTGGAGTGAATGGCATTGGTCTCGCCAGTTCTTCTCGGGCCTGCAAAAGGCTTTCTTGTACCACTGGACGAACTAGCACCATTATCAGATATCTTACCCATCTTTAATAGGCTTTCAATTCTCTCCCCGGCTATAACAACATCTGCGAAGCTGGTGGAAGAGAAAGCAGCTAGCCTATCAATATAGGTTCCCTGAAGGGTATTCATGAACATATCAGCCATCTCTCTTTCAGACATAGGTGGCTGGACAGCAGCAGCAAGCTGTCTCCATCTTTGAGCATATTCTCTGAAGCTCTCTCTTGATGATTGTGACATCCCCATTAGGAGGGTCCTATTGGGTGCCATATCCAGATTATACTGATACTGTCTGATGAAGGCCTCTGCCAGGTCCTTCCAGCATCTTACAGTTGCTCTTGTCAGATGGGAATACCATTCCCTTGATGCTCCAGTCAAGCTATCTTCAAAATAGAACATCCACAATTTCTCATCCATTGTATAGGCCTTCAGCCTTCCCAGAAATGATTGCAAATGAGTCCGGGGGCATGAAGTCCCATTGTACTTTTCGAAACATGGAGGCTTGAACTTGTGGGGAATCCTGACCCCTTCTACCAAACCCATGTCCATAACGTCGAAACCCAAAGAATTTTGAGATTCTAAGGACCTCAACTTCTCAGCTATTTCTTCCAACCGTCTATCATAAGTTTCCTCTCCGGCACCCATTACTGTATACTGGTCCTCCTGAGGATCTTCTTGAAGTACTCTGGCTGCTGTGGCTGTCCCTTGTATATTGACAGGGATGTTGGCCTCTGGATGGAGATGGGGTCCAAAAACTGGGGGATTGACATGAGGTTGGACCCTCTCGTTGTTACTTGTGCCAGCAGTTCCCACATGGGGCTCCTCTTGATTCCTTCCTTCTACCAAAACTCTGAGCCTCTCCTGGCTTTGAGCTAAATTGTTCATCACTTCCATGAACTGTGTTATCTGGGTTCTCATCTCCAACCTTTCGTTAGCCATCTGGGTTCTGGCCTCATTGAGGTCTTGCTGCAACTGGTCCATCTGGATGCCCGGAAGGTTGTTTCTTGTAGGGTACCTGTGTGGCCTGTTGAGAGGGAATAGCCTGCGGCGAGCAATAATTCCTGAATGTCACAACAGAGGTTAGAAACAATAAAACAAAACCTACAAAACAAACAAAAGGGTTAGTATGCAATGCAGTATGCTTATTTGCTATCAAGGTATCCTGGCTTGGTCTTCAATTTTGACCCGTCCAGACCCTTGAAGATGATGCTGTTGAAGTTGCTTTTGAAGTGAACCCAGATGGAAACAAACACAAATATATTACAAAGGTAAAATAATACAAATTGTTCATTTTTTACAACACTAGCCCTCTAAGGGGTCAAAAATACATCACAAAAGCAAAAGTACATGGAAAAGGAATAACAACAAGCAAATGATCAAACTCCAAGGCCAAACTCATCCTCGCGAACTTCCTTAAGAAGTGCTTCGGTCACAGGATCAGCCGGATGCTCCGTAAGATTCCTGATGAGAAGGTTTCTTGTTGCAACAGCTGTAGTCAACTTCTTGTTCTGGCTTTGGTCTTTGGATTTCTTCACTCCAGCTTTGATTTTTAACTCTGAAATTTCCTCCTGGGCTGCTGCCAGGGCTTTTTCCATCTGCTCCATCTTATCTTGAACTCTCTTGTCTTCTAGAGTACGGGCTTCAGTGATCCGGACCCACCTGGCCTGACTCTCTTTCAAGTACAAGTCGGTCCTTGCTCTTTGGAACTGGGCTTCTTTACAAGCATTTTTCAGAATCTGCTCACCAGCTTTAGACTTGTTGATATAGTCTCCAGATTTTTCAATCTTAGTCAAGTGTTCCACTCTCAGCTTCTCCAATCTTTCAATCTCCCTTACACCTTCACTCCTCTCCCTGAGGGTCTTCTGCAGGGCTTGGGATAGCTTCTCATTTCTTTCTTTCAAGCCTTCAAACTCTTCCAAACTGACAGTAGCAGGGGGTGGTGCTGATGATGACTCAGGCATGTCTTTGATGGTGAAGGGCAATCCTGAGATTTGGGCCCTAGCATAGGACCACTCATGATATTGGGCTGATGCCACATTATTGCACTTCCCCAGAATGGTGATTCCCTTGGTTTGAACATGATCCCAGGCCCAGGCAGCCTGCCTAACAACAGTCAAACTGATCTTGTTCTCACAGTAGAGGGTCTCAACCAAGTCTTGTTCCCTAGGAGCATGGACCAGTGCATAGCCTAATTGCCTCTTGAACAGCAGAGGGTTGTAGTTGATACTCCCCTTAACTCCTACCAAAGGCACATTGGGAAAGTGCCCACAGCTTGTGATAATATCTCTGCCCTTGGTGCTCTGAGTGCACCATCTGATATCTGCTGAAGTGAGAGTGGTGAGCCTCTTAGCCCAGTTGCTTTGCTGATGAGGGTTCAGGAATGCATCTGTCCTGGGCAGGTGTCTGAGGAGCCAAGCATGGAACAGTGGGGCACAACACCTCACTAACTTCCCCCTTTGCTTCTCATTCCTCTGATGTACTGAGTAATAGAGGTCACCCAACAAGGTTGGCACTGGGTTCTTCAGGATGAACAGGTGGATGGCATTCTTGCTGATGAATCTGGGCTCATCTGCAAACAACACAATTCCATATACACTCAAGGCCAACAATGCACAAACAGCTTTCCAATCCCCCAGGGAGGCCTTCAAACTAGCTTGAGAAATCAGGAAGTCCAGATGAAAACCAGGGATTCCAGCTTTAGAGGTCATATGCTGCTCAATCAAAGCAGGTTCCAGGTGCAAAGCTCTTGCTATCTCTCCATTGCTGGGAAAGACCATTTCAGGGTTAAAAGGGATTTCTCTTTTGATGGGCAGACCAGTCAATGATGAGTATTCTTCTAAGAGAGGTCCCAACTGAAAGTCTTGAAAGGTGAAACACCTCAATGGGGGGTCATAGAACTGAATGCAGGTATGGATTAGGCTTCTCTGAGATGGGTCCATATCCATAACCAAGTCAAGTATATCCCCATAATGCTCCCTGAACAGAGGTATGTGATCTGGGGTCATCAGGGTTTGGACCCTCCTGATGTCTGACAGGTCTGGTTGGAAGAAATGATAGGTGATATTGCTTTTCTTTGGAGCCATGATGCTGAAGACTGGGTAGAGTGCTGATGACAATGCTGAAGTAGAGAAAACCACTGACTGGCTGGTGCTGAAGCAGACAGCTAAACTGAAGCAGATGCTGGTGAAGATGGGTCAAAGCTGCAGATGGGGTCAAAACCAAAACCTGATGAAAATGGATACCCTGAAAAACAAATAAGCACATGTTAATATGATGCAATGAGGATGTATGCAAATGATATGCAAAGGGTTTGTGACTGAGCTGGATCTGATTAGCAGCCTTGGTATAGATCCATGTGTGTTCAAGAATTCCGGATGGAGGTCTATAAATCCAGTAACCAAGGTGGGGGGACTCAAATAAAGAGCCACAAGTCCAGGGTTTTAGAATCACGAGAACTATCCAACATGGAGCATTCTTAACAAAGTCAAAGTAACAGGGTATTCAGAGGTCAAGGTACCTGCAAACCTGTAAACATCCCATCCCCCTCACAGGTAGTGATCTAGAACAAGGATCCTCAGACTTGGATCTGTTATGAGAAGTGTAAACACTTCTAACCCGGAGGTACAGTGTTTACAATAACCATAACAATTCCTCCTCTAATTCACCTCAGTTTCTGAAGGTCAAACTAAAAGGTCATCCAGACTTAGCAGGCTTCCCAGATCCCCCTAGCATTGCAGGAAATCCGCAACACAGAGTTCTCAAGAAGAAACCCATATCTGAACCGTGTTCCATATTCCCGCACCAGACCGAAATGGAATGGGAAAGAATATGGTTCACTCTATCCTAGGTGTCACTCAGGTCCCAGGTGTAGGACCTTAACTCTCAATGAAACACCCACCCACCAAAGGAAAACCAAATCCAGCCAGCCAGCACAGTATGATAATATGATATATGAAAAATTGTAAAGAAAGCAATAAATAAAACTGTACAGAAAGCAGTAAATAAAGCAAATATACAAACACAAACAACACATAACACCCCAGCAAACACAAATCAAACAAGCGCTAGGAGGAACCCACAAAAAGAACCAGAAGCCCTGGTTGCAGTATAAGGTATCCCCAGCAGAGTCGCCAAGCTGTCGCTCCCGACAAGTGACACTGATCAAATGAAGGTACAGACGCGAACGGTCGGCGAAGGGAACAGTGAGAACACACAGCCGTGAACTCACTGGAGAATGAATAGAGTCGCCAGCTAGGCATTTTTATCCCGGAGGAAAGGCAATGCTGCATAAGCCTAGAAAAAGATGGATAAGACGGTTTGCAAACCAGAGAGACTGAGAAAGGGGGTTGGTTACAACCTGGGAAGGTATTAGCACCCAGATTGTCCGCCGTACTCGACGGGATCCACGCTTAAAAGATTTGTGTTTTAAAGGGGTAGTGTCAGTGCAATCTGTATATAAAATAGCTGGAAAAGAATGTACAGGTGTCAGTGTAAGTGAAGTGTGAAGTGTAATGTATACAGTGTCAGTGTAGGAACAAAGATGAGATGCTCATGATAATGAGGCTAAAGAATGAAGCTGGAAAGAGGGGGGGATGTACAGAGACTTTTGTTCGATAACCGTTAAGTTATGCCTACGTATCCTCTCGTGCAATGAGGAAGTCAGAACACCGTAGTTCGACCCAAAGAGACTGAAAAGATTGACTGGTGAACTGCTTGCAGTCTATGCTCAAGTGTATGATCTGTCTGGCACAGATGCAAACTGTCTTGCATTAGACGGAAGAAGCAAGTTCTCGTTTATGAGTGAAGGTGATGAGAAAAGAATCCCGAAGGAGACGATTATTATTTGTCTTTGAGTTTTCAGTCTTTTATTTCTTTTTGGAGTTTGTCATAAGATAATGAGCTTAAACCTAAATCAATGGATTTGGTAAACTCATCACATCATCCCTCTGATTAGGGGTAATGAGAATTACCTTAAGTGTGAAGTCAGATTCTCACACTTAATCACCTTTGATGTAGGGTTAAGATCATTAACCTACTTGTGATTAATTAGATGTTTTTGTGATTTTTGTTTAGTGTTAAGTAATGAGGTTAAGCCATAATCAGGGGTTTAACAGGCTCATTACACTATCCTAAAAGAAGGATAATAGATGAGGGTGTTTAAACTGAAGAAGGATCCTCAGCTTAATCCATGATTAGGGATTAAACCCATGACAGAACAAACCTTTGATTAATGTGGATTTTATTAATGATATGATGATGAAGTGTTTTTTATGATTTGTAAGACAACTTGAGGGGGACTTGTCCATTAACTTTAGGGTTAGTCTTTCTTAACCAATTAAGGAAGAATTAGAACCCTAATGCAAGGCCCAAGTTACAAGTGTAATGTCTTGATGATTATTAGATGGATTAATTAAGAGAGTTCAACGCCTTAAGGGTCCAAGACTTAGGATTAAAGTTATACACTCCATCCTAAAAGAAGGATGCAGGCATGATCTTAATCACAAAGTCTTAAAGCCTCTAGGGTTTAGTCCCTGATTATGAGGTGAGAAGAGAAGACTCAAAAGAGACACAAAGGTAAAACTATGGGGGAACTAATCAAAACCCTAATTCATTATCATGCTTGGTTGGTCCTAATGTTTGTGAGGTTTTCAAGAACAATCTTCAGATGAACCACCAGGAAGCAGATGAACAAGATCAAGAGAAGCAAAGTGACTTGCTTCATTCAAGAAGTCAAATCACTTGAAGAAAGAAAGTGGGGGGAGGAAGAATGAGCAAGCTCAAACTCAAACACAAGTAAGAAATGCAGCAAGGTATGCAAAAGAGATGAAAGGAAAGGATATGAGAAGTGAAGGCAAATTCACTTCTCAAGTTACTTACCACCTGAAATGTTAGAAACAAATGCAATGTAATGCTAGATGAGATGAAATGATATGATAAGCAAAAACCAGAAGCATGTTGATGATGATGATGATGCTATGGAGTGCTATGAACATGAGACAAGACAATGAGATGTTCATACAAAGTCATGGATGCAAATGATGCAAGCTAAGGAGCATGAACAAGCATGAAATGTTATGAATCATACAAGACAAATGGCATGGCAAATATGCAATGTAATGGTCAATGATGCTTCATACATGTCTTAAGATGTTAAATGAATCATGAGAATACACAAAATGTAAAGGCAAGTCATGTTATGCAAGAGAATGCAAGAGGGATACAAATGAAAGCCCAAATTAGGGTTTATGGATCAAACATCAAACACAAACCAAAAACAGAAGCAAACCTTAACATAAAAAATTGAAAATGGTACCCAAAGAAACCCTAGACCTATAATGAACCACTGCCCAAAGGGGAGCTCTCAACTCTCAACCAAACTCAAGTTATGAATTTTACAAGTTATTAGGGTTTTTTAGGGTTTGTAACAAAAGAAATGCCAATCAATTAGAAAATGCAAGATCAAATCTTGGCCTTTTTATCCTTGAAAGCTCATGTCAAATGGAAAATAATGCAAAAAGAATCAATGTCTCAACCTTTACCAAAAGACAGAAATGAATTTTCAAACATATGATCAAAATAATGCACAAAATGTGATTTAAATCAATGAAAAATTCTTAAGATGCATCAAGATCAAAAAAGAAATTTGGTTTGAGGGTTGGACAATGTTTCTAAATGTCTTAGAACACTTCATGAATTTTTTTGTAATTTTTAAATACCTAAAAGTATTTTTAATTAATTAATTCTCATTAATCAATTAAAAATAATCTTTTAAATATTTAAAAATACTTTTTTAATGATAAAAAATAAAATAAAAATGTTTTTGTGTCATAAAAATTAATAAAACCTTAAAGAAAAAGTTTCATAATTTTTATGATTTTTTAACTATTTTAAATAAATTGTGCAAAATAAATGAAATAAAATGAATTAAAAAATTGAATAAAATAGAAGTAAGACAAATGAAAGGCCAGGATGTGCTCTGGATTCAAAGGCGTTGACTGCGCGCCAGAATGAGGGGCCAAGATTGCTTCAGATTAAATAAATTAATTATGATTAATTAAAACCTAACACGTGGATTAGGGCTAACTGCATTGATCTGGGCCATTGGAAAGGGAGGGAAGTCAACCGGTCAAAGGGATCGTACGCTCACAATTCAAACCTGGCTTAATTACACAATTAGGGCATAATTAATCTCAGGTGGCCGGAGAAGACCTCCGGTCGTCTTCTCCGGCCAGAAGGTCACCTGAAAAAGCTCCAATCCTCTCAAAACGCAATATAAATGAAAACTAAAACATGGGAAAGGATCCCCAACACCTCACGAACTAAACCCCTCTCTCAAAACAAATTTATCTAACCTAAACAAGCTGAATCGAAGAGACTAAGTTCTAGGGTTCGTGAGCTTCAAACAACAATTAAACTCTCAAAACGCAACCAATTTCAAAACCAATGGTACCAGAATGACCAGCAAGACATGTAGAGCAAGTTTGTAACAATCAAATTGATTTCTGGAAAAATTAATTTGGAGCTACCTGAGATTTGTAACCTTTGATTTTGGAACTTTCAGGCCTCTTCTCCTTGCACAATCTGCTCCTCTTGGTCCCCCAAAGTTGCTTGAATGCTCAAATGGAATTTATATTTGTTGGATGATGAGTTTCGAAGAGAACTGCTTCTGCTCAGTCAACAATGGCAGATGAGTTCCTGGCACTTTCAGGCTGTGAAGAAGGGTTGTTTATGACCTATGAGGTGTGTTGAGAAGGCTTGTGGTGTTGGTTGATGTGTTTGTGGCTTGTAGAGAGAGATTCGATAGAATCTGCAGCATGAAGGTGAGCTATGGCAGATGGGGATTCAGGGTGTTTTTGGCTTTGTTTCTTGATGCTTTGTGTTCTATAGATCAAGGTGAGATGAATGGAGGCAAAGGTTTGGGTGTTTGCAGGCTGTGTAATGAAATTCGAATGAAGTTGCAAGTTGGGAGATTTTTTGTATATGTGATGAGTTAGTTTGTTTCAGCCTTGGTTTCTATGTGATATGGCCAGCAAAATGAATGAATAAAATAATGCAAGTGGCTGTGAGATGTGACTTGTACTTTATGGATTGGTAGATCAACTTTTGCTCAAAAACCACTTTTGTGTAAGATAGGGCATGGCATGATACTAGGCAAGTACAAGTTGGGTGCTGGTGCAGCAAAAGGTGAGGGAGAGGCTAGCCCAAAGTCAGCAGCCAATGTCATAAGTTGGTGAAGTAGTCATGAGTGAAAATGCAAGTTGGCTAGCTTTATGGTTTTCCATGGAAATGCCTTGTTACATGAACCAAACCATGAGCAAACTTGGTCCATTTCTGATTTTTGTGACTTAGAGAACATTCACATGCTGGTTTGACATGAATTTGAGGCAGCAATCATGCATTGATTCAAGACTTAGCAAAATTTCCACTTGGTGCATAACTTGAAAAACAATGATTTTTGGCAACTTTGCATGGCCATAACTTTTGATCCATGAAGAGTTAGATCATGTTCTTGTACTTTTTGAAAAGGGAAAGATGAGATCTACAACTTTCATGACCAAAGTTTTTTCATTTGAAGCCTTTTTGGATCATGAATCAAGGCTTGAAAATTGACCTAGAATGATGCATTCTTGAAAAGTCAACAAAACCCAAAAAGTCAACTTTTGCAAAAAACCTAAATTCTTGATTTCCATGAACTTCAAACTTCTTCCATGATCAAATAAAGATTATATACACTCAAAATGATGAAGATCACCCATTGGTTGGGTCATTGGGGGCCTCAGATGCCCTGATTTTACACTGACTTGTCTGAAAAGTCAACCCTTGATCAGATGACTTCCCCATGGAATTTCTTCATGAAAATTGATATGCATACTCCCTATACCATATAGAGACCAATGGAAACAAGAATGACCAAAAAATTTGGAGTTATGGCCTCTGAAACCAAAACCCTAATTTTCAGTCAACTGTGTAGTTCATCCTGGCTCTGCATCCAACCAAACCCTAATTCTTGTGATTCCTCTGCATTTTTGACTTTGTGAAGATGTAATATGATGATTGGGCACACATGGATCCTTTTGAGTTAATTGGTGGCCTTTGGAATGGCTCAAGATGCTTTTGGATTGCTCAGATCACAAACCCTAGGTGCAGATGACCTAGAAACTATCCAGTGAATCAAAAATGTACTATGAGATGATATGATGGTGTATATGCATATGAGATGATCACAAGCCATGGTGTGACTGGGTGAGGGCAAATTTGGGGTGTTTACACATGGCACCCTTCGCCAATAGGACTGTGGGTCCTAAATGGTTCACTAGGCAGCTCCCCGTAGAAAACCAAAAAGAAGAGGATTCCTACATATCCATCTGGGAATCATTCCTCATACCAAGACATCTTTTTTCCCACCACAGCCTCAATAACACCAAGGTTTCTCTTATTGTCTATTAACCTAACCTGGTGGCCAGACAATTTGGGTTAACCCAGACGAAAATAAAACCCATCTACCTCAAGAAAGGTTCCATCTTGTTTTACAATTCATTTCATAACTTTGAAAAAAGTTTAGAATTGTATCACAAATTCTTCGACGAATCCTTGGAGGTCCACCCTACAATATTTCGACCAAAACACTTGTGCACTGAGGAATTCGACATCTGGTGGAAGGAGTACTACCTTAACAAATTCTTTGATGTAACAACTTTCAACACACTCCTGACGAATGCCTTTGCTTTTATGCAGGATAAAAAGAAGAAAGGTACGGATAAACATATCAAAGAAATTCAAAAATTTCAAAAATATTTTGAAACTATTTACAGGCCAAATGATCTTCGTCGAACCATAGGCGAAGCAGCAGTGACTTTAAAACAAAAATTTTCAGAAAAGATGGATAAGTTGGGGTTGCCTTCATATATTCCATCACATGCACGCTACAAATTTGCTTACACCTCATTTCCTCCAAGGTTTCCCCCACTTCCTTCTGCAGAATTTGGTGTGGCCTTGTGCCCTCCATTCCCAGATTGGTTTGTGTGTGGGTCTCACTTAAAGCTGCTTCGCGAGTCTAGCAAAAAACTTGCTGAACGTGTGGTTCCGACAAAGTATTATTTGGGCAACTTCCCCGGGCACCTTCATGTTGGAATAGAACACGTTAGTGTGGAATCTCCTATTCTTGAAGGTGTCGAAGAAATACAATCCCTCTTCTTATTTCTAACTCTTTATATGTTTTATATCCATGTTCATTCATTTTCTTTTCTTTCAGCTATTAGAATAACTAACAAGAAACCCCCTAGTGAAGGGACCTCTTCCAAACAGGTCGAAAAATCACCCACAGCTGCTAAAAAGGTTTCGACATACAAAGGCATTCCACTTTTTCTTTTTGTATAGATTTCAATATTCTCAATAGTGAACACATTTCCTTTTTTTGCACACCTCAGGTAACTCGCACACCAGCCACCAAAAGAAAGCAAGAAGAAAAAGAGGTGAGTGTCGAAGAATCTGAGGATGAATCCCCTGAACCACAACCTCTCAAAAGGAACAAAGGCATGAGAATAAAAACAGTGGCATCCCAGAGATCCATTGTCAACAGAAGAACTCCCCCACCAGTCCAATCACCAAGATTCCTTCAAGAAGTGAGAAGAGTGGGGATTCAGGCACTCATACTGAGATTCCTCAAGTATTTCTATTTTCGACTGACAACATTCGTAGTTTAAATTGCATTGTTTCTTCTTTTAACTTCTCTTTTCTGTTGACTTCAGGTTAACCTTGATGTCGAAGAAACTTCCAAGGTCCAAGAAGAGCTTATCCCTTCTGATTCTGAGAAGACTTTAGCCGAACGACTTCTGGAAGAAACCACTCCAGATGCTGGTGTTTATGGCCCTCAGACCTTCAGTGATTTCGACATCAGTGACCCAGAATCCTCCGACAACAATTCCCCTCTTCGCCCAGAATTTACTGTGGAAGAAAAAACTGCTCAAGATCAAGATGCACAATTACAAGGGCCAGTCGATACAGCAGAAGCTGACAAGGAGGCTGTCGAAGAAGAAACAGATCCGTCGAAGCATGCAGATACAAGCTTGCACCCTAGAGGAAGTGCCCAAGTTATTCCTACTCCAACAGAAACTCCAACTGAAACTCCTTTAAACACGGGTTTGACAAGCTTGTCTCATGAAGAGATTGAAAGCCTGAAAGTAAGAAAACCTCTGGAATATCTGAAGGCCCTACTCAGTTCTAGGTACAACTTTCAAGATTCTTCCCACAGCAGCTCGACAACTTCTGGAGCTACTTCTGAAGTTCCACCAATCAGTGTTGTCATGGCTGAGATCAAGGCCAAAATCCTTGGGGTAGACTTATTCAAAGTTCTGGCCTAAAATCCCTCTGCACAATATGATCTGAAGAAACTTTTAAGACAAGCCAATCTCTTGGAGGCTTCTACTGAAGAAAGTCATCTGGTAATGGACTTGATGTCCATGATTGACTCGGTAAGTGCTGACTTACTTCGTCAAAAAGAATTTTCTCAGAGCATCACAACTAAATCTGAAAAACAAGTCTCAGAGTGGAATGTTGTAGCTTCTTCGACTGAGAGAATCTCAGAGCTAAACAGACTTTCTGAAGACTACTCTAAAGCTGCTGCTGAATGCGAAAGTAAAATCCAGACTTATCAAGCTCAGATTGTCGAACTCCAAAAGAAGATTCTTCAAGAGAAGGAACGTCAAGCCAGCCTTCAACAGCCCAACCAAGAGGAAATTGACAAAGAGCTTCAGAAGGGACTTCAACATGCAGAAACAACCTAACAACTCCACAGAGAAATTGATGAACTGTCTGTTGGTAAAAGCCTCTATGAACGTCGAATTCAACTTCAACAGAAGAAATTTGACGAACTCAAAGCAACTTTTCTTCAACAGTAGTTTGTAATAGAAATAAGTTTTTCTTTTGTTCTTCTTTGGCAGCCTTTCAAGGCTTTTTATATGTAATGTTACTCACGCCATCTGTTTGGCGAAGACAAGTTTTTTCTTGCAATTTTATGAATTTATTCCATTTCTATCTTTATTTCTTGCAATGTTGGCTTATATTTTTTCAAATATTTACCATTTATTTTCAATATTCTTTTATCTTTCTCCATTTCTTCGACTTCATATGCGCCATTTGAAAAAACTCTTAAGATTTGGAAAGGTCCTTCCCATTTAGGAGACCATTTTCCCATCAATCTATCTTTCTTGTCCATAGGCAAAATCACTTTCCAAACCAGATCACCAACTAAAAAGGCTTTAAATTTTACTCACTTATTGTAAAACTTTTCGAATCTTTCTTTCTGCCTTTTTATTAACTCTAAAGCACACAACCTCTCTTCATCTAAATCAACTAACTCATCCATCATCATACTCCAATAGGTCTCAGATGGAATTTCATGATGCCTTTGAATTCGTATTGATTGTAAATAGATTTCAACTGGTAATACTGCATCATGCCCATAAGTTAACTTAAATGGGGTAGAATTAGTTGCCTCTTTAGGAGACGTTCGACAAGCCCAAAGGATTTGATCCAGAGTCTTGTGCCAATTCCTAGGTTTTTTACCCACATGCTTTTTTATCATATTTATCACAACTTTGTTGGCTGCTTCGACCTGTCCATTTGCTTGAGCATAATAAGGTGTCAAAGTTAATAACTTAAAACCTGTCTCTTTTGCAAATGCCTGCATGTTTTTTCCAGTAAACACAGATCCTTGATCAGTGGTTATAGTTTCTGGTATTCCAAACCTATAAATTATGTGCTTCTGGATGAATTCTATAATTGCCTCCTGATCTACATTCGTCAGTGGTATAGCTTCAATCCACTTAGTGAAATAGTCTACTCCAACCAAAATGTATTTTTTCCCCTTTGAAGAAGCTGGTCGAATTTCCCCAATCAAATCTAAAGCCCAACCTCTGAATGGCCAAGGCTTTATAATAGAGTGTAACTCATTTGCAGACACATGAGGTATACCTGCATGAATTTGGCATTCTTGACATCCCTTTGCAAATTCGACACAATCCTTTAACATTGTTGGCCAATACATCCCTTGTCGAAATAGTAACCATTTCATCTTGTGACCTGCCTGGTGTGCACCACATGCACCACTGTGCAGGTTTGACAAGGCTATATAAGCCTCAGTCTCACCTAAGCATTTTAGTAAGACTCCTTCTGCAGTCTTTTTAAACAGCTCATTTCCAAAAAGTACATAGCTTAAAGCTCTATACTTTATCTTTCTTTCGACTGTCTGGTTTGGATTTTGTAAATAATCCTTAATAGGTTTTCTCCAATCTCCTACCTCTGGATCATCTACATTAAAAATTTCAAAATTTTCTTCGTCACCATAACCCAGTCTTATGGTTTCCAAATCTGATGGGGACAGTCTAGTGGATAATACTTTTCCTCTTACTTCGACAGCTTTCTCCAAATTTTCTTTCGACACTTTGTAGCCTGATGCCAGTTGAGCCAAGTCATTTGCTTCCTGATTTTCTAATCTAGGAATGTGTTTAAAGGCTGCACTGTCGAATTTCTTGAGGAGTCTATTGGCTATTACAAAATACATGATCAAATTTTCTTTGACACATTTGTATTCTTTTGTCAATTGTTTTATTACCAACTCAGAGTCACCCATTATTTCGACCTTTGTTTCCCCCAATTCCAACAATATTTCAAGTCCAGCAATCAAAGCCTCATATTTTGCTTCATTATTTGAACACAAGCCTTCTACTTTGTACTTGAACTTTGTTGGAATTTTATTGGGAGAAATTATCAACACCCCAACACCTGTTCCATTCTTGTGACTGGAACCGTCGAAATATAATCTCCAAGGTTCTATTTCGACGTATTTTATTTCACTTTCAATTATGGAGTGGTCAGCTATAAAGTCAGCAACCACTTGTCCTTTGACAGCTTTTAGAGGCATATACTTTAAAGAATATTCAGTTAAAGCCAAGGCCCATTTTCCAATTCGACTATGTAGAATGGATTTAGACAACATATGTTTTATTACGTCGAAATGAGAGGATATATATACATCAATGGGTTTTATATAATGCTTTAGCTTTGTACAAGAGAAATATACACATAAACATAGTTTTTCTATTATACTATATCTAGTTTCAGCATCATTTAAGACTCTGCTGAGATAATAGATGGCCCTTTCAACGCCATATTCATCTCCTGGCAAAGCATGCTCCCCAATGTTCTGTCAGATGCTGAGATGTAAAGCCTCATGCTTCTTTTTCGACAAGGAGACATTAAAACTGGAGGACTGGCTAGATACTCTTTGATTTTGTTGAAAGCATCTTGTTGTTCTTGCCCCCAAGTGAAGCCTTCCTTCTTCAGTCGAAGTAGAGGCGAGAAAGCCTGTGTTTTTCCACTAAGGTTGGAGATGAATCTTCTAAGAAAGTTAATTTTCCCTAGTAGAGACTGCAATTCCTTCTTTGTCGATGGCGCTTTCGCTTCCATTATGGCTTTGGCTTTGTTCTCATTAATTTCAATCCCTTTTTTGTGGACCATAAAACCTAAGAAATCACCCGCCTGCACACCAAAAGCACATTTAAGGGGATTCATTTTTAAACCAAACTTCCTCATCCTTTCAAAGGATTGTCGAAGATGGTCAATATGGTTTGAGCCTGAGACAGATTTAATCACAATATCATCTATATAAATTTGCATAAATGTTTCAATGAAATCATGAAAAATAGAATTCATTGCCCTTTGGTAAGTAGCTCCAGCATTTTTTAAACCAAAGGGCATGACTACCCACTCATATGTTCCTATTGCCCCTGGACAACGAAAAGCTGTTTTTGGAACATCTTCTTCAGCAATGAAAATCTGGTTATAGCCAGAATATCCATCAAGCATACTCAAATACTCATGGCCTGCTGCAGAATCTATAAGCATTTCTGCTACTGGCATAGGATATTCATCCTTAGGGGTAGCTGAGTTTAAATCTCTAAAATCAATGCACACCCTAAGTTTGCCATTTTTCTTAATCACAGGAACGATATTAGCAATCCATTCGACATACCTTGTTGTACGGATGAACTTGCATTTTAGAAGTCTTTCAACTTCCTCTTTAATTTTCGACAGGATTTCAGGTGCGAAGCGTCTGGGAGTTTGCTTTATTGGCTTTTTCCCCTCCAATATTGGGAACTTCAATTCGACCAAGTTTCTGTCTAAACCATGCATTTCGTCATAATCCCATGCGAAGCAGTCTTTAAACTCATTCAGCAATTGGATTATTTCGACTCTGAACTGAGGATCCATCTTGGCACTGATGTAAGTTGGCCTTTTCTCTGCCCCCAGTCCTAGATTGATTTCTTCTAAGGGATCTTGTGCCACCATTTTCATATTGGTTGGGGCTGGATCCTTTTCAAACCCTAGGGGTTCGTCATCATAAATGGCGTCAAGCCTTTGATTCTGCCATTCGCCATTAGAGTTTTCTTCAATACTTTGTTTTGCACATTGTTCCTCAATATATTCTTGAGGATGTTGTTCTTCGACAGCTTGTGCGTTGGCTTTAATAGCAATATTTTTTACTTCGGCCTCAAGGGCCGCTTTGAGTTGGTTTTCGGCCACATAAGCCGTAATCCTTTCTATTGTTGACGCTTCAGTCATTTTCACTGAATTCACTTCCCCACCCAGTTGGATTGACATGAGTGGTTCCCCAAGTGTAATTTGTCTCTCCAATTATCTCTTTGTCCCACTGGAATCCATGCATAGGGTGGAGATACATGGAGCAGTATGCATTGTCGGAGGCTGTTAGGTCGAAACCAGCAGGGTTGCAATGTGCTATGTGAGCCAAGTTCTTGTCGAAGTTACGACTGGTGACATTGTTCACGTCAGCCATGAAGTAACTTTGGTCTGCCTCTATGTTTTCGACAATCCCATCTGGCCTCCAAATTGCTATCCTCTGATGCATGGATGATGGTACAACCCCAATTCCATGGATCCACTCTCTTCCTAGCAACAAATTGTAGTTTGTTTTTGATGCTATCACCACAAACATTGTAGGCCTGGTAATGGTTCCTACAGTCAGGTTTAATTGTATCACCCCCAACGTTGTTCATAACTTACCTTCATAGTTGGACAACACCATGTTGTGAGGTTTGGTGTCTGAGTCATCTTTTCCAATCCTCTTTATCATATAATGAGGGATTAGATTGACAGCTGCTCCCCCATCTATCAAGATCTTGTTCACACCCACATTTTCTACTTTCCCTTTTATGAACAAAGGTTTTAAATGGGCCTTCATTGCATCATCTGGCTTTTCGAAGAATGCATTTTGCTCTTCGACACAACCATTATTCATTACGTAGTAACATACATGCTTAAGCCCTATGCTGTCGTCCGCCATATCATCCTCTTCGTCCTCCACTTCCATTGTCCTGTCGTAATCTCTAGGCAACACCGAAACCACATTGCATGTTCCGTCGAAGGACGCATCAGATTCTGACTTGAAGTCATCAGTAACTTCTTCGTCTTCTGGCATTTCTGTTGTGTCATTAGATTTATTTTTCTGAGGAGGCTCTTCTTTTTCCAGAGATTCTCCTTTGCTTATTGCCTGCGCACACTTGCTTGACTCAGCTTTATTCTCACCAATCCTTTTTTGTTCTACAGTTTCTTTTTCAACTCTCTTCTGCCTTTGAAACCTCCTCCATTGGGACCTTGACATGGGGTTCTTCCCTTTGTAGTTTTCAGAGACGTATTTTGGCTTTGTTTTTTCTACCTGCTTTTTCACTTCTATTGAGGCACCCCTATTCACTTCAAAACTTTTCCACCTCTTCTGACCTTGGGCATCCTTTATGGGCTGGACCCACTTGTCATCGTTCGGCTTGTTGGATGGTTTATAGGTGCTGTAACGCCTTTCTCCCATTCCTTGGTTATGATGCTCCCTTCTTCTTGGGTCAAACCTTTCATTTTTGACTGGTGGGACTGCTCCCCAGTTCCTTCTCTTTTTGGTCTTCTCTACTGCTTCCAAGTCGTTAGCTGCTTTTCTGTCGAACACAACGCTGCACCTTGGACAAAGCATGACCTCTGCATTCTTTCTCTGGCACCTCTGGATGAATTCGACAAGAGTTTCATCTTCTTTTGGATAAACCAACTTCTGATGCTTCTCTTGATGGTTCTTTTTGTTGGTGTCTGGTCGTATTTTCTGAGTGACTTCTACCATATGAATCCCTGCATTCTGCTCACTTGTGATCTTCAGTTTGTTCATTTTTTCGACTAGCATCATTTCCTCAGGGATATTCTCTTTTAACTGATTCACACTGCTTTTTGGGTGTAAGCCTTTATGGATGTACTTGCAACATTGTGCAACTGGCTTTTCTTTTGGGTCTTCCATTGTTCTACGCAGAATCCCACGAGGGGTGGGCTGCACAACACCTTCAGTAGAGTCTTCTTTAATCCTGGTGGTGCTTTTATTTATTGGTTCAACAATGTGGACATTGTCAGTAGTCTCTGGCTCTTTGATCTTGTCATGACTAAGGCCTTCAGTGGCCTCTTTTTGGGTAATGAGGGCTTTGTGATCTGCTTCCTCATCATTATTTCTGAAGAAATCTCCCCATCCTGTGGGTTTGATTTTGCTGATGTCAGTTTTAGAGCTTGGTGGTACAAAATACTTCACCATGAAGTCAAACTTTCCACTGGGCTCCCCTAGAGTGCCCCAGACCACTCCACGCTCAGTATCTCTGTTGTAATTCTTCTTGTCGAAACTTTTACTAACTTTGACTGTGTTCCCTCCGTCGAAGCCTTCAGTAGCTTCAATTGCATTCTCTCTGTCGAAGCCTTCAGTGGCCTTGACTTCTTCTTCCTCAGCCTGATCAGTGAGGTCATCAGCCCCTTCCACCATGTTTACATGGGTGTCGAAGCCCTCAGCAGCCTCTATCATGGTGAAATTGGTGTCGAAGCCCTCAGTAGCTTCTACTATTTCAAAACTTTCCTCAGACATTACTTCCATTTCGACCACATTCACCATTTCTGGTTCAACATAGTTGGCCTCCACAACTTGCATGGGATTGGAGTCAATCCTCATCTGTTGCTTAGCTTTGTCTCCAAATTTTAGCCTTCCGTTCTGGATTACATTCTGGACAAGATCCCTGAAAAGGTAACATTGAGAAGTTTTATGACCCAAAAAATTATGGTATTTGCAAAAACCTCTCTTTTTCTGTTGGTCTACAGGAGACTCTTTAGTGCCTGCTGGTTTTATCAATTGACCATCTTTAACTAGTAAGTCAAAAATTTCATCACATTTGGTGATGTCGAATGTGTAAGTTCTTTTAGGGAATCTATCATTCCTTTCAATTTCGACTGGATTCTTTCCATTCGACGGGGCTAAAACTTTACAAGAATATGGAGGACCTTGTTTTAGTTCTGCCAGATCAATTTCTTGCTGGTCGAAAAGGACAGATTCGTTTTCGTCATAATCTTCCTCTTGAACCATCCCTACATAGGCCACTCTTTCCTTCTTGTTTTTATTTGATCTAAATTTCTCAGTTTTTAGTCTTTCTATTTGCCTTACTCTATCTGCTAGTTGTGCCATGTCTCTTAAGTACTGGGTGTCTAATTTTTTCCTTATGGAATAATCCAGACCCCCTGCAGCCATTTCGACTAATTCTTGTTCTGGCACTTGTGTAAAACATCTAGCTTTCAACAATCTAAACCTATTTAGATAATCATCTATAGGTTCAGAGAATTTTCTTTTGACACTTGCTAATTCTTTCAAACTTATCTTAGTTTGCCCCATATAGAATTGTTCATGGAACAGTCTTTCTAACTGGGTCCATGTGAATATTGAAGTTGCAGGTAAAGAAGTAAACCAAGTGAAAGCATTTTTTGTCAAAGAACTTGGAAAATATTTCATTCTTAAGTTCTCATTATTAGCAATCTCTCCTGCTTCGATCAAATAATGTGCTATGTGTTCTATGGTGGACTCACTAGTATCCCCTGAGAATTTTGTGAACTTGGGGACTTTCCACCTTGGTGACAATTCTTGTTGCAAAACATATTCAGACAAAGGGGAAGTATAACTAGGCCTTTGTAATCCTACGTTCACCCCATTTTGCGCCATTATTCTTTCGACCATGGTTGCGATGTTATTTTCGACAGGCAGATTGTTACAACGCATTCTCTGCTGCAATACTTCATCAGCGTTTTGGTCTCTTTGGACTATTATTCTCCTAGGTTCCTGTCGAATGGGGTTTTCTACATGAGGTTGTTTGACTACTACCTTTTGGCCCCTAGGATTTTCTTGAGGATTTCCCAATGGTCTTTGGTTTATAGTAAGTTCCTCTTCGACAGGCCTATTTGCAGGATTTTGATTCAATTGCATTCTTTGCTATGTTTGAGGGACTCCAAAAAAATTAGCAATGCGTGCCATTTGCTCTGCCAAAATCTGGTTTGTTTGGGTGGTATTTTGTATCAAAGGATTAAACACTTCCCCCATTTGTTGTGTCAATGCCTGTACCATATCATGGTTACTTTCATCCATCTGTTGACGAATTACTTGCGCAGAATGGTTTGTCATAGTTGGCATTTGGAATCCTGGTGGAATCTGATTTAATCTACCCCCATTTCCACCATATCCTGATCCTTGTAATGGTGAAGACATTTGAACCATAGCATCAGAAAATAATGGTGATGAATTATGTAAGTTTGCCATCATTGAAGTTGGCATTCCATATGGTTGTTCTCTCCTAGTCATGGGCATGGAATAATTAATAAATGGCCTAAAGGAATTTCCTCCAGGAGGAGGCGTTCCCATGGGCATTGAGTGCCCCATGGTGGAAGAACTAGGCGCATTTTGGGATCCTGAACCTGCTGGTATGGAATCCACTGATGGAGGCCTGATCTGTTCTACAACAGGGCCAGAGACTGCGCCTCCTTCTGACGAAGGGATAGGATTGGAAACTGGAATGGTTTCGTTAGGATTGTTTGAAGTATTTGGCAAGTTAGCCATCTTTCGTCCTCTTGTTCTTTTTGGTCTTTCTACGTCGGTTACGGCTAATTTACCGCTTCTAAGAATCATACAACGCAGCAAGGAACTTTTCTAACTAAGAGGATTCGTATTAATTTTTATTAATTGCACTAGTCCCACTGGGCGTGCAAATTTGTTCGCTGTGATTTCTGACGAACAACCTCTGGTTAACCAATTTCTTAGAAAACTGGGTTACTTGCATGACCAACCAAACAAGTCCTAGGACACATGTGCAATTGGTTGTCGAATTACTCTTAGTGTTGTTAATGGATTGTGGTTTTTTTTGTTAATGATATAAAAGTGTTGAATGTTTTGAATGTGAAAGTAAAATAAAGTGAGAGTTGAACAAAAGTAAGAAAATGGCAAAAAGATATAAACTTTGTAGGAAAGTAAATAGACTGAAAGTAAAGTAACTTGATGAAACAAAACTAATAATTTAAATAACTTGAAAGAAAATGGTGTTCAACACATATATTGTTCCAAATATCAGACTCATTTCTCTCACACTGGGTATTTAGAGTATTTACAGGATTTTTGTATAAGTTTTCACACACCCCATTCTACAACAAACTACCCTATTTATATACAAAACAAAAATAACTGCCTAGAACGGGAAAATTCTAACTAAATGACAATTGTCAGCCTGCATGCAATCTTCTTTTCTGAAACTTCCACGCGTCCAAATGCCAAAGGTTGCAACTTTTAAATTTGAATTCTTCCCTTTGGTGACGAAGCGTTGCATCTCTTCGTTTGTCGAAATGTCGAAGAAGAAGAGACTCTTCAAACCTTACAAACCAATGCTTCTGCCAAAAAACCTCTCTTTTGTCGAAGTGTCGAAAAACATACCTATCTTGTCAAATGCCAAACTATAAACAGGTCTCCAAACTTTGCTTGCCAGAACACTATTTGTACTCCTGTCGAAATACCTGAATATTCAGCCTTGTCAACAACTTCTGAATATCTTTATTTCTTCTTTCCTTTATCTGATGATTATCCCTTTAGCAGAAAAAATGACTTTACATCTCAAATTCATGGTGTCGAAATTATGAGCCTACACCGTGTCAGCTGAGACGGTCCGTGTCAGAGGCCCTGCGCCCAAAAATCAACTTTTTCCAAAAATCACTTTTCTCTCCCAATTTCTTACTAGTTCGAATTACATTCTTATATCTCACTTTTATCACTCAAAACAGTCCAATTATTGTTCTCATACTCATTTTATACTTCTAACACTACCTTATTCTTCCAACCTAATATCATTAATCAAATTGGGGGGAATTCTAGGTTTTACTCCATCATCCTAATTTGCATTAACAACAACAATACTCATAAGATAGCTTTCATACTAACCACACCATACAATTCACACAACAATTATTCCAAATACAACAATCAATCATGTAATTTCATACACATACCATATTTCATCAAGATAAATCAAAATTATATATTCCCTAAGAGAGTAAAAACCTCTCCACTACCCTTTCATGTTAGATCACAAATAAAGAACTCTTTCTCCCTCTTACCTCGAATTCGATGAATTCCTTACAAAATCTTGGTCTTGGAGCTTTAGGTCTCTTGCACTTCTTCTCCCTTTCTTCTTTCTCCAGAGTCAGTTTCCTCCCTTTTTCACCAAAGCACGATGAATGAAAAGTGACTCATTTTCTCTTCTCATAAAATAATGCCAAATTACCACCTGGCCTCTTAGACCTTCAATTCTTATTATTTTATGTATTTAGTAACAATACTCAAATAATACCACATAACAATACTCAAATAATACCACATTATTATCATATTATTATTTAAATAAAATAATTCTTCACTCACAATTCAATATATACCACCATGTTCACAATAATTATTTTATTAAATAATTTATGAAATTGGGGTGTTACATAAGGCGTTATGCCTCCATGCCCAATCTGGGGTCCTAAACCTTAAGTCAATATTTGAAACTTCATAAAGGTGCGCATCAACAAGATTGAGCTATTTTCTGGCTGACTCCAAGATACTAAAATAGCACTCGCGAGCCATTTGTTGATCTCATTGGATTGTATCCACTCTACCATTTAGGAGCGGATATTTCAAAATTAAATATTAGGTGGATACGACCGCTCATAATGCATTAAAGGTCGGACCTCCCACGATAATATTGTAAGGTGACAAGGTGTCTATATGATAAGGTAGATGATATCAATGACCTTAGTGTCTATCAGTGACTTATTTGCATATAATTAAAAAAAAAAATTTCAAAATTTGATGTACGTATTATTGTCCAATCCACCGATTGATTCAGCATGGTCATGATAAGATGAGGGCCATCTCAAATTAATCTAATCTCTTTCTTTATATTGAAATAAATCATGACATTGAGATTGTAATATTTTAATTAATTATGAAGATGTTGTTGTTTTACTTGTACATGTTAACATACTAATGTCTCTTCTTATTGTAAGTTCTAAAGAGAGATTTGATGTTGTTGTTTTACTTCTACATGTTAACATATTAATGTTTCTTCTTATTGTAGGTTCTAAAGAGAGATTTTAGAAGGAATCTTTGCTAAGTTCTTCTACTTTGTTGTATCTTGTGGGATTGGAGATCCCCTTAGGTCAATTTGTTTTGTTTTTTTTTTTTAAATGATTTTTTTTTTTTTAAAAATGATTTTTATAGTGTAACAAAAATTAGTTAAAAAATAATTAAAAAAAAACTTTTTATAAAAGCTTCAAATGAAAATTATATTTGAATAGTTATTCTTAAAATTTTATTTTAGATATTTCATCATTTTATGGAAGAAAAAAATTGGATATCAAAATTTCAAAAATTCAATTAATTTTGAAACTATTTTCAAATAGATTTTTATAAAAATCATTTTTGAGATATAACATTTTTCAAAAATTATGATTTCGACTATATTTTGATCTTCAATAATATATAGTTATGTTGTACGATGTAAAAATTAATCTTACAATTTATAAAAAATGAATATAAAAAACTTGTAATATTTTGAAAATCAATTTTTGAAAATACAAAGAAAAAATCCATTTTTTTAAAACTAAAACAAACATACCCTTAATCTCTCTTAATGAATTTTGCTTATAAAAAAAATTAGCTTCTACTTGTGTGACTGTGAGAACTTCTCAATTAAAATATGTTTATGGTTTTTCACCTCATGAATAAGTTTATCAAAAGTGACTTGTAGTCTTATAAAGTAAATCATGTAGCATGCATCATAGGCATTATAGGGTCCGTTTGTTTTGTTTTTTTTTTTAAATGATTTTTATAGTGTAATATAATTTTGTCGAAAAATAATACAAAGAAACTTTTCATAAAAGCTTCAAATAAAAATTTGGTTTGAATAGTTATTCTTAAAATGTTAGATATTTCATCATTTTATCGGAAAAAAAAATGGATATCAAAATTTCAAAAAATCATTTAATTCTGAAGCTATTTCAAATAGATTCTCATAAAAATCATTTTTTAGATACAATATTTTTTCAAAAGTTGTGATTTCGACTATATTTTGATCTACAATAATATATATTTATGTTATACAATGTCAAAATTAGTCTTACAATTTAGAAAAAATAAATATATAAAAACTTATAATATTTTGAAAAACGGTTTTACAAAATCCATTTTTAAAAATACAAAGAAAAAATCTACTTTTATAAAGCTAAAACAAACTCACCCATATTCTTTGTAGCAAAATTTTTAAAATTTCCAATACCGTGTCTAATACTATTTAGCAGAATGCAATGGTGTCAATTAAATCCTGAGTGTCTAATATTGGTGGATAAAATTTTTGTTATTGCTACATTATCTTGTGCTAAGAACGGATAGACTATTGGGTTAGATTCTGGTTTGCAAAATATATTTCAGGGATTTTTGTATTCTCATCGGTGGAATTTATAAAAACTGCTTCAGCCAATTCTGACTTTGGTATAATTCTTTGACTGCATTCTAATAAATTAAGTGATTTGCAGATGTTTCTCTGTCTTATACATCAATGTCCAAATGACAAGAGAGTAAATGCATTTCTATCCTATTTTTATTATATATTGATTTTCTCTGTTATATTCTCATTGTTATTTAAGCTAAATAAATTAAGTGATTTGCGGATGCTTCTCTGTCTTATAGTGTCTTATACACAAATGTCAACTTATTTTCCTTGAGATTAATCTGTCAAAAATTTCATTCTTTACTTTTTGTGTATTGTTAAATTTTTATTTTGTTTTGTAATAATAACATCTCCGACATTAGTTAATTTTGATGATTATGAAGAGCTTACAAGTTAAAAGAGTTTCAGAATGGTCTAGTTTGATTTTAGTTACTTTAGTTTAAGAAATGGTTCGGTTGAATTTTGGTTTATGAAATGGTTCGATTAAATTTTGTTTTACAAAATTATTGTTATTTGGTAGTATATTTTTTGTGTGAAAGTTATACTTAGATAATATATATTATAAATAGATAAAAGTCAATTAATTTGTGATTTTTAGAATGAGTTTGCTATTTTGATTTAAATTAATTTGTGATTTTGACTACGATAGAAAATAATTTTTAAGATTTAATTAAAATATACTGATAATATAAAGAAATTTTACACTGTTCAGTGAATCATATCCGTTGGATGTTACAAATAGTGTAATTTTTATTTTAAAAATTTATAAAAAAATGAAAATGGATGATAATTATGAATTGATACTTTAAAACTTTTATACTGTGCATATCAATTTATCTCATACTTTCTTTTTTATATATATAATTTAAAAAGGCCTGTGTTAGTCAAGTCTTATCACTGTTGAAGATTTCTTATATCTAAACAGTTTTTGGTCTGTTTCCTCGAAGTTCACTAGATATAACAGGGTAGCTTCCCAAAGAAAACAGAAAATTGTTCACATTCAGTATATATCTGTGAACACAGTTTCAACTTTTAACTCACATAAGAGAGAACATGAAGCATATTATAATCAAAATTCAGAGATGGCTGATGCATACAAAGGTATGGAGAGTTGTGGGCATCACTTCAGCTGTTGTTGGATTGGTTAGTTATGCTCTCAGTTCTTCCTTCAACCATCTATTTGGAAATTGGAATTTGTGGAAGATATTTCTGTACTGTGTTTTTTGTTTCATCATCTGCTTCCTGATTTTATTAGCAATGACTTGGAACCACTTGAGAAGTATCAGGTTCAAAGTTCAATTTGCATTTTTGGTTTTAAGCATCACCTCAGTGTATTCATTTTTCTCTGATAAAATGATGAATGGGAAACCAGATGGATATAGTCTCATTTCAAGTGCTGCCTTTGCTGTCATGTCACTCAGTTTGTCGCGGCAAACTCAGTGCGGATTCGAAGTGGATCTTCTTTACTTTTTTCTTGGATGTTTAATTGTGCAACTCATGAAGATTAAATTACAGTTATTCGTTGTTGGAGCTGGCTTCAGCTATTCCCTTATTGTTATTCGTTCTTCCTTTCCTTCTGTTTCCATAGATGTAGCACCAGGTAATGAGCACCCTGGACTCCAAGATGAAAATTCGGTAGTCGTTGACGTCATTTCACAACAATTGGTATGCACAGATACTGCTAGTAGCATGATGGAACAACTCAGGACTTGTGTGAATGCGATTCAACAGGAAAATCTTAATGTCATCAATAGTCTTTTGGATCAGGAAAAGGAATACTTTGACAATACATCTGAACTGATGTTGTCTGAACGCAGTTCAGAAGGAGTGCTCATGTTGGAATTGCTCTTGCCGGAAACTGAAACTATCAATAATCTTCAAGAAATAGTAAAGTTGATGATGAGGGCCGGTTTCGAAAAGGAGTGTGCTGATGTGTATAGTAGTAGCCGGAGGGAATTCTGGCAGGAGTGCCTAATAAAACAATTATTAGGCTTGGAGAATCTTACTATTGAAGATGTTAACATGCTTCCGTGGAAGGATCTCAAAGACCAAATTGGAAGATGGATTAAGACTTTTAAGGTTGCTCTCAATATATTGTTCCCCATAGAGCGGCAACTATGCGATCTTGTTTTCTTCGGATTCTCCACAGTTGCCGATCTCTCATTTACAGAGATGTGTAGCGGATGCACTTATCATTTGCTGAGGTTTGGCGATGCTATAGCAAATGAAAGCCGTTTGCCTGAGCAGGTGTTTAAAATCCTCGACATGTTTGAAACATTGCGTGATTTAATTCCCAAGTTTGAGTCTCTATTTTGTGACCATTACAGCATGTCATTAAGGAATGAAGCAAACACAGTTTTAAAGAATTTGGGGGAAGCAATAGTGAGTATTTTCATAGTGTTGCAAAATAAGATTCGTAGTGATCCTATGAAAGGGGTAGTTCCTAGAGGCAGGCTTCCTCACCCTGTTCTCCGCTACGTAATGAACTACCTTAAACTCACCTGTGACTATTGGCACACACTGGAGCAGGTGTTTGAGGACTATGGGCATCCGTTGAAGAAATATCCCAATCTTGGCGATAGTGTACCCTCCTCTTCCCTTTTTTCATTGCAGGTGGGTCAGATTATGAAGGTACTGGACAGTAATTTAGAAGCCAAGTCCAAAATCTATAACGAACCTGCTTTGCGTTGTGTTTTCTTAATGAATAGCAGCAGGTACATACTTCAGAAGATAAAAGATAATGAATTAGGGAAACTTTTATCTGATGATGTTATCCAATATCACGAAGCAAAAGTTTTGTACAATCATGAACAATATCAGAAAATCTCATGGAGTAAGGTGCTGGGATTTCTGAAGCTGGACGACAATGGAATGGTGCCTTCTAATATGGTAAAGACGTCAATGAAGAAGAAGCTCAAATCGTTCAATATACTGTTTGAAGAAATATGCAGGGTTCAGTCTTTGTGGTTTGTCTCGGATGAACAACAACCTTGGAAAATCATAAGAGATTCCATTGCCAGAAACTTGTTGCCAGCTTATGGGAACTTCATTGGGAGGTTTGAGAGTGTTATGGAACTAGGAAAATATGATGATGAAAAATATGTGAAGTATCAAATGGAGGATATTGAAGCAAGACTCAATGATTTGTTTCTATGAAGCAGTGGATCAACTAAAGCTCAAAATTGAGGCTAAAGCTGCATAGTTTTGTGTGGTTGTATTGGGAACCATATAGGAATGCTTTGTTTACATCATCCTTAACAGTGTCAGGTAAATAATGATATAGGTATGAACTGAACAGTACCATTTAAATAGTTCATGAAAAATAATTTTTATCAGTAAAACAATTGGTTAATACAATGTTAAAAATTGGTTTATGAAGTTATGAAGTTGGTTAATAAATGTTCAGAAATAAAAACAATTTTAGTAGTAAACCAAAGTTGGTTAATACAATATAAAAATGATTTTTTTTAGAATAACGTAGTTATTAAAATAAAATACCAATATAACTTGTAATTCTAATAAATTATCAATGTAGCTATGTTTGGTAGTGTATTCGTCACCCCAATTGGCGAATGAGTGCTAAAAGATTTTTTTTTTTTTTGTTATACTGCATTCACCATCTCATATGGCTAATGCATGTAATTTTTTTTTAATTATAGATATATTCGCCATTTCATCTGGCTAGTGAGTAGAATATTTTTTTTTTTTAAAATACAAATTATATTGGGTCGGCGAATGCACTACCAAACATAGTTACATTGGTAATTTATTTAAAATACAAGTTACATTGGTATTTTTTTGAATAACTACGTTATTCTAAAAAAAATCATAAAAAATTGGTTAATGAAGATATGAAATTGGTTAATAAATATCTCGATATAAAAAAACAAAATAACTTTTATATTTTAAAATAAAAAATATTTTATTATTATAATATTTTACTGTTCACTGTATTGGTGAATAGTAAACTACGGTGTAGTGTATGTTTTAGTGTAGAAATAACATTTCTCATAACCATACGAAATCATTAGAAGATAATATTTTCCAAATCGAATGATGTGTTAAAAGTAGAATAGTTATATTTGTTTTTGATTTTTTTTTACTAAAGTCCTATTTTAAATTTATTTTTAGCATTTTTTAATAAACTATTTAATATACTATTTTACATAATTTTTTAAAGGCAAAAATCTTAGGTATCCATGATAAGTAATTGGGTACCGGTAGGTACCTTTAGTACAAATAGTGGTAAAATTTAAATTTATTTTAAAATAAAATAAAATAATAAAATGACGTGACATTGAATAATAGATTTTGATTGGTTGAAGGTACCGATACCCAACTAAATTCAATGGTACATGAGTGTTCACCTAATTATTATTTCTTTCTCACAATCACAATAGTCAATGATCTATTTGATTCTTTCACATACTTGTGAAATTAATCAGTGGATTTCTTAATACATCTTGTTCCGAACTGGCCTAGCATGTGCCATATGCCAAATCAAGGCCCAATCCAGTATACGTCTGGGGACAAGCCCAATATGATATCCACGAGGATATGACCGTTACAAAGTTATAGCCATTGGGGACTTCCCCCATACGCGTCAAACGCCTCCCACACAGTCAACTGCCCAACGACTTACTGAGGCAGTTATACTTAGTCAAAGGATTTGGAGAGTCAGGTATTCATTTTCTATCCCTTTTTCACTTACGCTTTTGTTATCATTCTGAAACTGACTTGAGCGTCAGAGAACCTTGCAGGTACCCCCACCATTTCCCCCCATCAACATATCATAGTCCCAGTTGGAGGTCACGAAGACCTGCCCGAATTCTTTCTGTATAATGACGTCGTCCGTGGGAACTAACAACTCCCCCATCTTTTGTGATAAAGATTTTATCTATCTTTCACCACGAGACTAATGCTCATATTTCCGTCTTCATGGAAACCCAGGTGCTCGAGACTGTCAAAGATACCTCTGCCATCATCCTCAGCGACGGTAACAACACCGACAGCCAAGGAACTTTCCAGCTCAACTCCGGTCACGACGAAGGACACCATCCTTCCCCAGCTTTAAATAATCTGAAACACCCGTCCATTATTCACATAGATCCCTTCTTCGAACCAATCCCCATCCCGGCGGAAGCGGGTGTCTCTACACAGACTCTCATCACTGCCCTTAACAAGGCAAATCTCACCCTCTTTCAACAGAGCAAACAAATGCAAATCCTCGAACGGAACCATCGCCCCCTTCACCATCTAGGAGATTTTTAGCTCAACGTAGCCCTAGGGTTTTGCAGTAGCCTCGTTGAACCCTTGCAAATCAGAACCTACATATGAGGATAAGTTTCCCTGGTCGATCTGTAGAGCCCGAAAGAGTGAAGTGTACATGATGTCGAATGAGCTTCCTTGGTCGACGAGTATCCTGCACACATTTGTCTTTGCCATCTTTGCACGGATCAGCAAAGGGATGTGGGAGTTGGGGGATCCTCCGAGCAGTTCCTCCCTATAGAACGTAATTGGATGGGATTTCCCCTTGACCCTCTCGATGGACGAGAGTTGAACTGGTGATGAATCGACTAGATGCTCGATGTTTCATCTAACGGACTCAGAGGCCATCTCGTTGTACCCTCCACCTGAAATGAGCATGACCGAGGGGAAGCATTCCCAAGGACTGTGCAATGCAAAGTATCCTGTGTGTAGGAGGTGTCGAGGAATATAGAAATCCTCAGGTCTGGTGACGGACAAGGCTATCTGCATTGGGGCGGCCTCCTCGGTGATTTCATTAACTCTCTTCGTGTCTTCTTGTCAAGGAGCCCCGTCTTTGACGTATTTTTTGAAGTGCCCTTCTTTGATGAGGATCTCAATGGCGTCTTTGAGACGGATGCAGTCTCTGGTGACATGCTCGTGGCTGCGGTGGAACCGACAATACTTGCTTTTATCGGTATTGGCCTTCGAAGTAGTTGGTTTGGGAAAACAAATGCCTACCTGCTTAAACTCAGTTTTGATGCACTCGTTGAAGATCTTCTCGCGAGGGGCGGTGATAAGGTTGTACTCTGAGAAATGGCCAGTTGGTCTTCTGCTTTCTCGGGGACGATCATCTCTCTGTTTCTCCCACCGCAGAACATCGTCTCCATCCTTTTGCTTGTGGGTCCTTGTGGAGAGCTGCCCCTGAACGAACTTCCTCTACCAAATCGAGCTCATCTCTTAAGGCCTCATCGTTGAGTTCCTCCACCAGGGGGGCTTCTTGATGTCGAGAGGGCTCCCTGATTTCCACGGGGATGATAACTTCGGTTCCGTATGTCATTCAGAATGGGGTCTCCCTGGTCGTCGATTGTGGGGTGGTTCGATAAGCCCATAATACGTTGTGGAGTTCCTCGACCCACCTGTTTTTTGTTTTGCCCAACCTTCATCTAAGACCCCGTAGGATGACTCTGTTAGCGGCCTCGGCTTGCCCGTTTGTCTAGGGGTGCTCGACGGATGCGAAGTGTTATTTGGTTCCTGTCTTGGCGACAAAGTCCTGAAAGTTTCTATCCATGAATTGGGTGTAGTTGTCTGTTATAAGGGATTGGGGTACGCCGAATATTTCCAGGATGTTTCTCTTACAAAATCACAGGATGTTGAACACGGTGATTCTGGCCAGGGCCTCGGCCTCTACCCACTTGGTGAAGTAATCGAGCGCCATAATTAGATATTTGTTTTAGAAAGAACCTGTTGTGAAAGGTCCAAGGATGTCCATCCCCCACTGCGAGAATGTCCATGGTGACGACATTTTTTTAGAGCATCTGGGGGCGCGATGTGCATGTCCCTGTGACGTTGGCACCTTTTGCACCTTTTTGCGTAATCTCTGGCATCATTTTGCATGGTCGGCCAGTAATAGCCAGCTCGCAACACCTTGCGGGCCAAAGATCTACCGCCTAAGTGTTGAACGTTAATTCCTTTGTGTATTTCATGTAATATGTCAGATATGCTTTCCTTTTCGACTTATCTTAAGAGCGGGATGGAGAATCCTCGGCTATACAGTTTTTCATCCACCAGGACGTAAGATGAAGAACGGCGTTTTATGGCACTAGCCTCCTTCTTGTCATCGGGTAGCTCCCCGGTTGTTAGGAATTTGAAAACGGGGGTCATCCAGCAACTGGCGTCTCCTATGACGTTGATATCGAGGACGTTCTCGACCTTCTCAATGCTGGGACTAGGAAGTATCTCTTGAATTATGGATTTGTTGTCGCCTTTCTTGCGTGTGCTTGCTAACTTGGATAATATGTCTGCCCATGAGTTGCGTTCGCATGGAATGTGTTGGACATCCCAGGTTTTGAATTGCGTGAGCATATGTTGGACTAGAGCCAAATATTCGATCAAATTGTCGTTCTTCTCTTGATACTATCCTTTTACTAGGACACGATCAATTGTGAATCAGTGAAAATTATAACCTCTTGTGCGCCCACGTCTCTTGCGATGAGGATTCATGCTAAGAAAGCTTCGTACTCATCCTGGTTATTCGATGTTGGAAAGGAAAGAACTAATGATACCTCGATCACAAGACCTTCTTTGTTTTCGAGGATGATCCCCACCCTACTACCAGACGGTCATGATGCTCCATCAACGTAGATGATCCATTTGCGGTTGCTTTCCATGGAAGTTTCTGCGGGGGTCATCTCAGTGACGAAATTGGCCAGGGCCTGGGCCTTCAAAGCTTTCTTGCCCTCGTATTGCATGTCAAACTCAGACAGTTCTAGCAACCACTTCAACATCCTACCGGCCATGTCTGGTCGTGCCAAGAGTTGTTTAATGGGTTGATCGGTTCTTACAACCATTGTGTGCGCTAGGAAATAATGTCGTAGTCGTCTAGCAGCATTTACGAGCACGATGGCAACTTTCTCGATTTGCTGGTATCTAAATTTTGGGCCTTGCAAGGCTTTGCTCGTGAAGTATATGGGTTTCTGTCCGTCAGTGTCCTCTCTTATTAGGGTCGTGCTGATAGCTTCGGTATTGACAGCCAAATACAAGTAAAGGATCTCCCCGGCTGCAGGCCTTGACAGAACGGGAGGTTCCAACAATGCTCGTTTAAGGTGTTGTAGAGCCTTCTCGCACTCTTTCGTCCACTCGAACGCGGCTTCTTTACGGAGCAACTTAAAAAGGGGAGGCATGTTGAGCGGATTTCGCGACGAAACGAGATAAGGATGCGAGCATACCATTTAAGGATTGGATCGACTTTTTCGAGCTAGGTGTAGGGAATTCCGTGAATGCGCGACATTTGTCGGGGTTAGCCTCGATACCTCTTTTTGTAAGGTAGAACCCAAGGAACTTTCCCGCCCTCACACCAAAGGTGCATTTGTCAGGGTTGAAACGTATTCTACATTTTCTAGCCTTATTGAATACACTCTGCAGATGAGAGGTATGATCGGACTCTTGGACGAATTTGACAACCATGTCATCCATGTAAACTTATAACATGTCCCCAATTTGTGATTGGAAGACGTTATTCATCATGCGCTGATATATGGCTCCTGCATTTTTTAACCCAAAGGGCATTACATTGTAGTAATAGTTTCCCGTCGGGGTCATGAACACGGTGTGCCTCTTGTCTTTGTCGGCCATGGGTATCTGGTTGTACCCGAAAAATGCGTCCATGAAGGATAGCAACTTAAAACCTGCAGAATTATCCACCAACTTGTCTATGTTGGGCAAAGGATAAGAGTTTTTCGGAAAAGTCCGGTTAAGATCGGTGTAGTAAATACAGAGGCGCCATTTTCTATTAGATTTTTTCACGAGTACAATGTTTTAGAGCCAGGTCGTACACCTGGCCTCGGTTACAAATTTGGCCTCTATAAGGTCCTTAACTAGTTACTCAGCGGCTAAAGTTTTTTCTTTAGATTATTTGCGCTTGCGCTGTGCAATTGCACTGGCAGTTAGGTTAATGACGAGCTCATGGCATGCAATTTCTGGGGAGATGCATGGCATGTCAGCAGCACTCCAAGCAAAAAGGTCAGTGTTATTGCACAAGCATTGCTTCAATTGCTCTTTGACTTTGTTGGGGAGCCCTGCTCCGATATGGACACCTCTGTCTGGGTTGTCTCCGAAAGTCACAACTTCGAACTCACCTGCGGGCAAAGGGCGTAACATGGCTGATTTGTCTGCAGGGGCATCCTCCTCATCATCCACAGGGATGCGAGGATCGAGGTCGATCGTGTTGATCTGGATTGTTGGCTTTTTGTTTCGGGTTGAACGTCGTTAGATGGAGAGTCTTCGTCCCTTGCGTATTTACTATTCTTTGGTGCGGTCCCTATCACGGTCTGGCCTCTGGTCGCTGCTTCAAAGCATCTCCTAACTGCCTCGATATCTCCGTGCAGGGTAGCTACGTGGCCCTTCTCAATGTAGTACTTCATTTTGAGGTGGACCATTGAAGGAACGACGATGAGCTCGGCGAGCGTGGGTCTTCCCAAGATGCACTAAAAGAGTGAAGAATAGTCGATTACCTATAAGAATTAAGTGGAGAACCATTCGCTCGACCATGGAATGCTGAAAAGCTCAAACAATATTATAGCTAAAAACCCAGCTAAAGCGTGGGATAGCTGTCGACCAAGAAGCCCACCAGTAGGGACAGATGCCCAACCACATGGATGTATTGTGGTATAAATACAACCCTCAACATCAATGCGCACAACCACTTGTTCCGTTTTTCGGATAGTTGAGTTGCCCAACGGGGACACCTCAAAAGAACTCCACCGTTGTCGTACCAGTGTGGAAGACCCCCAGCTCGCGATGGGAAAGGTCTAAGCCTTAGGGAAATGGGACATGACCATGTCCCCGAACCCCTTTTTAGCGAGCATAAACCTTGCACCTCGACCAATTCCATACACTGGCGAGCTTAACATATCTCGTCGAGCATTCATAGGTTCCTTATACTTGAAAAATAAACGAAAGCATACAAGTAAAATGCGACATAACACAATAATAATTTAACATAAAATTACAGCTAGAAGGCCGACATTGTCTTTACATAAACAAAAGGGGACAAAGCCAAAAAAAAACTTAACAAAACGACACGCAGGACAAAGTGTCAATGACGCGCAGGCCAGAAAATCATTCTTCATTAGGAGGCAAGACCTTCCCATCCTCCACACAGTGCAAGGGGACAGTTCCTTTGACGACCAAATCCACCCCGGGATCGACAACCTTGACCTACTCCACTGCATTAAAAAAGCCAAATGCATCCATGTTCAAGTTATCATGGGCCAGAAGTCGAATCTGAGCAATCAGATCTGCCCTGGTCGTCATAGTTGCCTCCTCCTCGGTCTCATCCTCCCCAACTGCCACTTTGCCTTCCACCTCCGCAACCTTCTTCTTCAGCCGCTCATTCTCACCCTCGAACTCCGCCGTTAAGTTTCGCAGTTTGGTGACCTCTTTCATAAGCTCGAGCTTACTCTTGTAATGACCTTTGGCCTGAAACTAGTCGTTCTCTAGCTTGTGATTTCCGGCCTCCACCTTTTCAATTTTGTCTTTGGGCGCCTGAAGATCCTTGTGGGGGATAAGGTCAGCATCATTAAAGGCAATGGCAACTTCCAAAATCCGGATCATCCCCGCAACATCTTGGCAAAGCTCAACCCTCAAGTCCGTAGGATCTGTGGTAAGGATGGAAGCAGCATCAAGGTCAAGAACCCGAACAAATGACCCCTTGTCGAACAGGGTCCTCTGAGTAACACAGGGTGGCAAGTCGAAGGGGCCCGAGGCTGCAACATTAGTCTTTGGAGGAGGAAAGGGATCCTCGGTCCTTTGTCGTTTTCCCAATGGAGATCCGATCATAGGAGTACCTCCGGGGGTGGAGCTGCCCGAAGCCACGAAGTTGTCCAAGATGCTCTGGTCCTTGACAACATCAACTCGACTCTTAGCGGCACCCTTATTGACATTACCCTTGTTCGACTTCACCAAGCGATTTCTGATTTCGGCCATTTGCGCTGCAAAAATAACATGAAACCAGTTAGACAACGAACAGATCCACAATACAAAAAGTTGGATTATAAAATATAAATTCACCTAAGAGCTGCATCGCTGCCTCCTTGTTTGGGAAACTGAGCAGTGATTTTACATTAATTAATCTAGCTATCGTGGTCGGCGTCCCTTCAGGACAAAGGAGGGTCTTCCCGTTAGAATCCACCAGTTCTGTAGGACGAAAGCTGGCGACATAGTTGAATAAAGTATTATAGGCTGCATTATCATCGGTGCTAGGCTCCTAGGGCTTGGTGATATAGTGCTCGTTGGAGTGTTGGAAGTGTACATTCATCCACTCCAAGGGGAAATGGGCCACCATATTCTCCTTGTCATCAACCAACTCCCGGTCGTACAACGAGTCCTTGGAAGCCTGCGAGCAAGGTTGGATCACATATAAACGGTAATTGAAATCCCGTATAGAATCCTGGTAGGCTTTGAAGAGTCTGCTGGCCTGCTTCAATGACACCCAGCTATGTCGACCATCCTGGGACTTCCTCTGCGGGTGGAAGATCTGGAAGAACAAACTGATCGTCGCCCCGATCTCCAGGTAACGGCACACCAGCTCGAAAGCTCTGATGAAGGCCAGAGCATTAGGGTGAAGTTATGCGGGCGCTAGCTTGAGATGTGTGAAGACCGCCTGCTGGAAATCAATGAAGGGCGGACGGTACCCAGCCTCGCGAAACGTGAACTCGTACATGGGGAACCTGAGAGCAGGGAAGCAGGAGCATATCCTTTGTGTAGGCTTCAAAGGTAAAGCTCACCAGTTAGCAGCTTCCCCTTTCTTCTTCCTCTATATCCTGCCCCACGCGTCTGAAGAGTCGATCACAAACTGAGAGGACATTTCGAGTGGCTCATACAGTATCCATAAGCAATCTTGGGCGGGAATGTCCGCATTATCAGGGGCAGGTATTTCCTCGACTTCGCGAACATTCTTTTGACTACATTCACCTGAAAAGAAGAGGAAACATAGTGAATTCGATGAACTAAAATCCACCCTTCCACAGCAAATCAAATGAAAGGGCTTCGGAAAAACCCGTGGACGTGCCCCAGGTTATCTCTTTAGTCAAGAAAAACGTTGTGAGGGCCAAATCTCCATACCAAGCTAATCCTCCATAATTGTCAACCTAGTGTCTACGGGGATAAGCCCCTCTACAAACCTATGCTCGGTCGATTAACACTAAACTATCCCTACCCAGATCTGATTTGTATCTAACTCTAGTATACTTGCAAAATCTGGAAATCTATGAACATTCATATGCCTATGAAGAACATTTAAACATTCATGATGAACATTCATCGAAATTTCCAGAAGTTCATCAGAATATCCAGAAAACCATGGATATCTCATGAACTTCATGGGAAGAAGATGAACGTTCATCATCCAAGTCCATAAAGTAAAAGAAGAAGATGAATGTTCACCTGAATCCATGGGAGATACTGGGAAGACGACGACGATGGTGAAAGTTCTGGTGAGAGAAGTTGCAGACTAGAATTCACGGTGAGAGGAAGCGATTGTAGGAAATGGACAAATGAATGTCTTCTCCCCTTTTATAATGTCCTAAACACACATGGGAAAGCGCAAAGGCCACTGTAATTATTGCCTAGGGCTAGCCCCAAGTGTCATAAATGCATGGGGGCGCTTTATTAAGTGTGTCATAAGTACTTCAAATGTTTTGTCTTCTCAAAAAAGGAGAATATTTTAGTTTGTCTGAATTCTTCCTGCGAACACATGCCCGACAGAAAAATGCAAGGAAATTTGCGGTCGCATGAGACATGCCGGTCATGATCTCAACACCTTAAGTCACTACCCCCTTTGGGCATATCGAATTGGGGGGATCCTGTTCCAGACTGGCCTAGCATGTGACCTACGCCAAATCAAGGCCCAATCTAGTATAAGTTTGAGGACAAGCCCAATATGGTATCCACGAGGATATGACCGTTACAAAGTTATAGCCGTTGGCATATAGTCGTTGGGGACTTCCCCCATATGCGCCAAACGTATCCTACGCGACCAACTGCCTAACGATTTACTGAGGCAGTTACACTTAGTCAAAGGCTACGTGCTTGTATCACATGGAAAAATGCCTTTATAAAAGCTCTCCATATTTGGAGAGTCAGGTATTCATTTTCTATACCTCTTTTCACTTGCGCTTTAGTTGTCATTCTGAAAATGACTTGAGCGTCAGAGTACCTTACAGGTACCCCATCATTTTCCCCATCAACATACCACAGTCCCAGTTGGAGGTCACAAAGACCTGTCCAGATTCTTTTTGTACACATCTCATGATACTTAGATACAACTTTAAATTTCACTTATACTCCCTGATTCCGTATGTGAAAATCAGGACCCACTACTATGTTTAAAAAAAACTTTCGGATATGCATATGCGGAAGGTCTCCGTATATGCAGGTTCGGAAGCAAAGCTGATATATTTGAAACTGCGTGATCACTCTCTCATTCTCTCCATTCTCAACCTTTCTTCTTCCACACTCACCCTCATCAACCTTAAAAAATCATATTTCATCGATACCATTTCTCACTCAAAAACTCAAACTTTTTCGTGAAACAAATCAAAGAGAGAAAGAGAAGATTGAATTTCAGGTAAATATTAAGCTTCATCCACTATGTTGCTCACATTATGAATCAACTTTTCTAAAAAATGTGGTTATGCGACTTTTGGATGTGCACATCCGATAGTTATTTAGATGAACATGTTCGGATGTGCACATTCGAAAAAAATGCCTAGCAGTAATTAATTTTAATTTTCAGAATTTATTATTTGGATCTAGTTATATATATATATATATATATATATATATATATATATATATATATATATATATATATATATACATATATATATATATATATATATATATATATTGTTATATTATTGTTTATAATTAGATATGGTGAACCCCAATAACATCTTAAAAGAATTATTTTCGACGATTTCTCCGAAAGTAGATGGGATTATCGCAAAGTCGGTTGATGTCGGCGGTGACTTTAATAACAAACAAGAGTTTGACGATCGTGAAACCATACTTGCATATATTCGTAGGACAACTATTGGACTTGGTTTTGGTGTGAATATCGGAAGATCAGATAACGGTTCAGATAGAAGAAACACTTTTGTAATTTTAGGGTGCGAATGAAGCGGTAAACATCAGGATCTTTTGCGGAAGTTAAAAAAGACAAGACCGGTAGTAGAAAATGTGAGTGCCCTTTTAAGATTCATTGTTACACTTTAGCTTCTAAAAAATAGAGATTTAGTGTTGTATGTGATATACATAATCACAAATTATGCTCAAAGTTTCAAGGCCATCCTAGTGCATGTCGGTTCAACTCGGAAGAGAAGACATGTATTGCCGACACGACCTTGAATCTTGTCCAACTGAAAAACATACTATCCACGTTGAAACGGAAGCAATCGACAATGTAGAAAATATAAAGCAAGTATATAACATTTGATATCAGACGAATAAAGCAATTAAGGGAGATAGAAGTGAGATGCAACAACTGTTGAAATAGTTGGATGATATCAATTACGTGTCTCGGTACATATATCGCGATGACGGAGTTACGGTCCGAGATATTTTTTGGACTCATCCGGATTCCATAAAGTTGTTCAACACGTTCTCTACAGTGCTCTTTCTCGATTGTACCTACAAGACTAACAAGTATTGACTTCCATTATTTGAGATGGTTGGTTTTACTTCCACGGATAAGACATGTGTCGTTGATTTTGCATTTTTGGAGTGCGAAAAAAGGACAATTTTACATGGGCATTGGAGACGTGTCGGCCACTTTTGAAGAAACATGTTCCAATGCCTAAAGTGATTGTTACGGACCGCAATGCCAATTTGATGAATGTGGCTGCAAAGGTATTTCCTTCTTCTAATGCATTACCTATTTGATCGCTAATGCGGTTGCAAAGGTATTTCCTTCTTCTAATGCATCACTTTTCCTTCCACTCTGCACTGCACCACCATCCAATCCAAGTGATTGCTTTGTACAAGTATGATGGCTTTCAAAATCAAGGAATTTTGTACAAGTAATCTTGAAACCCAGATTCCCCATACCACCTAAATCACCGTAATGGGCGACAGATTCGACCATAATTGCCGAGTTGTGGCCTAATTCTTTTGTCGAAAGGATGGTTGAATTCGATAGATTGAACGAAAATGAAAAGACGTCAAATACGGAAAAGTCCAAAGGTCAAGCTCCGATAGATTTAGACGGAGACTTTTGTTTTAACTCTTTTGTATAATCGAACGAAAAAATGTAATTTTTTGAAGTGAAATATATAGATTTTTATTTGTATGCTTTTTAATGCACTAATGTCTTTTATTCCAATGAAAGCATTACATAACATTGTCAATTCTGTTTGAATTATGTATCAGTAAAATATTCTGATTTACAGACATGGGAAAGTTCCGGATGTGAATATCTGGAACGTGTAATTATAGGGTTTTTCCAGATCTGTAAATCAGGAAAGAAATTAGGCAGAATTTACTTTACCCTAGGTTTTCTATAAATTAGGGGTTTCATTTGATATCTTTCACACAAACACAAAATGTCTCAATTGTATGAAATCGAGATCCATTGGTGTGACGCAAGTGACTCCTACACCGACGGAAAAACCCATGGTCGCACGTTTAAGCTAATGACACATCAATCCATCAACGAGATCATTGACGAGATCAGACATATCCTACCTTACCGAGACAAACGGAAGGTTTCAAAGCTTGAGTATTGTTCACCTTCGATTGACAATGAAGGGAACGTCACTTACAACATTGTTGAGCTCAAGAATCCAGATAATGTTAGAGCGATGTGGCAAACTTATTTCCGGTACGAAGAACGATTCCCGCTTGAGTTCGAGGCAACCGTCCGAAGAACGGTCAATCATATCTTAGAGGTGCAAGTGTCCATAGGGCTATTGATCTTTGTAATATTTAAATTTCTGTCGATGTAATGACAAATTGAATGTAATTCGATTTTATGGTATGAATATGAGAAATATTGGAATTTGTTATTTTGCATTGGTTTTCTTCCTGATTTGCACATGCAAAATCTTTCCGGATGTGCACATACAGAAAAAACTGAAGAAAAAAAGGGTGTGTCATGATTTGCACATCTGGAAACCAGGGGTATTTTTGTAAGCACGCAAGGTTCCTAAGTAACTCATGGGATTTATTAAGAAATCTTCATTAATTAATTTGTCTGTGTATAAATGAAAAAAAGAAGATTATGTACTATTGTATTCCTATAAGTATTCAAACTAACTACCATAAGATAATCAAAACTCTGATGTCTTGATGGGAATAAGGCTTCTTAGATAGTTTTCATGGTGTTGTCAATCTTTTATTATGTGGTTTTTGATCCAATCATCTCGTAAAATAGTTCCTAACTCACTATCTGGAGCCTTATGAACAATTTAGCTGATGTTATTCATCAAGAAAACATAGTACAATACAGGGTCCTCGTAGACTTTGGATTTGGCTTCCAAAATGCTCCTCCATAACCAAACATATATGCATTGAAAGAGGATGATGAATGTACTTTACCTTCCATTTTGGGATATTTCTTCAATGGATGCCCATAATCCACTTCAAACACTTGTTCTAAGGTGCGAGTGACTAGCGGCATGGAGGTAGTTCATCATATAACGTATAATTATAAGTGTTGTGAATCGATGTCGTTAATAGAAAAACAAAGTTATGAGAAAAATATTAGATTTCTTGAACAAACACAAGAAATCCTATTAAGTTTCACAAAGGAAGAGAAAATAGGAAGAAGAATAGAAAATTGGTTAAATCTATTTTACTATTCCATTTCTTAATAAGGTTCAAAGATTACAAGTGAATACCTACCATTAACCTCTCTCAACCTAATAAGGATTTGCCACCCCTTGCCACACCTTATAATGAGAGACTAGTATGATATTTATAATAAACCTAACATACTAAACTAACAGAATTTTTAACAATTACTCATTACAAGCTAACTTAGGCTACAAGCTAACTTAAACAATTGGATCCATAACACAAGTCCCTATTTGACAACAACATGTGAGTGGACTTTGACGACATGCTAAAACTAGAGTTCGATCCAATATCTCACAAATCTCCACCTTGGAACAAACTCTATAACATCAAGGAAACAAACTAGTTTTCACCGTCCATGTCTTTCAACCATTTAGTTTTATTTCAACTTCTCATATCTTCCTTATAGTCTATAGGTTCTTCGTCAAGAACCTCACTTGCAGATATTAAGGCATAAGCTATGAGATATGTATAACAAGATTTCTGAGGTGGCTTGATGACTCTTCTCGACCTGTCTCTTTCCAGTAGGTAATCATTATCAGTCTCCTCATCTTCATCAACAACTTGATATTCTTCTTTGACTTCACCTGGGTTATGGAATTCAGCATCACTATGCTCCACCTCAATAGAAATCTCTTCATGTTCCAGATCTTCTTCAACATCATCAATTTTCATGAAAGCCATCTCAGCTTCATTGAAAACTACATCTCGACTGGTGATACTCCTCTTGTGACTTGGCTCAAGGAACCATATCCTATAAGCTTTGACTTCTTCAAGGTATCCCATGAACATGCATTTCAGAGCCCTAGGTTCGACCTTGTCTTGCCTAATGTGAGCATAGACCACACAACCAAATACTATCAATCTGTCGAGATTTAGTGGATGTCCCGACCAAATTTCTTTAGGTGTCTTCATATCTAACATAGTTGAAGGACATCTACTTATCAGATATTTTGTTTTCGAAACAACCTCAGCCTAAAACACCTTCAATCTAGCACTAACCAACATGCATTTAACCCTTTCGAGGATTGTTCGATTGAATATCTCAGCTATACCATTTTGTTGAGGAGTTCCTGCTATAGTCTTATTCCTTGCAATCCCAAACTCTACACAATAATTGTCGAAAGCTTCATTGTAGAATTCAAGGTCATTATAAGTTCTCAACCTCTTAACCTTTCTGCTAGTTTGACTTTCAACCAAAACCTTCCAACTCTTGAAATTCTCAAAAGTTTCATCCTTATTATTTTGAATGAATACCCATAACTTTCTGGAATAATCATCAACTATGGATAGAAAATACCTTGTACCTAAATGTGAAGGATTCCTTGTAAGGCCCCAAAGATTAATATGGATGTAATCAAAGGATCCATGTGTTCTTTGTTTACCTTTGTTAAACTTCAACCTACAAGATTTACAAAATACACAAGGTTCACAAAACTTTAACTTCTCGACTTTGCCACTATCATACTCCAAATTTGTCCTACTTGTATACCATTTTATTAGTGTATAACCTTTATTCAGAAAAATCCAAAAAAAATATGTCATTTCCTTTATCGTCCAAGTTCAGGGTTTGTGCGAAAAATCAAGGTTTAATTCAGAACGTCAGGTCAAGTGTGTGTGTGTGTTGTGCTGGCTAAAACTCAGTGTGTGTGTGTTAATGGTAGTTGTTTCATTTCATAAATCGATTTTTACCCATTATTGTATCCATTTTAATTCTTTCTTTTTTAATTCATATTCCAATTATCCAAATTTTGTTTTCAATCCTATTCATTCAATATCCAATTTCCTATCCATTATCCAATTTTCTATTTTTCATTCCCAAATAAAAATCAAAGTCCATTTTTATTACTCACTCATATATCTATTTCCATTTTATTCCAAAGTTTATTATATAAAATTCAATCATTTTTATATTCTAATTTCTTTTTATGACTCATTCCCAATTTCTATCACATATTTATAATTCCATTTTACAATATTCAAAAGACGAAAATTGAACCTTGTACCCCTACAACTGTCCCTGTACCTACACAAATTTTTTTGGACGAAATTTCCCTGATATAAATAATTTGTATTTCAAAAATTTAAATTTTTTCTAATCATTTTCGCAAGAAACAAACTCTGTCCAAAAAAATTTTCATTTTTTTTGCTCCCGGATAACCAAGGACTACTTCCGGTTCAAAAAATTTACACACCGGATAACTTAAGTAAGCTAAATTCGGTTCCTTATTTTTTTAAATTTACAAACCGGATGTAGCCTCTATGCTACTTCCGGGTGAGGCTTTTTTTGAAAATACTCACCGGATGTAGCCTCTATGCTACTTTCGGTTGAGGCTTTTTTGTGAAAATACACACCAGATGTAGCCTCTATGCTACTTCCAGTGTGTCTGTAAATACTTTTTTATTTATTTTTATTTATTTGTTATTTTTTTGTTTTCTTTACAGTGTCTCGAATCAGAGGGCGCGACGGATATATTCAACGGTGATTTCTCGATGGAAGGACAGTTCCTGCGCATCTATACCAGCAGGAACTTGAGGCACTATAGGCTGCTAATTCTGTTGCGCCTCATGTTCCACCACATCCACCATTCCCCGGAGGACCTTCTGATACCTCACTTTTGGTCAGGTACCTGAATCACGTTGTGCGACATTTGTGAGATGGCAAGGTAAGGCAACCTATAACCTTTCAATAGTGAATAACATTTATTTTAATTTTTAGTTGATAATAACATATTATGTATCATTTTCAGGAAAGACGACCGAAGAAGGAGCTTAAGGTTGTTGCACATGGCAGCAAACTTATAGGATAGGTTCGATTGATGCTCCCACCTCGGATAGAGGAATGGATATCTCAGTCAGTTCTATCGTCTCTTCAGAGGACCAACTTGTCCAGGATCGATACGAACCTCCTATTTGCATTTGTCGAGAGATGGCATCCTGAGACTTCGTCTTTTCATATGGCGTTTGGCGAGATGACCATCACGTTGGAAGATGCATCATGCCTCCTTCATACACCTTTTAGAGGAGAGCTAGTTATCTTTGCAGATGGCGTTACTGACTCAGATGCCATCAGTCTTGTTATTCGTATGATGGGTATTCCACTGGAGGATGCAATCGAGGAGGTCTGTGTATCCAGAGGTCAATATTATAGACTTGAGTGGTTGAAGACTCAGTTTGTTTGTCTGCAGTCTGAGGGGAGATTTGATTGTGCGGCCAGGGTGTATATGTTGTTGATACTTGGCTGCACTATTCTTACATATAAGACCTTTACTCTTGTAGAGGCAAAGTATTTACCCCTGTTTGAGGATCTGGACAGATGTGGCAGATACTGCTGGGGAGCTGCTGCACTTGTCACACTTTATAGATACCTTGGAGATGCTTCATTTTATTCGTGCAAGCAGCTTGGTGGATATGCCACTCTTCTACAAGTACAAATATTTTATTTTAAGTTACTTTATAATTTTTATATTATTTAGGTACAAATATTTTATTATAATACGTTTAACTGATAAATTTCATATTTTGATGACCGTGTTGGATTCACGAGTATTTCCCAACTATTGGGAAGAGAGGCTGCTCGAAGATTTCTGGTGGTGCTGGTTCTCGACTTCCGAGGGCGATGAAGTGGTGCTACAAGCAATCGTCGACGAAGGTTGACGAGATCAGAGCTCAGTTAGATGGACTGACACCCAGTGATGTGATATGGCACCCATTCGAGAATCATAGGCAGCCCATGCCCTTTGATGATATCACATTGTACAGGGATGGTCTGTGATGGTACGATACATTTGTCCTTTATTTACCTGACAGATGCTTATGATAGTTTGGATACTAGCAGTACGTACCATCACATCCCCCTGACATTGATTCACTGGACATAATCATTAACTGGGTCAGTTACCACCAGAGCGTTAGACGGGTGATTCAGCATGCACGTTTTGCAGATGTTCCATATGATACAGTGGCAGAGTACCTGGCTTGGTACTACACATTATCTCATCCTCGTTTGACTCCACCATCTCGGGGAGAGGACATACAGGTTCCAGTTCCTGAGTTTGATGGTGGACCGTCAGATCCGAGGTTATGGCATGTTTCACATGAGCTGAGTTGCTATCTGCAGCGTCACCAGGTTGAGGAGGATGATGATAAGTTTGTTGAGATCTTCCGAGCACTACGTCTAGCGCAGGGTGGACCGGTTCCTCAGGATGATGCGTGATCTTTTGTTGTAGTAATCTTTTGTTTTTTATATTCAGATGACTTGTATGGTTCATAATTATTCAGACGAAATGAAACTTATATTATTTATAAAGATCTGTATCGACCAAACTTATATTATTCATAATTGTTCACCTAGCATAAAAATGAAATAACATATTAAGAATAATGCTTTAGAAATATAAAAAAAATGAAAACATATCATAATTTAATATGGTTTGGGAGAATCGGGGTAAGCTTGTGCCAATATTGTAACCATCCAGAGAATCCTGTTATCCAAGATGTTGCATCTAATGTGCGATTATTCAACCAATCCACTGTGACGGGTGGTAAGAGAAATCCTTCGTTCATGTTGACCTGTTACAAAAATGAATAGATATAATGTTAACCTGTAACAAAAATGAATAGATATAATATTAACTTGTAACAAAAATGAATAGATATAACTACCTGAACCCAATGATTTGAGTTTACAAAACTAATGCAGTAAATGGAAACATTAGGATTATGTTTAGTCGTCATAGGGAAGAACATCAAACTAAGAGAACTTAATGAGACAAGAACGATGTTATAACGATTTTCTATCACATAACCCAGAAGATGTCTTCCACAACTTCTGATTCATCTTTTTTCCTACTATAATAAACATAATTCGATTCATCAATCAACTTAAGAAAATGTTGTATTTCTGTTCTTCTTCCCCTGATTTTTTCCTCAATCTTACTCTTATGTTTATATATTTGGGTGATTTGAGTCACATTGTTTGGATCTCTCTCTTGCAAAGACAAAAATATATGTCTTGGAGGAACACGATGTTTTGACAAATCTAAAATATGTTGTTGGTCATCTTCAGCGAGCCGGCTAACAAATGCATGACCTTCAAATCTATCAGGTAAACCATGGTTGTAAACTCCATATTTTACATCGATTTTCCAACCAGAACCATCCTTTGAAGGTGTTGATCTAACTTTGAAAGGACACTCACATCTTTTGGAAGCACTTTGTGTTTCGCTTTCTCGTTCTTTGTCCTTTCCACCTCTATCGCAGCCAAATATAACTTTGTCACTTCTTCCTCTCTTGCATGTCTTTGTGTGCGAACGAGTGATTATAATAGTAACCCTATTTATGAGTTCAACCTCCCTTATCCATCGAGTCGCCTCTTCTCTTGAAGGAAATTTTTGTGTTGTAGAGAATATCTCCGTAGTATCTACTTTTGAGTCATTCTTCGCGCATATCATCGAAGGCAGCTTCTTGTCTCCTAAAAAAATTGGAAATATTATAAATATATAAAAAAAAAGAACTGGATAACCCAGCCTTGCTACTTCCGATTAAGAAATTCCACAACCGGATAACACATGCGTGCTACTTCCGGTTTGGAAATTTTCTGAACCGGAAAACGTAACAATGCTACTTCCGGTTTGTAATTTTCTAAACTGGATAACTCATCATTGCTACTTCCGGTTTGTAAATTTCTCAACCGGATAACTTACCCATTATACTTTCTGTTCGTCTTGTCCAATGTTAAAAAATATTATTTTTTTACTCTGACTTCGCGGTAAAAAAATTAAATTTTAAATTAAATATTGAAAGGGAAAAATTGGAATTTAGAAATTATGTAGGGGTATCAGGATGATTGTAGGGGTACAAGGTATAATTTCCTCAAAAGACATGTACCAAAGCCCAATACACCACACTAAGCCTAGAATAAAAATGCGAGTCACAACCATAAGCAAAATGACTATAATTTGGCCCCACCACAAGTTCTATGTCGGCCAGCACCACAAGTCCATTCCAAATGACAAGTTGCAACGACACATAAGCCTTCACTAAGCCAAGCAATTAAAAATGTTGTTGCTTATTACATTTTCTACACAAAACGACATTCAAAAGCACATGAGCCTTCCGCGCCAAGCCTTGCAAATGAATCCAAGCCAGTAGCCAACATGTCTTTGTGTACGACAACAAATTTGCAACACACACAATTTCCTTAATGAGCAATTCCATCACGCACCAAAACGTACGAAAACGACCCTATAGAGTATGGAAAGAAACGACAACAACAACTTCACAATCCATTCGCGCACCAACCAATTTCATAACAACTTGCAGCAAAAGAAAAATCACAGCTCAACAATCTTATCCTATTTCCCTTCAAAAAAATCTCCCTTATATCCTTCTCATTCTATATAACAGTCCTCACACCACTCTCACAAAGAAGCTTGGAAAGCATACCATCACCCTACAGAAAACAAAACAAAACCAAGCTTTAATTTCATTCCCTTTCATAAATAATAAAACTCAGAAACCATTAATAACACCTTTAATAATCTAGAACAAAACAACATTGTTAAAACACCATACCTCACCACTGAACCTTCAACACGAGCCAACACCACTCACATAAAACCTTAAAAAAATCTTCCTCCATAAACCATCTTTATCACTCAAACGAACCAGCATCAACCACCATTAACAAACATAAAACCTTTCACAAACTCTCCTTGCCTCATCTTCATCTTCAATCTCTTACCAAACTCAAACAACCATAATACTCCGTTTTTTTCTTCGTAAACCCTTAACAACACAGAATCACATAAATTGAGCTAACACCACCAAATCTTGAAACAACAAAAAGAAATAAACAGAGATGGAGATAAATGTGTTGAGAATCAATGACCAGATCGAATGAGAGAGACATCTGAAATCAGAAACCAAACGAAAACAAAAAACCAAGAGAGGTGAAGTAATATCCAAGAGAGATCCGAAATAGTGAAAATAGAAGGAGAAAGAACCGAGAAAAATCAAATTGAGACGCTGTCGTGGAAAGGATCTTCGTCGTCGGCGAACCTAGAACTCTTTCTGACCGTGAAACGTGGGTGAGGAATACCATTTTAAGATTGAACCACTGTTGTTTTTTCTAATCTTATTTGCATTTACATTTTAAGTTTCACTGAGGTTTTCTTCGTTTTTGTTGTTAAAGACTTTTGGTTGTATGGGTCGCGGGTCCTAGTCCCATGTCCATGATATTTCTACACACACCATCCAGATCCCGAAAATTTTAATTTGTACCTCTACATTTGTCCCAATACCCCTACATATTTTAAATATTCCAATTTTATCCTTTTTATTTATTTAATTATTTTTAACTTTTACCTTGTACCCCTACGTTTGCCCCAATACCCCTACATATTTTTAACTTTCAATTTTATCCTACGTTTGCCCCAATACCCCAATATTATAAACATTTATTGTCCAATACTATTATATTATTTACTTTTCCATCTCACTAATATATTTTTGTAACAGGTAAACATGAAGGAAGGATTTCCCTTACCGCCAGTCATAGTGGATTGGCAGAATAATTGCACATCAGATGCAACATCTTGGATAACAAGATTCTCTGGACGGTTACAAAATTGGCACAAGCTTACACCGATTCTCCCAAAACATATTATATTATGATATATTTTCATGTTTTTTATATTTCTAATGCACAATTGTTTACATGTTATTTTTTTATGAATTCATCTGAATAGTTATATGCGTTACAACTGTCCTTCCATCAGACAATCGCCGATGAATATATTCGTCGCTTCCTCTAATGCGAGACACTGAAAAAATAAACCAAAATAAAATTAAAAAAATATAAACAAAAAATAAAATAAAAAATTTAACCAAAAAACAAAATAAATAAATAATGAAACTCAACCGGAAGTAGCACAAAGGCTACTTCCAATGTGTAAACCCATAATAAATGTAAATTGGAAGTAGCAATATAGCTACTTCCGGTGTGTAACTGGAAAAAAAACATAAACTGGAAGTAGAAGTACAACTACTTCCGGTTTGTAAACGTAAAAAATTATAAACCGGATTTAGCTTACTTGCTAGTTCCGGAGTGCAAAAACCTAAACCAGATGTCTTGTTGCTGGGTGTTCCGGGAGCGAAATCTACTTTCCAAAAGTTTAATTTTTGAATTACACACTATTTATATGTGGGCATTTTCATCTAAAAAAATTATTTGTAGGGGTATTTGAACAAACATAAGGGTACAAGGTCAAATTTCCCCAGATCCCACAGTTTCTGCCCTCTCATTTGTTATTTTTGTTTGATTTTCTTTGCTGATTGTTTTTGTTGCTGGACTGGGCTTTTGAGCCCATGCAAATTTACTTTTTCACATACCCACACTGCACGCTACACTCCCTCCACATTTTTTATTTTATTTTTTAGTTTATAATGATTTTAACTTGTTTTCTTTTATATAGTTTCTCTTCTTGTTTTAGTATTATTAAATCACCGAAAAATTATGGTAAAATATTTTAAAAGTTTATTTTATTTCTTTTTTTTGTGGTTATTTCAATTAAGGTTGCTACCATTTTGTTTTTTCTAGTTTATTTTGCTCATTATATTTTATTTTACTTTATATGGGGCTGATTATATAACAAACGGTCAAATATGTTCGATTTCATTAAATCGGTCAAGTTTGATCAATATGAGGCCAAAGTAGGTTTAATTTATTTTATTTAGTCATTTTATTTTCGATTTATGGTCGATGAAAATCTAGATCTTGAGATTCGTCGCAAGTCGACTTGAAATCTCGATTAAATGATGAGACCACTTTATTTCCCTTTTGGAAATTCATTTAATTTAGTTTATTTTATTGTTTATCTTATTTTTATGGTTGATGAACATCTAAATATCTTGAGATTCGGCGCAAGCCGACTAGAAATCTAGATTAATGATGAGATCATTTTATTTTAATTAGTTTATTTATTTTATTTTATTTTATTTTTGCATTTCACTACATAAATTGACGCTTGACTCCTCGTAGAATGATTCTATCATTGAATCGGTTCTAAGGTAGTTAAAGAGCTACATTCTGATGCTTTCAATTAGACTTCAAGCTCCAATGACTCCGAATAGTTTAGGACACTTCACACACGCTTCCTCTTGGGAAAATACAATGAACCCTTTTATTTCGTGCAATCCCGTATAATTTACTTTGTACCCCTTCCCCGTTTCCATTTGTATGCACTTTTGAACTTAACATGCTTCCTGATTTCAGAGATAACTGGATTTTTTGTTTAATTATAATGTTTATATTCTTCGGGTTCTTATTGATAGTATTTTAGTGCCATATGATGTATAACTCGCCATCTCTTGAGGTATTGCATTCATTCCAGTTATACAACATCATTGAGTAAGGCTTTGATTCACTCATACTTTTTCTCATTGATTTTTTGCTTCATTTTAATCATTATTACAGCTGAGCACCTTGAGTTCGATACTACAAGTTAATTTCAGAAAGTAAATAAGAGAAGAAAAAGGATTCTGAAAAAGGTTTATTATTTTAACACTACAAAACATGTTTGAGTAGTACTTGATTTGTTTGGTAACACGTTGATTTGTGTTGAACATGTAATGTAATGTTTTGTGCTTTTAAGTAGGTGTTTATGCAATCTTTTGAAGATCATTACTATTATGAAAGATGTTGCAGCAAAGTACAACGATTTTTGGCAAAAATTTTCAGAGGTCTACACTCGAATACATCCGGCTGTGAGATTTCTGCAAGTTTATTTGGTGGTGTCAATGTTCTCCACTGGTAATATTTCCTTATGCCTTGACAACAATTTTGTTTTAGTTTTCTGGGTTTTTGCAGGTGTATAAGATGTTTCCTAGTTTGTTTCCTACATCTTTACCTGAATGGATGATATGTTTCCTGGTATGCTTCCTACTGTATAAGATGTTTCCTGGTATGTCTCCTACACCTTGACAAATTCTTTTTCATCCCCCTTTACTATTGTGCATGTTTTTTATGGTAGAATAACTTCAATTGTTACATTCCTGTAGGAACCAACGGTTTTCCGATTAATTGTTCAATTGTAAAGACCTATCATACATTTTTATGCAGTTTCGGTTTAGTGCGGGCGTGCGTTGGACTGGATCAAGGTTATGTTGTTGCAACATGATCAATTCTGATATTAAACACTTCATGACAGTTTATGAAAACAAATGCAGTGGTATTCCATTCATTTCGTATTACTAGGTTTATGAACCAGTTGGAGAAACTATCAGACATATACCCAGTATTTATTTTACAGGTATGTTGGAGGTGAGACCCCAACTCTATTATTTCTCCTTAAAGTTGGATTTTTCCATTGCTCCAGTGCCCATTACTTTATTGTTTTCTTTATTATTTATAGAAATTATAGGAATAGAGTTTAATTTTATTTTTTGAGTTCGTTCAGTGCTAATGAGAAGGTCGATCACAGACCCTGATTATGCATCTGCTTTTGACAGCTTGCAGATCGTTGGTTTGTTTGCCTGGATTTAGGGAGATTTGTGTGGATTTATTTATGTGGATGTTAAAGCAGAATAACTGAAGTTTGTTATATGCCACAAACTTGATACATCTTACTTTGTCTTTAAAAGGGAAGTTTTTTATTCTCTTTAATTTTCATATTCAAACAAGTTTTAATTTTCAGTCCATGTAAAATACTTCCGTAACAATATATTTGCCTACTCAACTTCATGCATTATGGTGTATACTTAATGATTAACTTGACCATCTGAATTCTCTTTATGGTTTCAATAACAATTATTTCATTTATTATTGCATTTACATTCACAAGGTGGGAGAGTAGATTAAGAATCACACACTTACACTTATAAATCAATCTCTTCTTCTCACCATATATCAACCAAAATTCAGCATACTCTCATATTTTGTATGACATTGTAGCGGTAAAAACATGAGTGTAAGCTATTGGTTAACTTAACTCAAAGTAAACAGAGTCGCCACCGCGCTTTTATTTTATTCCAAGAGGAAAAGGAAAAAAGAGCGAATAAATCCTAATGAATCTAAAAGCAAAAAGCTAAAAGCTAAAGAAACACAATAGAGATATAGGGAAGGGGATAGGTTACACAATGGGAAGGTTTTACGCACCCAAAATGTCTGTGGTACTCCACGGGAGCCCTTTGAAAAATTTACTGCTTTTGGTTTGGAAATGGTTTGCAAAAATGAGAGTGGAGGGACGAGAAAAGAATTATTTTTAATATTTTTGTGTTTGGAGAGGTTTACCACCTCATGCCTACGTACCCACAAAGTGCAATGCAAGATCAAAACCCCGTAGTTTGTGGTACAAATAGTGAAAAAGGTGGGTTATGATTAATGTTATTAAGTGAAGATAATCTGTCATTTTCAAGTGGATAGCTTAACAAATCTACCATGAGAATGAAGGCATGGACTCATACATCATTATGGGGAGGGGGCCAACTAGGATAAAATCGACAAGTATGCCACTAAACCCCCACAAATGACAAGAGACTCAATTACATCAAACTACAACCATGGAGATTGAGAGACTTGCACCCGACTAAAGAATAATGACTCATAATCGGCACTTTTAAAAAGAAAATGAACAAAAGTGCACAAAGGCACAAAACAACTTGAATGAGTTTGATTCTTTTTTTTAATTAAGGTCAACATGATTAGATTCATTGATTTTAAAAGAAAAAGAAAAAGATTAAAAGCCACTTGACAAAAGTCAAAGTTTTGTTTATTAAAGAGGTGATGATTTAAAAAAGAAGGAATCCTTTAAAAAAGGGAGAAGGTTTTGAAAATTAAAGAATGGGAGGAGATGAAGGGACTATCCTAAAAAAGAAAATAAGGAAATAAGGGAAGAAAGATCTAACCAAACTTGATGACATTCCAAATTATGAGCATAAGAGTTCCATCCTTATAAGCTAGCAAAATAGCCAAATAAAGGCAAATTCCAACTTCATGAAGATCAAAGCAAGGGAGAGGAATCCTAAAATCTAAGTCCAAAATCTTCATTCCAATGCCAATGATAGTAACCAAAAGTCCACAAATTGAAGTCACAAGTTTTTTTAGAAGTTTAATCCTTTATTAATGTTTTTGTGTCCAAATTGACAAATAGAAAATCAACATCAATATAATAAAAACAAATAATAAACATGATATGTATGAATAAATCAAAATAGAATAAAGACAATAAAAGTGCAAGAAATTAAAAGTTAGTAACAAAAGAAATTAAAATGCAAGAATCTAAATATTAACAATAATAAAAGTATAATAATATTAACATAATAATGATATGGTGAACTTAATCAACCACAACCAAAAATAAAGAGTAACCAAAATCGAAGGCAACCGGATCCGCTTAGCATCTTACGCTATAGCGATTAATCAAGGCAAACCGAACTGAATTCAATGAAATTTGAAAGGCGATTGGGAGACCCAAAGCACCTACGCATCAAACATTCATAAGTCTCGATTCTTAATGCAATATGATTAACCACTTTGGGATTACGCAATCAACAAGAGATCCGGTCCACGAAAGTGAAAGTTCCCAATTAGATTTTTATTCCGAAGTAGGGACAAATTTAGGTCTATGTTAAGAAATCGCCGAGTAATTTACGAAGTAATTACCCTACAAATGAGGCCGGCCACCATCAATTAAGGTGTATAATGTTAGTGCTAATTGTAACAGCCCCGGGCCCCTCGCAAGGCAATCCCGACACTGCCACCTCACGATCTTCTCTACTCCCCTCACTAGTAGAGTTTTTGCCTTCCGTGGGAATCGAACCCTGTACCCTGGGGTTCAAGTACATGTTCATTCCATTCCCACTACCATTTGAGCTACTAGCTCAATTGGTAGTGGTAATGGAATGAACATGTACTTGAACCCCAGGGTACAGGGTTCGATTCCCACGGAAGGCAAAAACTCTACTAGTGAGGGGAGTAGAGAAGATCATGAGGTGGCAGTGTCGGGATTGCCTTGCGAGGGGCCTGGGCTGTTACAAAAAAAGGCGCCTTTTTTTGTAACAGCCCGGGCCCCTCGCAAGGCAATCCCGGCACTGCCACCTCACGATATTCTCTACTCCCCTCACTAGTAGAGTTTTTGCCTTCCGTGGGAATCGAACCCTGTACCCTGGGGTTCAAGTACATGCTCAATCCATTCCCACTACCAATTGATAGCTCAATTGGTAGTGGGAATGGAATGAACATGTACTTGAACCCCAGGGTACAGGGTTCGATTCCCACGGAAGGTAAAAAACTCTACTAGAGAGGGGAGTAGAGAAGATCGTGAGGTGGCAGTGTCGGGATTGCCTTGCGAGGGGCCCGGGCTGTTACACTAATGCATGCGAGATAAACGATATGTAAATCGCTATCGGGAAGCAATACCACACGAAAATAAAGGTGAATACCAAATTGAGCCGCACTCATAGTATTCTTCCATCCTTAAGTTCAATAACTCATCTTGGTGGATTCAAGCATGAAAATGTATCACTAATGCAAAGTACCTTAAATGAATTGAATAATCCACTTAAAGGTAGTTTTGAATTAATGAACATTAACTACTTTAATCTACACCCAAAGTTCATTGAAATTAAGAAGAAATCACTCCTAAAAGTGCTTCCCAAGGTAAAAATAAAAAGGAAGAAGATGAAGAAGCAAGAGGAACCAAAAAGGGCTTGAAACAAGCCAAGAAATTCAATTCTGACTTGCGTTAACCGGTTAACGCATAAGGTTAATTGGTTAACGCTGAAGCAGCAACAGAAAATATGCAGAAATTCAGCATTGATCCATTTCCAAAACTCTTTCAAAACATTTAATGATCATGATCTGAATTTGCACGAATTTTAAAACCAAAATACAGTGGAATCCCTGCAATCAAACAACAAATAAAGATCCAAAGGATCTAGAATCAAAGGAATCAAAGATCTACATCTTGAAAAGTTGATGGTGAGTATGGGTTTGTGGGAGTAGAGGAATTACCAAAGTCACTTCTTCAAATTGAACCAAGTCAAGCTAGATCTACTGCAATTGATGATCAAAAGAAGGAAAGGATGAAGGTTTAGCTCAAGTTAATCAAGAATTCAATGTGAATTCTTGATAACTTCAAAAGAAAGAAAGTGAGCTTTGGAGAATTTTGGTGTTGGGGGAGTAATTTGCAAGAGGTTTTGTGGCTATTAAAAGCTTGTAGAAATTTTTGCAAGGTGAATTTGGCTCTCTAAAGCTTATGGAATGAATGAAATTGTGGTCCTATTTAAAGGCCTTAAGTATGGAAATTTGGTGGGATGGAACTTGCTTTGGTAATTTGAATTTAGGTTTGGTAATTGGAATTTTGGTGGGAAATGGAAAAGAGTGGTGATTAATGAGGGTTTATGGTAGGAAATGATCAAAGTGATGTAGAGAAATCAGAAACCAATGGATCTAGAATATTCCAAATAAATCAATCATCTAAAGGTGCTGAATTTGAATAAAGAATTCAAATTTCGCACTGGTTAACCGGTTAACGCATTTGGTTAACCGGTTAACCAAGCTGAAATTTGAATTTTTTATTCAAACATGGTCGCTTGGTTGTTTCGGCTCGATTCTTGTTGTGCGTCGAAGAAGTAAACATATGATCCTTGGAAATCCTTTGAGTGAATCAATTAACTTGGGAAATCCTCGATCAGATAAATTTGAATTATTTGCGGATCAACTTCGACTTTTGTTCTGTGAAATTTACTCGAGCTGCAGGACTGCTATTTTTGGCATTTTCAATGGTTCCTTTTCCTGGAAAAAAAAGTTAGTAAAAGGAAACAAAATATTTTTGGATTTTAACTAATGGTTAGTAAAAACAAACAAATAAAGTAATTAAAGACAACGGTGATCCCCTGCGAGGCATAAACCTAACCCGAGAAGAAACGTGCAACCAGTGTGATCTTGTTTGTATGCAAGATGCAGATGAAAATGCAAATAAAAACTTAGGGTAAATATTAGGGTGCAACAGACATCCATCCATTATCCGAATGGAGCGAATGAGTCTGAACTTCAACAATTCGACCATCAACGTCATGATCTGGTTCATCCTTTCATTTACTATTTATTATTTATATCTATGTTAACATGCCTCGTTTCAGAACTTATTCTTTTCAACCCTTTTTTTTTCCGTCAACAGCCTCACGAAAAGGAGATATAGCAAATTACTGATGAGTTGAAAGAAGCACAGAGAGTAGCCGATGAAACAAGTGAGAAACTTAGGGAAACATTGGTGGCACAAAAGCCGACTAAGGAGGAATCAAATGTACAAAACATCCCATATGTTGAATTTGAGCAGGCTGGATTTGAAACTTTGAAGAAGACGGGAGCGGAATGGAAGATATGCCTTGAAAGTGTGAGAAATGAGCATGCCTTTCGTTTACTATTTCTTATTTATAACTATACTAACATTACTCGATTAAGATCTTCTTTTTTTCACCCGATTTTTTTCAACAATAGCCGCACGAACCCATCGTTAATCTCGTACTGGTCCAGCAACCACCTGAAGTCCAGCCACCTACGGAGGTCCAACTCTAAACTCTATAATTTACATCTAACATCATTTACATTTTTTTGTTGACAACACTCATGCTATCATTTTGTTCCACATGTGAAGCTACTGCAACAACTTCCTGAATATCCCGTCCCAGTCTATGCACCACTTGCTGTGCAGCAATAAAGGAACAAAAGGAGGAGGAGGAAATCATCAAAAAAGCGGCGAACATTGGAGAGGTATCATTCAGATGTTGAAGAAGAAGAGCCACAAATCTTTGAGCCTGACGATGATGATGAAGCGGACTGCAATTGGGGAAATTTTTTCTCGGGTCTAAGATTTCGATTTCGTGATTGAAACAACAAATATATTTATACTAATCATCTCGATTTGGTCATGTTTATTTGTTTAGTAATGAATTGATACTTATATCATTAACCTTTTTAAGAAATCCATGAATGCTATGAATACTTATGTCCCTTTTGAGTGACTTTTTCTTTAAAAGCAAAATAATTATATGAATAATACCATTTTGACAGTCTGTTTGGTTACTGGTGGTGGTTATGGTCTTATGTATTTATGGCATGCTTAAGCTATATACTCAGGTTATTGAAGTTTAGCATAATATTATTGTATTGGCTTATGGTCTATTTCGAAAGAACCACACATATAAATAGATCTATTTCCAAAGTACCAAACATATAAGTATTTTCGAATTCTTACAACTTTGATATTTTTAAACAATTTGAATGTGTTTACAACTACATATGAAAACAACTCTTTTAAATTATATCTCATTTCAACATTTACTACATCAGATAAATATTCTTAATAATTTTTTAGATTCTTTTATTTTGAGACACTGTATTTAATCCCATTGAATAAGTAAACATGTTTAGTCATCACAAACCATTATTATTTATGTTGTTAAAGACTCAATATATTATATAAATTAAGTTTTTTGCATTTCATTTTTATATAATACAAATTGCACTTTTATATGGGCCATAACCTTTATACAACAAGAATTACTATTCTTTTAGTCCAAGTGAAATGTTGCAGAGGCCTAATCCATGACTTTATTTACTTTTTCATTTTTAGTTTAACTCACTATTACAATATGTTGTTGACCTAAGTTTTGTTTTCCCTACTCCAACTTCACTTTCTGCAAAACGATCGCGCCATGACAGAAGGAAGTAAAGACCAGAGGTAATTCGCTCTCTTCCATGTCTGTATTTATCTTTCTAATGTTTATTTTCCTATCTCATGATGACGAGCTTTAGGGTAAATATGATCCAAGGAAAATGGAACTTTATAAGTTATTCAAAATCGTTTACGAAGACTTTGTTTATGAATCACAATAACAACCTCAATGGTGTCTTCTGCGGAATGTTAATTTGTTTTCTTTTGATTTTCCGTTATGGATGATACAAATTCATAAATACTTGTTTCAATCGATAATATTTACATCCCAAAAGCCTAATTTTGTCATTTTTCATTTTCTTATGCTTTATACTTTATGATTTTCGTTTTCCATACTCATTTCATGTCTGTATTAGTTTAAGTAGCTGACACACTGTAAGGGAATAAAAAAGACGCAAACGTATGATGCAACTTGACTACATGAACTATCAGGAAAAACATGAATTGGGAAAAGGGGAAAATGTAATGATGTCTTATGAAGATTATACATACCTAAAAAAAACAGCAGTGTTCAAAGGCATCGTGTTTGACTCTACGATGGTGTATCCATCATTCTGATGATTTTGATTGTTTCCATTTTGATTTATCTTTAGTTAAATATATAGTCATTATTGTTAATACTATGTTTTACTACCATTATAAGTGACGACGGAAGTGAAGCGTCAAGAAGAATGACTATAGACTTGGCTTACCTCAAAGCTGAGGAGGCAACTCTTCTTTTAATGAGTGCCACCGTAAAAACTGTGGATGTAGAGAAATGATTAAAGTAATATAGAGAAATTAGAAACCAATGGATCTAGAATATTCCAAATAAATCAATTATCTAAGGGTGATGAATTTGAATAAAGAATTCAAATTTCGCACCGGTTAACCGGTTAACGCATTTGGTTAACCGGTTAACCAAGCTGAAATTTGAATTTTTTATTCAAACATGGTTGCTTGGTTGTTTCGACCCGATCCTTGTTGCGCGTCGAAGCAGTAAACACATGATCCTTGGAAATCCTTTGAGTGAATCAATTAACTTGGGAAATCCTCGATCAGATAAATTTGAATTATTTGCGGATCAACTTCGAATTTTGTTAAGTGAAATTTACTCGAGCTGCAGGACTGCTATTTTTGGCATTTTCAATGGTTCCTCTTCCTGAAAAAAAAGTTAGTAAAAGGAAACAAAATATTTTTGGATTTTGACTAATGGTTAGTAAACACAAACAAATAAAGTAATTAAAGACAATGGTGATCCCCTGCGAGGCATAAACCTAACCCGAGAAGAACTGTGCAACCAGTGTGAGCTTGTTTGTATGCAAGATGCAGATGAAAATGAAAATAAAAACTTAGGGCAAAAATTAGGGTGCAACAGCTGCCCCTATTTAAGTTTCTTCAATCTAAAGATATGAAGATTGACATCTTCGTCTCTGCAAGATGGGAGAGACTTAAATACAGAAAATCCAAATTTTTGTCCTAAGAGAACATGATATGATATGAATATGATATGCAAACCCAAGATCTCTGTGGGGAAAAACACGACCATCAGAGAGAAGCAAAAAGCTTGGGGACACAGAAGAAAATCCCGCCGGGGAAAACAAAAGACACCAAAAGAGTTACTAGGAAAATAAATCACTGGATAACCGACTCCACATGGGGAAAAAGTTCAATAATATAATCAAGGTAAAATATTCACCGAGGGGAGTAAACACTCTTCCAGGGAAAAACAACCAAACAAAATATTCGAGTCCAAAAATGGAGGAATACCGAGTTGGAAAATAATTATCAACTACCGGTTTACTGGGTAGAAGATATGAAAATAATATACTCAACTATCGATTTACTGGATAGGAGCAAAACAAAGAGGGATAAATTCCACTACCTTTTTACTGGGTGGAAAAAAATTCTCAACTACCTGAATTACTGGGTAGGAGTACAACAAAGAGAAACAACTTCTATTACCTTTTTACTAGGTAGAAAAAAAATTTCAACTACCTGATTTACTGGGTAGGAGCACAACAAAGGGAAATAAACTTCTATTACCTTTTTACTAGGTAGGAAGAAGAAACTCTCGACTACCGGATTTACTGGGTAGGGGTACAAGCAAAAGAACTTGATTAATTTGGTAATATTACCCATTATCAAATAACTGATAGTTTAATTCCAAAGTAATATACTCAAGCTGGAGAAAAATATTGCCTACTATCAAACAATGATAACTTAATTCCAAAGCAATATTGCTCACAAAAGGGGACCAAAGTTCAATCCAAGAACAAGTTGGAGAGAAACGGTCAAACAAGACTCATCCCTAGGAGGAAATATCTCAACTGGGGAAATTCCATCCAGATAATAAATTGGGGAGGAAACTGAATCAAAATCATCCACGAGAAACAAACTCAGTGGGGAATTAGAAAGGATAAACACTTTCTGCTTAATGGTCGACACTCTAAACTTGAGATGAAGACAAACATACACACTCTGTGGGGAAAGATCACACCAAAGAGCGGGGAACAAAGATAAAGGCAAGAATGCAAGCAAACCATGCTATGTTTATGCGTATGAATATGCTGACAAAACAGACATAAAGATAAGCAACGGGTGACATAAACACCACAACAACCAGATACTTGGCTAATCAGGGCAACAATGCTAGGAAACATGCTGGAGGTTTAATTTGACATCCTGCAGGGGAACATCAAAACCATCAAAGGAATAAAATCCTACTACAAGGCAATAATATCAGACTGGGGTAAACAACTGCTAGGGACCCAATCCATAAAGCAATCTTCAAGAATCCATAAAAGGATAACATCATAAATTCTACTCTGAGAGGACAGCATGTCGGAGATACCTTAACAACACAAAATCTTCCATACTCTGGGAGAAGATGGAAATGTCCGTGTTAAACTCTGATGGGGACAAATATCTTCAAAGTTCTGTTTGGGGAACAAGGTAAAGATCTACTAGTGATGCAAATAAAGCATAGCCTACTAGAGTATCAAACATCAACTCTGCATAGGGATACCACCCTACTGAGGAAAGGTAAAGATTTGTCAGGGATGGGGAATACTTCCACGATCCATGCTGGGGACAAAAATATTCTTAATCAAACTCCTGCAGGGAATAATTATCATACTATTCCTGCTCCATTCGGGGAAAGAGTCATGTCACTCTTGTTCTGCTTGGGGAAAGAGTGCAAAACTTATTGAAGATCAAATAGAAATCTGCTAGAAACCATCACATACAGACCTACAGGGGATCTAAGGAGATCATTCATCACTGAACGTTTGGACTTTTCGACCTATGTGGGGACACCAGAAGTTAACATCATAGCAAATCACATTTACGAGGGATTTTAAATCAATAATCACCAACAGGTGAAAGAAAACCTCTAAACTGATTGATATACCAATACTTCTGCTGAAGGATGCAACCAACTTATGTTGAGAAGCAAAGACTCGGCCGAGGCTTCCAAGACTTTTCAAGTCAAGGGTAAACTGCTGAGGAAGAAATCAAAACTCAACTGGGGATTTTCTAGGATATACCTTCCAACAACTCTTCTGGGAAGACATTGGAACTCAAACTATGAACATCCATACAATCCTTAATCATACTCGTTGTTGGGGAACAAAACAATCATTAACCTCAACATGCCAGGATCAATCAGGAATTTCATAAGGACACAAACGGATCAAACCCTGCTTTGGGAGAGACAAGTTACAAACATCCAGACTTTACCATCCCTAGAATCACTATTGATATCTTTTCTTTGTTCACAAATCAAGAAAAAAATGTTTTTATAATCTTCAAAGATTAAATTTATTTCAAAAATCATCATCAAAAATAAATTGAAATTTTGTAAACAGAAACAATATAAAGAGTTTCAAACAATTGGATAAAAGCTCAAATTTATTGATAGAATAGTAGTCAGCAAATGGCATGACTCCATGGATTATTACAAGTTTGAAAAAAATGGTAAATACTTGGAAAAGGGCTACATTGAAATACAATGATCACTATTCTCCCTATCAACTTTGAATTCCACTATGCCCGAAACTTTAGTCGAGGATGAGTGAATAAGAATCTTTGATGGGCAATTCTTCTGAGGGATAGAATCTGAAATCCTCGGTCGTTTCAAGTGATCCAGTCTGTCGACGCAGTTACTTGCCATGATCCCTAACTTTTGACTAGATTGCCCTTTCGGGTTTTCAATCTACCGGGATAATTATTTCTGTTTTTTGTCTCTAATTTTTGCCTGGACCACCCTTTCGGGTTTTCAATCCACCGAGACGCTCATTTTTGCCTAAGCCTCCCTTTCGGGTTTTCAACTTAGCGAGCTGTTCTTTTATTTTTTTTGGTGAAGTATTTCTTGACTTCATCCGCATTCACAGGACGAGTGATCTCCTCACCATCCATAGTTGCAAGAATTAATGAACCGCCAGAGAAGGCTTTCTTGACAACATATGGGCCATCATAGGTCGGAGTCCACTTACCCCGAGAATCTGTATTGAAAGACTGGATCTTTTTGAGCACGAGGTCGCCTTCTCTGAATACACGAGGTTTGACCTTCTTGTCAAAAGCTTTCTTCATTCTTTGTTAGTACAACTGACCATGACACAAAGCTGTTATTCTATTTTCCTCTATCAAATTCAACTGATCAAATCTACTCTGACACCATTCTACCTCAGTCAACTTGTCTTCCATCAGAACTCTCATTGATGGGATCTCAACCTCGACGGGGAGCACTGCTTCTGTACCATAAACAAGTGAGAAAGGGGTTGCCCCTGTTGAAGTGCGAACAGATGTACGATACCCGTGCAAAGCAAAAGGGAGCATATCATGCCAGTCCTTATATGTCACAACCATCTTCTGAATAATCTTCTTAATGTTCTTATTCGCAGCTTCAACAACCCCATTCATCTTCGGTCCATAAGGTGAAGAATTATGGTGTTGAATCTTGAATTATTCACAAAGCTCTTTCATTATCTTATTATTCAAGTTCGAACCATTATCAGTAATGATTCTATTCGGAACACCATATCTGCAAATAATGTTATTCTTTATAAACCGAACCATAACTTGCTTGGTCACATTAGCATACGATGCCGCTTCCACCCACTTAGTGAAGTAGTCAATTTCCACAAGAATAAAACGATGTCCATTCGAGGCCTTGGGTTCAATCATACCAATCATATCAATTCCCCACATAGAGAAAGGCCATGGGGAAGAAATCACATTGAGATGAGTTGGTGGCACATGAATCTTATCAACATACACTTGGCACTTATGGCACTTTTTCACATACTTGCAACAATCAGATTCCATTGTCAGCCAATAGTAACCTGCTCTCAACATCTTTTTAGCCATTGCATGCCCATTAGCATGAGTACCAAAAGATCCTTCATGAATTTTTTTCATTAACATGTATGCTTCGTGTCTATCCACGCATCTGAGCAAGACCATGTCAAAATTCCTCTTATAAAGCACATTTCCATTCAGGAAGAAATTTCCTGCCAATCTCCTCAAAGTCCTCTTATCTTTATCGGATGCCCCAAGTGGGTATTCCTGACTCTGAAGAAAACATTTAATATTATGATACCAAGGCTTATCATCATGGACCTCTTCAACTGCAAACACATGAGCTGGTCTTTCAAGCCGCATTACTCTGATCATGAGAACGTCATTCCACTGATGCACCTTTATCATAGAAGCTATAGTTGCCAAAGCATCTGCCATCTGATTTTCGTCACGAGGCACATAATGAAACTCAACTTTAGTGAAGAAAGTTGATATCCTCCTAGCATAATCTCTTTAAAGGATCAAGTGGAGTTGATGAGTTACCCACTTACCCTTGATCTGATTGATTACCAAGGCAGAATCTCCATACACATCAAGATGCTTAATCCTCAGATCAATAGCTTCCTCAAGACCCATAATACAGACTTCATACTCAACTTCATTATTGGTACAAGGAAAAGTCAACCTTGCAGCAAAAGGAATATGTGAACCATGGGGAGTAATAATCATTGCCCTAATTCCTATTCCGCGTGTATTTACAGCACCATCAAAAACTAAACCCCATCGAGATCCAAGCTCCGGCCCTTCCTCAATCAAAGGTTCATCACAACATTTCATTTTCAAATACATCACATCCTCATCTGGGAAATCAAATTTGATAGGCTGGTAATTATCAATCGGTTGATGTGCCAAATGGTCAGCCAAGATACTACCTTTTATAGCTTTTTGAGCTCGGTACTCGATATCATATTTTGATAAAAACATTTGCCAATGAGCACTTCTCCCAGTCAAAGAAGGCTTTTCAAATATGTACTTGATCGGATCCATTTTAGAGATCAACAAAGTTGTATGATTCAGCATATACTGGCGAAGACGCTTTGCAGCCCAAGCTAGGGCACAACAAGTTTTTTCAAGCATGGAGTACCGAGACTCACAATCAGTGAATTTCTTACACAAGTAGTAAATTGCATATTCTTTTCTTCCAGATTCATTGTCGTACCTCGAAAAAATATGATCTTAAAACAACAGAGTCGCCACCTAATTCTATTTATTCTACGAGAGAAAAGGGAGATATAGATACAACCTAAAGGAAGGATAAGAAATGGTTTACAAAACCAAATTCTAAGTTCGGGAGTCGGTTACGCAAGGGGAAGGTATTAGCACCCCTCACGTCCGTTGTACTTGTCGCTCCTACTAAAAGACACCGGGTCAGATAGGGTACAGACGCGAACGGTCGATGAAAGGAGAGAATGAAGTGAAGGTGAAAAGAGTCGCCAGCTAGGCATTTTTATCCCGAAGGAAAGGTAATGCTGCATAAACCTAGGAAGATATGGATAAGACGGTTGCGAACCAGAGAAACTGAGAAAGGGGGTTGGTTACAACCTGGGAAGGTATTAGCACCCAGATTGTCCATCGTACTCGACGAGATCCACGCTTGAAAGTTTGTGTTTAAAGGGGTAGTGTCTGTGATATCTGTGTGCAAAAGCTGGGAAAGAATGTACAGGTGTCAGTGCAAAAAAGTGAATTGCTCAGGAACTGAGGCTTTAGAAAGAATGCTGAAAGAGGGGGAAGACATAGAGACTTTTGTTCGATAACAGTTAAGTTATGCCTACGTATCCTCTCGTGCAATGAGGAAGTCAGAACACCGTAGTTCGACTCAAAGAGACTGAAAGATAAATTGACTGATGAACTGCTTATTTGTCTATGCTCAAGTGTATGACTTGTCTGGCTCAAGTGCTAACTGTCATGCATTAGACGGAAGAAGCACGTTCTTGTTTGTGAGTGAAGATGATGAGAAAAGAATCCCGAAGGAGACGATTATTGTTGGTTTTTTTGTTTTCAATCTTTTATTTGCTTTTTGGTGTTTGTCATAAGTTAATGAGCTTAAGCCTAAACCAAGGGTTAGTAAACTCATCATATCCTCCCTTTGATTAGGGATAATGAGAATACCTTAAGTATGAGATAAACATCTCAACTTAACTACCATGATGATGTAGGATTAAGATCATTAACCTACTTATGATTATTTAGATGTTTTTTGAGTTTTTGTTTAGTGTTAAGTAATGAGTTTAAGCCATAATCAAAGATTAGTGAACCCATTACACCATCCAAATAGAAGGATAATAGATGAGCACACTTAAGCTGAGGAAGACACCTCAACTTAATCCATGATTAGGATTAACCTCATGACAAAACAAACCTTTATTAAATGTATTTTAATTAAAGATGAGATTAAGAAGTGAATTTTATGGTTTGTAAGACAACTTGAGGGGGACTTGTCCATTAACACTAGGGTTAGTCCTTCTTGACCAATAAAGGAAGAATTAGAACCCTAATGCAAGGCCCAAGTTACAAGCTATTGTATTAGTGATTATTAAGATGGATTGATTAAGAGGTTTAAACAAATTAAGGGTTTAACACTCAGGATTAAAGTTATACACTTCATCCTAAGAGAAGGATGCAGGCATAACCCTAATCACAAAGTCTTAAAACCTTAAAGGTTTAGTCTCTAATGATGAGGTGAGAAGAGAAACTCAAAGAAGACACAAAGGTAAAATCTAAAGGGGGACTAATCAAAACCCTAATTATTGTCATGCTTGGATATTCCTATGGTTTGTAAGGCTTGCAAGAGATCTTCAAAGAAGCCACCAATGGAAGAAGCAGATGAAAGGAGGAGAAGCAGAAGAAACAAGTTACTTACTTCACTGAAGAAGATAAGTAACTTGGATAAAGAAAGTGAATGATGAACATGAATGAGCAAGCTCACTCTAAAGCAAAGAAAAATGCAGCAATGATGCATAAGAAGAATGAGAAGAGAAATGAGAAGTGAAGGCAAATTCACTTCTCAAGTTACTTACCACTTGAAAATGTTAGCATAAAGGAAAGAAATGAAATGAAAATGAGACATATGCAAAGGTAAAACCAAAAACATAAGCAAATACATGATGCAAATGATGCTATGAGATGATGCAAAGGTATGTCAAGTGCAATGGATGATCATACAAGAGATGGAATGCAAAGGAAGCATGCTTTGAAGTTTGAAAGTTCATGAAAGTTCATGAAATGAAATGAATGCACATCATGGCAAATGAATGAAGAAATGATCAAGCATGATTCTAATATGTCCTAAGATGTCTAAGATGACATGTGAATGCATGAAATGTCATGGCAAGTTCATGTATGGATGCATATGCAAGATGAATGCAAATGAATATGTAAAATTAGGGTTTTATGAAAGGATGAGATGCAAAAGTCAAAAACAGAAGCAAATCATAAGATAAAAAATTACAAATGAACTCAAAGGAACCCTAACCCCATATGATATCACACCCCAAAGGAGAAGGTCTAACTCTTAACCTAAAGAAAGTTGTGATTTTCTAAGTTACATAGGGTTTTTGGGTACCTTAAGAGGGAAAATGCAAATCAAATGGAAAATGCAAGATATATTCATGACAAAAATATGCTAGGAACTACATTCTATATGAAGAACAATTCAAAAAGAACCAATGTCAAACCCTTCATGGTTAGGCAGAAAAGAATTTTTGAAGTTAGGGTTCAAAAAAAAGATTTTTATGAACCCTAAATTCAAGAAAAATGTCAAAGTTGAATCAAAACCAAAAAGAAATTTGTATGAATGGTTTGACAATGTTTCTAAATGTCCTAAGATGCAATGTGAATTTTTTTGGAATTTTTAGAAACCTAAATGATATTTTAATTAATTAATTTCTATTAATTAATTAAAATAAGCATTTAAATATTTTTTAAATGGTTTTTTAATGCAAAAAATAAAAATAAAAATGTTTTTGGGTGGAGAAAAATATTTGAAGTCAAAATGCAGAAGAAAATATTTTTTTGAATTTTCTAAGTATTTTAAATTAATTGTACAAAATAAATGCAATAAAATGAATTAAAAATGAATTTAAATAAAAGTATGAGGATCCAAGGGCTGTGGTTCAAAGCTGGAAAATGAGGGTTGACTGGCGCGCAGATCAAAGGCCAGGATTCAAACTGACTTAATTCCATTTAATTAATTAAATTAATCCTGATTAATTCCTAATGATTCATCTCAACCGTCCAAACACGCGCGGGAAGCCTAATCCAACGCTCCACATTCAAACTCACACTAAACCCTAATTAAACCCTAATCCTTTTCAGGTGACCGGAACAGTGTTCCGGTCATCTTCTCCGGTGAGCTCAAAATCAAACTTTTTCCCTAGGTTGTTTCAAACGCTCTAAAGCTCCAGATCAACTCCTCACACCTTCCTAAACCTAAATCTAACCTCAAAACAAATTTATTCTTCATCAATCATGTGAATCAAACAAAAACATATTTCACGGGCAGAGTTTCAGAGGTTCAATACAAGCTTATTTCTCACTCATTTTCAAAAGTAAATACATCATGATGATCAGCAAAGCATAAGGAACATTTCTATAACCTAAAATTATATTTCTGGAAAATTTGTTCTTGAGGTTACCTGAGCTTGAGCTTCCTCAGTTTGAAGCTTTTGGACCTCTTCTCTTGTGCAAAATCACTCCTATTGAGCTCCTGATGATGTTGGAATGCTTTGATGGAGCTCATAATGGCTGGAATGAAAGCTTGCACTCTTGCTGCACAAGAATCGTGTTTTGTGTAGAGGGGCTTTGAAGCTTGTTTGATGGTTGGTTTATGCTCTATGGATCATTTCTGAATGAATGGTGAAGTTTGTTTTGAAGTTTGATGGCTGGAAAGAAAGTTTCGAAGGTTTTTGCTTTGGGGTGATTTTTGTGAAGCTTGATGATTATGAGGTTTCAGCCTTGTGTGATGTATGTTATGAGTTGCATTTTGTCCACATAACAATGTTTGATAGGTCAGAGGAGTTGTTATGGACTGTGGTGATTGGTATGGGCACTCTTGCAAAAAGTCAACAAAACTTGTACTTGAGGTATGGGCTCATGTTGCAGCTGGCTTTTGGCTTGTCCTGGCTCAGCAAAGATCAAGGAGAGCCATGGAAAATGTTTTGTGGTGATTCAGCAAGTGTGTGAGAGGTTTTGTATCATTTTGCAATTTTGAGGAATTTTGGCCCCTTTGTGATTTCTTGTAGTTCAAGGCATGACATGAGATGGTTCTTTGGGCAATTATGATTCTTAGGAAATGCACTATGTTTGTATGATGCCTAAAAGTGTATTAGAAGTCACAAAATGGCTTGGTATGTGAATTTGCACAAAATCCTCTTTGGTGTGAAAGTGAAAATTATGTGATTTTTGCCAACTTTACCAAGCCATAACTTGAGTTCCATAATGAATTAGAACTTGTTCTTGTACTTTTTGAAAAGGGAATGATCCAATCTACAACTTTCATGACCAATAATTTTTCATTTGAAGCATTTTTGGTTGAGAAAGAGGAGGTTGAAAAACTTTCCCAAAATGGAAAGTTTCCATTACAAGTCATTTCCATTTTTGGCAACTTTTGGTTTAGCTCAATTTTCTTCAATTTTGTGAACTTCCAAGAACTTAAATGATCAAATAAAGATCATATAACTTCAATTTGATGAAAAATCCACTTTGGTTCCATTGTTGGGGGCCTCAGATGCCCTAATTTTGCTCTGACTTGCTCAAGAAGTTACCCAGTGAACAAATGACTTCCACAATGAATTTCTTCATCAAACTTGGTACACATGATACTTATAACATATTGAGACTATTAGAAACAAAGAATGAAAAAAATTTGGAGTTATGGCCTCTGAAACCAAAACCCTAATTTCAGGTCATCTATGCAGTGAAACCCTAGCTCTGCTTCCATGCTTTGCCAGTTCTTGTAATTTCTTGACTTCCTTGATCTTTGAGGGATATAATATGATGATTGAACATAAATGGACCCTCTTGGAATGATTGGAGACCTTTGTATTGGCTCAGATGGATCCTTGGATTGCTCAGATCACAAATCCTAGGTGCAGATGAACTTGAACTATGCAGATGAAACAAAGATGCAACATGATATGATATGCTTAAACTTATGCAAAGATGAAAGATCACAAGCCATGGTGTGAACTTAGTGAGGGAAAATTTGGGGTGTGAACTTAGTGAGGGAAAATTTGGGGTGTTCACAGTACTCAACGGGAACCTCTTAGCTAACTGCGATTAAATGTTTGATCTTAGTCCTTGTCTTCTTAATGTCTGTTAATATGTTTGTTCTAAGGAAAAGGAAAGTACTTTAATTATTATTAATATTACGGGGAAAATATTAAAGTTTTTTTATTATTGTGACGAAAAAAGATTGAATTTTTTTTAATAGGGTGCTCGCGAAGGATTAAAATCCCCGTGCTTACGTATTCCCTTGTGCAATGGGAAAGTCATAGCTTCGTAGTTCGTGCGACTATGGTTTGTGATTTTTAAATTGAACGATTGTTTAAAACACTTTCTACTGCTAAGCGTTGGCTTTTACTCGCGGCGGAGGCTGAAACGCTAGCTTGTTTGCGGGATAGAAAGATTTAAACAAGGTTCGTTTAGAGAAAATGTTTGACCTTTGTTAAGGTGTTTTACACGAAAGGGGGAACGAACCACGTCGCGTGGGGCTAGCCCAGGACTGATTGTATTCTAGAACGTGCGGAGTGCTAGACTCTAAAGTTCTGTTCTTTCGTTGATTAATTATGAAAATGATTTAAATTGGTTGGTAAGTTTTAAATTGTTTTTAAGTATGAAAGAGTGAATGAACCACGTCGCGTGGGGCTAGCCCAAGAGAGATTCACTCTAGAACATGCGGAGTGCTAGACTCCGGAGCTCTGTTCTTTCATTGATTAGTTATGAAAATGATTTGAATTGTTTGGTAAGTTTTAAATTGTTTTTAAGTATGAAAGAGTGAATGAACCACGTCGCGTGGGGCAAGCCCAGGAGAGATTCACTCTAGAACGTGTGGAGTGCTAGACTCCGGAGCTCTGTTCTTTCATTGATTAATTATGAAAATGATTTGAATTGGTTGGTAAGTTTTAAATTGTTTTTAAGTATGAAAGAGTGAATGAACCACGTCGCGTGGGGCTAGCCCAGGAGAGATTCACTCTAGAATGTGCGGAGTGCTAGACTCCGGAGCTTTATTATTTCGCGAATTAAATTGCATGATTAAGATGTTTTGATATACGAAAGGCGAATGAACCACGTCGAATGGGTCTAGCCCAGGAACAATCCATTTCAGAACGTGCAGAGTGCTAGACTCCGGAGCTCTGTTTTTCGTAATAAAATAAGTTGGATATTTTGTTTTTAGACGTTTTTAAGATTAACGTATTTTATATAACAAAGGAGTAAACGAAACACTACGCGTGGGGCTAGCCCAGGCGTGGTTCGTTCCAGAACGTGCAAAATGCTAGACTCCGGAGCTCTGTTCCTTGTTAAATTACTTAAGACGCGTAAAAGTCGTGCAGACGGTGATCACATGGTGACCGACTTACGTGTGTGCAAAAAATGTAGGCATATATGATATATTTGGCGTTGGACTAAGAAATTTATTTATTTTCAACAGTTATTCTTACAATGATCATATTTATTCTACCTAAAAAAAATTATCGTCGCAATGCGAGAACAATATTCAAATTCATACAAATCATAGACTATCGTTGTCCAACTAACTAAAATAATACGAATAAATAAAATAAAGTGAAATACAATAATAAATGAAGAAAAAAATTAATTAACTAAATCAAATACAATATGTTTAATAAATTAATTAATCAAAATAAAACAAATGATTTAAGATAATAAACCAAAATCATAAAATAAATGGTTTGTTTTTAAAAGAATAAACAAATAAACAACTACATAAAAAAGGAAAAGGTGTGTTAATAGCAAACTGGGTTGGGCAAGGCCCATAAAGCTGGTGGGGAGGGGAAACCGACCGGGTCATGGGTCGACCCGGTTCGGTTGGCTTAAAGTTTAGAAGTTAGGGTTTGTATCGCAGTCACTTCCCCTCAATTATTTGCAGAGAAAAACATGGACCAAAAGAAACGCAGCAAGCAACAAAAATGAAAACGCACAAACTTCAAATCATCACGTCCTCTCACTCAAACTCGAATAATTCGATCCTCAACATGTTTACCAAGGATGAAAATGCTGTGAAAAGAAGAGAAAAAAAACTTACACAATCGGACCAAATTGCGGTGGTATGAAGATGTTGTTACAACTCGGTGGAATCGACGCCTCCTTCCTCTTCTTGTTCCTAGCTCCTCGCGGCCATCATCTCGTCTCTTTCCGACTCATGGTGGTAGTTATGTGGTTGCGAGTTCGAACGAAACCCATGGTGATGGAGGTGTAGTTGGTTTTGGAAGAGTTTTCACGGCGGGGTTTGTTGGCTCAGCATTTTTCTGCTTTTCGAGTTCATGAGGATGGCGGTTTTGGCCGGTTTTGACGGGTCGAAGGTCGGAGTTTCAACGGTGGTTTGCGGAAAGGCTTTGGCTTAACGAAACTCGGTTTACAAAAGGTAAGTCATTGTTGTTGTTCACCGATGAACTTCGGTTCGAAAAAAAGTCTCTTTTGATTGTGAAAAAAACGGTTATACCTTTTTGAAATTTTTTTCGTTATTGTTGTGTTTTTGGTGTTTGTATCCGCGGCCCTCCTTTTTCTGAAAAATCACTGTTTTTGTATAATACAAGATTAGGGTTTTGGCCCCTTTTGAAAATCTGAAGAAGTTTTCACCAAAGCAAAGTCTGTTATTAATTTCTAAGCACAGAAATCGCTTTTTGCTAAAATTATGATAATATGGACCTGCTATGCTCTGTATCCTTCACTGAAACATCATTGTCATACTGCAGGATTTTGTTTTTGAGGGAATGGCTTGAAGGTTAACTATGTCTTGTTGGTGTGGAAAGCTCTTTTATTATATGGTTGAAAGGATGGATGGGCTAGTTCCATGAAAGGGACGCTTCACAATCTCTCTATTTTTTCCTGAAAATTTCTCTGTGTCTTGTTCTGAATTCCTCTTTATTTTATGCAGGTTTTTGATATCACATTTTGGTGTAAGGTCTTTGCTATTGTGATCAAGTCAAACATGTATGGGCAAGGTTTTTTTTTGCTGACTTGGAAAGTTTTGGGATAAGTGAGATAGGGTATTGCAGAGGGTTTAAACCATAGCAGGTGTGAGGCTTAGTTTGGTGTACGTATGGTACAATTTTTTTTGTATGCAGCACAAAGATAGAAATCTGGTTGTAAATGGACTAAATTGTTTTTAAAATTTCTGATTATTGCAAAACTAGAAACCAATTTCTAGTTACTGTACAACTAGAAAAACAAAACTAAAAGTTCTCCTTTTTATTAACTCATTTCTTATATATGTTGTAAAAAATAAATAAATATATAAAACTAAACCAATATATTTTAAATTTAAACTGTAGCCAAAAAAATTAATTAAATAAAGGCTAAAAAGATTCAAATCAAATAATTAAAATATTTGTAACACTAAATTAACTTTTGTTACCACTATTCCTACTCATATAATGGTTATATAAAAATAAAAAATAAACCGGACTTTGTCAACTAAAGCTCTTGTTAAAACTTAATACAAATAAAACTAGTTAAATAAGATCTAGTCGGAACAATTAAAATCAAGGTTAAACCTCTAATAAAAGTCAAGAAACAAACTCTAAACGTCCATGCTAACAACTAACAATTAACCTAAATGATGCAAGACTATTACTAATTATAGACAGGTAGTGTGTGATAGCAAAAGGCGCATGAATTAATCAGAAAAGATAAATCAAACAAAGAAATTGAAATAAAAACTTGAGAAATTTAAAAATTGATTTAGAAGTGAGAACTTGAAAATGAATATAAATTAAATTTAGGATGGATTAAAAATTAGAGAATGATTTAAAAAACTAGAATTAGAAATTGAAATAAAATTTTAAAAATAGGAACTTGAAAATAGAATAAAAATAGAAATAGAGATTAAAATTAAAATTAAAACACGAAAAATGAATTAAAAGTTAGAAATGAGAAGTAGAGATTAAAATAAAAAATGGAAGCTTAGAAGTGAAAAGAAATTAAAATTAAATTTATAAATAACTTGAAAATAAGTTGAAAGTAACAAGAAAACAAATCTTGGAATTTTCCTTTAAGTGCAATGAATGCATGATGGGAGCAGTTAGGGGTAAAATTTGGGGTGTGACAATTGTCCCTATTTAAATAACTTTATCCGATGGAATGAGTGATGTTAATTCTCATAAGAATCGGAGTGAAAGGTATTTAAATATATTAAAAAAATCGGAAATTTTGCCCCTAAATGCAATGACATGCTATAAACTTAAGAGGGACCTTTGCTGGGGATATGATATGCGAGATGCAATGAAACCTAACATGGTGATTTTTTTTGATGAATATGCTGAAAATGGTATGATGAGGATAAATGCAACGGTGATTCACAGAAGCGAAATTAAAGGTGAAGACCCACTGGGGATAACAATATGCTGGGGATGACAATACGGAAACATGATGTATTCAAAGTGATAAATCAACAGGTTCAAGTGTAACTGTTGGCACTAAGAATAACAAAAAGCAGGAGACAAAACGGAAATCCTGAACATAAGATTAAAGACAGACTGAAACCCTAAGATAGCAAGAAAATAGTTCAAAGCAAAACGTAACGGCTTGATGCGCCCAACTGACACTATGAACGAGAACATACTATCTGAAGTGATGAGTTAGCAAGTTCAAGGAGGACTGTTGGGGATCCCAATACAACAACTCGGTAATTGAGAAAAAAGTTGAAATGCCATCGACTCGGCGGTCGGGAAAACAAAAATAACAGACATCGACACGGCGGTCGGGAAAGCAAACTCAACACAGCAGCCGAGGAAATAATAAAGCAAACATCGAAACGGCGGTCAGGAAATAAAATAACAGACATCGACACGACGGTCGGGAAATAAAATAGCAGACATTGACACGGCGGTCGGGAAATAAAATAACAGACATCGACACGGCGGTCGGGAAATAAAATAGCAGACATCGACACGGAGGTCGGGAAAGCAGTTCAACATGGCGGTTGAATAAATAATAAAGCAAACATCGACGCGAAGGTCGGGAAAATAAACTCAACACGGAGGCTGGGGAATTAAACAACAGATATTGACACGGCGGTCGGGAAATAAAATAACAAACATCTACATGGCGGTTGGGAAAACAAAAATAATAGACATCGACACGGCGGTCGGGAAATAAAAAAGCAGACATCGACACGGCGGTCGGGAAATAAAATAGCAGACATCGACACGGCAGTCGGGAAAGCAGTTCAACATGGCGGTTGAATAAATAATAAAGCAAACATCAATGCAGCGGTCGGGAACATGAAATAAACAGTCATCGACACGACGGTCGGAAAACAAAACTCAACACGGCGGTTGAATAAATAAATAACTGTCATCGACGCGGTGGTCGGGAAATAAAATAACACGGAGGTTGAGGAAGTAAATAACTGTCATCGATGCGGCGGTCGGGAAATAAATTAGCAGATAAATAATCCCTAGTGATAAATCAACAGGTTCAAGTGTAACTGTTGATACCGAGGATAAAGAAAACACACACAGTGTTTGGGTAGTGGTCCTGTGCGACCAACTGATATTGGGAGTAGAATGCGAAGCATTTAAAGATAAATCAAATGACTCTAGGCAACCAGCTGGCAAATAAGAATAACTGTTGGAGTTTTAACGAGATGAACGACCAACCTCTGGAAATTCCTTACATGAAGAGTTCAAAGAAGAACTTTAGGAACCGTCAGGAAAACACGGATGCATGTTGAATTAAACAGCCTTAAATCCAAAGCAAACATCTTAAAGGATTTATGCCAATGATAAATAGGCTTAAAAGAAATATTGGTGGTACTAAGGTACATATCAATGAGGGCCTCTGCGGGGGATACCAGTGTTGCTGGGAAAAAAACCTTGATTAACTGCGCTTGAGGGTACCAACGATAATGGATTCAAAAAAATGAAAACCGACAGTAATTTGGACATGGGATTAGACAGATAACAACTGGGGAGAGACAAATGATTATGTCAAATGCGTATGATTGAGCGTGATCCGAATGATCATGATATGCAAATGTTGACTCTAGGGAGACAGAGAGTTTTGACAAAACAGGGGAGAGCAGGATCTCAACGCCAATACTTAGACGAGCAATAAGAAAGATGCTGGGGAGATGTCTTCAAACTTGGAAATCGAAGTTTGGTCCAAGGGTACAACCAACTTTTAATCTTTCATGGGGATTTCTATAATAATTGCATGAGAGTGTTGTTGCAAGTCAGAGGGGTTTTTTTTAGAAGACATAAAATCTTTTAATCTTTCTAAAGTCAAAGAAATTTGGATTTTTTCCAGTATGTTTTTAAAAACTGTTTCTAAATTTTTTTTGTCATTTTCAGAGTTAAATTGTAATTCAGTAAAGACATTTTGGATAACAAAGAAAATAAAAATCTGAAAGACAAAGTTTAAAAGCAAAGGTTGTATTTCATTCAAGAATGGTAGCTTGTCAATAGCAAAAGCTCCATGGGAAATTACAATTTGAAAATGGAAATGGGGTAAGGTCTACATTGAACCCAACAACCACTATAATCCCTAACAACTAAGACACGCCCAACACCTTGCTTCTGACAAGAGCAACTGGATTGGTCTTCAAGTAATGACCTTTAGTAATGCTAAACACCATATGATACAGTCAAATGCCTTTGTCCCTAACTTTTCCTGGATCGCCCTTTCAGGTTTTCAATCCACCGGGACGCTCTTTTTTTGCTAAAGTCGCCCTTTCGGGTTTTCAACTTAGCGAGCTCTTATTTTTTTTTTATCCCTAACTTTTGCCTGGATCTCCTTCATAGGTTATGATCCACCGGGATACCCATTTTTGCCTAGGTCGCCATTTCTAATTTTCGACCTAGCGGGCTTTATTTAGACATAATATTTTTTTACTGCATCAAAATTCACCGGGTGTTTCAGTTGCTCACCATCCATAGTTGTGAGGATTAGGGAACCTCCGGAGAATGCCACCTTCACAATATATGGGCCTTCATAGTTAGGGCTCCATTTTCCATGCGTGTCTTTGTGGACTGGCAAGATTTTCTTGAGTACAAGGTTTCCTTCTTTGAATTCTCGGAGACGGACTTTCTTATCAAATGCTCTCTTGATGCGCTTCTGGTACAACTGGACATGGCACATGGCGGTCATTCTCTTCTCATCAATGAGGTTTAGTTGATCATATCTGTTCTGGACCCACTCAACTTATTCCAGTTTGGTTTCCATCAAGATCCTTAAAGATGGTATCTCTACTTCGATAGGGAGAACTGCATCCATCCCATACACCAAAGAGAACGGGGTTGCCCCTGTTGAAGTGCGAACTGATGTTTTGTATCCGTGTAAGGCATACGGTAACATCTCATGCCAGTCTTTGTAAGTCTTCACCATCTTCTGCAAGATCTTTTTGATGTTCTTGTTCGCAGCTTCAATAGCTCCATTCATCTTCGGACGATACAGGGAAGCGTTATGATGTTCAATCTTGAATGTATCACAAAAATCTTTTATTGTCTTGTTGTTCAAATTGGTCCCATTATCTGTGATGATTCGGCTTGGGATCCCATAGCGGCAGATAATTTGGTTCTTGATGAAACAGGCAACCACTTACTTTGTCACATTGGCGTAGGAAGTCGCTTCAACCCACTTGGTAAAGTAATCAATCGCAACCAAGATAAACCGGTGACCATTGGAAGCTTTAGGCTCAATTGCCCCTATCATGTCAATGCCCCACATTGATAAAGGCCAAGGCGATGACAGAACATTCAAAAGGGTCGGAGGTACATGCAGCTTGTCGGCAGAAATCTGGCATTTATGACACTTCCTGGCATACTTGAAACAATCTGATTCCATGGTCAACCAGAAGTATCCAGCTCTCAATATCTTCCTGGACATGGCATGTCCATTGGCATGTGTTCCAAATGATCCTTCATGGATTTCTCTGATCAACAAGTCTGCTTCGCGCTTATCTACACATCTGAGCAGAACCATATCATGATTTATCTTGTAAAGCACATTGTTACTGAGGAAGAACTTGGATGCCAATCTTCTCAGAGTCTTCTTGTCTAAAGTTGTTGCATCCGCTGGGTACTCCTGATTTTGCAAGTAGTTCTTGATGTCATATAACCACGGTTTCTCATCAGTTTCTTCTTCGACTAGTAGACAATAGGTTGGTGTAGTTTTTCGCTCGATTGTAATGAGTGGAGCTTCATTAAGAAATCTAACTTGAAACATAGAGGCCAACATAGCCAAAGCGTCTGCTATTTGATTCTCTGCCCTTGGAACATGATGGAAAGTGACTTTATCAAAGTATTTAATTAATTCCACAATGTGGGCACGGTAAGGGATCAACTTCTCATCACGGGTCTCCTATTCACCTTTGACTTGGTAGATTACCAAAGCTGAGTCTCCATATACTTAAAGGATCTTGATTCTGGTATCAATTGTAGCTTCGATACCCAAAACACATGCTTCATACTCTGCAATATTGTTTGTACATTCAAAACATAATCTGGTCGTGAAGGGAGTATAACCACCATCAGGATTCATCAAAACAGCTCCCACACCATGCCCCATGTAATTAGAGGAACCATCAAACATCATCTTCCAACGAGATCCTGGCTCGGGACCTTCATCTGGACCTGGAACTTCATAGTCCTTTATCAACATGATGTCCTCGTCTGGGAAATCGAATTTCAAAGGTTCATAATCTTCAACAGGGTGATTAGCAAGGTAGTCAGACAAAACACTGCCTTTGATAGACTTCTGGGTTACATACTGGATGTCATATTCGGATAACAACATGTGCTAACGGGCAAGCCTTCCTGTTAAGGCAGGTTTCTCAAAAATATACTTTATTGGATCCATTTTCGAGATCAACAAAGTAGTGTGACAAATCATATACTGCCTGAGGCGTCTGGCCGCCCATGCCAAAGCACAACAAGTTTTCTCTAAAAGTGAATATCTGCTTTCACAATCTGTAAACTTCTTGCTTAAGTAATAAATGGCGTGCTTCTTGCGACCGGTTTCGTCCCGTTGGCCTAATACACAACCCATAGATCCCTCAAGTACATTCAGATACATGAAGGGAGGCTTCCCTGGAGTAGGTGGGATCAAGATAGGAGGTTCACGTAGGTAAACCTTAATCTTCTCAAAAGCCTGATGGCAATCAGAGTTCCATTCAATTGCTTGACCCTTTCGGAGCAACTTGAATAAAGGCTCACATGTAGCAGTCATGTTAGAGATAAATCTGAAGATGTATTTCAATCTTCCAAGGAAACCTCTGACTTGTTTTTCTGTTTTTGGAGCTAGCATTTCTTGAATTGCTATGACCTTATCCGGATCTACTTCAATTCGTTACTGACTAACAATAAAACCAAGTAATTTTCCTGATCAGACACCAAAGGTACACTTAGCTGGATTTAGACGTAGTTGGAATTTTCTAAGGCGCTCAAATAACTTCAGGAGATGATTCAAATGATCCTCCTTACTCTGTGATTTGGCAATCATATCATCCACGTAAACCTCTATCTCTTTATGGATCATATCATGGAAAAGGGTGACCATTGCCCTCTGATAAGTGGCTCCTGCATTTCTGAGACCAAATGGCATAACCTTGTAACAATAAGTGCCCCATGGTGTGATGAAAGTAGTTTTTTTCATATCATCAGGATCCATCTTGATCTGGTTGTATCCTGAAAACCCATCCATGAAGGAGAAAACAACAAACTTGGCAGTGTTGTCAACCAAAGTATCAATATGCGGAAGAGGGAAATCGTCCTTTGGACTGGCTTTGTTCAAATCCCTATAGTCCACGCACATTCTAACTATGACATCCTTCTTGGGGACTGGCACAACGTTAGCTACCCACTCAGGGTACTTCGCAACTGCGAGGAATCCAACATCAAATTGTCTTTTGACCTCCTCTCTAATCTTCAGAGCCATGTTCGGTCTTGTTCTTCGAAGCTTTTGCTTTACTGGAGGATAATCTTGTCGAAGAGGCAACTTGTGGACCACTATGTCTGTGTCTAAACCGGGCATATCCTGATACGACCATGCAAACACACCCATATACTCTTTGAGGAGCTTGACCAATCTTTCTCTGACATCTGCCCCAAGTGTTGTACCAATCTTGACTTCCTTCTTGTCTTCATCGGTGCCAAGGTTGATGGTCTCTACCTGCTCCTTATGTGGCTGAAGATATGTGTGCTCATACTCAACTAATCTTGCCAGTTCTTCGGGAATGTCACAATCTTCCTCGCTTTCATCTTCCGCTTGGTAGATGGGTGAATCGAGGTTAGGAGAGAATATAGAGTCATTGGATTCAACAGGGTTTTTATTTGTTCTGCATATGGGAATGATTTTCTTTTATTAAAAGTGAAAATAGAGGGATGCAAGAAAAACTTTTTATTAGTTTTGAAAGATTGCCATTTTCTTTTAAAAGTGAAAAGAGAAAAACAGTAAATAAAAACAAAGTAAGAATTTAACAAAATGCCTTCATTGATTGAATAACTTGAAAATGAGAAGGGGCCCTACAAAATGATCCCATAGCCTTGGGCAGAGCTAGGGAACTTTGAAAACACTTAAAGAAAACAATAAATTACTTTGATAGTGGAAAAAAATCTGGGATCTCAACTGCCTCCCAATTGCTCAAAGCTGCTTCACACTGATAAACCAAATGATCCACATCTTCATCTTCAGCATTCCCATTAACTGCATTGATCTGATAGCCGGCACTAGAAAACACCTCTTGAATGGTCTTTGGACGTCCTTTGATGGAGGTTGACGCTCCTTCCTTCACATGAGTTGGTTTGTAACCCAACCCGTAGCGATCCAGCTTCTTTTTGACTTCAATGACATCACCCCAACCTTCATGGCTTCCTTCTTCGATAGTGGAAATGGTACTCTTCAGCGACGCAAAAGATGGAATACTTTTCCCCTTTGGTTCCTCTACTTCCATAAGGACAACATTGGCTATCTCTAGAGCTTTGAAAGCAGTTTCCAAAGCATCTTCATCAGCCTCAATGTAGCTAAAGGAGGAAAGTTTGCTAACCATAAGGTCTTCTTCACCAGACACAGTTACCAGCTTATTATCGACCACAAACTTCATCTTCTGGTGTAAGGTAGAAGTGACTGCCCCAGCGGTATGAATCCAAGGTCTTCCCAGCAAACAACTGTAATTAGGATTAATGTCCATAACCTGGAAAGTGATTTTGAACACCTGTGGTCCAATCAAGATTGGCAGGTCTACTTCTCCAATAACAGTCCTCTTTGACCCATCAAAAGCTTTCACAATCAGTGCACTGGGCCTCATCTCTGCCCCTTGATAAGATAACTTAGCAAGTGTTCTTTTCGGCAAAACATTCAATGAAGATCCTGTATCCACAAGAACTCTCGCTAAAGTATCCTCCTGACATCTTACAGATATGTGAAGAGCACGGTTATGGTCCAAGCCATCCTTTGGAAGATCCTCCATACTGAAGTTGAGATTGTTACATGCAGTGATATTGGTAATGACCCCGTCAAATGGTTCACAGTTATATCATGCGTAACATGAGCTTGGGCTAGTAATTTCTGGAGAGCACCTCGATGGGCCGAAGAATGCATAAGAAGTGATAAGATAGATATTTTGGAAGGTGTTTGATGTAGCTGATCAATAACCTTATAATCACTCTTCTTAATGATTCTGAGAAATTCTGCATCCTCTTCTTCCGAGACCAACCCTTTATCCTTATTGGCAACCGCGGGACTGACTTCTTTAGGTGGAACGGGTGGAACTGTATTGACTTGCTGAGTATAAACGCGACCACTGCGAGTTAAACGACTGGCACCTGCTATGTCAGCACTCGCCACTTTTAAACTTTCCTTCTGACCAGCCTGTTCAAACTTTTGATGAACTCCACCTGTATCATACTTCCATGGAACTGCTTTGGTATCTTCATAAAGGAAAGGGTTACTTCTTTGCTCCATCCTCGGTTTGGGCATATTGAAAATGGGCACCACAGGTTCTGGCATATTGAAGATGGGTTGAACTCTTGGGGATTCAAGCATGTTAAACACTGGTGCCATGGTTGAATCAAATTCGAGCAAGTTGAAAATGGGTTCAATCATTGCCACTTCATTCCTCTTCACACGACCGCTTACTTGTAAAACACCCAGATTAATCAAACTTTGAACATCTCTCAAGACCAGTTCACATCCCTTTGGATTATTAGCACAAGCTTCACAATTTTTATGACAGTTCTTCAACATACCCACCTCTACTAACTTCGCATGGAAGTCTCTAAGCGGGGTTTTGATCTTTGTGGCGTCGAAAATCAAATCTTCGTCAGACTCATCAACAATGGCATTTATAGACCCATGCTTAGGTAAATGATTATTTTTAACATTCGGACCAGTATTTCCGAACGACAGAATGTTTTTATCCATCAAATCCTTCATAGCATACCTCAAAGAAATACAACTTTCCAAATCGTGCCCTGGAGCACCTTCATGGAATAAACAATGGGCACTTGAGTTGTAACTTGGTGGGAGCGGGTCTGATGGAGGACCCAAAGGCCTTGGAGTGACCAAGCCTCTCTTCAACAGTGAGGGATATAATTCAGTATAGGTCATAAGGATCTGAGGATTGGGAGGCCTTCCTCTTGGTCTTCTATTCTAAAAGTTGGAATTTAGATGAGGAGCTGGAGTCCTCTGCTGGTAGGCTGAAGCATTGGATGCTTGTTGATAGCCTGGATTGTTGAGCATTGGTTGATAGGATGGAACTATTGGAGCCGCTTGTTGATACATCGGTACTACCTGAGTTGGCCGATACATTGGAACTTGTTGATTATATGACGGTTGAATTGTCGCTACATATGGATGTTGAACGTATTGTGGTGGATAGGCATACTACTGCTGAGCCACAGGTGGAGGCCTCTGCCAAAGCGGATTTCTCCTTTGACTTATCATCACTGCATTTGTCTCGCCTTCCTTCTTTTTATGGAAATTGCTGGTAAATTTCTTAACATTGTTTCCACTACTGTTGCTGGAGTTGTTGGATGCACCACTCATCTTACCATTCTTCAGACCGAGTTCAACCTTAATTCCCACAGCCACAAGATCAGAGAAGCTAGCAGTTATGCTTCCCACCATTCTCTCAAAGAATTCTGGTCGTACTGTGTCAATAAACCAGTCAGCTAACTCTTTTTTAGTTAACGGGGGATCTACTTGAGAAGCGGTCACTCTCCACCTTTGAGTGTATTCTTTAAAAGATTCAGAATCTTTCTGGGACATACTCAACAGCTGCCTCCTATCGGGAGCAAGGTCCATATTGTACTTGTATTGCTGAATGAAAGCATCTGTCAGATCTTGGAAACAACGGATCCTTGACTGATCTAGTGTCAGATACTACTTGGAGGAAATTCCCTTTAGACTATCCTAGAAGCAATGGATCATTAGTTTGTCATTGTCCACTTGTGCGGCCATTCTTCGACAGTACATTAAAAGATGGCTCTTAGGACATGTTATGCCTTCATACATATCAAAGGTGGGTGTCTTGAACTTGGGAGGTATCACTAGTCCAGACACAAGGCACATTTCTCTGGCAGCAGCACCAAAGATCTGGTCACCTTCAATTGCTCTCAACCTCTTTTCAAGGGTGTCAAAATTCTCTTGCATCTTCTCATGTTTCTCATTTCCATTTTCAGACATGTCTGGCATATGATACACCTGAGGATCATTAAAGTATGGTTAGACACGGGTGTGCACAATATCTGGTGTAAAATTAGTAACCACGTGGTTCTCTTCAGTAGTCAAAGGAATAGTCTGCTGAGAGGTAAATCCTTGAGGGGGAGGCACAAAACCTTGGGAAGGAAATGCAAAACCCTGAGAAGGAGGCACGAAACTTTGAGAAGCAAAACCTTGGGAAGGGGGGAAGAAACCCTGAGCAGTAAATCCTTGGGAAGGAGGAATAAAACTTTGAGAAGCAAAACCCTGAGGGGGAGGTATAAAATTGTGAGGAAGCCCAAAAGGAGGCCAGGTTACAGGGGTAGTGACTGATGGTGTAGGCTCAGTCGTTGCAATGACAATCTCAGAAACCACAGTCTGTTGGGTATCTAATTTTGCTCGAATGACTTGCAGCATTTCCATCATCTGACCTATATTTCCACGAAGATCCGAAAGCTCTTCATTAACTTTGTCCATTTCAGGGTCCCTGTCAGCCATCTTCTTCTTGGCCTGAGCTCGGATGGAGTATTTGCGTGAGATCCTTAGTGTGACAGCTGGAAAGGAGGTGACGGGAGTGAGTTTTTGACAAAATGCAAATGCGGAGATGCACTCATGAGTAGAAAAATGCAAATGCTTCAAGGGACTTAAGTTATTGCAAAACATCAGAATGGACAAAGCTTTCTTATTATTATATTTTCCCTCAAGAAGTAACAAAATAAAGCCCATTCATGGTAAAGAAATTATAATGTTTGCAACAGACATCTCTTTGTTCCTTGAAGCTCTTATTAAAATGATGCATATGATGCTGAGATGCAAAGATGCAGGGATGCAAGGATGCAAGGTGTCACGAGTAAATCTGGAACCTTTTTAATAGGTGGGCTGTAAGAGATTGGTTTTACTTTTTTCTACCCATAAATCCCACTCACGGGACGGTTTCTACAGTGATGGTTTAAGGAAACTCAAAGTCACGGACGTTTATCGTACTAACGCCCCGCCGCAGGCTAGCTGCATTGTGACGATAATAACGATAAGGTCTACCTTGGGCGGAGTTCTCATGCTAGGATGATAAAGGGGCGAGCCCTCGGAGCCTAACATTACACAACTACCAAAATTGAAACAGGTCCTAGGGGGTCCCAGAATCACAACCCTTTCGTGAATCAGGTCACGCGACAGGCTAGCTGCGTTGCGACATGATCTACGAAAAGTCTAACTATCTGGGGGAGCTTTCATGCTAGGCGTGCAAGGAGTGAGTCCTTGGAGACTAAAACTAATAACATCCAATTCTAACTTGGGTGTTCCCTCTTCTTTTTCCACCACTCAGATTTTACTTGCAAAGTGACCCCAAGATCCCACAGTCAAGTATAATAAGTAATAAAAGAAAGCGAATAAAAGGACAAATAAACAATACATAAATAGCAAACATAAAGAAGACAAAAGACAAAATCAGACAGATAAACACATAAAGCTAAGTTAGGCTCGACCCTCTCTAGCATGGAGCTAATCCCCAGAAGAGCCGCCAACTGTCGTACCTCAAAAAATACGATCTTAAAAACAACAGAGTCGCCACCTAATTCTATTTATTCAACGAGAGAAAAGGGAGATATAGATACAACCTAAAGGAAGGATAAGAAATGGTTTACGAAACCAAATTCTAAGTTTGGGAGTCGGTTACGCAAGGGGAAGGTATTAGCACCCCTCACGTCCGTTGTACTCAACGGGAACCTCTTAGCTAACTGCGATTAAATGTTTGATCTTAGTTTTTGTCTTCTTAATGTATGTTAATATGTTTGTTCTAAGGAAAAAGAAAGTACTTTAATTATTATTAATATTACGGGGAAAAGATTAAAGTTTTTTTATTATTGTGACGAAAAAAGATTGAGTTTTTTTTAATAGGGTGCTCGTGAAGGATTAAAATCCTCGTGCCTACGTATTCCTTTGTGCAATGGGAAAGTCAGAGCTTCTTAGTTCGTGCGACTACTATTTTTGATTTTTAAATTGAACGATTGTTTAAAACGCTTTCTATTGCTAAGCGTTGGCTTTTACTCGTGACGGAGGCTGAAGCGCTAGCTTGTTTGCAGGATAGAAAGATTTAAACAAGGTTCGTTTAGAGAAAATGTTTTACCTTTGTTAAGGTGTTTTACACGAAAGGGAGAATGAACCACGTCGCTTGGGGCTAGCCCAGGAGTGATTGCACTCCAGAACGTGCGGAGTGCTAGAGTCCGAAGTTCTGTTCTTTCGTTGATTAATTATGAAAATGATTTAAATTGGTTGGTAAGTTTCAAATTGTTTTTAAGTATGAAAGAGTGAATGAACCACGTCGCGTGGGGCTAGCCCAGGAGAGATTCACTCTAGAACATGCGGAGTGCTAGACTCCGGAGCTCTGTTCTTTCATTGATTAATTATGAAAATGATTTGAATTGTTTGGTAAGTTTTAAATTGTTTTTAAGTATGAAAGAGTGAATGAACCACGTCACGTGGGGCTAGCCCAGGAGAGATTCACTCTAGAACGTGCGGAGTGCTAGACTCCGGAGCTCTGTTCTTTCATTGATTAATTATGAAAATGATTTGAATTGGTTGGTAAGTTTTAAATTGTATTTAAGTATGAAAGAGTGAATGAACCACGTCGCGTGGGGCTAGCCCATGAGAGATTCACTCTAGAACGTGCGGAGTGCTAGACTCCGGAGCTCTATTCTTTCGCGAATTAAATTGCATGATTAAGATGTTTTGATATATGAAAGGCGAATGAACCACGTCACATGGGGCTAGCCCAGGAACGATCCATTCCAGAACGTGCAGAGTGCTAGACTCCGGAGCTCTGTTTTTCGTAATAAAATAAATTGGATATTTTTTTTAGACGTTTTTAAGATTAACGTATTTTATATAACGAAGGAGTAAACGAAACACTATGCGTGGGGCTAGCCCAGGTGTGGTTCGTTCCAGAACATTTGGAATGCTAGACTCCGGAGCTTTGTTCCTTGTTAAATTACTTAAGACGCGTAAAAGTCGTGCAGACGACGATCACATAGTGACCGACTTACGTGTGTGCAAAAAATGTAGGTGTATATGATTTATTTGGCGTTGGACCAAGAAATTTATTTATTTTCAACAGTTATTCTTAAAATGATCATATTTATTCTACCTAAAAAAAATTATCGTCGCAATGCGAGAACAATATTCAAGTTCGTACAAATCATAGACTATCGCTGTCCAACTAACTAAAATAATACGAATAAATAAAATAAAGTGAAATACAATAATAAATGAAGAAAATAAAATAAAAATAAAATAATTAACTAAATCAAATACAATATGTTTAATAAATTACTTAATCAAAATAAAACAAATGATTTAAGATAATAAACCAAAATCATAAAATAAATGGTTTGTTTTTAAAAGAATAAACAAATAATGAACAACATAAAAAAAGGAAAAGGTGTGTTAATAGAAAACTGGGTTGGGCAAGGCCCACGAAGCTGGTGGGAGGGGAAACCGACCGGGTCATGGGTCGACCCATTTCGGTTAGCTTAAAGTTTAGAAGCTAGGGTTTGTATCGCAGCCACTTCCCCTCAATTATTTGCAGAGAAAAACATGGACCAAAAGAAACGCAGCAAGCAACAAAAATGAAAACGCAGAAACTTCAAATCATCACGTCCTCTCACTCAAACTTGAATCATTCGATCCTCAACATGTTTACCAAGGATGAAAACACTGTGAAAAGAAGAGAAAAAAACTTACGCAATCGGACCGAATTGCGGTGGTATGAAGATGTTGTTACAACTCGGTGAAATCGACGCCTCCTTCCTCTTCTTGTTCCTAGCTCCTCGCGGCCATCATCTCGTCTCTTTCCGACTCATGGTGGTAGTTTTGTGGTTGCGAGTTCGAACGAAACCCACGGTGATGGAGGTGTAGTTGGTTTTGGAAGAGTTTTCACGGCGGGGTTTGTTGGCTCAGCGTTTTTCTGCTTTTCGAGTTCGTGAGGATGGCGGTTTTGGCCGGTTTTGATGGGTCGAAGGTTGGAGTTTCAACGGTGGTTTGCGGAAAGGCTTTGGCTTAACGAAACTCGGTTTACAAAAGGTAAGTCATTGTTGTTGTTCACCGATGAACTTCGGTTCAAAAAAAAGTCTCTTTTGATTGTGAAAAAAACTGTTATACCTTTTTGAAATTTTTTTTGTTATTGTTGTGTTTTTGGTGTTTGTATCTGCGACCCTCCTTTCTTCTGAAAAATCACTATTTTTTTATAATACAAGATTAGGGTTTTGGCCCCTTTTGAAAATCTGAAGAAGTTTTCACGAAAGCAAAGTCTATTATTAATTTCTGAAATTCTGGGATCAGATATGTGATGTCGAAACAGATGTTTAGACACTGATATCCTAAGCAATAAATTAATGAGCTAGTAAATTAATTAACACAGGAAATTGTTAACCCAGTTCAGTGTATCTCCACACTTACATCTGGGGGCTACCAAGCCAGGAAGGAAATTCAATATAAGTAATATTAATTAGGGAGTTAAACTAATCAGTTTAATCCTTCACTTAATATCTACCCAAGGCAATTTCTATCTAAGACTCTACTTAGATATGAGTACCTACTCACTCCCCCTCAATCACACAGTGATCTCTAACTTAGAATGATTAATAAGTTTGAAGTCACACTTCAGACACACCAGCTTGATCTTACTTAACAGTTTCAATCAAGACACAATTCACCTTTTTGCTTAAAAGCTTATCAAGTGAATAACACACAAATAAAACCTGCTAGCTTTACTAACACCCTTGACACACTTCTTCAAAATCGTTAGGTTTACTTGAGTGTATCAGTTTCTTAAATAGATGCTGAGTTTGTGGGCTTTTTGCAAATTATCCAGACTTTGATAAATCCCACAGTTATCTCCTTGAATCAAGGTGAGTTAGTTTGTTATCTCCTTGAATCAAGGTGAGTTAGTTTCCTGTTTCCTTTATACTGGAACCAGATAACTTAACTTCCTAAAGAGGCGCCTTGGAGTGCTCACCCTTTACGATTACTTCCAGATATTTACTCCTGATTTTAAGCACTTTTGTTGCGTATCATTTAAGGCAAATAACAGGTTCGCGATGTCACAACATCTGGTGTGACATCCTGGTGTCCTGAACTAAGTTCATAACTTTTACTTTGTTTTTCAAAAATTCTGCCAATTTCTAACATCTACAAACTCCCCCTTTGGCTAATTTTTGGCTAACATATTCTTCTGGTTTTGTCAGAGAGCAGCGGAGTTCCATTCTGTTGGATCATGTGAGAGATAAGAATTTGCTCCCCCTCAAACATGTAGTTACCTGAGATGTATACTGCCATGACTTGGCCCAACAGACTTTGATAATTATCCATTACACCCAGTGACACTTTGATAGGTCCAAAATATACTATTGAAAATTCAACTTACTTCAGCAGACAGACATTAACATCATTGTTCAACACACACAAATTTCTCCCCCTTGTTAGACATAAATTTTGGGGCCAAACAAAACATTAAAGAAACAGACATACAATTCAGACATACAATTCAGAACAAACAGACTCCATACATTTTCCACCAACAAACAGCTTCACTCTTCATCCTCTGTATCCTCAGACTCATTACCAGCTCCATCATCATTTCCAACATCCTCTTCCAGATCCAGTCTTTGAATCAGGTCCTCAAGCTTCTTCTTCCTTTCTTCCAGCTCTTTGCAGGTTGTCCTGAGCTCTGCAATTAGGGCTGCCTTTGATATAGGTGTCTTGACAGCAGATGTCCCAGCAGATGTCTCACCTGGTGCTTCAACATCTGCAGCATGATGACCTAGAAACAGCTTGTAATGGAAAGACAGTGGACTTTCCCTTTTACAGACAGAGTCCTTGTCAGTAAGAATTCCTGGATACTGGTTGAGAATCACCCCACAGAGTAGAGATGGGAAGGCTATTGGAAGCTTGATGGCTGAGGTTCCTGCATGCTTGAGAGTCTAGTCAAAGATGTATGCTCCATAATCCAGCTTGGTTTGGGTGCCTACAGCACAGATAAACCTCCCAAGCCCAGTAGCTATGGTTGAGGTGTGGTTGGTTGGGACCCAGTTGGCTGCCCCAATTCTGTGTAGCGTGGCATATTTCCTGGTTAACAAGCTGACTGAGAGTTTGCCTTTTACTGGCCATGTCTTGACCTGGTTAGCTGTAATTATTCTGCATACTTGATTGTCAGTCTTGCCAAGCTCAGTTGGCCCATCCGTTTCTCTCCCCAGGTACTGATTGATCACCCTAGGAGAAAAGTCTACACACCTTCCCCTGACATACACTTTTCTGAAATCCTCAGATTTCCCATCAGCACATCCTTCTTGTAAGTTCACTATAAATTCTTTTATCAACAACTCATAACATGGAGAGAATTTAGAGACAGTCTTGAACAGTCTAGCATTGGAAATTAAATCAATTACCTCAGTACAATCTAAGGCATTATTACCCAGCTCTTGTTCCAGAGCCACCCTTCTCTGATAGACATATTTCCACATGCTTACGCTGGAGACATGGTGGAAGGACACATTATCCAAGGGTGCTTCAGGGACAGCAGTGGCAGTCCTAGAAAGTGCTGGCCTCTTTCTGGGTTGAGATGTTGGGACATCCTCCTCAACATCAGAATCAGATGGAGTTGTGGCCTTCCTCTTCTGTGTGCTGACCTTACTCCATGGCTTTGTAGGTCCAAAAGCAGTTTTGACCTTGTCCTGCTTGGGGGTTGGCTGTCTTTTCTCAGGGGTTGCTTGAGTAGCTGGCCTTTTAACCTTCCTAGCCATAAGCCTCTTGGCTATGCTAGGATCAATAGCTTCTATGATCTCTGTATCAGAATCATCGTCCAGGTTCTCAACTGGTGGAGGTTGGGAAGCCTCATTCTCAACAGCTTGATCATCAGTAGGACCTTCTACTTCTTCATCATCATTTGGGGCTTTGTCCTGGCCCTCAATTGTCTCAACATTGCTTGGGACATCTTGTGGAGCAGGCATGTCTTCTTTAGCTTGGTTGCTGGGAGTTGAGGCAGGCATCCTGTTCAGGGGAATTGACACTCCAGGCACAACCCTTTCTTCTGTCAGGATCCTAGTTACAAGATCTCTGATTGTGGAGTCCACGTAAGCAGAATCTTTGGGAGTACTGGAAGTTGAAGAGGCTCCCTTACTTTTGCTGAAGATTGGCTCCTTGGGTCTTCTTGCATGGGGAGTCCTGGGCTTTTGGGCGATGGGAATGCTTCCTCTGACAACATTTATGGGTGTCGCATCCATGGTTACTACAGACAATAGAGTGACGTCCACTACGTCTTCTTGAAGGAGGCCTTCATCAATGGAGTTAGGGTTCTGATGTTGTGACATGTTTGCGATTGTAGTGGGGATGTGTAAAGGTTTGATGATAGACTTAGATGAGTTCAGAGTTTCAGCTATAGCATGCAAAGGGTTCAGTGGTGATAATGAGAATGTGAGAAGCTGAAGGCACGTTTGTACATAAATAGAGCCCGTATCTATTGGAATTTTTAAAACTGGAATACAAACGGTTATTGGCCAGACTAGTGCTGCCACCTGGTGGTCATGCCCCACGATGTCATAAGACATGCTAGCACTTCTCCATAATTGCTATATGTCACACATGCAGATTCCCAATTTACCCCTTAGGTTCTCAAATTGGGTAGCATCCAAAGCCTTGGTGAATATGTCAGCTAATTGCAGCTCTGTGGCTACATGCTCCAATGTGATCACCTTCTCCTCCACAAGGTCTCTAATGAAGTGATGTCTGATATCTATGTGCTTAGTCCTGCTGTGTTGGATAGGAGTTTTGGAGATATTAATAGCACTTAAATTGTCACAGTACAATGTCATGACATCTTGTGTGACATTGTATTCTGTGAGCATTTGTTTCATCCATACCAGCTGTGAACAACTGCTACCAGCTGCAATGTATTCAGCTTCAGCAGTGGATAAGGACACACAATTCTGTTTCTTACTGAACCAAGAAATTAAATTGTTCCCTAGAAAGAAGCATCCTCCTGATGTACTCTTTCTATCATCAGCACTTCCAGCCCAGTCAACATCACAAAACCCAGTGAGGATGGGTTTACAACCATGAGAGTACATTATGCCATAGTCACAAGTGCCATTTACATATTTCAAGATCCTCTTAACCTGGTTGAGATGGATCACCTTTGGTTCAGCTTGATACCTTGCACACACACCTACTGCAAAAGCTATATCTGGTCTGCTAGCTGTAAGATATAGTAGACTTCCAATCATGCTCCTGTACAAGCTTTGGTCCACACTCTCACCTTTGTCATCCTTTGTCAGTTTTAGATGAGTGGGGGCAGGTGTTCTCTTGTGACTTGCATTGTCCATCCCAAACTTCTTGACAGTGTTCTTTGCATACTTGCTTTGGGATATGAACATGGAGTCCTCCATCTGTTTAATTTGCAGTCCAAGGAAGTAAGTTAATTCTCCTACTAGGCTCATTTCAAACTCAGACTCCATTTGAGTCACAAAATGTTTAACCATCCTGTCTGACATCCCACCAAACACTATGTCATCCACATATATCTGAGCAATCATAACCTTTCCCTATTCATCCTTTACAAACAGGGTTTTGTCTATTCCTCCCTTCCTGTATCCATGCTTAATGAGAAAGGTGGTCAGTCTTTCATACCATGCTCTGGGAGCTTGCTTTAGCCCATACAGAGCCTTCCTCAGCTTATATACATGGTTTGGACAGCTTGGATCAACAAATCCCTTTGGTTGCTCCACATATACTTCCTCATTTAGGTACCCATTTAGGAAGGCACTTTTAACATCCATCTGAAAAAATTTGAACTTTAGGATGCAAGCAATTCCTAGGAGTAGTCTGATGGATTCAAGTCTTGCTACTGGTGCAAAAGTTTCATCAAAATCCACCCCCTGAATTTGAGTATATCCTTGAGCCACAAGCCTAGCCTTATTTTTTGTAACTACTCCCTGCTCATTAGACTTGTTTTTGTACACCCACTTAGTGCCAATCACATTAATGCCATCAGGCCTAGGAACAAGATCCCATACTTCATTCCTTGTAAACTGACCTAATTCTTCCTGCATAGCAGAGATCCAGTACTCATCATTCAGAGCTTCTTTGATGTTCTTAGGTTCTACCTTTGAAACCAAGCAGGAGCCTGAGATCATCTCTCTTAATCTAGTGATGACACCACTGTTGAGATTACCAATTATCAGTTCTTTAGGATGATCTTTCTGGATTCTGATGGAGGGAGATTTGTTAGATTACTCTGACTTTGCCTCAGTTAAAGTTGAGTCAAGATTATCACTTTCTATTTTAACTTCAGTTGGATTGTCAGCAGATGTTCCAACATCATCAGCAACATCTGTCTTTGCATAGGTATCATCAATAGTCACATTTATTGACTCCATCATAACCTTGGTTCTGGAGTTAAATACTCTGTAAGCTCTGCTATTTATAGAGTATCCAAGAAATATCCCTTCATCACTCTTAGGGTCCATCTTCCTTCTTTGATCCCTATCAGCCAGGATGTAGCACTTACTTCCAAATACATGAAAGTACTTGACTGTAGGTTTTCTACCCTTCCAGACTTCATAGATGGTGGATAGAGTTCCCTTTCTTAGTGTGACTCTATTGTGGATGTAACATGTTGTGTTCATGGCTTCAGCCCAAAAGTACAGGGGTAACTTCTTGGCATTAATCATGGCTATAGCTGACTCCTGAATAGTTCTGTTTTTCCTTTCTACAACCCCATTCTGTTGAGGGGTGATGGGAGAAGAGTACTCATGGTTGATCCCTTCTGATTAACAGAAGTCTGAGAATTTTTTATTCTCAAACTCCTTTCCATGATCACTTCTTATTCTGACCACACTACTTGCCTTTTCTCTTTGGATCCTAAGGCACAGATCTCTAAACACCTCAAACACATCTGACTTTTCTTTGATGAATCTTATCCAGGTATATCTTGAGAAGTCATCAATAACCATATAGGCATATCTTTTTCCACCAAGACTCTCTACCTGCATTGGTCCCATAAGGTCCATGTGCAGTAATTCCAAGACTTTGGAGGTTGTCAGATGTTGAAGCTTTGGGTGTGACATCTTGGTTTGCTTACCCATTTGACACTCACCACACACTTTTCTTTCATCAATCTTAAGTCTTGGGATCCCTCTTATAGCCTCCATAGAGATGATCTTCTTCATTCCTCTGAGATGGAGATGACCTAATCTTTGATGCCATAGCTTCACTTCTTCTTCTTTGGCTATGGGACAAGTAGATGTGAGACTGGAATCTTGGGGTTCCCACATATAGCAGTTATCTTTTGATCTAGCTCCTCTCATGACCACTTTCTGCTCTTTATCAGAAACTATGCACTCAGCTTTGGTGAAGTTGACACTGTAACCTTGGTCACATAACTGACTTATGCTGATCAAATTAGCAGTTAACCCTTTCACCAACATCACATCATCTAGACTTGGTACACCTGAGCAGTCCAGGGTCCCAACTCCCTTGATTTCCCCCTTTTCTCCATCTCCAAAGGTTACATAGCTGGATGAGTGTGGCTTTAAGTCTACCAACAGATTCTTCAGTCCAGTCATGTGCCTTGAGCAGCCACTGTCAAAATACCAGTCTTCCTTAGCAGATACCCTGAGATATGTGTGTGCTATAGAGGCAACAACCTGCTTGGACCACTTGTGCCTGTTGTGAGGTTTCCTTTGCCTAGAATGTGAGTTCAGATCAGGCTGTCTTTCTCTCTTAGGCTCCCACTGCTGGATATATGTGTGTTTCCTCTGATGCATCTGCCCTGGGTAGTGTCCATCTCTAGAGTTCCAAGGTTGCCTGGTGAACTTGTTCTTCTGCTTAGGCATGTACTGGTAGCTTTGATCAGTATAATGTCTAGCTTTAGGTATCCAAGTTTTCCTGGTGACCTCTGTCTTCTGCTTAGGAAGGTGCTGGGAACTCTGATTGGGGTATCCATGCAGTTTGTAGCAAAAAGGTTTGATGTGACCAAACCTTCCATAGTGATGGCATCTCCACCTTTGATATTTCTTTTTCATCATGTTTTTCTCATGATGTTGAGACATCTGCTTGAACATCTTGTTTGACTTCATAGGATCTGGAGTTGTTTGGCTAGTACTAGCCTCAGAGTTTTGAGTTTTATTAAATCCCAGCCCAGTCCTATCCCCTGAGTGCTTGTTGTTGTTGAGAATGGCATCCAGTGTGTTTGAGCCACTGTTCAGCATTCTGACAGATTTGGACATATGCTCCATTTTGGAGTTGAGTAGGATGACTTCATTTTTCAAAGTGGCAATGATCTCTAGATGACTTGCCTTTTCAGCTTTTAATTCCTCAATCTGCTTCTTCTGCTATTTACTTTCCTTGCATACGTCAGTGCTCCTTTCACACAGCATCCTATAAGATGTTTCAAGCTCTTCAAATGTCAGATCCTCATCACTGGATTCCCCTTCAGTTTCACATACTCCAGCTAGAGCAGTGATGTGCTTTGCATACTCTTCTTCTGACTCACTGCCTAAGTCTTCATCTGACCAGGACACAGAAAGACCTTTCTTTTGCTTCTTTAGATAGGTTGGGCATTCACTTCTAATGTGTCCATAACCTTCACATCCATGACATTGGATCCCTTTTCCTTGGTTAGTCTTCTCATCATAGTTTGACCTTCTGTTAGAGTCATAAGATCTTTTATTTTCAGAGGTTGAGTTTCTTCCACTTGGTCTGGGCCTGTTGTCCATTCTTTTGATAATTTTGTTAAATTGCCTCCCAAGCATAGCAATTGCATCTGATAAGTTGTCCTCAGAGCCTGCTTCATGACTTTCTTCTTCCTTATCAGTGTTTGAGACCAGGGCTATGCTCTTGTTTTTCTTCACAATAGTATCACTCATTCCCATCTCAAAGGTTTGAAGGGAACCAATGAGCTCCTCAACTTTCATTGTGCAGATGTCCTGAGCTTCTTCTATGGCAGTGACCTTCATTTCAAACCTCTTGGGCAGTGATCTAAGAATCTTCCTTACCAACTTTTCATCACTCATCTTCTCTCCCAAAGCACCAGAAGTATTAGCAATCTCCAGGATGTTCATGTAGAACTCATGAATGGTCTCATCTTCCTTCATTCTCAAGTTCTCAAACTTGGTGGTGAGAAGTTGAAGTCTTGACATCTTCACTTTTGATGTTCCTTCATGAGTAGTTTTGAGGGTGTCCCAAACATCCTTGGCTAGTTCACAGTGATGCACAAGCCAAAATATGTTCCTGTCAATGCCATTGAACAAGACATTTAAGGCTTTGGAATTTCCAAGTGCTGACTCCTCTTCCTCCTTGCTCCACTCTTCTTCAGGCTCCATCACTTTTGTCCCATCCTTATTATCTTTGACAGGGTGCACCCATCCTTTGTTAGCTGCTTTCCAAGCCCTGCTATCAAGAGATTTCAAGAATGCTACCATTCTTGGCTTCCAGTAATCATAGTTGGATCCATCAAATATAGGTGGTCGATTCACAGATCCTACATCTCTGTCCATGTTCCCAAATTTTGCAGTCCCTAGTGTCGCTCCCAAAAGATGAGACTGGGCTCAAATAGGGTACAGACGCGAACGGTCGGCGAAAGGATGAAATGAAAAGAGTCGCCAGCTAGGCATTTTTATCCCAGGGGAAAGGCAATGCTGCATAGACCTAGAAAAAAGATGGATAAGACGGTTGCGAACCAGAGAGACTGAGAAAGGGGGTTGGTTACAACCTGGGAAGGTATTAGCACCCAGATTGTCCGTCGTACTCGACGGGATCCACGCTTAAAATATTTGTGTTTTAAAGGGGTAGTGTCAGTGCAATTTGTGTATAAAAGAGTTGAAAAAAGATGTACCGGTGTCAGTGTAAGAGGAGTGAAGTGTATAAATGAAGTGTCAGTGTGAGATCAGGAATGAAATGCTCAAGATCATGAGGCTTAAAGGATAGGGCTGGAAAGAGGGGGAATATACAGAGACTTTTGTTCGATAACTGTTAAGTTATGCCTACGTATCCTCTCGTGCAATGAGGAAGTCAGAACACAGTAGTTCGACCCAAAGAGACTGAAAGATAAATTGACTGATGAACTGCTTACTTGCCTATGCTCAAGTGTATGACCTGTCTGGCTCAGGTGCAAACTGTCTTGCATTAGACGGAAGAAGCAAGTTCTCGTTTATGAGTGAAGGTGATGAGAAAAGAATCCCGAAGGAGACGATTATTGTTTGTTTTTAAGTTTTTAGTCTTTTATTGCTTTTGAAAGTTTGTCATAAGTTAATGAGCTTAAGCCTAAACCAATGGGTTAGTAAACTCATCACATCCTCCCTCTGATTAGGGGTAATGAGAATACCTTAAGTGTGAAGTCAGCATCTCACACTTAATCACCCTGATGCAGGATTAAGATCATTAACCTACTTGTGGTTATTTAGATGTTTTTGTTGTTTTTGTTTAGTGTTAAGTAATGAGATTAAGCCATAATCAAAGATTAAACAAACTCATTACACCATCCTAATAGAAGGATAATAGATGAGAGTGTTTAAGCTGAGGAAAGCTCCTCAACTTAATCCATGATTAGGGATTAAACTCATGACAAAACAAAGCCTTTATTAAGTGGATTTAGTTAATGATAGGATGATGAAGTGATTTTTAGGGTTTGTAAGGCAACTTGAGGGGGACTTGTCCATTAACACTAGGGTTAGTCCTTCTTAACCAATTAAGGAAGAATTAGAACCCTAATGCAAGGCCCAAGTTACAAGTGTGAAGTCTTGATGATTATTATGTGAATTGATTAAAGGATTTAAACACATTAAGGGTTTAACACTTAGGATTAAAGTTATACACTCCATCCTAATAGAAGGATGCAGGCATAAGCTTAATCACAAAGCCTTAAAGCCTTTAGGGTTTAGTCCCTGATTATGAGGTGAGAAGAGAAGACTCAAAGAGACACAAAGGTAAAACTAAATAGGGAGACTAATCAAAACCCTAATTATTGTCATGCTTGGCTGTTCCTAAGGTTTGTGAGGTTAACAAGAGAAATCTTCAATGGAACCACCAGGAAGCAGATGAAAGGATCAGGAGAAGCAAAGTAACTTGCTTCATTTAAGAAGTCAAGTCACTTGAAGAAAGAAAGTAAGATGAAGAAGAAAGAGAAAGCTCAATCTCAAACACATAACAAAATGCAGCAAAGATGCATAAAAGAGATGAAAGGAAAATGTGAGAAGTGAAGGCAAATTCACTTCTCAAAGTAACTTACCACCTGAAAAGTTAGTGAGAAAGAATGCAATGCAATGCAAAATGAGATGAAATGACATGATGCAAACCAAAACCAGAAGCATATATGAGATGATGATGATGCTATGATATGGTGCAAACATGAATCAAGGCATGAGGATGATCATATGAACCAATGGATGCAAATGGAGCAAGTTTAGAACCATGAACATACATGAAAAGTTATGGAATGCAAATGACATACAACATGGAAAATACATGATGCAATGATCAAACATGCTTTTACCATGTCTTAAGATGTCCAATGAATCAAATGGATGCATAAAATGCAATGGTAAGTCATGGTATGCAAGCAAATGCAAGATGGATGCAAAAAGGAGCTCAAATTAGGGTTTATGATCAATGCATCAAACAAAAACCAAAATCAGAAGCAAACATCAAGATAAAAAATTGAAAATGCATTCAAAGGAACCCTAATCCTATACAAGCTCACTGCCCAAAGGAGGGGTTCTAACTCTTAACCTAATTAGGGTTATGAATTTTCTATGATTTCTAGGGTTTTAGGGTACCTTAACAAGAAAAATGCCAAACAAATTAAAAATGAAAGATCAAATCATGCCAATTTAATCTCACAAACTACATGCTAAACAAAATGCAATGCAAAAAGAATCAAAGTCCAACTCTCAATGGTTAGGCAGAAATGATTTTTTGAAGTTTGGATCAAAATAATGCTTGAAAATGAAATTAATTCCATGAAAAATTCTCAAAAGACATCAAGATCAAAAAAGAAATTTGGTTTGAGGGTTGGACAATGTTTCTAAATGGTTATGAAGGTTTCATGAATTTTTTGGTGATTTTTAAATACCTAAAGGTATTTTTAATTAATTAATTCTCATTAATTAATTAAAAATAAACCTTTAAATGATTTAAAAATATTTTTTAATGCAAAAAATAAAAATAAAAATGTTTTTGGTTTCTGAAAATTAATAAAAGTTTATATAAAAATTTTCAGAATTTTTAAAAAGGTTTTGCTATTTTTAAATAAATGTAGAAAACAAATGAATTAAAAAGAAAAATAAAATGAATTAAACTGAAAATGGGAAAAGTCAACACATCCAAGGGCCTAGATTCAAACATATGCGCGCGGGAGTGGACTTGGCGCCACATCCAAGGGTGGAAATTCAAACTTGGCTAATTAAATGATTAAGCCCTAATCTTGCCCTAATCACTCTCAGGCGACCGGAACACTATTCCGGTCGTCTTCTCCGGCTATCTCATCTTTCAATCTCTCTCAATATGCCATGAAAATGTGCCAAACTCTCCAGAATCAACCATTAATCATCACTAAACCTAAACCCCACCCTAAAATCCATTCATTTCCACTGAATCATGAGGCACGAATCAAAACGGAAAACAACACAAAAATTTCAGAGATCAAATACATCCTACACACGCAACCATTTTCAATGATTCAAAGCTTAAAATGATCAGCACATCACATAGAATCAATTTGTAACTCAAAAGACAAGTTCTGGAAAAATGTTCTTGGATGATACCTGAGATGGAGCTTTCGATTCCAGAACTTTCAAGTTGTTTCTTTGGCTCAAATCTACTCCATTGATCCTCCTAAGAAGCTTGCAAGGTTTGTTTGAAGTTTGCAATGGCTGGTTTGAGAGTTTGCTTGAGTTCTGTTCAAGGGCAGGTGATGATCGTGTTTTTGATTCAATGGCTTTCAGGCTGTGGTGAAGGGTGCTTTGTGATCAGGAAGGTGTGTTGAGTTGATTGGTGAAGTTTGTTTGTGTGTTTGTGGCCTGTGTGATGAGTTTCGAAGGCTCTTGCAAGATGATGTGAAAATGAGAATGCTGAGTTATGGAGTGTTTCAGGCTTGCTCTCTTGTTGCTTTGGCTTGCTTTTGGCTTGTATAAACTATCATGATTGGTCAGAAGAAGTGATGTGTGCTTTATTGATTGGTATGGGTCCTTTTGCCAAAATGTCAAAGTTGGTGTAAGAGAAGTATGGGCTACTTTCTAGCCAAGGACAAAGGGTGTGTCCTGCGCAGCATGATGAGGGGAGATGCCTAGGGTGGCTCAGCAGGCTAGCCAGCAAGTGGATGATAAACTATGATGAGTTTTGCAACTTGTCTTGCTTTTGATCTTTATGAAATATCTTGATCCATAGGCCACAAAAATGAGAAATTTCTTGGCCCATTCTGATTTTTAGGTCTTGCATGATCATGTTGTGAAGTTTAGAAATGCATTTGATAACTTAATTTGCCTTGAGAAGTGAATTTGCAATTTTGCCTCTTTGGTGGAAAACTTCAAATTTTGTGATTTTTGCCAACTTTGACAAGCCATAACTTTTGATCCAAAATGAATTAGGTCATGTTCTTGTACTTTTTGAAAAGGGAATGATCCATTCTACAACTTTCATGACCAAAGTTTTTCCATTTGAAGCTTTTTTGAATCAAAAAGTAAGGGTTGAAAAAGTTGCCTAAAATGGCAATTTCATGAAAAGTCAAACTTTCCCAAAAAGTAAACTTTGCAAAAGACTTGAAATTCTTCAATTTTGTGAACTTCTAACATCTTCCATGATCAAATAAAGATCATATACAATCAAAATGATGAAGAACACCCTTTGGTTGGGTCATTGAGGGCCTCAGATGCCCTGATTTTGCACTGACTTGCTTGGAAAGTCAACTCTTGATCAAATGACTTCCCCATGGAATTTCTTCATGAAAATTGATATGCATACTCCCTATACCATATAGAGACCAATAGAAACAAGAATGACCAAAAAATTTGGAGTTATGGCCTCTGAAACCAAAACCCTAATTTTAGGTCATCTGGGCAGTTAAACCTGGCTCTGCCTCCACACCACTTCCAGTTCTTGTAATTCTGACATTCTTGACTGTGAGAGGATGCAATATGATGTTTGAACATACATGGACCCCTTTGAAGTGATTGATGACCTTTGGAGTGGCTCAAGAAGCTCTTGGATTGCTCAGACCACAAACCCTAGATGCAGATGACTTTGAACCAATGCAATGAATCAAGAATGTGATATGAGATGCTATGATTGAGTTTATGCATATGAGGAGATCACAAGCCATGGTGTGAATGGGTTAGGGCAAATTTGGGGTGTTTACAACTGCCCCTATTCAAACATGAGTTAGCTGTGCAGGATGTAAGCAATGGCTTAACAGGCAAACAAGATAACTTGTGGTTGAATACCAAAGACAGTCCAAAATTTGCACTCACAGAATGAAGAAGAAAAGGGATATAGATTGTGGAAGAAAATAAAGTATATTGTAAAGTATGGGCGACGGAGGATGATCGTCGAGCAGAGGACGACTGCTGGGTAAAGAGCAATGACGGGGACGACCGACATGCTGGGAAAAGTGCGGGAAATAAAGCAATGACGGGGACGGCCGACATGCTGGGGATAAAAGGGATTATGATGGGGACGGCCATCAAGCAAAGCTGTAATATTCTCTGGGGATTAATGAAAAATGATGGGGACGGCCATCAAGTTCATAAAGCAAGTAACCAACGATGGGGACGGCCATCGGGCTAAACTGATGAAGGACGATCATCAGGGAAAGAAAAAGGGACCACGACGGGGACGACCATCGGGTTAAAGAATAAATGAAATAAACAGATGATGAGGTACGGTCATCAAAGGTGAAGGACGATCACCTAGAAGGGGACGGCTGCTCTGTTGGGGGTAAGATGAGGGACGGTCATCTAAGGTGGAGGACGACCACCTGGCAGGGTACGGCTGCCGAAAATATCGCGACATAGGACGAATACCGGATAAAAGGTCAACGATGGGGACGGCCATCGGACGAGCATGATGAAGGAAGATCATCAAGAGGTGGAGGACGACCACCTAGCAGGGGACGGCTGCTCTCAAGGTTTATCATGACATAGGACGAATGTCAGATAACCAAAATCAATCAATGGGGACGGCCATTGGATAAAATGATGAAGGACGATCATCAAAAGGTGGAGGACGACCACCTAGTAGGGGACGGCTGCTAAATATCACGACATAGGACGAATGTCGGATAAAAGGTCAACGATGGGGACGGCCATCAGATGAGCATGATGAAGGACGATCATCAAGAGGTGGAGGACGACCACCTAGCAGGGGACGGCTGCTCTCAGGGTTTATCATGACATAGGACGAATGTCAGATAGAAAAAGAATTTGCTTTGTTGGCGATCTACTGGGGAGTAGTAAACACGGACGAGTGTTTACATCCAAGAAATAAAGGGTATAAGTGTTTAGATGTTTGTGTATAGATTAAAGATGCAGACGAGCATCCTCAAGACTACGATACGGACGAGTATCGGGTAGAAACAACAACTGACACGTGTTCAGATATGATGATACGGACGAGTATCAACTGGTTAACAATGAATACGGACGAGTGTTGATTCTGAAGGAACCCTTCTGGGGATAGTAGACACAGGCGAGTATCTATATTCAAGAAGACAAGAAGGTTTGACACAGTGTATGGATTAAAGATGCGGACGAGCATCCTTAAGACTATGATACGGATGAGTATCAGGTAGAAACAAACGCTTAACACATGTTCTGAGATGATGGTACGGACGAGTACCAACTGGTTAACAAAGAACATGGACTAGTGCTGAATCTGCGGGGATATAAGTGGTATATATAAGATACGGACGAGTATCTGTATGAGTATGAGTGGTGTATAGATGAGTATTTAACTGTTGGGGAGAGTGACATGGACGAGTGTCGAAAGGAGAAAAGTATAGTATGAACAAATATCTGATATACAAAGTATTTATGTTACTGTGCTGGGGAAAATGACATGGACGGATGTCAAGGAATTGTATATATAAGTATCTGAGAGTGCAAATGGGATGTCTTTGGCTTTCTGCTGGGGATATGACACGGACGGGTGCCACAAGGAGTATGTACTGATGTTTTGTGAATGTGAGGCAACTGTTTTTGCTGGGGAATCTGGGGGGTATTCTGTATATTGCGGATGGATTGTCATTATTCACAAGTGTTCGATTCAGAACATGGCTTATGATTATGCATTGTGTTTGATTTTTGCCGTAATGCTCCATATTAGACGGAATGCTACGCTTTGTGGGTGAGTATGATGCGAATGCCATGATTATGCAAAGATACCGATCCAGGATTCAGATCCCGATGCTATGACGATCTCTGGCCGATCTGGTTGAAATGGACATCCCAGCTGGGGGTGAGATCATTGGTAGATCTGATGAGATGATATCTGCTTGGGGGGATAGGTCACTGATAGACCCATCCTGATAATGAGGGGCCTAGCTGGGGTTTGTAGAAGCTTTCTTCACTCTATTGTGATCCCTTCAGGCGCTGCTCTTCTGGATAGAGGCTGAAGCTCTGTGGGGTGTTGGTTCCCTGACTTTTATACTTAGCCAAGGAGGAAGAATGGTTGGCACCACAGCTGGGGAGAAATAGCAAGTGGAAACTCAGCTGGGGAGAAAACACTTTGGGTGCTAAGACTGAGTGTTGATTTGTCAGCTTGCTGGGGTGAAGCTTTCATGCCCCAAGTTGCGTTTTGGATACCTGCAATCCTGCAAAGATAGGGAAACGCACAAGTAATCCCGAGGTATCCTTTACTGGATTCCGTCATAGGAGTTTAGACACTTCCGAGAGTAAGTATATTTCCTGCAAGCATGTGACTTTTATCATTATTTTTGAAGATAAGCATCTGTATTCAGGAAATCAGTTTTTCTTAAGACATCAGACATTTTTGCAAATAAAATGCACAAGACGAAACATGACTGAAAATCTGATTTTATTAATTCATGTGCCCTGAATTGGCGAGATACAGTCAAAGAAACAAATCCCCTGAAATGAGGAGATTGTTACAAAATGAGAAACAAAAGGCTGGCAATGTTGTCGACGCTCCAAGAAGCTTCCCTTTTGCTATGACTCGTATGACATTTGACGTTCTTCTCGTCTTGCTTTCTGAAGAAGGCTGATTCTGAAAGAAGCTTGATCCTTTCGAAGCTTACCAAGTTGTGAGTGATACAGATGAATTTAGAATGCAGTTGTTCGCTTATTCCCTTATTTTGCATGAATCGCCCTTTCGGGTTTTCAATCCATCGGGATACCCATTTTTGCCTGAGTTGTCCGATGGGGATTTTCAACTCAGCGGGTGTACATTTTTGTTTATTTTCCCTTATTTTTGCCCGAGTCTTTTATTCTGTTTTTGACTCGTCGGGATGCCCTATTTTTTCCTGGACTTACATTCTGTTTTTACGTCCAGCGGGTCATTTTTATGCAAAGTATTTTTTAACTGCATCTGAATTCACAGGGGACAGGAAGTCTTCACCATCCATAGTACTGAGCATCAGTGCTCCACCGGAGAAAACTTTCTTTACTACGAATGGTCCTTCATAGTTCGGAGTCCACTTGCCCCTGTGGTCTGTATGAGGAGGGAGGAGTCTTTTCAGCACAAGATCTCCCATTTGGTACTCTCGGAGCCTGACTTTCTGATCGAAGGCTTTCTTCATTCTTTTCTGATACAACTGCCCATGACAGATTGCAGCCAATCTTTTCTCTTCAATCAGACTCAGTTGTTCGTATCGGGACCGGACCCATTCTGCTTCGTTTAACTTAACATCCATTAGTACCCGTAGAGAGGGTAATTCAACTTCAACAGGTAGGACTGCCTCCATACCATACACAAGCTGATACGGTGTTGCCCCAGTGGATGTTCTGATCGACGTACGGTACCCATGCAAGGAAAATGGTAGCATTTCATGCCAGTCTTTGTAGGTGACTACCATCTTCTGCACAATCTTCTTGATATTCTTATTAGCTGCCTCTACAGCGCCGTTCATCTTTGGCCTGTAAGGAGACGAATTGTGGTGTTGGATCTTGAAGTCCCGGCATAGTTCTGCCATCATTTTATTGTTCAAGTTGGAACCATTATCAGTAATGATCCGCTCGGGAACTCCGTATCGACAGATGATATCCCTCTTCAGAAATCTGGCTACCACTTGCCTGGTAACATTTGCATAGGAAGCTGCTTCGACCCACTTGGTGAAATAGTCGATGGCGACCAGGATGAATCTGTGACCATTTGAAGCAGTCGGTTCGATCTTGCCAATCATATCGATGCCCCACATAGCAAAGGGCCAGGGTGAAGACATCACGTTCAAAGGATTGGGAGGCACATGCACCTTATCCGCATAAATCTGGCATTTATGGCATTTTCTGGCATAGGCACAACAGTCTGCATCCATTGTGATCCAGTAATAACCTGATCTTAGCAACTTTTTAGCCATGGCATGCCCTCCAGCATGGGTACCAAAGGATCCTTCGTGCACCTCGTGCATTAACAAGTCTGCTTCTGTCCTATTAACGCATCTGAGGAGTACCATATCGAAGTTTCTTTTGTACAGGGAACCATCAGTGTTCAGAAAGAAACTACCAGCAAGCCTTCTCAATGTCTTCTTATCATTGGAAGATGCCCCAGGTGGGTATGTCTGATCCTCCAAGAAGCACTTAATGTCATGGAACCAAGGCTTATCATCCTTGACAACATCTGTTGCGAATACATATGCTGGTCTGTCAAGTCTGGACACTGAGATTTGAGGTACAAAGTTGGCGGCTTGCACTTTGATCATGGACGAAATAGTAGCCAGAGCATCTGCAAACTGATTCTCGTCTCGAGGGATATACTCAAGCTTGACTGTGGTAAAGAAAGTCAATAACCTCCTTGTATAATCCCTGTAAGGTATCAGATGATCCTGGTGGGTGTACCATTTGCCGTTGGTTTGATTAACTACCAGAGCTGAATCTCCGAATACAGTCAATGTCTTGATCCTGAGGTCAATGGCTTCCTCAAGACCCATAATGCAAGCTTCGTATTCAGCTTCGTTGTTAGTGCAGTTGAAAGTGAGTTTTGCCGAGAAAGGCATGTGAACTCCCTTAGGCGTAATGAGTACTGCACCAACACCACGACCATTCATATTAACAGCCCCGTCAAACATCATAGTCCATTCTTCTTCCGGGTCAGGCCCTTCAGTATGAACAGGCTCTTCATGATCTTTTGCTTTTATGAACATGATGTCTTCATCAGGGAAGTCAAATCTCATAGGCTGGTAGTCATCAATGGGTTGCTCAGCAAGATATTCAGACAATACACTGCCCTTGATGGCTTTCTGAGATGTGTACTGGATGTCATATTCTGTGAGGATCATTTGCCATCTTGCAACCCGTCCGGTAAGTGTTGGCTTCTCAAAAATATACTTGACTGGGTCCATTTTGGAGATCAATAAAGTAGTGTGGGTCAACATATACTGTCTCAGTCGGCGAGCAGCCCACGCTAAAGCACAGCAAGTTTTCTCGAGCAGTGAATAACGTTGTTCACAGTCGGTAAACTTTTTGCTTAGGTAGTATATTGCATACTCTTTTCGACCAGACTCGTCATGCTGGCCCAGCACACACCCCATTGACTCTTCTAATACTGTCAAGTACATGATCAGAGGTCTTCCTTCAACTGGAGGCATAAGGATTGGAGGTTCTTGCAAGTATTCCTTGATTTTGTCAAAAGCCCTCTGGCAGTCTTCGTTCCACCTGACCGTTTGTTCTTTTCTTAGCAATTTGAACAAAGGTTCACAGGTTGCTGTAAGGTGAGATATGAACCTTGAGATGTAGTTCAATCTACCTAGAAACCCTCGAACTTCTTTTTCAGACTTCGGTGCAGGCATTTCTTGAATGGCTTTGACTTTATCAGGGTCAACTTCAATCCCTTTCTCGCTCACAATAAAACCCAGCAGCTTACCAGATCGCACCCCGAACGTGCACTTGTTGGGGTTCAACTTCAGTTGGTACTTCCTCAGACGCTTGAATAGCTTTAGCAGATTTACCAGGTGGTCTTCTTCAGTGAGGGACTTGGCAATCATATCATCCACATAACATTCGATTTCTTTATGTATCATATCGTGGAATAATGTCACCATAGCCCGTTGATATGTTGCACCGGCATTCTTCAGCCCGAAAGGCATCACTTTGTAACAGAACGTGCCCCAGGGTGTGATGAAGGTTGTCTTCTCCATGTCTTCAGGTGACATCTTGATCTGATTGTATCCTGAAAATCCGTCCATGAAGGAGAATACCGAGAACTGAGCCGTATTATCCACCAATACATCAATGTGAGGTAATGGGAAATCATCCTTCGGGCTGGCTCTGTTCAGATCCCGGTAGTCAACACACATCCTTACTTTACCGTCTTTCTTAGGCACAGGCACAATATTAGCAACCCACGGTGGATAGCTAGTCACAGCAAGGAACCCGGCGTCCCACTGCTTCTGTACCTCTTCTTTGATTTTCATTGCCATGTCTGGGCGAGTACGGCGCAATTTCTGTTTAACCGGCGGGCAATCTTCTTTCAAAGGCAGCTTGTGCACAACAATGTCGGTGTCCAACCCTGGCATATCTTGATAAGACCAAGCGAACACGTCCACATACTCTTGAAGCAAGTCAATCAGTTGTCTCTTCACTGAGTCTTGTAAACAGGCCCCGATTTTAACTTCTTTCACATCTTCATCTGTACCAAGATTAATCGTTTCGACCTCCTCCTGATGAGGAGTGATAACCTTTTCCTCTTGTCTCAACAATCTGGCTAGCTCTTCAGGAAGCTCGTAATCTTCTTCAACCCCTTCATCAGCTTGATTGATTGGATTGTCAAAGTCATACGAAGTCATAGCCGTGCTGTTGTCGGTGCAGTCTGGAAGGCACTCTCTGCAAGGGTTCAGTTTGTTCATTTTAGTGATTAATTTTAATCTTGTTTAGAAAAGTGAAATAAAGTCGTCATTTTGAAAACATTGCCATTTATTTTTTGTACAAAAAGAAAAATGGAAAAACAGTGAGCGAAAAAGAAAAAGAGACTCATTTGCAAAAGATGTCTGATATTTCATTGATTAATCTTGTTGCACAAAAATTACAGATGGCCCGATTACAAAATGAGTCTTGTCATCTTGGGCAAGATGCAAGACTTGATGCATGCTTAAAATACAGGAAATAATAATTACTCTGCAGGAGTAACTCTTATAATTTCCTGGGAAGACCAGTTTGAGATACTGCTCCCCGGGATCTTTGGACGTATCCAACTCTCCAGGTTGCGGTCGCTTTCATCCTCGTCTTCCAAATTGTTGACAGCATCAGGGGTGAGCATTCCCCCACTAACAAAGTTGGGCTCCTTAGCAGCCTCTGCTTGATCTTGTTGAGTTGGTTTGTAACCCAACCCAAATCTATCCTCCTTCTTCTCTACAGGCAGCAACTTGCCCCAGCCTTGGGCAGTCCCTTCTTCAACAACCTTCCGGGCTTGTTGATAAGATGTCATTGAGGTTCCAGGTACAGCAGATGTTTCATTTATGTTCAAGGCCTCAAACCCTTGACTCATCGTTTCATGGATCTCCCCATCCATCTCAATGTATTTGTAGGTAGCCAGATGGCTAACAAAAATATCTTCCTCTCCACAAATAGTAACGACTTGGCCCTCCCACTCGAATTTTAACTTCTGGTGAAGGGTAGACGTAACTGCGCCAGCGGCATGAATCCATGGTCTACCCAATAGACAGCTGTAGGCAGGCTGTATATCCATCACGTAGAAGGTCGTTTTGAAAGTTTGTGGGCCAATCGTTATAGGCAACTCAATTTCCCCCAGAACTGATCTCTTAGAACCGTCAAAGGCTCTTACTACCAAGTTGCTGGGACGTAATGCCAATCCTTCATACTCTAGCTTCACAAGGGCTTTTTTAGGTAAGACATTGAGGGATGATCCTGTGTCTACCAGCACATGGGAAAGAACTGCACCCTTACATTCCATGGTAATGTGCAAAGCCTTGTTATGATTGCGGCCTTCCGTAGTTAAATCAGTGTTGGTGAACCCTAGTCCATTACTAGCATTAACGTTTCCAACCACAGCTTCCAACTGATTGACGGTAATCTCCTCTGGCACATAAGCTGCGTGCAAGACTCTTAGTAGTGCGTTCCGATGAGCCTCGGAGCACATTAACAATGATAGAATGGAGATCTTAGAAGGCGTCTGGTGAAGCTGGTCCACTATCTTGTAATCACTTTTCTTGATGATTCTCATGAATTCATCAACTTCTTGATCAAAAGGTGTTTTCAAAGCTTCCTTAACAATTTGCTCTTCTTGTACCATGCTCTTCCCTTTTGCCTTGGCAGCAACTTCTGCCTCAGCAGTGGGTCTTTGAATTTGCGGGGCAAAGAGACGTCCGCTTCGAGTGAAGCCTCCGCCTCCTCCCACATTGTCTATTTGTGGTGAAGAAGTTGATGATTCGAGAGTGATTTTCTGTCCTTCGCAGTATAGATCAGAGCCGTAATGCCAAGGGATGGCATTACTGCTTTCATAAGGTAATGGCCCAGGCACTGTGATAGTGACTGGACTGATGGCAGCCGCAGAAGGGATCAAGATAGTATGTGGATCATAGTATATTGTGACTGGTGCTCTGATAGGAGTGGCGCTTTGTGAGTTGTAGGCAGAATCATTTTCAGGATCATAATAAATTGTAACTGTTGAGACGCTTGCATTGTTTGCTGTTGATGTTGTAGGAGACACTGTTGAATGGATGGGTGTTGCTGTTGTGGGAGATTCTGAATGAAGGGGTGCTAAAGTTGTAGAAGGGATGTTTGCTGATATTTGGTCCGTTGAAGTAACAGATGAAGCATTTGTTGATGAAACTGAAAAGTTGTTTGGAACAATGGTTGTTGCAGTTGTAGAAGACTCGGGAACTGTTGTTAAGGAGATTGCGGGATTGGTAGGTATTGATGTTGTGATTTGAAGCAAGCCACTCTGGATGAGACCATCTATGCCATCTCTCAAGTTATCACAACCATTCACTGAAATGTTGCAATAAGCACACCCTAGCTCGCATCCTGGGAATATTTGACATTCAAGGAGTTGAGCTTTAATCTCTACCAAGGGTGTCCGAATCTGACCCACACTGGTTATCAAGTAAGACGGCTTGTCTTCTTCAATAGCATTGATTCTGGGGCCACCATGGTTTGGCATAGGGTTCTTGTTAACATTTGGTGGTGGTGCAAAGTTTAGAGCCTTAGAATCTACCAAGTCATGTACCTTCATGTGCAAAGCTCTGCACTTCTCTGTACTATGGCCAGGTGCATTCGAATGAAAAGCACATCTGGCGCTGGCGTCATAATTTCTGGGCAGACTGGCAGGATCTGGAGGTCCCAACGTCCTTAGCTCGACCAGGTTGAGTTTTAGGAGTTGTGGCAATAATGTGGCATAGGGCATAGGGATCGGATCAATCACCCTATTGGCCTGAGACGGTCTCTGTTGAAATGGTCTTTGCTGATTGTTGTTGTTGGTGTTGTTGTAGTTTCTCTGAGGAGGATACTGAGTTTGTTGCTAATAATTTTGTTGCTGTGGTTGATAAGCTGGTTGTGGATGAATTGGAGCGGGAATGGTGACTGCTGCCACAGACCTATGAACATATTGGGGTCTGCCTCTGCCGGCATGGATAGCATTGGTCTCACCAGTTCTTCTTGGGCCCACAAAAGGCTTCCTTGTGTTGCTGGATGAGCTAGCACCGTTGTCAGAAATTTTGCCCATCTTTAATAGGCTCTCAATTCTTTCTCCAGCTATAACGACATCCGCAAAGCTGGTAGAAGAAAAAGCAGCTAGCCTGTCAATGTATGTCCCTTGGAGGGTGTTCATAAACATATCAGCCATCTCCCTTTCTGACATGGGTGGCTGGACAGCAGCAGCTAGCTGTCTCCACCTCTGGGCGTACTCCCGGAAGCTTTCCCTGGATGACTGTGACATTCCCATCAAGAGGGTCCTGTTGGGTGCCATATCCAAATTATACTGGTATTGTCTGATAAAGGCCTCAGCCAGGTCCTTCCAACATCTGATGGTCGCCCTAGTCAGATGAGAGTACCATTCCCTTGAAGCTCCCATTAAGCTATCCTCAAAATAAAACATCCATAGCTTTTCATCCATGGTATATGCCTTCAGCCTCCCCAGAAAGGATTGCAAGTGGGTCCGTGGGCAGGAAGTCCCGTTGTACTTCTCAAAGCACGGTGGTTTAAATTTGTGGGGAATCCTGACCCCGTCCACTAAGCCCATGTCCATAACATCAAAACCCAAGGAGTTTTGAGACTCCAAGGACCTTAATTTTTCAGCAATTTCATCTAGCCTTCTGTCATAGGCTTCATCCCCAGCTCCCATCACTGTGAACTGATCTTCCTGGGGGTCTTCTTGCAGTACTCTGCCTGTAGTAGCATTCCCTTGTACATTAGCGGGGATGTTGATCTCTGGATGAAGGTGGGGTCCAAATACAGGTGGGTTGATATGAGGCTGAATCCTCTCATTGTTGCTTGTCCCACCAGTCCCTAGATGGGGATTTTCCTGAGTCTGCCTCTCTACCAAGGCTCTTAATCTCTCTTGGCTCTGTGCCAATCCATTCATCACCTCCATAAATTGCGTCATCTGATTCCTCATTTCCAATCTCTCATTGGCCATTTGGTTCCTGACCTCTGTAAGGTCCTGTTGTACCTGGTCCATCTGTATACCCGGAAGGTTGTTGCGGGTGGGATATCTGTGTGGACGGTTGAGTGGGAACACCCGACGGCGAGCAATAGTTCCTGAAGTCACAACAGAGTTAGTAACAAAAACAAAACAAACCTACAAAACAAACAAAGGTTAGCATGCAATGCAGTATGCTTATTTGTTTCCAAGGTATCCGGCTTGGCACTTGGTTTTGACCTTTCCAGACCCTTGAGGGAGATGTTTGTGATGTTGCTTGAAAGAAACTCAGATCGAATAAACTGATACATATATTACAAAAAGTAAATGATACACAGTTTGTTTCCTACAAATCATGCCCTCTGAGGGGTCAAAAATACAACATAACAAAATAAAAGTACATGAAATGAAAGCAACAACAAGCAAAAGTCAGACACCAAGACCAAACTCATCCTCCTGAACTTCCTTGAGAAGTGCTTCAGTCAACGGATCAGCCGGACGCTCTGTGAGATTCCTGATAAGGAGATTCCTGGTAGTAACAGCTGCAGTTAGCTTCTCGTGTTGACTCTGGTCCTTTGACCTCTTCACACCATCTCTAATCTTCAACTCTGAGATCTCTCTCTGGGCTGCTAGCAGGGCTTCCTGTTGCTCCTTTGCACTAGCCTCCAACTGCTCAATCATGTTCTGAGTCCTCTTATCTTCCAGAGTACGAGCTTCGGTGATCCTGACCCACCTGGCTTGACTCTCTTTCAGATACAAATCAGTCCTGGCCTTCTGGAGCTGAGCCTCTTTGCAGGCATTCTTCAAAATCTGTTCTCCAGCCCGGGACTTCTTGATGTAGCCTTCTGACTTCTCAATCCTGGCTAGATGCTCCACCTTCAGCTTTTCTAACCTTTCAATGTCTAAGCGACCATCACTCCTCTCCCAGAGGGTCTTCTGTAGAGCCTGAGTCAACTTCTCATTTCTCTCTTTCAAATTCTCAAACTCCTCTAAGCTGACAGTGGCAGGAGGTGGTGCTGAGGATGGTCCAGGTATATCTTCCATGGTGAAGGGCATCCCAGAAAATTGAGCTCTGGCATGGGACCACTCATAGTACTGTGCTGAGGCCACATTGTTGCATCTCCCCAGAATGGTTACTCCTTTAGTCTGGACATTGTCCCAAGCCCAGGATGCTTGCCTGACAATAGCCAGATTAGGCTTAATCTCACAATAAAGGGTCTCAGCCAAATCTTGTGCCTTAGGAGTGTGGACCAATGCATAGCCCAGTTGTCTTTTGAATAGCAGAGGGTTGTAGTTGATGCAACCCTTTACTCCTATCAGAGGTACATTGGGAAACTGCCCACAACCGGTAATAATGTCCCTGCCCTTTGTGCTTTGAGTGCACCACCTGATATGAGCTGAGGTCAAAGCAGTGAGTCTTCTAGCCCAGTTCCTCTGTTGGTGAGGGTTCAAGAATGCATCTGTCTTGGGCAAGTGCTTGAGCAGCCAGGTATGGAACAGGGGAGCACAGCACCTCACCAATCTTCCTCTTTGCTTTTCATTCCTTTGGTGAACAGAGTAGTAGAAATCTCCCAGTAAGGTGGGCACTGGGTTCCTCAGGATGAAAAGATGAATTGCATTCTTGCTAACAAACTTAGGCTCATCTGCAAATAATATGACCCCATATATGCTAAGGGCCAATAAAGCACAGACTGCCTTCCACTCTCCCAAGGAGGCCTTCAGGATGGCCTGAGAAGTCAAGAAATCCAAATGTAGGCCAGAGATTCCAGCCTTGGTAGTCAGGTTCTGTCCAATCAGGCAAGGTTCCAGATGTAATGCCTTTGCTATCTCTTCATTACTTGGAAAAGCCATCTCAGGGTTGAAGGGGACTCCACCCCTGATAGGTACACCAACCAATGATGAGTACTCCTCTAATAAAGGTCCCAACTGAAAATCCTGAAAAGTGAAACACCTCAGAGGGGGATCATAGAACTGCAGGCAAGTATGAATCAGGCTCCTCTGTGAAGGGTCCAAATCCATAACCACATCAAGTATGCCTCCATAGTGTTCTCTGAATAGTGGTATATGGTCTGGAGTAATCAGGGTCTGAATCTTCCTGATGTTAGCCAACTCAGGCTCAAAGAAATGGTAGGAGATATTACTCTTCTTGGGTGCCATGTTGCTGAAGAAGAGCTGAGACAGATGCTGAGAATAACACTGAAAATGGGCCACTGACAGGCTGGTGCAGGTGACTGAAGCAGGTAGCTGATAGCTGAAGTAGATGCTGATGAGGATAGGTCTATGCTGATGAAGGGGTCAAAACCAAGCCAAAATATAGTATGGATACCCTGAAAAACAAATAAACACATGTTAAATGATGCAATGGTGATGTATGCAAATGATATGCAAGGGTTTGTGACTGAGCTGGATCTGATCAAGTGCTCTGATATAAGTCCAGGTATGTTCAAGAAATCCAGATGGAGGTTCATAAGTCCAGTAACCAAGGTGGGGGACTCAAATAAAGAGCCACATGTCCAGGGTTAAAATCACAAGAACTGTTCCAACATGGAGTACTCTTAATCAAAACAAAGTAATAGGGTATGCTGAGGCCAAGGGTTCCTGCAAACCTGTAAACAGCCCAACCCCCTCACAGGTGATGTTCTAAAACAAGGATCCTCAGACTTGGATCAGTTATGAGAAGTGTAAACACTTCTAACCCGGAGGTACAGTGTTTACAATAACCATAAAAGATCCTCCTCTAATTCACCTCAGTTTCTGAAGGTCCTAGTAAAGGTCATCCAGACTTAGCAGGCTTCCCAGATAGCCCTAGCACTACAGGAAATCTGCAGCACAGAGTTCTCAAGAAGAAACCCATATCTGAACCGTGTTTCATATTCCCGCACCAGACCGAAATGGAATGGGAAAGAACATGAACCACTCTAGCCTAGGTGTCACTCAGGTCCCAGGTATAGGACCTCAACTCTCAATAGAACACCCACCCACCAAAGCAACAAAACAGATCCAGCCAGCACAGTATGACAGTATGAATATGTAAAGCTGTAAAGAAAGCAATAAACAAAACTGTACATAAAGCAAAAAAGCAAAATAAATATACAAGCACAAATAGCACATAACACCCCAGTAAACACAAATCAATCAAGCGCTAGGAGGAACCCACAAAAAGAACCAGAAGCCCTGGTTACAGTATAAGGGTCCCCAGCAGAGTCACCAAGCTGTCGCTCCTAAAAGATGAGACTGGGCTCAAATAGGGTACAAACGCGAACGGTCGGCGAAAGGATGAAATGAAAAGAGTCGCCAGCTAGGCATTTTTATCCCGGAGGAAAGGCAATGCTGCATAGACCTAGAAAAAAGATGGATAAGACGGTTGCGAACCAGAGAGACTGAGAAAGGGGGTTGGTTACAACCTGGGAAGGTATTAGCACCCAAATTGTCCGTCGTACTCGACGGGATCCACGCTTAAAAGATTTGTGTTTTAAAGGGGTAGTGTCAGTGCAATTTGTGTATAAAAGAGTTGAAAAAAGATGTACCGGTGTCAGTGTAAGAGGAGTGAAGTGTATAAATGAAGTGTCAGTGTGAGATCAGGAATGAAATGCTCAAGATCATGAGGCTTAAAGGATAGGGCTGGAAAGAGGGGGAATATACAGAGACTTTTGTTCGATAACTGTTAAGTTATGCCTACGTATCCTCTCGTGCAATGAGGAAGTCAGAACACCGTAGTTCGACCCAAAGAGACTGAAAGATAAATTGACTGATGAACTGCTTACTTGCCTATGCTCAAGTGTATGACCTGTCTGGCTCAGGTGCTAACTGTCTTGCATTAGACTGAAGAAGCAAGTTCTCGTTTATGAGTGAAGGTGATGAGAAAAGAATCCCGAAGGAGACGATTATTGTTTGTTTTTAAGTTTTCAGTCTTTTATTGCTTTTGAAAGTTTGTCATAAGTTAATGAGCTTAACCCTAAACCAATGGGTTAGTAAACTCATCACATCCTCCCTCTGATTAGGGGTAATGAGAATACCTTAAGTGTGAAGTCAGCATCTCACACTTAATCACCCTGATGCAGGATTAAGATCATTAACCTACTTGTGGTTATTTAGATGTTTTGGTTGTTTTTGTTTAGTGTTAAGTAATGAGATTAAGCCATAATCAAAGATTAAACAAACTCATTACACCATCCTAATAGAAGGATAATAGATGAGAGTGTTTAAGCTGAGGAAAGCTCCTCAACTTAATCCATGATTAGGGATTAAACTCATGACAAAACAAAGCCTTTATTAAGTGGATTTTAGTTAATGATAGGATGATGAAGTGATTTTTAGGGTTTTTAAGACAACTTGAGGGGGACTTGTCCATTAACACTAGGGTTAGTCCTTCTTAACCAATTAAGGAAGAATTAGAACCCTAATGCAAGGCCCAAGTTACAAGTGTGAAGTCTTGATGATTATTATGTGAATTGATTAAAGGATTTAAACACATTAAGGGTTTAACACTTAGGATTAAATTTATACACTCCATCCTAATAGAAGGATGCAGGCATAAGCTTAATCACAAAGCCTTAAAGCCTTTAGGGTTTAGTCCCTGATTATGAGGTGAGAAGAGAAGACTCAAAGAGACACAAAGGTAAAACTAAATAGGGAGACTAATCAAAACCCTAATTATTGTCATGCTTGGCTATTCCTAAGGTTTGTGAGGTTAACAAGAGAAATCTTCAATGGAACCACCAGGAAGCAGATGAAAGGATCAGGAGAAGCAAAGTAACTTGCTTCATTTAAGAAGTCAAGTCACTTGAAGAAAGAAAGTAAGATGAATAAGAAAGAGCAAGCTCAATCTCAAACACATAACAAAATGCAGCAAAGATGCATAAAAGAGATGAAAGGAAAATGTGAGAAGTGAAGGCAAATTCACTTCTCAAAGTAACTTACCACCTGAAAAGTTAGTGAGAAAGAATGCAATGCAATGCAAAATGAGATGAAATGAAATGATGCAAACCAAAACCAGAAGCATATATGAGATGATGATGATGCTATGATATGGTGCAAACATGAATCAAGGCATGAGGATGATCATATGAACCAATGGATGCAAATGGAGCAAGTTTAGAACCATGAACATACATGAAAAGTTATGGAATGCAAATGACATACAACATGGCAAATACATGATGCAATGATCAAACATGCTTTTACCATGTCTTAATATGTCCAATGAATCAAATGGATGCATAAAATGCAATGGCAAGTCATGGTATGCAAGCAAATGCAAGATGGATGCAAAAAGGAGCTCAAATTAGGGTTTATGATCAATGCATCAAACAAAAACCAAAATCAAAAGCAAACATCAAGATAAAAAATTGAAAATGCATTCAAAGGAACCCTAATCCTATACAAGCTCACTGCCCAAAGGAGGGGTTCTAACTCTTAACCTAATTAGGGTTATGAATTTTCTATGATTTCTAGGGTTTTAGGGTACCTTAACAAGAAAAATGCCAAACAAATTAAAAATTAAAGATCAAATCATGCCAATTTAATCTCACAAACTACATGCTAAACAAAATGCAATGCAAAAATAATCAAAGTCCAACTCTCAATGGTTAGGCAGAAATGATTTTTTGAAGTTTGGATCAAAATAATGCTTGAAAATGAAATTAATTCCATGAAAAATTCTCAAAAGACATCAAGATCAAAAAAGAAATTTGGTTTGAGGGTTGGACAATGTTTCTAAATGGTTATGAAGGTTTCATGGATTTTTTGGTGATTTTTAAATACCTAAAGGTATTTTTAATTAATTAATTCTCATTAATTAATTAAAAATAAACCTTTAAATGATTTAAAAATATTTTTTAATGCAAAAAATAAAAATAAAAATGTTTTTGGTTTCTGAAAATTAATAAAAGTTTATATAAAAATTTTCAGAATTTTTAAAAAGGTTTTGCTATTTTTAAATAAATGTAGAAAACAAATGAATTAAAAAGAAAAATAAAATGAATTAAACTGAAAATGGGAAAAGTCAACACATCCAAGGGCCTAGATTCAAACATATGCGCGCGGGAGTGGACTTGGCGCCACATCCAAGGGTGGAAATTCAAACTTGGCTAATTAAATGATTAAGCCCTAATCTTGCCCTAATCACTCTCAGGCGACCGGAACACTGTTCCGGTCGTCTTCTCCGGCTATCTCATCTTTCAATCTCTCTCAATATGCCATGAAAACGTGCCAAACTCTCCAGAATCAACCATTAATCATCACTAAACCTAAACCCCACCCTAAAATCCATTCATTTCCACTGAATCATGAGGCACGAATCAAAACGGAAAACAACACAAAAATTTCAGAGATCAAATACATCCTACACACGCAACCATTTTCAATGATTCAAAGCTTAAAATGATCAGCACATCACATAGAATCAATTTGTAACTCAAAAGACAAGTTCTGGAAAAATGTTCTTGGATGATACCTGAGATGGAGCTTTCGATTCCAGAACTTTCAAGTTGTTTCTTTGGCTCAAATCTACTCCACTGATCCTCCTAAGAAGCTTGCAAGGTTTGTTTGAAGTTTGCAATGGCCGGTTTGAGAGTTTGCTTGAGTTCTGTTCAAGGGCAGGTGATGATCGTGTTTTTGATTCAATGGCTTTCAGGCTGTGGTGAAGGGTGCTTTGTGATCAGGAAGGTGTGTTGAGTTGATTGGTGAAGTTTGTTTGTGTGTTTGTGGCCTGTGTGATGAGTTTCGAAGGCTCTTGCAAGATGATGTGAAAATGAGAATGCTGAGTTATGGAGTGTTTCAGGCTTGCTCTCTTGTTGCTTTGGCTTGCTTTTGGCTTGTATAAACTATCATGATTGGTCAGAAGAAGTGATGTGTGCTTTATTGATTGGTATGGGTCCTTTTGCCAAAATGTCAAAGTTGGTGTAAGAGAAGTATGGGCTACTTTCTAGCCAAGGACAAAGGGTGTGTCCTGCGCAGCATGATGAGGGGAGATGCCTAGGGTGGCTCAGCAGGCTAGCCAGCAAGTGGATGATAAACTATGATGAGTTTTGCAACTTGCCTTGCTTTTGATCTTTATGAAATATCTTGATCCATAGGCCACAAAAATGAGAAATTTCTTGGCCCATTCTGATTTTTAGGTCTTGCATGATCATGTTGTGAAGTTTAGAAATGCATATGATAACTTAATTTGCCTTGAGAAGTGAATTTGCAATTTTGCCTCTTTGGTGGAAAACTTCAAATTTTGTGATTTTTGCCAACTTTGACAAGCCATAACTTTTGATCCAAAATGAATTAGGTCATGTTCTTGTACTTTTTGAAAAGGGAATGATCCATTCTACAACTTTCATGACCAAAGTTTTTCCATTTGAAGCTTTTTTGAATCAAAAAGTAAGGGTTGAAAAAGTTGCCTAAAATGGCAATTTCATGAAAAGTCAAACTTTCCCAAAAAGTCAACTTTGCAAAAGACTTGAAATTATTCAATTTTGTGAACTTATAACATCTTCCATAATCAAATAAAGATCATATACAATCAAAATGATGAAGAACACCCTTTGGTTGGGTCATTGAGGGCCTCAGATGCCCTGATTTTGCACTGACTTGCTTGGAAAGTCAACTCTTGATCAGATGACTTCCCCATGGAATTTCTTCATGAAAATTGATATGCATACTCCCTATACCATATAGAGACCAATAGAAACAAGAATGACCAAAAAATTTGGAGTTATGGCCTCTGAAACCAAAACCCTAATTTTAGGTCATCTGGGCAGTTAAACCTGGCTCTGCCTCCACACCACTTCCAGTTCTTGTAATTCTGACATTCTTGACTGTGAGAGGATGCAATATGATGTTTGAACATACATGGACCCCTTTGAAGTGATTGATGACCTTTGGAGTGGCTCAAGAAGCTCTTGGATTGCTCAGACCACAAACCCTAGATGCAGATGACTTTGAACCAATGCAATGAATCAAGAATGTGATATGAGATGCTATGATTGAGTTTATGCATATGAGGAGATCACAAGCCATGGTGTGAATGGGTGAGGGCAAATTTGGGGTGTTTACACCTAGATCTCACCCAGTTATACAGGCAGGGTGCCTGCTCTGATGCCAATTGAAATTCTGGGATCAGATATGTGATGTCGAAACAGATGTTTAGACACTGATATCCTAAGCAATAAATTAATGAGCTAGTAAATTAATTAACACAGGAAATTGTTAACCCAGTTCAGTGTATCTTCACACTTACATCTGGGGGCTACCAAGCCAGGAAGGAAATTCGATATAAGTAATATTAATTAGGGAGTTAAACCAATCAGTTTAATCCTTCACTTAATATCTACCCAAGGCAATTTCTATCTAAGACTCTACTTAGATATGAGTACCTACTCACTCCCCCTCAATCACACAGTGATCTCTAACTTAGAATGATTAATAAGTTTGAAGTCACACTTCAGACACACCAGCTTGATCTTACTTAACAGTTTCAATCAAGACATAATTCACCTTTTTGCTTAAAAGCTTATCAAGTGAATAACACACAAATAAAACCTGCTAGCTTTACTAATACCCTTGACACACTTCTTCAAAATCGTTAGGTTTACTTGAGTGTATCAGTTTCTTAAATAGATGTTGAGTTTGTGGGCTTTTTGCAAATTATCCAAACTTTGATAAATCCCACAGTTATCTCCTTGAATCAAGGTGAGTTAGTTTGTTATCTCCTTGAATCAAGGTGAGTTAGTTTCCTGTTTCCTTTATACTGGAACCAGATAACTTAACTTCCTAAAGAGGCTCCTTGGAGTGCTCACCCTTTACGATTACTTCCAGATATTTACTCCTGATTTTAAGCACTTTTGTTGCGTATCATTTAAGGCAGATAACAGGTTCGCGATGTCACAACATCTGGTGTGACATCATGATGTCCTGAACTAAGTTCATAACTTTTACTTTGTTTTTCAAAAATTCTGCCAATTTCTAACATCTACAATTTCTAAGCGCATAAATCGCTTTTTGCTAAAATTATGATAATATGGACCTGCTATGCTCTGTATCCTGCACTGAAACATCATTGTCATACTGCAGGATTTTGTTTTTGAGGGAATGGCTTGAAGGTTAACTATGTCTTGTTGGTGTGGAAAACTCTTTTATTATATGGTTGAAAGGATGGATGGGCTGGTTCCATGAAAGGGACGCTTCACAGTCTCTCTATTTTTTCCTGAAAATTTCTCTGTGTCGTGTTCTGAGTTCCTCTTTATTTTATGCAGGTTTTTGATATCACATTCTTGTGTAAGGTCTTTGCTATTGTGATCAAGTCAAACATGTATGGGCAAGGTTTTTTTTGCTGACTTGGAAAGTTTTGGGATAAGTGAGACAGGGTATTGCAGAGGGTTTAAACCATAGCAGGTGTGAGGCTTGGTTTGGTGTACGTACGGTACAATTTTTTTTGTATGCAGCACAAAGATAGAAATTTGGTTGTAAATGGACTAAATTGTTTTTTAAATTTCTGATTATTGCAAAACTAGAAACCAATTTCTAGTTACTGTACAACTAGAAAAACAAAACTAAAAGTTCTCCTTTTTATTAACTCATTTCTTATATATGTTGTAAAAAATAAATAAATATATAAAACTAAACCAATATATTTTAAATTTAAACTGTAACCAAAAAAATTAATTAAAGAAAGGCTAAAAAGATTCAAATCAAATAATTAAAAAAAATTTTAACACTAAATTAATTGTTGTTACTGTAACACGGTGGGAGAACTGACTTTGGTTAAATGTTGCGGATAGCAAGAGTCGCCACCGACTTTTATTTTATCCAAAAGGAAAGGACATAAAAGAACAGGAAAGACCTTAAAAAGATTTTGAGTTCGGGGGGTAGGTTATGTAAAGGGAAGGTGTTAGCACCCTTTACATCCATGGTTATCCATGGGCTCTTAGTTACTTAGCTCACTTTAAACTGTTTTGAGAAGTGTAGTGTGTGATTAAAAATTTTCTTAAGTACTTTATAATGATCCTTGTACGGATATGTATAAAGACTTTGTTTTGAAAATTGTTTGAAAATGTGAAGTGTTATTGAAATGTTTTTGAATGAGTGAGCAAGTACTTAAGAGGAACCTACCCTAAATTAAATCTTTTCTGTTCTTAAATGTTCTTTCAATGGTAAGACTATCCCTATTATTAAGGAATAGGTAGTCATTACCTTGGATGTTTAAGGGACAAGTGAAGGGACATCTGTGATTAGGCAACTGTAAGGTGTATTAGCAATTCGAAGGGACTTATCATCTTTTATTCGAAAGGGACAAGATCATTTACGAAGGCAACCATAAAAGGACTTGATCTTATAATTCTTTAAAGGGACAAGATGATATTAATGAGAGAAGGGATTTTGCTTTATACACCTTACTTGACCTTTTATTTAGGCAACTTGAGAGGTATCCTTAAGAATGTGAGATGACGATCAAAGATCGAGTTATGTGTGTGCGTGTACAAATTTAAATATTTATTTTATAATTAGTGATCTAAATTCAATTTTAAGATACAAACATGTTTACACTCCCTATTTTACTAACCATGGCAATTTAAATAAATAATAAAAATTCTACAACTATTACATAATTTGTACAATTACATCATAATAATAATAAAATAATTTAACTAAATAAGCATATAATAAATAAATAGGTTAGTAATAATAAATACAACAAATATAAAAGAGGTTAGTATAATAATATAATATAAAAAATAAATTAAAAATTCAAATTTAAATAAATAATCATTTTTTAAGAATTTTAAGAAAAGAAATAAATAATAATAATTATACACTTAATAAATATGATTAATAGTTTAATAAATTAATTATATATATATATATATATATATATATATATATATATATATATATATATATATATATATATATATATATATATATATATATTAGAAATATTTAATAATTATAATTATACAAGCATAATAAAAATAAGAAATTAAAATCATAAAATAAAATTAGGATTTTGAATTGTTTTAGGAAAATAAATTAGGGTTAATTATTTAATCTAAACTTAATTAAATAATTTATATAAAAAAACTACATACAATAATAATATAAACAAATTATAAAATAAATATATACAATTTAAATTTAAAAAAAAAAAATTAAGATTTATAACATAATTAGAGTTTATAAAGAAAATAATTAGGTTTTACGTATAAAAATATTAGGGTTTATAAGTTAATCTAAATATAATTAATAAATTTATATACAAAAATATATATACATATTAGAAATATTTAATAATTATAAACAAACATAATAAGAAATTAAGATTATAAAAGAAAATTAGGACTTTGGATTATTTAGAAAAAAAAATTAGAGTTTATAATAAAAAAAAAAATTAGGTTTTCATATTAGAATTATACAATATCAATTTAAATATAATATATACATATTTTTTTTTAAATAAATAACAAGTTATATATTTTTTTAGAAAATTTTTAGAATATATAAACATTTACATATTAATTTAAATTTATAAAAATAAAGTTTAATTAGAAAAAGTTTTTTTAGAGATTAATTTGATTAAAATAAATAAATAAGAAATTAAATAAACAAATAAACCTAAAAAAACAAGAAAAAGCCAAAAAAACAGGACCTGGGATTTGAACCCAGGTCCTTTACCTGAAAACACAAGAGAATCACCACTGGGCCAGCCTGCGCAGCTGATCAATATCCTCATTCCATTTTGTTTTGTTGTTACTCTGGAAAAACAAAATAAATTGAGCAAAAAATGCCCTGAGGCTGGTTTCGAACCAAGCTCCTTTGCAAGCCAAGCAAGACGTGTTACCACCAGGTCAGCCTGCGCGCTGTGACATATAAACAGAACATATATATATTATAAAAACAAACTGAATTTTGAATTCCAAGAATTCGCGCCAATGGACTCGTCTTCTTCCTCAGACGCTACGGAATTACCTACGAATTCTTTTACCAATTTTCCTGCGAAAAATATTTTGGTAGCTAAACCTAGGTTGTTAGAACATCATAAAAGCTATACCAATAATCAAAATTAATTACACCATTTGATTCCTTATGACCTATACATTCTAATGGCATCATCCATAAGTCTTTAAACCTCTTAAATAAGAAGATCCCAAATGAGGGTTTGAAACCCTAGCCATGGTCGAATACGATTCCTGCACGAAAACTCAAAACCAACCATCCAAAATCGTTCTATGATATATTATAAACAATCTTAAAGCATCAATAACAATTTATATTAAGTATAACCATGGATTCGAAAAATTTCAAAACACACATAAAACCAGATTCGATTAAGGGCATTCATGCTGTTTTGGATGCATATGACAATTGAAACATGATCAATGATGTTCAGGGAGAAGATTGGTGTCCTTAATTCACCTTCCAAATGAAGCATTTTTGGGCTTGGCTTGTGAGACACAAAGTTGTAGAGAATTCAATTTCCTTCAAAATGAGCTTTGGATGGAAAATTTTTGATGAAGCATGTGAAAGTTATGGCTGGTCAAAGTTCAGTTGACTTTTCCTGTGAAAACCCTAATTTAGAAACTCCTGATTCTTGATGATCTGAAATCTCCTTGATGAATCATGATCAACCCTTGATCAAATGATGAATTTTACTTCATATACTTGATGTTGGCAAAAAATCATGAAGTTTGACTTTGGTTTGACCACAGTTGACCTCAGTTTGACTTTTTAACTGCTTTGACTGATTTTAACCTATCTGATCATCTGACTGAGCAAATCTTTTGGGAAAGTCTTGAAACATGACATGGGGATTCTTGAACATATATAAGATGCTATGAAGCTTATTTGAAGTCTTGGAAGTCCATTTAGCTTGATAAAAGTCAAAACCCTAGCTTAAGATGCATTGCTTAGGAGGATGCATTGTCTGAGGGAATTGTCAAATCTTCTGACTAATTGTGAACTTTGTGAACCTTGTGAACCTCATGAGATGTCTTGTGAACCTTGTGAACCTTGTGAGCCTCTTAGTACACAATGTCTTGTCTTGTGGAGGGCAAATTTTGGGGTGCAATAGCTGCCCCTGTTCAATTTTCTGAAACCTGAGGGGTTAGATTGGTATATGTGCCATTCATGACCTGGAAGATTGAAGGGGATTGAACACAAAAGCCCAAAAATTTGCACTCGCCGTTGCGTAAAGTGACACTGATGATTAGTTGTATATGCTTGAGTGGGCTTAAAGATGCCACTTGGAAGAACTAGAGATGGGCTTAGAGATGCCATAAGGATGAACTGGAGATGGGCTTAGAGATGCCATCTAAAATATCTGGCTGTGGTGATGTTCTTATGTTGATACTGGGTGTCAGTACTAGGTCTTCGTATAGGCCATCTCTGAATCATTTATGCAACATAGTTTGATTTGCTGAATGAACCAGTAGAAATAAATCTGGTGATGATTATCTCTTCGGGAAGTATCTTGGATTAGGGAATGGATCTTTGTACAGACCGTTTGCCTACTCTCCAAGGTCAAAAGAACGTCAGGATTTGTTCTTTTGAATAATGTCTTGAACCATGGAATGGATCTTTTTTACAGACCGTTTGCCTGCTATTCAAGGGCCAAAAGAACGTCAGGATTTGTTCTTCTGAATAATATCTTGAACCAGGGAATGGATCTTTTTACAGACCGTTTGCCTGCTATTCAAGGGCCAAAAGAACGTCAGGATTTGTTCTTCTGAATAATGTCTTGAACCAGGGAATGGATCTTTTTACAGACCGTTTGCCTACTATTCAAGGGCCAAAAGAACGTCAGGATTTGTTCTTCTGAATAATGTCTTGAACCAGGGAATGGATCTTTTTACATACCGTTTGCCTGCTATTCAAGGGCCAAAAGAACGTCAGGATTTGTTCTTCTGAATAATGTCTTGAACCAGGGAATGAATCTTTTTACAGACTGTTTGCCTGCTATTCAAGGGCCAAAAAAACGTCAGGATTTGTTCTTCTGAATAATGTCTTGAACCAGGGAATGGATCTTTTTACAGACCGTTTGCCTGCTATTCAAGGGCCAAAAGAACGTCAGGATTTGTTCTTCTGAATAATGTCTTGAACCAGGGAATGGATCTTTTTACAGACCGTTTGTCTGCTATTCAAAGACATCTTGAGCAAATGTATGGATCATTTCTGACCTATTGTAAGTTATTGATATTGTTTTACCTGCATATAACTATCCTGCAAGGAGAATGTTAGTTTATGTATTATGTATGCATGCATAGTATGATACACTTAAGTAATGTATTATGTACTTATGGATACGTATGTTATGGTATGATGTAGATGATGTATGTATGAATCATGCAGCCTGAAGCGTCTGGATATCTTCGTATAACAACTGCTGGCCAGGGAAAATAAATCCCGATTCGTTGCTGAAGAATATGAGGAACTCGTTCCCGTCTCATTTGATAATATAGTGAAGAATATGAGGAACTCGTTCCCGTCTCGTTTGATAATATAGTATTCATAACTTCCCGTCTTCGTTCGTCGTACTCCTATTGAAGGAATAAGTTCCTGAGTATCCCGACTGAGGATAAAAGAGATGGACATAAATTCAAGGGGAGATGTAACTTGAAGTATCTATGATGATAGATTTGCCCTACTGGGGGGATTTGTAGCTGTCTTGTGGGGATGAACCGGCGAAGCTTCGTTGAATTCCTTCCCTCGTTCGTCCTTAGTAAATACTATTACTGCATTTTCATGCATTTCTGGTAAACATCAATCATATTAAGCATTTTGCATTTCTGGTAATCATCAATCATATTCAAAAGCATACATACATTCAAACACAACCAATGGACGTTTCGCTTATGTAAATAGGGTAAAAGTAAATCTGGATTCAAAGATGGAATTTTATTTATATCACAAAGTGGCCCATACATAGGCAAGTTGGTACAAGGAGACAGAAATCCTAGTAAGAGGAATTTGTCATAAATTTTTTTACAAAACAAAGAAAATCAGCTATGTGGGAAATAATCCTATTGAGTTTCAATTCTACTATTGCCATTATCTTCAAGTATCTCATCTTCTGCTGTCGAGACGGAAACGATTGGATTGATCTTTATCTGTTCGAGCTTGAGTAAGTAGCACAACTAGTTGTAGTTTCATGGGTGATCCAAACGAGACATAGTCATACGCTTTAATCCCTAACTTTTGCTTGGATTGCCCTTTCAGGTTTTCAATCCACCAGGATACCCTTTTTTGCCCAAGCCGCCTTTTCAGGTTTTCGACTTGCCGGGTGTACATTTTTTATATATATCCCTAATTTTTGCCCGAACCCTTTTGGTTCGCCGGGATGCCCTTATTTTTGCCTAGGCCAGTCAACCTAGCGGGTCTCTTTTTATGCGTAGTATTTTTTAACTATGTCTGCGTTTACAGGCTGCGGGAAGTCTTCACCATCCATAGTAGTAAGCATCATGGCACCTCCTGAGAATACTATTTTGACCACAAATGGTCCTTCATATGTAGGAGTCCACTTGCCCCTAGGATCACCCTGTGGTAATATGATACGCTTGATTACCAAGTCACCAACCTGATATACCTTTGGCTTAACCTTCTTGTTAAAAGCTTTGATCATCCGTTTCTGGTACATTTGGCCATGACAAACAGCTGCTAACCTCTTCTCATCAATCAAATTTATCTGGTCAAGTCGAGTCTGAATCCACTCATCTTCATCCAAGCCTGCATCCTTCATAATTCTTAAGGAGGGAATATGAACTTCAATGGGCAGAACTGCTTCCATACCATATACTAAGGAGAATGGGGTTGCCCCTATTGAAGTACGTGTTGTAGTACGATAACCATGAAGAGCAAATGGTAACATCTCGTGCCAATCTTTATAAGTGACAGTCATCTTCTGTATAATCTTCTTAATGTTCTTATTAGCAGCTTCAACTGCCCCATTCATCTTCGGACGATACGGAGAAGAGTTGTGATGCTTAATCTTGAACTGCGTGCAGAGATCAGTAATCATAGTGTTTTTCAGATTAGAGCCATTATCTTTGATAATCCTTTCAGGGATGCCATACCTACATATGAGATTATTCTTAATGAATCGAGCCACCACATTCTTAGTAACAGATGGAAATGAAGCTGCCTCCACCCATTTTGTGAAGTAATCAATAGCAACCAGGATGAAACAATGCCCATTAAAAGTAGTAGGTTTGATCTCACCAATCATATCAATGCCCCACATGGTAAAAGGCCAAGGAGCAGTCAACACATTCAATGGTGATGGGGGTATATGGACTTTATCAGCATAGATTTGACACTTGTGACATGTTCTGGAATGTTGATAGCTGTCAGCTTCCATGGTAGACCAATAGTAACCTGCTCTCAATATCTTCTTTGCCATAGTATGACCACTAGAATGAGTGCCAAAGATCCCATCATGCATGTCTTCCATAATCTCAGTTGCTTCCTTCTTATCCACACAACGAAGCAAAGTTGAATCATGATTGCGCTTGTATAAAATCCCATTACTCAAGAAGAACTTAGCAGAAAACCTCCTCAGAAACTTCTTATCTTTGACAGATGCCCCTTCAGGGAACTCCTGAGCTTCAAGATATCTTTTCACTTCATAGAACCAAGGCTTCTCCTCTGCTTCTTCAGTGTCAATCTCATTGCAGTATGCAGGCTTCTCAAATCTATCAATAGTAATCTTGGGAGCTTCATCATCCCAGCTAATCTCAAACATAGATGCCATGGTGGCTAGTGCATCTGCCAACTGATTTTCTCTTCGTGGAATATGTCCAAAGGTAATCTCTTTAAAATGTGGGATCAAAGACAACATATACTCTCTATAAGGAATGAGATTATCATGCTTGGTATCCCAATCTCCTTTGATCTGACTCACTACCAGGGCTGAATCCCCATACACGTCAAGGAACTGAATCTTCATATCAATGGCAACTTTGATACCCAAGATACATGCCTCATACTCAGCCATGTTATTGGTACAATAGAAACAAAGTCTGGCAGTAATCGGGGTATGAAAACCTTCAGGGGAACTAATCACAACACCAACACCATTACCAAGTGCATTAGATGCTCCATCAAAAACCATAGTCCATCGGGATCCTTGTTCAGGTCCGTCATATTGTCCAGGTTCTTTGGTAATAATCATAATATCTTCATCAGGGAACTCAAAACTCATTGACTGATAATCATCCACTGCTTGATGATCCAAATGATCAGCTACAACACTTCCTTTAATGGCCTTCTGAGTAGTGTACTGTATATCATATTCTGTTAAGATCATTTGCCATCTGGCTATTCGTCCGGAGAGAGCAGGTTTCTCGAATATGTACTTGATTGGATCCATCTTCGAAATCAATAAGGTAGTATGAGTCAACATATACTGTCTTAGTCGGCGAGCAGCCCATGCCAAAGCGCAGCAAGTTTTCTGGAGCAGTGAGTATCTTGTTTCACAGTCGATAAACTTTTTGCTAAGGTAGTATATTGCCTGCTCTTTTCGACCAAACTCGTCATGTTGCCCCAACACACACCCCATTGAGTTGTCTAACACTCAAAATGGTGGCATCAAAATGGGAGGTTCTAGAAGATACTTCTTGATTTCATCAAAGGTTGTTTGGCACTCATCATTCCACTCCATTACCTGATCTTTCCTCAACAGCTTGAAGATTGGCTCACAGGTAGCAGTTAATTGGGAAATAAATCTTGCAATGTAATTCAATCATCCCAAGAAACCTCTAACCTCCTTCTTAGTACGGGGAGCTGGCATCTCTTGTATAGCTTTCACTTTTGCAGGATCTACTTCAATACCTTTTCCACTAACAATGAAACCCAGGAGCTTACCAGATCTAACTCCAAAAGTACACTTGTTTGGGTTCAATCTCAACTTGTATTTCTTCAACCTCTCAAACAACTTATGCAGATGATCAAGATGTTGTTCTTCATTCTGGGACCTGGCTATCATATCATCCACATATACCTCTATCTCATGATGAATCATATCATGAAACAAAGCCACCATAGCACGCTGATATGTTGCCCCAGCATTCTTCAAAACAAATGGCATCATTTTATAGCAAAAGGTGTCCCACTGTGTAACAAATGTTGTCTTCTCCATATCTTCAGGTGCCGTCTTGATTTGATTGTAACCAGAGAAACCATCCATGAAAGAGAATACTTTATGCTGAGCAGTGTTGTCTACCAGAACATCAATATGAGGAAGTGGAAAGTCATATTTGGGGCTGGCCTTGTTCAAATCCCTGTAATCTACACACATACGTACCTTACCATCTTTCTTAGGTACCGGTACCACATTTGCAACCCATTGAGGATAAGTAGTCACAGCTAAGAACCCTGCATCAAATTGTTTCATCACCTCTGCCTTAATCTTCTCTGACATTTCAGGACGCATGCGACGAACCTTCTGCTTCTTTGGAAGACAATCTTCTTTTACCGGTAAACGGTGAACCACAATGTCTGTATCCAACCCTGGCATATCTTCATAGGACCAAGCAAAGATCTCCACATAATCATGTAACATCTGAATCAATCTGCTCTTGACACCATCCTCTAATTCAGCCCCTATCTTGACTTCTTTCCTGATTTCTTCAGTCCCTAGATTCACAACTTCGATTGGCTCTTCATGTGGCTGTATAGCTTTCTCTTCTTGTTGTAACAATCTAGCAAGCTCTACAGGTACTTCAAAATCATCCTCATTTCCATCTTCAGCTTGATAGATCGGATTCTCAAAATTATAATTGGCAATAGTAGAACTGTTATCAACAGGATCCAGAGTGAATGAGGATCTGCATTTTAGTGATGTGGGTGTGTGTAAGAACACATAGCTGATAAAAGAAAAATAATAAAAGAAAGACAAGGAACACAATATTTACGAAAATGAAACGTCCACTGATTTTTATTGAATGAAGTATGCAAATGAAATGACATCCCGACACAAGCATACCATCGTGCCACGGGTAAGGCACAAGGCTTAAGAGTTTAATTGTTCAAAAATTACAAACTTAAAAGTAACAACACAGTAATAGTATTTACTCCTGACTAAAGGAGATAGGAATAACATCTTCAGCTTTCCAATTATTGAGCCCAGCACCCACAGTAGGAAAAATCCAGGCATCCAAGTTGTAGTCTTCATCATAGTCACCTACAGCATTGATCTGATCTCTCATAATCCCTTGATTTGTGATACGAACAGCACGAGCACGACGAACAGCCTTCTGGGACTCTACAGTGAAACCCAAACCAAATTTGTCAGACTTGTAAGGAATGTCAGGAAGCTGGCCCCAAATAGTACAACCACCTTCATCCACCACAGCTCTAGCATCCTTGAGGGAGGCCATTGTAGGAGGTACTCTGGTGATCACAGGAACTTTCTTGACGACAGGAGGAGCTTCAACATTAGGAACAACCCAAGGAACTACTTCAAATGTCTGGCACGGAGTTTCAACATATTCACCTTCTACTTCAAGATATTTAAATGTGTTCACATGGCTAATCATATATCCTTCCTCTCCGTAAACAGTAACAACCTTTCCCTTCACTGGATATCTCAGCTTCTGATGTAAAGTAGAAGTCACAGCATCTGCCCCATGGATCCAGGGGCGCCCCAGCAAATAAGAATACGAAGGACGAATATCCATTACATAAAAGGTAGCATTGAAGACCTGAGAACCTACTTTTATTGGGAGATCTATTTCTCCGTGCACCACTCTTCTTGAGCCATCAAAGGCCTTCACCACTATATTACTGGGCCTCAACACAACATCTTCAGGACTAAGCTTATTCAGAACTTCTTTGGGCAACACATTCAGCGAGGAACCATTGTCTATTAACACATGTGACAGGGTAGTGCCCCTACATTAAATAGAGATATGTAGAGCCCTATTATGATCCCTCTTGGCAGGAGTCAAATCAGCATCGGAGAAACCTAACCCATTATCATAGGTCAAGTGTGCAACACAATTTTCGAACTGGTCTACAGAAATCTCATTTGGTACGTGAGCAGTCTTCAAAAATTTAATCAAGGCTTTAGCATGAGCCTCAGAACACAACAATAAAGACAACATAGAAATATTGGAGGGAGTATGCCCCAATTGATCAACAACATCATAATCACTCTTGCGAATGATCTTCAGTACTTCTTCCATCTGCTTGGAAAGATCATCAGCAGTTGGCACATCAGTTTGTACTGGTTCAATAACAGGACCTTTGCCCCAAGCATCAGCAGTGGAGGTGGTAGTTGGAGTAACTGTATTCTTGGAGGTAACTGGAGGAGAGAAAACTCTTCCACTTCGTGTGATCTTACTAGATCCAGCAATATTATCAACATCAAGATTTTTATCAACAACAGGTGCATCAGCTAAGGATTCCTGCTTAACACCATGAATATAAAGATCGGAGCCATAATGCCAAGGCACCGCTTTATCAGAAGTATATGGAATAGGACCAGGAGTGGTAATGATCATAGGATCCACTCTAGCTTCAGCAACAATCTTCACAGGGCCTTCAGTAGTAATCTTAATTGGACCCTTATGAGTGATTTTGACAGGGCCCTTGGAAGTGATCCTTACTGGTACCTTATCAACCATATCCACCTCTTCAACCTTCGCACCTTGAGTTATATGTTCAACCATGCTCTCCACCGAAGGTGTCCTCTCAAACAATATGGTGTAATTGTCCATGAGGCGTTGAATACCGTCCTTCAACTTCCAGCAACTATCCGGTTTATAAGCACATAGAAACAATCTTCATTACAACCTGGAAAGAACCTAGCTTGTACCAATTTTTTCTTGATAACAGATAATGGTGTAGTCACGTCTGCAATTGAGGAAATATGTGAAACTTCATCAATGGCATTAACAGTCTTTTCATGATTTGGCATGGGAGCAGTAATCACATTTGGAGTACCCGGAGGGTCAAACTCAATTTCTCCAGCATCAATCATATCCTGAATTTTATTCTTCAATATTCAGCAATTATTGGTATCATGTCCCTGACAATTAGAATGATATGCACATCGTGCATTAGGATTGTACCTGGGAGAGGTAACATTGGGGTTCTGAGGAGGGTCCTTCAAAGTGATGAGTTCACCCTTCAACAAGTGTTGCAAGGCTTGGGCCATTGACATGTTGAGCTTGGTGAGCTGCCTTCTAGGCCTCTGTTGATTGCCTTGTGGTGGCTCTGGTGTTGCAGGAGTAGGATTGGAGATATGAATTGCACTCACAAATTGGTGCCTCCTATTACGATCAGGTTGACCATAAACAACATTTGACTCCTTCTTCCCACTAGGAGGCTTCTTTGTAGTACTTGATGAAGAAGCACCCACTTGTATCTTGCCACTCCTTATACCACTTTATACACGCTCTCCTGTCATTATCAACTCAGTGAAGCCAGATGATGAGCTTCCAATGAGATGACTGTAAAAAGGACCATTCAACGTACACATGAACATATCCACTAACTCCCTGTCAGTTAGAGGAGGTTGTACTCTACCAGCCAAATCTCTCCACTTCTGGGCATACTCCTTGAAATTTTCTTTGGCACCTATAGACATGCTCTGTAGTTGCATGCGAGTAGGGGCTAGATCAGCATTGTATTGATATTGCTTATAAAAGGCCTCAGCAAGATCATTCCAATCACGGATGTTGACACTATCCAATTGATAGTACCATTCCAACTGAGCTCCAGACAAGCTCTTTTGGAAGAAATGGATCCACAACTTTTTATCAGCAGTATGGGGTTGGATTCTCCGGACATAGGACCTCAGATGCAGCTTGGGACATGAAACACCATCATACACTACAAAAGCAGGAACCTTGAAACTAATGGGTATAACCACCCCAGATATCAAACTCAGGTCTTCAAAATCCAGCCCAGAAGACTTTTGCAATTCCATAGCATCCATTCTATCCACCAGCATCTTGAACTTATCTTCATTAGGATCATGATAGTAGTTAGCTTCAGAATCAGAATCCCCCATTGTATTATGGAGACTGCCTCCCTCTTTCTCAGACTCTTCAGACTCATAATCTTCAACCTGTTCCTTGGTCTTGACAGGACCTCTGAACCTTCTTCCCATATTGATAAGGCCTCCTGACCTTCTAGTCTTCTTAGTCTTCTTGGCCAGCATTGTCTTCAATTCATCCTGCCCCTTGGATAAGTTCAGGATCAGCACTTGGAACTGTGCATTTTGTGCCTGGAGATCTTTAACTGTTTGTTCAAGAGCCATTGCTGAAATAAACAGCGAGAAGATAAGATACCTGTACATAAGAAACCTGTGATGCAATGATATGGTATGCAAATGCGTATGCAATGTTTTCAAGGACCGCAGGATTTAAATTTGTTTAAACAATCAAGAAAGTAAACTTTTATTAGTAATAAATTTGTTTGCCCCTTGGGCGTACAATAAAAATAAAATGAATACAAAAGATGGGGTTTTAAGTCTCCCATGGACGTTTCCTCTTTGTGTTGAGGTATGAGTTGAGATTCAGCTCCTCGTGAAGTTGCTTTGTTAGCTCCAGGATTCTTTCTTGACTTGCTTTGTAATGAGTCTCAAAAGTATCCCTTTGCTCCTTCAACTGGATCCAGGACCTCTGTAAGTCTTCCATGTCAGTGGGCATGTCTGGGTGAAGGATGGTATAAGAAGTATCTCCTTCAGCAACAGGCTCCATAGTAACTGGCAGGATGGTTGGATATGGCATCATAAGAGTCTGAGCACGAGATCGCACCCATCTGAGATAAGGTTCCATAGGAATAGTGTACTTGGGCTCCAGAGTCTTGCTGTCAACCTTGTTCACTTTACCCCAAGCTCGTATGAACCTTTGACGGTAACCTTGCAGATCGTTGTCGTAGTCGAACATAATTCCTTGAATAAGCATGTCATGAGGACCATTGCTCCAAGCATAACCAAACTGACGTAGAGCTAAAGAAGGATTGTAGGTAATGCCCCCTCTTATGCCAAGGAGTGTCACATTGGGGAATTCACCACAACGGTCAATGATAGTAACATTCTCCATAGATCTAGAGCACCAATGGATATCTGAATGAGAGAGTGACATAATCCTCTTGGACCACCTGAACCCTTGTTCATTCTTCATCACTGATCGAGGAAGGTAAGAAATAAACCACCTAGATAGCAAAGGTATGCAGCACATCAGAGTTCCTCGTGCCTTCGTAGTACGAGTGTGAAGAGAGTACAAGATGTCTCCAAGTAATGTAGGCACTGGGTTGTGACTCAGAAATATGTTGATGGCATGTACGTCTATGAACTGATCTGGATTGGGGAACAACACTAAGCCATAAATCAATAGGGCTAAGATCTCCTCAAAAGCATCATAACTCATAGCCTTCAGGAACATTTGAGCTTTCTCCATCAATACTTTAGCAAGAATACCCTTAACTCCACTCCTTGTTTCTAGGACAATGTCTGATTTCTTCAAATGTAGAGCTGCAACAATGACTTCAGGTTTAGGCTCTTTCTCTAAGCCTGTGAAAGGTCTCTGATCAAGGACAGGTATACCCAGAAGTTTGGAGAACTCTTCTATTGTAGGAACCAGCTGATAGTCAGGGAATGTGAAACAGTGATGTTTAGGGTCAAAGAACTGAAACAGAACACTCATCATGTCTTCATTGAACCCTGAGGTGACTAGATCCAATAGGTGACCATGTCTCTTGATGAACTGGGAGTTTTCAGAAACTTGAGAGACCAATTCTTTAAGCTTAGAAGGTATTCCTACAAAGTTGATCCTGATAGTATTCCTACGAGTAGAAGCCATGACCTGCAACAAAGAACAAAGATAAATCCTTTGGTCCTTGAAATGGTTAGTGAAAATGCTATGCTTATGATGTCATGATGTCATGATGTTATGCTCAATCACAAACATGTGGCACAAACAAACAAGTCACACAATAGCCCTAGGTTTGAAGGCTTGCATGAGGTTTAAAGGTAAGTACCCTCCCCTGAAGTTTAGTTGGTTCATGCTGTCCTACAAAAGTAACCAGGTTCTAAGGGATCTCAATATCATTGATCCTTCACAAGGGTGGTTGTTCAGTAGGCAACTTACTTGCCAACCAAAACCCTCCAAGTTTAGAATCTCAGTGAGCGTAGCATCGAGTATCAACCAACTTCAGTCTTCACCAAAGCCGGTTATCTCACTACTTTCTAAAGGCCAAGATGGGATAACTAGGGTTCTAAAAGTTAGTTAGTGTATTGACAACATATGGCAGCCTCATATTATCCTCAACTTGACTTAAGGAACATAAGCACCAACCAAGAAGTCACACTAACTATGGCCACCAGATCAACCATATCGGTATACGCCTGTAAACCCATATTTTCGACAGACTAAAATTAAGGGTTTAGGGTCATCTTTGTCGAAAGATAACAAAAGGAAGAGAATTCAAGAATTGCTGACAAGGTTAAAACTCCACTATTTCGACAGAAAGGGACATAGTATTCTGGCAGAATAGGTTGGAGGGTTTTTTGTAGCTGAGCGTTTCGACAGAAGAAGGTTTTGATAAAAAAAAAAAGCAGAGTTGGCAGATGTTGGAAGAGTTGTTTCTTCTTTAAAAGGTTTCGACAGTTTGAAGAGGTGCAAGGTTTCGTCACCAAAGAAAGGAATTCAAATTCAAAAGGTTGTAACCTTTGACAGTTGGACACATGGAAGTTTCAGAGAAGAAAATTACATGCAGGCTGACACTTGTCATTTAATTATAGTTTTTCCGTTCTAAGCAGTTATTTTGTTTGTATATAAATAGGATAGTTTGTGTTTAGAATAGGTGTGTGAAAATTGATACAAAATTCCTGTAAAACACTCTAAGTACCCAGTGTGAGAGAAAATGAGTTTGCTATTTGGAACTATGTACGTTTGAACACCATTTATATTTCAAAGTTATTTAAATTACTTATTCATTCTTCAAGTTTATGTCATTTTAAACTTTATTTACTTTTCTGCAAGTTTTTAGCCTTCGACATTTCTTCTTATGTTTGTTTAAAACTTTTACTTTATTTCATTTTAAGTTTGAAACTTTACTTTACTTGTAAAAATCAAAGTCCTTAATACTTTGACAATATTGATGAAACAAACCATAAATCAAACACAAACACTAAGAACAGTTCGACAAAACCAAATGCACATGTATCCCAGGACTTGTTTGGTTGGTCCTGCAAGTAACCCAGTTTTCTGAAGAAATTGGTTAACCAGAGGTTGTTCGCCAGAAACCACTGCGAACAAATTGGCACGCCCAGTGGGACAAGTGCATTTGAAAAAATCTAATAGAGAACTTCTTAGACAAATTGTTCCTTACTACGTTGTATGATTCTTAGAAGCGGTAAACTAGCCGTAACCGACGTAGAGAGACCAAAGAGAACAAGAAGAAGAAACATGGCTAACTTGCCAAATACTTCAAACATTCCTGACGAAACAATACCAGTTTCCAACCCTATCCCTTCGTCAGGAACAATACCAGTGTCTGGCCCTGTTTTAGAACAAATTAGGCCTCCTTTGGGGGATTCCATACCAACGGGTTCAGGATCCCAGAATGTGCCTAGTTCTTCCACCATGGGACAAGCCAGACCCCTTGGAACCCCTCCCCCTGGAGGAAATACATTCAGGCCATATCTGAATTATTCTCAGCCTTTGACTGGGAGGGAACAACCGTATGGAATGCCAACTTCAATGATGGCAAGCCTACATAATTCGTCACCATTATTCTCTGATGCTATGGTTCAAGTGTCATCGCCATTGCAGGGATCAGGATATGGTGGAAATGGAAATAGAATGAATCAAATTCCACCAGGTTTCCATATGCCCGCTATGACAAACCATTCTGCACAAGTAATTCGTCAACAGATGGATGAAAGCAATCATGATATGGTGCAGGCTTTGACACAACAAATGGGAGAAGTGTTCAATCCCTTAATACAAAACACTACCCAAACAAACCAAATATTGGCAGAGCAGATGGCACGCATTGCTGACTTTTTTGGAGTCCCGCAAGCACAGCAAAGAATGCAATTAAATCAGAACCCTGCCAATAGGGCTGTCGAAGAGGAACTTACTATAAACCAAAGGCCATTGGGGAACCCTCATGAAAATCTCAGGGGCCAAGAGGTGGTAGTTGAACAACCTAATGTAGAAGAGCCTATTCGACAGGAACCAAGAAGGATAATAGTCCAGAGAAACCAAAATGCTGATGAAGTATTACAACAGAGAATGCGTTACAATAACATGCCTGTCGAAAATAATATTGCCACCATGGTTGAGAGAATAATGGCACAAAATGGAGTAAACGTAGGATTACAAAGGCCTAGTTATACTTCCCCCTTGTCTGAATTTGTCTTACAACAAGAGTTACCACCAAGGTGGAAAGTCCCCAAATTCACAAAATTCTCAGGGGACACTAGTGAGTCCACCATAGAACACGTGGCACGTTATTTGATAGAGGCAGGAGAGATTGCTAATAATGAGAACTTAAGGATGAAATATTTCCCAAGTTCTTTGACGAAAAATGCTTTCACTTGGTTTACATCACTTCCTGCAACTTCAATTTTTACTTGGACCCAATTAGAGAGATTGTTCCATGAACAATTTTATATGGGACAAACCAAGATAAGTTTGAAAGAGTTGGCAAGTGTCAAAAGAAAATTTTCTGAACCTATAGATGACTATTTGAATAGGTTTAGATTATTAAAAGCCAGATGCTTTACGCAAGTGCCGGAACAAGAACTAGTCGAAATGGCTGCAGGGGGTCTAGATTATTCCATAAGGAAAAAACTGGATACCCAGTACTTGAGAGACATGGCACAACTGGCAGACAGAGTGAGGCAAATAGAAAGACTAAAAAATGAAAAATTTAGATCAAATAAAAACAAGAAGGAAAGAGTGGCCTATGTAGGAATAGTTCAAGAAGATGATTATGACGAAAACGAACCAGTCATTTTCGACCAGCAAGAAATTGATCTCGCAGAATTAAAACAAGGCCCTCCATATTCTTGTAAAGTTTTAGCCCCGTCGAATGGAAAAAATCCAGTCGAAGTGGAAAAGAATGACAGGTTCCCTAAAAGAACCTATACATTCGACATCACCAAGTGTGATGAGATATTTGATTTATTAGTCAAAGATGGTCAGTTAATAAAACCAGCAGGCACTAAAGAGCCTCCTGTAGACCAACAGAAAAAAGAGGTTTTTGCAAATACCATAATTTCTTGGGTCATAAAACTTCTCAATGTTACCTTTTCAGGGATCTTGTCCAGAATGCAATCCAAAATGGAAGGTTGAAGTTTGGAGACAAAGGCAAGCAGCAGATGAAGATTGACTCCAACCCCATGCAGGTTGTGGAGGCCAACTATGCTGAACCAGAAATGGTAAATGTGGTCGAAATGGAGATCATGGCAGAAGAAAATTTTGAAATGGTAGAAGTTACTGAAAGCTTCGACACCAACTTCACCATGATAGAAGCTGCTGAAGGTTTCGACACCCATGTCAATGTGGTGGAAGAAGGTGATAATTCTGCTGACCAGGCTGAGGAAGAAGAAGTCAAAGCTTCTGAAGACTTCGACAACGAGGCTGCCATTGAGACTACTGAAGGTTTCGGCGAAAGAAATACAGTCAAAGTGGGAAGAAGTTTCGACAAGAAAAATTATGAAAAAGATGCTGAGCAGGGGTTGATCTGGGACACTCTAGGAGAGTCGAATGGGAAGTTCGACTTCATGGTGAAATACTCAGCACCACCAAGCTCCAAAACAGATATCAACAAAATCAAACCCACAGGATGGGGAGATTCCTTCAAAAAAGATGACGAAGAGGAGGATAATAAAACCCTCATTGTCCAAAAAGAGGCCACTGAGGGCCTTGACCAAGAGGAGATCAAAACAGCAGGGACTGAAGACAATTCCCTCACTGTCGAACCAATAAACATTGGTACCACCAGAACTGAAGAACATCCTGTCGAAAGGGTTGCACACTGCTGCAAATACATCTATAAGGATTTACACCCAAAAGGCAATGTGAGTCAGTCAAAGGGGAATATCCCAGAGGGAATGATGCTGGTCGAAAAAATGAACAGATTGAAAATTACAACTGAACAGAGTGATGGGATTCATATGGTGGAAATCACTCAAAAGGGAGGACCAGACACCAACAAGGGAAAGAGACGTCAAGAGAAGCATCAGAAGCTGGTTTACCCAGAAGAGAACGAGAGTCTTGTCGAATTCATCCAGAGGTGTCAAAGGAAGAATGCAGAAGTCATGCTTTGCCCAAGATGCAGTGCTGTGTTCGACAGGAAAGCAGCTGATGACTTAGAAGCAGCAGAAAAGACCCAGAGAAAAAGAAATTGGGGAACAGTCCCACCAACCAGAAATGAAAGATTCGACCCAAGAAGAGGGAAGCATCACAGTCAAGGGGTGGGAGAAAGACGTTTCAACACCAACAAACCATCCAACAGACCAAATGATGACAAATGGGTTCAACCTATAAGGGATGCCCAAGGTCAGAAGAGATGGAAGAGTTTTGAAGTGAACAGGGGTCCTTCAATGGAAGTTAAAAAGGAGGCAAGGCCAAAATATGTCTCTGAAAACTACAAAGGGAAGAATCCTATGTCCAGATCCCAATGGAGAAGATTCCAGAGGCAGAAGAAAATTGAAAAGGGAACTGTGGAACACCAAAGGGTTGGGCAGAAGGAAGTTGAATCAAGCAAAGGTGTGCAGATCACAAACAAGGGGATACCTCTGGCAGAAAAAGAGACCCTTCAGAAGAATAGATCTAGTGACACCACGGAAATGCAGAGCACAAACAACAGAATGCCAGTGGACGAAGAAGTCACAGATGAATTTAGTTCAGAATCAGATGCCTCTTTCGACGTAACTTGCAATGTGGTTTCTGTGTTGCCTAGAGATTATGACAGGATAATGGAAGTCGAAGATGAAGAGGATGACATGGCAGATGACAGCATAGGTTTGAAGCCTGTATGCTACTACATAATGAACAATGGCTGTGTCGAAGAGCAAAATGCTTTCTTCGGAAAGCCAGATGACGCAATGAAGGCTCACTTAAAGCCTCTCTTCATAAAAGGAAAGGTAGAAAACGTGGGGGTCAACAAAATTCTGATAGATGGTGGGGCAGCTGTAAATTTAATTCCTCATTACATGATAAAGAGGATTGGAAAAGATGACTCCGACACTAAGCCTCACAATATGGTGTTGTCCAACTATGAAGGTAAAGTAGGGACAACACTGGGAGTAATACAGCTGAACTTGACTGTAGGATCCATCACCAGGCCTACAATGTTTGTAGTGATAACATCAAAGGCAAATTACAACTTACTGTTGGGAAGAGAATGGATCCATGGGATTGGGGCTGTACCATCCTCCATGCATCAAAGGATAGCAATTTGGAGGCCAGATGGGATTGTCGAAAACATAGAAGCAGATCAGAGTTACTTCACAGCTGATGTGAATAATGTCACTGGTCGTAACTTCGACAAAAACCTAGCCCACATAGCACCATGCAATCCTGCTGCTTTCGACCTAACAGCTTCCGACAATGCTTACTGTTCCATGTACCTCCATCCTACGCATGGTTTCCAGTGGGATAAAGAAATAATTGGGGAGACAAATTTCACTTGGGGAACTGCCCATGTCAACCCAACTGGATGGGGGAGTGAATTCAGTGAAAATGACTGAAGTTTCAGCAATGGAAAGGATTTCGGCTTATATGGCCGAAAAACAACTCAGGACGGCCCTTGAGGCTGAAGCTAGAAATATGGCTGTCGAAGGACAACATCCTCAAGAAAATATTGAGGAGCAACATGCAAATCAGAGTTTTGAAGAAGACTCAAATGGCGAATGGCAGAATCAAAGACTTGATGCCATTTATGATGACGAACCTTTGGGGTTCGAAAAGGATCCAACCTCCACCAATATGAAAATGGTGGCACAGGATCCTTTAGAGGAGATTAATCTGGGACTGGGGGCAGAGAAAAGGCCCACTTACATCAGTGCCAAGTTGAATCCTCAACTCAGAGTCGAAATAATCCAACTGCTGAATGAGTTTAAAGACTGCTTCGCCTGGGATTATGACGAAATGCCTGGTTTAGACAGAAGTTTGGTGGAATTGAGGTTGCCAATACTGGAAGGGAAGAAGCCAATAAAGCAGACCCCCAGACGTTTTGCACCTGAGATTCTGTCGAAAATCAAAGAAGAAGTCGAAAGGCTTCTAAAATGCAAATTCATCCGTACAACAAGGTATGTCGAATGGATTGCTAATATTGTTCCTGTGATTAAGAAAAATGGCACATTAAGGGTGTGTATTGATTTTAGAGATCTAAACTCAGCCACCCCTAAGGATGAGTATCCTATGCCAGTAGCAGAAATGCTAGTAGATTCTGCAGCAGGCCATGAGTATTTAAGTATGCTTGATGGCTATTCTGGTTACAACCAGATTTTCATTGCTGAAGAAGACGTTCCAAAAACAGCTTTTCGTTGTCCAGGAGCAATAGGAACATATGAGTGGGTAGTCATGCCCTTTGGTTTAAAAAATGCTGGAGCTACTTACCAAAGGGCCATGAATTCTATTTTTCATGATTTCATCGAAACATTTATGCAAATTTATATAGATGACATTGTGATTAAATCTGCTTCAGGCTTGGACCATATTAACCATCTTCGACAGTCCTTTGAAAGGATGAGGAAGTTTGGTTTGAAAATGAATCCTCTTAAATGTGCTTTTGGTGTGCAGGCAGGGGATTTCTTAGGCTTTGTGGTCCACAAGAAAGGGATTGAAATTAATGAGAACAAAGCTAAAGCAATAATGGAAGCAAAAGCGCCATCGACAAAGAAGGAATTGCAGTCTCTACTAGGGAAAATCAACTTTCTCAGAAGGTTCATCTCCAACCTTAGTGGAAAAACTCAGGCCTTCTCACCTCTGCTTCGACTGAAGAAGGAGGGTTTCACTTGGGGGCAAGAGCAGCAAGATGCCTTCGACAAGATCAAGGAGTATCTGGCAAATCCTCCAGTTTTAATATCTCCTTGTCGAAAAAGAAGCATGAGGCTCTACATATCAGCATCTGACAGAACACTAGGAAGTATGCTTTGTCAAGAGGATGAACATGGCGTCGAAAGAGCCATTTATTATCTCAGCAGAGTCTTAAATGATGCTGAAACTAGATATAGTATGATAGAGAAATTATGTTTATGTGTATATTTCTCTTGTATAAAATTGAAGCATTATATAAGACCCGTTGATGTACATATATCTTCTCATTTCGACGTAATAAAGCATATGTTGTCTAAGTCTATTTTACATAGTCGAATTGGAAAATGGGCTTTAGCCTTGACTGAATATTCTTTAAAGTATATGCCTCTAAAAGCTGTTAAAGGGCAAGTAGTTGCTGACTTTATAGCTGATCACTCCATACTTGGAGATGAGACAAATTATGTCGAAAAAGAGCCTTGGAGGTTATATTTTGATGGTTCCAGTCATAAAAATGGAACAGGCGTTGGGGTGTTAATTATTTCTCCCAGTAAAATTCCAAAAAAGTTCAAGTATAAAATAGAAGGATTCTGTTCAAACAATGAGGCGGAATATGAAGCTTTAATTGCTGGACTTGAAATTTTGTTGGAACTGGGGGCAACAGAGGTCGAAATAATGGGTGACTCTGAGTTGGTGATAAAACAATTGACAAAAGAGTACAAATGTGTCAAAGAAAATTTGATCATGTACTTTGTGATAGCCAACAGACTCCTCAAGAGATTCGACAGTGTAGTCTTTAGACACATTCCCAGATTAGAAAATCAGGAAGCAAATGACTTGGCTCAATTGGCTTCAGGGTATAAAGTGTCGAAGGAAAATCTGATGAAAATTGTCGAAGTGAGAGGCAAAGTTTTATCCACTAAGCTGTCCCCATCTGATTTGGAGACAATGAGATTGGGATATGGTGATGAAGAAAACTTTGAGATTTTCAATGTAGATAATCTAGAAGTTGGAGATTGGAGAAAACCCATCAAAGATTATTTACAAAATCCAAATCAGACAGTCGAAAGAAAGATAAAGTACAGAGATATAAGTTATGTGCTCTTTGGAAATGAATTGTTTAAAAAGACTGCAGAAGGAGTTCTACTAAAGTGCCTTGGAGAGACTGAAGCTTATATAGCGTTGTCGAATGTACACAGTGGTGCATGTGGTGCCCACCAAGCAGGGCATAAGATGAAATGGTTACTATTTAGACAAGGGATGTATTGGCCAACCATGTTGAAAGATTGTGTCGAATTTGCAAAGGGTTGTCAGGAATGTCAAATTCATGCAGGCATACCTCATGTGCCAGCAAGTGAGTTACATTCTATTATAAAGCCTTGGCCATTTAGAGGTTGGGCTTTAGATTTGATTGGTGAAATTCGACCAGCCTCTTCAAAAGGGCAGAAGTACATTTTAGTAGGAGTAGACTATTTCACTAAGTGGATTGAAGCCATACCTTTGATGAATGTAGATCAGGAAGCAGTCATAGACTTCATCCAGAAACACATAATGTATAGATTTGGAATACCAGAGACTATAACCACTGATCAAGGATCTGTGTTTACTGGAAGAAATATGCAGGCATTTGCAAAAGAGACAGGTTTTAAGTTGTTGACTTCGACACCCTATTATGCCCAAGCAAATGGTCAGGTCGAAGCAGCCAACAAAGTAGTAATAAACCTGATAAAGAAGCATGTGGGTAAAAAACCCAGAAATTGGCATAAGACCCTGGATCAAATCCTTTGGGCTTGTCGAACATCTCCTAAGGAAGCAACTGATTCTACCCCATTTAAATTAACCTATGGACATGATGCAGTATTGCCTGTCGAAATCTGTTTACAGTCAATACGAATTCAAACACATCATGAGATTCCATCTGAAATCTATTGGAGTATGATGATGGATGAGTTGGTTGATTTAGACGAAGAAAGGTTGCATGCTTTAGAATTAATAAGAAGGCAGAAAGAGAGAGTCGAAAAGTTTTATAACAAAAAAGTAAAATTTAAAGCCTTTTTAGTGAATGATTTAGTTTGGAAAGTGATCTTGCCCATGGAGAAGAAAGACAGAGTGATGGGAAAATGGTCCCCTAAATGGGAAGGACCTTTCAAAATTCTAAGAGTTTTTTCCAATGGTGCATACGAAGTCGAAGAAATAGAAAAAGACAGAAGAGTGCTGAAAATAAATGGGAAGTACTTAAAGAAGTATAAACTAACATTGCAGGAAATAAAAATAGGAACAAATTAAAATTGCAAACGAAACTTGTCTTCGCCAAACAAATGGCGTGAAATAGCATTACATATAAAAGTGCTAAAAGAAAATATCCTTAAACAAATAAAATTCCTAAGTCCTATTACAAAACTACTGTCGAAGGAAGGTAGCTTTAAGTTCGTCGAAATTTTTCTTTTGAAGTTGGATTCGACGCTCGCAGAGACTCTTGCTGACAGTCATTTCTTCAATCTCCCTGTGAAGTTGCTGGGCTGTTTCTGCATGTTGTAGCCCCTTCTGGAGTTCACTGTCTATTGCTTCCTGATTTGGTTGTTGGAGAGAGGCCTGGCGTTCTTTTTCCTGAAGGATTTTCCTTTGAAGATCAGCAATCTGGGCCTGGTAAGCTTGAATTTTGCTTTCACACTCAGCAGCAGCCTTAGTGTATTCGTCAGAAAGCTTATTCAGCTCTAAAATCTTTTCTGTCGAAGAAGCCACTGTGTTCCATTCTGAAACTTGCTCTTCAGACTTGGCTGTGATTTTTTGGGAAAATTCTTTTTGTCGAACCAGATCAGCACTAACAGAATCAATTAAGGATATCAAATCCATCACCAAACGGCTTTCCTCAGTCGAAGCCTCCAACAAATTGGCACTTTTCAGAAGCTTCTTCAGATCATATTGGGCAGAAGCATTCTCAGACAAGACTTCAAACAGGTCAATTCCAAGGATTCTTGTTTTAATTTCATCCATAATGACACTGATTGGTTGGAGATCAGAAGTGGCCCCTGAAGCTGTCGAACCACTGGGAGAGGAGTCTTGGAAGTTATACCTGGTGTCGAGTAAGGCTTTTAAATATTCAAAGGGTTTTCTAACTTTCAAGCTCTCAATCTCTTCGTGTGACAAGCTCGTCGAATTAGTACCCACAGAAGTTTCAGCAGGAATTTTTGTTGGAGAGGGAATGTGTTGAGAAGTGCCTCCAATGCTCAAGTTGACTCCTGGTTGATTCGACAGAGTGACCTCCTCTTCGACATTTTCTTTGTCAACTATGTTGGTGTCAGTTGGATCTGGAGCTTGTGCATCCTGAGCAATGGCATCTTCGTCAGTTTCTGGTATAGCAGCTGGTGGTGGAAGTGGTGCATCTTGATCTGGAATTATTTTTTCTGCAGTGAAGTCTGGTCGAAAAGGAGAGTTGTTGCCAGAAGATTCAGAATCACTGAGGTCGAGTTCATCCAAGGTTTGAGGTCCATGGACACCTGCATCTGGAGTGGCATCATCTTGGAGTCTTTCAGCCAGAGTCCTCTCAGAATTAGAAGGGACATTGTCTTCTTGGATTGTAGAAGTCTCTTCGACATCAATAACAACCTACAGAAAACATAAAAGAGAGCTATAAGATAAAGATACATACAGTCAAGGCTGGGGATGTTGTTTGTCGAAGTGATTACCTGAGGAATTTCAGTATGGGCACTTGAGTCCCCACTTCTTTCACTCCTTGAGGGAATTTTGCTGACTGGACTGGCAGGTGGAGTTCGTCTTTGGACTATAGATCTTTGAGATGCTACTGTTTTTATTCTTAGACCTTTGTTTCTTTTCAAAGGTTGGGGTTCAGGGGATTCGTCCTCAGACTCTTCGACGCTTTCTTCCTTCTCTTCTGGTTTTCTTTTCTTTGCTGGGGTACGAGTTACCTATAAAAAAGAGAATTGTTCAGTATAAGAAAATGTGGAGTACATAAATAAGGAGGGATGCTCTATTTTGTCGAAACCTTCTTGGCAGTTGTGGGGGATTTTTCGACTGTTTTGGAAGAAGTCCCTTCGCCAGCAGTCTTCTTGACAATTCTAACAACTGAAAAAGAAAAGTTGCATGAACATTGATATAGAAATAAAAAGTTAGAAAAAAAGAGGAATGCAATTTTTTTCGACACCTTCAAGAATGGGTTCGTCCACAGTAACATGTTCTATCCCAATGTGAAGGTGCCCAGTGAAGTTGTCCAGATGATACTTCGTCGCAACCACACGTTCGGCAGGTTTTTTGTTTCTTTCACGAAGCAGTTTTAAATCAGATCCACACACAAACCAATCTGGAAATGGAGGACACAAGGCCACTCCAAATTCTGCAGAAGGGAGTGGAGGGAATTTTGGAGGAAAAGTTGTGAAGGCAAAGTCATAGTGTGCATGTGGTGGAAGAGATGAAGGGAAAAATAACTTATTCAATTTTTCTGTGAATTTGTATTTTAAAGATACTGCTGCCTCGCTTATGGTTCGACGAAGATCATCAGGCCTGTAAATGGTTTCAAAATACTTTTGAAACTTTTGAATTTCTTTGATATGCTGATCTGTACCTTTTTTCTTCTTGTCCTGCACAAAGGTAAAAGCATTTGTCAGAAGAGTAGTGAAGGTTGCTACGTCGAAAAATCTGTTGATATAGTATTCCTTCCACCAGACGTCGAATTCTTCAGTACATAGGAAGTTTGGTAGAAAGATGGTGGGATAAACCTCCAAAGATGGGTCGAAAAACTTGTTGTACAGCTCTAAACTTTTGTCGAAGTGGTGAAATGAGTTATAGAAAATGATAGCACCTTTCTTGTGGTAGATAGGCTTCGTCTTCGTCTGAATTAATCCAAACTGCCTAGCTACCAGATTGGGTTGGTACACAATGAGGGATACCTTTGTGTTGTTAAGACTATGATGGGAGAAAAAGTGCCTGGGCATGAGAAAAGCTTCCCAAATGGAGATATAGGAGTCTTCATCTTTCTGGTTTTCCACTGGAAGTCTTCTGGTAAACCATCTTGGACCTACTTGTCTGTTGGCGAATGGTGCCATTGAAGGAGAAAATTTGTAGCGTTTGGCGAACATCATGATGTAGCCAGTGAATGCTTGTTGAAGGCTTGTGTTATCATCTGTAGGGGTCAGTTGAACCAGCCTAGGCCATTCGACACGCCTTTCTTTTACTGCTTCTTCGATAACTGGCATTTTGATGGGGATGAAATTTTCAAAAGTGGCATTCAGCCATAGTTGTAGGAGCCAAAAAGGGCCTGTAAGACTAATGTTACCTTTGTCCTTAAGGGTTTTGAGGTTGCTTACGCTCTCACTTAAGGATTCATAGAGGTTTGCCAGAAGTAGCTCACTTAGGCAGAATGCAACTCCATTATGAAGTTGATTGGCCATAATAATATAACTTCTGGCCACCTGAAGAGACCTAGTACAGAAAACAAATTTGGCTAACCACAGGGAGAGGAAAGCAATGTGCTCTCTATCAGAGACTTCTTCATTGTTTTCACCTTGGTGATGGGCTATGAAAACAGAATACCCAGCATGCTTTGTGTCGAAGCCTATGGGATCCTTGTTCAAGTGTTCAGGGTTAAAGATTTCCCCTAAGGGACTAAGGCCAGTTATGGCTGCTATGTCGAATAGGGTAGGAGTTATCATTCCACAGGGTAAATGGAAAGTATTGTAAGTACTATCCCAAAAATACAAGGAGGCTAACAGCATGTTTTGGCAATAAAGGGGACCCTCCTTCGACAATTGGATTAAGTCATAAATACCAGTTTTCTTCCAAAACTTTTCTTTGGCTTTTTCGATCCTAGTAAGCCATGCTAGGTAGTCAGAGGGATCTTTCGTCAAAGGGGGACTCCTAAAAATCCTATTTTGGTTTAGATAAGACAGATCTATTTCTGTCGAAGCCATAAGGACTTCAGGTTCTTTTGATGAGGTTTCGACAGGCTTAGGGTTTTTGTTAGCAGCTATGGGTTTAGAAGCAGAATAACAGGGATAAAATTCTTTCAAACGGTTAGGGTCCACAGTGGGATCAAAAATAGGACCTAACATAGCATGATGAACTCCAGAAACAGAAATGGGAATCATTACCTGTGACCTGTAAATGCTTGCCTTTTCCCTTTCATTTGGGGGTTCTGGAAAGTACTGTTGGTGTTGTGTTTGTGTGGGCCCAGATAATACGTGAGCAGGAGGAAGATCCATGGTCTTATTTGTCTTCTTTGCACTGCGGCCAGTAGTGGTCTTTGGAGGAGCCATTGATTTGATGAAGAGTTTGAAAGAACAGAAGCTCTGAAAGGTCTTGAAATGGAGTTTTACGTTTGGGTAAGAGAAGAGTTTGAGAAGGTGAAAAGTGTGAAATGTTGTTGAAAGTGGTATTTATAGAGGTTGAAATAAATGACAAATAATTAAAAAAGGAAAATGAAAGGATTTTCAGTTGGGAAGTGGAGACGTGTGTTTCTGATCCATTGGTGGAAGTTAGAAAGTGGTAGTTGGTAGGAGGCCATGATTTACCTACAATATAGGGGTATGGGAGATTGTGTAAAAACGTGGGCTAGACATGACGTTTTAATAAAGTGGAAATCATGATGTTTTCTTGGGACTCAACAAAATCACTTTACAATAAATGCAACTGACAGGAAGTCAAAGGTCACTTCGACAGCAAAAGATATTTCTCCAAGAATAGTCGAAAACATCTTTGCTGGGGGGCAATTTGTAAACCCATATTTTCGACAGACTAAAATTAAGGGTTTAGGGTCATCTTTGTCGAAAGATAACAAAAGGAAGAGAATTCAAGAATTGCTGACAAGGTTAAAACTCCATTATTTCGACAGAAAGGGACATAGTATTCTGGCAGAATAGGTTGGAGGGTTTTTTGTAGCTGAGCGTTTCGATAGAAGAAGGTTTTGATAAAAAAAAAGCAGAGTTGGCAGATGTTGGAAGAGTTGTTTCTTCTTTAAAAGGTTTCGACAGTTTGAAGAGGTGCAAGGTTTCGTCACCAAAGAAAGGAATTCAAATTCAAAAGGTTGTAACCTTTGACAGTTGGACACATGGAAGTTTCAGAGAAGAAAATTACATGCAGGCTGACACTTGTCATTTAATTATAGTTTTTCCGTTCTAAGCAGTTATTTTGTTTGTATATAAATAGGATAGTTTGTGTTTAGAATAGGTGTGTGAAAATTGATACAAAATTCCTGTAAAACACTCTAAGTACCCAGTGTGAGAGAAAATGAGTTTGCTATTTGGAACTATGTACGTTTGAACACCATTTATATTTCAAAGTTATTTAAATTACTTATTCATTCTTCAAGTTTATGTCATTTTAAACTTTATTTACTTTTCTGCAAGTTTTTAGCCTTCGACATTTCTTCTTATGTTTGTTTAAAACTTTTACTTTATTTCATTTTAAGTTTGAAACTTTACTTTACTTGTAAAAATCAAAGTCCTTAATACTTTGACAATATTGATGAAACAAACCATAAATCAAACACAAACACTAAGAACAGTTCGACAAAACCAAATGCACATGTATCCCAGGACTTGTTTGGTTGGTCCTGCAAGTAACCCAGTTTTCTGAAGAAATTGGTTAACCAGAGGTTGTTCGCCAGAAACCACTGCGAACAACGCCGTACAGTTTCCTTGGTCTATTGCCATTTACCTAAGGTACACTAGATCCGGGTTAGGATCTTTCACACATAAGAGCACCCAACAGATAAGTATAAAGCAAACAAGGCAAACAATTTTAAAGTGATCTAATTCCTAAGGGTACCCCTCTTTTATTAAATCCCCAGCAGAGTCGCCAGTTCTGTAACACGGTGGGAGAACTGACTTTGGTTAAATGTTGCGGATAGCAAGAGACGCCACCGACTTTTATTTTATCCAAAAGGAAAGGACATAAAAGAACAGGAAAGACCTTAAAAAGATTTTGAGTTCGGGGGGTAGGTTATGTAAAGGGAAGGTGTTAGCACCCTTTACATCCATGGTTATCCATGGGCTCTTAGTTACTTAGCTCACTTTAAACTGTTTTGAGAAGTGTAGTGTGTGATTAAAAATTTTCTTAAGTACTTTATAATGATCCTTGTACGAATATATATAAAGACTTTATTTTGAAAATTGTTTGAAAATGTGAAGTGTTATTGAAATGTTTTTGAATGAGTGAGCAAGTACTTAAGAGGAACCTACCCTAAATTAAATCTTTTATGTTCTTAAATGTTCTTTCAATGGTAAGACTATCCCTATTATTAAGGAATAGGTAGTCATTACCTTGGATGTTTAAGGGACAAGTGAAGGGACATCTGTGATTAGGCAACTGTAAGGTGTATTAGCAATTCGAAGGGACTTATCATCTTTTATTCGAAAGGGACAAGATCATTTACGAAGGCAACCATAAAGGGACTTGATCTTATAATTCTTTAAAGGGACAAGATGATATTAATGAGAGAAGGGATTTTGCTTTATACACCTTACTTGACCTTTTATTTAGGCAACTTGAGAGGTATCCTTAAGAATGTGAGATGGCGATCAAAGATCGACTTATGTGTGTGCGTGTAACAATTTAAATATTTATTTTATAATTAGTGATCTAAATTCAATTTTAAGATACAAACATGTTTACACTCCCTATTTTACTAACCATGGCAATTTAAATAAATAATAAAAATTCTACAACTATTACATAATTTGTACAATTACATCATAATAATAATAAAATAATTTAACTAAATAAGCATATAATAAATAAATAAATAGGTTAGTAATAATAAATACAATAAATATAAAAGAGGTTAGTATAATAATATAATATAAAAAATAAATTAAAAATTCAAATTTAAATAAATAATCATTTTTTAAGAATTTTAAGAAAAGAAATAAATAATAATAATTATATACTAATAAATATGATTAATAGTTTAATAAATTAATTATATATATATATATATATATATATATATATATATATATATATATATTAGAAATATTTAATAATTATAATTATACAAGCATAATAAAAATAAGAAATTATAATCATAAAATAAAATTAGGATTTTGAATTGTTTTAGGAAAATAAATTAGGGTTAATTATTTAATCTAAACTTAATTAAATTATTTATATAAAAAAAACTACATACAATAATAATATAAACAAATTATAAAATAAATATATACAATTTAACTTTAAAAAAAAATTAAGATTTATAACATAATTAGGGTTTATAAAGAAAATAATTAGGTTTTACGTATAAAAATATTAGGGTTTATAAGTTAATCTAAATATAATTAATAAATTTATATACAAAAATATATATACATATTAGAAATATTTAATAATTATAAACAAACATAATAAGAAATTAAGATTATAAAAGAAAATTAGGACTTTGGATTATTTAGAAAAATAAATTAGAGTTTATAATAAAAAAAAATTAGGTTTTCATATTAGAATTATACAATATCAATTTAAATATAATATATACATTTTTTTTTAAATAAATAACAAGTTATATATTTTTTTAGAAAATTTTTAGAATATATAAACATTTACATATTAATTTAAATTTATAAAAATAAAGTTTAAATAGAAAAAGTTTTTTTAGAGATTAATTTGATTAAAAAAAATAAATAAGAAATTAAATAAACAAATAAACCTAAAAAAACAAGAAAAAGCCAAAAAAACAGGACCTGGGATTTGAACCCAGGTCCTTTACCTGAAAACACAAGAGAATCACCACTGGGCCAGCCTGCGCAGCTGATCAATATCCTCATTCCATTTTGTTTTGTTGTTACTCTGGAAAAACAAAATAAATTGAGCAAAAAATGCCCTGAGGCTAGTTTCAAACCAAGCTCCTTTGCAAGCCAAGCAAGACGTCTTACCACCAGGCCAGCCTGCGCGCTGTGACATATAAACAGAACATATATATTATAAAAACAAACTGAATTTTGAATTCCAAGAATTCGCGCCAATGGACTCGTCTTCTTCCTCAGACGCTACGGAATTACCTGCGAATTCTTTTACCAATTTTCCTGCGAAAAATATTTTGGCAGCTAAACCTAGATTGTTAGAACATCATAAAAGTTGTACCAATAATCAAAATTAATTACACCATTTGATTCCTTATGACCTATACGTTCTAATGGCATCATCCATAAGTCTTTAAACCTCTTAAATAAGAAGATCCCAAATGAGGGTTTGAAACCCTAGCCATGGCCGAATACGATTCCTGCACGAAAACTCAAAACCAACCATCCAGAATCGTTCTATGATATATTATAAACAATCTTAAAGCATCAATAACAATTTATATTAAGTATAACCATGGATTCGAAAAATTTCAAAACACACATAAAACCAGATTCGATTAAGGGCATTCATGCTGTTTTGGATGCATATGACAATTGAAACATGATCAATGATGTTCAGGGAGAAGATTGGTGTCCTTAATTCACCTTCCAAATGAAGCATTTTTGGGCTTGGCTTGTGAGACACAAAGTTGTAGAGAATTCAATTTCCTTCAAAATGAGCTTTGGATGGAAAATTTTTGATGAAGCATGTGAAAGTTATGGCTGGTCAAAGTTCAGTTGACTTTTCCTGTGAAAACCCTAATTTAGAAACTCCTGATTCTTGATGATCTGAAATCTCCTTGATGAATCATGATCAACCCTTGATCAAATGATGAATTTTACTTCATATATTTGATGTTGGCAAAAAATCATGAAGTTTGACTTTGGTTTGACCACAGTTGACCTCAGTTTGACTTTTTAACTGCTTTGACTGATTTTAACCTATCTGATCATCTGACTGAGCAAATCTTTTGGGAAAATCTTGAAACTTGACATGGGGATTCTTGAACATATATAAGATGCTATGAAGCTTATTTGAAGTCTTGGAAGTCCATTTAGCTTGATAAAAGTCAAAACCCTAGCTTAAGATGCATTGCTTAAGAGGATGCATTGTCTGAGGGAATTGTCAAATCTTCTGACTAATTGTGAACTTTGTGAACCTTGTGAACCTCATGAGATGTCTTGTGAACCTTGTGAACCTTGTGAGCCTCTTAGTACACAATGTCTTGTCTTGTGAAGGGCAAATTTTGGGGTGCAACAGCTACCACTATTCCTACTCATATAATGGTTATATAAAAATAAAAAATAAACCAGACTTGGTCAACTAAAGCTCTTGTTAAAACTTAACACAAATAAAACTAGTTAAATAAGATCTAGCCAGAACAATTAAAATCAAGGTTAAACCTCTAATAAAAGTCAAGAAACAAACTCTAAACATCCATGCTAACAACTAACAATTAACCTAAATGATGCAAGACTATTACTAATTATAGACAGGTAGTGTGTGATAGAAAAAGGCGCATGAATTAATCAAAAAAGATAAATTAAACAAAGAAATTGAAATAAAAACTTGAGAAATTTAAAAATTAATTTAGAAGTGAGAACTTGAAAATGAATATAAATTAAATTTTGAATGGATTAAAAATTAGAGAATGATTTTAAAAACTAGAATTAGAAATTGAAATAAAATTTTAAAAATAGGGACTTGAAAATAGAATAAAAATAGAAATAGAGATTAAAATTAAAATGAAAACACGAAAAATGAATTAAAAGTTAGAAATGAGAAGTAGAGATTAAAATAAAAAATGGAAGCTTGGAAGTGAAAAGAAATTAAAATTAAATTTATAAATAACTTGAAAATGAGTTGAAAGTAACAAGAAAACAAATCTTGGAATTTTCCTTTAAGTGCAATGAATGTATGATGAGAGCAGTTAGGGGTAAAATTTGGGGTGTGACATTCATCTTGCTGACCAAGCACACAACCCATGAAATCTTCCAACACAGTCAAGTACATAATCAACGGTCTACCTTCCACCGGAGGAGACAAGATATGAGGTTCAAGAAGATATTCTTTGATACTTTCAAACGCCTTCTGACAATCATCTGTCTAGACACAACCTTTGTCTTTCCGAAGCAACTTGAAGATCGGAGCACATGTGGCAATCATGTGAGAGATAAACCTCGAAATATAATTCAAACGGCCCAAGAATCCTCTTACTTGCTTTCAGTTCTTGGAGTAGGCATTTCCCGAAAAGATTTCACTTTATCAGGATCAACTTCAATGCCTCTTTGGCTGACAATGAAACCTAACAACTTTCCAGAACGTACACCAAATGTGCACTTGTTCGGATTCAAATGAAGCTTAAACTTCCTTAACCTTTGAAACAACTTCATCAAATGTTCAACATGATCCTCTTCAGTCCTCGACTTAGCAATCATATCATCAACATATACCTCAATTTCTTTGTGCATCATATCATGGAAAAGTGTGGTCATAGTTCTTTGGTATGTCGCACCAGCATTCTTCAATCCAATGGGCATCACTCTGTAGCATAATGTTCCCCATGGTGTAATAAATATGGTATTTTCCATGTCCTCGGGTGCCATCTTTATTTGATTATAACCGAAAAATCCGTCCATAAAAGAGAACACATCAAACTTAGCCGTATTATCTACCAACACATCAATGTGTGGCAATGGAAAATCATCTTTTGGACTGGCTTTATTCAAATCTCTGTAATCAATACATATTCGGACTTTTCCGTCTTTCTTTGGAATAGGCACAATATTGGCCACCCATTGAGGATAATTAGATGTCACAAGAAAACCTGCATCAATCTGCTTTTGAACCTCCTCTTTGATCTTTACTGCCATATTAGGATGAGTTCTTCTCAACTTTTGCTTCACAGGTGGACATTCAGGCTTCATCGACAATCTATGCTCCACAATATCAGTATCAAGACCTGACATGTCTTGATAAGACCAAGAAAATACATCAACATACTCTCTAAGAAGTTCTACAATCCTCTTCTTAACATCAGGACCAAGAAATGCTCCAACTTTGACTTCTTTCTTATCATCTTCAGAACCCAAGTTGACCATCTCTATAGACTCTCCATGAGGCTGAATAACCTTCTCCTCGTGCTCAAGCAAACGAGACATCTCATCAGGAATCTCTTCAACATCATCTTCCTCAGCTTCGAACACAGGGAATTCAAAGTTGGGAGTGGGCATAGGATCATTGTTTTCAATGGGTTTATCAATCAATCTGCACAATGATTTTATTTTTATTTTAGAGTATGAACAAAAGTACAAACATTATGCAGATAAACAATGGTTATTTTTATTTTGGGTTTTTTATGTTACCATTTTTCAGAATAAAGAAAAAAGGAAAAACACAAATGGAAATAACAAAATAACATTTTATTGATGATGATAAAATTTGAAACAAAGCCCGACAAACATCACTTTCACCTTGGGCAGAGTGAAAGGATTTTTTTTGAAAGAAAATAAAACAAATTACTTTGAAGCATGAACAATAAAAGGAACATCAACAGTAATCCAGTTCTTGCAAATCGTTTCGTGCGTAACAAAGTTAGGAATTTCTTCATCTTCATCATCTTCAATGATAGAACCGACCTCCAGATCAGGTCTAAAAGACTCATAAGCATTTTCTCCTTCAGAATAAGATCTAGGGTCTTCCAAATAAGGTTCCCAAAGGTCATATGGAATCTCTTCTCCATGATCGTCTTATAAACCATAATCGTCCTATATGATTGTAGCAGCAAAATGATCCTCTACATTACTACCTACCATGCTCACAGACGTATTACCATGCTTCGGAAGCAGATTTGTCTTCACATTTGGATTAACATCATTGAAGGACAGAACATTTCTCCTTATCAATTTCTGCACTTCAAACTTCAATGGATAATAGTTCTCAACATCGTGCCCCGGGGCACCTTGATGAAAAGCACAGTGAGCCTCTGGCTTATACCACCATGGGATAGACTCTGGAACTGGAGTTGGAGAACATATTTGCACAAGATTCTTCGCAATCAGAGATGGAAGCAAATCCGCATACAACATTGGAATGGGTTCAAAATTTGGCTTAGCACGAACCTGTTGATTACCACCCTATTACACAGAAAGTTGTTGATAACGAGAATGATACTTTGGAGTTGTTGGCACAGTGGGAGTCACATTAATCATCGGAGTTACAGAAGCTACATGCTGCTGATGACGATTCTCACGACCACGAGGTCTTCTGTAACTTTCACGAGACACAACATTAGTCTTGCCTTCTTTCTTTTTACCAAAGTTAAACCTCTTAGAACTCGAGCCTGCACTAATCTCTTGGCTCAACCGTCCCTCACGAACACCTTCTTCTAAACGCATCCCCATACTCACCATTTTAGTGAAATCATAAGGAGCACTTGCTATCATCCTCTCATAGTAGAGAGAACTTAAAGTCTTCAAAAAGATCTTTGTCATCTCTTTCTCTTCTAGAGGAGGAACAATCTGAGCTGCTAGCTCGCGCCATCTCTGAGCATACTCTTTGAAAGTCTCTTTATCCTTCTGGGACATAGCACAAAGCTGATCTCTATCCGGTGCCATATCAATATTATACTTGTATTGCCTAACAAATGCCTCTCCCAAATCATTGAAAGTCTTGATTTGGCTATTATCCAAACTCATGTACCATCTCATAGTTTCATCAGTCAAACTATCCTGGAAATAATGAATCAACAACTGATCATTGTCTGTCTGAGCAGACATATTTCTAGCATACATAGTCAAATGACTCACAGGACAAGTGTTTCCCTTATACTTCTCGAACTCAGGCAACCTGAACTTGTACGAAACTTTGACATTAGGGACCAAATAGAGATCATAAGCGTCTTTTCCGAACAAATCCTTATGCTTCAAGGCTCTCATCTCCTTCTGTATCTCAGCAAAGCGACCTTGAAAATCATCAAGTCTTTCAATCACACCAGCACCTTCACTGGGCTCAGCACAGTAAATCACTTCATCATGGTGCAGAATAGTGTGCATCACAGGCGGCGAAATAGTCATTACTGGCGAAAGAGTATTAAATGCAGCAATCTCAGGAGGAGGAGGATGATAACCAGCAGGAATGAAATCAATCGGCATGCCCCACGGTGTGCTAGAAGGCATGCGATAGCGAGGAGAAAGGACAGTTTCAACAGGAATTGATGCAGTGACAATCTTAAAGATGATTGTATTATGAACGGGAGAGTTAGAAGGAGGTGGCTGATTCTGAGCAGCCACCAAGCTTTCCATCATGGCAGTAACTCTTTCCAAGCTTTCCCTCAGATATGCAACTTCCTCGCGCAACTCGTGATTCTCTTGTTGTAAGCTTTTCTACATCTTCTTCCGATTAGCTCGAGTATCGACTTTATGAGTCAGCTTGACAGGAGAACTGAATGAAGACCAAGAAACAACATAAGATCCCTGGAGAACACTCAAAAATCAAGAAAAATGCGGGTATGATGCATGGTATGCGTATGCAAATGCAAAGATTTCAAAGGATTATAAGATAAATTGCAATATTTATAAAGAAACACTTTTTGAAGTACTTAAAAACTCATTCTCATTAAAATCAAAGTAAGGATTACAAATGAAGTACATGCCTCAACAATCCTAATACATGAGAGAAAAAGTAAACTAGGCCTAGGGGATCACATCCGAAGAAAATCCGAATCCTGGCTGGTACTTCATGTGAATCCTCTTAATCTCTTTCTTGTACTGATTCTCCATGTCTTCCTTATCCTTCACCAACTGGTCAACAATGGCCTTCCAAGCATCGGACATAGGAGGAATGGTAGATGGAATACTAGAGGAAGATAAATCCTCTCTTGGCCTCTTCGTAACACGCCGCTCAAGTAACTCAATAAGATCATCCTTCTCCTTTAGTTGCTCTTGCATCGTCGTCCTCTCAAGTAGCCATTCTTCTTTCTCTTTCTTCATCTTGTCCAACTCTTCTTGAAGAGCAACCTTCTCATCGACGGGAGGAAGAAAAGCAGACAATGGTAGCATAGGAAACAAAGGCTCCTCAGATGGATAAGGCATCTTGAGCTTGGAAGCCCTAGATCTAACCCACTGAATGTAACACTCGGAGGGAGCAATGTGTTGTCTTCCCAATTGACCCTTCTCTTTCTGATGAACCGCATGCCAAGAATGAGCAATCCTTTTCTTCATTTCTACATGATCTGCACCATTAAGAAAGAAGAAACGGGATAAGGAAAGGTTGTTTGGTATGTCCTTCAAACAATATCCCAACTGTCGCCTAGCAAGAATAGGGTTGTAACTAATTCCCCCATGTGTACCGAGAAGAGGTACGTTAGGAAATTCTCCACAACTGTCAATAAGCACTCCAGTATCATAATGGGAACAATACCAAGTCATATCCTTATGAGAAAGAGACATAATCCTTTGAGACCATCTTCGCTTCTCTCTATTATCCTTGAAGATGTTAGACTTTGGTAGGTGCGAAATAAACCACCAATAGAGAAGTTATACACAACACACAATCTCTCCATCACCTTTGGAGGTCCTATAATGAAAGGCATGATACATGTCTCCAACCAAAGTAGGTACCGGATTTCTCTTCAAAAAAATCTGAATAGCATTCTCATCCATAATACCATCTAAGTTAGGAAACAAGACGATCCCATAAATGAGCAAAGCAAGAATAGCCTCAAATGCATCCTTATAACCCAAAGTAAGAGAAGTAGAAGCTTTCCCCATCAAGAACTTAGCATTAATACCACGAACACTCCCTTTTGGAAGAAACTTCCCATTAAGATCGGACTCCTTGAGAAAAAAGGCTTTGGCGATGACTTTGGTTGTAAGCTCCTTCTCTAAACCACTGAAAAGGAATTCCTTGTCCAAAATAGGTAAACCCATCCAATGAGAGTACTCCTCCAAGGTCGGCACAAGCTGATAATCAGGAAAGGTGAAACAATGATGCAACAGATCATAAAACTGAGCTAAGGTAGGGAGAATCCCCTCTGGTATATCGGTATCCAAAATATACAAGAGGTTTCCATAACACTTCTGGAACTCCTGGGTGTCAACCACTAATGCTCCTAGCTTTCTCAACTCCACTATATTAAGATTCTTGAAGGTGTACTTCTTTGTGTTCCTCCTTTCAAAATTCATAACCATAGACATCTGAAATTTTGCAAAAGTTCCTTATGAGTCCCTTGAAATCTCAAAAGCAATGCTCATGAATGCATGAGTGCATGTATGCAACAACCACAAACAAGATCACACAAAGCACACGGGTTTAGGTTCCGAGTCACGAGCATGAAGTCAAGGTAACAGGACACCAACCCACACAGGTAAGTACTAAGGTTTTGTCTTTATTGTACCTGCAAAAAACCAAAAGGGTGCTAACAGAGGTGCCCAAAGTTAACAAGCATCTTTAGAATATTATCAGTACGTTGGATTACTCCCCAACTGATTACATTCTTAAAATAGACCTCGTCCGAGTGTAATATCGCGTGACAACCACCTTAGGTTTACACCCGAATGGTTTCTGCACTACGTTCCTAAATTGGCTTGGATGGGTTAAGGGTTCTACAGTCCTTAGTATGATCAGCTCAAGGTCGGAAAATAATGCCACGTATGATTACTCATCATGATATTGATAATCCAAGAGAGCCTAACCGAGTGGAGATTATCAAATTGATATAGCTTTGGACTACTCCATCGCTTATCGCTTCGAATATCGTCGTCCTATCATAAGTTCAACTCAGATCCGGGATAGAATCTATCTCACTCACAGAGGATCACCAAAACCGAAACAGAACAAACAAATAACAAACAAATCAAACCAAAGTAGTAAATAAATCAAAGTAGGCCGAATCCACTTAGAGATTACTCCCCAGCAGAGTCGCCACTTTTCTGTAGCGATAAAAACATGAGTGTAACCTATTGGTTAACTTAACTCAAAGTAAACAGAGTCGCCACCGCGCTTTTATTTTATTCCAAGAGGAAAAGGAAAAAAGAGTGAATAAATCCTAATGAATCTAAAATCAAAAAGCTAAAGAAACACAACAGAGATACAGGTAAGGGCATATGTTACACAATGGGAAGGTTTTACGCACCCAAAATGTATGTGGTACTCCACGGGAGCCCTTTGAAAAATTTACTGCTTTTGGTTTGGAAATGGTTTGCAAAAATGAGAGTGGAGGGATGAGAAAAGAATTATTTTTAATATTTTTGTGTTTGGAGAGGTTTACCACATCATGCCTACGTACCCACAAAGTGCAATGCAAGATCAAAACCCCGTAGTTCGTGGTACAAATAGTGAAAAAGGTGGGTTATGATTTATTTTATTAAGTGAAGAGAATCTGTCATCTTCAAGTGGAAAGCCTAACAAATATACCATAAGAATGAATGCATGGACTCATACATCATTATGGGGAGGGCGCCAACTCGGATAAAATCGACAAGTATGCCACCAAACCCCCACAAATGACAAGAGACTTAATTACATCAAACTACAACCATGGAGATTGAGAGAGTTGCACCCGACTAAAGAATAATGACTAATAATCGACACTTTTAAAAAGAAAATGAAAAAAAGTGCACAAAGGCACAAAACAACTTGAATGAGTTTGATTCTTTTTTTTTTAATTAAGGTCAACATGATTAGATTCATTGATTTTAAAAGAAAAAGAAAAAGAGTAAAAGCCACTTGACAAAAGTCAATGTTTTATTTATTAAAGAGGTGATGATTTAAAAAAGAAAGAATCCTTTGAAAAAGGGAGAAGGTTTTGAAAATTAAAGAATGGGAGGAGATGAAGGGACTATCCTAAAAAAGAAAATAAGGAGATAAGGGAAGAAATATCTAACCAAACTTGATGACATTCCAAATTATGAGCATAAGAGTTCCATCCTTATAAGCTAGAAAAATAGCCAAATAAAGGCAAATTCCAATTTCATGAAGATCAAAGCAAGGGAGAGGAATCCTAAAATCTAATTCCAAAATCTCCATTCCAATGCCAAGGATAGTAACCAAAAGTCCAGAAATTGAAGTCACAAGTTTTTTTAGAAGTTTAATCCTTTATTAATGTTTTTGTGTCCAAATGGACAAATAGAAAATCAACATCAAGATAATAAAAACAAATAATAAACATGATATGGATGAATAAAGAAAAATAGAATAAAGGCAATAAAAGTGCAAGAAATTAAATGTTAGTAACAAAAGAATTAAAGTGCAAGAATATAAATATTAACAATAATAAAAGTATAATAATATTCACATAATAATGGTATGGTGAACTTAATCAACCACAACCAAAAAGAAAGAGTAACCAAAATCGAAGGCAACTCGATCCGCTTAGCATCTTACACTATAGCAAATAATCAAGGTAAACCGAACCGAATTCAATGAAATTTGAAAGGAGATTGGGAGACCCAAAGCACCTACGCATTAAACATTCATAAGTCTCGATTCTTAATGCAATATGATTAACCACTTTGGGATTACGCGATCAACAAGAGATCCGGTCCACGAAAGTGAAAGTACCCAATTAGATTTTTATTCTGAAGTAGGGACAAATTTAGGTCTATGTTAAGCAATCGCCGAGTAATTTACGAAGTAATTACCCTACAAATGAGGCCACCACCACCAATTAAGGTGTATAATGAGTGCTAATGCATGCGAGATAAACGATATGTAAATCGCTATCCGGAAGCAATACAGCACGAAAATAAAGGTGAATACCAAATTGAGCCGCACTCATAGTATTCTTCCATCCTTAAGTTCAATCACTCATCTTGGTGGATTCAAGCATGAAAATGTATCACTAATGCAAAGTACCTTAAATGAATTGAATAATCCACTTAAAGGTAGTTTTGAATTAATGAACATTAACTACTCTAATCTACACCCAAAGTTCATTGGAATTAAGGAGAAATCACTCCTAAAAGTGCTTCCCAAGGTAAAAATAAAAAGGAAGAAGATGAAGAAGCAAGAGGAACCAAAAAGGGCTTGAAACAAGCCAAGAAATTCAATTCTGACTTGCGTTAACCGGTTAACGCATATAGTTAACCGGTTAACGCATATGGTTAACCGGTTAACGCTGAAGCAGCAGCAGAAAATATGCAGAAATTCAGCATTGATCCATTTCCAAAACTCTTTCAAAACATTTAATGATCATGATCTGAATTTGTACGAATTTTAAAACCAAAATACAGTGGAATCCCTGCAATCAAACAACAAATAAAGATCCAAAGGATCTAGAATTAAAGGAATCAAAGATCTACATCTTGAAAAGTTGATGGTGAGTATGGGTTTGTGGGAGGAGAGGAATTACCAAAGTCACTTCTTTAAATTGAACCAAGTCAGGCTAGATCTACTGCAATTGATGATCAAAATAAGGAAAGGATGAAGGTTTAGCTCAAGTTAATCAAGAATTCAATGTGAATTCTTGATAACTTCAAAAGAAAGAAAGTGAGATTTGGAAAATTTTGGTGTTGGGGGAGTAATTTGCAAGAGGTTTTGTGGCTATTAAAAGCTTGTAGAAATTTTTGCAAGGTGAATTTGGCTCTCTAAAGCTTGTGGAATGAATGAAATTGTGGTCCTATTTAAAGGCCTTACGTATGGAAATTTGGTGGGATGGAAATTGCTTTGGTAATTTGAATTTAGGTTTGGTAATTCGAATTTTGGTGGGAAATGGAAAATAGTGGTGATTAATGAGGGTTTATGGTAGGAAATGATCAAAGTGATGTAGAGAAATCAGAAACCAATGGATCTAGAATATTCCAAATAAATCAATCATCTAAGGGTGCTGAATTTGAATAAAGAATTCAAATTTCGCATTGGTTAACCGGTTAACGCATTTGGTTAACCGGTTAACCAAGCTGAAATTTGAATTTTTTATTCAAACATGGTTGCTTGGTTGTTTCGGCCCGATTCTTGTTGTGCGTCGAAGAAGTAAACACTTGATCCTTAGAAATCCTTTGAGTGAATCAATTAACTTAGGAAATCCTCGATCAGATAAATTTGAATTATTTGCGGATCAACTTCGACTTTTGTTCTGTGAAATTTACTCGAGCTGCAGGACTACTATTTTTGGCATTTTGAATGGTTCCTCTTCCTGAAAAAAAAAGTTAGTAAAAGGAAACAAAATGTTTTTGGATTTTGACTAATGGTTAGTAAAAACAAACAAATAAAGTAATTAAAGACAACGGTGATCCCCTGCGAGGCATAAACCTAACCCGAGAAGAACCGTGCAACCAGTGCGATCTTGTTTGTATGCAAGATGCAGATGAAAATGCAAATAAAAACTTAGGGCAAAAATTTGGGTGCAACAGACATCCATCCATTATCCGAATGGAGCGAATGAGTCTGAACTTCAATAATTCGACCATCAACGTCATGACTTGGTTCAACCTTTCATTTACTATTTATTATTTATATCTATGTTAACATGCCTCAGTTCAGAACTTATTCTTTTCAACCCTTTTTTCTTTCGTCAACAGCCACACGAAAAGGAGAAAGAGAAAATTACCGATGAGTTGAAAGAAGCACAGAGAGTAGCCGATGAAACAAGTGAGAAACTTAGGGAAACATTGGTGGCACAAAAGCGGACTAAGAAGGAATCAGACGTACAAAACATCCCATATGTTGAATTTGAGCAGGCTAGATTTGAAACTTTGAAGAAGACGGGAGCGGAATGGCGAATATGCCTTGAAAGTGTGAGAAATGAGCATGCCTTTCGTTTACTATTTCTTATTTATAACTATACTAACATTGCTCGATTAAGATCTTCTTCTTTTCACCCGATTTTTTTCAACAACAGCCGCACGAACCCATCGTTAATCCCGTACTGGTCCAGCAACCACCTGAAGTCCAGCCACCTGCGGAGGTCCAACTCTAAACTCTGTAATTTACATCTAACATCATTTACATTTTTTTTTATTGACAACGCTAATGCTATCATTTTGTTCCACATGTGAAACTACTGCAACAACTTCCTGAATATCCCGTCCCAGTCTATGCACCACTTGCTGTGCAGCAATAAAGGAACAAAAGGAGGAGGAGGAAATCATCAAAAAAGCGGCGAACATTAGAGGTATCATTCAGATGTTGAAGAAGAAGAGCCACAAATCTTTGAGCCTGACGATGATGACGAAGCGGACTGCAATTGGGGAAATTTTTTCTCGGGTCTAAGATTTCGATTTCGTGATTGAAACAACAAATGTATTTATACTAATCATATAGATTTGGTCATGTTTATTTGTTTAGTAATGAACTGATACTTATATCATTAACCTTTGTAAGAAATCCATGAATGCTATGAATACTTATGTCCCTTTTGAGTGACTTTTTCTTTAAAAGCAAAATAATTATATGAATAGTACCCTTTTGATAGTCTGTTTGGTTACTGGTGGTGGTTATGGTCTTATGTATTTATGGCATGCTTAAGCTATATACTCAGGTTATTGCAGTTTAGCATAATATTATTGTATTGGCTTATGGTCTATTTCGAAAGAACCACACATATAAATAGATCTATTTCCAAAGTACCAAACATATAAGTATTTTTGAACTCTTACAAATTTGATATTTTTAAACAATTTGAATGTGTTTACAACTACATATGAAAACAACTCTTTTAAATTATATCTCATTTCAACATTTACTACATCGGATAAATATTCTTAATAATTTTTTAGATTCTTTTATTTTGAGACATTGTATTTAATCCCATTGAATAAGTAAACATGTTTAGTCATCACAAACCATTATTATTTATGTTGTTAAAGACTCAATGTATTATATAAATTAAGTTTTTTGCATTTCATTTTCATATAATACAAATTGCACTTTTATATGGGCCATAACCTTTATACAACAAGAATTACTATGCTTTTAGTCCAAGTGAAATGTTGCAGAGGTCTAACCCATGACTTTATTTACTTTTTCATTTTCAGTTTAACTCACTATTACAATATGTTGTTGACCTAAGTTTTGTTTTCCCTACTCCAACTTCACTTTCTGCAAAATGATCGCGCCATGACAGAAGGAAGTAAAGACCAGAGGTAATTCGCTTTCTTCCATGTCTGTATTTATCTTTCTAATGTTTATTTTCCTATCTCATGATGACGAGATTTAGGGTAAATATGATCCAAGGGAAATGGAACTCTTTAAGTTATTCAAAATCGTTTACGAAGACTTTGTTTATGAATCACAATAACGACCTCAATGGTGTCTTCTGCGGAATGTTAATTTGTTTTCTTTTGGTTTTCCGTTATGGATGATACAAATTCATAAATACCTGTTTCAATCGATAATATTTATATCCCAAAACCCTAATTTTGTCATTTTTCATTTTCTTATGCTTTATGCTTTATACTTTATGATTTTCGTTTTCCATACTCATTTCATGTTTGTATTAGTTTAAGTAGCCGACGCACTGTAAGGGAATCAAAAAGACGCAAACTTATGATGCAACTTGACTACATGAACTATCAGGAAAAACATGAATTGGGAAAAGGGGAAAATGTAATGATGTCTTATGAAGATTATACATACCTAAAAAAACAGCAGTGTTCAAAGGCATCGTGTTTGACTCTACGATGGTATATCCATCATTCTGATGCTTTTGATTGTTTCCATTCTGATTTATCTTTAGTTAAATATATAGTCATTATTGTTAATACTATGTTTTGCTACCATTATAAGTGACGACGGAAGTGAAGCGTCAAGAAGAATGACTATGGACTTGGCTTACCTCCAAGCTGAGGAGGCAACTCTTCTTTCAATGAGTGCCACCGTAAAAACTGCGGATGCATCTCATAAAGGTAACAATGTTTTTCAACAAAATCAACAAGTAGACAATAATAACCTACTTGTTAAGAAACACAAGTCAAATAACCACAGAAAAATTAAATCAGCAGAATAGTCCCGCATTAATATATCTTCAGATAGTGAACGGTATCACTCTGTTCAACACATTTAGTTGCTAATAACATTCTTCGTATTATAATTGTTTTTAACTGACTGTACGTATACTACCTGATTAATTACAAATATCATTTTGTCTTTCCGATATAGTTCTGATGAGGATTCATGTGTAAGGGTTATTGGACGAGGGCCATAATATTTTGTTTGGAAACGAAAGATACGAAACCCGAATACAACAACTAATCTGCTTGTAAGTCAACAACTTTACATTATTTATAACCGGTGTTTTCATTTCCATTCACATGTTACTGATAATGTTTTCTTCCTTTACTTTTAAGAAAATCCCTCAAAGGTAATTAGGGAATGCATCCATTTTGGACAGAGAACAATTGATATAATTGATGTTGACAACGACCAAACATACGAATGTGAAGTGCATCGTTCGAACAAAAAATATTTGACGCAAATGTTTATTGGTCGCGGTTGGTATCAGTTTGTTGTGTACAAGCGTCTCACCACATGTGATCGTTTGGCTTTCACTGTTGCAGACCCGCACTGTGATTGCATCATTGTCAAACTTTTGAACCGTTAGTACTTGGTTTCGCTCAATTGTTCATATATCTGACTTTTGTTGTATGTAACTTGCTTAATATTAAGACTATTTTCATGGATGTTATTTTGTTCGTTTCCTTTTCTTTATAATATGGTAGTCGTGGATGTTATTGTTGTAAAAACAATTGACTTCTCAATATTATTTACTTTTATTCGTTGAACCTTATAGTTACTTATATTTCCTCTTTTGTATTCAATAATTTATTTTCTCAGCTTTAGCTAATTTGAGTGTCTCCTGTCCGTTTCATCCTGCTTGCCGGCTCTTGTGTTATGGGCTTCTTGTTATGGCTAAGATCAGTGTGGGGCAAAGGCTATGTTGGAGAGTGGTGTTTCGGGGAATAGTTCTTAATTCTGGTTCTTTTCCTGGTTTGGACTGCAGGGGTTCTGGTGTATGTTTTCTTATGTTAGTTTGCCAATATGCTTTTGTATTAGCGAGCTCAGTATTAACTGCATTTGTATCTGTGTTACAAATTCCTTAGCTACAAACAAAGGGTGAATTATTTTATCTTAGGTCACAATCCTATGGTTACTCACTTTGTCATCCGAAAACTATTTTCAATAAAAAGTTTGGATTACTTCAATATATGATAGAATTGTATTGTTGGCACTCACCAGATACCTTATGGTTGTGAACCATGACATTTTTCATGCTGGTTTTAATGAGGTTTTCTTCTATTTATAAGGAACCAGACTCATTGCATGCCATTTAAAAATCATGAATACTATTAGTTGTGCCTTATATTTATCTGACATTTTTCAATTAGATTGTTGTGTATTATGGTTGATTCCATTGCGAGAGGACACAATAGCTTTTTAAAAACATTTTTCCAAAGTGGTATTTGGAAGTTGTTACTTTTGATGGTGAACTTTTATAAAAATTTGGAATAAAAACTGGTGGGAAAATAAAATGAACCATTAAAATGAAATTCTTTTAAAATGAAATGTATTCATTCACTTCCACTTTAAGTAAATAGCCTAATATAAACCATGGTGTTTTTAAAATGAAATTCATTAATATTCTAACGAATTATTAAATATTGTTGTTCTCTGTATATAATTAAATCGAAATTTATATTCATTTTAAAATTATAATATGTAAAGTAGAATAATGTCAAATAAATAGATGATAAATGAATATAGCATAATATACCGTTATTCTTATTTTAAAATTATAATATATGTGTAAAGTAGTATAATATTATATATAACTTGCCGTCATCCTTATTTTATGTTCTTTCGATAACTAATTTAATAATTTATATATAACTTACTTTAATAATGATATTAAATTAATTTTTAATTTATAAGTTAATTTATATTTTTTTTTATGGAAACAACTTTACAATTGATTCAACTTTTTTATTTCTAAATAGTTGAAATAAAATTAATATTTATAAACGGAAACAACTTTATAATTGATTCAACTTTTTTATTGCTAAATAATGTAAAATAAAATTAATATTTATAAACAAGAATAAGTTTATTGATTCAATTTTTTTTCTAAATAATATAAAATAAAATCAATATTTATAAACGGAAATAATTTTATAATTGATTTAATATTTTATTATAAACCGTATAAAATATACTTAATATTTATATACGAGAACAAATTTATTGTTGATAAAATCTATTTTTTTATAGGGAAAAAATACTATAAAAAAAAACAATTTTATAATTGATTCAATTTTTTATTTCTAAACTTTTCTCTAATATAATTTATTGGTACAATTTCAAAAATCCGCAACAGTGTAAAGGCAAAAGTATCCCATTAGTTACTAATCAAATTTTAACATCTTGGAGGCGAGAGTACAGATTATTTACTCCATCACCTATTGAAGAAATGGAAGAACGGAAGAGAATTAGGGAATAGCTAGAAGTTGCTCCAACAATAAATAGCTGCAATTTAATCTCGAGGAAAATAGAGAAGATCCATTTCAAATCCACACTGAGTTTGCCTAGACAGGCTGCATCAGCCATCTCCAAATTTGGATTATAATATCATCTTTTCTCAATTTTGTAAAAATAAAGATGAATTTCGAATCCCCTCTGAGTTTGTCAGAACAGACTCAACAACATGATAGCAAAGGCTATATGAGACCAACATATTTGCCTTCGGGTGTGAAAATCTATTTCTATTTAAGCTAAAATTTCAATGAAAAGAACCAAAGCTGCTTATTGTATGATTTGTACACACAACACCAATAATTTAGATATTTTGTTGAGATTAGTTCCAAAACAACCCAAGAAAAGTCTCGTATACTGTTAACAGTTCTGTCAATGTTGGTCCTACTCTTTTAGTATCTATTTATCAATTAATGATAATTGTTTTAAAATTGTTAATAACACACCACAAGTCTGTCTGTGAAATCAATTCTTACTCCCTTGACACAACATGATGCTTATTCTAACCCAAATTTGGAGAATGGTGTTGCAGCCAAAGGTTTGGAGACTTGTTGGCTTTGCTTCAGCCGTTGTTGGACTGCTTTGTTATGCTCTAAGCTCTTCCTTCAACCACCTATTTGGAACTTGGAATTTGTTCAAGATATTTCTTTACACTCTTTTCAGCTTCATCATCAGCCTCATGATTTTGTATGCTAATATATGGAAGTCATCTACAACTCTCCGATTCAAAGCTCATGCAGCTTTCCTCGTATTGACAATCACTTCTGTCTATTCCTTTTTCTTCGATAAAGTAGTGAATGGCAAACCAGATGCATACAGTCTCATTTCATGTGCTTCCTTTGCGATCATGTCACTCAGTTTGTCGCGGCAAACTCATTGCGGAGTTGAAATTGATCTTCTCTACTTCTTCCTCGGATGTCTAATTGTACAGCTCATGAAGATTAGCTTGCAGTTACTCATTCTTGGAGCAGGTTTCAGCTACTCCCTTATTATTCTTCGTTCTTCCTTCTCTTTAATAGATGTTGCAACAGAAAACCAGTATTTTAACCTGCATGATGAAAATTCAGTTGTCCTTAAATTGGATTCATTACTACTGCAACAGCTTAAAACTTGTATGAAGGAAATTGAAGAGGAAAATTTGAATCTCATAGACAGGCTTATGGAGCTCGTGAAGGAATACAATCTATATAAGAGTGTATTACATTTACTTGATAAGTGTGATTATGTAATGGATGCTCTGTCATCAAGAAAGATACATAATCTTAATGAAATTGTGAAGTTGATGATAGCAGCTGGTTATAAGAAAGAGTGCTATGATGTGTATAGCAGTTGGCGCAGACTATTCTTGCAGAAGTGTCTCATAAACAAAATATTTGGGTTGCCAACGGAAAACATCAATAATACCATGGATGAGTATGAGAGAGAGAAATATTTAAATACTATGTTTGAAAGATGGATGATTGCTTCTGATGTAGCTGTGACAATCTTGTTTCCCATTGAGCAGAAACTCTGCAATCGTGTCATCTCGGGGTTTCCCTCTGCCGCTTCTAGTTGTTTCTTTGAGGTTTGCAAGGAACCAATGTCTCAACTGCTGTGTTTTGCAGATGTAATTGCTTCTGGGAACCCTACAAAATGGCGTTTGTTCAAAATGCTTCAAATATTCGGGCATTTGGGTAATCGTATTCCGATATTTCAATCTCTTTTCCCTGATTCGACATTATTGAACGAAGTAATCGCAGTTAGGAATAGACTCGGAGAAGCTAGCAAGGATCTTTTCATTGAAATGCATAATGTTATTATCAGAATCCCAGCAGCAAACGAAACTCTTCTGCCTCGTGGCAATGTTCATCCATTTACTTTTGAGGTCATGAGCTACGTGACTCTTGCTTGCGAGTCACGGAAACAGTTGGAACAAATTTTACTAGCTTACCGCAAGGTTGATAATGAAATGGAAGCGTCATCTTTTTTCTTGAAGCAGATGGAGCAGATAATGGAGATGTTACCTAGAAAATTGATAGCGAAGTTGAAAAATTGCAAGGACCCTGCTTTGCGTCATATTTTCATGGTAAATAATAGGAGCCACATAGAAGTTATGAATCAATTCTCAAAATTGGAAACTATTTTTGGCAATGATTGGTTCCAAAATAACAAAGTAAAAATTCAACAAAACATTGAACTTTATAAGAGAACTTCATGGAATAAGGTGTTGGACTTTCTGAAGTTGGAAAACAATGACAATATTACAGAAGAATTATTGAAAGAGAAGATTCATTTGTTCAACAGTCACTTTGAAGAGATATGCAGAGTTCAGTCCGATTGGTTTGTTTATAACAATGAGCTAAGGGAAGAAATAATATCATCTGTGGAAAATGTTTTGCTTCCAGCATATGGAATTTTAATTGGGAAACTTCAGGATATTCTTGGTAACCAAGCTTATGAGTACATTAAATATGGAATCTTTGAGATTGAAGATAGACTCAATCAGTTGTTCCCAAAACATCAAAGATACTAATCAAAATCAGAATATATATAAACCATTCGGTGTATATGTTGTTTCCAGAATCCCCAAGTCTAGAAGGGATGAGAGTTTTTGTCTCAATTTCAAGTCAATGTAATTCCTTGCACTTTTCCATCAATGTGCATTTTATTTGATATACAAATTGTTATGCTCATTCTAAACTGAAAGTGTTTGACACCTTACAACTTGTGTGATACGACTAGAGATGTAATTAGTTGTTAGCTCTAGACTTCTACCCTATAAATAGGCTTGGTTATAAGCACTTGTTCATTTTATCATTCATATAAAATTTATAATAATCAATACAATAACGTTTTAACCATCTCCTTTATGATTGTCATGTTTCATAACAGTTCGAAAAGAACGGTTGAATTCAAATAAACTCAAACGGAATACCAGAAGTTCAGCAGGTTAAATAATATAGAATTTGAAAATACAATGACAAATTTTAAGATATAATTGAAGAATTTTTTTTATATAATTTTGCAATACAAATCTTAGAGACTCGAAACTTTCCTATTGGCTGGGGCACTCAGTCTGCAACTGGTTTATCTACATGAACTGTAATGTTAGATATCCGCAGAAAAGAAATGAAAGATCGACCTCGAAACCAAAGTCAGTCTTCTTTGACAAACCGAGTGACATATAGCAAAAACAGCCCCCAAAACAAAACTGTACACATTTGGTTTTCCGTTAGCTTTATCAAAAAGGAAGGACTAAAGAGTGGCGATTATGAAAACAGTAAATACCAAGTGAACTTTAAGTCTCAGACTAGTATTGGAGTTTTGCCATTTGCTTGCAAAAAGATGGTAAGACAGATTGAAACTGAAAATAGTGTAAAGAAATATTATCTTGCTCAAATTCCAGTATCCAAATAGATGGTTGATGATAGAGCTCATAATAGATTATGTAAAATTCACAGTTTTGAGGCTAAAGCTGCATAACTTTGTGTGTTTGTATTTGTTGTGTAACTGAAATACAGTTTTGATTGTCACTAACTATGTTACATTATATACTGTCTCCATAGCTCTTTTAGGATTACACACATTCTTCCGACATGCGTAGAAAGACATCAAATAAATTTTTCCTAACATAAGGACACTTAGAAAATTACACTACAACTCAGACTTATGTAGGAACAAGATATGACATATATTCAATCATCAAAATCATGAGTTTTGCCAGTTTTATTATTCTAAATTTTGGCCTTATGCAACATAATTAAGAGACTAACTTCAAAGTTTTAAAATATTCAATGATCATCAAGACACCATTAAGCATACAACAAAGCTAGGACCTAGTAAATGTTGCACATTTAAAACGTTTCCAAGTAGACTGTAAATTATAAAGTTACACAAGTGTGAGTTCATTTGATATTTAGCATGACAAATAAAAATTATCATCATTGTGACAGTAACATGAGAACATTCTTAACATTTGAAAATGTTAAAAAATACTGGGGTGGATTTGTTGTGTTTCTCTCATCTCTTAGCTCAATGTGGGTGCTCCCCTCTTGACCTATCTTTGGCCTTACTCGATGATTCAACTAAGTTTTTCTGGCAAGGTGTTGGTCAAGATGTATGCGGGATCTCCTGTTGAAGTGCCCGTAATGCGGTAAGGGTGTCACTGGCAATATATACAATACTGTTAAGATTACAAGCATATCCCTAAACAATAAAGATCAAGCCTAACTTCTCCGACTTTTTTTTTTGCCTTTTTCTGTCACTACTAGTCATTCTCAATAGTTCAAAAGGATGAACATAGTGAGTTATTGGATTGGATTTGATGGTTATGGATTGGTGCAAAGGAATTGTTATGAAAGAGTTAAAAAAACACATCATACATTTCTGATCAAACGGAATTACAAGTGTTTAATTACATTTCAAATGCCATGAATGTTCTTTTACTGACATAAAAATAACTTCATTACAAGATTAAGAAAACAAAAACATCTGGACAAAACAAAACAAAATGGACACATACATTTGTGATCATAAACCAGATGATTCATCTCTCTGTCTTGCTTCCAAGAAACAAATTATCAAGTACATCATGAATATCGAACATTCCATACTCAATATACTCGTAAGCATTGGTTTTAACAATATCCTGAAACTTCCCTATGAAGATTCCATATGCTGGCAGGAAGATGTTTTTTAGAGATGCAATTATTTCTTCCCTAAGCTTCTCATCGTGAACAGACCATGTGCATTGAACTCTGCATGTCTCTGTAAAATGAATGTTAAACAAACTGAGTTTTTCTTTCATCAAATCTGCTGCCAAATTAATTTTCATGGAGTCATTGATATCCAACTTCAAAAAGTCCAACACCTTATCCCACGAGTTTCTATGATATAGTTTGTAGTTTTGTTGGAATTTTTCGCTGTTTTTCTGGAACCAATCATTGCCAAAAATCGCATCCAATTCCTTTCTTTGGGTTGTCATTTCTAAATATCTCCAATTATTCATCATGAAAAAATGACGTAAAGCAGGGTCTACATATTTTTCGGACTTGGATGCTAGTGTGCTCTCAAACAGCTCCATCGTCCCCTCCGTTTGTGCTGAAAGTGGAAATGCCTTGCCTTCATTGGCAACCTTGATCTTTCGTGATATTAAGAAAGAAACAAAACAACCCACAATATTGTTGTCCAACATAGGATCATATCCACCGTCTACAGGAGCAACTAACTTTGAATCTGGGAGAGAGCTTAGGACTTTGTCTGAAGAAATTAATTAGTGTCACAGTAAAGATTGTTAAACATTAAGTAAATTCTACTAAGTATATGTTAAAAAATCTAAAAATAAAAAATTTATGTTGGAAAAAGGATTTTTTTTTTTTTAAATAACCTAGTTTTATAAAAATATTTCCAAAATAACATATATTTCAAAAAAAATACCGAATGACTTAGTTTCTACACATGGTCGCCATACTGATTGGCGAACATGTAAAAATCTTGAGGCAATTCGCCACTTGGTTTGACGAATATGTAGAAATTTGGAACCAATTCGCCAATCGGTTTGGCGAACATGTAGAAATTTTGAACCAATTCGCCAATCGGTTTGGCGAATTCATTTGCACTCAACACACGTTTGTCATTTCATTTGACGAATTGTTTTATACTTTATGCATGTTCGCCCATTGATTTGACGAATATTATCAAACTAAGTCTATTTTTTTTTAAACCTATGGTATTTTGGAAATATTTTTATAAAACTAGGTTATTTTAAAAAAAAAATTCTTAGAAAAAGTAAAGGAGAAATTAATTATCAATTTTTAATTAACACATCGTACAGTATCTAAGAAAAAGTTTTTACATATAGTAACTCTTGTATCCTTAGGACATTAGTTACAAATTAATTTTATTTTAAAATAAAAGAGCAATAACTAAATCTTATCTCATTTAGTGAGATAGACTGTCAGTAACGAATTTTGGTGGGTCCAAAGGGGGCACGGCTCCCCCAAGAAAATATATTTTTTCAAATACTATATTAAATACCAATCACTAAGTAGTTTTATACTTTCTACAACTTTCAGTATAGTACAGTAAATTAAGTGATGAACTTACTTGTTTTTTCATTTTTATCTAGTATATATTATGTTGCGCTGATTTATTTTTATATAATTATATATAATTTTAGAGAATTATAGTTATAATATTTAAATTAATATTTATTATTTCTCCTAATATTTTAATATTTTAGATAAGATCCGCTACTATCAAATATATACATTAATTTCTTTCATAATGTTTTATTTAAGACCACAATTTTATCCAAATTATTTTTTCTTTATGAAAGTCTTATAAATTTTTTCTTAATCATCATATTAAAATAATATTAAATTGAAAATACAATACCATAAATACATCATTAATTCAAAAAAATTAATTTAATATTAAATTAAAAATATACCAATTTATCATAATAAAGTATGTAATCATAATAAACAAAATAGTAGGAAAAATAGTATTCGAAGTCAATATAGAGCTTTGTTAGGGATTTTCATGAAGAATGAACCGACCACCAACAAGGTTTGCTCTAGCAAACCATCTAAATTTCATGGAAGTTGAGGATCTGAAGGTGAGAAGTGTAGGAAATAAGGCCTTTTGTGTTTAGGGAAAATGTGTGGAAATATTAGAGGCTTGAATAGAAACTTGATAGATAAGAGAATTCTTTATGGAAGAGAGAGCTTTATATTTTTGCTTGTGCAAACGTGTAGGATTATATATCTATTTATAGTACTTTAAGGAGAACTTTAGATACTGGTTCTAGAGGCAGTCCAAATCTACCCTATGATGAGCAACATTCTTCCTAGAGCTTGTATAAAGGATGTCTACCAGCTTCAAAGGAAAATTATTCGGGCATAAGAATAAAGAAATTATCATTTTTAAAAAAATGGGATATGGTTACAACTCAAAAAGAAGAAGGATTTCTAGGGCTAAGGAAACTTGATCAAATGAATAAAGCTTGTGTGATGGGACTTATGTGAAAAATTATTTGTGATGTGGATGATCTTTGGTGCACAATTTTGAAAAGAAAGTTTAAGGTCTCGGGCTGGAGAGATTGCACTCATCGTGTCACAGATTCCAGACCTTGGAAAGATATTACCGAATGAGTGTCACAAGTTATTGAATATGTTTGATGGAGTAATTGTGATGGTACAAAAATAAAGCCTTAGAATGACTATTGGATTGAGTCGAGATTTGTTATTAACGACATGAATGTTTAGATCCCAAAAGATTTGAATCATGCAAAGTTGAAGGATTTGGTTGGAAACGATGGAGACTAGAACTGACAGTTTGTGGACCAGTGGATGTGGGAAATGCTCTTGTAGTAAAAAAATGTGTAGCCTCCAACAAAACTCGAGAATGGGAAAGATGGGTTAGCCAATACATGAATAGGTATTAATGGTGCTTCTTTCAAGGAGATGTATGTTAGCTTGGTTAAAAAGGATGATATAAGCATTGATGGTTTTTGGAGGGTTATTTGGAAGATGAAGATTCAATAGCGTATTAAGAGTTTTCTATGGCTTCTTAGGCATGCTAAAATTTTAACCAATTTTCAACATTGCATATTGAAGATTATTGGTTTGGCTGCATATGTTGAAAAACATTATCATTTGCCTTGATGTCCTGTAAGATGTCTTTGACATGCTTGAAGATCTTCTGGTGTACAGTGCTTTTGTGATGTCAGAACAGATGTTGTAACATTTGTCTTGACAATTCTGGGACTTTCTAAATACAAAAGGTTTTGATTTAATTTCTTTATATTTTTAGCATGATTTTGGCGTTTTGTTTTGCTCTAGGATGTGCAAAAATCAAGGGAGTGTTGCTGTCAAAACCAGAAGCTGCTATGCGTTAGTTTTTGGAGAATTATTAAAGATCTTTTCGTGTTTGATTCATGTGATCTTTTTATGAAAGTTTTGATCAAATCCAAACCCACCCAGAATTCTATATTATTGGTGTTTAACCTAATTTCTCTATACGGAATATTGAATTGTAAAGCAAAGTGCTTTTGAGTGTTAGGGTTTTTCCTTGTGCGTGTTTTATTTGTGAGCCATTCATACATCACCTAGATATTTGAATTGGATTGATTTTTTGAGTTGTAATTTTGTCCACTCTAAGCTTTTAAGCATGAGTGTTTGTTCTTGATCAAAGTTGTAAGTTCTATATTTTTAGAATTGGCATTAATTTTGTAAAACAAATATAGCAGCAGTGTGTTTGTACATGATCTTTGCAAATGAAGAATATACTAAAAAAGAATCCTTTTGTGTGCACCCAAACATGTTGTGTTGAAATGTTTCAACATATGGATTAACATGTCGAAGAGGATGTCAAGACAGTTCATTCGACATCATGAACTGCTGAAGAAGGATTGAAGTTTCTGTTTTGGTTTCAACAGAAATAGTTTATTTTGAAGATTTGAAGCAATTCATTGGCGCTGATGTAAAAGATCTTGAAGACTCAAACTTACATTGAAGACAAATATTGAAAAATATAGAGTTTCTATATTTAGAGATATTTTAGGAGTTTTTATATTTGAAGATCTTTTTGTATATTTGTAGTAGATTTTTTCTGCATTTTTGTAGCAACTGTTGCTGTGATTTTTTTAGGCCCAAATCTAGTTGGGAATAAGTTATAAAAAGAAACCTTGTAACCTATTCGGGAACGCTTGAGAATCTTGTTATTTGTTACTTGTTTTGAATCGATTTGAATTAATTTTTTGGTTTTACATTACAAATGAGTTTTTCCATTAATGATGAAAAGATGTTTGATTTTCGCTACGTAGTAATGAAATGTGTTTCTTGAGTAACATGATTTTGTAACCCGTGTTACGAGACAAAACTACTATGATGTTTATGATGTTAGAATTGAGGATGTGATGCCCTTTCATGATGGAACTCTGATTATTTTCTTAAATCGTATTATAATTCTTGAGGGGGTAGAAAGGGTGTTACATTAGGGGTATCAGAGCAGGTCGGTCTGTCTGGTCGTGTCGTGTTGTCGTTAGTCGTGTCGGTTATTGTGTATGAGTGTATTGTAGTTGATTTGTTCTTCTGATGTTTTTGGTGATTTGCAGAATGGATGTGAATCGTGCTCTTGCGGTTGCGGTAGTCTCACTTGCTCAAGCTATGACACAGGAGAATGTTCCTGATGAGTTATATACCTTGGGGTATTTTAGAGGAATAATCCACCAAAGTTTGAGGTTACTCATGAACCGGAGAACGCGCATAAGTGGCTTAAGGTAATTGAAAATATTTTCAGGTCTATGGCATGCTCCGATGCTCAGAAGGTGCAGTTTGGTACCCATATGCTGGATGAAGAGGTCAAGGATTGATGGGATAATACCCGTCATAGATTGGAAAGAGTTGGGGCTGTAATAACTTTGAGTGTTTCAGGAGGGAATTTCTAAGTAAGTACTTTCCTGAAGATGCTCTCAACAAGAAAGAGGTTGAGTTCTTATAGCTGAAGCAGGGAAACATGACAATGGCAGAGTATGTTGCCATATTTGAGAGGCTAGTGAAATTTTGTCCTCACTACAACCGTGATGATGCTGAATTGTCCAAGTGCCTAAAGTTTGAGAATGGGCTGAGACCAGAGATCAAGCAGGGGATTGGATGTCAGTAGATCCACAGATATGCTGAATTAGTGGATAAGAGTGGAATCTATGATGAGGATAGTCGAGCTCGATCTGCTCACTATAAGCAGGTGAGTGAGAAGAAAGAAAAGGGCCAATTTCGAGGGAAACCTTATGCGACTCCAAATGAAAAAGGGAAGCTAAAGGTTACTGATGGGAAGAAGCCAAGTGGGGGAGCGGGTTTGACTTCTCTCAAGTGCTATAAGTATGGAGAAGGGGGTCACAAGTCTGATGTTTGCAATAATACAGTGATAAGATGTTATAAATGTGGTAAGAGGGGTCACATGAAAGATGAGTTTCCAAATGCATGACCAACTTGTTTCAATTTTGGTGAAGAGGGACATATCAATACTAGTGTTAGAAATCAAAGAAGACTGCTACTGTTGCTCAGACTACTGGCAGAGTGTTTGCTTTGAGTGGCTCAGAAGCTCAGAAGCTCGGAAGCTCAGAAGAAGGATAACTTAATTTGAGGTACTTGTTTTATTAACGATGTTGAGTTGGTTGTTATAATTGATACTGGTGCTACTCATTCGTTTATTTCGCTTGAGTGTGCGACCAGGTTGAATTTATCTTTGACTGTTATTAATGGTAGTATGTTGATAGAGATGTCTGCTGACAGTTCAGTTACGAATAACTGTGTGTGTTTGAAATGTCCTATGACCATTTATGGTAAGGATTTCTTGATAGATTTGGTATGTTTACCCTTATGCCATATGGATGTCATACTGGGTATGAACTGGTTGGAGTTTAACTTTATGTATATCAATTGTTATGCAAAGATGATGGAGTTTTCAGAGTTTTGTGATTATGGGGAGTTAATGTTTTTATCCGTGAAGCAAGTGGAAGAACTACTAGAAGATAAAGCCCATATGTTTGCTTTGTTTGCGGTGTAACAGGTTGACCGTGAACATGTGAGTGTCGAATTACCTGTTGTCCATGAATTTCCTGATGTGTTTTTGGATGACATTAGTGATTTTCCTCTAGAACGTGAAGTGGAGTTTGCAGGGGATTTGGTATCAGGTACTAGTCCAGTGTTGATGGCTCCATATCGGATGTCATCTTCATAATTGAATGAATTAAAGAAATAAATTGAGGATCTACTTGAGAAGAAATTTATTCGTCCAAGTGTTTCTCCGTGGGGTGCTCCAGTGTTATTGGTTAAGAAAAAGGATGGTAGCATGAGATTGTGTGTCGACTATCAAAAACTGAATAAGGTGACTATTAAGAGTAAATATCCGCTTCTGAGGATCGATGATTTGATGAATCAGTTGGTGGGGGATTGTGTGTTTAGTAAGATTGATTTGAGGTCAGGTTATCATCAGATTCAAGTAAAGGCAGATGATATTCCGAAGACAACATTCAGAACGAGGTACGGTCACTATGAATACACTATGATGCCTTTTAGAGTATCCAATGCACCTGGTGTGTTCATGGAGTATATGAATTGAACCTTTCATGAGTATTTGGATAAGTTCGTGGTGGTTTTTATTGATGACATCCTAATTTATTAAAATTTAGAAGAAGAACATGAAAGGCATCTGAGGATTGTATTACAAGTGTTGAGAAAGAAGAGGCTATATGCTAAGTTGTAGAAGTGCGAATTTTGGTTGAAGGAAGTGAGTTTCCTTGGACACGCGATTTTTAGTGGTGGAATTGCGGTGGATCCTTCGAAGATTGATGTTGTATTAAAGTGGGATACTCCGAATTCTGCTACTGAGATCATAAGTTTTCTGGGGTTGGTTGGTTATTACCGAAAGTTTATAGAAGGTTTTTCTAAGTTGGCATGTCCTCTAACTCAGTTAACTCGAAAGGGCCAGGCTTATGTGTGGGATGTTGCATATGAGAAGAGTTTTGTCGAATTAAAGAAGAGGTTGATGACTGCTCCAGTCTTGATTTTTCCTAATCCAAATTAATCTTTCGTGGTATATTGTGATGCTTCGAAGATGGGTCTTGGTGGTGTGTTAATGCAGAATGGTCAAGTAGTTGCATATGCTTCTAGGCAACTACATGTTTATGAGAGCAACTATCCTACCCATGACTTAGAGTTGTCAACCGTGGTATTTGTGTTAAATATTTGGAAACACTATCTTTTTGGGTCTAGATTTGAGGTGTTCAGCGATCATAAGAGTTTGAAATACTTGTTTGATCAGAAGGAACTAAACATGAGGCAAATAAGATAATTAGAGATGTAGCAGGATTCCAATTTTGATTTGAGTTATCACCCTGGTAAGGCTAACATGGTTGCAGATGCTTTGAGTAGGGAGACCTTACATATATTGATGATGATGGTGAAAGAACTGATATGATTGAACAATTCAGAGACATGAGTTTGTTGTGTGAGACTATCTCTGAGAGTGTGAAATTGAGGATGCTAAAATTGACTAGTAATATTTTGGAAGAGATCCGAGTAGGACAACAATCAGATTGGAAGTTGGTTGATCAAATGACTTTGGTTAACCAAGGTAACAGAGGAGAATTCCGGATGGATGAAAATGGTATGATGAGATTTTGAGATCGATTGTGTGTTCCTGACATTCCAGAGTAGAAGAAGAGTATTATAGAAGAAGGACATCGAAGTAGGTTAAGTATTCATTCTAGTGCTACGAAGATGTATCATGACTTGCAGAAATTGTTTTGGTGGTCGGGTATGAAGAGAGATTTTGTGGAATTTGTGTATGCTTGTTTCATTTGCCAAAAATCGAAGATAGAGCATTAAAATCCTTTAGGTATGATGCAACCATTGAATATTCCTGAATGGAAATGAGATAGTATTTCTATGGATTTTGTGACTGGATTTCCGAAGACGGTGAAGGGAAATTATTCCATTTGGGTGATTGTTGATCGATTAACTAAGTCGGCACATTTCTTACCGATGAAGATTAATCACTCCATGTTGAAGCTAGCGGAGATGTATATTGATGATATCGTGAAGTTGCATGGGATACCTTAGAGTATCGTGTAGAGATCCGCGATTTACATCGAGATTTTGGAAGAGTCTACAAGATGTTTTGGGAACCAAGTTGAGGATAAGTTCTGCTTATCATCCGCAGACGGACGGTCAAACAGAACAGACTATCCAATCTTTAGTAGACTTACTAAGGGCTTGTGTGTTGGATCGTGGAGGGGTGTGGGATAGTCATTTGTCGTTGATTGAGTTTACTTATAACAATAGTTTTCATGCGAGCATTGGCATGGATCCGTATGAAGCATTGTATGGGAGGCGGTGTAAGACTACATTGTGTTGGTATGAATCAGGAGAGAGTGATGTAATCGGACCTGAGATTATGCATGAAACAACTGATAAGATTAAGATGATTCAAGAAAGAATAAAGACTTCACAAAGTCGTCAGATGAGTTATCATGATAAGAGGAGGAAGGCACTTGAATTTCAAGAGGGAGATCATGTTTTCTTGAGGGTTACTCTAGTGACTAGTGTCGGGCGAGCTTTGAAGTTAAGAAAGCTCACTCCGCGTTTCATTGGACCGTATCAAATTTCGCAAAGGGCCAGAGAGGTAGCATATTGGATTTCATTACCACTGTCGCTTGTGAATTTACATGATGTGGTTCATGTGTCACAACTGAGGAAGTACATTTTAGATTTGTAGCATGTAATTCAGATGGATGATGTTCAAGTAAGGGATAATTTAACTGTGGAAGTTTCGCCAATACAGATAGATGGTAGGGAGATGAAGCGATTAAGGGGTAAAGAGATTGCCTTAGTGAAGGTATTGTGGGGTGGACCAGCTGGTGATAGTTGGACTTGGGAACATGAAGATCAGATGAAGGAATCATATATGATGTTGTTTACTTCAGGTACATTTTCAAGGACGAACATTTATTAAGTGGGGGAGAGTTGTAACACCCCAAAGTCGATATTTTCATTTAATCGTGAAATGTTGTGAATTTTGATGAATTACTGATGATATGATGTTTTGTGGATGCATGAGTGTGACTTAATATTTTAATAATATTAGGATATTAAGTATAGTGTGTTTATTTAACTAATTTGGGAGAAATTAATTTAATAAGAAAAAGTTAGAGGACAAGGATAATATAGTCTTTTGGTAAAGGCTAAGTGAGGGAAAAAGGGGAAAAGTCTAATTGGGGTCCTAAGGGCAAGATTGACATAGGAAGGTAAAGTTTGGATTGTACAATCATTTTGGAACGATCATTCTTGGGAGAAGAGAAGGAGAGCTCTGAAGAACAAAGTTAAGGCCTGGAGGTTGGAGAGGAAATCTTAGAGGTTAATCGAAGAATCCGACGAATTAAGGTATGTGGAGTGATTCTATTCAATATTCTTAATATAGGAATGGTTTTTATGAAAATTGGGGTTTTGAGAGTTCCTTAGGGTTTAAGAGGTTGATGGGTATTTGGATTAATGAGTACGTTATAGATGGTATATGATGATTTAAGATGTTATGAGATATTATATGATTAATATATGTTGATAGTTGAACAATGAGGATTTTCTGCAATTTCTGCTGTTAAAAACTGTGTTTTTGAGGATGTTGTTGCAGTTGAAGAAATCTGAGATCGCAGGGTTTCACTCCAGAAATTGCGACTCTTTCTTAGCGAGCGATTGAATATTTTGGACCTTTCAAAAGAGAGAGTTAGTCGATATGCGAGGGGGGCTGCTCGCTGAGCGAGACCTGACATTTTCTGAAAAATTATTTTAATTCTGAAAAATGATTTAAAAGAGGTATTTTGTTGTCCTAAGTTGCTAATATGTTTTTGTGATGTTTTATTCCATGTTTAGATGTTAATTACGTAGAAATTTGTGATTAAAATGATGTACAATGAATTGAGTTGTTTATGAGTTTATGAAGTATGATGATATGAATTAGAGGAAGATGTTAGATGAACGATTAATATGATAATTGATGATGAATGAAAAGGCAATACTTAGTGATGTTCTGATGAGGTGTATTTATATTGCGTCTTGCATTCATGGCATAATTATGAGGGGACTTTGGTCCATTTGTAGCTTCAATCCCATCGTGCGGATTAAAGTGATATGATGTTATGATGTACTCCCTTGTGGAGGGTTGATGGCCCAGTGTCCATCCATGAGGATGTTTCGGTACCACATGCATAATAAGAGTGTTGTATTTTCATTATAATTGGCATAACATGATTGCATTGAGTTTGTATGATGATTATGAGGTATTTGAAGTGAAATATGGGTTGACTTGAGATGTATGTGTCTATGTTGAATTTTATCTTATAAATTTTTATCCTTGCATTAATTATGTTGAATGTGGATTACTCACCCTGCCTGCCTTTTGTGATGGTCTATTATGCCATCCTGCAGATACTCGAGGATAAGCTTGGTGTGTGAAGTACTTTGGAGTATTTTATTTTGTCGCTTAGTTGAGTCTATAGGGATGTTCTGCTCTGGGTTATGTAACATTTAGGAATGCTTAGGAATCTTGTTATTTGTTACTTGTTTTTAATCGATTTGAATTAAATTGTTGGTTTTGAATTACAAATGAATTTTTCCATTAATGATGAAAAAATGTTTGATTTCCACTATGTAGTAATGAAATGTGTTTCTTGAGTAGCATGATTTTGTAACCCGTGTTACGAGCCAGGGCTACGATTATGTTTATGATGTTATAATTGAGGATGTGATGTCCTTTCATGATGGAACTCTGATTATTTTCTTAAATCGTATTATAATTCTTGAGGGGGTAGAAAGGGTGTTACATTTACTGTGTTATTACTCAGATAGTAATGTCGTGACATCGCCTTCGACATCACGTATCTGATACCAGAACTTCAATTGGTATCAGAGAAGGCATCCTGCTCTGTATCTGGGTGAGATCCAAGGATGTTACTTTATGGTATAATGGGCAAGGAGGCAGGGTTTGTGAACAAACCACCCATTTTGGATGGAACTAATTATGATCACTGGAAACCAAGGATGGTTGCCTTTTTGAAGTCCTTGGACAACAAGGCCTAGAAAGCTATTCTAAGAGGATGGAAACATCCTATTGTTAAGGATAAAGATTGGAATGATACTGCAGAGTTGAAGCCAGAAGAGGATTGGTCTAAGGAAGAAGATGAGCTTGTTTTGGGAAATTCTAAAGCCTTGAATGCCATATTCAATTGAATTGACAACTATACCTTCAGATTGATCAATACTTGCATTGTTGCCAAAGATGCTTGGGATATTCTCAAAACTACTCATGAAGGTACTTCCAAAGTTAAGATGTCAAGACTTCAGCTGATCTCCACAAAATTTGAAAACTTAAGGATGAAAGATGATGAAAGTATTTATGATTTTCATATGAATATCCTTGAAATAGATAATGCCTCACGTGCTCTTGGAGAACAAATATCTGAAGAGAAGTTGGTAAGAAAAGCTCTTAGATGTCTACCCAAGAGATTTGACATGAAGGTTACAACCATAGAAGAAGCTCATGACATTAGCAAGATGAGATTAGATGAACTTATTAGATCTCTTCAAACTTTTGAGATTGGGATAAGTGACAAATCTGACAAGAAAAACAAAAAGATTGCCTTCTCTTCCAACACTAAAGATGGAGTAGAAGATTATAATCTTAATACTGAGGAAGGGCTATCCAATGCTAAAGTACTTCTTAGGAGACAGTTCAACAAAGTTATGCAAAGGATAGATAGAAAGTCAATACCAAATGTCAAGAACAACTCATCTGACATCAATAAGTCAAATGATTCTGGTAGAAAGACAAGGGCTGAAGAGAACTTTGTTCAAAGAAAAGAAGTTCAATTCTATGGATGTGAAGGTTATGGGCAAATCAAATCTGAATGTCCCACACATATCAAGAATCAGAAGAAGGGTCTTACTGTGGCTTGGTCAGATGAAGATATTGAAAGTGAAGCTGAAGAAGAATCTGCTAAGACTGCTACTGCCCAAAATAGGAGATATTACTTTGATTCCAGTGATGATGAAGTCACATATGATGAGATAGCCACTTTCTATAGAGAACTATGTCTAAAAAATGAAGAAGTCTTCCAACAAGGAGAAGAACAGAAGAAAACCATATCACAACTAGAGAATGAAAAGGAAGAGCATTTGGAAACCATCTCCAAGCTGGAAAATGAGGTAACATTACTAAACTACCAACTTGATCAAATGAACAAGTCTGTCAGAATGCTGAACAATAGTTTAGAGACTTTAGATGAGTTCTACAGATTGGGAAGTTATATGGAGATGTGACTGGTTTAGGGTTTGACAAAAGAAAAGAACATGTCTCAAATCTTGCTTCCTCTAAGTTCAAACCAAAGATGTTTCATTAGGTGTCTCAACATCATAAGAGAATACTTGTTGCCTACATAAGAGGAAATTCTCAGAAATAGATGTGTCATTATTATGGAAAGGATGGTCACTTGAAGCCCTATTGTTTAAAACTCGATGGATATCCCAAACCTATCCCTCAACATGATCTAATTTAGAACACATCTAAGGTCAGAAAACAACGGATTCCTAAGATTGGTACCAATAGCTTGATAGCTCATACATATCTTAGAGCTTCAGCAAAAAATGACTGGTATTTTAATTGTGGATGTTCAAGACATATGACAGTAGTCACTAATCTGCTGGTGAATATGAGACCCCATGCTACTAGTTTTGTTACTTTTGGTGATGGAGCCAAAGGTGAAATCAAGGGAATTAGACAATTAGACTGCTCAGGAGTGCCTAGACTTGACAATGTGTTACTTGTAATAGGGTTGTCTTCCAATCTAATTAGCATTAGTCAACAATGTGACCAAGGACTGAAAGTCAATTTCTCCAAATCTGAATGTCTTGTGACAAATGGAAAAGGAGAATTAATCATGAAAGGAGTCGGATCTAAGGACAAATGTTATCTATGTGCATCTAAAGAATCAAGTTATGTCTCCTCTTGCTTACATGTCAAAGAAGATGAAGTTAAACTCTGGCATCAGAAACTTGGACACTTACATCTGAAAGGCATGAAGAGAATCATATCCATGGAAGTTGTTAGAGGGATTCCTAAACTCAAGATTGAAGAAGGAAACTTTTGTGGAGAATATCAAGTAGGGAAGCAGACTAAGATGTTGTGTGACATGTCATGGTTTTAATGTGTCAAAAACTTGGCATGATTGAAAGCTTGAGTGGTTCTAAATGAAAAATCAAGGATTGGCATATTTGGAAAAACATACTGAATGAGCCGACTCAAATTCTTCAATGAGCCGACTCATTCAGTGTTAAATTGATGCCAAACGCATGGGTCCAAACAGGCTGCCCGATGCATCATGTTTTGTCGACTCATGTGTGTGGATGAGTCGACTCAAAATCCTTCATGAGCCGACTCATTCAATTGTAAATTGGTGGCAAACGCACGGGTCCAAACAGGCTGCCTGGTGCATCACTTTTGGTCGACTCATGTGTGAGGATGAGCCGACTCAAAACCCTTCATGAGTCGACTCATCAAGAAGTGTTTTCTTCTCATTTTCCACGGGTCTCAACAGGCTGCCTCTCTGTTCATTTTGGTCGACTCATATGTTAGTTTGAGCCGACTCATTTAATGATTTGAGTCGACTCATTACTGTGCTGACTCACTTTTTCATTTAATATTTCCATCTCTTATGTTTACTTCTCTAACCAATATAAATAGCTGTTTTATTTATTTTGAGAAGGTTTAACAAGGAAAGTGAAAGATATATACATAGCTCTCTTCATCTTCTTCATTCTTGCATCAATCAAACAATCACATACAACAATCTTTGTTTGATCTTGGTGTTTGTTTCGAAGATAACGTTCAATCGTGAATCAGAATTTCAGATTGGGTTTAGAGTGTGTGGGTTTTCCTTGGAAAACTCCGAAGGGTTTTATCCTCCAAGATCATTGAAGATTTAGGGGTTTTGTACACATTGATAGTTCGTAGATTCAGCCGAGTGAAGAAGATTGAAGATCAAGTGGATCGTTCTCTCATATCACAGTAGAAGGAGGATTGCGAAGGTCTTTGTGGGTTCACAAGTGTGGGAGAAACTCAGCCGTGCTCAAAGTTTGGAGAATCGTGTATTCTTGCAATAAGGGAGCAATTAATCAGAGGCTTTCTCGACACGCGTGGAAGACTTTATTCAACTTTGAATCAAGGAACAAGAAGAAGATTTGACAGCACATTCAACGTGGTTTGGTTTGTTGGTTCATTCATTTCTCTTCTTGTAAAATAATTGCGATTTAATAAAATTGCCCAATTCAATTTCGAATTGGGGGCAGAGTACTTCGAGCGAGGACGACGAAGGAACTGCCTCAAAAAATTCCTTGTGTTCTTTTCATTTCTCGCATTTTACTTTTATTCATATTGATATTATGTGCTTGAAAATTCTGGTGTATCAAATTAGTGCATTCAAAGTGTTTGATAAATTGTTTCACTCAAAAGTGATAACTAGAGTGGGTAAAATTCTGCACTATTTGATACAACAAAATTGTCTTTGGTGAGTGCACTCCAAGTGTTTGGTAAAAAGCCCAATCACACAAAATCAATATCTTAGTGCTTGATTTCTTCTCCAAACATTGTTAAGAATAGTTTTATCAAGTGCTAAATAATCAAGTGAATCATTTGTGAAATATTAATTCTTCTAGTCATCATTTCATTCCAATTGGGTTTTACGCATATCCGATCTCCGGTGACTTCTAATTTGAACTAGACAATTTTTCGGGAAACTTCTGCAATTCTCTTTCAACTTAATTTTGAAAAGCTAATTTTAAAAAGGGATCTATTCAACCCCCTTCTAGATCCGCACTATCGTCTAACAAGTGGTATCAAGAGCACCGATTCATCTAGTGCTTCACATACAACTTATTGGAAAATGGACAACGATCCAACAGGGGCGTACAATAGAGCTCCAGTTTTTACCGGAGAAAACTATAGTCACTGGAAAGATTTTATGCACATCCATATCAACTCTGTTGATAGAAAAATTTGGAAAGTTATTCAAGAAGGCCTTTTTCAAATAACCATGGCCGGACCGGATAATGTCCAAATTGAAAAACCGGAAGCACAATGGGATAATAATGATGAAAAGAAATATAGCTACGATTGGAAAGCTCGAAACATACTCATAGCTTCTTTGGGAGCGGATGAATATTTTCGAGTTTCTCATCACACATCGACTAAAGCTATGTGGGAAGCCTTACAAGTTGCCCATGAAGGAACCAATGATGTTAAGCTTGCTCGAATTAATACTCTACAACAAGAGTTCGATTGTTTTCACATGAGCCAAGGGGAAACCGTTGGTGAAATGGGAAAAAGATTTTCTCACTTGACAAATCTATTAAATGCTCTTGGTAAAACTACTCCTAATGATGTAGCAACTAACAAGATTTTGAGATGTCTTACTAGGGAATGGTTGCCAAAAGTTACGGCAATCAAAGAAGCCAAGGATGTAAGAACTTTGGATCTAACTACTCTCATTGGAAAACTACAAGAGCACGAACAAGAGCTCTTAAACTTAATTGAGCATGAAGACAAAGAAAAGAAAGAAAAGATCAAGATAAATAAATATCATGAGAAGAAGAAGAAGTTTATTGCATTAAAAGCTTCTTCCTCAAAATCCTCCACAAATAAAGATAGTGGGAGTGATACGAGTGATGATGAAGACGAATCAAATGAAGATATGGGATTATTCGTAAGAAGATACAATCGGTATCTCAAAAATAATGAGATTTCTCATTCGGACAAGCGTCTCATCAACTATCGAAGAAAATATAATCCTTCCAAGCAAGAGTATGTTAAAAGTACTAAAGGCAAGGGATCTTGTTACAACTGTGGAAAACCGGGACATTACAAACCGGATTGCCCTATGTTAAAGAAAGACAAGGCAAAAGAAAAATATCAAAGAAAAGGCAACAAGGCTAGAAGAGCATATATTGCTTGGGAAAGCGATAGTGAGTCGTCTAGCAAAGATACCTCAAGCGATGAGGAAGAGAGAGTAAATCTTTGCCTCATGGCTCATAAGAAAGGCAAGAAAGAGGTAAGACATGCTAAATATGATTATGCTGAAAAATTGTCTTATAATGATTTGCTTAGTACTTTTAATATTCTCCATCAAGAAGCTAAAGAAGCTTTCAAGCGCATTGCATCCGATAAAAGAATTTTTGCACATTTAGAGAAAAAGGTTTCGGATAGTGAAAATGCTATGAAAGATCTTAAGGCATCGATGGTAGAATCTATAGTAGAATACAAACGAGAATGGCACAACTTTCATAGTTGTGAAACATGTTGGATTTGGAAAAAGGAAGTCAAAACTCTTCAAGCCAAACTAGACAAGTTGTGACAACCAAAAATGACATTCACTATTGATCATTCAAACTTTAGGGAATCAATGAACAATCCATATCAAAAATATACCTATGTTGTGAAGGATCAAAATAGTCAATGAAAATCTAAACCATTCTTGAAATGTCACTATTGTTGCAAGGAAGGTCATACAATTGCCAAATTTCGTTTTAGGAGATACTTGGTCCCTAAAGGCATTTGCCAATGGTTGCCTAAAATCAACAAAATTTTCACTCACACTCTAGGACCCAATGAAAATTGGGTACCTTTCTCTCTTGTCTAATCATATAGGTGGAGTGTCTTGAGACTATGGAGAAATGGTGGTTTCTTGATAGTGGATGCTCAAGACATATGACAGGTGATATTTCCCTATTCTATGACTTTGTGGCTAAGAAGAAGGGCTTTGTTACCTATGGTGATAACAACAAGGGAGCTATACTCGACAAAGGTAGTGTAGGTAATCCCTCTTCTACATCTATCTCTAATGTCCTTTTAGTTGAGGGTCTTAAACATAACCTTGTTAGCATTAGTCAATTATGTGATAAGGGATATAATGTCTCATTCTCTAAAGAAGGATGTATAATTGAACATAATGAAAATAAAGAGGATGTGTTTAAAGGCGTGAGGGTTAGCAATGTTTATATGCTTGATTTGAATTTGATGACCTTGAGTGATCCTAAATGTCTTATTTCCAAAAATGAAGAGTCTTGGCTTCGGCATAGACGTTTAGCTCATATCAACTTTGACTTGCTAAATAAGGTTGTGTCCAAAAACTTAGTAGTCGGTTTGCCTAACATAAAGTTCACTAAAGATCATCTTTGTGATGCTTGCCAAATGGGAAAGCAAACTAAGATATCTTTTAAATCAAAAATTCTAGTCTCTACTTCTAGACCTCTTGAACTTCCACACATGGATCTTTTTGGTCCTTCTAGAATCAAAAGTATAGGAGGGAACTATTATGGTTTTATTATTGTTGACGACTACTCTCGATTTTGTTGGACAATCTTCTTAGCTAGTAAAAGTGATACCTTTTCGGCTTTTGAAACTTTTGCCAAATTATCTCAAAATAAACTTGGCACAAACATTGTAACTATTAGAAGTGACCATGGAGATGAGTTTGAAAATAATCTCTTTGAATTTTTTTGTGAAAACCATGGAATTGATCATAACTTCTCCGCTCCTAGAACACCACAGCAAAATGGTGTTGTGGAACGTAAAAATCGTGTGTTGGAGGAATTGGGAAGAACTATGATTAATGATAGCGGTCTTCCTAAATATTTTTGGGCCGATGCTATTAGCACCGCTTGCTATGTTTTGAATAGGATCACTATTCGACCTATTCTAAACAAAACGCCCTATGAACTATTAAAAGGAAGAAAGCCTAATGTTTCACATCTTCATGTTTTTGGTTGCAAATGTTTTGTGCTTAACAATGGAAAAGAAAATCTTGGTAAATTTGATTCAAAGGCGGATGAGGGCATCTTCCTTGGATACTTTAATTCAAGCAAAGCATATAGAATATTCAATAAAAGGTTGCTTATAGTTGAAGAATCTGTACATGTATCTTTTGATGAAACTTATCCAAATGTTGTCGGAAAAGGTAGTGTTGTTATTGGTGCAGGTGCCTCTTCTAGTGAGATTGTTAAAGACATTTATATTTCTCGTGTTGAACCCTTTCTGGATGTTTTTAATAAGGAGCCGGTTGATGTGCTAGTCTCAAAGATGAAGGTCAAACATCCTTTAAAAATGTTCTACCATTGGAATGGAAGACATCAAGAGATCATCCTATCGATAACATCATTGGAGATATCTCAAAGGGTGTCATTACTAGATCAAGACTAAGTAACTTTTGTTTTTATCATGCCTTCATATCTCAAATTGAGCCTAAGAATGCCAAAGAAGCCTTACTTGATGAAAATTGGTTCCTATCCATGCAAGAAGAACTAAATCAATTTAAAAGAAATGAGGTTTGAGACCTTGTTCCACCTCCGTTAAATCATCGAGTAATTGGCACCAAATGGGTTTTTAGGAACAAATTGGATGAAAACGACACTATCATTCGCAACAAGGCTCGTTTTGTTGCTCAAGGGTATAACCAAGAGGAAGACATAGACTATGAGGAAACTTATGCTCCTGTTGCCCGCCTTGAAGCTATATGCCTTTTACTTGCATTTGCTTATTCACAAAACTTTAAACTATATCAAATGGATGTTAAGAGTGCCTTCCTTAACGGTTATATAAATGAAGAGGTTTATGTGTGTCAACCTCCTGGATTTGAAATCTTTGAAAAACCAAATCATGTTTACAAACTAAAACGTGCTTTATATGGTCTCAAACAAGCTCCTAGAGCTTGGTATGAGCGCCTAAGCAAATTTTTAATCAATCAAGGGTTTTCAAGAGGAAAGGTTGACACTACTCTCTTTATTAAACGTGAAGGAAAACATTCTATATTAGTTCAAGTATATGTAGATGACATTATTTTTGGATCTACTAACATGAAGTTGGTTAAAGAATTTTCAAGTTCTATGCAAGGTGAGTTTGAGATGAGTATGATGGGGGAGTTAAATTTCTTCCTCGGACTTCAAATTAGACAACTTGAAGATGAAACCTTCATAAGTCAGACTAAATATTGCAATGAGTTGCTCAAGAGGTTTGATATGACAAAATCCAAGTCTATTGATACACCAATGCCTACGGCGACAAGTCTTGATCGTGATGAAAAAGGTAAGGATGTAGATATAAAAAGGTATCAAGGTATGATCAGATCTCTTCTTTATCTTACCGCATCGCGTCCCGATATTATGTTTAGTGTATGTATGTGTGCTAGGTTTCAATCTTGCCCTAAGGAATCACATTTAAAATCATTTAAACGCATACTTAGGTATCTTTGTGGTATGTCTAAGTTTGGTTTATGGTATCCTAAGGGTAGTGATTGTTCTTTGGTAGGTTTTTCCAACTCCGACTTTGCTGGTTGCAAAGTGGATAGGAAAAGCACTAGTGGAACTTGTCATTTCTTTTCAAACTCTCTTGTCAGTTGGAATAGCAAAGAGCAAGTTTCTGTTGCCTTATCAACTGCAGAGGTGGAGTATATTGCAGCCGAAAATTGTTGTGCCCAAATCCTATGGCTAAAACAACAATTTCTTGACTTCAATATCTCTCTCAAACAAATTCCAATTTTGTGTGACAATACTAGTGCAATTAATCTTACCAAGAATCCTATTATTCATTCACGCACTAAACATATTGAAATCAGGCATTATTTTCTCAAGTTTCTATCTTCAACCTTAAACCCTCAAATCCTCTCTCAAAGCTTCATATTTCTCAACAATGACATCAAGACCTACAGGTAAAAGGTCTCGTGGCTCCTTTTCTCAATCATCACTTCCTGTCAGTGCTTTGTCTCTTCTTCCATCTGACTTGGTTGAAGATTACAACAAGAGATTCAAGAACAAGAAGGTGGTTCCTCAATATGTCTACTCAAGAACAACTGCTACTCAAATGCACATTCCCCACATTATTGAACTGATGGACTTCCAAGGTATGAATCCCTTTCTATCATGTCATGTTGACTATAATGAGGATTTGGTTAAGATGTTCTATGCTGGTCTGGTTGGCACTTTTATGGGTTTCGAATTCAACTTCCGTATGGGCTCCAGAATGTTTGCGGTTAATGCTCAAGTGTGGAAAGATCTATTTCGCATTGATCCTGAGGAAGCTAGTATCTTGATGACCGATACATCTCAAGTTGAAAATTACACCTTTCGTACTGAACTTAATGGTATGCTTAAAGAACCTTTTGTTGATTTCGTTGTTAATTCCGAATTATTTCTGAATACCACTACTACTGGAAAAGTTAAGCCGGTGGATCGTATCCTTCATTGGATCGTTTCCCACAACTAACAGCCAAAGAAAGGTGGCTTCTCTCGTATTGATATGAGTGAAGTTCATTTGGTATATATTCTTCGGAACAAGGTCAAAGTCAACTGGCCTTACTATTTTGCGAGTCACATTTTTGCCTTAAAGGAAAAGAAAGGCGTTGCTCTTGCTTATCCTTCCATCATTCAGAAGATCATCGACAAAGCTAAGATTGTCAATTTTGATGTACCCTTGGTGTCTGTACCGGACACAAATTGGTTTCAGTAAAAGACCCTAAGTCTTATGGGTCACATATGGGACTCTCAAGAAAGACGGTATCGGTATGTGGGAAGAAGTGATCAAAATCAACCAATTGAAGACAATTCTGATGGAGATGATCTTGAAGATCAAAATGAACCAAATGAGATTCCTCATGAAAACTTTCCCGCTGACAATGAAGAGTGGCATGGCATACCATAAAATGATTCCTATGAAAATTAAGGCTGGGGTGAATGGAAAAACACCGGGTGGACTAACACTACTACTCGCTTTGCTCCTCCATCTCCTCCTCCATCTCAACCGCAACAAGATGATCCTTCAAGAATCATGGCTATGCTCCAAAATATGCAACTTCAACAGCAAGCTTACTACGACACTCAGACTGAGAGATACACTGAGATAAAGCGGCGTTTAAATGAGCAAGATACCGTTTTTGCTGATTATGTGTCTATTCAAGACACTCGGTACACTGCGCTGCAGGATCATTTGGTTGCTCAAGACACTGCCTTTAACTCGCTCAATAGTAGTTTTCTTCAATTTACAGAAACCGACATGGATGGCTCACAGCCAATCACTTATCATCGCCGTTACCCTTCCACTAGGGATCGTAATCCACACCCTTGAGAGAATATTTGCATCATATGTACTTGTAATGATTATGAATATGGTTTTTGTTTTTGTTTGAATGAACTTCTATTTCTCTTTAATTCCATTGTTTTGTTTATTCTCACTATCTTTACTCGCTTTTCCAAATTGTGTGTTTGTGGATGCGTGTTTCTATTACAATTGGCTTCTCATTTGACATTTGTTTCTGCATGCTATCTCTACTATTAGATTCACTCATATGTTTTCTCTTCTTTTTGATGTTGTCAAAGGGTGAGATGATATTGAGATTGATGTATATAAGATCGGGTCACATAATCAGGGGGAGCTTTTACACCAACATATGGCGATTGATTCATCAAGTTTTTGCCATCATCAAAAAGGGGGAGTTTGTGTGACATGACATGGATTTAATGTGTCAAAAACTTGGCATGATTGAAATCTTGAATGGTTCTAAATGAAAAAGCAAGGATTGACATATTTGGAAAAAACATACTGAATGAGCCGACTCATTCAGTGTTAAATTAATGACAAACGCACGGGTCCAAACAGGCTGCCTGATGCATCATTTTTGGTCGACTCATGTGTGTGGATGAGTCGACTCAAAATCCTTCATGAGCCGACTCATTCAATTGTAAATTGGTGGCAAACGCACGGGTCCAAACAGGCTGCCTGGTGCATCACTTTTGGTCGACTCATGTTTGAGGATGAGCCGACTCAAAACCCTTCATGAGTCGACTCATCAAGAAGTGTTTTCTTCTCATTTTCCACGGGTCTCAACAGGCTGCCTCTCTGTTCATTTTGGTCGACTCATCTGTTAGTTTGAGCTGGCTCATTTAATGATTTTAGTCGACTCATTACTGTGCTGACTCACTTTTTCATTTAATGTTTCCCTCTCTTATGTTTATTTCTCTAACCAATATAAATAGCTGTTTTATTTCTTTTGAGAAGGTTTAACAAGGAAAGTGAAAGATATACACATATAGCTTTCTTCATCTTCTTCATTCTTACATCAATCAAACAATCACACACAACAATCTTTGTTTGATCTTGGTGTTCGTTTAGAAGATAACGTTCAATCGTGAATCATAATTTCAGATTGGGTTTAGAGTGTGTGGGTTTTCCTTGGAAAAATCTGAAGGGTTTTATCCTCCAAGATCATTGAAGATTTGGGGGTTTTGCACACATTGATAGTTCGTAGATTCAACCGAGTGAAGAAGATTGAAGATCAAGTGGATAGTTCTCTCATATCACGGTAGACGGAGGATTACGAAGGTCTTTGTGGGTTCATAAGTGTAGGAGAAACTCAGTCGTGCTCAAAGTTTGGAGAATCGTGTATTCTTGCAATAAGGGAGCAATTAATCAAAGGCTTTCTCGACATGCGTGGAAGACTTGATTCAACTTTGAATCAAGGGACAAGAAGAAGATTTGAAAACACATTCAACGTGGTTTGGTTTGTTGGTTCATTCATTTCTCTTCTTGTAAAACAATTGCGATTTAATAAAATTGTCCAATTTAATTTCGAATTGGGGGTAGAGTACTTCGAGCGAGGACGACGAAGGAACTGCCTCAACAAATTCCTTGTGTTCTTTTCATTTTTCGCATTTTACTTTTATTCATATTGATATTGTGTGCTTGAAAATTCTGGTGTATCAAATTAGTGCATTCAAAGTGTTTGATAAATTGTTTCACTCAAAAGTGATAACTAGAGTGGGTAAAATTCTGCACTATTTGATACAACAAAATTGTCTTTGGTGAGTGCACTCCAAGTGTTTGGTAAAAAGCCCAATCACACAAAATCAATATCTTAGTGCTTGATTTCTTCTCCAATCATTGTTAAGAATAGTTTTATCAAGTGCTAAATAATCAAGTGAATCATTTGTGAAATATTAATTCTTCTAGTCATCATTTCATTCCAATTGGGTTTTACGCATATCCGATCTCCGGTGACTTCTAATTTGAACTATACGATTTTCCAGGAAACTTCCGCAATTCTCTTTCAACTTAATTTTGAAAAGCTAATTTTAAAAAGGGATCTATTCAACCCCCCTTCTAGATCCTAGCTATCTTCTAACAGATGTCACATCAGAAGATTCAACATGCATCTTACCGCCTCAAGAGTCTTGGAACTTCTTCACGTGGACTTAATGGGACCTATTCAGGTTGAAAGTCTTGGTGGACAGAAATATGCTTATGTTCTAGTGGATGACTATTCAAGATACACCTGGATAAATTTCATCAAAGAAAAGTCAGAAGCTTTTGAATTTTATAGAGATCTATGTCCAAAACTTCAAAGAGAGAAGGAAAGCAATGTTATCAGAATCAAAAGTGATCATGGGAAGGAATTTGAGAATGCCAAGTATGCTGAATTTTGCTCCTCTGAAGGAATTAGTCATGAATTCTCATCTCCCATTACTCCTCAGCAAAATGGGATTGTATAACACAAGAACATGACTATACAGGAATCTGCTAGAGCCATGATACATGCAAAACAATTACCTTATCATTTCTGGACTGAAGCAATGAATACTGCATGCTACATTCATAACAGTGTCACCTTAAGAAAAGGTACTTCAGCTACTCTATATGAATTATTGAAAGGAAGAAAACCTACTGTGAAATACTTCCATGTCTTTGGAAGTAAATGATATGTGCTAGAAGATCATGAACAAAGAAGAAAGTTAGATCCAAAGAGTGATGAAGGAATATTTTTAGGATACTCTACCAACAACAAATATTATAGAGTCTGAAACTCTAGAACTAAAGTAATGATGGAATATATAAATGTTGTTGCTGATGATCAAGACTTGAACAAAGAATATGATGTCTTGGATGACGTTGAAACATTCCAGAATGCAACTCCAGCAGAAACTGAAGACAAAGGTACTGATGAACAACCCTCAAGCACCGAGCCAGAAGATAGTCAGACCAATAAAGGTCCCTTTATCAGAATATAGAAAGATCATCCTAAAGACCTCATCATAGGAGAGTTGGATAAAGGAGTTAATACGAGATCAAGGGAGATAATTTCTAACTCTTGTTTTGTGTCAAAGATAGAGCCAAATAATGTCAAAGAAGCACTAACTGATGAATTCTTGATTAATGCTATGCAAGAGGAATTATCTCAATTCAAGAGGAATGAAGTTTGGGATCTTGTCTCAAGATTTGAAGGATCAAATATGATAGGTACCAAGTGGGTGTACAAGAACAAATATGATGAAAAAGGATTTGTCACTAGGAATAAGGCAAGATTGGTTGCTCAGGGATACACTCAAGTATAAGGAATTTATTTTTATGAGACCTTTGCTCCTGTTGCTAGACTTGAGTCTATTAGATTACTTCTTGGTGTTGCTTGCATCTTGAAATCCAAACTATATCAAATGGATGTTAAGAGTGCCTTCTTGAATGGTTACCTAAATGAAGAAGTCTATGTGGAACAACCCAAAGGATTCATTGATCCTAATTTACCTTATCATGTCTATAAGCTAAGGAAAGCTCTATATGGGTTAAAACAAGTTCCTAGAGCTTGGTATGAGAGACTTACTGAATTTCTTGTTGAACATGGATACAAAAAAGGTAACATAGACAAGACTCTCTTTGTGAAAGAAGAAGGAAATAAGCTCATGATTGCTCAAATTTATGTTGATGATATTTTGTTTGGTGGAATGTCTGAGGAGATGGTTTAATATTTTGTTAAACAGATGCAGTCTCAATTTGAGATGAGCCTAGTTGGTGAATTGACTAACTTTCTCGGTCTTCAAGTCAAGCAGATGAAAGACTCTAGAGTAAATATGCTAAGAATATAGTAAAGAAGTTTGGAATGGATAACACTAGCCACAAAAGAACACCCGCTCCTACTCATCTGAAGTTATCTAAAGATGAAAAAGGTGTAAATATGGATCAAAGTCTCTATAGAAGTATGATTGGAAGCTTATTATATCTAACAACAAACAGGCTGACATTGTCTTTCCTGTAAGAGTTTGTGTTAGGTATCAAGTTGATCCAAAAGTGAGTCACATCAACCAAGTAAAAAGAATCTTGAAATATGTCAATAGTACAAGTGATTTTGGTATATTATACTCCCATGGTTCCAATTCTGAGCTAAGTGGTTATTGTGATGATGGCTGGGCAGGATGTGTTGATGATAGAAAAAGCACATCTGGAGGATGCTTCTTTTTGGGGGAAAAATATGATATATTGGTTCAGTAAGAAGTAAAATTGTGTCTCTCTATCCAAAGTTGAGGCTGAATATATAGCAGTTGCTCTCGGTTGGTTTGGATGAAGCAAATGCTGACAGAATATTATGTTTCTCAAGATGTCATGACATTGTACTATGACAATTTTAGTGCTATCAACATTTCCAATAATATTATACAACATAAAAGAACCAAGCATATTGATATTCATCATCATTTCATTAGAGAACTGATTATAGAAAAGATTGTTGCTCTAGAACATGTAGCCACTGATTTACAACTGGCTGACATTTTCACTAAAGCCTTAGATGCTAATAAATTTGAAATCTTGAGAGGTAAGCTAGGGATTTACATCCATGAGGATCTATAGAAATTAAATATGTGTGGGAAAACTAGTCAAGACTTCTCAGTTCTCCAACTGCAGTTGTGTTAGTTTGTTCCTAGTAATGATGAATGGATTAAAAGTGTGAACCCTGATGGTGATATAAAGACCAAGACAAGGAAAGACAAATTTGTTGCTGTTGTTTCCCTTGCTAAGAATAATCTGAAGAATGTTGCTGGCTATATTGTTGAAGATGATGTTGAGAACATTATCCCTGAAGAGGAAGTTGCTGGAAAAAAAGACTGGTGATGTTGCTTCCAATACTTATATGGGAAGCTTGTGTGGTCTCTCTCTGTTAAATACTAATCCTATGTTATGGGGGAGCTGTTGATGGTATGGTTGTCACGTTCTTACTAAAAAGGGGGAGAGTTAGTTGTTTATGCATTATTTCTTCTGATGATATTTTGATTGGGTGTTGTTACTTTATATAACCAGAATGTTGTTTCTTATTTCTTCCACTGATTTGATCTCTGGTGGTTGGTTCCGTCTGGTTGTCTGGTGTTGTCTGATGCTGATAATGTTCTTATCCATAATTTGACAAAGGGGGAGATTTAAGGTTCTTGTTTTGGTTGCATATGTTGAAAAACATTATCATTTGGCTTGATGTCTTGTAAGATGTCCTTAACATGCTTGAAGATCTTCTAGTATGCAGTGCTTTTGTGATGTCAGAACAGATGTTGTAACATTTGTCTTGACAGTTCTGGGACTTTCTAAATATATAAATTTTTTATTTAATTTATGTATATTTTTAGCAGGAATTTGGCATTTTGTTTTGCTCCAGGATGTGTGAAAATCAAGGGAGTGCTGCTGTCAAAATCAGAAGCTTCTATGCGTTAGTTTTTGGAGAATTATTGAAGTTATTTTCGTGCTTGATTCATGTGATCTTTTATTAGGAAAGTTCTGATCAAATCCAAGCCCACTCAGAGTTCTATATTATTGGTGTTTAAACTAATTTCTCTATATGCAATATTGAATTGTAAAGTAGAGTGCTTTTGAGTGTTAGGGTTTTTCCTTGTGCGTGTTTTATTTGTGAGCCATTCATACATCACCTAGATGTTTGAATTGGACTGATTTTTTGAGTTGTAATTATGTCCATTCTAAGCTTATAAGCATTAGTGTTTATTCTTGATCAAAACTTTTAAGCAAGATCAATGTGTTGTGTTTTGGAAGAGTGATCGTCTGTTTCTCTTTAGTTTGATTGTTTTATCACAGTGTGTGATTGAGGGGGATTGAGATGGTGATTTCTCATATCTAGATGTTAATTTCTAGGTAGAAGTTGCACTGGGTAGGTTTAAGTCAGAAGTTGTAAACTGGGAGTGTTTAGGCTTTGAATTGTTATACTAATAATGGATTTTCTTCCTGGCTGGGTAGGCCCCAGAGTAGGTGTGTTTGCACTGAAGTGGGTTAACAATCATGTGTGTTATTTGTTGTTAATTTTACTGTGTTTACTGTGTTATTACTCAGGTAGTAATGTTGTGACATCGCCTTCGACATCACATATACGATACCAGCATTTCACATATCTTTAGGGATTGTCAAAAAGTAAGGAAGTTATGGATGAGTAGAATACCTGATAACATTTTGTTGAATTTCTTCATAATGGATTTCAATGAGTGGGTCAGGATGAGTGATGGTCTGAATAATCAATGGAGAAGATTTTTCATAGTGGGTTGTCATAGATTGTGGTAATGGAATAACAAGGAATTTCATGAGTAAAAAATTTAAAGGGCGTAATGCCTAGGTAGCTTTGTGCAAGAAAATATAAGGGAATATGATGAAGTTATTAGAAATAATGGAATAATCATGGATGGGGTGAGATCTATCATCATGGTAGGATGGAAAGCTTCATAGAAGAACTGGTTTAAGATTAATATAGATGGTTCTAGTAATATTAATAAGAGAACAAGGTGTGGAAGTATTATTCATGACAAGAAGGGATGGTGTAAGGGCGATTTTTATAAAGGTGTAGGAATATGTAGTACATCCAAAGTAGAACTTTATGATTTTTTTGAAGGTTTAAGTCTTACCATGAGGCTTGGTATGAGGAAATTTTAGCTTATTGTGGATTCGGTATCGATTGTTAAAATAATAGAATCGAGAATATCAAAAGATATGGAAGGATACACTTTCATTAAGAAAATATATAATCTATGAAGATGCGTGAGGATGTGAAGGTGGTGCATTCATACAGGGAAGCGAACTCTTGTGTGTATATTGTAGCAAAAGCGAGGATTGATAGTTTGTAGGGGATGTTTTTTGAGAAGATACACCGGACTTTATCAAACCATTGATAGATAAGGATGCTTTGGAGACCATTTTTCCTAGGTTGGTTATGAAGTTTTTCGTGTTTTTGGGCTTATACCCTCTTTCTCACTAAAAAAAAGTATGTAATCATAAATTTATATCTAATTATATAAATTATTCCATTAAATTAAAAAATATAAATTTTAGAAAAAAAAAATTAAACTGAAATAAATAAATTAAAGAAAAAACAAATTTACATTAAAGAATTATAGTTGTCCTCAAAACAAGATTAAACATGCTACAACTCTTAAAAATATCGTTGAAGAAAATAGTTAAACTATGAGAATATAAAGAAAATAGTTAAACTATGAAAATAGTTAAACTTTGAACCGCTTACTTATATTTAGGGGTGTTCAAAACTGAATTAGACCAATAGAAAACCACAAACCAAATTAAACCAGACCGAAAATCGTAAGAAAACCGCCTTTAGTTCGAATGTGTTTGGGTCATATTTTAACAAAATCACACTTTTCGGTTCATTTTTGTGGTTTGTATTTTGCAAATTGAATCAAATCACATTATGTTGCAACTCAAATTTCATTTAACTCGCATCCAACCCAAACTTAAACCTATTATATAAGGCCTTACGAAAACGAATGGTTTTCTCTTCCTCACACTTAGGGTTTCAGTCTCTGTTTTTTCTATCTCAACTTTCTCAAATCTCTGCTAAAAGGATCATGCCTTCTTTGTCAGATAAAATTTTCCTCTTCTTCTTTAATCTCTACTATATTATATTATTTAATCTTTAATCTCTTCCAATTTTGTTTTTACCGCACATTTGCTTCTCTAATTTCTCATTTCTTATGTTCTTTCTTTTTCATCCTTACTAATCTCTCATATCCTCTATTTTTTTGTTTAATTATAATATTTTTGATATTTTTTTTATGTTTATTATTCCACTTTTGACTAATATGTTTTTTATATTTTAATTGGAAAGTTGTTGTCTAAATATGATGAGTTTTGTTGTTGTTGTTGTTGTTTGTTAGTGTATGAATTATTAAATACAAAGTTATGTTGTCATCTATATGTGTATGTATGGTTTAGTAATTTTTTTTGTAAAAAATCAACCAATCAAATCGAACCAAACCACACATTTTTTCTCTTGTGGTTCAAATGATTTTTTGCTTCAAAACTGCCAAAACCGCACCGTGAACACCCCTGCTTATACTTGACTCTAAAAATAGTATATTTATTCTACAATAGAAAAATCCTAACTTGGGATCAAACTTAAATATAAATTAGTTGGACACATAAAAACAATGAGTCTTTATCTCACAAACTGGGATCAACTATATAAATTAACTTTTTGTCATGATGTTATATCCAGAATCATATTTCTATCCAAATAGTTACTCTTGAGATCTTTCTTAATAACTTATCTAATAGTTTTTTAATAACTTATCTTATAGTCTTTCTTGATTATGAATATACTTGCGAAACAAAATTAAGAACTAGCACAAGATGTATTATTTTTGCAAATAATAATCATACTTGGAGAGTTGGATGGGGATTTAAATGAGAAGTTTGAGACTTTGAGTCGAGCCTTAGAAATGCATGACTTTTGCCTAAGTAGAAGTAAGACATAGTATATAGAATGTAATTTCAGAAAAAGGAAATTTTTTTTTAACCCATAGGAGAAAGTTGGAGATCATATATTCCCATAAGTTGCACGGTTTAAATATCTTGGGTCTGTGATACAAAATGATGGAGAAATATAAGAGGGTGTAAACTATTGAATTCAAGTTGGGTAACTGAAATGGAGGAAAGTCTCATAGATTTATGTGACACAAAAGTACCACTCAAGTTGAAAGTAAAATTTTAATGAACTATTGTCAAATATGTGATGTTATACGAGATAAAATGTTGTGTAGATAAGAATTAACACGCGAATAAAATAAATGTAGCAAAGATGTGAATGTTGTATATGATGTGTGGTAAAATTAGACGACATAAGATTTGAAATAACAATATTAGAGATAATTTTATGGTAGCACCAATATAAAAAATGGAAGAAAATAGAATTATGTGATTTGAACATGTAAAGAAAATACATGTAGATTATATTGTAAGAATAGTAAATCAAATGAAGATCAATCAAATAGTTAAAGATAAAGAAAATACCTAGAAAAACTATATGTGAAACTATCAATAAAGATCTCAAGATTAACTAATTAAACGAAATATAGTATTGAATAAAATATTATAACGAAATTAGATCATGTAGTTGACCTCACTTAATAGAATAATGTTTGGTTATGGTTGTGGGATTTTCAATATAATAATTTTGTGTGTGACATGTTTTGATATATAGATCTAAGAAAAATGTATGTTTTGACGAAAACTCCTATATTTATTAGTAGGTAGTAAAGATATGGTTTCCCAACTAAGGAGATTAATATTCAAAAGGGTATGAAGCAAGGAGACCCTTTAGCTTCACGTCTTTTTCTTTTGGTGGTAGAGGGTCTTAGTGCTTCATTAAATAAGGCGATTTTAGCTAGGGTGTTTGAAGGTTTCAAGTTGGGTTCCGATGAGTTTGATATTACTCATCTTCAATATGTGGATGACATATTTTTGGTTGGGGTCCCTTCTATTGAAAACCTTTTTACTATCAAAGTGGTTTGAAAAGCTTTGAGCTTGCATCTGGCCTCAAAGTGAGTTTTTCTCTTAGTTGTATGTTTGGGGATAATGTGAGTAGGCCTTTCATGGGCAGGAAGAAACCTTTATTCACTATAATGGGGTTATCTTACTTTCAAGTACTTAGAATTTCTTATGGGTGTGAACCTGGAGAAGGGAGGAACTTGGGTTCCTCTTATTAAGCTAGTATCTTAGAGATTAGCCTCTTGGAGGAACATATTTGTGAGCCTTTGAGGTATATTGGTCCTTCTAAATTTGGTTTTAAACTCAATCCCTGCATTGTTTTTGTCTTTCATGAAGATGTCGATTTCAGGTTTGGAGGAAGTTAGTGGATTTGCAAAGGTGTTTTCTCTATGGAGACTCGAAAGGGAAATGAAAGTTGTGTACGTTAAATGGGAGTATATGTGTAAGGACACATTGGCAGGTGGTTTGAGAGTTAAAGAACTCATGGTTATTAATTTGGAATTGTTGAGTAAATGGTGGTGGTGAATTCTTTTGGAGTTGCCATCACTTTGGGTTGATATTACCAAGGCCATGTATGGTTCCTAGGGTTTCGAATGCCCTTTGGGAGGAAGGGTAGGAATTCTTATGAGAGTGTCTCAATGGTGGATATGTGTATATCTCATTGGTTCTTCTCAAGACCAAGAATCTCACTAGTTTGCCTCACCTTGTGTTAAGTTAGTTGGGACCTCCAGATGACCAAGTTTTGACATGATGTATGGATGGGGATTTCCTCTTTGTGTGTTTCTTTTGAGAGGTTATTTTGTATCTCAAAGCATATATCTTAAGTGGTGGGTTCTTTGGGTGTTTAGGTAGGGGATATTTGGGTTTAAATATTTAGGTGGATACATTTTTTTCTTGTTTGCGATGAAGAGCTCTTTGTCGCTTTGTCTAATCTTATTTCGGTTGTGGTTAGGGATGACCCATAATAGATTTTCATCAAAGAAGAATATCCTAAGAAGTCAAATAGTGCCTAGTTCTAGTAATGCAGGGTATGTCTTTTGTGTTGGGTAGGTGAAGTCAGTCAATCATCTCTTTGTGATCTGTGTGGTCACTTCAGCCATGTAGTATAAAGTCTTTATATAGTTGGGGTGGCAAAGGACTTTACCTCCATTGATTTTAGGAGTGTTTGAGCAGTTACACGTTTGGGTCATGGGAAAAATGTGTATTTAGGCTTGGTCTTGATGTTGCATTCGGCGAGACTATTTGAAAAATGTCAAATAAAGTTATTTTCAGCCGGGAAGTTTGATGATTACTCACTAGACGTCCTTGAATATTAACTTTTCTTCGAAGTGGCATGGGTTCACACCCACACACTAGGAGTTCGTATCGTTCAAGTAACTTGATATTTAATAGTGTGTTGGGTGGTCAGGTGTCCTTTGATATATGTTTTATGTAGTTGGTTGTGCCTTCCTTCTTCTATCTCACTCTCTCTGGTATTCTAGTATGTCCGCCTCTTCTTGGTAGTTCGAATGGGTGGTATGTTAGCTTGTGTTTTTTTCTTTTTCTGACGGACCTTTTGTTTTGCTTTTCATGTAGTTCTTGTTCTCGACTTTACCAGAATTGTTCTCTTGAGCACTTATTTTTCTATTAAAAAAGTATCAAATTAATAATTAAATATTTAAATATAAATAGTACCTGGTGATAACCACTTACGATATGAAGTTGATAGTTGAGGCATGGTGGTTTGAGGTACATATAACGATGGTATTGTTAAACAAATGCGGCAGGAATGTACACCATTATATATTACTTCAAAGACGTTTGGATTCTCACCAAGCTGTTGCACACTCTTCTTAGTTATACACGTGTGAAATTTCATGTTGATGCACATGTAGTAACTCCTGAAACAAAACAAACATTTCAAATCTAAAAATATGAATAATTATTTCCTCCTGTATCATAATAAAAATATTTATTTCTAAACATATAAAAAAAATTATTAAGATCTATTTGATTGATTTATTTGAATTTATATATTAACATAAATTTCATAATACTATTTGAAGGATTTTAACAAAATAATTTATAATATTCTTTTATACATTTTTTGAATTTATTTTATGATTTTTTAAAGATAAAAATAACTTATAAAATGTGTAAAAATAGTTTAAATTTATTTTAATTTTTATTATAAAATAAATTATATATATATATATATATATATATATATATATATATATATATATATATATATATATATATATATATATATATATATATATATTATTCATAAGCATTAATTTTAATAGTTATTTATGTTAAGCTGTTTATTTAAACACTCCATAAGAGGATTATTAATTTAGTTTTGTGCCAAAATAAAAAGAAGTTTGTATTAAAAAATATTAAAATTATATAAAAGAAAAGAAAAAAGAATGTATTGATTTAGGCTTATTTAATACTTTACAATTCCAAAACTGTCATTAATGTTAAATTCCTTGTGTTGAAGCAGATTACTCAATAGAAGGAAAGATTTGATTTGATCTAGATTAGATTTAATTCAAAATAGATATTTTGGGCTTTTATAGTGGTTTTGTCTTGAGATGCAAACAATCCTAATTCTATAAATAGGGAGTTTCCCTCATTGTAAAATATCACAATATTATTTCACTCAATTCTGCAGTTGCAGAGTGAGTAGCAATAAGAGAAAGAAAGTCCCACAGTTTCTGGGCAACAACATTCATCTTTTCAATTTTCTCAATAGCCCTAATTTTCTTCTCTATTTTTCTTCTTCTTTCTTTTAACGTTTCTACTGCGTGATAGCTACGGAATTCCATAGGTTTTGGGATAATTCAAACATCTGGTATCTAGAGCTCCGGTTAAAGAGATTCTATCTGGTATCTAGAGCTCTGATTAAAGAGATTCAGGGGAAAGAGATTCAAGGGCAAGAATGTGATGTCAATGAATCATTTGAATGGGCATTTTCGGAAAGTCTTTCGATTTTCAAGAAAGATAACTATGAGAATTGGTGCAAGCAGATCAAGGTTGTTTTCTGTTATCAAGATTTATGGGATCTTGTGAAGGAAGGAGTAACAATGCTTGCAGAGAACGCAACGAAAGAGGAAAGTGTTGAGTAAAAAGAATTGAAGAAGAAGATTATAAATCTCTATTTATAATCCATCAATGTGTTGATCCGGATAACTTTGAAAAGGTTAGTGATGTAGAGTCTGCAAAAGAAGCATGGGGGATTCTTGAGAAATCGTTTGGAGGTGTAGAGAAGGTGAAAGAGGTGAGGTTACAAACTCACAAAAGGGCTATGAATTGCTTCAGATGGAAGACAATGAAAGCATATCAGATTTCTTCACAAGAGTTACAAAACTTGTGAATCAAATCAAAACACGTGGAGAAGTGTTGGCGACGAAAGCAGTTATCTCAAATATTTTGAGATCGTTGGCTCCAAAGTTCGACCATGTTGTAGTAGTCATAGAAGAATCAAAAGATTTGTCGATGGTGACTAAAGAAGAGCTTCAAGGGATGCTTGAATCTCATGAACAAAGAATGGCTGAAAGAGCAGCAGGGAAATCGAAGAGTGATGTGGCTCTGTAGGCTCAATCAGCAAAAGATAGGAAAGGCAAAGGAAAGGTGTTTGACAATAAAGGAAGAGGTGGCTATAATAATTCGACTAGTCAAAATAAGCAAGAAGAAAACTGGTCGAATAAGATAAAACCCTAGAACCAAGGCAACCAAAGAGGTGATGCTACAGGTAGAGGAAAAGGTGGTGTTCGAAAGCTAGACAAGAGTCACATTCAGTGTTTTAACTGACAGAAGTATGGTCATTATTTTAGTGGTTATCCAGAAAAGCAAGATAATCAAGATTCTGATACTAAGCTGGAAAAATATGAAGAAGAAGAGATGTTGTTAATGGTCACAACAAGAGATGAAGAGAGATTCCAAGATCAATGGTACTTGGACTCAGGATGCTCATCATGCATGACTGGTAGGAAAGATTGGTTTGTCAAAATGAAGTCCTCAATGAAGAACACGGTGAAATCCGCAAATGACAATACTCTAGCAGTTGAAGGTATTGGTGATGTTTTAATTAAGAGGAAGGATGGAAAGAGGTCAGTAATTTCCAATGTTTTGTACATACTAGGCATGAAGAGAAATTTGCTCAGTATAGGGCAGTTGATCGAAAAGAACTACAAGGCGTCGGTCGAAGACAATGTAATGAGAGTCGTCGACACAGGTGGTAGGTTGATCTTAAAGGCTCCAATGTCTCAGAATAGAACCTTTAAGATCGAACTAAATGTGATGGAGCATAGGTTCCTTGCAAGTGCAACTAGAAAAGATGAATGGTTATGGTACTATAGACTTGGTCATCTCAATTTCAAAGACATCAAAGATTTGAAGAGAAGAAATATGGTTTCAGGATTTCCAGAAATTGACATCCCAAAAGAGTGTGTGAAGAATGTGTTCAGTCGAAACAACACAAGAATAGCTTCATCAAGGATGCATGAAGCGGGTCGAAGGCAAATCTTGAAGTCATATACTCTGATGTGTGTGGTCTTATCCAAGTGGATTCGATTGGAGGTAACAGGTACTTTGTCACTTTCATAGATGATTTTAGTAAAAAATTGTGGACTTACCTGATCAAGAAGAAAAGTGAAGTGATCGATGTATTTTCCAGGTTTAAATATATGGTTGAAAGACAAAGTGGTCGAAAGCTCAAGATTTTGAGGACTGATGGTGGTGGAGAGTATGTGTCAAAATATTTCGATGCATTATATTTATAAGAAGGGATTGTGCATGAGGTGGTGCCACCCTACACTCCACAGCAGAATGGAATTGCAGAAAGGAAGAATCAAACCATCGTGAACATGGTAATAAGTATGTTGAATGGCAAGCATTTACCCAAAGAACTATGGGGAGAAGTTTGTGTCGAATGCAACATATATTTTAAACAGATGTCCGACAAAGAAGCTAGAAGGAGTTACGCTAGAAGAGTGTTGGTCTGGTGTCAAGCCTAGCTTGAGTCATCTGAAGGTATTTGGATCTATAGCACATAGGCATGTGCCAGATCAGTTGAGAAGTAAGCTTGATGACAAGTCTAGTCAAATGATTCTGATAGGATATCATTCGACTAGAGGTTACAAATTGTTCGACCCAATAAACAAGCAGGTTGTGATCAACAGGGACGTGATCATAGACGAGCTTAAAGAATGAGATTGGACTGAAAATGTCAAGAAAGATTTAGTTGAAATCTTATGTGAAGAACCAGCTAGTGAAGTCAAAATAGATGTTCGATGAGAAGATGTTAGAGGTGAAGCAGGCCCGAGCAAACCTCAAAGAACAAGACACATGCCTGCAAGGTTGAAAGAATGTGTGATTACATCAGATGATGTGGTCGATGAAGGAGGTGAGCTGACACATTATGCTTTTTATGTAGATGCAAGATTGCAACCCAACTTCGACTCCAACTGAGCCCAAATTGCAACTGTCGAAGGATTTAGAAGAAGATGATGTCGACCCAACCCAATACAGAAGACTTATTGGGTCACTTAGATACCTTTGTCACACAAGGCCTGACTTAGCATACAGTGTTGGTACGGTGAGTAGATTCATGCAGAATTTCAAGGTATCACACCTAGCAGCGATAAAGAGGATACTAAGGTATTTGAAAGGAACTCTCGACTATAACATTTTGTTTCCAGCAGCTGATGAAGGAAAAGAATGCAAGTTAGTGGGATACACAGATCCCAGTTGGTGTAGTGATGCTGAGGATCGAAAATCCATTGTTGGATATGTGTTTATGTTAGGCGGTGCACCAGTTGCTTGGAGTTCGAGAAAGGAGCCAGTAGTGGCATTATCATCATGCGAAGCAAAATACATAAATGTTTCTCTTTGTGCATGTCAAGCCACATGGATGGTGAACTTGGTCGAAGAGATTACATCAAACAGTCACGGAGCAATCACCATGAAGATCGACAACATGTCAGTTATTAATTTGGCGAAGAATCCGATATCACATGGTCAAAGCAAGAACAACGAAATGAGGTTCCATTATCTTAGAAAGCATGTAGCAGATAGGAAGATAAATTTGGAACAGTGTAGAACTGAGAATCAAATTGTAAATTTCATGATGAAAGGAGTGCAGGTCGAAGTATTCAAGAAGCTAAGGTCTATGATGAACGTAGATAGCTTAGACATAATGAATTAGGTGGTGTGTTAAATTGTAATTCCTTGTGTCGAAGTAGGTTGTTCGACAGAAGGAAAGATTTGATTTGATCTAGATTAGATTTAATTCAAAATAGATATTTTGGGCTTTTATAGTTTTTTGCTTTGTCTTGAGATGCAAGCAAACATAATTCTATAAATAGAGAGTTTTCTTCATTGTAAAATATCACAACATTATTTCACTCACAATTTTGCAGTTGCAGAGTGAGTAGCAATAAGAGAAAGAAAGTTCCACGATTTGTGGACAACAACATTCATCTTTTCAATTTTCTCAAGAGCCCTAATTTTCTTCTCTAATTTTCTTCTTCTTTCTTTTAACGTTTCTACTACGTGATAGCTATGGAATTCCCATAAATTTTGGGATAATTCCAATAATTAATTGTAATCATTAGTTGAATTGAATACAAAGTTGTTAGAATTTATTTCAAGATTTAAAATATAATTGTAGAATCATAGATAAAATGGCATTGAGCTTAGGTATTTATATAGATTTAGCACTATTTATGCTAGTCATCATAATTTAATTTATTGGTAAATAATTTATAATAAACTAATCATTAATAATAAAACTAATACACATTTAGTTATATAAAATAAATAACTCTAATATATTTTCTCAAGTTAGAGATAGAGATGTAACTCGTATTCATTAGTAGGAATCTATGTGAGAATTATTTCATTTTGGCTTTTAAAGATTGAGCAATTATTCTCCTCTTAGGAATCATGATATGGAACAAAGTTCTCGAAGACATTCTGGGATGGAAATGTCATCCTTATCCCCTGGTCTGCAAAGTCTTTGCACCGTCTAAAATACGATAATATTATTAATTAATTTTATTTTGAAATTCATATGGATGTTTATTTGTCATTTCATAAAATTCATCTTATAAAAAATTAGAATATATATATGCAATGTTAGTAAAAGAGAGATCAAAATCATTATTCTAAATTATTTAAAGTTTAAAAGTATGGTGGTCATGACTCTCACGAGCATATATTAAATAATAGCAAAACAATACATTTACTTGTAGAATATTAGTTTCTTAATTTCTTGTGGTTTGTTTTTGAATTTTTTTACCATTAATTTAATTTAATTTAATTTAATTTTTTATGTTTATGGATCTCAGCGGGGACCGAGGTCGGAGACAAAATTCTTCGTGGTGAGGATGTCAGTTGGGATGGAGAATAGATTCGAAGGCGGGGATCGGGATGTGAATTATTCTGTTCTAGAACCAGAAATGAGAAAAGACACGAATGTGAATTGTCTTCGATCCGGAGGAATATGGGACTTGCAAGGTTAGTACTCAAACGCTCAAGTCAATATTAAAGAGAGAAGGGTGAAATGAAATTGAATTTTAAATTTGTTACCTCAATTTGATGCCTTATCTATATATATAGAGGGAAAATACAAACTAACTATTTTATAGTCTTGATGTGTAGAGTCGTTGAATGTATTTTCACTTGAGATCTCTTGCGATCATTAGGATTTTAATCCTCATGTATTTGAAATATTCTAGAAGGAGCGAGATCCCTTCCTGGGGTAATGTCGTGGTCGATACGGTCGGCACATTACAATTATCCAATAAACCATTGCCGATGTAAAAGTCAGCTGGGGTTTGACATCACTGCTTCAAATGTCGATCATCCCTTATTATATTTAAAACAAGTGACAAATAAGTGTTTTAGATTCTTTCAGGAAATCGTACATTTAACGCTCCACACTTCAAACGTCTTTTTGCAAGTATAATCATGACAACTCTTGTGGAATTAGACTCTTGAGTGTTGCGAGTGAGTGTTAAGACGTATTTGGTGAAGCCTTTTTTCATTATAGAATATAGTCCTCATTTTTGAAAAAAAAAACAGGTTTCTTTCTCCTCTGAGTCTTTCCATTCAGAGATAACATTTACTTTCTTCGTTAGTGTTTCTTTTTCTTGCAGTTATAAAGTTAAGCCAATATGAACAAGAAATCATAGAAAATTTATCATAACTCTTCAAATGATACTCCATTTTCTTAGGTGGATCATGTTTACTCTTATACCATTTTTTATTTTGCTAAAGATGGTGGTCTTGATAATGCTCTTACAAATGTAGGCTCGTCTTCCAACTAGAGAAATGTTAGCTGGTATTTTTGACAATGAGGAAAATCTCAGCAAAGGGCGAGATTTGGAAGTACACAGATGATGTGTGCATGATTTGAGTCTTAGGTCGAAGAAGATTTGAGACTTAAATTTTTTGGAATGTTGTAAGAACATTTGGGCTATGAGAATCTCGACATCAGCAACTGCGTCGAAGAAACGATTATTTGAGTGCAAAGATGTTCAATTCAAACATGAATAACTACTTGTGGGTTCTTTTCTGAAGGATGCATAGAGAGAGAATGGAGAATGGTTGCATGCAAAGCTTCACGTGGCGAACTCTAAAGATAAGAACATTAGAAGTAGTTATTTTCATACTCTTATATATCAGAGTTCATTTTTAGAATTCAGTGTGTTCATTTTATTATAGAAATCTCACATAAAGCTCGAAGTACAAGCATTCAGAGAAAAGAGTCATGATTGAAAGAATGTATGAGAAATGATACACCATCTTTTACTTTCAATGAAAAATCTATAAATTCCCTTTTACTTTGCCTCATCAATTTACTTTCAATCTTGTTCAAGTTACATTACTTTACAATTTCAGTCTTTGTTACTTTCACTTTACATTTTTAAAGTAGTCGAAGTCGACATCTTTTACATCCTTTTAATCACCTTAATCATTATTTCGACTAAGTCAAAAATAAGGTGTTTACCAATTGAGGATTTAAACAAGGTTCTTGGCACTATGTCATAGGATTAACTGGTCAATCTTTTAGGTAACCCTTAATTAGGAGACCAACGGTTGCTTACCAATTTTCAGCTTAAGAAAATTGGCACGCCTAGTGGGACTCTTGTTTTTCGCTTCTTTTTTTTAAGAAAATAAATAACTTGTCCTATGTTCATGAGCTTTTCTAGGTAGTTTGTATGCAATTAAGGAGTGGAAAGTCTTTTTCCAAAATGTTGTGTCCTTTTGTAGATAATTTCAATACCCAAAACAATCCTCAAAACATAGTGCAACAACCAGTCGTGTTGACGGTTGAGGAGAAAGTTATCTCAACACCGGTTAGGACAATTTCTTTGGTGGTGTCAACAACACCAATCACATCAATACCATCGCAGGGGATGACACCCCTACCATAGTCAAGGAATCCTCTTACTAACCCTTCAATTGCAAGACCTTTATTTAGGTTTTTGATATATTCCACCAACTGGCAGAAACAACCCCTTTATGGTATGCCAACATCCATGATGTCTAACCTTCAACCAAATATGTCAACCTTTAGTGAAAATGCAGTGGCTATGCCGCCATTGTATAACCCTTATAATGCCTCAGCGTCGACCATTAATAATATGGCACGACCAAAAGGGATAAACTACATCCCTAAGAATATGCCATCTTTAAATATGACTCCCATGATGGCCATGAGGCAACAAATGTACGAGAGTAACTTAGAGTTAGTAAACACTCTCACAGAACAAATGGGAACCATTTTTAACCCTTTGATTGCAAATACGAATAAAACTATGAAGTATTGGAAAATCGAATGGGGGGTACTATTGATTTCTTTGGCACGGCTTCGGTTCATTTTCGAATTACCCCTTAAATATCAAACGTTAGGTTGGGAGAAACCCCTAAAAATGTGACAGCGCAAGCCATTGTAGGTCAAAACCAAGGGTTTCAACCAGAGCGTCCCCCAAATAGGGAAAAGGTAGAACAAATGGAACAAAAAAACCTTATGCATTTGATTGTTCAGAGGAATTAGGCTGATGACCAAGTGCTAAGACTTGTCCAATAGAATAATCACTACAAGAAAAAAAGGAGATTTATGACACTTGAGTTCTCTAGTAACGACACCGCGTCTGCTCCAACTATTCTGCTCTATCTCTTTGCTCCGCCACTCGAAGTCAGACTCAAAGATTTAAAGTCTTTCGCCATTGTTGCAAAGATTTAGATTAAAAGATTTAGAGTCTTCCAATGTTTTTGTGCCTAGGGTTTTAATAGTTTACTCGGGTTTTACATTATCTCATACTTCCTACTTCTTCGTTTTTACTTTCTATAATGATTAATTATTAGTGATAAATGCATGATTACAGGTTAGGATTTATTATTGATTTTTTAATCTAAAGCAATCCTGATTGAATTCATGGTTGTGGTTTCTATAATTGTGTCTTTGCAACAACTTAAGAGCTTACTTGGAATCACACACTTTACTAAAGAGATGGGTCTTGTTCCTGTTAAAACTTCTGTTTTTCAAAATATACATGAGGTTAATTAATTAATTAGTCAATTATTTACTGGTTCATTTTCTTAATTATCTCTATTATTCTTATAGTATTTATGTGTAGTGGTTTTGGCAAACAATAGTGATGGGAATTTGCTTCTTGGTGAGACTACTCATAACAAGACATGTTGTATGTTATTATTCTCTTCAATTATTTATCTCTCTTTTTTTTTTAACTTTTATGTGTTACAAGAATTTTCATTCTATAATCTCACCTTTCTCCATGAAGATTTGTTTGCATATGCATATGAATTTACTCAATATGAAAATTTTGAAAAAATATTAAGATTAGAAAAAAAAAAAGAATCATCAATGATGTTTGTCACATGAGAAGGTGTGTATCATGCAAAACTCAAAACAAGATTAGCTTGATTTGTTTTTTTGTCTGGTTGCTCTATCAAAATAGATTTTGCTATATGTTCTGGCACGAGGAAGAGTAGTTTGAAATTAATACATATTTCGTCCTATACTGTATTCTCTATCTGGCTACCGCTAAATGCAAACTTGCACTATCCCAATTGTCTTGATTTTAGTCTAGGTGGTGGTTTTATGGTTGTTGGAAATGCTTCAGGTAAAGTGTTATTGTATAAGTTGCATCATTATCAACATGCTTAAGGTAGCTTAGAAACATCGACATTGTTTTTGTTGTATTTCATTTTGTTTTATGTTTTATGGAGGGAATAGTGAATTTTGAGACTCTAGTTGTATTTTATCATTAATTAATGAATATGCTTCAGTAAGTATTATAATGATAGATTTGCTAATATGAATTTGTGGTATTTGATTGAATATTTGTGGGAATTTGATAAACTTAGTTAAATTCCTGTTATGAAATTCCTGTTATGATGTGTGTTGTTATGTAATGGGGGAAAATGTAGTGTAAAGGCAAATAGAGTGTTAGGAAGATGTTTTTTAATTTATGGTTTCAATATTCTATTAGAGCTTATGATTTTAATATCATGCTTATTGTGTCATGTTTATAGTCTTGGTTCTATATCATCTATTGCAATCTCATATGGTGAAAAAGGTTCGTTTTTTTTTGTAGGTTTGGCTTAATGGCCTATCTTTTTGGTTTGGAGTAGAAATAGGTGTAACTTTTTTCTTTTGGCGGTTATAAAGGTTTTTCTAGTTTTTTTTCCCACCCTTTGGTTGTGGAATCCTCCAAGGATGGTTATGACAATGTTTAATGCAAGGGAGAATAATGTGATTTCAAGTAAAAGATTGACAAGGTTATTTCGGATCTTGTTAGTTTTGTAATGCCTGCAATGGCCTCAATTTCCGCAAAGAAAAGTGCAAGTTCGGTGATGCAGTTCGTGGCTATTCGTAAAAAAAAGATACCCAAAAGTGTTTCTGCATTAGCAAAGAAATTATCAGGTTCCATCACAATCACCAACACAGGTCTACCGTTTGTATCTTTTGCGTTGCATTTGTATAGTTCAATCACAATCATGCTATTTTTTAATCTTAATTTCAATTTTTTTTTACAGAGATGAGTAAAGAGGTGAAGACAAATGTCCCAGAGTCTTTTCTGAAGAAACAGAAGAGAGCAGAAGAATGGGATTTGGCTAAATTGAAGAATTTGAAGCCGCCATGAAGAAAATAGCTGAGAATTTAAGCTAATCTACAACACAGCTAGGCAATATTCTCAGGAGTACAAAGAACAAGTACTTGTCATGTCAATGTCGTGTTCTTGTTTCGTTCGTCAATTATTATGAATTTTGTATTGGAACTAAGAAAAAACATCATATCACAAATTCTTGTATTGAAACTAAGGCTTAATTGCTTGTTGACTGGCATTTTCTCCAACTCTGATTAGATTTATTACATGAAAAGAAACAAGCAGTTACACACATTAGTTATTTTCAGCTATTGATTTGAAATTGTCTGGTTTAAGTTATATCGTTAGTAAGTTATTTTTAAATAATCTTCACCATGATTTGAAATCGACTGGCCAAGAACAATAATTGTATCGAATCTGAATCCAGGCAGTAAAGGATATACAAATCTCCTTAAATATACTGGTCCCAATTTGATGTAACAATCATAAATTGAACCCTTATCTTTGACATGTCAATGCTTAATTTCAACCTCAGTTTTTGTGTCTATTATTGAATTAGACAAAATCGGCTTATAGTATGGTATTTGACTTGGACTCAACCCTTTTCTTCAAGTCAAATTTTGATGAAGCTAGTAACCAAAAACAACAAATCATCATCAAAAAAATCATGCAGAAATACAAGATGTTCATGATATTACTACATACTTGCTTCTTCTGTTTCGTTCCATCTTTATCTATACAATATGAAACTTTTACTATTATTACACCAAATCTTTCTATCCAAGTTAATGATACTTTGGTTTCTGCAGTTGAAATTTTTGAAGATGGATTCTTCCAACTTTGAAAATTCACAATTGTAGATGGATACAAGATTTTGTGGGAGTGTTTTGATTACCCTGATGACACTTTCCTTGCAGGAATGAAGCTCAAGACTAGTTTAGTAAATGGTACTTATAGTTCTCTCACCTCTTGCAAAAGTGTTGAAGACCCTTCTCTTGGTGAGTATTTTTTTTCTTAAATTTAAAGCTACTTTTGTTGAATGATGAACTTATGTATTTAATGTTTTAGACCTTCGTTTTTTCCAACATGATGTTAGAATTGTTCCAAATTAACCAAAGTCTATCATATTGCAGAAGATTATTGCTTACTCTGCAATTGGGATCCCAACTTTATGTGTTGCAAAACAACTAATGAGGAGCCATGTTTGCTACCTCCTAAGCGCATTGAGCCCAAAAGAAAGAAAAATCATAAGATTGATATTTGATATTTGATATTGAAGATGGCTAGGAGAGCAATCTTTGTCAGAAATTGGCATGATGTTGGGTGTGTGCAAAGAAAGGGTTAAACAGATAGAGAGATAGAAAGCAAATGATTGAACAAGCTCAAGCATTTCCTTGTTGATCTACAGCTTGATGCATGTGCATACTTGATTGTATAGGTCATCAATAGCATATACACATAGGATGTACAATTATATTAATTATATTGTTTATATCAAGCTTTAGATTATGATATTATGTATAGATCATCAATAGAATATATACATAGGTTGTACAATTATTTTTGAGTTATATAAATTTATATATTTGATATACGTGAATATTTATATATTTAATATATTATCAAAATACAATAATAATTTAAATTAAATAAATAATATTATAAAAAAATTGAGATGAAAATAATTTAAATAAAAAAAGAATATTATTAAGAAATAATTATAGATAAACATTACGACGGTTTAAACCGTCGCAAATAGTATAAATAATATTTAGAATTAGTATAATTACGAAGGTTTGTACCGTCACAACTAGTATAAATTATATTTAGAATTAGTATAATTACGACGGGTTGAGCCGTCGTTACCTGTAGTTTACGTCAGTTTCCTAATCGTCGTTAAATAAAGCGTTTGAGTTGTTTTCATATTGAGCATGGTGAAACCATTGTCGATATGCAAAAACGAATCACACATATTATCAATCAATTAAATGTGCTAGGTAATCATATTTCCAATGAACTTGCAACTAACAAAGTGTTGGGATGTTTATGTAGGGAATGGAAACCCAAGGTCACCGCCATTAAAGATGCAAATGATCCTAAAGCGCTTGATCTCACAACTTTGTTCGAAAAATTGGAAGAGAATGAGCAAAAACTCATTTTCTTGGCAATATACGAAAAAGAGTGTGAAAAGATGGTGAAGAATGAGAAAGGGAAATACAAGGAAGATGGAAAGAAGTCCATAGCTATAAAGACTTCTAGCTCAAGATCCTCACATTATGAGCATAGTGATAGTGAAAGTGATGTTGACAAGAATTCTTAGGATGAGGATATGAAGTTGTTTGTAAACAGATACCAAAGGTATATAAGTAAGAATGAGGTTAAACACTCCGACAAGAACATATTCAAGTTTAGATGGTTGACAAGTTCCTCAAAGGATGATGAGAATAGGAAGAGAAAACTTAGAAGATCTTATCATTGTGGTGAAGTTGGTCACTATAGACCGAAATTTCCTATGAGGAAGAAAGAAAAAGAGAAGAGTCATCACAAGAAATTTAGTAAGTATAGAAGAGCTTACGTCGTTTGGGAGAGTGCAAGGGATTCCTCTAGTGATGAACGTACAACTTAAAAAGTGTTGAATCAGCTCAAATTTTCCTTATGGCAAATAGAAAGAAAATGAAAAATGTAAGTCACTCTAAGCTTGAATTTATTAATGATTTATCCTATTCCCAACTACAAAAGCCATTGAAAATCTTCATAGAGAGACCTTTAGAGCTTTTAACAAGTTAGCTTCACATGAAAAAGTCATTTTAAATTAGGAAGCTAAAGTGTTAGAATTCGAAAGAAATTTTGAAGCTATTAAGAATTTTATGATAGATATTCAAAGTGACTAGAATGAAGATATAAAACCTCCTAGGTTTGGTTGTGAACATTGTCATAATAAACAAGAGGAGGTAAAAACTCTTCAAGTTAAATTGGATGATGCTTTAACACCTAAGATTTCTCATGCTTTTGGGTCTTCAAAGTTTGAAAAGTCCTTGAAACATAAGTATATGCATAAGGATTCGAATAACAATATCACATCTCATAGAAACCTATCTTGTCATTATTGTTGCAAGAAAGAACATACTATTGAAAGATGTAAATTTAGGAAACTTTTGGTTCCTATAGGAGCTATTCAATGGTTGCCCAAATGCAACTTTTATTCACTCACTCTCAAGGATCCAATGAAAATTGGGTACCTATTTACTTTTTTTTTTTAAATTCAGGTTGGATGTCTTAAATCTACCGAAAAGATGTGGTATCTTGATAAAGGATGTTCGAGGCACATGATGTTATGCCCCGATTTTGTGATTTAATGTTGTAACTTGTTGTTGTCGTTATTTGGTGTTTGTTGGATGTTGTTTTATTGGTTGATGAGATTGATAGAAATTATTTAATAAATATCAATAGTAAGGGTAATTATATTAGATTATTCCAAAATTATTATTATTATTTAATTAAATAAAGAAATTAGAGGTCTTAAGGGCATGTTGGTAATTATGGAAGTTAAGTTGAGGTTGTTATGGGGAATGAGTATTAGTGGGAAGAGTTTGAGGTATTAGTGGGGAAACAGTATTAGTGGGGAAAGTTTTAGGTATCGTAACATTTTTGGAGAAAAGGAGAAAAGATCTGAAGAACAAGGAGAAGAGGCTAGGGCTAGAGAATCTTCAATGATTTCGAGGGAAGACGAATAGGAAGTGATAATCTAAGGTATGAGGAGTATCGCTTTTCAATGTTTTCGAAGTATGGTGGAGATAGTTGGTATTTGGGGGTTTTGGGTAGAAACATAGGATTTTGATGAGTTTTGGTGAATTGATGGTTGATTTTTGTTGATAATGTTGTATGTGTATTAGATATATGATTTGATGAATAATTCTATGGTTAAATGTGCAAATTGAGTGAGTTTTGGTGTAGATTTCATGGCATGTGTGATACTGCTATCGCAGGGTTTTCTGCAAGAATTATAGAGCCCGCTTAGCATGGTCGAGCCCGTTTAGCACGCTCTGGAAAATTTTCGCTTCTTCAAGGCCAAGAGCAGCATGCTTAGCACGTATGCCAGGGTACTTAGCGCAACCTGGAAGTTGAAAAATGTTGTTTTAATTGTAGAAAATTAGGGAATAATACGTAGACATAAGGTAATGATACTATGGTGTATTATACTTGTTGAAATGTGTAGTCTTGATGTTTTAGAAACTAGTTGATGATTGTTTGATGAGGAATACTATGTGGAAAAAGTTCATTATGTTTAATGATGTATAAATGATATGTTGAGGAGTATGTTGAATGTTTATGAAGAATTATTCATGAATGCTGATGAAATTGTTGGTTTAACATATTGATATGATCTTGCATTCATGGCATACCTATGTTGATTTTGAGGTTTCAAATCCCATGGTGTGGATTCGGGGTGATGTTGTTTATGTTGTGCTCCGTTGTGGAGGGTAGATGACCCAGTGTCCATCACATGTTGAAATCGGTACCACATGCATCTTTGAAGTTTGCATTTCATTCTCGGTGGCATAACATGAAACACTTGTTGACTTGATGTTTTGATGAGTTGTGTAATAGGTTGGGTGAGATTATGATGCGTTGTTATATGATGAATGATTACTTTCTTATCTTTACTTGCATTTTTTATAATGATTTGTGATTACTCACCCTGCCTGTTGTAATGTTGCCTCTACGTGGGTAACACGCAGATACTCAAGAAGGATAGCTTTTGTGTGTGGAGTTGAGTGAAGTTCCTTCGAATCTAGTTTTTTCCATTTAGGTGTAAGGAATGGTGTCCTGCTCTGTGTCATATAACATCGGGTCGGGAACGATTGTGAACCTTAGTGTTCTATGTTTCTGTTTTATTTTCTTATGAGTAAAAAAAATTGAGTTGAATTAGAATTATGTTGAGGTTCCTAATATTTGAAGCATGTTGAACTATTTGAGGTTTTAAATGTTTATAAATTGAGGTTTTGAGTTTTTCATTGCATAGTAAATGTTTTTTTTTGAAAAGGTTTGATGTAACCCGTGTTACGGGAGAAGACACAATTGTATTCGATGTTGATTTGAAGTAAATGTGACGCCCTTGATGGTTTTACTTTGACTTAATTGTTAAATTTTCTGTATAATAGTTGTGGGGTAAAAGGGTGTTACATTTGTGGTATTAGAGCATGTCAGTCTGTCTGGTCGAGTCGCGTCGTTGTCAGTCATTTGTCGATTGTTGCTTATGAGTGTAGTTTTGATGATTCATTCTTTTGATGTTATTGGTGATATGAAGAATGGATGAAAATCATGCTCTTGCGGATGCAGTGCCTGCACTCGCTGAAGCTACGACTCAGAACAATGTTCTTGATGAGTTTCGTGCTTTGGACAAGTTCAAGGAGAATAATCCGCCGACGTTTGAAGGTACTCATGATCCAAATTGCATACAAAAGTGGCTTAAGGAAATTGAAAAGATTTTACGAGTGATGGTGTGCACTGATGCTCATAAGGTATAGTTTAGTATGCACATGCTGTTTGAAGAAGCTGAAGACTGGTGGGATATTACCCGTCAGCGATTGGAAGATCTTAGAACTGCAGTGACTTGGGTTGTATTCAAAGCAGAGTTTCTGGGAAAGTATTTTCCTGAGGATGCTTGTGGAAAGAAGGAAGTATAATTCCTTGATTTGAAGCAAGGAAGTATGACTGTAGCATAGTATGCTGTAAAGTTCGAGAAGCTGATGAACTTTTGTCCTCACTACAACCATAAGGATGCTGAACTTTCCAAATGTCTCAAGTTTGAGAATAGGATGAGACCAGAAATCAAGCAGGGGATTGGATGTCAGCATATTCGTCGGTATACTTGGTTGGTGGATAAGAGTAGGATTTATGATGAGGATATCCGAGCTCGATCTGCTCACTATAAGCAATTGGGTGAGAAGAAAGAGAAAAGCCAATTTCGAGGAAAACCTTATGTGACTTCAGCTGATAAGGGAAAACAAAAGGTTTCAGATGGGAAGAAGCCAAGTGGGGGAGCAGGATCTGTTCCTCTTAAGTGCTACAAATATGGAGAATCAGGTCACAAGTCTGATACGTGCAACAATTACGTGGTGAGATACTATAAGTGCGGAAAGATAGGTCATCGGGTTGGTGATTACCCAAATGAAGAACCAACTTGTTTCAACTATGATGAAGAGGGACACGTCAGTACTCAGTGTCAGAAACCGAAGAAGACTTCTACAGCTGCCCAAACCAATGGCAAAATGTTTGCTTTGAGTGGCTCAGAAGTTCCCAAGAAGGATAATTTGATTCGAGGTACATGCTTTATTAATGATGTTAGGTTGATTGCTATTATTGACATTGGTGCTACTCATTCGTTTGTTTTGCTTGAGTGTGCGACCAGGCTGGGATTGAAACTGTCTGATATGAATGGTGGTATGGTGATAGAAATGCCTGCAAATGGTTATGTCATTACTACTCGTGTGTTTAAGTTGTCCTTTGTCTATCTTTGGTAAGAGTTTCTTGATGGATTTAGTGTGTTTAGCCTTTCACTAAAGCAATTTTATTTTGGGTATGAACTGGTTAGAGTTCAATTTTGTGCATATTAATTGTTATGCTAAGACGGTAGAGTTTCCAGAAGTCGGTAACAATGGTGAGTTGATGTTCTTGTCAGCTAGACAAGTGGATGAACTTATAAGAGACGAAGCTCAGATGTTTGCGACTTTCCAAATTGATCAGGAATCTGGGGGTGTTGAATTACCAATTTTCAGTGAATTTCCAGATGTGTTTCCAGACGACATAAGTGATTTGTCTCCAGAACGTGAAGTAGAGTTTGCAGTGAATTTGGTATCAGGTATTAGTCCTACGTTGATGACTCCTTATCGGATGTTAGCATCCAAATTGCATGAGTTAAAGAAACAACTAGAGGAATTAATTAAGAAGAAATTTGTTCGACCAAGTGTTTCTCTGTGGGGTGCTCCGGTGTTGTTAATGAAGAAAAAAGATGGCAGTATGAGGTTGTATGTCGATTATCGACAGTTGAATAAGGTGACTATTAAGAACACATATCCACTTCCAAGGATCGACGATTTGATGGATCAATTAGTGGGAGCTTGTGCATTTAGCAAGATTTATTTGAGGTCTGATTATCATCAGATTCGAGTTAAGCCTGATGATATTCCGAAGACAGCTTTCAAGACGAGATATGGTCACTATGAATATAATGTGATGTCATTTGGTGTATCCAATGCACTTGGTGTGTTTATGGAGTACATGAATCATATTTTTCATGAATATCTGGATGAGTTTTTTGTTGTTTTCATTGATGATATTTTGACATAATCTAGGTCTGAAGAAGAACACGCAGAACATCTTAGGACTGTTTTTGCAGATTTTAAGGGAGAAGAAGTTGTATGCGAAATTGTCGAAGTATGAATTTTGGTTGAAGGAAATGAGTTTCCTTGGTCATGTAATTTAAAATGGTGGAATAGTGGTGGATCCTTCAAAGATCGATGTTGTGTTGAACTGGGAGACTTCAAAGTTTGCTACAGAAATCTAAAGTTTCCTAGGATTGGCAGGTTATTACCATAAGTTTATTGAAGGTTTTTCTAAGTTGGCATTGCCTTTGACTTAGTTAACTCAAAAGAGTCAAGCTTATGTATGGGACATTGCATATGAAAAGAGTTTCGTGGAACTAAAGAAGAAATTGACGACTGCTCTGGTGTTAATTTTGCCTAATCTGAATGATTCTTTTGAGGTGTATTGTGATGCGTCGAAGATGGTACTTGGAGGAGTATTGATGCAGAATGGGAAAGTAGTTGTTTATGATTCTAGACAACTAAGATTTCATGAAAGGAATTACCCTACACATGATTTAGAGTTGGTAGCAGTGGTGTTTGTGTGGAAGATTTGGAGACATTATCTCTTTGGTTCGAACTTTGAGGTGTTCAGTGATCATAAGAATTTGAAATATCTATTTGATCAGAAAGAACTGAATATGAGATAGAGAAGGTGGTTAAAATTGTTGAAATATTTTGATTTTGATTTGAGTTACCATCCCGGTATGGCGAATGTGGTTGCAGATGCTCTGAGTATGAAGACATTGCATATGTCAATGCTTATGTTGAAAGAACTTGAGATGATTGAACAGTTCAGAGACATGAGTTTGTTGTGTGAAACTACTTTCGATATCGTGAAGTTGGAAATGTTGAAATTGACCAGTGATAATGTAGAGAAGATCCGAGTAGGACAACAATCTGATTTGCAGTTGGTTGATCAATTGACTTTGATTAACCAAGGCAACTGAGGTGAATTCCGAATTGGTGATAATTAAGTAATGAGGTTCCGAGATCGAGTATGTGTTCCAGATGTTCAGGAGATTAAGTAGAGTATTTTATAGGAAGGACATCATAGTAGGTGGAGTATTCATCCTGGTGCTACAAAGATGTATCAAGATTTGCAGAAATTGTTTTGGTGGTCGGGTGTGAAAAGAGATATTGCTAAATTTGCGTATTCGTGTTTGGTTTGTCAAAAATCAAAGGTAGAACATCAGAAACCATATGGAATGATGCAACCGTTGAATATTCCAGAATGGAAATGGGATAATATTTCCATGGATTTTGTGTCGGATTTGTCGAAGACTGCGAAGGGGAATGAATCTATTTGGGTGATCGTGGATAGATTAACTAAGTCGGCTCATTTCTTGCCAATGAAGACTAATCATTCTATGCAGAAACTAGCTGATATGTATTTTGAGGAGATTGTGAAGTTGCATGGATACCGTCGAGTATTGTATCAGATAGAGATTTGTGGTTTACGTCGAGGTTTTGGAAGAGTTTGCAAGATGATTTGGGTACAAAGTTAAGGATGAGTTTCGTGTATCATCCGCAAACAGATGGTCAAACGAAGAGGACTATCCAATCCATAGAAGATTTGTTGAGGGCATGTGTGCTGGACCATGGAGGAGCTTGGGACAATCATTTGTCATTGATTGAGTTTACCTACAACAACAACTTTCATGCAATTATTGGAATGGCACCGTATGAGGCATTGTATGGTAGACATTGTCGAACTCCTTTGTGTTGGTATGAATCAGACGAGAGTGTTATACTTGGACCTGAGATAGTACAGGAGACGACCGAGAAGATTAAGATGATACAAAAGAGAAGGAAGGCATCACAGAGTCGCCAAAAGAGTTACCATGATAAGAGAAGGAAGGCACTTGAGTTCCAAGAGGGATATAATGTATTCTTGAGGGTTACCCCGATGGCTGGTTTCGGGCGAGCTTTGAAGTCTAGAAAGCTCACTCCGTATTTTGTTGGTCCGTATCAGATTTTGCAAAGGATCGGGGAGGTAGCATATTGGATTGCATTACCACCGTCACTTGAAAATTTACATGATGCGTTTCATGTGTCGCAATTGAGGAAGTATCTGTGTGATCCATCACATGTGATTTTGATGGATGGTGTACAAGTAAGAGATAACTTGACTGTTGAGGCATTACCGTTGCGGATAGATGGCAATAAATGAAGCAGCTACAAGGAAAAGAGATTGTCTTGGTAAATATATTGTGGGGTGGACCAGCTGGCGAAAGTTGGACTTAGGAGCATGAAGATCAGATGAATGAGTCGTATCCGATTCTGTTTTCTTTAGGTACATTTTCAAGGACGGAAATTCCTTAAGTCGGGAGAGTTGTAATGCCCCAATTTCGTGATTCAATGTTGTAAGTTGTTGTTGTTGATTATTTGGTGTTTGTTGGATGTTATTGTGTTGGTTGATAAGATTGATAGAAATTATTTAATAAATATTAATAGTAAGGATAATTATATTTGATTATTCCAAAATTATTATTATTTAATTAAATAACAGAATTAGAGGTCTTGAGGGTATGTTGGTAATTGTGGAAGTTAAATTGAGGGTATTATGGGGAATGAGTATTAGGGGTATGCGTTATACTGAGCCATGGGAAGAGTTTGAGGTAACGTAAGATTTTTGGAGAAAAGAAGAAAAGGTCTGAAGAACAACGAGAAGAGGCTAGGGGTAGAGAATCTTCGATGATTTCGAGGGAAGACGACTAGGAAGCGATAATCTAAGGTATGCGGAGTATCGCTTTTCAATGTTTTCGATGTATGGTGGAGATAGTTGGGTATTTTGGTGAATTGATGGTTGATGTTTGTTGATAATGTTGTATGTGTATTAGATATATGATTTGATGATGAATTATGTGGTTAAATGTGCAAATTGGATGAGTTTTGGTGTATATTTCGTGGCATGTGTGATGCTGTTATCGCAGGGTTTTCTGCCAGAATTGCAGAGCCCTCTTAGCATGGTCGAGCCCGCTTAACGCGCTCTGGCGAATTTTGGCTTCTTCGAGGCCGAGAGTAGCACGCTTAGCACGGATGCCAGGGAGCTTAGCACGACTTGGAAGTTGAAAAAAGTTGTTTTAATTGTAGAAAATTAGGGAATAATACATTGACATGAGGTAATAATGCTAAAGCGGTAGAACATGAGAAGAAAGAAGATGAAGCTCATAAAAAGGAGAAGGTTGAAAATCTAGTTGCATTGGAAGATCTACCATTGACTTGGAAAACATCTAAATATCACCCTATTGATAACATACTTGGGGATATCACAAAAGGTGTGACAATGTGCTCTAAGATAAATAATTTCTATTATCACTTTTCATTTGTTTCTCAAGACGAGCATAAAAATGCTAAAGATGCATTACTTGATGAGCATTGGCTTATGACCATACAAGATGAACTAAATCAATTTAAAAGGAATGATGTTTGGGACCTTGTCCCTCGTACAAAAAATCATCAAGTAATTGGCAACCGATGGTTTTCTAGGAACAAGCTTGACGAAAACGGGGTAATAACCCTCATTAAAGGCCAACTATTGGCTCAAGGTTATAACTAATAGGAGGGCATCGATTATGAAGAGACTTATGTTTCGGTTGCTCTCCTTGAGGTTACACACCTTCTACTAGCCTACGCTAGCGCTAAAAATTTCAAGTAATTTCAAATGGATGTGAGAAGTGCGTTTTTAAATGGCTATATTAATGAAGAAGTTTATGTAGATTAACCCCCTAGTTTTGAAAATCAAAAGTATCCAAATTATGTGTACAACCTCAAAAGAGATTTGAATGGTCTCAAACAAACCCCTAGGGTTTGGTATGAGTGATTAAGTAAACTTTAAATTTATCAAAGGGAAAAGTAGATACTACATTATTCATTAAGCTCCAAGGAAAGCACACTCTTCTAATTCAAGTTTATGTTGATGATATTATTTTTGAATCAACTAATATGCAGCTTGTAAAAGAGTTCTCTAAGCTTTTGCAGGGATTGTTTGAAATGAACCTTATGGGGAGTTGAATTACTTCTTTGGTCTTCAAATCAAACTCAAAAAAGGGTATATTGGTATGTCAAACCAAATATTTCAAAGACTTACTAAAGAGATTTGGCAAGGAAGATGAGAAATCCATTGATACTCCTATGGTCACAAACGAGAACTTAGAAAAGGATGCAAATGGTAAGTATGTAGATGTGAAGAAATATAGAGGTGTGATAGGTTCACTTCTCTATCTTACCACATCTAGGCCTGATATCATGTTTAGCATGTGTATGTGCTCCCGTTATCAATCGGCTCCTAAGGAATCACACCTAAAAGCCGTAAAACGAATTCTTAGGTATCTTTATAGTACATCTCAATACAAGCTTTGGTATTTTAAGGAAAGCGATTGTTATTTGGTTGGTTATACCAATTCTAATTTTTTTGGTTGCAAATTAGATATGATAGAGTACTAGTGGAAATTGTCACATGTTTTCAAATGCCTTAGTAAGTTGGCATAGCAAGAAACAAGTTTCTCTTACTTTGTCAACTGCTAAGGCGGAATATGTTGCCACCGGTAATTGTTGTGCGCAAATTTTGTGGCTTAAACAACAATTACTCAATTTTGATATAAACTTGCAACGTATTCCCATTATGTGAGACAACACTAGTGCTATCAACCTAACCAAAAATCTGGTGTTACATTCTTGCACTAAGCATATTCATATTAGTCACCACTTCCTATGTGACCATGTTGAAAAAGGGGATGTCATATTTGACCATGTTGATAGTAAACATCAACTTGCGAATATTTTTACTAAACAACTTACGACCGAACCATTTTTCAATATCCGAAGGGAATTAGGGGTACTTGATATCTCAAATCTTTCCTAGAATATGACATGTTGCATGCACTTTATATATACGCTTGCTCAAAATTTCCTTGGAATTTCTACTACATAAGAGTGCATCATTCATCAACTTATAAGAGAGGTAATATTGTTCCATTTCCTTACACTTTGTAAGTATGCTATTTTTACTTTGCATGTTGCTAGTGTTCCAAATAACTAAGATTCTTGATGTATGAAGTAGTGCATTAACATTCACTTCCAAAAATCTCTATTGATGAATGTCAATTATGTGTTTATAGTGATGTTGTGCTATTCCATCTATATGCTTGAAATATACTATTTGTGCAGTTAGATTGTTATGAATTCTTGCATGAACTATGGTTGAAATGTTATGAGGTTAATAAATCTATTGATATGTGTCATTGCCATGGTTACATCTCTGTTTTTGGTTGAGTGGTGATTAATTTGTACTGCCTTGCTAGAGCACATGCGTGTGCAGCATTTCAGAAACACCAAAAGCATATGTCATATAATAGTGTTGCTTTTGTCCCAACCTCAAGAGTTTTGATGACATTTTTCCTTTAGTGTTCATGTTTGTGTATATTATTTGGCATTAAGAGTGGAAATTATGTTATTGTTTCTTTGGGTGGTTGTATTTAAGTTTAAGCATTCTATTTCAATGTGAATCTCATTTTATATGAGTGTTATCATGTTGATAGTCTTATCTTTTTAAATTGCCTATGTGTAGTATTATGGGTTGTATGGGATTAAAATACTTCTCATTGTTTTTTTGTTCTCTTTTTGATTTTTTCGAAGGGCGAGAATTATATACAAGATGAAGATTGGATGTACATATTCAAGGGGAGTCTTCATGAAAACAACATTGCCACAAAAAACTTCGTCTCATGTTTTTCCATCATAAAAAAGGGGGAGTATGTGAGTGTAATTTTGGATTTCGAATGATATCAAAACTAGGAAAATGTAGCTTTAATTTGTATTGGACGATATCCTCCCGATCTAGATGAGAATCTTAGTATTAGGAAGCATTAAATTGGTTTGAAAAGGGAGTTTACATAATACATGAATTGAAAACTATGTTCTTGAGTGATCAACATATTTTAGGTATACACATATGTGGACAAATCGACCTATAAAATTTTGAAATTCAGTATAGGTTAACACCTAGTTGTCTTAGGTCAGCTCCCACACATCATTATTAAAGAATGCAGCCACTGCCTTTAGATCGCCTCACTTAGGTCGGCACAAGACCTTCATATGCCGACTTATGACCTTCATAGGCCAACCTGAATACCTTGATAGGGCGACCTATTGCTTTAACGGGCCGACACATGTGATGCACCAATATATATATATATATATATATATATATATATAAATATTCATGCCTATTTCCTCTCATATATATATACATATATATATATATATATATATATATATATATATATATATATATATTTATACTTATGCATGCATCTTATTCTAGCAAGGTACTAGTGTAAAACCTAAACAAAACAAGAATTACAAAGCATTCCTATCATCTTCAACTTCTCTTCTATGCATACACACAATTAAACTACATATAATCATTTTTTGATTGTGTGACTATCTAGATTAGAGTTGATAACGTCCAATTAGGTTAGTGTAAACGATAATATTGGGTTGAGATATTTGTGTATTTCAAATAAGAAAACCAAGCTGGGATTTTCCTTTAAGATCATTGGGATTTGAAGGTTTTTGACATGATCAGGCATATAAAGTTTCGATCGAGTGAAGAGGCCTTGGTACTTGGTGGCGACAACCTTGCAAGAGAGTAGCTTGAAACAATGAATCGTGTTCGTGAATCTTGGGTTCAACAAGTGCAATCTAGGGATTATTCCGAACAAGTGAAAACCTTAAGGACGAGGAGGTCTTGCAAGTAAGTAGCAAGAATAAGCGGATTGTAGGAGCATTGTTGGTGACTTGATCAAGGGTTTGGAGGTGGAAGAATTAACAACAAACCATAGGGTTTAGGGGTTAGAGTTCTTCATTTCTTGTATAAACATTTTTGCAAGGATAAGGTTAGTTGCAAGTATCTCAATTGGATTTTGAATTGAGGTAAGACATACCCATAGCGAGGCCGGTTGGGGAACTACCTAAACAAATCTCTCTCTCTCTCTCTCTCTCTCTCTCTCTCTTCCCGTGTCTCTGTCTCTGTCTCTCTCTCTCTCTCTCTCTCTATATATATATATATATATATATATATATATATATATATATATATATATATATATATATATATATATATATATATATATATATATATATATATATATATATATATATATATATATCTTTAATTTTTGTATTTACATATTATAGAGTTTGTTGTTGTTTTGATCAATTCAATTGGAAATTATTTTCAATTACTATTTAAGTTGTTGTTGTTTATATAATTATAATCACTTTGATTGTCATTGGCTTTTAACTTCAACAAAACAAATCAAATTTCCAAACTTCTTCGATCGCACACAAAGTATTTGATAAATTACTTTCGAGTATTTTAATTGATTTTGTTCATTGGAAATAAGCTTTATGTATAACTTAGTATTTAATTCATTTATGAATTAATCATTTTTGAACAATTTTTGTTCATTATCATCCCATTGGTTTATGTTATATATATCCGAGCTTTTCTATAGTAGGTTCAGTTAGACAATTCGATTCAGGTTGTTTTTGATGTGCCTTAAAACTTTTGTAATCCTATTTTTAACAAAATTTATATTTTTAATTTTGTGATCTATTCATTCCCGCTATATTAAATCCTATTATTTAACATCACAATTTAACCATATTTATCCTTTATTACACTTAGTATTTTACCATGTGTAAACATTGACTTGATTTTCCCTTAGTAAGAAAATCTCAGGTCAACAGGTATTGGAAATGGAAACTCTTTGGGAAGACATTTTAAAGGCTAAGTATGGAAATTTAGAGCAACAAATGTTGAGCAAAGTCAAAACTAAAAGTAATAGTATGGGAAAACCTTGAAATAGAGTAGCGTGAATCTTGGGTTCAATAAGTGTATTCTAAGGATTAGTCTGACTGAGTGAAGTCCTTGAAGACAAAAGAGGTCTTGCAAGTAAGTAGAAAGAATATGTAGATTGTAGGAGCATTATTTTGGTGACCTGATCAAAATTTGACCAAGGGTTTAGAGGTGGAAAAATCAACAACAAACCATAAGGTTTTTGAGGTTAGAGTTCTTCATCTCTTGTATAAACATGTTTGCAAAGATAAGGTTAGTTACAAGTATCTCAATTCGATTTTGAATTGAGGTAAGACGTACCCATGGCGAGGCCATTTGGGGATCTACCTAAATGAATCTTTGTGTCTCTATCTCTCTTTAATTTATGTGTATTCCAATTATCGAGTTTGTTGTTGTTTTGATCAATTCAATTGAAAATTGTTTTTCAATTACTTTTTAAGTTGTTGTTGTTGTTGATATAATTATAATCACTTTGATTGTAATTGGATTTTAAATTCAATAAAACAAATCAAATTTCCAAACATTATCTATCGTACTCAAAGGGTTCGATAAATTACTTTAGAGTATTTTAATTGATTTAGTTCATTGGAAATAAGCTCCACATATAGCATAACATTTAATTGAGTTGTGAATTAATAGTTCTTGAATAATTTGTGTTCATTATCATCCAATTGGTTATTTTTATGTATATCCGAGCTTTTTGATAGTAGGTTTGGTTAGACGATTTGATTCGGGTTGTTTCCGATGTGCCATAAAACTTTTGAAAACCTATTTTTTCAAAAATTCATGTTTTTAATTTTTTGATCTATTCACCTCCTCTATATCAAAGACTATTGTCTAACATCATTGTTGAGCCATATTTATGCTTAACTACACTTAGTATTTTACCATGTGCAAACATTGACTTGATTTCCCCTTAGTCATAAAATCTCAGGTCAACATGTAGTGAAAAGGGAAACTCTTTGGGGAGACATTTTAAGGGCTAATTATGGAAATTTAGAGCAACCAATGTTGATAAGAGTCAAAACTAAAAGTAATATTAAGGGGTATGTGTGGTGGCAAGACTTGGTGAAATTAGGATGGCCTGAAAATGATGAAGAAAATGGTTTCTCTTAAAATATTAAATGCATTTTAGGAAAAGGAGTTGCCATTCCTTTTTGGGAAGTTCTATGGTGTGGTAATCAAAAGCTGAAGACTTTATTTCATGAGATTTTTAGCTTGATCAGGAATGATGGCAAAGTAGTTCTTCGAATGGGAAAGTGGTCAAATGAAGTGTGGAATTGGAAAATTCTTGGTTTTGATTTTTTGACTAATTTTTCCCCAAAAGTAGATCAAGAAGACTGTTTTGAATGGAAGGAGGGAAAGTAGAAAAAATTTTAGTGTAAATTTATACTACAAAAGCTTTGGTAGGGTCAATCATAGAGATGATTTAGAGGAGGACTTGGATGAAGATTTTAGAGGATTGTGGAAAGCTAAAGTTCCTATCAAAATAAAAACATTTGGTTGGATGCTATTTCTGAATCGATTATCTAGTAGAGAGCAGTTGAGAAAGAGAAATATTGTGTAAGGAGATCATGAAGGGTGTTGTGTGCTATGTTATCGGAGGATCATAATACATATAGTAAGATTTTACAAATTTTACAAATTCATCTATATTGCATATAGATTCATAATAGGCAAATGAAGCAACATAATTTAGCTAGCAACATAATTTAGTAGGAAAAAACTTCAAATAATATTGTCTTACTCAAAATAAACTAAAACAATTGTGTTGTGTATGGTGGAATAAGTATTTAACATGAGAGAGGCGGTGATGAAAATGAATTATGGTAAGTTCTATTAATTAAGGGTGTAATATTGGGAAGTTACATAATTATTAATTAGTGGGTGTGTATGGATTATAATTAATTCTTGGCTAAATTACCTACGTGGTAATTTAAGTTATTTAATTGTAACAATATAGTCCTTTATGTTTTTTATGCTACAAGTAGATCTTTTTGCGCTCTATTTTTGTAACGATTTGGTCCTTTTTGGACAAAATACATAATAAAAAATCGTCGATCCGACCAAAATACACAATCAAACATAAAACTAATTACATATTCGTGATCAGCGCGAAAAAATAGTTCAAATGGTATATGAGTTTGCAATTTATTGTAACAGAGATTTAAAAAAAGGACCAAAGCGTTACAAAAAAAACTTAACGGACTAACTTGATATTTTTAAATAACTTAAAGGACCCTATAGGTAATTTAGTCTTAATTATTTTAATTAGGTCAATAAAGTTAATTAACGTTTTAACTTTCAAGTGCAAAAAAAAGGAACGACTGCCAAATTAACAATTTAATTTAGGGTGTTTTTCTGAATCAGGTCATAACTTTTAGGGTCCGACCTATGAATACAAAATTCTGGGTTGTTTAGATAATTGTGCGTGAGGGGTGATGATTCCATCAATTCTACACGTTTTTTGTGGCAATTCTAACTGTGTCTATGTTCTGACCATATTCTGACTTGGAGAGACATATTCTGACCATATTCAGACTTGGAGAGGGGTTGTAAGATCGCAGAATCGTTCGATCCTACGAGTTGGATCGCAAGTCTGACTACCATGAATATTATCTCTCTCGCTTATAAAAGACATATATCTCTAGTTATTTACCTATGTTTCATTTGTGTATATTATTTATATTCCGTACTATTTAAATATATAATTAGATATTTGGGGTTAAATATGTTTTTAGTCCTTATAAATATCTCAATTATTGTTTTTAGATCCTATAAAAAAACGTCGAGTTTTAGTCCCTATAAAATTACTTTTGCATGCAGATTTAGTCCCTGTAGAGGGACTAAAACTGCATACAAAAGTAATTTTATAGGGACTAAAACTCGACGTTTTTTTATAGGGATTAAAAATAAAAAAATTGAGATATTTATAGACACCAAAAACATATTTAACCCTAGATATTTGTATACAGAGCTCCTAAACTATTATCTACTTAATTGACTATACATACCTCTGGTATTTCAAGCCAAAGATCTCTTTCTTTCCATATTTTCTCCACGTAAATCCGTCCTTCGGTGGTGCGTTTCCAGTATGTGGTGCGAAAGAGATAACTATTGTTTTTATCTCTTTTACTCGTTCATTTTTCCTACTTCAATTTAATGCAAAGAAACAAATCATTACAAAGTGTGAGAGAAGTTGAGCTTAAGCAAATGATAAGTTATTTCCTTCTTAAATATAAGAAGAGCATTGTTATTCCTACACAAATTCTTATACCAAATATTTGTATCAAACATTGTTTACCGTATTTATATGATAAACAGTGTTTTTATTTTTTAATAAATATAAAAAATTATAAGTAAAATATGTGGTTAATAACTTAAATTTGTGTGGTTAATACAATAATAAAATGGGTTAATGACAAACTTTATATTTATATTATAAAAATAGCTTTAAAAATAAAATTAAAAATTAAAAAAATTAAAATTTTATTTATAAATAAAAATAAAAACAATGTTCACCGTATAAATATGGTGAACCTTATTTGATGTAAGTATTGAATTTAACAAATATTGTAAGAATAACATTATTCATAAAAGAAAAAAGATCAATTTCAATCGTTACATAAAACTACAAGATTCAATTTAAATATATGAAATAAATAAAACAATTATTAATTAAAAAAAACAATTCAGAAGAATATAATATTGAAGTATGCCAAGCATGATGTTGAGGACATCATGCAACATGATGTATCCTAGCTAAAGTTGTTAGATTTCAATTAAGATTAGTTATAAGTATGTTATTCCTTGTAACTAACTCTTGGAAATTGATTATGTGTAGCATAACATAGGATACATTATGGTGTAAGTCATCCCATACCATATAATATTGTATCTCTTCACTATGCAATTCAATGAGAAATACACTCTTATTATGTTCATCTTGATTACTATTAATATGATATCAAGCCCTTAATCAATGAACAATTTCTCATTCATTGGTTTCCAATCTTCATTCTCCTCTTCTATTTTATGCAGAAGCATCGTCTTTCACAATTGGTCTTCCCTTTTCTTCATAGTTTTCTGCATACTTTTTACAGCAATTCTTCTTCTTCTTTGTTGAAGTTTTTGTTCTTTGGTTGCAACAACTTCTTCTCCCTTGAATCTACACTCTCATTGCAGTTTCTTATTCATCTTCTCGTCTATCTAACATGATTTCATGTTTAGCACCAAATAGCCAGCTCGATCTTGATTCTATCTACTATATTCATCCAAGTGAAGGTCCTCATTCAGTTACCACTACACCTAATCTTGATGGTTCTAACTACCTAACATGGAGTCGTTCTATGCAACGTGTGTTGGGTGCCAAGATCAAGTTGTAATTTATTGATGGATCCACTAAACCGCTTGATCATGATGATTTTAATTTTGCCCAATGGCAACATTGCAATCATCTCATTCTTTTGCAGGTTATCAATTCGGTTAGTGAAAAAATTGCTTCAACTATTCTTTCTCGTGAACATGTCTTGGATGCTTGGAATGATCGTTATGAAATATTTTCCAAAGCTGATCGTGTTCCTATACTTACTCTAAGATCAAAAATCAACAACCTAAAGCAAAATTCTAGATATGTTATGGAATATTTTCTTGAGTAAAAAGGGTTATGGGAGGAACTTTATTCCCATAGACCCTTACCAATATGCATTTGTGCCCATAGATGTGGGTGTAATGTTTTTTGAAAGGCTCAAGCTCACAGATTTGAAGAATAAGCAATTCAATTTCTTACTGGCTTAAATGACACTTTCTATGGTTAGAGCTCAAGTCTTGGTAATGGATCCCTTATCCTCTATCAATCATATATACTCTCTTGTGATTCAAGAAGAAAGCCACCACAAGAACCATGTAGTTGCTGAAGATTCAACCATTCTTGTGAATGCGGCACAAAGATCTGACTATAAACCCAAAGGTGGTCCTCACAATTCCAAGGGTGCTCCAAGAATTTGTACATTCTGCAATAAGACTGGTCATACTATTGATTTATGCTATCAAAAACATGGTCATCCCAACTTTAAAAAGAATAAGTCTTTTGTTAATGCAAGTCAGGTGCAAACTTGCAATACTTCTCAATCAAACAACAATCCTTTTGATGCTTCCAACACAACAAACCAGATGCCTATCTCACAAGCTCAATATGATCAACTCATCAGTCTACTCCAAGCCTCAAATGTCTCCTCATTTGTCCCTACCTCAACTGTTAATCACATTTCTACTAGTCATACTCAAGGCGACCTATCTTTAGGTATTGTATGTAACACTACTCATCATACTAATGAAATTTCCAATACATAGAACTTGGATTCTGGTGCCAATGACCATGTATGCTCCTCCTTGACCAATTTTGATTCTTACTACAAAATTAAACCTCTTAAAGTTAATCTTCCCAATGGTAATTCCACTATGGTTCATTATGCTGGCAATGTTAGATTTTCACCAATTATGTGCCTTAATCATGTCCTATATGCACCAGATTTCAGTTTGAATCGTATTTCCATTTCTAAACTATACTGCAATTTGAAATGTTATGCTACATTTTCTGTTGACCAATGTGTCTTGCAGGAATTGAATACCAAGAGGATGATTAGTTTGGGTAGCTAAGAGAATGGCTTATATATCTTGCAAATAAAGGACATTTCTCTTGCAGCTAAAGACTCCTTCACCAATCCACACCTTCAATCTTAATTCCCTACAAAAGCCAATACCTTTCATGCTAATAACTCACTTTCCTGTCAACAATTTCAAAACTTTGTAATTCTTAAATCAGCCTTGTGGCAATTTAGACTAGGACATGTATCATCCCAAAGAGTTACTCAAATGTCCAAAATATATTTTTCCTTTACCTTTGATCATAATGCTACCTATGATATATTCCATTTGGCGAAACAAAATAAATTTCCTTATCATTCAAGTTCTTCTATTGCCACTCATAAATTTTAGCTTTTGCATTTTGATATTTGGGGACCATTAGCCATTCCATCCATACAAAATCACAAATATTTATTGACCATACTTTATGACCACACACGATTTATATGGATTATCATTTTAAAATCCAAATCTGAAGTTTCTAAACATGTTCAGAACTTTATCACCATGATCATCACCCAATTCAACATTACACCAAAAGCTGTTAGGTCAGACAATGGACCCAAATTCCTTCTACACCAGTTTTATGCCTCTAAAGGTATCACACACCAAAGGTCATTTAGTGAAAACCCCCTACAAAATGGGAGGGTTGAAAGAAAACATCATCACCTCTTAAATGTAGGGAGAACCCTCTTATACCAGTCAAAATTGCGTAAACCCTATTGGTCTTTTGCCCCCCAATATGAAACTTTCATCATTAATAGAGTGCCAACCCCTATCCTTCATCATTAATCATCATACTAGGTCTTACATGACCAACTTCCTGATCTTGACACATTCAAAGTCTTTGGCTCTTTATGCTTTGCTTCCACCCTTCAAGCTCATATAACCAAATTAGACCCTAGAGCTAGAAAGTCTATATCTCTAGGATACAAACCAGGTATGAAAGTTTGCATCCTCCTTGATTTCAATACTAGTGAATTGTTTGTATCAAGAAATGTTATATTTCATGAACACATATTACCATTTAAAGCCATAAATTAGTCCCTACACACCTCTTGGTCATATTTTCCATCCCAACCTGATATTACTACTCCCATAATTCTGCATGACCCTTCCTCATCTAACCACACCACATCAATCCCACCTTCATAAGTAGATGATCATACTATGACATATACTTCACTAATTCTCTCTGGTGATGTTGTTTACACCCCTAATACACATGCTGTCAAGCATGATGTTGAGGACATCATGCAACATGTTGACCCTCTCAGCCATCCCTCAGTCGCCTTTGACACTTTATTCTCACCCACTACACCTGATCCCACACCCTTACACACCAGAAATTCCTCAAGAGTAAGACATAATCCCTCTTATTTGCAAGACTATATATGCAACTCTAATGCTTCTTCAAACCAATCTTCCAAAGGTACTTTTTATCCTCTGACCAATTTCCTTTCTCATCAGATTTTATCTCCTACACATTCACATTATGCATTGTTCATAGTTTCTCATGTTGAGCCTAAGACATATAAAGAAACTGCTAAGCATTAATGTTGGAGACAGGCTATGCAACATGAACTTCAAGCCCTTCAAAAAACATGTATGTGGAATATTGTTGATCTCCCACTAGGTGTCAACCCAATAGGTTGCAAATGGGTGTATAAGATCAAGTATCTAGTTGATGGCTCCATTGATAGGTTCAAGGAAAAATTAGTTCCAAAAGGATACAACTAGATATAAGGCCTTGACTACTTTGACACTTATTCACCAGATTCCAAAATTATCATTATGAGGACAATCATTGCATTGACCTCATGTAAACAATGGTATTTACATCAGCTGGACGTGAATAATTCATTTTACATGGCCAAATTGAAGAGAATGTTTACATTCTAATTCCATCAGGAGTACCACAATCTAAGCCTAACCAAATTTGTAAACTTATTATGTCTCTATGGACTTAAACAAGCAAGTAGAATATGGTATGAAATACTCACCACCTTTCTTCTTGCTCATCATTACAAATAAGCCACTTCATATCACTCTTCATTTATTATGAAGAATGCCTCCTCCATCACTATATTACTTGTATATGTTGATGATGTTATCTTTACAGGTAATGACATGACTGAATTTTAGTCCATCAAAGCAGCATTGGATACCACCTTCAAAATTAAGGACCTAGGAAAGCTGAAATATTTCTTAGGTATTTAAGTGGCACACTCTCAGACAGGTATCTTCTATTATCAAATGAAGTATTGCCTTGACCTCATAGAAGATGCGGACTTCCTTGTATCCAAATCAGTTTCAACACCATCTGACCCTGTAGTCAAACTTCATCAGGATTCAAGCACTCCATACCATGACATTCCTTCCTATAGAAGGCTTGTAGGAAGATTGTTACACCTCAATGCAACTAGGCATGACATCACTTTCTGCACTAAACAACTCAGTCAATTCCTCTCAGCTCCTACTACCACTCACTTTAATGTTGCCTACAGAATCCACAATATCTTAAATCTTGTCCAGCTCGAGGTATCTTTTTCCCACGAGATTCAACCTTACAATTGAGTGACTATTCATATGTTGATTGGGCGGGTTGTCTTGACACACGAAGATACATTTCTTGTTAGTGTTTCTTCCTTGGTAGATCCCTCGTCTCATGGCACACCAAGAAACAATTGACATTCTCAAGATCTTCCTTAGAGGCAGAATATCGAGCTCTTGCTGCAACTACATGTGAACTTCTATGGTTTTTATATCTCCTCCATGAGTTGCATGTCAATTGTGCCAAAACTCCTGTTATATACTATGACAATCAAAGTGCAATTCACATTGCTTTCAATCTTGTTTTTCATGAGAGGACCAAACACTTGGAGATTGATTGTCACATCGTGGGAGAAAAACAAAGTTAAGGTGTCTTGAAACTTATGCCTGTTAAATCCAAGGAACAACTTGTTGATTTGTTCACCAATGCACTTCATCCTCAACCCTTCAATGCACTGATATCCAAGTTGAAGATGATAGACATCTATACCTTCAACTTGTTGTGGGGGATATTGAAGTGTGTCAAGCATGATGTTGAGGACATCATACAACATGATGCATCCCAGCTAAAGTTGTTAGAATTCGGTTAGGATTAGTTATAAGTCTGTTATTCCTTATAACTTACTCTTGTTATGATGCAAGTCACCCCATACTAATGAGAATAATACTCTTATTATGTTCATCTTGATTACTCTTAATATTTAATATTTTTTTACTTACATCTTATTTGATTGATGAAGAAAGTACTATAAAAGATATATGAAAGAAAAGAAAATGTTGATTATTTAATAAAAATGTTGTGAGAGAAAATGAAAAGAAATGATGAAAGAAAATATGTATGATATAAAAATCTAAAAAGTTGTTATAAAACAATTTATTAATATTAACATGTTATGAAAAAATTTAAAAACTATTTCAGTTATTTGACGCTCTTGTGTTCGTCATTCCGCTTTTTTAAAAAGCATACATAGGAAAAGATAAATAATATTTTTTGTATCCAATGTTAAATTTAAAAGGAAAACATATTATGTGAAAGCTAATAGTAGTGTTTTGGAACTTATTATATAAGTTACAATAAGAAAATGGTAAAACAAAATAGGTTACACTAAACAAAGTATTAGTAGATAGAAATATTGTCAATTAAATGAATATAATAAAATAATTAGTCAAACTTTGAAAAATTAATAAAAATCGACTAATAGTACAAAATAAAATAGAATAAAACTATATTTAAAACTATATTTCATAATAAACTTCAAAACTTCAGCTTCTTTTAAGTAGGAGTAAAGTTTTGATACCTTTTTCTTGGTTGCGAGGGTAACGCTTCTATTTCATGCACATGTTCTTTGTACATCTTAGATCCTTCGGAACCTTCCATGTTATCCTCGTAGCTTTTCTGCTGGAAATAATCTTGCACTAAAGTGGGAGCGATTGTGCCCATGTTTTTTTGATAGTGCCAAACTTTCAGAGCATGCTTTCGGAACCAATCATCCCCTAAAAGGATTCCTAGTTCATTATCTTTGGTCATCTCAACTATATACGTGTTGTTATTCATCAAGAACACATAGCCTAAACAAGGGTCCTTGAAACACTGGGACTTTTCTTTCAAATTACTCTCTAATATATCCATAATCTCTTGCATCTTCCTAGAAAATGAGTAATCCTCAAACACTTGCTCTAGTGTTTGCTGGGATCGGCAAACTACGCGGAGGTAGTTCATCACATGTTGAGTTATCGGGTGAAGACCGCCATCAAGTTCTGTCACGTTCTGTATATGTTGGCCAATCAATTCCTCCAACTCCATAAAGATGCCTCTAATTGCTTTTCCAAATTTCTTCCATATCCTAATTACTTCATTCTTAAGAAACACACTATATTGATCACAAAATAAGGACTCAATCTCTGGAATTAGGTCCCGCAATGTTTCAAACACTTCCACGAGTTTAAACAAACACTCGGGCGAAGCAACTTTGGTGGTAATAAAATCAGCAAAACTCAGCAAATGAACTGTGGATTCCCTGCAAATCTCTGTGAAGGAGAAATCAGCAGCCGATGAGAATCCGGAGAAGATGCGGTTGCAGAGTTGTTGCTCGCTAGGGAAAATTACTTTGAGAGTGACATTGAAAGCTCTAATCCATTTTTCAATCTCGTCTTCAAGATCCCTCCATGGCATATTGTGAACTTCGTCCATGCTAAACTTCTGTAACGCAAATAGTCTATGTGTTAGGCACTCGTTTAAGCATTCTCTACGGCAATTGTTGTACACATCGGAAAAATCTTTCTCAAACCCCGCACTCACCATAATCTGTGATGTTTTCTCAAGGCCTTTGATGGTTTCTTGCTTCAGTGCATCCATCAAGTAGTTAGGGTCGGTCACCACCAATTCAGAGTATTCCTCAACATAATTTGTTACATGTTTCAAGACCATTTGAATGAAATTTGAATTTTCGCGCCGAAGCGCAGTTACAAATGTCTGGAGTTGTTCCATCATACTACTAATATCAGTGGTGATCACCAATTGTGGCGAACCGATGCTACTGTTATTGCTAGCACTAGCAATATCAGTACTGGTGAGTAGTAGAGAATCCATAGAAAGAACCACGGAATTTTCATCTTGGAGGACAGAGAACTGATTGTTTTCTCCAGCATCTAATGAATAAAAGGAGGAACGGATAAAAATAATGAAGTAACTGAAACCTGCTCCAACGATGAATAACTGCAGTTTAATCTTCATGAGTAGCACAATTAGACATCCAAGGAAGAAATAGAGAAGATCGATTTCAAATCCAAAGTGAGTTTGCCTAGACAAACTGAGAGACATGATAGCAAAGGAAGCACATGAAATAAGACTATACGCATCTGGTTTTCCATTCACCACTTTATCAAAGAAAAAGGAATAGACGGAGGTGATCGCCAATACCAGAAATGCTGTATGAGCTTTGAATCGAAGACTTGTAGAATGTTGCAATAATTTAGCAAATAAAATTACCAAGCAGATGATGAAGCTAAAAACAGTGTAAAGAACAATCTTCAAGAGATTCCAATCTCCAAAGAGATAGTTGAAGGAAGAGCTGAGAGCATAACAGAGTAGTCCAACAACAGCTGAAGCAAAGCCTACAAACCTCCATACCTTTGGCTGCATCACCCATCTCCAAATTTGGAATAGATTATGTGTCATTTTTTTATGAGTTGTGCAAAAATTGGTTTCACCGAGCCCAACATATTTGCCTTTTGGTGTGAAAAGCTACATCTATTTAAGCTTAAATTTCAAAGAAGCTTATCGTATGATTTGTATACACAGCTCCAATAATTTAGATATTTTGTTGAGATAAGTTTTCCATCAATTCTCTCCACATCTTTACTCTAAGCCTTAGAATTTATTTCATATATTTTCAATTATTTATGGCTCATGCCTGACTCTATTTTATGACTTTCCAATGAGTTACAAGGAAAGTTCAAACCCAACCCAAGAAAAGTGCCAAGCTATCATATATGTTGTGAACATGATTTCATAAGATTGACCAAGGCCAATGAAACTTTCTGTTGTCGAAGTCCAAGATCCCGTTTTCAAATTTAAAGTCAGGATTAACGCTATCGGAATTGACTTGGGAGGCCTCCACTTGAATTGCATAATAGTCAGCAGTATTTATAATTCTGATGGGACTTGAATAATAACTGCTTAATCTTGATCTTGTCGCTGTGACATTACACATGGATCTATTGGATCATGCAAAAGAAAAACCAAGTATGCATAAATTTTAACAGATTATGTAAATCTCTCAAATCCACAACTGTTTCTCAAGCGAACAAATGCAAAAGATTCTTAGATTAATAATTTAACTGTTTAATTTTTAGTTTAACAGTTTAATATTTAATTTAAACTTATAGATAAATTAATAACTCCCATACTAGATAAACAAACATAGTACGCTACTCCACAACCCAACACAAACTTCATGACTCGCAAAAGAACACCCGCAAACACCACATCTCACGGACAAACACCCCTACAGCAACAATTCTGCAGATCCCCGAATCTCCTGGATGGCCTAGTCTCTACTGACATCTCTTCTGAACTGACATGACTCAATATACATCCTGCTAATAACCAGAATTACAGAATACCAAACACTGCACAAGCCCAGAACCATAACAAAATACAGCACCTCCTGCATACCAGAGAAATCAAACCAAAATTGCACTCCACAAGTCAATCACCAATATATTGCACCAGTACCACTTTCAGCACCCGCCAAAAGATCCACTGCAGAACAACACAACAATACAAATAGCAATCTAAACCGAGGAAAATCAAAACCATCCAAGACATTCCATTGGATGCGCAGTCCATTGGGAAACATCATACGAGAATCCTTTATCCTTAAATTTCAGCCATCTCTAAGATAAGAATTGTATTTCCTCTATGCAATTAGTGCACATACACTCCTCTTGGCTGAACACCTTTCTACTCCTTCGACACCAAATTACCAGACACACGCAAACCACAATACAAGCACCCTTTCCTTTTGAGTGATTCTAGAGTGTTTGATTCTTATAAAGTAAAATTAATTAAGATTCCAGAATTGAATAATTGATTATATTTGAAGTCTGTAATTTCGGAACTTAAACTGAATTTTATATTAAAATTTGTTATTCAGCTCATTTTGCATAAATATACCCAATTAAGCTAAATTTAATTATGTTAATATTAATTCTATCAAAATTAATTTGGTACACTACATTTTCTATTATATTATCTCTCAAGGTGTCCATGGCATGTATGTATATGTCCATACATAGATAGTTTGCTTAAGTAAATCTTTTTCTGTCTTATACACCAAGGTTCATTGAGCAAAGAGACAACTTTTTTAGATATACGTTCCTTTATCCATTGTTTTAGGATATTTTTTATAACGGCCGATAACATTTAAATTTGGTTTAATATTCTTTCTGATCGATCCTATAATTATAGGTTTTGATCCAATTTGATTTTTTTTCTTTTAAAAATTTTAAATTGATTCTTTACGTTATTAAAATGGCCTACGTTGATCTTTTCCGTTAAATA